>CM060919.1:72466250-73883125 GCA_030737875.1 Allium sativum
CTACAACAAATCAAATGAAAAAAGAAGTTAAAAAAATGTTGTAGACATCACTACTACAAAAGTGGGCATATTCGACACTAATTTGTGTGCGTTGCATGAAAAGTGTGGCGAAAGCTATGCTTTCTTTGATCTTCTGCAACAATATTCATATGTTGTTGCATTATACATGAATGCATTGTTGCAGTGAGAATTCTAGTGTTTTGACGTGCAACACCAGTTAAAAGCATAGCATTACGTATATATAATCCAGCTCAACGATCCGCGTTATCAATATATTAAAACCCCAACCGTAGATGCAAGATTAATCCAACGGTTCAAACCATCTGTGGATCTGATGATCTTAACGTTAGCCATCATCCAATCATTGATAGCCATGTCATTGCATTATTTTGACGAAATTTTGGCGCAATCTTCTCCCTTCACGAAATCGTTTTCTTCTCTATCATCTAATCGTTTTTCCCCCTTTTTACTATTGACAAAAATTTAAACCTAAATTCACGTCGGTATCGCTCCTCTCCTCGACAGCAAATTCTATTCCGAAAAGGTTGAAGCTTTGAAATGCTTTCTAACTTTGATTGATCAGGGCATTGACATCGCCAGTTTTTTCCCTCAGGTTCAGTTTGTATAGCACTGTGAATTAGTTGAGCTTATTATAGATTGGATTATGAGTAATTAGTAAGTAGTTCATTTGTTACATTTTGGAAAACCCATTCGCTTATGAGTAATTAGTTGCTTGGACCATTGATTTGAGTTTGCCACCAGGATTTAGGTTTCACCTAACTGAGCGGTACCTTTTTGGGCCATGAGAACCGGGCTATTGGCATGAAAAAGACATTGGTTTATTATAGAGGTCGAGTTAATTAAGGAATGGGGAATTTACCGTCGAAATTGATTTGCACTTTGCGTTCATTTACACTAACATATAATTGTATGCTTGAGGTTTTGTGATACAGATACATGTGTAGCAATGTGGTGTGTTTGCACTGCGGTGTGCTTGAGGCTACCAATTTCCCGATCCGGATGAGTCGTTCACCCGTATCTAACACGCATAGGTATTTTCCATTTGATTTTGGAAACTACCAATTTCAATGTTTCGATTTTGGAAACGTATGCTCAGGTTTGCATCAGTCCATACCATACACATCCAAAAAATGACATACAACTGTATGCTTGAGGTTTTGTGATACAAATACATGTGTTGCACTGCGGTTTTGTGATACCATACACGCACAAGTATCATAAGGCAACATCAGTCCATACAATACACATCAGTTCATACCATACACGCACAAGTATCATAAGGCAGCATCGATCAGTTCATACCATACACGCATAAGTATACACACACGCACAAGTATCATAAGGCAGCATCGATCAGTTCATACCATACACATCCAAAAAATAGCATCCACATCCACATCCAAAAGTATCATAAAGTTAACTTAATACATACACATCCAAAAAATGACATTATAGTAGCATCAATTCATACCAGATCAGGGTTGCGGGGCTGTGGACTTCCAACTGATTCGTTAGGGCTTTGCAGTTGTGGGAGAGCCGGTCCGAAGTGAGCAGCCGCATGTGATGGACCCGCAACATCAGGACAAGGGGTGAGGTAGTTTGGCCAATCAAATTCCTGATCAACTTCTATATCTACCCACTGATCCTTCCTCTGGTTCATTGGGGCTTGGTTATCAACATGTATGTCATGGGCGGCTTCCGGAAATAAGCTTGGCAAGGGGGGTTAGCTCGGTAGCTTCTTGTATCATTGTGTTAAATCTTTCATCTGAATCCATTTCCCATTCCCATCCGTAATGATGCAAACATGGAACCACCTCTTCCTCCCTATTGCTCACAAAAAGAAGTTCAGGCCTTGTCCCAGGATGAGCATGGGTACAGCGCTGAACCTTAATGAAGTAAAACTTGTTATTGATTTGAGCAGCAAAAGTATTGATATTGCCAATGCCTTCATAAAATTGCATTTTTAGGTAGAAAGATGTATGGTCATACTGAGACCAGTAGCAGTCGTCAATTGCAAGCACACGTCCCATTGGCTTCATTACTTCTTCAATAGCAGGAACATTACTCTTTAGGAACTCGGGAAAGCCATCAATTTTAGCCCATGATTCCACTTCTAACGCTGGTGAGGGCTCAAATTCTTCATCAGACCATGGTTGCAGGTAAATAGCACCACCAGGTTTTGTAAAAACTTTCAACATTAGGGCATGATCATGCATTCTGTACGATGGGCATGATACTAGAAAAGAGTTGTTGGGTATTACCCGTATAGGCCACGAATTATGATTGAGAGCCACCTTAAGAACGTATTGCACAGCTTCAAAATTCCAATCTCCCTTAAGAACAGTGGCTGTGATGTATAGAGACGAGTCCATTGTTTTTTTTTAAATTTCGAAGATTGGTGTTTAGGGGACATGGAGGAGATGATGTTCTGACGCTTGAAAGGATGTGCGAGGGACCCAATGGATGGTGTCAGGCAGATATGTGAACTGGAAATGCTTGCACAGAAGACGAAGCACACTCAATTCTATTTCTGATGAGGTGGCACGTAGTGACCAATGCTGATTGGTCAACTGTTATAATTGTATGCGTAACTCACTAAGATTTATAAGTTAATTAGATAGCCAAATGCACAGATGCATGCACACAGCACATATACACTTATCAAATAACTTGTAAATTCAAATTGCAGGATCTGAAATGACGAGGAGAGATACAGCCGACAAGTGGAGGACCTGAAATGATATAGAGAGATACAGTTTCTGGTTCATGGCATTGCTACTTTGTAGAATGCACACTGATCGTATTTGTTGGCACTTGTATTGAAGGTGGTATGTGTCAGCACTTTTACTACTTTTAAATTATGTATTTGATCGTATGTGTTATATATTTAAAGCGTTGAATTACGTATTTGATCGTATGTACTGAAGGTGGCATGTATTGAAGGTTTGAATGTGATGATGAATGTAACGGATGTGTTTCTTCTATGTACAAAACTCATATTGCAAAATTTATAATTAAAGCGTTGTATTTGCCTTCTTTTACTGTTGCATTCGCTTTTTTCCTGATGTTGTATTTCAAGATAATGATGTCGCATTCCATAATATAGTGGTGTCGCATTACATAAAATAGTAGTAAGTCAACGTGACATGTAAACGCCACAGCTGACGTGGCATGTGACATGTGTGCAGCTGACGTAGAGATCTGACGTGTCGTGTGACATGTAGGCAGCTGACATGGAAAGCTGACGTGACTGCCGCTATCGTGACCTGGTACCCAGGACCTAACTAATTTTCAAGCAACGTTGAATATTGTTGCATTACGTCTATAATGCAACACTTTCTTTCTGTGGCAGTAGATGTGCTAAAACGTTGCCTTAGAGGGCTAAAGCAACGGCCGCGGATGCCACGCCCACCCGGTGTTGCCTATTTGAAAAAAAGGTGAAAATGCAACACTTTTTCGATCTAAGACCACATAAAACTTGTGTCGAATATGCCCACTTTTGTAGTAGTGATAGGACTAGAACTAGAACTCAGCGTACTACAAATAAACATGTGTGGTTTACCAATTTAGCCATGCCTATTTTTAGGAATTAGTTTGTTAACTCAGTTTCAAGTTTATATGATGCATAGAGATAAAAAAAATATATGCGAAAGGCGGGACTTAAACTATGGTTCTCAAGTTGTGATGCGAGCAAGCTTACTAACTAGCTAAGGACATGAACAGACACTTTGCCCAAACTGATTATGACACTTGGACTGGGTGCAATAAATCATAGGTTCGATTCGTGTCATCTACGGTCGAACCCACTTGTCGTGTAATATGTTATATACTAGATAAAGCTTATAAATAAAGTACTTATTTTCAAAAAAAAAAAAAAAAGAGGAAACACTAGCCAAGGACATTTTTGAACCAGTGCATCTATCAATATTTTATAAGAACAGTTGAAGTGTCATTTCATGCATCTTTTCAAGTATGGCTTATTTTCAATAGTTACATCTCTTCCAAACTAAGGTGGTGTTTGGTTTAAATTGTGTTTTGTGTTTTGACATATCAATATTCAATATAATAAAATAAAAGGAGATGAGGGACAAACGAGGGAATGGAAGAATGGTGGAGGGATGAGGAGGGGCTTGAAGAATGATGAAGGAATTTATTGCCTCTCATTCTTCTGTTACTTCCCAAAAGATGAAGAATAAATAAAAATAGTTTTCCATTTTGTATGTTAACTTCACTTTCTAAAATGTTTGTTTTTACGATATACATACACAGTATGCATTTTATATGGATGAAAACCCAAAATTAAAAACTGTAAACCAAACATTACCTAAATTTGTTGAAGGATTGCTTATGTCCAATAACATCATATCACCTTTACATAAACATTCCTCCATTCCAAAAGAAAATATATAATTATATTATCTCAAATCATTCTCATGCTATACTTCTAAACGCTATGGACTCCAACTTCATTCTAAAAGCAAGTTTAGACCAATACCACCATACTTCGCAGCATTTAAATCTAGTTCAAATGCACTTCCTATCCTCTGAACATTCACTCTGTAGTATTATAAAGATTATTACAGTCTGTACGATAGTGCGAAAAATTACAATATCAAGACACAAAATATTATTAAAGAAAATTTATATTTTACTTTGTTATAGAAGTCTGTATAACCAGTAAAGTCAAGTTTTAGAGGAGGAGTTTATAGACAGTGTTTTTGTAAGCTTGTTTCATTGGGTAAAGTGAGGGGTTTCTTGGTTATTGAAATACTGAAGCGGAGCTTCGGGACTAGACATAGGATGTAAGTTCTGAACCAATATAAAATTACTATTTGATTTACTTTACCATAACACTGCTGTAACGACCCGGATTTTGTCGACTTTGGTTATCGCCATAAACTCAACGATGACTAATGTAACACCCCACTCCCGCTATGGTCACTCACTAAGGGAATGCCATAGCATCGGTGGAGTATTTTAGTGAATATAGAACAGAAAAATTACAACAAGACAGATATAAATAGTACTTGAAATTTAAAACATCATCTCATAACAACGGAAGTAAAACATGTCTGGTTACATCATAAAACCACAATAAAAGTCAAGTACAATATCCATCAAAATAAAGAAGTACATAATCCCACTCTCATACAATAGCCATGACAAAAGAAAAGATAACTGGGTAACTGGAGCTTTACATCAATCCAAGCTCCTAAAGACTGGAACAGCAATCCGATCAAGCTCTACTACTGCTAGGATCCACCGTAGGACCTGAGGGTTGGGAAAAAGATAAAAACAACGGGGTCAGACATAAGTCTGAGCGAGTCCTATAACTTTAACAATACAATCGTTAAAGTAACCAGAGAAGACATAAACTGATATACGATAACTAATGGGGATGAATGGCTACACTAAGCAGTCAACTAAACTAAGATAAAAGATAAAGACGCATCTACCCTTCCAAAGGTAAATTACTAAACTGCACCACACCAGTCATTCCTAACTTAAAGGTTGATCCCACCCATGGACTTATAAAATTAACTTAATAGTTCTCGCGTACCCCTAGGTGACTAAGTAGACGCCACGGGGCCCTACAATCCACTAGGTGTACACACTACTCCCCATTCGATCGGCTCCCTAACGTAGATACCCGTGCTGGCCCCACTGTGGGGTGTACCATTCCCCAACGTGGCATCCTGATAAAACTAACGGTGCACGGCTTATATCTACACGATGCAACAACGTCTTATTTACCAGCCCGGGTCCACACACGCATATGAAACCCGTTGGTCATGCGTTGCCACCGCTAACCCATTTTGGCCTCTTATAGTCAAGCCCAGTATGCGTGTTCCGTCCTCGACATGGGTCGAGCCCACTAAGATACGTATGGGTTACTGGTTGAAATGGGCCCCCAGCACAAGCCATCCCCCTAAGCTTGGCCCACACACTAGTGTTTCCCACTTAACCCTTTAATCATGTTTAATTACATGTTTCATCTTGGTTAAGTATTTTATCATATTTTCTATTGGCAACCACTAGCAATTTCCACATACCACCCAAGGTACCCACTTAACCCCCATGCCCCACTACATGCTTATCTGGTTAAGTGTTTCTTAATTGATTAACACCGTAACCGTGTAAAGGACCCCTCACATTGGACCGTCATTTGTAGATGCGTGGTTAAGCCGGTAGGTTCCGGGCAGTCTTACACTACAAACGGGTCCAACCTTGTGTCATTTACCCTTGTTACGTATTTAATTTATGATTAAGACCCCTCACATTGGACCGTCATTTGTAGATGCCTGGTTAAGCCGGTAAACTCCGGGCAGTCTTACACTACAAACGGGTCCAACCTCGTGTCTTAATCGATTAATTACTCCTAATTAATCACCCCTATAATTTGTGTTAATTATCATGTTTATTTTAGGAATATGGGTGCACCTAACTTAATAGGCAAATTCCCAACTCCAAAGTGTGGGTACACCTAACTTAATAGGCAAATTCCCAACACATAGTATGGGTACACCTAACTTAATAGGCAAATTCCCATACTATGTTCATTTATTTTATGTTATGCATAATTATATTAATTTCACACAATCTTATTAACATATGCATTTAATTAACCCCATCGTTCCCACGTAATTTCGTTCTCATGATATAACACATATAAAAGGTGTCAACTTGCATATGTATGAACATGTTTCAAAGGTGCCATCTTGCATATTAACAAACACATAACTTGCATATGAACTTGCATAACATGTCACATAACTTGCATATAATCTTGTATAACATGTCACATAACTTGCATATTAACTTGCATAACATGTTACATAAACTTACATATTAACAAATACATGACTTGCATATGAACTTGCATAATATGTCACATAACTTGCATATGAACTTGCATAACATGTTACATAACTTGCATATGAACTCATAAACTTGCATATGAACTTGCATAACATGTTACATACTTGCATATGAACTCATAAACTTGCATATGAAGAAACATACAACTTGCATAATTATCATACATGTAACTTGCATATTATCATACATGTAACTTGCATATTAACATATGATCACAAAGCACAAAACTTGCATAACCCACATACATTAGCAAACTAACATCATGTCATATGACTTAAAACCCATTAATCCACAAACAAAACCATATGATCTCATCATATCTCATCTACTTAGTTTAGCAATTGATCATTAGAGTGATAGAAACTCACAACTAGCCAATTTGCACTCCAAATGAAGAAGATTAAGATGCTTAGAATGGATTAGAGGTTGATTAGAGAGTGATTAGCTTGCAACCCTCTTCATAAATTAGTGGAGGCTCCTTCTAAGATTTAATTTGGCGGCATGTAGCCCTCAATTCTATTTTTAGTATGGATTAGGGTAGGTTTAGGGTGTATTTATAGATTAGGTGAGTGTTTTAGGCCCTTAGATAAACCCTAAATTAGATTAGGACCCTTAGATTTCGGAACCTTCCAGAAACCAGCCCTAAGACCAAGCCCAAACCCCAAACTGGTGCACCCAACCACAGAACTCTCTAGAAACTGTGCAGGTTTCCTGTCCCGACATGGGCGCACTTCCCAAGTGCGCCAGTGTATTTTTGTGCTGGCGCACTTCACAAGTGCGCCAGTGCATTTCTGGCCTGTTTCGGGTTTTTCTGCCTAACTTCGTTCGTCCATATCTCTTTCATACGGTACCCGTTTTACGCAAACTCGGACTCTATTTCGCGTATTTTTCCGAGACGAACGCAATGACGCAGCCCGTTTCCCCTGATTCTCACATCTGAGATTAATTATACTTTAATTACTAACCATTAGTGTTAATTGAAATTCGGGGTGTTACATTCTCCCCTACTTAAAGGATTTCGTCCTCGAAATCTCTAAGTCAAAAAGAACGTATCCTACCAACCAAACAACCATCTACTAAACCATCAACCACAAGCAACCATTATCCTTAGAAACTTCTAATGATGTATGAACATATGCAGAAAGTGTGTGTATATGTCCGTATACTAATGCAAAATCAGGCGGTCTACTGATTCAGTCGACCTCCTTAATGCAAACCATGATAGTGCCATGCATCCAATATGTATGCGAAACCCTATTGACACATACAATTTCTATATGCGTGCACAACCATACACAAAAAATGCATCATCCACATGATAACACAGCCTTGATACATCCATCAATCTAACTACCACATCCATTTATGCGATATGCAACATGAAGTGACTGAGCCGATCTAGTGCCTAATGTGTGTGTATATGCATCCACGAGCAACCACTAGCAAACAATTGCATCCACATGCATCCATCAACCATAACATGTTTCAAACACATGTTTCAACCATAGGTTTTACCCTATCTAAAGGTCATAGGTACTAGCGAGAGGATATACTAAAGATAAGATAAGTACTAGACAAGCGATAAAGGAGAAGTTAAAAGACATACTCTCAAAAAGAAATGGGTACAAAGAACGCATCTTCGCTTTCGTCTCCCAAGTAGCATTGCTTTCGTCATCTCCCCATTGCACTTTAACTAGCTGAACTTCTCTGTTCCTCAACTTCCTAGTTTCTGACCCAAGGATGCGAGTAGGAGCTCGTCGAATCGTCGCATCACGCTCTACCTCTACATCTCTAAGCAAGCTCGGCTCTACCACCTCTGCGGTCTCATGTAAGCACTTCCTCAAATGTGATACATGGAATACATCATGAACACCACTAAGTCTGTCGGGCAACTCCACCCTATATGCCATCCGTCCAATCCTTTCCTTAATAGGAAACGGCCCAACAAACCTCGGTGCTAACTTCCCAACGGACCCAAAGCGAACAACATTTCTCAACGGAGATACTTTGACAAAAACCATGTCCCCAACCTCAAACTCAAGATCCGTCCTTCTCCGATCCGCATAAGATTTCTGTCTATCTTGCGCTGCCTTCATCCTTCTTCGAATCAAATCAATCTTCTCTGAAGTCTCTCTAACCATATCTGGCCCAAGCAAGATCTTATCCGTAGATTCCCACCAACATGTAGGAGATCGACAAGGCCTTCCATAAAGAGCTTCGAAAGGTACCATGCCAATACTAGACTGAAAGCTGTTATTGTATGCGAACTCCACCAAAGGAAGATGTTCTTCCCATGTACCTCCAAAATCCAAGATACAAAGCCTCAAGAGATCTTCTAAGATACGGTTCACCCTCTCGGTCTGACCGTCCGTCTGAGGATGATATGCGGTGCTCAAACACAACTGAGTCCCTACCGCCTCTTGCAAACTTCTCCAAAACTCACTAGTGAAGATAGGATCTCGATCACTCACAATGTTGGATGGTACGCCATGCAATCTAACAATCTCTCTAACATAGACTGAAGCAAGCCATGGAGCGGTCCTCTTACTCTTCACGGGTATAAAATGGGCACTCTTGGTAAGTCTGTCTACCACAACCCAAATTCCCGTATTGCCCTTCCTCGATCTCGGTAACCCATCGATGAAATCCATCGAGACACTATCCCACTTCCATTGCGGAACTTCCAATGGGTGTAGCAACCCACCGGGTTTCCTTTGCTCCGCTTTAACTTGTTGGCACACTAAGCATCTAGCCACATACTCGGCCACATCTTTCTTCATACCGGCCCAGAAGAAAACTCTCTTTATGTCTTGGTACATTTTGTCTCCACCGGGATGAATAGTCATCCTTGAACGATGTGCATCATCCAAAATAGCCTTCTTCAAACCCTCATCTTGCGGTACACAAAGTCTACCGTCTCTATGCAACCATCCCCTATCATCTATGGTGTATCTACCCAAATGGCTGGACGACTCCCCCCTTATAAGCTTCTCTACCAACTCAACCAACTATGGGTCGTCTCGCTGAGCCTCGCCAATCCGTCCCAAAAGAGTAGGTCTAACCTCCAAGGATGCTAACAAACCAGGTACAAAGTCAACAGAAGGTCTGAAGTCGAACAAAGAAAGAAACTCCAAGCTTCGCCGTTCCACGAACAATGGACTCAAAGATAGCCTTTTTCTACTCAAGGCGTCCGCCACCACGTTACCCTTGCCAGGGGTATACGCTATCTCGAAATCATAGGATGCTAAGAACTCCATCCACCTTTGCTGTCTTAAGTTTAAATCCTTCTGAGAGAATAAGTACTTCAATGATTTATGGTCAGTGAACAACTCGAATCTCTCACCAAGAAGATAATGGCGCCAAGACTTAAGTGCGAAAACAATCGCGGCCAACTCTAGATCATGGGTAGGGTAATTCTTCTCATGCACTCTCAATTGCCTCCCTCCATAGGCTATTACCCTTCCCTCCTGCATCAAGACTGCGCCTAATCCTGTCCCACAAGCATCGGTATAAACAACAAATGGCTTACTCCCATCTGGAAGCACTAAAACTGGAGCGGTGGTCAAAGCTCTCTTTAACCGTCGGAAAGCATCATCACAATCTACGTCCCATGAGAAAACCAGATTCTTCTTCGTCAAGCGGGTTAATGGGGCTGATATCTTCGCGAAGTCTTTGATGAACTTCCTATAATATCCTGCCAACCCCAAGAAACTTCTTACTTCGGTAGCATTTCTAGGAACTTTCCAATCCTGGATAGATACTATCTTTTCGGGATCCACAGCTATCCCTTCCTTAGAGACCACATGCCCTAAGAATCACACTTCTCTTCTCCAAAAATGACATTTAGAGAATTTAGCTTTAAGACTATGTGCTCGAAGAGTCTCCAACACTTCTCTGAGATGTAAGGCATGCTCTTCTTCACTCTTGGAAAAGACCAAGATGTCATCCACAAAGACCACTACAAACTTATTCAGATACTCTCTGAACACTCTACTCATCAGATCAACAAAGTATGCAGGGGCGTTTGTCAACCCAAATGGCATCACAAGCCACTCATAAAAACCATCCGGAGTCCGGAAAGCAGTCTTCTCTATACTGTCCTCCGCCACTCTCAATTGATGAAACCCTGTAGCTAAGTCCATCTGCGAAAACACTGAGGCGCCAACCAACTGATCAAAGAGATCATCTATCCTCGGTAATGGGTGTCTATTCTTCTTCATGAGCTTATTAAGTTCTCTATAATCCACACAAAGTCTGAGGGACCCATCCGCCTTCGTGGCAAACACTACTGGAGCTCCCCACTCCGATATACTTCGCCTTATGAACCCCTTCTCAAGCAACTCCCCTACTTGCTTATGAAGTTCTCTTTTCTCACGAGGAGCCATGTGGCGCACTGGCAAAGACACTGGTTTGGCATTATCCACCAAATAAATTCGGAAATCTATCTCCCGCTTCGGAGGCAAACCCTTCACCTCTTCAAACACATCCGGATATTCCCGGACCACTCTGACAGAACGCAAACTCTCGACCGAAGCATCGAGCGATTCAAGATATCTTAGCAAAACAGATTCCATGGGATTACAAGAGATCTCGAGAGTATTACCCAAGCGGGTCATAAGCCTGACAACTCTCCTTTCACAATCAAGAACGACACCATTACTGGATAACCAGTCCATGCCCAAAATCAACCCATAGCCCGTGAAGCCCAATACAAAAGCATCACATCTAAACTCAACGCTAAGTATAGAAATCTTCAAACCCAAACATATCACAGACAGATATATGGAGCCCCCAATTGGGTTTGAAACAACCAAGGGATCATCAACTAGACTGGTGTCTAAGTGCAGTGACTCAACTAACGATGATGAGATAAAAGAATGCGATGCGCCAGAGTAAAATTCGAACAGGATAACAAAGAAATCCAAATTCCAACCAAGACGGTCCTATCCCCATCTGGTACACTAGTCGTGAGGGAATACAACTACCCTCCAGGAGATTCCGTACCTTGTCCCTGCCTCTTTGGACAATCCTAATAAGGTGTCCTATTCCTCCCAAAGGGATAACTACTCGCCTTCTTCTTCCCATTCTCCACTCGTAACCTCCCACCAATGAGGTTTCATCCTTCATTAACCAAACAACTATTTGAGCCTTCCTCCCATCGTCTATCCAATAGATACCTACCAGTCCTCCTCCTTCTTGAACCAACTTCTAATCCAACTAATGTCTAAGTCCCTTGAAGTGGTTTTCCATTCTTATCTATCTTAGAAAGGGCATCTATACGCGGAGGGGAAACTCAAAACGAGAGAGGAAGAGATTCAAAACGGAGAATTCGAAAGATATAGATATGGCTATTGGGGATTATGCTTTTCTTTCAAAAACTTTTCTCTTAAAAGACATGTTTTTGAAAATACTCCTTTCAAAAATATCCTTAGAAAATAGTTTTTCTAAAAATTTTATCTGTTCTGGTAACCTTAAGCTATGATACCACGTGTAACACCCCACTCCCGCTATGGTCACTCACTAAGGGAATGCCATAGCATCGGTGGAGTATTTTAGTGAATATAGAACAGAAAAATTACAACAAGACAGATATAAATAGTACTTGAAATTTAAAACATCATCTCATAACAGCGGAAGTAAAACATGTCTGGTTACATCATAAAACCACAATAAAAGTCAAGTACAATATCCATCAAAATAAAGAAGTACATAATCCCACTCTCATACAATAGCCATGACAAAAGAAAAGATAACTGGGTAACTGGAGCTTTACATCAATCCAAGCTCCTAAAGACTGGAACAGCAATCCGATCAAGCTCTACTACTGCTAGGATCCACCGTAGGACCTGAGGGTTGGGAAAAAGATAAAAACAACGGGGTCAGACATAAGTCTGAGCGAGTCCTATAACTTTAACAATACAATCGTTAAAGTAACCAGAGAAGACATAAACTGATATACGGTAACTAATGGGGATGAATGGCTACACTAAGCAGTCAACTAAACTAAGATAAAAGATAAAGACGCATCTACCCTTCCAAAGGTAAATTACTAAACTGCACCACACCAGTCATTCCTAACTTAAAGGTTGATCCCACCCATGGACTTATAAAATTAACTTAATAGTTCTCGCGTACCCCTAGGTGACTAAGTAGACGCCACGGGGCCCTACAATCCACTAGGTGTACACACTACTCCCCATTCGATCGGCTCCCTAACGTAGATACCCGTGCTGGCCCCACTGTGGGGTGTACCATTCCCCAACGTGGCATCCTGATAAAACTAACGGTGCACGGCTTATATCTACACGATGCAACAACGTCTTATTTACCAGCCCGGGTCCACACACGCATATGAAACCCGTTGGTCATGCGTTGCCACCGCTAACCCATTTTGGCCTCTTATAGTCAAGCCCAGTATGCGTGTCCCGTCCTCGACATGGGTCGAGCCCACTAAGATACGTATGGGTTATTGGTTGAAATGGGCCCCCAGCACAAGCCATCCCCCTAAGCTTGGCCCACACACTAGTGTTTCCCACTTAACCCTTTAATCATGTTTAATTACATGTTTCATCTTGGTTAAGTATTTTATCATATTTTCTATTGGCAACCACTAGCAATTTCCACATACCACCCAAGGTACCCACTTAACCCCCATGCCCCACTACATGCTTATCTGGTTAAGTGTTTCTTAATTGATTAACACCGTAACCGTGTAAAGGACCCCTCACATTGGACCGCCATTTGTAGATGCCTGGTTAAGCCGGTAGGTTCCGGGCAGTCTTACACTACAAACGGGTCCAACCTTGTGTCATTTACCCTTGTTACGTATTTAATTTATGATTAAGACCCCTCACATTGGACCGTCATTTGTAGATGCCTGGTTAAGCCGGTAAACTCCGGGCAGTCTTACACTACAAACGGGTCCAACCTCGTGTCTTAATCGATTAATTACTCCTAATTAATCACCCCTATAATTTGTGTTAATTATCATGTTTATTTTAGGAATATGGGTGCACCTAACTTAATAGGCAAATTCCCAACTCCAAAGTGTGGGTACACCTAACTTAATAGGCAAATTCCCAACACATAGTATGGGTACACCTAACTTAATAGGCAAATTCCCATACTATGTTCATTTATTTTATGTTATGCATAATTATATTAATTTCACACAATCTTATTAACATATGCATTTAATTAACCCCATCGTTCCCACGTAATTTCGTTCTCATGATATAACACATATAAAAGGTGTCAACTTGCATATGTATGAACATGTTTCAAAGGTGCCATCTTGCATATTAACAAACACATAACTTGCATATGAACTTGCATAACATGTCACATAACTTGCATATAATCTTGTATAACATGTCACATAACTTGCATATTAACTTGCATAACATGTTACATAAACTTACATATTAACAAATACATGACTTGCATATGAACTTGCATAATATGTCACATAACTTGCATATGAACTTGCATAACATGTTACATAACTTGCATATGAACTCATAAACTTGCATATGAACTTGCATAACATGTTACATACTTGCATATGAACTCATAAACTTGCATATGAAGAAACATACAACTTGCATAATTATCATACATGTAACTTGCATATTATCATACATGTAACTTGCATATTAACATATGATCACAAAGCACAAAACTTGCATAACCCACATACATTAGCAAACTAACATCATGTCATATGACTTAAAACCCATTAATCCACAAACAAAACCATATGATCTCATCATATCTCATCTACTTAGTTTAGCAATTGATCATTAGAGTGATAGAAACTCACAACTAGCCAATTTGCACTCCAAATGAAGAAGATTAAGATGCTTAGAATGGATTAGAGGTTGATTAGAGAGTGATTAGCTTGCAACCCTCTTCATAAATTAGTGGAGGCTCCTTCTAAGATTTAATTTGGCGGCATGTAGCCCTCAATTCTATTTTTAGTATGGATTAGGGTAGGTTTAGGGTGTATTTATAGATTAGGTGAGTGTTTTAGGCCCTTAGATTAACCCTAAATTAGATTAGGACCCTTAGATTTCGGAACCTTCCAGAAACCAGCCCTAAGACCAAGCCCAAACCCCAAACTGGTGCACCCAACCACAGAACTCTCTAGAAACTGTGCAGGTTTCCTGTCCCGACATGGGCGCACTTCCCAAGTGCGCCAGTGTATTTTTGTGCTGGCGCACTTCACAAGTGCGCCAGTGCATTTCTGACCTGTTTCGGGATTTTCTGCCTAACTTCGTTCGTCCATATCTCTTTCATACGGTACCCGTTTTACGCAAACTCGGACTCTATTTCACGTATTTTTCCGAGACGAACGCAATGACGCAACCCGTTTCCCCTGATTCTCACATCTGAGATTAATTATACTTTAATTACTAACCATTAGTGTTAATTGAAATTCGGGGTGTTACAACTAACCAAACATCGAAAAATACCAGAAAGTTAATGAAAGAAATTAGAGGGTGAGGAAAGATAAGATAGAAACTTAGAATAGAAGAAGAAGAAGAACACAACATCAGAGTAACACGAACCTCACAGCGGAACGAATAACATATAATATATATAACATAACTTGAAATATATATATCTGTACTTGAATTAACATCATTATCAAAGTACAACACTTACAACACAGCGGAAATAACTATAGCTATATAATCCTGAAGCCTCCTGCTCCAAGCTCTTCCAGTATATCTGTAAATCCTGACTACTTGACTGCCCGTACAAAATTGGGCACCCAAGAGTTTAGGGAAAACAAAACAAAATAAACTTCGGGCCAGTCATAGGACTGGTGTGAGTAAAACAGTTTAAAACAGTTCAAGCAGGTAAATGATATCTCATAAGACCACGCCATATAACGGAACGGGTTTTTCCCTTATGAGAATCCAAAATATCTTTATATCAAAAACCTTTTGATATTATAATAATGTCTATCAACCACAATATAATAATCATCTAGCAGAAACGCTTTCATCTCACGTTCTACATATATAGTATACAATCAAAACCGTAAGCACGTATTGGGTAATGGATTTCCAACTATGACAAGGTATGGAACCACCTTTCGCTAGTGTACCTCTAGAAAGGAATACACTGGATTCAACAAGAACATCTTGCAACCTGGCCACACATGACCGACCACTCATTTCGCTTGAGTGTATCGAATGTATATCACCAACGGTTGGGATCAACAACCGTTTCCCGAATGGGACAGCATCAACAATAGATTTTTAGAAGTAAATGAAACTCTAGATCAGGTGATTATACACCCTACTTCGGAGCGACCGACTTAGCCATGCTGCCTGCCCGATTTTTGTCATTTACCGGATGTGAGGCTAGAAGCTACGCTTTATCATCACACCAGATTCACTTCGAATGTCACATCGTCAAATCCATCAAATCACCGATTGACGTCTACAACCATACATTACGTGTCAGCTAAAAGAAGTTTCCTTCTCCGCTTCTACTCTTGGTACGGTTGAAGAAATCAATGTACGTGACCTTTCTGGAAATACTCTGTCAGACATTCATCCATACAAGTCATCCAGGAACAGGATGAACCGAAGGCACTATTCAGTACATCCATCTTAGGCACTGTTATCTAAGACTTATACAATAGTCCTTGCACTTTACTCCGTCTTCAATTATCTTTGGCATATATGATTCGCAACGCTTATGCCAATACAAAGTGGTTCTTTGGATAATAATCCAACCGGTCTCTCCATATTAACAACGTTAAAATGGTCAAAACTTCGATAGTCTGTGATTTAACCATCAAAGAAAAACAGGTGTGCAAACAACGACATTATTTCCTGGAGGAAATTATATCGATCAATCATCATTCAACATTTATCTCTTTATTTCATTAATTTACTTATCTCCTGTTTCCCTATATTCAACATTTCTGATTTTCTAAATATAGAAAATATATGTTATTACCATTGGAAAACATTTCCAATTCTTGTTTTCTATATCAGAAAACATTTCTAACTCTTAGTTGGAAAACATTTCCAAAACTCCTTCATTGGACTTAGATAGATGTTTAAACAAACCATCGCGATGCCAACTCAAACCATTACGCTTATTAACTATATTCCTTTAACCCACCTTCACTATCGAACCTTAACCATTCCTTAGTTAAAAATGAAGTCAATCAAGTTGGGGTAATACTACCTCTCAGACCTTAACTGAACAACGTTTCTAACCTTGAAATAGACAAAGTTCACCTTTTAATTCTTTAACAAACTTCCTTACGTAACTCTCTTTCGAATATATCTCTATTCGATAACTCCTCCCTTCGGATAACTATATTTGATAATCTCTCTTACGAATAACTAGATTCGAAAACCTTTCTTCGAATAAACTAAATTCGATTAACTCTATTTATTTAACCCCTATCGATTAACTCTTTTTACTTAACTCCTTACTCAACTCCTTTCGAATAACTAATTCGATAACTCCCTTCGATTAAACTATAATCGATAACTCCTTTCGAATAACTAATTCGATAACTCCTTTCGATTAAACTATAATCGATAACTCCTTTCGAATAACTAATTCGATAACTCCTTTCGATTAAACTATAATCGATAACTCCTTTCGAATAACTAATTCGATAACTCCTTTGTGTTTAACTCTATTCGAATAACTCTTATTCATTTAACTCTATTCGAATAACTAATATTCGATAACTCCTTATTCGACTAACTCTAATCGATTTATTCTAATTCGATTAACTCTATTTAATTACTCTATTGGTTAACTCTACTTTAACTGGTTAACTCTAACTGATAAACTCTAACTGATCAACCCTAATTGATTAACTCTAACTGGTTAACTCTAACTCATACTCTATTCGATTAACTCATTTTGATTAACTCTTTTGAATTAACTCCTTTAATTTATCCCTTTTCTATTTGTTTACTTAACAAATAACTATTCCCTTTTCAATTCTATTTATTTAACAAATAAATATTTCTTTTATCTTTCTTATTTGTAAATGGTTTACAAATATATCCCTTTCATCTCTATTTTTAACATATTTATATCTCCTTTTATATTCTATTCTATTTATTCTAACAAATAAATATTTCCTTTATTATAACTTATCCTTCGATTTTATAATTATTTTCTTTTATAAAAAAATCCTTTTCCTTTTCTATATAAAATCCATCGATTTTATATAAATAATTCATTTTCAAAATACACTTTGGAAATCCCCTTTCCCACATCCAGTATTCTTATGGTGTTTAACATACCATATAACAATGATAAATATCGTCCAAACACACATAATCAACAACAGATTATATATCACATCATATATCACAATATATGAATCACAGTAAAATAAATGTTGAGGAATCCAGTTGGATTCCTCCAACCTGTTTCCCTGCATCCACAGATGTTACACAATAAAATCAACATCACTTTCAGTTCCATATGATATATTATGTTAAACAGAATCAATATAGAAATTCAACTAACTGACTAGCAATTCAATCAAACAGTCAACACACAGTCAATCAGCCAATATTTAACAATTTTAAAAATACAACATGAAATTATAAACTGTTCAGAGTTAGTGAGTTTTACTCACTGTTGCGCATTAACTGTTAAATAACGATTTACGTTAGCTGATTCTGATCAGACAATTTATTTCGCCATAAATTGTAACGAGCTCGAATCCACTCCCCGTCAGTTCCATGTTGTAGTGTCCGTCCCTACGATCCCAACGGATCTTGTTTCACGGGATTCTCTTAAAAACCCAATCGCGTTGAATTCTTCTTCTACTTGATAATAACGACGACACCACACCATTTTCTGCTGCTCCATGACCGATTCTTAATAACCAATTTTATACATCTCGTTCCACCTTCATTCAAAGGTTCAGCACAATCCACTTTACATTTTCATTTTGATAAATCATTGGGTTGACCCATGTTTGCTTACTCAGTTCGTCTTCCCCAAATAGCATACACTCTCCTACTTACCAAATACCATAACCACACTTTCTCACCCTTAATTCCTTCTTGTTTTTCCATCGAATAATAAAGTTGGATAAAAAGCTGCTCACGCCTGCTACCATCTTCAATTCCTTCATGATACACAGTCCGCTCCTCCAGTATACTTCGACCGCATTTCCCCTCTTCATACTTGTTTGTTCCTCCATACATCAATACACAATTATACCCATTTTTCAACAGCAACTACCGCCCCTTCTACTCCCCTTGACTTCTCACTTCTCTCTCCTTCTTTCACACGCACCCCACCATTTTAAAACTCACGCTTCCAGTTTCATTCACACCATTTCCATCCGCCATTTCCTGCTTCCATCTCCTCCTTCTTCCACCATGAACACAAACCGGATATATCGTTCAATCCTCCATCAAAATCTCTTCCTACCCATACTAACAACATCCACCTCGCACTCAACATGTGATTTCCATTCCACAGCTCCTCTCGACGCAGATCGACACCTTTTTATCCCAAAAATCCCAATAGTTAGCGTACGTGTGCCACTTTACACCCAGAACCCGAAAACAAGCTTTGTTTTCTTCAATCGTTGCCTCACATCCCCTATACCGCAAATCCTAAGTCACGCTGTGTATTCGCAGCACCCAAAAATGCTGAACGCAAACTATGAAACTCACCTCAGCTTGAAGCCTCATTCAATACGATCTCACATATCATGGTTTTCGAATTTATAGGAATTTCATTGAATTGTTTGGGATTTTTGAACACCCCATTTTTTCACGTTTTGGTTTGAGAGGAGTTTAATTGGCGGCGGATTGTTTGGCAGAAATGAAATCAGGTTAATGTTTAGATTGGTGGCTTATTTATAGTAGAAGGAATTAGATATTTTCTTTTGTGGATTATTTGTCTCCACGTTTCGATTTGAAATGTCAAGAGTTTTGTGTGGCTGAAATGAATGGATCGTGGCTCCTTTCGATCAAATGAAAAGTAAAGGATAAGGGATGGAGGTATTTTCATTTTATTAAGTTACACCGGTTCACATACTTCGCTATATACAATTATATTCATGCATGTGTGCTACGGACTGAAATAAAGATGTCGTTGTGATTAACACCGTCTCACGATCCCAAAAATAAAATAATATCGGTAGGTTGACTCATATTGTGAAACCCCAAAATGTCGATATAGGGTGCCCAATACTCCAAATAAAAGTTGCTTATTTAATTTATTAAAAATTTCCATAAAATTCTAAAAATTAAATTATCACTACTTCCCAAAAGAACCTTGTCTAAATTCAAACCCGATCTCTAGTTATATTGAATAAACCGTTATGGCCACGAATGAATATACCGCTGTTTTTCTGAATATTTGATTTGGACATAAATCAAAATCTACACGACGAAATCCCGATTTTTCTCTTCCACTAGAAAAATATACTTCACCAGCTCCGTACGTTTCTTGTTTCACTGAAATCCGGCTTAAAACGAATCCTGTACATTCAGTTGAAGTTCAAATCGCCAAATCGCGAACTGCAGCGCCATTTCGAGCTCGATTTTAATTATAATATAATTATACGTTCAAACTGTCGTTTATATAATATATTCGTTATTCAAATTCAATTCCAAGCTGAATTAAATATCACAGATGATCCGGTCCACACCATATCGCCATTTTAGCTAATTCTGATTATTTCAGAATTAAATATGTTATTTAATTTATTATTTTAATTAAATATTCATCATTATTTTATTCCACGACCATTAAATTCACTATATCACTATTTATATAATTAAATAAATTAATTATAATACCTCTGCAAATGCGGGTCATTACATTCATCCCCACTTAAAATAATTTCATCCTCGAAATTGCTAAGGTAGAGAACGACCTTATCGACTGGTTAGAACATATTTGTTCACTTTTTAACTTCAGTTTCAACTGAACCAATTTAATTTCAATTAAATATTAATTAATTCTTATCAACGAAAATTTTCAAAAATCCTGAAAATTTTCTAACACCTTAACTTTTTTGAAAAATTTCACCAGCACCTCTTTTGTACTGGTCAATCGGTCAAACTCCAACTTGCCTCTCTGGGCCATCTCCAACCCAAAAGAAAATCAAACAGCCAAGCGGCTTGCCAGTTCGGCTCATAAATCTTATATCCAATAGAAATATAAACTTGTACCTTTTGTTGGCATATCATTTTATCCTTTCCACCTGTTATCAATTCAGCGGATACAAGGGTCATCCCAATCAAATTCCAATCTGCTTTTATCCACAACACAACCATTCGCTTATATCCGAGCCAAATATCATTTCAACTCGAGTTTCTTCTCGATTCCCAACTCTTAACTTGATTATCACATTACACTTCAAATTTGAATCTCACAATCCAATTTGTCTTGATATCATTCTAATTCAACCTCAGTTACCACTTTACTAGCTTTACTTTAATTCAATTTTGCTTTCACAAATTTCTGTTAAATTTGTTTTTAATTCAAACAGTCTTTCCTTGGTATTTTTTAAAACAATTTACTCTTTTTAAAAAATCAAATTTTCCTTTTGAACATGTCACTGAGCCCTTAGTTAATATTCCATTAGTTAAATCACTTCTTTATTTCTTTATCAATATTTGTTAACCAAATATTTTCAATAACCATATTGGCCTTTTATGTCATTTGGAAAACATTTCCGAATATCGCCTTCCTTTATTTTCTAAACTTTAGAAAATATATGCTATTTATAATTGGAAAATATTCCAATTACTTATCTCTTTTTCGATCTCGTTTATTTCTATACTTAGGAAATATTCTTTATTATATTTCCAAGCTTACACTTATTTGGGTTAAAACGGATGTTGTGTAAAACATCGTTACGACAACCCAAATACTATATTCAACTAACTCTTATTCAACATTGATCTTCGAGCCTGAAATCTTACTATTTATTTGTTAATAATGAAATCAATCAAGTTGGGGTATAACTACCTCTCAGACCTTGACTGAATAACATTTATAACGTCAAAACAGATATGACTACTTACTCGAATAATCAATACCATACAACTACCTATTCACTTTTAAACATGTATACGCTTCCTCTTTCTATTCTTACTAGATTTTATTCTTAGTCTTCCTTTTTGATTTTACTATTCTATTTCTAAGTTCGTTTCCTTATCGACTTCTATATATATATCGATACGTTGATTTCTAACTATCAAATTATCTTAAAAATATTCTAACTCCTTAAATTCCTGGAAAAATTTGCCATAACCTCCTTTGTACTAGGAGCATTGGGATATTTCAAATAGCCTCCCATGGCCCTCACCAATCCAAAAGAAAAAGAAAAAGGCCAAGCGGCTAGCCGATACGGCGCATAAAATCTCATATATGAATTAAATACATACCTTTTCGTCGAGCATTCTATTTATATACCTTCATACCTTATCCATACCTATCTCAGGTATATTTATACCTGCCCAATCTATTTTAACTATACCTGATCGTTTTAACTCAATTCATTAATTAATTTGTTAATTAACTCTTTAGCCTATTTCACTTTTATATTTGAACATGACATGTTCAAATATATTTTAACTTGCTTATTAACTAATTTGAATCCAAAATTCAAATTTAAGTTCTATATTCGATTTCGAATATCTATTTACAAATCCAATTCACCTTTCAAAGTTCAACTTCAAATTCAAACTCGATTAACTAATTCCTCTTCGACTTAGTTAATTCTATTCAAATTCTATATATCAATTCTATTCAAATTCTATATATCAAATTCTATTATTCAAATTCTATATTATAAATCCCATTTTGAAATTCAACACAACTTGTCTTTCCCAAAACAAATTCAAAACAGTATCTCTGGTAGTAATTCGTCAGTTACAACTCGAAAATGAATACTGATGATGCAGCTGTCATCATCAGAATCTATTTTCCAGCGATCAAAGTGAGTTCAATACTATAAAACTATTTCTAAACATTTCCACTTTGAAATTCATTTCAAAATATAATTCACACTGCTTGTAAAACAATTTAAAATCTCCCAGGATCTTAAATTTTCCTTATTTTTAATCCAAATCCATTTACAAACACTTATCCAATTTTCCAGAGTTTTAATTAAATTTCTGGTTTAAATTTCAGATTTAATTCATTTCGATTTCACGTATTTCACTTATATGAATTCTGATTGATTATTTACATAACCATTTAATTTATAATCTTACTCGATTATAATAACAACCAATATACCCACTATATTATAATTTTGATATATATATCTTCTCTATATCAAGATATACCTTGGGTAAACTTATTTTAATTTACCATTTTTTCAAAACATATCGTGCCGACCCATCGTATTCGAGTGTTTATAAACTCCTACCGATACAGTGGATCAAACTGATCGACCAGAACCCATAATCAACTCAACCAATAAATCTCCACAATATAAAACAATTTTTTATATCAAATAACAAATACGTTCACTCGTATTTATACACTCACTTCAATCTAGGGTATTACTAACCCCATCTCTACTGAGTTACGCCACAGAGCCAAGGTAATTCACTTAACTTTAAGCTCTGATACCAACTGTAACGACCCGAAAAAATGACGATCTTGGTTATTCGATATACAGCACATATCGAACATCCAAGGATCGAAAATAGCCGAATTGTTAATGAAAGAAATTAGAGGGTGAGGAAAGATAAGATATAAACTTAGAATAGAAGAAGAAGAAGAACACAACATCAGAGTAACACGAACCTCACAGCGGAACGAATAACATATAATATATATAACATAACTTGAAATATATATCTGTACTTGAATTAACATCATTATCAAAGTACAACACTTACAACACAGCGGAAATAACTATAGCTATATAATCCTGAAGCCACCTGCTCCAAGCTCTTCCAGTAACTCTGTAAATCCTGACTACTTGACTGCCCGTACAAAATTGGGCGCCCAAGAGTTTAGGGAAAACAAAACAAAATAAACTCCGGGTCAGTCATGGGACTGGTGTGAGTAAAACAGTTTAAAACAGTTCAAGCAAGTAAATGATATCTCATAAGACCACGCCGTATAACGGAACGGGGTTTACCCTTATGAGAATCCAAAATATCTTTATATCAAAAACCTTTTGATATTATAATAATGTCTATCAACCACAATATAATAATCATCTAGCAGAAATGCTTTCATCTCACGTTCTACATATATAGTATACAATCAAAACCGTAAGCACGTATTGGGTAATGGATTTCCAACTATGACAAGGTATGGAACCACCTTTCGCTAGTGTACCTCTAGAAAGGAATACATTGGATTCAACAAGAACATCTTGCAACCCGGCCATACATGACCGACCACTCATTTCGCTTGAGTGTATCGAATGTATATCACCAACGGTTGGGATCAGCAACCGTTTCCCGAATGGGACAGCATCAACAATAGATTTTTAGAAGTAAATGAAACTCTAGATCAGGTGATTATACACCCTACTTCGGAGCGACCGACTTAGCCATGCTGCCTGCCCGATTTCTGTCATTTACCGGATGTGAGGCTAAAAGCTACGCTTTATCATCACACCAGATTCACTTCGAATGTCACATCGTCAAATCCATCAAATCACCGATTGACGTCTACAACCATACATTACGTGTCAGCTAAAAGAAGTTTCCTTCTCCGCTTCCACTCTTGGTATGGTTGAAGAAATCAATGTATGTGACCTTTCTGGAAATACTCTGTCAGACATTCATCCATACAAGTCATCCAGGAACAGGATGAACCGAAGGCACTATTCAGTACATCCATCTTAGGCACTGTTATCTAAGACTTATACAATAGTCCTTGCACTTTACTCCGTCTTCAATTATCTTTGGCATATATGATTCGCAACGCTTATGCCAATACAGAGTGGTTCTTTAGATAATAATCCAACCGGTCTCTCCATATTAACAACGTTAAAATGGTCAAAACTTCGATAGTCTGTGATTTAATCATCAAAGAAAAACAGGTTTGCAAACAACGGCATTATTTCCAGGAGGAAATTATATCGATCAATCATCATTCAACATTTATCTCTTTATTTCATTAATTTACTTATCTCCTGTTTCCCTATATTCAACATTTCTTATTTTCTAAATTTAGAAAATATGTGTTATTACCATTGGAAAATATTTCCATTTCTTGTTTTCTATATCAGAAAACATTTCTGACTCTTAGTTGGAAAACATTTCCAAAACTCCTTCATTGGACTTAGATAGATGTTTAAACAAACCATCGCGATGCCAACTCAAACCATTGCGCTTATTAACTAAATTCCTTTAACCCACCTTCACTATTGAACCTTAACCATTCCTTAGTCAAAAATGAAGTCAATCAAGTTGGGGTAATACTACCTCTCAGACCTTAACTGAACAACGTTTCTAACCTTGAAATAGACAAAGTTCACCTTTTAATTCTTTAACAAACTTCCTTATGTAACTCTCTTTCGAATATATCTCTATTCGATAACTCCTCCCTTCGAATAACTATATTTGATAATCTCTCTTACGAATAACTAGATTTGAAAACCTTTCTTCGAATAAACTAAATTCGATTAACTCTATTTATTTAACCCCTATCGATTAACTCTTTTTACTTAACTCCTTACTCAACTCCTTTCGAATAACTAATTCGATAACTCCCTTCGATTAAACTATAATCGATAACTCCTTTCGAATAACTAATTCGATAACTCCTTTCGATTAAACTATAATCGATAACTCCTTTCGAATAACTAATTCGAAAAATCCTTTCGATTAAACAATAATCGATAACTCCTTTCGAATAACTAATTCGATAACTCCTTTCGAATAACAAATTCGATAACTCCTTTGTGTTTAACTCTATTCAAATAACCAATTCGAATAACTCTTATTTATTTAACTCTATTCGAATAACTAATATTCGATAACTCCTTATTCGAATAACTCTAATCGATTTATTCTAATTCGATTAACTCTATTTAATTACTCTATTGGTTAACTCTACTTTAACTTGTTAACCCTAACTGATAACTCTAACTGATAAACTCTAACTGATCAACCCTAATTGATTAACTCAACTGGTTAACTCTAACTCATACTCTATTCGATTAACTCATTTTGATTAACTCTTTTGAGTTAACTCCTTTAATTTATCCCTTTTCTATTTGTTTACTTAACAAATAACTATTCCCTTTTCAATTCTATTTATTTAACAAATAAATATTTCTTTTATCTTTCTTATTTGTAAATGGTTTACAAATATATCCCTTTCATCTCTATTTTTTACATATTTATATCTCCTTTAATATTCTATTCTATTTATTCTAACAAATAAATATTTCCTTTATTATAACTTATCCTTCGATTTTATAATTATTTTCTTTTATAAAAAAATACTTTTCCTTTTCTATATATAATCCATCGATTTTATATAAATAATTCATTTTCAAAATACACTTTGAAAATTCCCTTTCCCACATCCAGTATTCTTATGGTATTTAACATACCATATACCAACGATAAATATCGTCCAAACACACATAATCAACAACAGATTATATATCACATCATATATCACAATATATGAATCACAGTAAAATAAATGTTGAGGAATCCAGTTTAATCAACAGATGTTACACAATAAAATCAACATCACTTTCAGTTCCATATGATATATTCTGTTAAACAGAATCAATATAGAAATTCAACTAACTGACTAGCAGTTCAATCAAACAGTCAACACACAGTCAATCAGCCAATATTTAACAGTTCTAAAAATACAACATGAAATTATAAACTGTTCAAAGTTAGTGAGATTTACTCACTGTTGCGCGTTAACCGTTAAATAACGATTTACGTTAGCTGATTCTGATCAGAAAATTTATTTCGCCATAAATTGTAACGAGCTCGAATCCACTCCCCGTCAGTTCCATGTTGTAGTGTCCGTCCCTACGATCCCAACGGATCTTGTTTCGCGGGATTCTCTTAAAAACCCAATCGCGTTGAATTCTTCTTCTACCTGATAATAACGACGACACCACACCATTTTCTGCTGCTCCATGACCGATTCTTAATAACCAATTTTATACATCTCAATCCACCTTCATTCAAAGGTTCAGCACAATCCACTTTACATTTTTATTTTGATAAATCATTGGGTTGACCCACGTTTGCTTCCTCAGTTCGACTTCCCCAAATAGCATACACTCTCCCACTTACCAAATACCATAACCACACTTGCTCACCCTTAATTCCTTCTTGTTTTTCCATCGAATAATAAAGTTGGATAAAAAGCTGCTCACGCCTGCTACCATCTTCAATTCCTTCATGATACACAGTCCGCTCCTCCAGTATACTTCGATCGCATTTCCCCTCTTCATACTTGTTTGTTCCTCCATACATCAATACACAGTTATACCCATTTTTCAACAGCAACTGCCGCCCCTTCTACTCCCCTTGACTTCTCACTTCTCTCTCCTTCTTTCACACGCACCCCACCATTTTAAAACTCACGCTTCCAGTTTCATTCACACCATTTCCATCCGCCATTTCCTGCTTCCATCTCCTCCTTCTTCCACCATGAACACAAACCGGATATACCGTTCAATCCTCCATCAAAATCTCTTCCTACCCATACTAACAACATCCACCTCGCACTCAACATGCGATTTCCGTTCCACAGCTCCTCTCGACGCAGATCGACACCTTTTTATCCCAAAAATCCCAATACTTAGCGTACGAGTGCCACTTTACACCCAGAACCCGAAAACAAGCTTTGTTTTCTTCAATCGTTGCCTCACATCCCCTGTACCGCAAAACCTAAGTCACGCTGTGTATTCGCAGCACCCAAAAATGCTGAACGCAAACTATGAAACCCACCTCAGCTTGAAGCCTCATTCAATACGATCTCACATATCATGGTTTTCGAATTTATAGGAATTTCATTGAATTGTTTGGGATTTTTGAACACCCCATTTTTTCACGTTTTGGTTTGAGAGGAGTTTAACTGGCGGCGGATTGTTTGGCAGAAATGAAATCAGGTTAATGTTTAGATTGGTGGCTTATTTATAGTAGAAGGAATTAGATATTTTCTTTTGTGGATTATTTGTCTCCACGTTTTGGTTTGAAATATCAAGAGTTTTGTGTGGCTGAAATGAATGGATCGTGGCTCCTTTCGATCAAATGAAAAGGAAAGGATAAGGGATGGAGGTATTTTCATTTTATTAAGTTACACCGGTTCACATACTTCGCTATATACAATTATATTCATGCATGTGTGCTACGTACTGAAATAAAGATGTCGTTGTGATTAACACCGTCTCACGATCCCAAAAATAAAATAATATCGGTAGGTTGACTCATATTGTGAAACCCCAAAATGTCGATATAGGGTGCCCAATACTCCAAATAAAAGTTGCTTATTTAATTTATTAAAAATTTCCATAAAATTCTAAAAATTAAATTATCACTACTTCCCAAAAGAACCTTGTCTAAATTCAAACCCGATCTCTAGTTATATCGAATAAACCGTTATGGCCACGAATGAATATACCGCTGTTTTTCTGAATATTTGATTTGGACATAAATCAAAATCTACACGACGAAATCCTGAATTTTCTCTTCCGCTAGAAAAATATACTTCACCAGCTCCGTACGTTTCTTGTTTCACTGAAATCCAGCTTAAAACGAATCCTGTACATTCAGTTGAAGTTCAAATCGCCAAATCGCGAACTACAGCGCTATTTCGAACTCGATTTTAATTATAATATAATTATACGTTCAAACTGTCGTTTATATAATATATTCGTTATTCAAATTCAATTCCAAGCTGAATTAAATATCACAGATGATCTGGTCCACACCATATCGCCATTTCAGCCAATTCTGATTATTTCAGAATTAAATATATTATTTAATTTATTATTTTAATTAAATATTCATCATTATTTTATTCCACGACCATTAAATTCACTATATCACTATTTATATAATTAAATAAATTAATTATAATACCTCTGCAAATGCGGGTCATTACAACTGCATTTGCCTTATTTCGTATTTTTGTTCATGTTCAATCTGATGTTATACGACTAACAATTTGTGTCAGAGCAAGGATTTTACATATCGTGACAACATCGGAGATAATATGGTTGGTTATAAAAGACTCGGTCGAAGCAAAGGAACCAACAATAAAGGGAAAAATCATGCAAAATAGCTAAACTGGACAGTAAGATATCACTTAGTTTGATGATATATTAATGATTAATGGTAAATTTTGTGTGGATTTCAAAAAGTTAGAAAAAGCATATAATATTGCTTTAGTTACAATAAATGATTATGATCTCACGATCAATAATTTGGATAAAATTTGGGAAGAACGGTTTAATGATTTACTAGGTTTTTTTGATAAAATTACAACTAATGAATTTTTAAAAGTAATCCCTAAAAACAACTTTTTTTTTTTGGAAAGAAGTGAAAGTTTGGAAAAATGAAAGAAACGATTTTGAAAATTCTTTAAATAATTATAATTCTTATATTTTTATCTCTTGAAAAAGAGGTTGAAGCAATAAAGAAAGAGAATTTAGAATTATCTAAAAATAATGCAATTTTCAAAGAAAAGAGTAAAATTTTAGAAAACAACGTTTTTGATTTCAAGGTGAAATTAGACAAAGATAACGATAAAATCATAAATTTTAATAGAGGAACAATACTAAAGAATAGGTCATTAATTTGTTTGTTTTTCCTACATTGCTTCAATTCAAAAACCAAAGGAATAACAGACAACGCAACAAGCCTAGACATGTTGCTTCCATTGTCCAACCAAAGTTGAAAGTGATTTTCTGCTTCGAGTTTTACTAAAAATCAAAGTAAAAAAATGGTTATTGGCATCAATTATTCTTTGCTAATGAAGAAAAATGGGGAGTTTATGGCTTAAAAGAAGAGGGGTTTTCTGTTAAAGCACTATGCGTTGAATCGATGATATCCAAATATGAAGTATTGGATTGAAGCACAGTAATCATAACAAAAACAATTATAAGTGCAACATTGCCTTACCAAAAAAATAATATAAATGCAACAATTGTGAAAACGTAAATTACATAGATGATTTTTTGTTAGTTTGGATCTTCGATCGTACATCCATTCCCGAAGATCCTCTTCGGCTTTCACTAATCAAGAACCTCACATTTCCCAATGTAATAGGCTTTTCAATACAACTTGGTTTGTGGGGCACAAACTTAACCCCCCCCGATTTATGTCTATAAGTTTATCTACATTATTTTCCCAAGTACATTAAAAGGCTTCTATATTTTCTTTTACAAAGAAATATAAAATGACTATATATTATGTTTTCAATAAACTAACTCGTCATAGTGGAGCATAACTTCTATAACTTTCGAACATAATGCGAAATCAGTGCGCAGTGGTCAAGAAGTGAATTGAGACTGAACTCAAATACTATCGAGTGAAAGAGCATTAGCCTTCATTTTCTTTCCGAATAAATCAAGAACTGAGTGCCATTTGATGTGTAAGAGATAACAGACCAAAAATGAACCATTTGTACTCTATCTTATGTCTATAAGGTAGTCAATTTATATTGTGTACTCAGAGAAAGATAACAGACCTAAAATTCACCATTAGTACTCTATCTTATGTTTATGAGGTAGTCAATTTATTGTATGTTCTCTATCTTATGTAGAGAGCAGTATATTTAACTATATAGGGGATAACCCTTCTATGGTACTAACCAGGTATTGTAGTATAGGGAATTTTATAAAATTCCCTATACTGTGTAGTATAGGGAACTTTATATAATTCCCTATATTTATAGTTTATGTCCAGAACTGTATACATGTTTAAATATTATTATCTTATAGATATGCCTGTATTTTCATAAATATTTAGAAGAAAAAAAACTTATTTTGAGGCGTATCCAGAAGATAATAATATTTAAACATGTATACAGTTCGGACATAAACTATAAATATAGGGAATTATATAAAATTCCCTATACTACGTAGTATAGGGAATTTTATAAAATTCCTTGTACTATAATACCTGGTTAGTACCATAGAAGGGTTAGCCTCTATATAGTTTAATATACTTGGTAAAACTCTTTTTCTATGAAATCTGAATTCTCGTATTATGTAATTCATTATGGAATTCTGAATTGAAAGAGAAAAAGGATCCTTTTCTATTTCATACTCATGAAAACAAAAATACTTTTTTTTGAACCTGGGTACTCGAAGAAATTTGAAAAATTTATATTATAAATATAGAGAAATTTATTACTTTTTCAAGTTATTGGAATAGTTTATAAGAGCAGTATATTTAACTATATAGGGGATAACCCTTCTATTGTACTAACCAGGTATTGTAATATAGGGAATTTTATAAAATTCCCTATACTACGTAGTATAGGGAATTTTATAAAATTCCCTATATTTATAGTTTATGTCAAGAACTGTATACATGTTTAAATATTATTATCTTCTGGATACGCCTAAAATACGTTTTTTTTCTAAATATTTACGAAAATACGAGCGTACCCAGAAGATAATAATATTTAAACATGTATACAGTTCTGGACATAAACTATAAATATAGGGAATTATATAAAATTCCCTATACTACAATACCTGGTTAGTACCTTAGAAGGGTTAGCCCTTATATGGTTAAATATACTGCTCTCGTTGTGCTTGGAATGAAAGAAATTCTGAATCAGCTTTGTCTACGAACAAGGAAGCTATAAGTAATGCAACTATGAATCTCATGGAGAGTTCGATCCTGGCTCAGGATGAACGCTAGCGGCATGCTTAACACATGCGAGTCGGACAGGAAGTGGTGTTTCCAGTGGAAGACGGGTGAGTAACGCATAAGAACCTGCCCTTGGTAGGAGAACAACAACTGTAAATGGATGCTAATACCCCGTAGGCTGAGGAGCAAAAGGAGGAATCCGCCCGAGGAGGGGCTCGCGTCTGATTAGCTAGTTGGTGAGGCAATAGCTTACCAAGGTGATGATCAGTAGCTGGTCCGAGAGGATGATCATGCCACACTGGGACTGAGACACGACCCAGACTCCTACGGGAGGCAGAAGTTGGAATTTTCCGCAATGGGCAAAAGCCTGATGGAGCAATGCCACGTGGAGGTAGAAGGTCCATGGGACATGAACTTCTTTTCTCAGTGAAGAAGCAATGACAGTATCTGAGGAATAAGCATCGGCTAACTCTTTGCCAGCAGCCGCGGTAAGATAGAGGATGCAAGAGTTATCCGGGTCTTACTAAAAAAGGATTGTCTTATTTTGGGAAATTCATTCAACCAACTCCAATCCTTTTACCAATTAACATCCTAAAAGATTTCACAAAACCTTTATCTCTGAGTTTTCAACTTTTCGAAAATATATTGGCGGATGAATTAGTAGTTGTTGTTCTTATTTCTTTAGTACCTTCAGTAGTTCCTATCCCTGTCATGTTTCTTGGATTATTTACAAGCGGTATTCAAGCTCTCATTTTTACAACTTTAGTCGTGGCTTATATAGGAGAATCCATGGAGGGTCATTACTGATTAGAATTTAGAGCATTTGGAAGTAATATCAGAATGGTTTGAGAGAATATGATTGTACATATCTTGTGCAAGGTTTATATAGAAGTGATTGGATGACATTAGGTAGGAGTAACCCTCCAGCAATTCTTCTTAGAATAGATCTGTAACGCCCCACCCCGAGACCTACCCAAAAAAGAGAATGTGACGACCCAAAACATCCGTAGAACGAAAGTAAGGATAATCATAGGAGTATAACATAATTTAAAACAATAATGGATCACAGTTACATAACAGAACATATAAATCATTTGCAGCGGAAATGAAATGTCACCACAAACATCATCATAGAACACCAGAGTACGCAGTACAGGATACACTTAGCAATATAGATGTCTCAAAATAGGGAAAGAAATAAAGTCTCAATCTCCCAAAATACATCAATATCCAATGCTGTCACAAATCTCAAGAAGAAAATAAAAGATAAAAAGAAAAGATCTTCCAAAATCTTCAGCAGCAAGCTTGAGTTCTGAAAACATCCCTACCCGAAACCTGTCAATTGGCTGGCCGTGTGGAAAGAGGGTACCCGAGTTTGCAAAGTGAAACAAACTACGAGTCAGTCATGGGATTGGTATGAGAAATCTTACTAAACTAATAATATGGCTAATTACTGGGCCACGCCGCTATCGCGGAACGAGTTTAATTCCATTGGATTGCCAGTGCATAAGTTTTATAAATTTTTAAGTCAATAAACAACGCAATGCTTTTTAGAAAATGAAATCATTATAAGCCTCAGGTCCCATCACACAATGCAACGCGAACGGAGGATAGATTTTTACCTTATAATGATCAAAAATGCTTGATACATAGAAAATAAAAAATTTAATATTATTATTAGTGTATAGTATGTTTCAAAAATACTTCAAAGTAAATGTATCAATCCTAGATGGCATAGCTACCATATACTATGTCGCCGTATATAGATTTACAATCAAGACCGTAATGTCGTATTGGAGGTTGGTTTCCATCATGAGTCAAGGCTAGGAACGATCTCGTGACCGATTCGAGACACTCTAACAATGCCTCAGGATTCAGACGCTGGCGAACCCTTGGATACAGCAGGGCCGGTCCACAAATACTTTAGTGGATTGACAATTCTTGAACACATGCTTTCCGATTCTATTGGACCTATAAATTGGCCATTGCGACCAATAAAAATCCGAGGCGCCTCATTCCATCAACCACATAAGTAAAAATGCCGGGCCGTGTGAAAACCCAACACCACTTCTAGCTAGAAAGTAACGTGTGCACTCCCTGCGTTCCCTTGTCCCGTTTTGACTTCACCGGGGTGTGAGGCTCATGAGGTAACGAAATACACAAAGCTATGCCTAAATAGGATATGCTTTGATCATCATCCACAGGGCTATGCTTTTCAACAAAAGCCCCGATCAATTGCATCTTGGCATGCCACACTGACAGTCCATGCCATGCGATCGATAACTACCAATATATAACCTTCGAGCTCATACGTCTCAAAGAAGGGTGTTTAGCAAGAGGATAAATCCTCCGCCACCTCAGAAATATATTAATAGATATCAATTAATTTACATGGCACGAATTTCAATGTCGGACACGCATTTATTTACAAGTCCGTTCTGGTTCTGAATTAAACCGGAGTCACCTAGGTGCTCGCGTATCCGGACGATCAACAAGTTCGTCCGGACAACTACCACTTTAACCCTTTATTGGTAGCTAGCCAATGCCAGGCATCAGGATTTATCCTTTCGACGTGAAGATCGCCGGTCTTCAATCGCCGTCTTTGGTATCTTCGATTTTAAATCGCCGCAAAATTATTTGAAACGAGTTGAAATCGGTCTTTTCAAATAATTTTCGAATTATTATCATTTAAACCATTAGATATCGTTAATATGAATTTTTAATGATTTTTCGCTATTTTTATTTATTTAAAAATAGCTCAATATAATAATACGACGCTTCGGGCCAATGGGCGGCCCTGGCGCTATTTTTCCCAAAATTTGATTTACACTTATCTTGAAATCTAACCGTTGGATTTTGATAAAGTTTACATCATCGGAAAGATCTTCCCAAAGCGGTTCTAACAGTTCCAGTTTTGGGAAAATCCGACGGCTGGATCTTACGGTATAATCGTTTAAAGTCACGATTGCCGAAATGCGAACTACCGTGCGCGATTCGTTAAATTTTAATTCATATTTATATATAAATATAAATATAAATCATTCGGCGATTTTACTATTTTTACTGCAATTAAAGTGACAATAAACATTTCAACATTTAAATCAATTCTTTTATTTCACACGCAATGTCAATAAAAATGTGAATATTAAATACTAGCTTTTATTTACATCTAAAATGTAAACAAAATGTAACTTTTATTATAATGTTTTGTTTACAACAATTTTTTTTAACCAAATGCAACTTCTTCCTACGGTGTTGATTTTGCATCAAAATATGCATATAAAAATGAAATCTTTTCTACGTTGTTTATTTGCATCTAAATATGCAAATAAAAATGAAATCTTTTTCTAAATGTTTATTTGCATCTAAATATGCAAATAAAAATGAAATATTTTTCTAAATGTTTTGTTTGCAACTTAATTTACAAACAAAAATGTAACCTTTTAAATCATTTATATTTCTATTCAATATACAAAATAAAAATGTATATTCATTCTAATGTTTATGTTTACGTCTAAAATGTAAACAAAATGATGATTTTAATTCTAATGTTTTGTTTGCATCTAAAATTGCAAACAAAAATATGATTTTGATTCTAATGTTTTGTTTGCATCTAAAATTGCAAACAAAAGTATGATTTTAATTCAAATGTTTTGTTTGCATCTAAAATTGCAAACAAAAATACGATTTTCTTATACCAAAGCATATTCGCAAAAGAGAATGCAAATAAAAGAATATTTTATATTTCAAAGTGTATTTGCATAAAAGAATGCAAATAAAAGAGCATTTTATATTTCTATGTATATTTGCATAAAAGAATGCAAATAAAAGAACATTTTAATTTTCTATGTATATTTGCATAAAAGAATGCAAATATTAGAACATTTTAAATTTTCTAAATATATTTGCATAAAAGAATGCAAATAAAAGAACATTCTTTATTTTGTAATGTATATTTGCATTAGCGAAATGCAAATAAAAGAACAATTTTTTTCAATGTATATTTGCATAAAGAATGCAAATGAAAGAGTAACTTTTCTCAATTCAATGATATAAAAAAATCATATATTTTCCACTGTATTGACACTTCTATTTCAATACAATAAAAATGATAAAATAATGTTTTATGTTAAATTGATAATCCTATTTCAATGCTCAAAAATGTTAAAAAGATATTTTAAATATTGAATTGACAATCTATTCAATTCAACAAATATGATCAAGATAATAATTTTATATTGAATTAACAATTTTATTCAATTCAACAAAAATAATCCAAATAATGTTTTGATGTTGAATTGGGAATCTAATGCAATTCAACATAACAAAACGATTTATTTTTATCGGAATGGAAATTCTATTCCCAATCAATGATTTTACAAAATAATTTATTTTTATCGATTTGGAAATTCTAATCCAAATAAATAAATAAACAAGGTGATTATTTTCATCGATTTGGAAATTCTAATCCAAATCAATAAATAAACAATACTGATTATTTTCATCGATTTGTAAATTCTAATCCAATGAAATTCAACATAGCAAGGTGATTATTTTTATTGATTTGTAAATTCTAATCCAATGAAATTCAACATAGCAAGGTGATTATTTTTATTGATTTGGAAATTCTAATCCAAATCAATAAATAAACAATGTGATTATTTTCATCGATTTGGAAATTCTAATCAAAATCAATAAATAACCAACAATGATTATTTTATTGAAACACAACCAAATCTGTGTTTATACATCAACAACAACAGATAAAACATCCACAATATCATCACATAACAAATCTGAATTATACACATTCAATCATCACATAACAATTAAATTAAATAATTAATTAATTATAAAAAGAAGAATTCTCACAGTCGTAACGCAAATTGGTCCAAAATTTGAACTGCTCGGAATTGGATCTAGTCTAGACAGCAGCGTAGATCTCAGTTTCGCGATCAAATAGGATCTGAAATTGTTCAATTTCGGTATCGTATGTACTAGTTATGATTTATTTAAGGTTGTAACAATTTAAATTAATAAAATAATATGCCATACTCTTCTTCTCAGAACAAGGCCGCTGTTTTTCGAGAAATAGGTTCGATCTTAGGTTTAGATTTTCCGAACACCACAAACCGTTGGACAGCGATCGGAAGATGGCACCTCGTCCAGCTAGGGGAGGCGCGCTCATGGCGGCAAGGGGGCCCTACTCGGTGGTGCTACGGAGGCTCGGCACCAAAGTGATTTGCGTGGGTTTGGGTGCGTGAGTCTCGTCGTTCGGGCCACCAGAGGTTGATCCAACCGTATAGAAATGGAGAGCTGGGAAATCTCCACAAAAAAGTCTAAAAGAGGAAGGAGATTCGATGAAGGGATTGGTGGAAATTAGTGGAGAAAGGATGGAGGGGTAATGGCCATTGAAATCATGGTGGCGATGGCTCAGAGACAATGAATAGTGTTTTTTAGGGTTTTCTTTGAATTATTTATAATATTTTAATGTGATTTTTACAAATAAAACCATACCTATTAAATTAATTCGATTTCACTCCAACCGTAGGTGACCCTAGCCAATATCCCCTATTCCGGATCCAATGGGCTAGGTCTCGTCAGCTCAAACGACCGTCTGTGGCCTGAAATCTTTAATTTATTATTTAAATCATTTAAATAATAAATTTGATTGTCTTTTTGAATCCACCGGAGCCACATACGAACTCAGAAAAATCCAGAAAAAATATTTCTGGCTTTGTTTTAACGATACGGTCCTAATAAAATTAATTTCGTCGAATTCTGAGACTGTTCGAAAAATGGCTATTTTCAAGTCGATCAGATTTGATTGAAATTGACAAAACACATTTTTGTTTGCCATACTCACATATTAATTCGAAAAATTATGAAAATTGAAACCTAGCAATAATTTGACATTCAGAATCCAACAAAAGTGGTTTCGTCGAAAACGGAGGTCGTTTGAAAAATGGCCTTTTATACGGGCTGTAAATTATACTATAACGACCATCCCGAATATTCAATTGGCCATATCTTTTGATTCCCACAATGAAATTTCAATTTTTCAGATTCGTTGGAAAGATAATTTCAAAGAGATTTAGATATTTTTGGTTTCGCTAAAATCCGTTAAATTTTGAATCCAATACATTCGGTCAAAGTATAGGTTTGCCTTTTCAAACTACCATACTATTTCTAATTTCTTTACAAATCAAAATGAATATATTGTTCTAGCTTTGATAAAATAATTTTTTTAATCGTTATTATTTAAAATAAATTATTTTAACTATTCAAAATTTACTGAAATAGCCAAAATAAAATTTTCAAATTGGTTCGGATTTTCCGGGTTGTTACAATCTCGCCCACTTAAAATCTTTTCGTCCTCGAAAAGGAAATAATGATAAAGTAGGAAATAAACGGAAAATTCAAGGTATTGTAAATGTACCTCAACATAAAAGCTATTCGGAGATGTCCCATCTGCACTCGGGATAAGCCTGTTTGATGCTATCCTCAGTCTCCCAAGTACAGTCTCTAGGATCCCCGCTCCACTGCACCTTGACCAAGTGGATCCTCTTATTCCTCAACACTCGGGTTTCTTTGCCCACAATCTTCACAGGCTCCCTTCTCATTGCTAGGGCCGGGGTAATCTCCAAATCTCGTTGTGCTGCTTCCTCCACAATTAAATCTGGATCGTGAACATGCATCCTGAGTTAGGACACATGAAATACATTGTGGACCCCTGGCAACCAGTCAGGTAGCTGCACTCTATAGGCGAGAGTTCCACTCCTTTCGAGAATAGGAAATGGACCAATGAATCTCGGTGCCAATTTCCCAGTCTTCCCAAATCGAATTACACCTCTTATTGGGGAAACCTTCAAGTATACAAGATCACCAATAGAGAATTCTAAATCCCTTCTTCGAGTGTCTGCATAGCTCTTTTGTCATCTTTGAGCAGCAAGAAAACGCTTCTTAATAAAGTCAACTCTTTCCGAGGCTTCGCGAATCATGTCGGGATCCAATACCAATCGATTTCTGGGTTCTACCCAACATCTTTGAGATCTGCATGGCTTGCCATATAATGCTTCAAATGGCGACATCTGCAGGCTTGCTTGGTAGCTGTTATTACAAGAGAATTCGACCAAGTGCAAATGATCTTCCCACGACCCTCCAAAATCTAAGATGCATGCCCACAACAAGTCCTCCAATATACGGTTCACCCTCTCAGTTTGGCCATCTGTCTGAGGGTGGTAAGCAGTGTTCATATTCAGCTTAGTCCCTAGCTCTTCTTGGAAAGCTTCCCAGAACTTGCTAGAAAATATCGGATCGCGGTCACTGACAATGCAGTTGGGAACTCCATGTAGTCTGACAATCTCTCTAAAATAAAGCTGTGCCAAACTCTGAGCTGTTCTATTGGATTTGACAGGAATGAAATGGGCAGTCTTTGTGAGGCGATCTACGATCACCCATATACTGTCATTGCCTTTCCTAGTCCGGGGCAAGCCATCAATAAAGTCCATAGAAATTTCGTCCCATTTCCAACCTGGAACCCCTAGCGGTTGCAATAGACCTGCTAGCTTTTGCTGATCACTTTTAACTTGCTGGCAGGTAGGACATCTAGAAACATAGATAGAGATATGTCTCTTCATAGATCTTGAAACACCCCACCTCCGTTAAGGTCACTCAAAAAGGGAATGCCTTAACTTCGGTGGAGGTTTATAAGTAAAAGTCACAGATAAAACACAAGACATATATATAAACACATATATATAAGTAGCGGAAAACAACAGACTTTTATTTCATAAATACGTGTTCATACAAAACATTTCCATAATTGTCTTACAATAACTTCCAAAACATTACATCATCAATTCTGTCTTGATTATTAAATAAAAAAGCATAAAACATAATTAAAAACTGTATAAATCCCCATAGAACGTGTCCAACAGCCATAGCCAAGGAAAGAGAGTCCAAACCATACATCTACTATCTTGAAGCTTGCAAAGAGTTTGACTAAGCTGGGGTTGTTTCCTCCCTGTGGACCTGGGGGGGGGGAACGGAAGAAAAGAAGACGAAAGAAAAATAGAATCAGACATAAAGCCTGGTAAGTATAGTGACTCTTCAGTATAAGAATAAGAAAAAGGGCATGATAGGTATAAGCTGGAAATAGGAAAGTATCATAAACTAAGATAAAGCAGTTTTGAACCGAATATTCTATCGCACCCCATACTATATCCCTGCACCTACTTGTATTGTCCCGAATGGCACCCCATGATCGGGGTGAAGTGATCCCCTTTCTAAAGATCGACTCCTACTCGCAAAATCATGTGTCATACAGCCCCCAATGATTGTAGATACCTATGCTGGTCCCACCATAGGGTGTATCAAGTCCCATGGTGGCGGCCCGACAGAATCCTAAAATGCATAGGGTATACTACTGGTGCCCGCAGTGCCCTGTTTGTCTGCTCCGAAGTGTGTGCACGCCCGCACTCCATTAGAACCCACACTGTTGCACCCACCGCCATCGCTTTTGACCGCTTACAATCAGCCCAGTAATCGTGCCCCACCCTGCCTAGTTTCAGGGTACCATGATCCTAATTGGGTTACAGCTGAAATGGGTCCCCGTTACTAGGGTTTTCTAGTCAAACATGTTAAGTGGTTAAGTGTCTGTATTTACCTAACCCCACCCATCAGTTTAATTAACATGTTGAATTGGTTAAGTGTTTTAGTTAACTTAACCCTACCATCCTGACTTGTCTGTCCTTAACCTTAATTAGTTAAAGCACCAACCACTCATATTAGATAGGTATTGTTACGGTTACTGGATGTGCCGGTCGGTTCCGGGAAGGTTTACACCATAACTCAGTCTAACCTCGGGTCCTTATTGGGCTCAATGCTTAACCACCCACATTTGATAGGTATTGTTGTGATTACTGGACAGCCGGGCGGGTCCGGGCAGGTTTACATCACAACTCAATCCAACCTCGGGTTAAGCATACTCGTATTTTCTAAATTTACATATTTGTCTCTTTTACTTGTTATATGTAAATTTGTTAACAATTAAATGTTATGGCCCACATTCCAAGTTCATCATTTTTGGTATAAGAATTTATACCTTTTAAGTGCCACCAATTTTGGTATGTGACAAACATGCCAATTTCATATATTTTCACCAATTTATGTTAAGTTTCCTATAATTACCAATTTTTCCCAACGTTACCCCGTCTAAGTATTAGGCTAACAATCTTAGCCTAATTTTTCGTCCGCATGATTTTTAACATGTAATATTAGGCTAAAAACTTAGCCTAATTTGGCGTACACAAAATTGGCATAAAGAAATTCATTAACATAAACATGACATAGGTGTAAACTTGGCATTTTTGGCATAGTCAATATGAACATCATATGTGATGACCCCAAACTTCCGTAGACCGAAAGTAAGGATGATCATTTTTGGAATACAACATATTTACAACAAAAACAGATCTCAGATAATTATCATAACACATAAACCATCGCAGCGGAAATAAATGTCATCAACATTACAGCAAAACATCAGAGTATGCAGTTTTACAAGATCCACTTAGCATAAAAGAAGTCTTAACAAAAGAGAAAACAAGTCTCAAATGAAAGGAAATAAGTTTCAAACCCCATTACATACATCAAAAGTGAAAGATAGAAAAATGTCTCAAAGCAGAATAAAAGATGGAGAAAAGGCCTTCTTCTTCTTCCTTCCAGAGCAAGCTCCAACCAGAAAGTATCACCTAGAAACCTGTCAATTGGCTGCCCGTGTAGAAAGAGGGCACCCGAGTTTGCAAAAGTGAAACAAACTTCGAGTCAGTCATGGGACTGGTGTGAGAATTCTTAACTAAATTAACTATCAAGAAGGCGAATCTCAGGACCACGCCGCTAACGCGGAATGGGTTTACTCCATTTGATTGCCAGTGCAATATTTTATAAAGTTTATATAAAACAGCGAAATGACTTTTGAAAAATGAAACCATCATAAGACTCAGATCCTATCACACAATGCAACACACACAGGAGGATAGAGTTTTTCTCTTATGATGATCAAACATACTTAATACGTGAAAAGTAATATTTTAATATTATCATTAGTGTCTAGGCAGTATTAAAATACTTCAACATAAATATATCAATCCTAGACGGCATAGTACCCCATCCTACTATGTCGACGTATATAAGTTTACAATCAAAACCGAAATGACGTTGTATTGGGAATTGGTTTTCTGTCATGAAGTCGAGGCTAGGGATCGTCCTCTTCCGATTCGAGACACTCTAACAAATGCCTCAGGATCACACCTATGGGCAACCCTTAGATCTTCAGGGCCAGTCCCCACCTAACGGTAGTGGATTAATTATGCCTGAACACACGTTTCCCGGTTCCTATGAACCTATAGTATGACCACTTCCGGCCTATAAAAACCCGAGCTACCTCAATCCAAAATCCACATAAGTAAAATGCCAGGCCGTGTTAAAACCCAAACACCACTAGCTAGAAAGAAACGTGTGCACTCCCTGCAGTCCTAATCCTGTTTTTAACTCATACCGGGGTGTGAGGCTCGCGAAGTCACGTTATACACAAAGCTATGCCTAAACAGGCTATGCTTTGATCATCAGCCACAAGGCCTGCTTTTCAACAAAGCCTTGATCATTGCATCTTGGCGTGCCACGTTGACAATTCAACGCCCTGCTATCGATAACTACTACTACGTATCCGGGTGTTAAGTAGAGAATAAATTCTCTACCACCAAACAGGCATATATTAACAGAAATTGATTTAATTACATGAAGTGGATTTCAACATCAGACACGCATCCATTTACAAGTCCGTTCTGGGTCTGAACGAAACCGGAGACACCAAAAAGGCGCTCGCTTATCCGCACGACCAACACACACGTCCGGACAATTACTGCTTCAACCCAGTCCTGGGAGCAAGTCAGTCCAAGGTATCAGAAGTCATCGCCCATTCGATGTGAAGATCGTCGGTCTTCAACCGTCGTCTTCTTGCATCTTTGATTCAATCGCCGTTCAATTATTTGAAATGAGTTAAACTCGGCCTTTTCAAATAATTGTTGCATAATTATAGTTAAAAACATTTCATATATATTTAGATCTATTTATCGCTATTTTTATTTATTAAAAACAGCTCGAAATATATAAACGACGTTTCGGGTCAATGGGTGGCGCTGGCGCTGCTTTTTCCAAAATTTGATTTACACATATCTTAAAATATAACCGTCGGATTTTGATGAAATTTATATCGTTGGAAAGATCTTCCCAAAGCGGTCCTAACGGTTCCAGTTTTGGGAAAATCCAACGGTCGGATCTTTCTATATATTCGTTTGAAGTTACGATTGCCGATACACGAACTACCGCGCTCGTTTCGTTTATTTTTATATTTTATATTTATATAATATATAAACCATTTGAGCGATTTCCTTTATTAAAATCCATTCCTTTTATTCTGTGAAAGAAATATTTTCGTCCGCCAATTCTAGTGCGACAAAAATGGTGGTTTCAACAATGTATCATTTTATATCAAATAGACATGACATTTTTGTTCGCCAACTCTAATGCGACCAAAAATGATAATTTAAAATTTATATTTCTATATTCAACAAAAATGACATTTTGTTCGCCAATTCTAATGCGACCAAAATGGTGTTTTAAATGTATAATTTCAATATTCAACAAAATGACATTTTTGTTCGCCAATTCTAATGCAACCAAAAATGATAGTTTAAAATGTATATTTCTATATTCAACAAAAATGACATTTTTGTTCACCAATTCTAACGCGACCAAAAATGATAGTTTAAAATGTATAATTTCAATATTCAACAAAACGACATTTTTGTTCGCCAATTCTAATGCGACCAAAAATGATAGTTTAAAATGTATAATTTCAATATTCAACAAAATGGCATTTTTGTTCGTCAATTCTAATGCGACCAAAAATGATAGTTTAAAATGTATAATTTCAATATTCAATAAAATGACACTTTTGTTTGCCAATTCTAATGCGACCAAAAATGATAGTTTAAAATGTATAATTTCAATATTCAACAGAATGACATTTTTGTTCGCCAATTCTAATGCGACCAAAAATGATAGTTTAAAATGTATAATTTCAATATTCAACAAAATGACATTTTTGTTCGCCAATTCTAACGCGACCAAAAATGATATTTTAAAATGCATCATTTCAATATTCAACAAAATGACATTTTTGTTCGCCAATTCTAATGCGACCAAAAATGATATTTTAAAATGTATAATTTCAATATTCAACAAAATGACATTTTTGTTCGCCAATTCTAACGCGACCAAAAATGATATTTTAAAATGTATAATTTCAATATTCAACAAAATGACATGTCCCCTATTCTTATTATTTACATATAAAATGTACATCTCTTTTTATTCTTTCCTATTTACATTAAAAATGAAAATTCTTTTTATTCTCTTCTATTTACATTGAAAAAGAAAATGACTTTTTATTATTTTCTATTCTTTTCTTTAACTAAGAGAACTCAATTAAAAAGTAAATTCATCTTTCTATGTAATATTTGCATTGTAAAATGCAATTAAAAAGGTGGACATTATTTCCAATGTAAACATCTTTTCTAGCGTCAACATTCCTAAAATAAATATATTTTCTAATGTCAAGATTTGATTCATTTCAACTATACTAACATGACGATGAAATTTTCTCATTTCAACTATACAAACATGACTATGAAATTTGGTTCATTTCAACTATACTAACTCGACGATGAAATTTGGTTCATTTCGACTATACTAACATGACGATGAAATTTGGGTGTCATTACAACTAATTTAACATACGATGAATTTTGTGCATTACAACAATGGCAACATATGATTGGTTGTAAAATTCTATGAATCAAAAATAAAAGATCCCACCTTTATTTTGTGAAATAAAACAAAATATATGAACTTTATTCATTTTATAGGATAAAAGATCAAATCTTTATTCATTATATAAATTCAACTTCTTATTTTATATGTCAAAATAAAAGAATCAAATCTTTATTTATTATTTAAAACAAAATGAAAGGAAAACAAAAGATTGAACTTTATTTTATTTTGTTTTCAAAAAAACAAAAGATCAAACTTTCCTTTATATTTTGTTCTCAAAAAAAAAAAAAGATCTAACTTTCCTTTATATTTGTTTTTGAAAAACAAAATTCTGTTAATCAAAACAAAAGACTAAAACTTTGTTTTATTCGTATATCAAAAACAAAAGATTCAACTTTAATTTGTTTTCAAAAACAAAAGATTAGAACTTTATTTTGTTTTCAAAAACAAAAGATTAGAACTTTATTTTGTTTTCAAAACATAAGATCCAAACTTAATTTTGTTTTCAAAACAAAAGATTAAAACTTAATTATATTTTATTTCAAATAAAAAAAAAATCAAAACTTTTACACAAAGATCCCAACTTTATTATATTTTATTTTCAAATCAAAGGATCAATTTCAAAAGAAAGGAATAAAAATAAAAATAAAAAAATAAAGTCGAGAACTTTATTATGATTACATCTGAATTTTACAGATCCAAACAGTCAAATTATAACATGACATCACAACGAATAAAATTCAACAATACAACAATCACCACATAACAGATCAGAATAATATACAATGATTCAACTGATCGAATAGAATTTAAAATAAATTATTTAATTATTTAAATTCAGAATCTCACAGTCGTTGACGATTTTTGGCCAAATTTCAAACTGTTCAGAATCAACTCCAGTCAGTCTATATGCGTAGATCTCAGAGTCACGATTACAACGTCGCTGAAATCATCGAATTTCGAATTGAAATGAGTTAGATATGGTTAATCGAAGTTATAAAATAATTTAAATTAATTAAATAATAAATTAATAAGGAGAATACCCTTTCTTCCCTCTCAGACACTACAGGCAGACACCACTTCCTACTGTTCAATACTAGGGTTCGGATTTGCTCTTGGATGGAGGCACTAGAGGCTGATCGGATGGCGGGACGTCGACGGGCTACGGGTGGCGCACGCGGGGGGTGGGGGGGGGGGGGTGGTTTGGTCGAGCTCGGTGGCGGCTAGGGGGGGCCCACGGCGGTGGTTTGCGGCGGTCTTGGGGGTCCTTGTTCGAGCGAAATACACAACGTCCTGAAATTCAACCTTATGGATTTAAACGGGGATCGATCATCTTTGGTTTCCCTTTCGAATTGTTTGAAAATATGATAAGGATTAAGAGATATTAGGGAGGGAAGTTCTGAAGATATCGACCATTGTTTTTAGGGGGGCGGCGGCAGAAGAAGATGAATAGGGTTTAGGGTTGTGAATTTCCATTCATTTTATAATATTTTAATGTTATTTTTGCAAATAAATCCAAATCTTTCAAACCGTGCTGATTGCAGTCCAAACAAAGTTGACCCTAGCTAATAGCCCATATCCCGGACCCAATGGGATAGGTCCCGTCAGCCCAAACGACTGTCTGTGGCCTGTATTATTTAATTTAATATTTAATTCCTTAATTAATTTAATTCGTTTGCATAAATAAATTCACCGAGGCCACAAACGGACTCAGAAAAATCCAGAAAAAAATATATTTGTCTATGTTATGACGATACGGTCCTAACAAAATTAATTTCGTCGAATTCTGACACTGTTTAAAAAATGGCTATTTTTCAGTCGATTAAATTTGACTGTAATCGACCAAACACATTTTCCTTCGCCACGCTCACATATTAATTCGAAAAATTCTAAAAATCGAAACCTAGCAATAATATGACATTCCGGTTCCAATGAAAGTGGTTTCGTCGAAAACAGAGATCGTTTGAAAATTGACTATTTTCACTGGCTTTAATATTATTTAAAAATGGAATTTTTAATTTCTGCCACATTTTTCCACCAAATAATTTAAAATAAAAATTTTAAATTGGTTCGGATTTTCCGGGTCGTTACAATCTCCCCCACTTAAGAATTTTCGTCCTCGAAAAGGAAACAAAGTAAAGTAGGAACCAAGATGGAAAATGTAAATTGATATAAACGTACCTTAGTACAAGAGTTACTCGGAGATATCCACTCTGCACTTGGGGTAAGCCTTTTTGATGCTATCCTCTGTCTCCCAAGTACAGTCTCTCGGATCCCCACTCCAGTGGACCTTGACTAGGTTGATCTTCTTGTTCCTCAAGATTTTGGTTTCTTTCCCAATGATCTTAATCGGGTCCTTTCTCACCGTCAGATTTGGAGCAATATCTAGGACCTGTTGGTTTAGTTCATCCTCGATCAGGTCTGGATCGTGCACATGCTTGCGAAGTTGAGACACATGAAATACATCATGCACCCCTGGCAACCAGTCGGGCAGCTGCACTCTATAAGCGAGAGTACCAATCCTTTCGAGAATAGGGAATGGACCAATGAATCTCAGTGCCAACTTTCCCATCTTACCAAAACGAATCATGCCTCTCAAAGGAGAAACCTTCAAGTATACTCGATCACCCACAGAGAATTCAAGATTCCTTCTTCGCTGGTCTGCATAGCTCTTTTGTCTGCTCTGAGCAGTCAACAAGCGCTTCTTAATCAAGTCAACCTTATCTGATGCTTCTCGAACCATGTCGGGGCCCAAGACTAGTCGATTGCCTGAATCCACCCAACATGCCGGGGATCTGCACGGCCTGCCATAAAGTAATTCAAATGGTGACATCCCCAAGCTTTCTTGGTAGCTATTATTATAGGAGAATTCCATCCAGTGCAAGTGGTCCTCCCACGAACCGCCATAGTTGAGAATGCACCCACGCAATAAGTCTTCCAAAACACGATTCACCCTCTCAGTCTGGCCATCTGTCTGAGGGTGATAGGCAGAGCTCAGATTTAACTTGGTCCCAAGTTCTTCTTGAAAAGCTTCCCAGAATTTACTGGTAAATAATGGATCCCGATCACTGACAATGCTTTTGGGAACCCCATGCAGTCTGACTATCTCTTTAAGATAGAGTTGTGCTAAACTTCGAGCTGTTCTATTGGACCAAACAGGGATGAAATGGGCAGATTTTGTTAAGCGGTCGACAATCACCCATATGCTATCGTTGCCCTTTCGGCTTCGAGGCAAGCCATCTATGAATTCCATAGAAATTTCCTCCCACTTCCAACCAGGAACTCCTAGCGGTTGCAACAAGCCTGCCAGTTTCTGTTGATCACTTTTAACTTGCTGACAAGTGGGACATCTAGCAACATAAATAGAAATACCTCTCTTTATTGATTTCCACCAAAAGGTGCGCTTGAGATCATGGTACATTTTGTTTACACCTGGATGGACGCTGATTTTAGATTTGTGGCACTCATCCATCACTTCTCTTTTTAGCTCAGCAATGTCTGGCACACACATTCGCCCTTGTAATCTAAGGGTCCCGTTATCATCAATCTGGAAACTTGAGGCTTTGCCCTTACGGACTCGCTCACAAAGCTTCTGAATAAACTCATCATTCTTTTGAAGAGCAGAGACTTTATCAATCAAAGAAGGAGTGATAGTGAGACTGGCGATAATGAGATTGTTGCATTCTGCATTCTTTCTACTGAGTGCATCGGCTACAACGTTTGCTTTTCCCAGAGTATATAGGATATCCAGGTCATATGATGCAAGAAATTCGACCCTGCGCTGCTGCCTCATATTCAAATCTTTTTTGGTAAAAAGGTGCTTCAAAGATTTGTGGTCGGTGTAAATTTCAAACTTTTCACCCAAAAGAAAATGTCTCCATATTTTAAGAGCAAACACAATGGCCATTAGTTCAAGGTCATGCGTGACATAATTCTTCTCATGCGGTTTCAGTTGGCCGCTAGCATATGCGACTACCCTGCCTCTTTGCATCAACACCGCACCAATACCTTAAATAAATAAGGGATAACATGTTAAAATGAGATTTGTCATTTAAAGGAAAAATGTTATCTCAGACATGTTAATTTACAAAAGAAACAACCTTGCTTAGAGGCGTCGGTCCAGACCTTCAAATCCTGATTGCCATCTATGATGGTCAACACAGGAGCATTGGTCCACCTCTTCTTTAGCTCTTGGAAAGCTGTCTCGCATTCCGGTGTCCACTTGAATTTCGTATGCTTCTTGTTCAGGTTTGTCAATGGACAAGCTACCTTCGAAAAATCTTTGACAAATTTCCGATAATAGCCAGCCAGTCCCAAGAAACTTCTGACCTCCGTGGGAGTTCTAGGCTGCTTCCATTCTTGGATGGCTGAGATCTTTCCTGGATCTACTAAGATGCCTTCCTTTGATACAACATGGCCGAGGAATTTCACCTCCTCTTTCCAGAATATGCATTTAGAAAATTTTGCTTTCAGCACATTTCTTCGCAAAATCTCTTAGACTTCTCTCAGATGCTGTTCGTGCTCAGCAGCGGACTTAGAAAAGATGAGGATGTCATCGATGAACACGAGCACAAATTTATTTAAAACATCTATGAATACTCTATTCATCAAGTCAACAAAATATGCTGGAGCATTACATAAACCGAAAGGCATTACTAGCCATTCATAAAAGATGCCAGGGCCTCTGAAAGCAGTTAAAGGCACACACTCCTCTGCAATGCGAAGTTGATGGAAGCCTGTAGCTAGGTCCATCCTAGAGAATACTCGTGCCCCATGCAATCGGTCAAGCAAGTCATCAATACGAGGCAGTGGATATTTGTTCTTAAGAGTTTGCTTGTTGAGATCACGGTAGTCTACACATAGCCTGAGAGTACCGTCTGATTTTGGGACGAACACCACTGCTGCTCCCCATTCCGAGAAGCTGGGCCTAATCAGACCCTTCCACAAAAGCTGCTTGGTTTGATTTTTCAGCTCCTCTCTTTCTTTTGGCGACATTCTCCGAATGGTATGTACAACAGGCCTTGCATTCAGAGCTAAATCAATTCGGAACTGATTTCTCTATGTGGAGGTAGGCCCTCAACTTCTTTGAAAACATCAGCGTAATCTTTGACGACAGGGATATCCAATAAAAGTAGGGGTAACTTCTAGAGAAGACCAGAAGGTTTTCCTGTCGGTGGCTATGCCATGGCAGGGGATAAATACATTTCCGAGATTAGTTTTAACTTTGACAATTCTTTCGGCACATTTGACTTCAGCCCCATGCCTCGATAACCAATCAAAACCAAGGATTACATCATACCCAAAGAAATTCATAACTATTAGATTTATAGCGAATTTGTAGCAAGAATAGGAGATTGGCACTCTACAGTATTTATCAAGTATAAGAGAACCTCCTATCGGACTATTTGCTCTAATCAACTGTGACGAAAAAGAATTTCGCTCGGTCCGAACCAGTCGCTAAACCGATCTAGACCGTTCGAAACGCCCTATCGTTTGAGAACAAGCCACAAAACAGAACGCAGACGGAAGAACATTTCATTGTATATTACAACAATGCATCAGATTACAAGAATATACAGAGTATAAATGAATATTACACAGAAATATCAGAGATTTAAATTACATTTAAATACATAGCAGCGGAAAATAATACAATACACAACTAGAAGTAGATATACGGATACAAAGCTTTCCGGATATCGTTCCAGCTGTAAACCAGGATCCTGTGAATATAAATCTGCAAAACCAAAACTACTAGCTGCCCGTGTCAAAATAGGGGCACCCAGAGTTTAGGTTAAAACAATAAACTCCAGGTCAGTCATGTGACTGGTGTGAGAACTAAAACAATTTTTATTCTTTATTTTTAAAGATAGGTAAATCAAGGGACCACGCCGTATAACACGGAACGGGTTTCCTCCCAAGAATACCAGTGCATAAAACAAACAACGCAATGCTAAATAAAGAAAAATGAAGCTGTTATAAGACCCAGGTCCTATCAAACAATGCAACGCAAGCCGGGGGATAGGGTTTTCCCTTATAACAGCCAAAGAATGCTTGATACGTTTAAAACAGATTATTTGATACTATAATAAGTGCATAGTGTATAAAACAACTTCAAATCATAAGTATCAATCATAGACGGCATGAATGACCCATACCACTATGTCGCCATATATAAGTTTACAATCAAAACCGCAATGTCGTATTGGAAGTTGGGTTATCATTTATGGTATGAACCGAGGCTAGGGGCAAGATCCTCTACCGATTTGTGACTCTCTAGCCCGAGCCACAGGCAAGTACTCTGTCAAGCCTTTGGATCGTCAGGGCCGGTCCACCGATGTGGATTAAAATGCCTGAACACTGCGTTTCCCCGCCCTTTGGGGCGTAAGCCTGGCCCGTCAGCCGACCAGAAGCATCGACCGAAACCGATATCACGAGGCGCCTCGCTTTACAGCAAGTAATAATAAGCAACATCCACATGAGTCAAACTCGTCAGCCAGTTCAAGCACTGACGCCACTCCTAACTAGAAAGAAACGCATGTCCTCCCTGATGTCCGTCTCCCGTTTTTGGTTCACACCGGGTGTGATACTCGCGAAGTAAACTTTACACAAAGCTATGCCACAAAGGCCGTGCTTCGATCATCAACCACAAGACTTTGCTTTTCAACAAAAGCCTTGATCCATGCAACTCAGCATGCCACATTGTCAGTCCATACTGTACCACTGATTTCTGCCAATATATAACCTCTAGGCTCGTACGTCTCAGAGAAGGTTGTATAGCAAGAGAATAAATTCTCTGCCACCAAACAGATATATATTTAGCAGAGATCACCAAATACAGTATAAAGGAATACAACGTCAGACACACTATCCATTTACAAGTCCGTTCTGGGTCTGAACGAAACCGGAGGCACTTTCCTCGCATATCCATCCATCTCCAAGTACGTCTGGACGATCACCAACTATTTCCATCCTCTTGGGTGTACAGCCCAATCAGGATCGTCAGTAATTATCCCAACGATGTGAAGACTTCCGGTCTTCAACCACCGTCTTCATCTTCGACATATCGTCGAATTGATTATTCAGAATGGGTATAAACCCGGCCTTTCCGAACAACCCGCGTATTAAGAATAAATGTTACACAAACACAACATACGCCTCATTCCAATTCATCAGTCACTAACCGTAAATTAATCAAGAGAATAATTCCCCAAATATTAACCCCGAAGGCCGAAACCAACATCAGATCAATATCCAGAAAACCATTCTGCTTAGCTAACCGACAGTTAGTTTATAAATTCCACATTCATAGGGAAAGGTTCCCATTAATTTTATCCAAGATAAATTTCTTGAATTTATTCTTTAATCTATTCTTGAATATCAATTCAAACTAGTCGGGATTAGCGAACCTTACCGAAGTAATCATTTGTTTTAATTTCCCAATCCCAACCTATTCATTCCATGAAGTAAAACTGGTAGTACTTCATATCTAACACCACGGTGTTATCGGTAAATTCAATTACCATTTCACGTTCAAATCTAATTAAAGATTTAACTATCGCCTGGAGTAAAACTGGTGATACTCCATTCTCGATCTTTTCAATCTAATTAAAGATTCATTAAAACTCCACTTAGTTTTAATCTTTGACTGGGTTAAAGAATTAGTGTCATTTAAAACACGGTTCACGATAAACCTAAAATCACATTCCATTAATTATCGGGTTAAAGAACGAGTGTTATTTAAAACACTGTCCACGATAAACCCAAAATCACATTCCATTAATTATCGGGTTAAAGAACGAGTGTTATTTAAAACACTGTCCACGATAAACCCAAAATCACATTCCATTAATTATCGGGTTAAAGAACGAGTGTTATTTAAAACACTGTCCACGGTAAATCCAAAAATCAATATCAATTCAATTAAATATTGTTTAATTGGTACACTTCATTAAATCTAAATAAAAAGATTTAATCTTTTCTTAACTGGGTTCAAGAACAGTGTTAATGAAGACACCATTCACGACAAACCCAAATCACATTTGATATTCAATACAAGGCTCTGAATAGAAAATATATCGGCTTATATTCAATATCAAATTCTACGATTAACAAATGTCGTATTGGAAATAACGATATAAATATATATCTTTCAAATTTCCATAACAACATCCGTATAATCACGAATTCCAACATCGAAATATTCCGAAGACAATTTTGATTCAAATCCACTCCAATGCAATCATTGGAAATTCTGGTTATTTTTAAAACCCTTTTTCAAATTCAATTTATTTACTTAAAAATAAATAGAATTATAATTCTAGTTCAAAACTAGTTTATTTCGATAAAAATCTATTTTTATCTTTTCAAATATGGAGTTTTTCATCCCAATTCTTTCTAAATCATTTCTTATGATTTTACACAAATTATTACTATTTTTAATAATTTTATCAAGGCCCGTACAGTCGATTTCCATCAACGATCATCGAACTGCACTTACATCGACCTTTTTCAAATTTGATTTGGACATAATTCCAAATCCAACCGTTAGATTTCAAATTTCTAATATTCGTTAGAAAGCTCTTTTCGATACGAACCCAACGGTTCCGGTTTCAGGAGAATCCGACGGTCGGATCTCCCGTAATATTCGTTCGAAGTTAATGGTCGAAATTCGCGAACTGCCGCGGCGCGGCGCGTTCTATTCAGGCCATTATATTATATATATAATATATATTTCGTCGATTACTATTTAAAACGAATTTTATAAATAGTTTTGAATTCGTTTCAAAAACGATTTCAACCTTTATTTCAAATTCAAATCGAAATTGAATATTCTATTTTCAAATATTCTATTTCAAATATTTCTTTTTCAAATATTTCTATTATTAAAATATTTCGTTCAACACATGACTAATCTCAACGGATGAGTACTGTCAACACATGAACCTTTATTTTATATTATTCTTTATTTTCTAAATTGAAATGAGGCCCAATCAATCACCATATAATGTTAATTATATGGATTTTCATACATCACACGTATATAATAGCATTGAAAAATAATCAACCATCAACCAAAGTGCACTACACTGTATAAGCATCAAATATAGATATCTAACGCTTATAACAGCCTGTCAATCAATCGATCGACATATTTAATCAATCAGGATGAGTGAACTTCAAATTTCATCCCAACACCCGTGTGGGGTTTCAAACAATCAAACACATATTTTAGTTGTGCAGTTGGGCGATGTGTAAAATTTATCGTCCCAATCAATGTCCTTCAAATAGGTGTACATAAACAAACCGTCTGGTTTGTAAATGAATATTTATTTATTCACATTCACGTTAAAAATTATATTTTTAACGATCAAACTGTTTTATTCAACCTATGAATTTTCTATTCGATTCATTTATTAAATAAAATGTTATCTTTATTTTTCTAACTTATTTTTAGAAAATTTCGGCGGCATAACGGCACGATACTAGAAACGGGACAAGGCCTAGCCTTATCCCCGGTCTAGTGAAGGCCCACGCCATTCACACATCAATCAAATCGATTTCATTTCACCAAACAATTCAATTCAAACCAAATAATCTAACCAACTACACAACCAAACAATTAAACAAACAAGCCATCCATGGTCTGTGGATGACGGGTGTCGGGTGCTACTAAACACCGTCTGCATCCTAGTAAATATTTTAACTAGAAATAAATTAAAGAGTGAGAAATTCTCACCTTGCGGTTCCACTCCGCCGTGCTTTGATTTTCAATCTGTATAGAATCCCTACGTTAAAATCATATTTTTAACCAATTAATAATTTTCCTTCGTATAAAAATCGTATATGAATTCAATGCTATCATATAAGTAAAAATCTCATTTTTATACTACTCATATATGAATAAAAATCACCTTTTTATTTTGCTTTTCATATAAAAAGAATATCCAATTTATACAGGCTACTCCATTAAAGAAAAATTCAATTTATTTATCGGTTTTCTAAATAAAAATCCTATTTTTATTTAGCTACATATACATAAAAATTGTATATTTCTATTTCAAACTTTGCTATATTTTTATTTACAAAGCAATTTCATTTCAAAATTTACATTTCTACACTAATGCTAAAATATATGAAAATTACTTTTAAAACAATGATTTTTTATTTATAATTTCTATTTATATTTCTAAAACATTTTCTATTCATAATTTTAAAGGCTGAAAAATAAATTTCACTAAGCATAATTAACTAAATAATTAAGGGGATTACCCCTTTCATCTTCTTCGTTCGTTTGCTCCAGCTTCACACGTGCTTCGAATAACCTCAGCACTTAGGGCTTCCATTCGCTCGAAACCCGAGGCACCGGAGTTGGATCCAAGGACCCCACGAGATGCGCCAAGACCAGAGCTCCCTCCGTTGGCCAGGGGGCCCCACTCGCACGCTCCGCCGCCAGCAAAAACTGCTCCAAGGACGGCCTGTTTGAACCCACGAATCGAGAAATCTGGGCGATGAAAACTGATCTCCACCGTTGAAGACGAAGAGCTCGAGATGCCCTTCCATCTGGATTTGGAATTTTCAAAATCCATTGAGTGGAGGTTCAGATCGGAGGGAGAAAAGGTTTGAGCGATTATTATCGTTCGTTCTGATTTAACGGCGGCTTGAATTGTGGCCAATAGGGTTTCAGGTTTTAGGTAGTTATATATAAATATATTAATATTTTATTCACTTAACCGTTTTATTATGAAAATTCGTGTTCGAACTCCAATTTAAACCCAACGAGTGTCTCCCCTAGCTAATTACCCCCATCCCGGACACAATGGAATATGTTTCGTAACCCAATTCGGCTGTTACGATCAGTTATTCTTCAAATTAAAGTATAAAACATTTAATTTCCAATTTTGAACGTACATTTTAATTTGCCAGGGCCACAAACTGATTCGAAAAATTCCAGAAAAATAAATCTGGCTATGTGGGGACGATACGGTCCCAACAAAACTAATTTCTTCGAATTCTGAGACCGTTTGAAAAATGGTCATTTTCAGGTCGATCAGAATTGACTGAAACTGGTCAAACGCGTTTTCTTTTGCCACGCTCACATATTGAATCGAAAAATTATGAAATTTGAAATATAGCAATAACTTTACATCACGGATCCAACAAAAGTGGTTTCGTCGAAATCCGAGGTCGTTTGCAAAATGGCTATTTTTAAGGGCCGGAATTCCATAGCGACTATTCAGAATTTTCAACTGGACATATCTTTTTATCCCCGCTATGCAATTTTGATTTTTCGGATTCGCTGGAAAGATATTATCAAATAGATCCTAATGTTTTTGGTTTCGCTAAAATCCGGTTTATTTTGCACCCGGTACATTTAATTGAAGTTTGAAATCGAATTATCGAACTACCGCGCCATTTTCAATTCTATTTATAATTATATATAAATATTTATATTCTAACGACGACGTATATAATATATACGTCGAATTCTATTCAAAATAAATTTCTTGTCGATATTATTTAAAATAATTCATTTTAAATAATCAAAATTCGCTAAAATTGCCAAAATAAAATTTTTAAACTGGCCCAGATTTTCGGGTTGTTACAATCTCCCCCACTTAAAACTTTTCGTCCCCGAAAAGGAACAAAGTTGAAAGTGGTTTGATTAATCAACTCTACGTTCGATCTGGCTTCCATTCTCCAACTTTTCAGTTTCTAAGAATTTTCAAAAATTTGGCTAACACCCTAAATTTTCGAAAAATTTCGCCATAACCTCCCCTGCACCGGGAGCCACGGGAAAATCCCGAAATTGCCATATAGGCCTTCTGATCTCAAAAAGAAAAAGAAAAAGCCAAGCGGCTAGCCAATAGGCTCATAAAATCATCATCACCCCAACGAAACAGTAAATTATTGTAAACATGTACCTATTTGTCGGGCAAACAAATTTTATTCTCTGCTCTAGCCTCCTTGCTATGACCTGTTCAATGATATATATGTATATGCAAGCAAATACGACCAATTTCAATATAATTCAATATTTGATTCAATTAGGCTAAATGGCTAAAAATTAGCAAACAAATAAACAAACAACCCAAACATCAATCAATTAGTGAATTAGAGTTTCAAATTCATAATTTTGATACATATACAAAAATCATGTTTTTGATGCCAAATCACAACAATAAGCCCTATCTAATTTTGGTTCTCACACCAGTCAATAGGAAATATATAGAAAGTCCACTTTCGTCACTCGAACATAAATTCGGATGATGATCGTTCAATCATCAGAATCACCCCCGGGCGACTAGAGTGTAATTCTATATCTATCCAGTATATTAAAACTTCAAATACACGTTTGCAAGGCGTATATGCAAAATCTTTATATACTGGCCTGTCCTAATCAACATAAAATAAATATGCAAATACGTATACAACGATTTAAATTTTCAAAATAAAAATTGTTTTCATTTTAAAAATATACTCTTCACACTCGTTCTAGGATACTACTGATCCCATCTCTAACGAGTCATTCTCATTGGATATTGCTAATCCAATATCTGATGAATTCTTTCGTACGGTTCTAATGTGTCTTGTTCTCTAAGCTTTGTAAACCAAAGCTCTGATACCAAATGTGACGAAAAAGAATTTCGCTCGGTCCGAACCAGTCGCTAAACCGATCTAGACCGTTCGAAACGCCCTATCGTTTGAGAACAAGCCACAAAACAGAACGCAGACGGAAGAACATTTCATTGTATATTACAACAATGCATCAGATTACAAGAATATACAGAGTATAAATGAATATTACACAGAAATATCAGAGATTTAAATTACATTTAAATACATAGCAGCGGAAAATAATACAATACACAACTAGAAGTAGATATACGGATACAAAGCTTTCCGGATATCGTTCCAGCTGTAAACCAGGATCCTGTGAATATAAATCTGCAAAACCAAAACTACTAGCTGCCCGTGTCAAAATAGGGGCACCCAGAGTTTAGGTTAAAACAATAAACTCCAGGTCAGTCATGTGACTGGTGTGAGAACTAAAACAATTTTTATTCTTTATTTTTAAAGATAGGTAAATCAAGGGACCACGCCGTATAACACGGAACGGGTTTCCTCCCAAGAATACCAGTGCATAAAACAAATAGCGCAATGCTAAATAAAGAAAAATGAAGCTGTTATAAGACCCAGGTCCTATCACACAATGCAACGCAAGCCGAGGGATAGGGTTTTCCCTTATAACAGCCAAAGAATGCTTGATACGTTTAAAACAGATTATTTGATACTATAATAAGTGCATAGTGTATAAAACAACTTCAAATCATAAGTATCAATCATAGACGGCATGAATGACCCATACCACTATGTCGCCATATATAAGTTTACAATCAAAACCGCAATGTCGTATTGGAAGTTGGGTTATCATTTATGGTATGAACCGAGGCTAGGGGCAAGATCCTCTACCGATTTGTGACTCTCTAGCCCGAGCCACAGGCAAGTACTATGTCAAGCCTTTGGATCGTTAGGGCCGGTCCACCGATGTGGATTAAAATGCCTGAACACTGCGTTTCCCCACCCTTTGGGGCGTAAGCCTGGCCCGTCAGCCGACCAGAAGCATCGGCCGAAACCGATATCACGAGGCGCCTCGCTTTTCAGCAAGTAATAATAAGCAACATCCACATGAGTCAAACTCGTCAGCCAGTTCAAGCACTGACGCCACTCCTAACTAGAAAGAAACGCATGTCCTCCCTGATGTCCGTCTCCCGTTTTTGGTTCACACCGGGTGTGATACTCGCGAAGTAAACTTTACACAAAGCTACGCCACAAAGGCCGTGCTTCGATCATCAACCACAAGACTTTGCTTTTCAACAAAAGCCTTGATCCATGCAACTCAGCATGCCACATTGTCAGTCCATACTGTACCACTGATTTCTGCCAATATATAACCTCTAGGCTCGTACGTCTCAGAGAAGGGTGTATAGCAAGAGAATAAATTCTCTGCCACCAAACATATATATATTTAGCAGAGATCACCAAATACAGTATAAAGGAATACAACGTCAGACACACTATCCATTTACAAGTCCGTTCTGGGTCTGAACGAAACCGGAGGCACTTTCCTCGCATATCCATCCATCTCCAAGTACGTCTGGACGACCACCAACTATTTCCATCCTCTTGGGTGTACAGCCCAATCAGGATCGTCAGTAATTATCCCAACGATGTGAAGACTTCCGGTCTTCAACCACCGTCTTCATCTTCGACATATCGTCGAATTGATTATTCAGAATGGGTATAAACCCGGTGTAACAACCCGTATTTTCAATAACCTGTTATAATATAAATCGAGGCAGAATTTAATTTATAAATCTGAATCAAGGGAAACGGGCTGTGCCATTGCGTTCGTCTCGGAAAAATACGCGAAATAGAGTCCGAGTTTTCGAAAATCGGAGTCCGTATGACCTGATTAAGGCCCAACGAAGTTTTCAGAAAATTTCAAAGTAAAAAACAGATTTCAAATTCAAGTTTGAATTTGGAAAATAGGGAAGTTGGGCGCAGGCGGGAAATTTCCCCGCCAGACCACCCATGTCGACAGCCCTGTCGACTGGGCAGTCGACATGGTTAGGCCCAAGTCGACAGCCCTGTCGACTTTGGTGTCGACTTGGTTCAGCCGGGCAGTTTTGCCTGGTGCACCATTTTGGAGTTGTGTTGAGTTTGGGGGCCAGATTCGGTTTTGAGGGCTGAGTTTGGAATTAGGATTTAATCCTAAGGCTAAAACTAATCCTAATCTCTATAAATAAGCCCCTAACCTAACCCTAAATCATCATTATTCATTCAAGTAACTAAACTATGGCAAAATCATTCCTCTCATGGCCTCCACTCTCTTCATAAAATTCCTAAGTTATTTCTATGAGAGATTTTCAATGCATACAAGTGTTTTCAAGCTTGTATGAGCATCATTAGCTTGCATTCAAGTCAAGTTTCCATATTTACATCATAAAGCAAGGGTTTTGGTCATTGTGGCTCAAGGGTTTTTCTATTGGAGCTTGCATTTTGGGTTTATTTGATTGCATAAGGGCTTTGTCTCAATCTATATATATTTTTGTGTCTTCATAAGCATTTTAAGCCCTTTTCTACTTTCATATTTAAACTCTAAAGTTAAATGAATGATGCAAGTTTGATATGTTATGATATGCAAGTTTGCCATGTTATGTTATGCAAGTTTGCCATGTTATGATATGCAAGTTGTCATGTTATGTATGCAAGTTTGGGTGGATCATTTTACTCATGTTATCATGTTATGCAAGCTTACCTTGAGTATATGAACATAAAGCTTCAAGCTTTATGCTAAAGGTTGCATTTTGGCAACATGTAAGTTATCATATCTCTTATGATAACTTGCATGTGAGGCTAAATGCGAACTTATGGCCATTTCTACATGTCATTTATCACCATGTATCACCAATATGCTAAGTTTGGTTTTATGCATGCTTTTGAGGCCTAAAAATGTAATATGCAAGTATATGAACATATGTACATTTCATATGCCACCATGTTAAACTTGTGGCTTCAACACCTTTATGTCATGATTATGCCAAGTTCCCTCTTTCTATCCTTTATGCGCTATTGCGATATGTAAGCGATGGGATTGCGTTTGGGGTTGGGTAAACTTAAAAGACATAAAATACATAAGATTGGGAATTTACCTATTAAGTTAGGTCTACCCATTGGGAATTTACCTATTAAGTTAGGTCTACCCAAATGCTTGAAAACTTGTAATATGTTTTGGAAACATAATGGACATGACACTTAGAAAATATAAGTGTGACCAACTCGAGGTTGGGTTGAGTTTGTAGCGTAAACCTACCCGGAACCGACCGGCTTAACTAGTTGCTACAAACAATAGGACCCAATGTGAGAAGTTGGTCATGTTGTACCTTGAACCCAAGGTTAGACCAAGTTGTGGTATAAAGCTACCCGGAACCGACCGGCTTAACTAGTAACCGCAACGAAGTCTAATGTGAGAGGTTAAGGCACATTAATTAATTAATGCCTCATGGTTAGGGTTTAAGTCATGGTCCACTTAATACTTAATCAATGTGGGCTTGGTAGATTAATCAGGGTTAAGTCGTGAACTCATCGTTACACTTAACCAAGTTAATCCATGATTAGCAAGAGGGTTAAACCGTACTTAACCCACTAGAAAATCCTAGCAACGGGGGTCCACTCCAGCAGTAATCCCAAGTTTGTATCATCATGACCCTAGGGACTAGGCTAGGGTGGGGCACGATTACTGGACTTGAGGTAAGTGACCAAAACGACGGCAGAGTGGTACGCCGGTGTAGTTCCGGACGGACTACGGTCGTGCACGTAGTCCGTAGCCGGAGAAAATCAAGCACGGGTACCAGTAGATCTAGACTGTGCACTTATGTTTATGGTGTCCAGGGGTTGACACCCTAGGGCTTGGTACACCCGACGGGAGACCCAGCACAGTCTGACTACAATTATGTTTGGGCCGTATTGACACCAACACGTGACGAGTTAGGCTTATAGGGAGCCGATCGACTAGACCGTTTGGTTGGACCTCGTATTAGGGTCACTTCATGTTATTGGACCTCGTATTAGGGTCACTTCATGTTATTGGGCCAAAGCTTGGGCCAAGGGATCAATACTGGTTTATTCAAGTCATGTTAGCTTGCTAGTACACCTGTGGTGCAAAAACCTTAAACCGGATTATGCGATGACACCTTTATCTACCTTGTTAGTTAATCATCATGCTAGTATGTTGTTATCCTTATGTTCATCCCTGCTTCTCATGCCAGTTAACTTTATCAGTTTACATTGATTGTAGTAGGGCTTACTCAGTCTTTTTGACTGACCTGTTTTTCTTTTGCCTCTTTTCTTCCGTTTCCCCCCCCAGGTTCTAAGGGTGGGAATATTGGAGCTTAGCTTGGATTTCTGATCGCTTGCTTGTGGGATTTTAGCTCATGTACGGTCTTGACATGAAGCTAGCTATGGTTATCACTTATTTTGGGGATAGTACTTATGTATTTCAGTTTTTCAGTGATGTTGTTTTTATCTAGACTTGTGTATTTGGAAAGTTGACATTATGTTGTACCAGACTTGTTTTGAAATAGTTTGAAATCTTCCACTGTTTTACTTATCTTATTTACTCTGTTTACATATATACATATGTTCTTGTTCTGCCTTGATATATCATTATGCATGTTTACCCGGTACAAACGCCCCTCCAAAGTCAGAGTGCTTGCAAGAGCCACCCTGGCGGAGGTGGGGTGTTACATTTGGTATCAGAGCGTATGGTTTACGAGAAGGAACAAAAAGGTTTTTAAAACTTTTGGAAAACTATTTTCAAAACCAAGTATAAAGTATTTTCCAAAGAAAAGTCTAGTTTATTTTAAAGGCTATTCCCCAAAAAGCCATTAGCAAAAATTCCTTCGTTTTTCTCCATTCTGAATCTATCTTTTTTCTTCGTTTTCAGTATGGCTGATAACTTTGTTATCCCAGAGGGAGTGCAAGTTCCTGTTTGGTATAGGAGACTTATGGAGGCTAGGGCGACCGAAGCCGGCCCCGCAATTATTACTCCTCCTCCGGTGGTTAATGTTCCTCCTCCTCCTGTCGCTGAGGTTCCTCTTCCTCCTCCCCCTCAGCATCCTCAAGCTGACTTCGCAAAGACTTGCAAAGATTTCAAAGCAATGGGTGGCAAGAACTTTCAAGGCACTGAGACTTTTGTAGAGGCCAAAAATTGGTTGAAAGAGACCGAGGATTTATTTGCTATCTTTGGGTTAGACGATCAGAGGAAGATCTTGTTGGCGGTTTGGCTTATGAAGGATGAAGCCGCTTATTGGTGGGAAGTCACCAATGGTACTAGGCCTGTTGAGACTTGGGCCGATTTCAGGGCAAGGTTCGTGCTTAAGTTTCTATCTTCTGCTGAGGAGAATCTGCAAATGGAGAGGTTCATAGCTTTGAAACAAGGAGATATGTCTGTCAAAGAATATGTGAACAAGTTCAATCAGTTAGCTCGTTTTGGCTTGGATATGGTGAGTACTCCTCAGAAGAAGGCTCTTCGTTTTGCTAGAGGATTGAATGAGCCGTTGCAGGGATTGGCTATGTCACATATTCCCCATGGGGCCACGTTTGAGAGCTTGGTTGATATGGCGTTACTTCAGGGAGATGTCAAGAAAGAGATCAAGATGAATGATACTCAAGCCAAGAAGACTGATTCCCAGTGGAAAGGAAATCAGGGTAATCCAAGTGGTCAGAGCAGTCAAGGCAATCAGAACAAGAACAAGAACAAGAGTCAAGGCAACAAGGGGAACAACAACAAGGGCAATAACAACAAGGGGAAGTGCCATTATTGCGGTTCAGTTGGGCATCTTATTAAGGATTGTAAGAAGAGGAAAAGGAAGAATGGTGAATGCTTTTTCTGCGGTGAGACTGGACATTTCAGTAAGGATTGCCCGAAGAAGCAAGGGCAAGGCCAGGGTCAGACTCAGCGTGCTGGACCTTCAGGAGGGCAAGTTCATGCTCTCAATGCCGCTCCAGTTCCCGATCGAGGTAGTATTTCTGTTGAGAGCCTTGTATATATTTCTGATTTTCCAGTTCGTACCTTGTTTGATTCTGGTGCATCGCATAGCTTTATCTCATCTGATCTTGTTGATAGTTTGCACCTTAGTACTAGCTTGGTAGATGATCCCGTCTGTGTCTCAAATCCTATTGGGGGTTCCGCCCATCTGTCTATGATATGTGGGGATTTGAGGATCTCTATACTGAGTGTAGAGTTCTTGTGTAGTGCTTATGTTCTTGGTTTTAGGGGTTACGGATTGATATTAGGCATGGATTGGTTGTCCAGATATGGAGCCATCCTTGATTGTGAGCATAGGGTTGTGAGGCTCGTGACTCGCCTCGGAAACACCCTAGAAATTTCTTGTAATCCGAGAGGTCCCGTCATGTTGTGTTATCTTGAATCACTCGACTCGTCAATGGAAACTCTTCAGTCTGTGAGAGTGGTTCGAGAGTATCCGGATGTTTTCGATGAAGTTAGGGGGTTGCCCACTAAGCGAGAGATTGATTTCCGCATTTATCTGGTGGATAATGCAAAGCCGGTTTCTTTGCCCGTTCGGCACATGGCTCCGCGTGAAAGGCGGGAGCTAAGTAAGCAAGTGAAGGAGTTGCTTGAGAAGAACTTCATTAGACGAAGTATATCTGAATGGGGAGCGCCTGTGGTATTTGCTACCAAGGCAGATGGTTCTCTCCGACTTTGTGTTGACTATCGAGAGTTGAATAAGCTGACTAAGAAGAACAGACACCCGTTACCGAGGATTGATGATCTCTTTGACCAGCTTATCGGTGCTTCTGTTTTCTCTCAGCTTGATCTTGCTACTGGATTCCATCAGCTTAGGGTAGCTGAAGATAGTATAGACAAGACTGCGTTCAGAACTCCAGATGGATTCTTCGAATGGCTTGTCATGCCGTTCGACTTAACTAATGCACCCGCATATTTCGTGGACTTGATGAGTAGGGTGTTCAGGGAGTTCTTGAACAAGTTTGTCGTGGTCTTCGTAGATGATATTTTGATCTTCTCTAAGGATGAGGAAGAGCACGCAAGGCATCTCGTGGAGGTGATGGATACGCTTAGAGCGCATCAGTTGAAGGCCAAGTTCTCCAAGTGTCACTTTTGGGGAAGGGAAGTTAGATTCCTTGGGCATATAGTATCTAAGCAAGGCTTAGCGGTGGATCCCGCTAAGGTAGTTGCAGTTCAGGATTGGAAGACTCCAAGGAATGCAACCGAAGTGAGAAGTTTTCTAGGTCTTGCAGGCTTTTACCGGAAGTTCATCAAGGACTTCGCGAAGATTTCCGCTCCTCTCACTAAATTGACGAAGAAGAATTTAGTTTTTGCTTGGAGCATAGAATGCGAGCTTGCTTTTCAGAAGCTCAAGAGAGCTCTCACATCAGCACCTGTTCTAGCTTTGCCCGATGGAGGGAAGTTATTTACAGTATACACCGATGCATGTGGCACGGGGTTAGGAGCTGTTCTGATGCAAGAAGGAAGGGTGATATGCTTTGGCGGTAGACAACTCAAAGTGCATGAGAAGAATTATCCCACTCATGACTTAGAGTTGGCAGCAATAGTATATGCACTCAAGGCTTGGCGCCATTATCTTCTGGGAGAAAGATTTGAGCTTTATACCGATCACAAGTCATTGAAGTATCTCTTTTCTCAGAAGGATCTGAATCTGAGGCAACAAAGATGGATGGAATTCTTAGCGTCCTACGATTTTGAGATAGCTTATACCCCTGGCAAGGGGAATGTGGTAGCAGATGCATTGAGTAGAAAAAGGTTGACTCTGAGTCCTCTATTCGTTGAGATGAAGAATTTAGAGTATGTGGCAACCTTTGATTTCTCTTTGGCGATTGAGTCGATGACCGGTTCTTTAGCATCTCTGGAACTCAGACCTACCCTTCTTGATCAAGTTGGGGCTTCGCAGAGAGAAGACCCTCAGATAGTTGAGATTATGAATAAGCTGATTCGAGGAGAGGCGTCTAGTCATCTCGCTCGATATTCTATTGATGACAAGGGTTGGCTGAGGAGAGACGGAAGGTTATGTGTTCCAATGGTAGAAGATTTAGTAAGAAAAGTTCTTGAGGAAGCGCATCGCTCTAAGTTGACTATACATCCGGGCGGAGATAAGATGTATAAAGATATGAAGCGCATTTTCTTTTGGCCTGGGATGAAGAAGGATGTGGTAGAGTTTATCTCTAGTTGTATCATTTGCCAGCAAGTTAAGGCCGAGTCGAAGAAGCCCGGTGGGCTATTGCATCCTCTAGACGTTCCACTATGGAAGTGGGAGAGTATTTCCATGGATTTTATCGATGGGCTACCAAGGTCAAGGAAAGGGAATACGAGCATTTGGGTTATTGTGGATAGACTTACGAAGAGTGCTCATTTCATTCCGGTGAAGAGCAAGAGGACCGCATATCTTCGTGAGATTGTGAGACTACATGGAGTCCCTTCTAGTATAGTCAGTGACCGTGACCCAATCTTTACAAGTCAGTTCTGGAATAGCTTGCAAGAAGCTATGGGCACGAGGTTGAATCTAAGTACGGCTTATCACCCACAGACGGACGGTCAAACCGAAAGGGTGAATAGGGTACTCGAGGATCTGTTGAGGCTTTGTATTCTGGATTTTGGTGGTACTTGGGAAGACCATCTTCCTCTTGTTGAGTTTGCATATAATAACAGTTATCAGGCAAGCATAGGGATGGCACCATTTGAAGCTTTATATGGGAGGCCGTGCAAGTCGCCTACATGTTGGTGGGAGACTACAGATGAGCTTATACTTGGGCCTGATATGATCAGAGATACATCCGAGAAGGTCGAGTTGATTCGGAGACGGATGAAAGCGGCCCAAGACCGACAGAAATCCTATGCTGATAAGCGAAGAACTGATTTGGAGTTTGATGTTGGGGATATGGTTTTCGTGAAGGTTTCTCCTTTGCAGAATGTGGTCCGATTTGGAGCCGTTGGGAAGTTAGCACTGAGGTTTGTTGGACCATTCCCTATTATAAAGAGGATCGGGCAGATGGCTTATAGAGTGGAGTTGCCCGAGAAGCTTGCCGGAGTACACGATGTTTTTCATGTCTCGCATCTCCGGAAGTGTTTACATGAATCAGCAGAGGTTGTTGAGCCAAGTGTTCTGAAAGATGTGGAAGTGGAGAAAGAGGCTACCTTGAGGAGAGCTCCGATTCGTATCTTGGGGACGGAGACCAAGAAGCTAAGGAATCGAGAGGTCAAGTTGGTGAAGGTTCAATGGGGTAAAGCCGAAGAAGACGCAACTTGGGAAACCGAGGAGAAGATGCGTGGGCTTTATCCATTCCTTTTTGAGGGTACACTCTCAATCTCTTTTCTTTGTTAGCATATCTTTCTCTTTGCTATCCATGTTTATTTAGTTTATCATGTTAATCTTGTCATGAGAACCTTAGGTAGAAACCCTTTGGATGAAACATGTGTTTGAAACATGTTATGCTTGATGGTTGCAAGTGGTTGCAAGTGTTTGCAAGTGGTTACTCGTGGATGCATTATACACGTTAGGCACTAGATCGGCTCACACACTCCTCATATTGCATATGCATGAGTGTTTATGCTTATTCATGGATGAAAATTTTTGTGTTATCACATGGATGTTGCATATGGATGTATGTTATGTGCACACATATAGATGTTATACATTATGTTAGGAATTGCATACATATGGATTCATTTCACTAACATAATTTGCATTGATGATATTTGCATTAGATAAGTACATATACACACACCTTTGCATATGTTCATACAACATTTAGAATCTTGTGAGGACAATGATTGCTCGTGGATGATGTTTTGAGTAGATGGATGTTGGATGGTAGGATATGTTCTTCCTAACTTAGAGATTTCGGGGACGAAATCCTTTAAGGAGGGGAGAATGTAACAACCCGTATTTTCAATAACTTGTTATAACATAAATCGAGGAAGAATTTAATTTATAAATCTGAATCAAGGGAAACGGGCTGTGCCATTGCGTTCGTCTCGGAAAAATACGTGAAATAGAGTCCGAGTTTTCAAAAATCGGAGTCCGTATGACCCGATTAAGGCCCAACGAAGTTTTCAGAAAATTTCAAAGTAAAAAACAGATTTCAAATTCAAGTTTGAATTTGGAAATTAGGGCAGTTGGGCGCAGGCGGGAAATTTCCCTGCCAGACCACCCATGTCGACAGCCCTGCCGACTGGGCAGTCGACATGGTTAGGCCCAAGTCGACAGCCCTGTCGACTTGGTTCAGCCGGGCAGTTTTGCCTGGTGCACCATTTTGGAGTTGTGTTGAGTTTGGGGGCCAGATTCGGTTTTGAGGGCTGAGATTGGAATTAGGGTTTAATCCTAAGGCTAAAACTAATCCTAATCTCTATAAATAAGCCCCTAACCTAACCCTAAATCATCATTATTCATTCAAGTAACTAAACTATGGCAAAATCATTCCTCTCATGGCCTCCACTCTCTTCATAAAATTCCTAAGTTATTTCTATGAGAGATTTTCAATGCATACAAGTGTTTTCAAGCTTGTATGAGCATCATTAGCTTGCATTCAAGTCAAGTTTCCATATTTACATCATAAAGCAAGGGTTTTGATCATTGTGGCTCAAGGGTTTTTCTATTGGAGCTTGCATTTTGGGTTTATTTGATTGCATAAGGGCTTTGTCTCAATCTATATATATTTTTGTGTCTTCATAAGCATTGTAAGCCCTTTTCTACTTTCATATTTAAACTCTAAAGTTAAATGAATGATGCAAGTTTGATATGTTATGATATGCAAGTTTGCCATGTTATGTTATGCAAGTTTGCCATGTTATGATATGCAAGTTGTCATGTTATGTATGCAAGTTTGGGTGGATCATTTTACTCATGTTATCATGTTATGCAAGCTTACCTTGAGTATATGAACATAAAGCTTCAAGCTTTATGCTAAAGGTTGCATTTTGGCAACATGTAAGTTATCATATCTCTTATGATAACTTGCATGTGAGGCTAAATGCGAACTTATGGCCATTTCTACATGTCATTTATCACCATGTATCACCAATATGCTAAGTTTGGTTTTATGCATGCTTTTGAGGCCTAAAAATGTAATATGCAAGTATATGAACATATGTACATTTCATATGCCACCATGTTAAACTTGTGGCTTCAACACCTTTATGTCATGATTATGCCAAGTTCCCTCTTTCTATCCTTTATGCGCTATTGCGATATGTAAGCGATGGGATTGCGTTTGGGGTTGGGTAAACTTAAAAGACATAAAATACATAAGATTGGGAATTTACCTATTAAGTTAGGTCTACCCATTGGGAATTTACCTATTAAGTTAGGTCTACCCAAATGCTTGAAAACTTGTAATATGTTTTGGAAACATAATGGACATGACACTTAGAAAATATAAGTGTGACCAACTCGAGGTTGGGTTGAGTTTGTAGCGTAAACCTACCCGGAACCGACCGGCTTAACTAGTTGCTACAAACAATAGGACCCAATGTGAGAAGTTGGTCATGTTGTACCTTGAACCCGAGGTTAGACCAAGTTGTGGTATAAAGCTACCCGGAACCGACCGGCTTAACTAGTAACCGCAACGAAGTCTAATGTGAGAGGTTAAGGCACATTAATTAATTAATGCCTCATGGTTAGGGTTTAAGTCATGGTCCACTTAATACTTAATCAATGTGGGCTTGGTAGATTAATCAGGGTTAAGTCGTGAACTCATCGTTACACTTAACCAAGTTAATCCATGGTTAGCAAGAGGGTTAAACCGTACTTAACCCACTAGAAAATCCTAGCAACAGGGGTCCACTCCAGCAGTAATCCCAAGTTTGTATCATCATGACCCTAGGGACTAGGCTAGGGTGGGGCACGATTACTGGACTTGAGGTAAGTGACCAAAACGACGGCAGAGTGGTACGCCGGTGTAGTTCCGGACGGACTACGGTCGTGCACGTAGTCCGTAGCCGGAGAAAATCAAGCACGGGTACCAGTAGATCTAGACTGTGCACTTATGTTTATGATGTCCAGGGGTTGACACCCTAGGGCTTGATACACCCGACGGGAGACCCAGCACAGTCTGACTACAATTATGTTTGGGCCGTATTGACACCAACACGTGACGAGTTAGGCTTATAGGGAGCCGATCGACTAGACCGTTTGGTTGGACCTCGTATTAGGGTCACTTCATGTTATTGGACCTCGTATTAGGGTCACTTCATGTTATTGGGCCAAAGCTTGGGCCAAGGGATCAATACTGGTTTATTCAAGTCATGTTAGCTTGCTAGTACACCTGTGGTGCAAAAACCTTAAACCGGATTATGCGATGACACCTTTATCTACCTTGTTAGTTAATCATCATGCTAGTATGTTGTTATCCTTATGTTCATCCCTGCTTCTCATGCCAGTTAACTTTATCAGTTTACATTGATTGTAGTAGGGCTTACTCAGTCTTTTTGACTGACCTGTTTTTCTTTTGCCTCTTTTCTTCCGTTTCCCCCCCAGGTTCTCAGGGTGGGAATATTGGAGCTTAGCTTGGATTTCTGATCGCTTGCTTGTGGGATTTTAGCTCATGTACGGTCTTGACATGAAGCTAGCTATGGTTATCAATTATTTTGGGGATAGTACTTATGTATTTCAGTTTTTCAGTGATGTTGTTTTTATCTAGACTTGTGTATTTGGAAAGTTGACATTATGTTGTACCAGACTTGTTTTGAAATAGTTTGAAATCTTCCGCTGTTTTACTTATCTTATTTACTCTGTTTACATATATACATATGTTCTTGTTCTGCCTTGATATATCATTATGCATGTTTACCTGGTACAAACGCCCCTCCAAAGTCAGAGTGCTTGCAAGAGCCACCCTGGCGGAGGTGGGGTGTTATACCCGGCCTTTCCGAACAACCCGCGTATTAAGAATAAATGTTACACAAACACAACATACGCCTCATTCCAATTCATCAGTCACTAACCGTAAATTAATCAAGAGAATAATTCCCCAAATATTAACCCCGAAGGCCGAAACCAACATCAGATCAATATCCAGAAAACCATTCTGCTTAGCTAACCGACAGTTAGTTTCTAAATTCCACATTCATAGGGAAAGGTTCCCATTAATTTTATCCAAGATAAATTTCTTGAATTTATTCTTTAATCTATTCTTGAATATCAATTCAAACTAGTCGGGATTAGTGAACCTTACCGAAGTAATCATTTGTTTTAATTTCCCAATCCCAACCTATTCATTCCATGAAGTAAAACTGGTAGTACTTCATATCTAACACCACGGTGTTATCGGTAAATTCAATTACCATTTCACGTTCAAATCTAATTAAAGATTTAACTATCGCCTGGAGTAAAACTGGTGATACTCCTTTCTCGATCTTTTCAATCTAATTAAAGATTCATTAAAACTCCACTTAGTTTTAATCTTTGACTGGGTTAAAGAATTAGTGTCATTTAAAACACGGTTCACGATAAACCTAAAATCACATTCCATTAATTATCGGGTTAAAGAACGAGTGTTATTTAAAACACTGTCCACGATAAACCCAAAATCAGATTCCATTAATTATCGGGTTAAAGAACGAGTGTTATTTAAAACACTGTCCACGATAAACCCAAAATCACATTCCATTAATTATCGGGTTAAAGAACGAGTGTTATTTAAAACACTGTCCACGGTAAACCCAAAAATCAATATCAATTCAATTAAATATTGTTTAATTGGTACACTTCATTAAATCTAAATAAAAAGATTTAATCTTTTCTTAACTGGGTTCAAGAACAGTGTTAATGAAGACACCATTCACGACAAACCCAAATCACATTTGATATTCAATACAAGGCTCTGAATAGAAAATATATCGGCTTATATTCAATATCAAATCCTACGATTAACAAATGTCGTATTGGAAATAACGATATAAATATATATCTTTCAAATTTCCATAACAACATCCGTATAATCACGAATTCCAACATCGAAATATTCCGAAGACAATTTCGATTCAAATCCACTCCAATGCAATCATTGGAAATTCTGGTTATTTTTAAAACCCTTTTTCAAATTCAATTTATTTACTTAAAAATAAATAGAATTATAATTCTAGTTCAAAACTAGTTTATTTCGATAAAAATCTATTTTTATCTTTTCAAATATGGAGTTTTTCATCCCAATTCTTTCTAAATCATTTCTTATGATTTTACACAAATTATTACTATTTTTAATAATTTTATCAAGGCCCGTACAGTCGATTTCCATCAACGATCATCGAACTGCACTTACATCGACCTTTTTCAAATTTGATTTGGACATAATTCCAAATCCAACCGTTAGATTTCAAATTTCTAATATTCATTAGAAAGCTCTTTTCGATACGAACCCAACGGTTCCGGTTTCAGGAGAATCCGACGGTCGGATCTCCCGTAATATTCGTTCGAAGTTAATGGTCGAAATTCGCAAACTGCCGCGGCGCGGCGCGTTCTATTCAGGCCATTATATTATATATATAATATATATTTCGTCGATTACTATTTAAAACGAATTTTATAAATAGTTTTGAATTCGTTTCAAAAACGATTTCAACCTTTATTTCAAATTCAAATCGAAATTGAATATTCTATTTTCAAATATTCTATTTCAAATATTTCTTTTTCAAATATTTCTATTATTAAAATATTTCGTTCAACACATGACTAATCTCAACGGATGAGTACTGTCAACACATGAACCTTTATTTTATATTATTCTTTATTTTCTAAATTGAAATGAGGCCCAATCAATCACCATATAATGTTAATTATATGGATTTTCATACATCACACGTATATAATAGCATTGAAAAATAATCAACCATCAACCAAAGTGCACTACACTGTATAAGCATCAAATATAGATATCTAACGCTTATAACAGCCTGTCAATCAATCGATCGACATATTTAATCAATCAGGATGAGTGAACTTCAAATTTCATCCCAACACCCGTGTGGGGTTTCAAACAATCAAACACATATTTTAGTTGTGCAGTTGGGCGATGTGTAAAATTTATCGTCCCAATCAATGTCCTTCAAATAGGTGTACATAAACAAACAGTCTGGTTTGTAAATGAATATTTATTTATTCACATTCACGTTAAAAATTATATTTTTAACGATCAAACTGTTTTATTCAACCTATGAATTTTCTATTCGATTCATTTATTAAATAAAATGTTATCTTTATTTTTCTAACTTATTTTTAGAAAATTTCGGCGGCATAACGGCACGATACTAGAAACGGGACAAGGCCTAGCCTTATCCCCGGTCTAGTGAAGGCCCACGCCATTCACACATCAATCAAATCGATTTCATTTCACCAAACAATTCAATTCAAACCAAATAATCTAACCAACTACACAACCAAACAATTAAACAAACAAGCCATCCATGGTCTGTGGATGACGGGTGTCGGGTGCTACTAAACACCGTCTGCATCCTAGTAAATATTTTAACTAGAAATAAATTAAAGAGTGAGAAATTCTCACCTTGCGGTTCCACTCCGCCGTGCTTTGATTTTCAATCTGTATAGAATCCCTACGTTAAAATCATATTTTTAACCAATTAATAATTTTCCTTCGTATAAAAATCGTATATGAATTCAATGCTATCATATAAGTAAAAATCTCATTTTTATACTACTCATATATGAATAAAAATCACCTTTTTATTTTGCTTTTCATATAAAAAGAATATCCAATTTATACAGGCTACTCCATTAAAGAAAAATTCAATTTATTTATCGGTTTTCTAAATAAAAATCCTATTTTTATTTAGCTACATATACATAAAAATTGTATATTTCTATTTCAAACTTTGCTATATTTTTATTTACAAAGCAATTTCATTTCAAAATTTACATTTCTACACTAATGCTAAAATATATGAAAATTACTTTTAAAACAATGATTTTTTATTTATAATTTCTATTTATATTTCTAAAACATTTTCTATTCATAATTTTAAAGGCTGAAAAATAAATTTCACTAAGCATAATTAACTAAATAATTAAGGGGATTACCCCTTTCATCTTCTTCGTTCGTTTGCTCCAGCTTCACACGTGCTTCGAATAACCTCAGCACTTAGGGCTTCCATTCGCTCGAAACCCGAGGCACCGGAGTTGGATCCAAGGACCCCACGAGATGCGCCAAGACCAGAGCTCCCTCCGTTGGCCAGGGGGCCCCACTCGCACGCTCCGCCGCCAGCAAAAACTGCTCTAAGGACGGCCTGTTTGAACCCACGAATCGAGAAATCTGGGCGATGAAAACTGATCTCCACCGTTGAAGACGAAGAGCTCGAGATGCCCTTCCATCTGGATTTGGAATTTTCAAAATCCATTGAGTGGAGGTTTAGATCGGAGGGAGAAAAGGTTTGAGCGATTATTATCGTTCGTTCTGATTTAACGGCGGCTTGAATTGTGGCCAATAGGGTTTCAGGTTTTAGGTAGTTATATATAAATATATTAATATTTTATTCACTTAACCGTTTTATTATGAAAATTCGTATTCGAACTCCAATTTAAACCCAACGAGTGTCTCCCCTAGCTAATTACCCCCATCCCGGACACAATGGAATATGTTTCGTAACCCAATTCGGCTGTTACGATCAGTTATTCTTCAAATTAAAGTATAAAACATTTAATTTTCAATTTTGAACGTACATTTTAATTTGCCAGGGCCACAAACTGATTCGAAAAATAAATCTGGCTATGTGGGGACGATACGGTCCCAACAAAACTAATTTCGTCGAATTCTGAGACCGTTTGAAAAATGGTCATTTTCAGGTCGATCAGAATTGACTGAAACTGGTCAAACGCGTTTTCTTTTGCCACGCTCACATATTGAATCGAAAAATTATGAAATTTGAAATCTAGCAATAACTTTACATCACGGATCCAACAAAAGTGGTTTCGTCGAAATCCGAGGTCGTTTGCAAAATGGCTATTTTTAAGGGCTGGAATTCCATAGCGACTATTCAGAATTTTCAACTGGACATATCTTTTTATCCCCGCTATGAAATTTTGATTTTTCAGATTCGCTGGAAAGATATTATCAAATAGATCCTAATGTTTTTGGTTTCGCTAAAATCCGGTTTATTTTGCACCCGGTACATTCAATTGAAGTTTGAAATCGAATTATCGAACTACCGCGCCATTTTCAATTCTATTTATAATTATATATAAATATTTATATTCTAACGACGACGTATATAATATATACGTCGAATTCTATTCAAAATAAATTTCTTGTCGATATTATTTAAAATAATTCATTTTAAATAATCAAAATTCGCTAAAATTGCCAAAATAAAAATTTTAAACTGGCCCAGATTTTCGGGTTGTTACATCAACTCTTTAAGTTTTCTTGGTTTCAGTTTCAACTTTTGAATCACATCATTAGAAATAAAGCTTTGTGTAGCACCAGTATCAAATAAGACAGTAATAGGGATGTTCTTAATATTAAGCGTACCTCCTAAGACATCGGAGGCCCCTCAGTCGAAGCTGGTGCAACTGCTCCCTCATAAACATGTGCCACTTAGGTTTTCTTCAACAGAGGACAGTTTCTGGCAAAGTGCCCCGGCTTATGGCAGTTATAGCAATCCTGTGTGTTCCTGGGGTTCTGACCACGGTTCTGGGAACTCTGACCACGGTTCTGACTAGGGCCTGAATCATCTCTCTTGACCCTTTTTGGTGCTCTACACTCGTAATCAAAATGCCCAATCTTGCCGCAGTTATAGCAGGTCACCTTGCTCCTATCCCTCTTCTTCCCTTGGGGCTTAGCTGCAGAAGAATTGCTCGCCTCCTGTTTCTTATTAGCCTGTTCCTTCTGGTTGTTGCTTTGACCTTTTCCCCTATCCTGCGGTCCAGACTCATCATTCTCCTCATAGCGGCACGCCATCTCCACTACTTCATTGAAAGGAAGCTTAATATGGGCAGTGACTCGATTCAAATATTTCTTGGACAACCCCTTGATAAATTTCTTATTCTTCTCTACTGGATCTTGAATCAAACTAGGGGCATATCGTGAAAGATCATCAAACTTCCTCACATACTCAGAAACGGTCATATTCCCTTGCTGTAGGTTAACGAACTGCTCGCGCAAACGCTCTCTAGCTTGTGGGGGTATATACTTCTCATTGAAAAGCTCCTTGAATCTGGCCCAGGACATATTGGCCACGTCATTGCAGATTTTAATTGTATCCCACCAATTCCCTGCTTCCTCCTTTAGTTGCCAAACTGCCAGATAACGCTTTCGCTGATCTTCCAGTTCCAAGCCTTCTAGGATCTTTTCGCAATCTTTATGCCATGCTTCTGCCTGAATCGCAGACTCCCTCCCTGTAAAAGGTACACCTCCAAGGTTCTTAAATTTCTTTGACATTCTCTCCAAATCAAAAGGCTGCGGAGGTGGAGGTGGTTCGACTACGACCTCTGAATTATGCTGCTCTTGAGTGATGGGTGTCTCGTCTCTAGCTTGCCCTCCAGCTCCTACTCGGGCTCCTCCTCTAGCCCCGCCTCGAGCTCCACCACGGGCTCCGCCTTCGGCTGTTCTTGATCTAGAATCCATTTAAATCAGTCTGTACCATCAAGGAAAGAGTCAGACCAACAAAAATGAAAATTTTCAAGAAAAGATAAGATAAGGACGAGATGAAAAGATGATGATGTAATGACTGGTAAATATGTGCTATTCTGCTGTACTCACTCTAGGACATTACTAGTCCTATCTCTAATGAGCTACTCGTCATAGAATAATGTGGATTCTATCTAGACGAATTGTTCTAAATATGTTATATTCCATAGCTAAGGTAAACCTTAGGCTCTGATACCAACTGTGATGACCCCAAACTTCCGTAGACCGAAAGTAAGGATAATCATTTTTGGAATACAACATATTTACAACAAAAACAGATCTTAGATAATTATCATAACACATAAACCATCGCAGCGGAAATAAATGTCATCAACATTACATCAAAACATCAGAGTATGCAGTTTTACAGGATCCACTTAGCATAAAAGAAGTCTTAACAAAAGAGAAAACAAGTCTCAAATGAAAGGAAATAAGTTTCAAACCCCATTACATACATCAAAAGTGAAAGATAGAAAAATTTCTCAAAGTAGAATAAAAGATGGAGAAAAGGTCTTCTTCTTCTTCCTTCCAAAGCAAGCTCCAACCAGAAAGTATCACCTAGAAACCTGTCAATTGGCTGCCCGTGTAGAAAGAGGGCACCCGAGTTTGCAAAAGTGAAACAAACTACGAGTCAGTCATGGGACTGGTGTGAGAATTCTTAACTAAATTAACTATCAAGAAGGCGAATCTCAGGACCACGCCGCTAACGCGGAACGGGTTTACTCCATTGGATTGCCAGTGCAATATTTTATAAAGTTTATATAAAACAGCGAAATGACTTTTGAAAAATGAAACCATCATAAGACTCGGATCCTATCACACAATGCAACGCACACAGGAGGATAGAGTTTTTCTCTTATGATGATCAAACATGCTTAATACGTGAAAAGTAATATTTTAATATTATCATTAGTGTCTAGGCAGTATTAAAATACTTCAATATAAATATATCAATCCTAGACGGCATAATACCCCATCCTACTATGTCGACGTATATAAGTTTACAATCAAAACCGAAATGTCGTCCTATTGGGAATTGGTTTTCTGTCATGAAGTCGATGCTAGGGATCATCCTCTTCCGATTCGAGACACTCTAGCAAATGCCTCAGGATCACACCTATGGGCAACCCTTGGATCTTCAGGGCCGGTCCCCACCTAACGGTAGTGGATTAATTATGCCTGGACACACGTTTCCCGGTTCCTATGAACCTATAGTATGACCACTTCCGGCCTATAAAAACCCGAGGTACCTCAATCCAAAATCCACATAAGTATAATGCCGGGCCGTGTTAAAACCCAAACACCACTAGCTAGAAAGAAACGTGTGCACTCCCTGCAGTCCTAATCCCGTTTTTAACTCATACCGGGGTGTGAGGCTCGCGAAGTCACGTTATACACAAAGCTATGCCTAAACAGGCTATGCTTTGATCATCAGCAACAAGGCCTGCTTTTCAACAAAGCCTTGATCATTGCATCTTGGCGTGCCACGTTGACAATTCAACGCCCTGCTATCGATAACTACTACTACGTATCCGGGTGTTAAGTAGAGAATAAATTCTCTACCACCAAACAGACATATATTAACAGAAATCGATTTAAGTACATGAAGTGGATTTCAACGTCAGACACGCATCCATTTACAAGTCCGTTCTGGGTCTGAACGAAACCGGAGACACCAAAAAGGCGCTCGTTTATCCGCACGACCAACACACACGTCCGGGCAATTACTGCTTCAACCCAGTCCTGGGAGCAAGTCAGTCCAAGGTATCAGAAGTCATCGCCCATTCGATGTGAAGATCGCCGGTCTTCAACCGTCGTCTTCTTGCATCTTTGATTCAATCGCCGTTCAATTATTTGAAATGAGTTAAACTCGGCCTTTTCAAATAATTGTCGCATAATTATAGTTAAAAACATTTCATATATATTTATACCTATTTATCGCTATTTTTATTTATTAAAAATAGCTCGAAATATATAAACGACGTTTCGGGTCAATGGGTGGCGCTGCTTTTTCCAAAATTTGATTTACACATATCTTAAAATCTAACCGTCGGATTTTGATGAAATTTATATCGTTGGAAATCTCTTCCCAAAGCGGTCCTAACGGTTCCAGTTTTGGGAAAATCCAACGTTCGGATCTTTCTATATATTCGTTTGAAATTACGATTGTCGATACGCGAACTGCCGCGCTCGTTTCGTTTATTTTTATATTTTATATTTATATAATATATAAACCATTTGAGCGATTTCCTTTATTAAAATCCATTCCTTTTATTCTATGAAAGAAATATTTTCGTCCGCCAATTCTAGTGCGACAAAAATGGTGGTTTCAACAATGTATCATTTTATATCAAATAGACATGACATTTTCATTCGCCAACTCTAATGTGACCAAAAATGATAATTTAAAATGTATATTTCTATATTTAACAAAAATGACATTTTTGTTCGCCAATTCTAATGCGACCAAAATGGTGTTTTAAATGTATAATTTCAATATTCTACAAAATGACATTTTTGTTCGCCAATTCTAATGCGACCAAAAATGATAGTTTAAAATGTATATTTCTATATTCAACAAAAATGACATTTTTGTTCGCCAATTCTAATGCGACCAAAAATGATAGTTTAAAATGTATAATTTCAATATTCAACAAAATGACATTTTTGTTCGACCAAAAATGATATTTTAAAATGTATAATTTCAATATTCAACAAAATGACATTTTTGTTCGCCAATTCTAACGTGACCAAAAATGATATTTTAAAATGTATAATTTCAATATTCAACAAAATGACATGTCCCCTATTCTTATTATTTACATATAAAATGTACAACTCTTTTTATTCTTTCCTATTTACATTAAAAATGAAAATGTCTTTTTATTCTTTTCTATTTACATTGAAAAAGAAAATGACTTTTTATTCTTTACTATTCTTTTCTTTAACTAAGAGAACTCAATTAAAAAGTAAATTCATCTTTCTATGTAATATTTGCATTGTAAAATGCAATTAAAAAGGTGGACTTTATTTCCAATGTAAACATCTTTTCTAGCGTCAACATTCCTAAAATAAATATATTTTCTAATGTCAAGATTTGATTCATTTCAACTATACTAACATGACGATGAAATTTGGTTCATTTCAACTATAATAACATGACTATGAAATTTGGTTCATTTCAACTATACTAACATGACGATGAAATTTGGTTCATTTCGACTATACTAACATGACGATGAAATTTGGGTGTCATTACAACTAATTTAACATACGATGAATTTTGTGCATTATATCAATGACAACATATGATTGGTTGTAAAATTCTATGAATCAAAAATAAAAGATCCCACCTTTATTTTGTGAAATAAAACAAAATATATGAACTTTATTCATTTTATAGGATAAAAGATCAAATCTTTATTCATTATATAAATTCAACTTCTTTTATTTTATATGTCAAAATAAAAGAATCAAATCTTTATTTATTATTTAAAACAAAATGAAAGGAAAACAAAAGATTGAACTTTATTTTATTTTGTTTTCAAAAAAACAAAAGATCAAACTTTCTTTTATATTTTGTTCTCAAAAAAAAAAAAAAAAGATCAAACTTTCCTTTATATTTGTTTTTGAAAAAAAAAATTCTGTTAATCAAAACAAAAGACTAAAACTTTGTTTTAATCGTAGATCAAAAACAAAAGATTCAACTTTAATTTGTTTTCAAAAACAAAAGATTAGAACTTTATTTTGTTTTCAAAAACAAAAGATTTGAACTTTATTTTGTTTTCAAAACATAAGATCCAAACTTAATTTTGTTTTCAAAACAAAAGATTAAAACTTAATTATATTTTATTTCAAATAAAAAAAAATCAAAACTTTTACACAAAGATCCCAACTTTATTATATTTTATTTTCAAATCAAAAGATCAATTTCAAAAGAAAGGAATAAAAATAAAAATATAAAAAATAAAGGCGAGAACTTTATTATGATTACATCTGAATTTTACAGATCCAAACAGTCAAATTATAACATGACATCACAACGAATAAAATTCAACAATACAACAATCACCACATAACAGATCAGAATAATATACAATGATTCAACTGATCGAATAGAATTTAAAATATATTATTTAATTATTTAAATTCAGAATCTCACAGTCGTTGACGATTTTTGGCCAAATTTCAAACTGTTCAGAATCAACTCCAGTCAGTCTATATACGTAGATCTCAGAGTCACGATTACAACGTCGCTGAAATCATCGAATTTCGAATTGAAATGAGTTAGATATGGTTAATAGAAGTTATAAAATAATTTAAATTAATTAAATAATAAATTAATAAGGAGAATACCCTTTCTTCCCTCTCAGACACTACAGGCCGACACCACTTCCTACTGTTCAATACTAGGGTTCGGATTTGCTCTTGGATGGAGCCACTAGAGGCTGATCGGATGGCGGGACGTCGACGGGCTACGGGTGGCGCACGCGGGGGGGGGGGGGGGGGGAGTTGAGAGGGGGGGTGGTTTGGTCGAGCTCGGTGGCGGCTAGAGGGGCCCACCGCGGCGGTCTTGGGGGTCCCTGTTCGAGCGAAATACACAACGTCCTGAAATCCAACCTTATGGATTTAAAGAGGGATCGATCCTCTTTGGTTTGTTTCCCTTTCGAATTGTTTGAAAATATGATAAGGATTAAGAGATATTAGGGAGGGAAGTTCTGAAGATATCGGCCATTGTTTTTAGGGGGGGCGGCGGTAGAAGAAGATGAATAGGGTTTAGGGTTATGAATTTCCATTCATTTTATAATATTTTAATGTTATTTTTGCAAATAAATCCAAATCTTTCAAACCGTGCTGATTCCAGTCCAAACAAAGTTGACCCTAGCTAATAGCCCATATCCTGGACCCAATGGGACAGGTCCCATCAGCCCAAACAGCTGTATGTGGCCTGTATTATTTAATTTAATATTTAATTCCTTAATTAATTTAATTCGTCTGCATAAATAAATTCACCGAGGCTACAAACGAACTCAGAAAAATCCAGAAAAAAATATTTGTCTATGTTATGACGATACGGTCCTAACAAAATTAATTTCGTTGAATTCTGACACTGTTTGAAAAATGACTATTTTTCAGTCGATTAAATTTGATTGTAATCGACCAAACACATTTTCCTTTGTCACGCTCACATATTAATTCTAAAAATCGAAACCTAGCAATAATATGACATTCCGATTCCAATGAAAGTGGTTTCGTCAAAAACAGAGATCGTTTGAAAATTGACTATTTTCACTGGCTTTAATATTATTTAAAAATGGAATTTTTAATTTCTGCCACATTTTTTCACCAAATAATTGAAAATAAAAATTTTAAATTGGTTCGGATTTTCCGGGTCGTTACATCATAGGTGTGAACTTGCAACGTAGACAAAATCAACATACATATATGTGAATTTGCAACATAGACTAAATCAACTTACATATATGTGAAATTGCATTGAAATAGGGATCTAACTAAATAGGTGTCACATGGATTAGCATATGATTTAGACAACATAAGCCTAAACATGTTTAGATCGAGGCATAACATCGAACATCACTAGCATATGACAAGAATATGGCATGTCCATAAAGTATGTACAATTTCATCACATGTGTGAACTTGATCCAATCATATGTCTAATTATAACATGAAACTTGTATTAAAATGGATCTTGGCATGGATCCAATTATGAACTTGCAACTTTTGTATAAACATATGAGCATGTATATGAACTTAATCATTTAGGCATAGAGGTTTTAGCATAAAGTATATACATGAGATCTTAGCTTGGACATAACACATACAACCTATATAATCACATAAACATATAGGTGTAGATTATAACATGAACTATGCAACTTGCATGTGATGTTATTTTCATTTGAATGGATCCAACACCAAGTAAATTTAACCACAACATTCCAACCATTCACAACACAATCATTTCAATACATAGATATGAATTAACATCGTCGTTATACAATAGCACAATTCCATTCCCATTTTACATCGAATCAAGTCATAATTTTATTCTCCTCGGAAAAATCTCTATAATTACAACAAACGACGGTCTTGTTTTCTGATTTCCGAGTTCTGAATTTGCAATGCTTTCCTTTGGGTAGATAAACGTTGTTTGATTCTTGTTTTACTTTAGTTTTGCTCGTCTCAAAGCTTTCTCTAACTGACGGCTACTCTTAGTTTCCTCCCAACAGCATGACGGCTCTAGTTCTATTTTATTTGTGTGAATTTCGGTTGAGTGTTGAGTTGTATTTATAGAATTTCAGATTGATTTGAGCCGTCAGATGATCATAGAGTGAACCAGACCATACACACCAAGAGAAGCCAATCCGAAAGTGACAAATCAGCCTTAGTGACACATCAGAGCTCAGAAATTCGACCAAAAACCCGACCAGGCCAGCCAGGGCCAAACTAGGTCGACTGGGCTGGTCGACCCCCAGGTCGACCATGTGGTCGACCTGGTTACCCAGGTCTACCCCCAGGTCAACCCCTTGGTCGACCTGGGTCCTGGGCGGGAAAATTCCCGCCCATCCCAGTTTGGGTCTATTTTCGAATTTTGAACTGAATTTTGAACCGTTTGAATTTTAAATTGAATTCTGAAACTTTCGGAGGTCATAACTCCTTCGTACGGAGTCCGATTTACACAAACTCGGACTCTATCTCAAGCAGAATTCCGAGACGAACGCAACGGCGTAAACCGTTTCCCTTAATTCTTTCATTTAGAATTAATTATACTTTAATTTGTTAATTTAATGTTAACAGAAAATTCGGGGTGTTACATTCTCCCCTCCTTAAAGGATTTCGTCCCCGAAATCTTCAAGTCTAGAAGAACGTATATCCTAACATCCAATCGTCCATCTACTCAACCAACAAACACAGGCGTCCATTGTCCTTAAAAGACTTCTAATGCTTCATGATCATATGCATAGTGTGTTTATATGTCCATATCTAATGCAAAAATTAGGCGGTCTACTGATTCAGTTGACCTCCTTAATGCGAATCATGTAAGTGTCATGAATCCATTATGTATGCAAATTTCTCCCTACTCATAATTCTACATGAGTGCGCAACCAATCATACAAACGCGACATCCATATGACAACATATCAAGTTACAACCACATACAAATATGAATAATTATATGCAATATGAAAGTGACTGAGCCGATCTAATACCTTGGGTGTGTGTGTATTTGCATCCACGAGTAACCACTAGCAACCTCTTGCAACCATCAACCATAACATGTTTCAAATACATGTTTACATCCATTAGTTTCTACCTAAGGATAAAAAGGTAAGACCGATGAGATATACCTAAAAAGATAGATACAAGCATAACTTAAGGAAAAAGAGAGATCAAAGATATACCCTCAGAAGGTCCTGCTTGCAGGCATTGCCCTTGCTTCTTAGGGCAGTTCTTGCTGATATGTCCAGTATCACCACACTGAAAGCATGCTCCCATCTTCATCTTCTTCTTTCTACAATCCTGGACTATATGCCCAACAATGCCACAGAAATAACATTTCCTTTTCTCACGTGTCTCGTTATTATTGTTGTGGTCCTTTCCTCCTTGACTATTATCTGTCTTCTTGTTCTGCGATTCTTCCGCTTGCTGTTTCACGTAGAGGAGGAGGAGTAAAAGCGTCTGTAGCTGGGGAGTAAGATCCCCAGACATGCTGAAACAAGAAAGGAAAGAAAGATTCATAGCAAAAGGATAGAGAGATAGTGCATATGGCTTTGGGGAATTATGCCTTTTAAAAACAGCGCTTTTCCTTGAAAAAGAATGCTTCTTAAAACGTCTTTTTGAAAATAGTTTCAAAAACCTTTATCTAATCTGGTAAATCTATGCTCTGATACCAAGTGAAACACCCCACCTCCGTTAAGGTCACTCACAAAGGGAATGCCTTAATTCGGTGGAGGTTTATAAGTAAAAGTCACAGATAAAACACAAGACAGATATATAAACACATATATATAAGTAGCAGAAAACAACATACTTTTATTTCATAAATACGTGTTCATACAAAACATTTCCATAATTGTCTTACAATAACTTCCAAAACATTACATCATCAATTCTGTCTTGATTATTAAATAAATAAGCATAAAACATAATTAAAAACTGCATAAATCCCCATAGAACGTGTCCAACAGCCATAGCCAAGGAAAGAGAGTCCAAACCATACATCTACTATATTGAAGCTTGCAAAGAGTCTGACTAAGCTGGGTTGTTTCCTCCCTGTGGACCTGGGGAGGGGGGGGGGAACGGAAGAAAAGAAGACGAAAGAAAAATAGAGTCAGACATAAAGCCCGGTAAGTCTAGTGACTCTTCAGTATGAGAATAAGAAAAAGGGCATGATAGGTATATACTGGAAATAGGAAAGTATCATAAACTAAGATAAAGCAGTTTTGAACCGAATATACTATCGCACCCCCACACTATATCCCTGCACCTACTTGTATTGTCCCGACTGGCACCCCATGATCGGGGTGAAGTAATCCCATTTCTAAAGATCGGCTCCTACTCGCAAAATCATATGTGACATACGACCCCCAATGACTGTAGATACCTATGCTTGTCCCACCATGGGGTGTATCAAGTCCCATGGTGGCGGCCCGACACAATCCTAGAATGCATAGGGTATACTACTGGTGCCCCCAGTGCCCTGTTTGTCTGCTCCGAAGTGTGTGCACGCCCGCAATCCGTTAGAACCCACACTGTTGCACCCACCGCCATCGCTTTTGACCGCTTACAATCAGCCCAGTAATCGTGCCCCACCCTGCCTAGTTTTAGGGTACCATGATACCTAATTGGGTTACTGCTGAAATGGGTCCCCGTTACTAGGGTTTTCTAGTCAAACATGTTTAGTGGTTAAGTGTCTGTATTTACCTAACCCCATCAGTTTAATTAACAAGTTGAATTGGTTAAGTGTTTTAGTTAACTTAACCCTACCATCCTGACTTGTCTGTTCTTAACCTTAATTAGTTAAAGCACCGACCACTCACATTAGACAGGTATTGTTACGGTTACTGGATGTACCGGTTGGTTCCGGCCAGGTTTACACAGTAACTCAGTCTAACCTCGGGTCCTTATTGGGCTCAATGCTTAACCACCCACATTGGATAGGTATTGTTGTGATTACTGGACAACCGGGCGGGTCCGGGCAGGTTTACATCACAACTCAATCAAACCTCGGGTTAAGCATACTCGTATTTTCTAAATTTACATATTTGTCTCTTTTACTTGTTATATGTAAATTTGTTAACAATTAAATGTTATGGCCCACATTCCAAGTTCATCATTTTTGGTATAAGAATTTATACCTTTTAAGTGCCACCAATTTTGGCATGTGATAAACATGCCAATTTCATATATTTTCACAAATTTATGTCAAGTTTCCTATAATTACCAATTTTTCCCAACGTTACCCCGTCTAAGTATTAGGCTAACAATCTTAGCCTAATTTTTCGTCCGCATGATTTTTAACATATAATATTAGGCTAAAAACTTACCCTAATTTAGCGTACACAAAATTGGCATAAAGAAATTCATTAACATAAACATGACATAGGTGTAAACTTGGCATTTTTGGTATAGTCAATATGAACATCATAGGTGTGAACTTGCAACGTAGACTAAATCAATATACATATATGTGAATTTGCAACATAGACTAAATCAACTTACATATATGTGAACTTGCATTGAAATTGGGATCTAACTAAATAGGTGTCACATGGATTAGCATATGATTTAGACAACATAAGCCTAAACATGTTTAGATCAAGGCATAACATCGAACATCACTAGCATATGACAAGAATAAGGCATGTCCATAAAGTATGTATAATTTCATCACATGTGTGAACTAGATCGAATCATATGTCTAATTATAACATGAAACTTGTATTAAAATGGATCTTGGCATGGAACCAATTATGAACTTGCAACTTTTTTTATAAACATATGAGCATGTATATGAACTTAATCATTTAGGCATAGAGGTTTTAGCACAAAGTATATACATGAGATCTTAGCTTGGACATAACACATACAACCTATATAATCACATAAACATATAGGTGTAGATTATAACATGAACTATGCAACTTGCATGTGATGTTGTTTTTATTTGAATGGATCCAACACCAAGTAAATTTAACCACAACATTCCAACCATTCACAACACAATCATTTCAATACATAGATATGAATTAACATCGTCGTTATACAATAGCACAATTCCATTCCCATTTTACATCGAATCAAGTCTTAATTTTATTCTCATCGGAAAAATCACTATACTTACAACAAACGACGGTCTTGTTTTCTGATTTCTGAGTTCTGAATTTGCAATGCTTTCCTTTGGGTAGATAAACGTTGTTTGATTCTTGTTTTACTTTAGTTTTGCTCGTCTCTAAGCTTTCTCTAACTGACGGCTACTCTTAGTTTCCTCCCAGCAGCATGACGGCTCTAGTTCTATTTTATTTGTGTGAATTTAGGTTGAGTGTTGAGTTGTATTTATAGAATTTCAGATTGATTTGAGCCGTCAGATGATCATAGAGTGAATCCAGACCATACATACCAAGAGAAGCCAATCAGAAAGTGACAAATCAGCCCTAGTGACACACCAGAGCTCAGAAATTCGACCAGAAACCCGACCAGGCCAGCCAGGGCCAAACCAGGTCGACTGGGCAAGTCGACGCCCAGGTCGACCATGTGGTCTACCTGGTTACCCAGGTCGACCTGGGTCCTAGGCGGGAAAATTCCCGCCCAGCCCAGTTTGGGTCTGTTTTCGAATTTCGAACTGAATTTTGAACCGTTTGAATTTTAAATTGAATTCTGAAACTTTTGGAGGTCATAACTCCTCCATACGGAGTCCGATATACGCAAACTCGGACTCAATCTCAAGCAGAATTCCGAGACGAACGCAATAGCGTAACCCGTTTCCCTTAATTCTTTCATTTAGAATTAATTATACTTTAATTTATTAATTTAATGTTAATAGAAAATTCGGGTTGTTATAGATCTCCACCAAAAAGTACGCTTGAGGTCATGGTACATCTTGCTCACACCCGGACGAATGCTGAGCTTAGACTTGTGACATTCGTCCATCACTTCCTTTCTGAGTTCAGGAAGATTCAGAACACAAATTCGGCCCAATAGCCTCAGAACTCCTTTGTTATCAATCTGGAAACTCGTGGATTTGCCTTCCCTGATCCTTTTGATGATTCTCTGAATAAATTCATCATCCTTTTGAAGAGCCGAGATCTTATCGATCAAGGTAGGGGTAATGATGAGATTTGCAAGGATAAGGTTGGTGCTGGCCATATTCTTTCTACTAAGAGCATCTGCCACTACATTGGCTTTCCTTGGAGTATACAAGATGTCCAGGTCATAGGGTGCAAGGAATTCAATCCAACGCCGTTGTCTCATGTTCAAATCTCTTTGGGTGAATAGATGCTTTGAGGATTTGTGGTCGGTATACAACTCAAATTTCCCACCCAAAAGATAGCGCCTCCATATTTTTAAAGCAAATACTATGGCCATTATCTCGAGATCATAAGTGGCATAATTCTTCTCATGTGGTTTTAATTGATGGTTAGCATATGCGACAACCTTGCCTCTTTGCATTAGCACTGCACCAATACCTTAAATAGAGAAAAGAATAACATGTTAAAATAAGATTTGACGTTAGAAAAATGTCATTTCCGACATGTTTATTTAGATGAATAGGATAACCTTCTCTGGAAGCGTCAGTCCAGACTTTCAAATCCTTAAGTCCATCAATGACGGTCAACATAGGAGCAGTGATCAATTTCTGTTTCAACTCTTGGAAAGCTACCTCACATTCAGGTGTCCACTTAAACTTGGTATGCTTCTTAGTCATCTTCGTCAATAGATAAGATACTCTCGAGAAATCCTTAACGAATTTCCGATAATACCAGCCAGCCCTAAGAAACTTCTGACTTTAGTGGGCGTAGTAGGCTGCTTCAAATCTTTGACGGCCGAGAAATTTCTTGGATCTACAGAGATGCCTTCCTTAGATACAACATGGCCGAGGAATTTCACCTCTTCTTGCCAAAATATGCATTTGGAGAATTTGGCTTTTAGCACATTTCTACGCAAAATCTCCAAGACTTCCTTCAGATGTTTTTCGTGTTCAGCAGCGGACTTAGAGAAGATGAGAATATCGTCGATGAACACCAGCACAAATTTATTTAGAACATCTCTGAAGACTCTATTCATCAGATCTACGAAGTATGCTGGAGCATTGCATAGACTGAAGGGCATTACTAGCCATTCATAAAATATATCTGGTCCTTTGAAAGCTGTCAAAGGCACACATTCTTCGGCAATGCGTAATTGGTGGAAACCTATAGCTAGGCCCATCCTAGAGAATACTCGTGCTTCGTTCAAGCGGTCTAGTAGATCATCAATGTGGGGCAATGGGTATTTATTTTTTAGAGTTTGCTTATTTAGATCACGGTAGTCCACACATAGCCTGAGGGTACCGTCTGACTTTGGGACGAAAACCACAGCTACACCCCAGCTTGAGAAGCTAGGTCTGATCAGACCCTTCCACAAAAGCTTCTTGGTTTGATTGCTCAGCTCTTCTCTTTCTTTTGGCGACATTCTCCGAATGGGATGCACAACGGGCCTTGCATTAGGGACTAAGTCAATTCTGAAATCGATTTCTCTAAGGGGAGGTAAGCTGTCTACTTCTTCGAACACATCCGCACAGTCTCTGACGATAGGAAATCCTCAATAGAAGCAGGGGTGACTTCTAAAGAAGACCAAAATTCTTTCCTATCTGTGGCTAACCCGTGGCGTAGTATAGTCATCGTATTTCCGAATTTGGTTTTAATTCTGACTACTCTTTCAGAACAAAGTAACTCAGCCTCATATTTTGTTAGCCAATCTAGCCCAAGTATGATATCGTATCCAGAAAAACTCATAATGATCAAGTCAAAAGGAAACTGGAAGTAAGAGTAAGAAACATGCACTCTACAATACTGTTCGAGAATAAGTGTGCCTCCTATCGGGCTATGGGCTCTAATAGGTTCTTTGAGTTTTCTGGTTTTCGATTTAAGATTTTTAATCGTGTCAAAAGATATGAAACTTCTAGATGCACCCGTGTCAAACAAAACGGTGATAGGAATGTTTGTAATATTAAGGGTACCTCCTAAAACATCAGGCGTACCTGCTTCTGAAGAAGTCGGTGCAGCCTCTCCTTCGTAGACATGTGCCACCTGAGATTTCTTGAGCAAAGGGCAGTCCTTGATGAGTTGTCCAGGCTTGTGGCAGTTGAAACATTCCCTTGGGCCACGAGGATTCTATCCACTGCTCTGACTCGGTCCAGACTCGTTCCTTTTAGGCCTCATCGGAGCTCGGCACTCGTAGTAAAAATGTCCTATCCTCTGGCAATTGAAGCACTTGACTTTGGATCTGTCTCTCTTCTTCTTCTTCTCCTAGGGCTTGGCGGTGGAAGAGTTGCCCGCCTCAGTGTTCCTATCTGACTCCTTCTTCTTATTGGTGGCCTGGTTCTTTTCTTTCTCTTGCTGGGAACCCTTCTGATCAATCTCTTCAAATCTGCAAGCCATCTTGATTACCTTAGCAAATTTGCGCTCGATGTGTGCAGTCACCCTGTTATGGTATCTCCTTGCCAGACCATTGATAAACCTTTTATTTTTTTGTAGCGGATCTTGGACTAATTCTGGGGCATATCTGGAGACTCCATCAAATTTCTTAACATACTCTGAAACAGTCATGCTCCCTTGCTGGAGGTCGGCGAACTCATCGTGGAGGCGCTCAACTTTGTAGGGTGGAATGAACTTCTCATTGAATAGCTCCTTGAATTTTCCCCAAGTCACATCGGCCTCATTACCCTCAACCATAGTTGTTTCCCACCAAATTTGGGCCTGGTCTTTTAGAAACCAAGTTTCCATAAACCGCTTTCTATGGTCCTCGAGCTTTAATCCTCCCAAAATCTTTTCCATCGTCTTAAGCCATGCTTACGACTCTGTCACCGTCTCTTGTCCTGTATAACGCACACCTCCTAGATTCTTTATTTTCTTAGCCACTTTGTCAAGATCAAAAGCATGGGGGGGGGGAGGGTGGTGGTGGTGTAACAACCTCTGAAATAGTCACTCTCTGTGCAACCGAAGTCTCTTCTCTAGCGGGCCCTCTAGCCCCACCTCTACCACGGGCTCTTGTACGTGCTCTGGTACTCATTTCTCAATCAGTCTGTATCATCAAAGAAAGAGTCAGACTAATAGAAATGATAATTCTTAAAGGAAAGATTTCTAAAATAGAGACATATGATTAAATGATAATGATGTAATGAATGATTAATATGTGCTATTCTGCTGTGCTCATTCTAAGACATTGTTAATCCTATCTCTAATGAGCCACTCGTCTTAGAATGTTTCTGATTCTATTTAGACGAATTGTCCTAAAAATGTTATACTCCATAGCTAAGGTTAAACTTTAGCTCTGATACCAAATGTGACAACCCAAAACTTCCGTTGAACGAAAGTAAGGATAATCATAGGAGTATAACAGAATTTAAAGCAATAACAGATCACAGTTACATAGCAGAACATATAAATCATTTTTAGTGGAAATGAAATGTCACCACAAACATCATCACAGAACATCAGAGTATGCAGTACAGGATACACTTAGCAATACAGATGTCTCGAAATAGGGAAAGAAATAAAGTCTCAATCTCCCAAAATACATCAATATCCAATACTGTCTCAAATCTCAAGAAGAAAATAAAAGATAAAAAGAAAAGATCTTCCAACATCTTCAGCATCAAGCATGAGTCCAGAAAACATCCCTACCTGAAACCTGTCAATTGGCTGCCCGTGTGGAAAGAGGGCACCCGAGTTTGCAAAGTGAAACAAACTACTAGTCAGTCATGGGACTGGTATGAGAAATCTTACTAAACTAATAATATGGCTAATCACTGGGCCACGCCGCTATCTCGGAATGGGTTTAATTCCATTGGATTGCCAGTGCATAATTTTTATAAATTTTTAAGTCAATAAACAACGCAATGCTTTTTAGAAAATGAAATCATTATAAGCCTCAGGTCCCATTACACAATGCAACGCAAATGGAGGACAGAGTTTTACCTTATAATAATAAAAAATGCTTGATACGTAGAAAATAACATTTTTAATATTATTATTAGTGTATAGTATGTTTCAAAAATACTTCAAAGTAAATGTATCAATCCTAGATGGCATAGCTACCATATACTATGTCGTCGTATATATATTTACAATCAAGACCGTAATGTTGTATTGGAGATTGGTTTCCATCATGAGTCAAGGCTAGGAACGATCTCCTGACCGATTCGAGACACTCTAGCAATGCCTCAGGATTCGGACGCTGGCGAACCCTTGGATACAGTAGGGCTGGTCCACAAATACTTTAGTGGATTGGCAATTCCTGAACACATGCTTCCCGATCCTATTGGACCTATAAATTGGCCATTGCAACCAATAAAAATCCGAGGCGCCTCATTCCATCAACCACATAAGTAAAAATGCTGGGCTGTGTGAAAACCCAACACCACTTCTAGCTAGAAAGAAACGTGTGCACTCCCTGCGTTCCCTTGTCCCGTTTTTTACTTCACCGGGGTGTGAGGCTCGCGAGGTAACGAAATACACAAAGCTACGCCTAAATAGGCTATGCTTTGATCATCATCCACAGGGCTCTGCCTTTCAACAAAAGCCCCGATCAATTGCATCTTGGCATGCCACATTGACAGTCCATGCCATGCAATCGATAACTACCAATATATAACCTTCGAGCTCGTACGTCTCAAAGAAGGGTGTTTAGCAAAAGGATAAATCCTCCGCCACCTCAAAAATATATTAACAGATATCAATTAATTTACATGGCACGAATTTCAATGTCGGACACACATCCATTTACAAGTCCGTTCTGGGTTTGAACGAAACCGGAGTCACCTAGGTGCTCGTGTATCCGGACGATCAAAAAGTTCGTCCAGACAACTACCACTTTAACCCTTTATTGGTAGCTAGCCAATGCCAAGAATCAGTAGTTATCCTTTCGACGTGAAGATCGCCGGTCTTCAATCGTCGTCTTTGGTATCTTCGATTTTAAATCGCCATAAAATTATTTGAAATGAGTTGAACTCGGTCTTTTCAAATAATTTTCGAATTATTATCATTTAAACCATTTGATATCATTAATATTATTTTTTAACAATTTTTCGCTATTTTTATTTATTTAAAAATAGCTCAATATAATTAAATGACGCATCGGGCCAATGGGCGGCCCTGGCGCTGTTTTTCCCAAAATTTGATTTACACTTATCTTGAAATCTAACCGTTGGATTTTGATAAAGTTTACATCAATGGAAAGATCTTCCCAAAGCGGTCCTAGCGGTTCCAGTTTTGGGAAAAATCCGATGGTTGGATCTTACGGTATAATCGTTTAAAGTCACGATTGCCGAAACGCGAACTACCGTGCACGATTCGTTAAATTTTAATTTATATTTATATATAAATATAAATATAATTCATTTGGTGATTTTACTATTTTTACTGCAATTAAAGTGACAATAAACATTTCAACATTTAAATCAATTCTTTTATTTCACACGCAATGTCAGTAAAAATGTGACTCTTAAATACTAGCTTTTGTTTACATCTAAAATGTAAACGAAATGTAACTTTTATTATAATGTTTTGTTTACAACCAATTTTGTAAAAAAAAAATGCAACTTCTTCCTACGGTGTTGATTTTGCATCAAAATATGCATATAAAAATGAAATCTTTTCTACGTTGTTTATTTGCATCTAAATATGCAAATAAAAATGAAATCTTTTTCTAAATGTTTATTTGCATCTAAATATGCAAATAAAAATGAAATCTTTTTCTAAATGTTTTGTTTGCAACTTAATTTACAAAAAATGTAACCTTTTAAATCATTTATATTTCTATTCAATATACAAAATAAAAATGTATATTCATTCTAATGTTTATGTTTACATCTAAAATGTAAACAAAATGATGATTTTAATTCTAATGTTTTGTTTGCATCTAAAATTGCAAACAAAAATATGATTTTAATTCTAATGTTTTGTTTGCATCCAAAATTGCAAACGAAAATATGATTTTAATTCTAATGTTTTGTTTGCATCTAAAATTGCAAACAAAAATATGATTTTAATTCTAATGTTTTGTTTGCATCTAAAATTGCAAACAAAAATACGATTTTCTTATACCAAAGCATATTTGCGTTAGAGAATGCAAATAAAAGAATATTTTATATTTCAAAGTGTATTTGCATAAAAGAATGCAAATAAAAGAGCATTTTATATTTCTATGTATATTAGCATAAAAGAATGCAAATAAAAGAACATTTTAATTTTCTATGTATATTTGCATAAAAGAATGCAAATATTAGAACATTTTAAATTTTCTAAATATATTTGCATAAAAGAATGCAAATAAAAGAACATTCTTTATTTTGTAATGTATATTTGCATTAGCGAAATGCAAATAAAAGAACAATTTTTTTCAATGTATATTTGCATAAAGAATGCAAATGAAAGAGTAACTTTTCTCAATTCAATGATATAAAAAAATCATATATTTTCCATTGTATTGACACTTCTATTTCAATACAATAAAAATGATAAAATAATGTTTTATGTTAAATTGATAATCCTATTTCAATGCTCAAAAATGTTAAAAAGATATTTTAAATATTGAATTGACAATCTATTCAATTCAACAAATATGATCAAGATAATAATTTTATATTGGATTGACAATTTTATTCAATTCAAAAAAAAAAATCCAAATAATGTTTTGATGTTGAATTGGGAATCTAATGCAATTCAACATAACAAAATGACTTATTTTTATCGGAATGGCAATTCTATTCCCAATCAATGATTTTACAAAATGATTTATTTTTATTGATTTGGAAATTCTAATCCAATTAAATAAATAAACAAGGTGATTATTTTCATCAATTTGGAAATTCTAATCCAAATCAATAAATAAACAATACTGATTATTTTCATCGATTTGTAAATTCTAATCCAATGAAATTCAACATAGCAAGGTGATTATTTTTATTGATTTGTAAATTCTAATCCAATGAAATTCAACATAGCAAGATTATTATTTTTATTTATTTGGAAATTCTAATCCAAATCAATAAATAAACAAGGTGGTTATTTTCATCAATTTGGAAATTCTAATCAAAATCAATAAATAACCAACAATGATTATTTTATTGAAACACAACCAAATCTGTGTTTATACATCAACAACAACAGATAAAACATCCACAATATCATCACATAACAAATCTGAATTATACACATTCAATCATCACATAACAATTAAATTAAATAATTAATTAATTATAAAAAGAAGAATTCTCATAGACGTAACGCAAAATGGTCCAAAATTTGAACTGATCGGAATTGGATCTAGTCTGGACAGCAGCGTAGATCTCAGTTTCGCGATCGAATAGGATCTGAAATTGTTCAGTTTCGATATCGTATTTATTAGTTATGATTTATTTAAGGTTGTAACAATTTAAATTAATAAAATAATAAAATAATATGCCTTACTCTTCTTCTCAGAACAAGGCCGCTGTTTTTTGAGAAATAGGTTCGATCTTAGGTTTAGATTTTCCGAACACCACAAACCGTTGGACAGCGATCAGAAGATGGCACTTCGTCCAGCTAGGGGAGGCGCGCTCACGGCGGCAAGGGGTCCTACTCAGTGGTGCTATGGAGGCTAGGCGCCAAAGTGATTTGTACGGGTTTGGGTGCGTGTGTCTCGTCGTTCGGGCCACCAGAGGTTGATCCAACCGTGTAGAAATGGAGAGCTAGGAAATCTCCACAAGAAAATCCAAAAGAGGAAGGAGATTCGATGAAGGGATTGGTGGAAATTAGTGGAGAAAGGATGGAGCGGTAATGGCCATTGAAATCATGGTGGCGACGGCTCAGAGACAATAAATAGTGTTTTTAGGGTTTTCTTTGAATTATTTATAATACTTTAATGTGATTTTTACAAATAAAACCATACCTATTAAATTAATCCGATTTCACTCCAACCGAAGGTGACCCTAGCCAATATCCCCTGTTCCGGATCCAATGGGCTAGGTCTCGTCAACTCAAACGACCGTCTATGGCCTGAAATCTTTAATTTATTATTTATATCATTTAAATAATAAATTTGATCGTCTATTTAAATCACCGGGGCCACATATGAACTCAGAAAAATCCAGAAAAAATATTTCTGGCTTTATTTTAACGATACAGTCCTAACAAAATTAATTTCATCGAATTCTGAGACTGTTCGAAAAATGACTATTTTCAAGTCGATCAGATTTGATTGAAATTGACAAAACACATTTTTGTTTGCCACACTCACATATTAATTCAAAAAATTATGAAAATTGAAACCTAGCAATAATTTGACATTCCGAATCCAAAAAAATGGTTTCGTCGAAAACGGAGGTCGTTTGAAAAATGGCCTTTTATACGGGCTACAAATTATACTATAACGACCATCCCGAATATTCAATTGGCCATATCTTTTGATTCCCACAATGAAATTTCAATTTTTCATATTCGTTGGAAAGATAATTTCAAAAAGATTTAGATATTTTTGGTTTCTCTTAAATCCGTTAAATTTTGAATCCAATACATTCGGTCAAAGTATAGGTTTGCCTTTTCAAACTACCATACCATTTCTAATTTCTTTAGAAATCAAAATGAATATATTGTTCTAGCTTCGATTAAAATAAATTTTTTAATCGTTATTATTTAAAGTAAATTATTTTAACTATTCAAAATTTACTGAAATAGCCAAAATAAAATTTTTAAATTGGTTCGGATTTTCCGGGTTGTTGTAGAGTATTACAGAGTTATACTGCCTATTAGAGTGGAGAATAGAGTTGGTTAAGGGTGACCATCCATATATCTTATATTGCAAAGTATCAAGTACGTCGAAGATAATGCTTATATACGTATATATATTTCCTCAATAGTTCGACATACTTAATACTTATTATGCTACAATGGTTATCGAATCAATTCAGAACAAAATAGAATATCAATAATAAACACAAATCAAAAAATAAGAAACTCACAAATATACATATACATCAAGTGTAATACAAAGTAACATACATAAGTGGGTTTAAGCACCACAATATATACAACATCATATCCTATACAAAATATTTGCATATCATTGGTCCAAAATGAGACAACTAAGCGACTAGCTCAAGACATGCCTAAGAGCCCCAAAAGAAGTGGTAGATGGGCCCTAGCAAAAGTGAGAATAAGCAAATATCAACAATAGTGCAAACCTAAAACAATTCGATCTGACCCGAGTATTAAATACACGGGTCAGACTAGCTTAAACATGTCTGTAACATATGATAAATGAAGGGTAATATCATATAATGAATATTTCCTCTCAATGAAAGAGGAATATAATACAAGCATCATATGATATGTGAAATAGGTCCACTAACTCATTCTCAAGGGTCCCATACAGGGAATGATACATATAACGCACTACAACCATTGCCATCGTCTAAATGACCAAAGCCTAAGGCTATGATGGTATACAGAAATCTCAGTCAAATGGAAAATATGATGGAACACATAAATATAACATGTCAAACTCAACTAAGAGTTCACTATACAGTGGTACAATCCCCATGGAATAAACATCCAATAACACACAGCTATGTATAAAACTCAATATACATAAGGTGGTGAAACATCATAGAATTCTAGAAATCAAAGGCAGTTGAAATCTATGAAATATAGCACCACACAATCGTCACACCACACAGTTCCCAAAGAAATTGGAGAGAATCAAACCACACAGTTTTGGATCCAATAAGGCGAGACTCGATTATGCCTACATATGCACCACACAATTATATTTAATATCAAATTGGATTTGGGGTTTGTCATGAACGGTGTCTTCATTAACACTATTCTTAAACCCAATTGAGAAAAGAGTAAATCTTTTAAATAAGATTTAGAGAAATTTTACCATTAATTGAAATTAGAATGGAATGCGAATTGGGTTTATTATGAACTGTGTTTTTAACGACATTCATTCTTTAACCCGATTAACCGTGAAATGGGATTTGGAATTTATAAATCTTTTATTAAGACTTAACGGGAATTTTCCAAAGTAAAGTTTTCCAATTTAATATAATAAATTAGGATTGATTGGAATTCGATTTGGTAATAATCGAAGTGAGCTTCTGTGGAGGAAGACTGTTAATATATATGGAATTTAAAAGGCTTTGTCGTTATTCCATTTATATTATTAGTCGAATACAAAAATTGATATCGATTACATATATTGATCTATTTTCCGTGAAGATTCCATAATTAATGGAATGTGATGTGGGTTTATCGTGAACTGTGTTTTAAATGACATTAGTTCTTTAACCCGGTAAAAGGAAAGATTACATGTCTAACATTGTATTTCGAACTGTATGGTTGATCTCTGCTAAATATATATCTGTTTGGTGGTGGAGAATTTATTCTCTTACTTAACACCCTTCTCTAAGACATACGAGCTTAGAGGTCATATATCGGTAGAAATCAACTGTACGGTGTAGATTGTCGATGCGGCATGTTTGTGTTTCCAAAGTTAAATAATCATTAATATTGATTTTCGGGATGATTAAAACTAAGTGGTGTTTTAATGAATCTTTAATTAGATTGAAACGTGATAATTTAAATTATCAAATTTGGGAAATGATCGAGAATGGAGTATCACCAGTTTTACTCCAGGTGATAGTAAATCTTTAATTAGATTTAAATGGGAAATGGTAATTAAATTTACAGATAACACTGTGGTGTTAGATATGGAGTATTACCAGTTTTGCTCTATGGGATGAATAGGTTGGGATTGGGAAATTAAGCAAATGATTATTCGGTAAGGTTCACTAATCCCGACTAGTTGATAAACCTTAAATTGGTTTAGAATAGATATAGAATAAATTTAAAGAATTTATCCTTGATAAAATTAATGGGAACCTTTCCCAAATGATATGAATATTTAACTAAAAGAATATTCATAATTGGAATGAGGCGTATGTTGTGTTTGTATAGCGCTTGTTTATAAGACACGCGAATTATTCGGAAAGACCAGGTTTCATCCATTCTGAATAACAGATTCGATGATAAGTCGATGATGAAGACGGTGTTTGAAGACCGGAGGTCTTCACATCGTTTGGATGATTACTGATGTATTGATTGGGTTGTACACCCAAGATGAGGTAATAATGGTGATCGTCCTGACGTACTTGGAGATCGACGGATATGCGAGGGCCTCTCTCCTGTATTGGACATATGGGACAAGGAATAAGGTGCCTCCGGTTTCGTTCAGACCCAGAACGGACTTGTAAACGGATGTGTGTCTGACATTGGATTTTATTCTGTGCTGATTGATCTCTATTAAATATATATCTGTTTGGCGGTGGAGAATTTATTCTCTTGCTTAACCCCATTCTCTGAGACGTACGAGCTCAGAGGTTATATATCGATAGACATCAGTTGCATGGCATGAATTGCCTGCGTGACATGTTGAGATGCAAAAGGTCAAGGTTTTTGTTGAAAAGCAGAGCCTTGTGGTTGATGATCAAAGCACGGCTTTAAATAGCATAGCTTTGTGTAGCGTTAATTCGCGAGCCTCACACCCCGGTGTGAACCAAAAAGGGGAAGGACAGTAGGGAAATGGACATATGTTAGTTCCAGCTACGAGTAACGTCATGGTATGGAGCCCAGTATATTTACTCATGTGGACGTTGCACCCTATTATTACTTGATGGAGACGAGGTATCTCGGATATATCGGCACTGCTGGGCTGATGGATATTATATCGGTCACTACGGGACTGATGGATATGGTCGACATATTGACCATTTTAGAGGCTCGATAGAACCGGCAAACATATTGTTTATGGTATTACCAACCATCGACGGATGACCGACCCTACCGATCCGGGTGCAGGTGCGACTGAATCCTGAGGCACTTGCTAGGGTGTCTCGAATGTGCATAGGATGATCCCTAGCCTTGGTTCATAGATGGAATCCAACTTCCAATACGACATTGTGCGGTTTTAATTGTAGAACTAGTATGGCGACGTAATATATGGGTACCTACACTGCCTATGATTGATACGTTTATATTTGAAGTTGATTTCTTCACTTATAGTAATAATAAAATATGAAATTTCACGTACCAAGCATTTTGGCTATTATAAAGTAAAAACTCTATCCTCCGGCTTGCGTTGCATTGTGTGATGGGAACTGAGTCTTCTAATAGTTTCATTTTTCTCTATATCATTGCGTTGTTTGTTTTATGCACTGGTATTCTTGGGGGTAAACCCGTTCCGTGTTATACGGCGTGGTCTCTTGATTTACCTAACTTTAAAATCAAATTAATAACTGTTTTAGTTCTCACACCAGTCACATGACTGACCTGGAGTTTATTGTTTTAACCTAAACTCTGGGTGCCTCTATTTTCCATACGGGCAGCTAGTAGTTTTGGTTTTGCAGATATTATATTCACAGGATCCTGGTTTACAGCTGGAATGATATTCGAAAAGCTCTGTATCCGTATATTTCTTTCAGTTGTGTTATGTATTGTTTTTCTGCTGCTATGTATTTAAATGTAGTATAAATCTCTGATATTTTCTATTGTAAATTATTTATTCATACTCTGTTATATTCTTGTACTCTGATGTAAATTGTTGTAATAAGCAATGAAATGTTCTGTCATTTGTGTTCTGATTTGTCGTGTTCTCAACTCTGTCCGAGCTTTCCTTTACGAGGAAGTTCGGTTACTCACTACTTACCAATCCACTAATCTAAAATACTAAAACTTCAAATATTAATACATGATTTTTTTTTCAAATATTTTGTACACTTTCCACCCTAGCCACTCATGGGTCTATAATCCTCAAACTTCCATAACTTTTCCCTTAGTGTACAAAACCAATACCCCAACTTCCTCCATGTGTTGTTCACTTGATTAGTGGGTTCCTCTATGGACATAGGTGTATATATATAATATATTTATGTTTTAAAAATACAAATACATTCACTCACCATCTATATAGAATCCTAAACCTAAGATCTGATACCAAATGTAACAACCCAAATTTCGACAAACCATTTTTTTTCAAAAATCCAAATCTACAGAATCTTGAGTTAGTTTGTCTGGTAGCCTGCAGATAGTTAAAGATAAATATATCATAACACTTAATAGGAATCTCACAAATGGAAGGGAATAAAATATAATAGTAGGTAAACACTTGCCAATATAATGACACTATCTAATAAGTGTCTTTAAGCTGCATAATCTCAACCACCTGTCTAGCATGTGGGTTTGTTATGAGGAAGGGGATAGTACAAAAGTTCTAGTGAATGGATAAATTATACTTTATACAAATAACACTACATATAACATTCTATCAATGATTCATATTTATTAAGTTATTCGGGTTTATCTTACAATACACATTAAATTTTCTCGCATAAATCGTACCCATCTACTTCCTTGTAGATTAACCTAATAAATAATATATGTGTAGCTATATACCCAATATATATCGAGGTACTTCCCACAATACCCTCCTTGAGAGGTCCCTATCGTCTACAATGAAAACATACTAGACGTTCATCTCCACGCTACGAAAGCGTACTAGGCTACGCTACGAAAGCGAATAAGCCTCTCGCCACAAGGACGCCCTAGTCCATGAGTTCCTCTACGTAACTAAGGCGAGGGATTTACATGTATAAGTAAAGGATAGCCTTGTTAGCCCTATAATATAGGTATTCAAAGATAGGTCTGTCTCTCCTGGTGGCTCTCCAAGGCCCTACCCAGCCTACCCCTACTAATAAAAGACTATTCAAAGAACTAAATAACCGCCCTACCATCCGATCTAAACAAACATGTGGTCTCTCATCCAATGACCTAATAATAAAAGGTCATTGTCCTCTTAGTTTTGCTCCAGTCTTTCTCGCATACGCTCCGATTGATGAAGACAGATATCCGATGACCTACAACCCTTTGTTGGTTCATGACTACAAAGCCTCCCTCTTACGCAGCTGATGAATAATCCTAAGATCGTCCCAATCAGTCTTTGCTGCCCACCATCAATGATGCAGCCAATACACACTCACTACATGGAACCGTACAGACCATGCCTCTGTGCGTGCAGCTTTATTAGGCCTACCACAGAGGGTCATCACGAAGTATCCTCACGTTACGTAGAAGTCCCGGACTTACTTCCAATCCCGTCGAATAATAAGCTGAACGTGCTCCTCTCGTGTCCCCATAAACCCACGATGATCTTCCCCGTTGAGCTCTTCATCCCAGAAACGTATGGACTAGTCCAAACGCATCTCATCGTTACGTTATTAGACCATATGTCTAATCTTCAACTACGCGCTTGTTTTACTTACCACATTGCTAATAAACTTAAACATTAAATTTTTTATTCTACATTCAAGTTATTTGTTTATTAGCTTTTAGTTGGTCTCTTGTTTTCCCTAATCATCTCTCACTGCCGAAACTGACCACTTCTCATTAATTTTATTGGCCACTTATTTTCCCTAATCATCTTTTGCTGTAGGAATGAACCACCTCTTATTATGATATTCATTAAACTTAATTCCTCAATTATGAGTTTACTAATAATAAGCCTACTATACTCTTTTACATTTAATTATAACCTTGTGTTATAATGTTACCACAACTATAATTGTGAGTTTGCTTATTAAACTTTTTCCCCGTTATCTATATTTATTTAGAATAAGCCTCTTACTTCCCATTTCATCTTTTAATTAAAAACTGTGTGTTATTATCCTACTTATCTCTATGACAGGTCTACCTATTATATTACATTCTCGTTTGATATAATTTATTATAATAGGTTACGTTCCTCATTCATTACATAATTCACAAGTTTCTTATTATTTAACATAACCCTTATAGTTATGACATTAATTTACTTATCGTCTTTGTAAGTTTACACAATAAACCTTTTATATGTTTTTTTCTTTTCATAACCTCTTTCCGTTATGTTACCCTTCTTTCTCAACTTTGTAATTTATTCTTTTTAGTAAGTTAGGCTTATTCCAAATTAACTGGCTACCAAAACTATAATAAAATTCATTTCAATAGTTTTAGGTAATTACTTTAACAGGAGCCCATGATTGCAAAACATTTCTTTTCTTATTTTTGGGGTCTTCAAATTAGTGCATAATATAGTTAACTCCCTATTTTGCACTAATCTCCATTTATTCCTAATTTCAGTTTGCAATCATGTTTCCTATTTTTGTCTTTATTTACCCAACTATGCAAATACGTACCATTTTTTTCCTAAACAATCGATCTAGGCTATTCCCAACCTTTTAGATTTTTAGGTATATATGAATTCTTGTCTTCTTCTTTTTATTATTCCCAAATCTAACACATTTTCTGTACTTAAGTAAGATTTAGACTTATACCATTTTCCCCATCTTTGCAGTTATTTCATTTAAAGTCTGAAAGGTGATTCCTCACAATTAGCATGTAAATTCTCCAATTTTCCCTTTCACTACAATATTGGCACAATATATTCTTTTAGCCCTAAATCATCAAAATTTTCCCTTTTTATTACAATCTTCATTAATTTGCGTAGAACCACAATTAACTTTGCGCCTAACCCTAAAACAATTACTTTGTGTGTAACCACAATTCAATTAATTTGCGCCTAATCACAATTTAATTATTTTTTCATAACCACAATTTTATTCATTTTGCGCATAACCATAATTTTATTCACTTTACGCGTAACTAAAATTTAATATAGACTGTAAATTTTGACGCAGAATAGGGAAAAAAAACATATTGTAAATTCCAACAGGAATCAAACGATACGAAATACTATTATCGAAAAATATAATTTAAATCCACTCACTTGAGATCTGCGCTTTAATATTTTGGATCTGATTTGGATCTGCGCTACTTTATTTTTAATTCAAATTTATAAATTTGTCTAGATAGAGGATTTATACATCTATAACTTAGTTCTGCAATCTTCTTCTCCAAATCTTGAATCATAAATCCTAAAACTGATATTTATTTATTTTCTGAAAAAATTGGAGGAGAAAATAAATGGCAGATCTTTGGTGCCCTCTCAGAAAATACGACTTAGAGGCTAGGACGTACTGGTTTATTTATAGCTACTCAGAAGAACCTCGTCCATTGGGTTGAAATAAAAAAAATCAGAGCGTTTACAATGTTTAAACACATTGCCATGCCCAGAATTGGGTATATCCAAACATCAGGTGGGTCAACCTCTGGGTCGACCCACTTGGTGCATGGGTCGACCCATTTACTGAGTCATGTACATGATTTATGATACTATTAAAATGTCATCTCAACGTTATTTTCTTGCCTAATTTCTCTCCAATATTTTTATTTTTTTCCATCTTATTTTGCGCTTTAAATTTCAATTTAAATCTTCACACATATATGTACGCACATCTCCACAAAATTTCAAGCATTAATAACTGCATAATTTTTGTTTTTTAAACGTTACTATTAACGTTATTATTTCATTGATTCTTTCCATTTTTAATATTTGTTTAAATTTCAAATGCGATTATTCTTGGAATTCTTCTCCGTATATATCTATGTACAATCTCATTTATTTCAAATTTCAAACATCGTTATCCCGAAGTTTAGTTCTTACTTGTTTTAATTAATTGCACGTTACTTTTGAATTTCATGTCAATATATATATATATATATATATATACACACACACACACGCTTACATATATTGTAACGATCCGTCTTTTTGCCAGATTTTCGCCAGTAATTTAACCAACTAAAACCGTTCACAAAGACGAATTGTTATGGGTACACACATATATTGAACAAAATAACCGAACTTTTCATTGCACAAAACAATATTACCTTAGAGTTACATAGAATATCAGAGTTACAACACATACAGCGGAAGAAAAGAAAATATACTCTCAGTGGAAGCTAGAAATGATCAAAGGAGGGAGGTGCATGCACAGGCGAAAGGTGGTTCAACCGGTCGTTTGTGCTAAGCTCGGTGCATACTGATGCATGTAGGTAACACTGGAACAAGGGGAGTCTAAGAGCACGCATGCACTGAAGGGTGGTGGCTCGAAGTGGGTGCATGCAAAGCGTAGGAGGCAAGTGGACTGATGGGTGTGGAGCTGTGTGGTGAAAAGTGAAACGTGAGTGGGGAGTAGAAGTTGGCGGATGGGTTCTATCAGTGGAGTCTACAGGCTTTTCATGTTGGTTTTTTTTCTTTCTTCTTTTTAAATCAAATTTGATCTTAATATAAAATAATATTTTATCAAACTTGCTCCAAATAGTCGTACAACCAATACATGAATTAAATCATTTCCAATTAAAAATTTCAAACTCAATTCAAAATAACTTGACTGGAATTATTTCAAACCCTTTTCATCTTATACATTTGGATTTCCAAACAATTCTTAAATTTTAAAACCAAATTTCCAAAATCTTTAATCAGATGGAAGGAGGATTTAAATCGATCATCCGTATACATCCACAACCATAATGTGTGTGATTTCATGCAAATAAACCAATCATATATACTAGCATGAATTCAATCAAATAAGCACATTCATTAAACCACATTACAATTGTGCGCAAGCGTTATGATCAATAACGCTTATCAATGTTCTATGTGTTCCTAATTACATGAATATTCATTCAAACATTGCACACAGCATGCATATCCAAACAATCATCGTTGAGATTTTAGAATTATCCAATAAAATACTAATTTAAATAATAAATTAAATTAGATGTTCTCACCATATATGCTCCAAATTCTTCAATGTCAATGTTCCCGCTATTCGTACTGCGTCCAATCCATTTTCCATTAGCAGTTGATGAATTTTCTGCTAATTTTTATATTAAAAATTAAATTGATTACAACGATCGTTATATATTGTTATAAATATACAATGACATTTTATTTTAATTTTATTATAATTTATACCTTAACCAAAATTATATATCAATAGGTTCCATTTTCCGATACGGTTCTAACGGATCCAACGGTGTTTCAATCGGATTTGAGTTGAACGAGATATTAATGTTTAAAGTTTACACTATTATAAACTTAGAAATTATAAAAAAATAACCATACCCAAAATCCTTTGGCCGAAAGCCCAATTGCTCCTTACATTCAAAACATGACCCGCGTGAGCTTCTTCTTCGATTTCAACCCATTAGATCAAAAATTCATATTTGTTGGTTGTACGGCTATTTGGAGCAAGTTTGATAAAATATTATTTTATATTAAGATCAAATTTAATTTAAAAAGAAGAAAGAAAAAAAACCAATGTGAAAAGCCTGTAAACTCCTCCACTGATAGAACCCATCCGCCAACTTCTACTCCCTACTCACGTTTCACTTTTCACCGCACAGCTCCACACCCATCAGTCCACTTGCCTCCTATGCTTTGTATGCAACCACTTCAAGCCACCATCCTTCAGTGCATGTGTTCTCTTAGCCTCCCCTTGTTCCAGTGTTACCTAAATGCATCAGTCCGCACCGAGCTTAGCACCAACGATCGGCTGCACCGCCTTTCGCCTGTGCATGCACCTCCCTCCTTTGGCCATTTCGAACTTCTGCTGAGAGTATATTTTCTTTTCTTCCGCTGTATGTGTTGTAACTCTGATATTCTATGTAAATCTGATGTAATATTTTTTTTTGCAATGAAAATTCCATTTTTTTTGTTTAATATATGTGTTTACCCATAACAATTCGTCTTTGTGAACGGTTTTAGTTGGTTAAATTACTGGTGAAAATTGGGCAAAAATGTAGTGTCCTGAAATTCCGGTACAATTTGAGCTGACTAAATAACTCAAGTCCAACCCAAATTACACTGGAAACCAGAAAACTAATAGAAAGAAAACAGAGGGTGAGGATAGATAAGATAGAAACTTAGAATAGAAGAAGAAGAACACACACATCAGAGTAACACGAATCTCACAACGGAATGAATAATATATAATAGATACATAACTTTGAAATAAAACCAGTATATGTATACAGTAACATTATCAGAGTACAACACTTACAACAACGCGGAATAAACAATAACTATATAATCCTGAAGCCTCCTGCTCCAAGCTCTCCAAGTATATCTGTAAAATCCTGACTACTTGTCTGCCCGCACAAAATTGGGCACCCAAGAGTTTAGGGAAAACAAAACAAACTCTGGGTCAGTCATGGGACTGGTGTGAGTAAACAATTTAAAACAGTTTGGGAAAATAACGATATCTCATAAGACCACGCCGTATTACGGAACGGGTTTTTCCCTTATGAGAATCCAAATTAATTTGATTTAAATTTCAAATCTTTTTGAAAGAAACAATGAGCTTTTATGTCAAAACTCTTTTGATATTATAATAGTGTCTATCAACCACAATATATAGTATACAATCAAAACCGGGAGCACTTACTGGGTAATGGATTTCCAACTATGACAAGGTATGGAACCACCTTCCGATAGTGTACCTCTAGAGAGGAATACACTGGGTTCAACAAGAACATCTTGCAACCCGGCCACACATGACCGACCACTCATTTCGCTTGAGTGTATCGAATGTCAATCACCAACGGTTGGGATCAGAAACCGTTTCCCGAATGGGACAGCATCAACAATAGATTATAGAATGAAATGAATATCTCTAGATAGGTGATAACACACCCTAATTGGCAGCCAACAACTTAGCCATGTTGCCTGCCCGATTTTTGTCATTTCCCAGTTGTGAGGCTATAGGCTAGAGGCCACGCTTATCTCTGACAGACCACACATTTATTCACTTTGAATGTCACATCGTCATACCCGCCAAATCACAAATTGATTTCCCTAAAAATACAATGGGTATACAGCTAAGAGAAACGAATTCCTCTGCCACCAAACATAAATACGTTTGAAGAGATCAACTTACGTGATCCATTAAATATACTCTGTCAGACATTCTTCCATACGGGTCGTCCTGGGACTGGACAAACCAAAGGTACTATTCTTTAAATCCATCTTAGGAAATTTCTACCTAGGATCGCCAGAATAGCCCTTGCATAATTCTGTCTTCAATTATCTTGATCATATTTGATTTGCAATGCTAACGCCCATACAGAGTGGTTTTCAGGTCATGAATCCGATCCCGGTCTCTCCGTATTGACAACGAAAAAATGGTCAAAAACTTCGATAGTCGGTGAGTTAACTATCAAAGAAAAACATGTGTGCAAACAATGATATTATTTCCAGATGGAAATTCTATCGATTAATCATCATTTAACGTTTATCTCTTTAGTTCATTTATTTATTTATTTCCTGTTTCCATATATTCAACATTCCTTATTTTCTAAATTTAGAAAATATACGTTATTAAAATTGGAAAACATTTCCAATTCTTATTTTCTATATTAGAAAACATTTCTGATTCTTATTTGGAAAACATTTCCAAAACTCCTACATTGGATTTAAAGAGATGTTTAAATCAAACATCGCTATGCCAACTCACCATTATACTCATTAACTAAATTCACTTAACCAATCTTCACTATCGAACCTTAACCATTACTTAGTTAAAAACGAAGCCAATCAAGTTGGGGTATAACTACCTCTCAGACCTTAACTGAACAACGTTTCTAACTTCGAAAATAGACAAAGTTCACCTTCTAAATCTTTAACAAACTTCCTTACGTAACTCTCAGATTCTATTTACGAATCCACTTCTTTTACAGAAGTCATTTGATTATAACAATAGTGTTATAATACCATGCTTCCGAAATATAATTACTTAAGTATAACTTTTATTTATTAATTTGGATAAATAAACAAACAACTAATTTATTTATAAATAAATAAATCTTGATTAAAAACGAAAAATGAATAGTACTTTCTCGAATTCGTTATAATCGAATTCAACGTATAATTCTCTTTCGAATAATCTCTGTTCGATAACTCCTTTTCGAATAAACTATATTCGATTAACTCTCTTCGAATAACTAATATTCGATAATCTCTCTTTCGAATAACTAATATTCGATCATCTCTCTTTCGAATAAAAAATATTCTACTAACACCTTTCTTCGAATAAACTATATCCGATTACTCCTTTAACTCTATTCGAATAACTAATATTCGAAAACTCCTTTAACTCTATTCGATCAATTCCTGTTCAATTAACTCTATTTGAACAACTCTAGTTCGATTTAACTCTAATCGATTAACTCTAACTGGTTAACTCTAATTGATTAACTCTAACTCTAGTCGATGAACTCTAACTCTAATCGATTAACTCTAAATCTAATCGATTAACTCTAACTCTAATCGATTAACTCTATTTGAATAACTCTAATTCGATTTAACTCTAATCGATTAACTCCCTTCGAATAACCAATATTCGATTAACTCCTTTCTCTCTATTCGAATAAACTATATTCGATTAATCCCTTTAACTCTATTCGAATAAACTATGTTCGATAATCTCTTTTTGAATAACTAATATTCTATAACTCCTTTCGAATAACTAATATTCGATAATCCTTTCGAGTAAGTAATATTCAATTATCCTTTCGAATAAACTATATTCGATTAACTCCTTTAACTCTATTCGAATAAACTAATATTCAATAACTTCTTTCGAATAACTAATATTCGATAACTTCTTTCAGATAACTAATATTCGATAGCTTCTTTCGAATAACTAATATTCGATAACTTCTTTCGAATAACTAATATTCGATAACTTCATTCGAATAACTAATATTCGATAACTTCTTTTCTTCGAATAACCTTATTCGATAACTCTTTCTTCGAATAAACTATATTCGAATAACTCTAATCCGACTAATTCTAATTCAATTAACTCTATTCGAATAACTAATATTCGACAAACTCTTATTCGATTAACTCTAACTCGATTAACTCTGATCGATTAACTCTAATTCGATTAACTCTAATCAATTAACTCCAATTCGATTAACTCAAATTCTAATCGATTAACTCTAACTCTAATCGATTCTCTAATTCTAATCGATTAACTCTAACTCTAATCGACTAACTCTAACTGATTAATTCTAATTGATTAACTCTAATCGAATAACTAATATTCGATTTACTCATTTCGATTTACTCTTTTGATTAACTCTACTTCCATATTTAGTTTCAAATATCAATGTTGAAATCGATTCTTACTTCTCTATATGTGTCTTGACTTATGTATTCTATTTATCCAATGATAAATGTTTTTATTTAATTTACAAAATATTATTTATAAAATAATCTTCTCAATCTATCAGTTAGAACAGATTCTATTTAAAATCTTTGCTTTAAATCCACATCATGTTATACCTGTGTGCGAAGCACGGGTCTAAACTTTCCTAATGTAAAATTCTATTCATTTGCCAAATATTTCCTTATATAACATTCTTTTCATTTTCCAATAAATTCCTTTTATAACTCTATTTATTTTCCCAATAAATTCCTTTTATAACTCTATTTATTTTCCCAATAAATTCCGTTTATAGTTCTATTTATTTTCCCAATAAATTCCTTTTATATTTCCATTTATTTTTTAGATAAATATCTCCTTTTATAATCTATTTATTTTCTAAATAAATATTTCCTTTTGTAATCTATTTATTTATAATTCCTTTCATAATATCCTATTTATTTCATATAACTATTTTCTTTTATATACCAAACCCATTGATTTTATATAAATAATTTGTTTTCAAAATACACTTTGAAAATCCCCTTTCTACATCCCAGTATTCCTCACGGTATTTAAAATACCAAATAACAATGATCGATATCATTCAGACACTTATAATCAACACAGATTTATATATCACATCATATATTACAATATATGAAAAACTGTAAAATAAATGTTGAGGAATCCAGTTGGATTCCTCCGACCTGTTTCCCTACATCCACAGATGTTAAACAATACAATTAACATCAATTTCATTTGACTATGAAATATTCTGCTAAATAGAATCAATTTTTTTTTAATATATATATATATTTATTTATATGTATATAACTAGATCTATAATTTCAACCAATTACTTAGCAGTTCAACCAAACAGTCAACACACAACAATCAATCATCAATTATCAGTTCTAAATATACATTATAAAAATATGAACTGATCAGAATAGTGAGATTTACTCACATTGGATGATCATCGTTAATAACGATAACCATTGCTTGATTTAGACAGACAATTTATTTTACTATAAATTGTAAGAGCTCCAATTCACTTCCAGTATGTAGCCACCGTCCATACGATCCCAACGGATCTTGTTTTGTGGGATTCTGATAATGTATGATGAAGTTACACATTTTTAAAGTTTGAATACATCTTAAAGTAACTAGCAAAAATAACCATGAATTAATTAACCTTAAATACCCCCATTATCCACTTACATCCACGTTATTATCCACTCATCATCTTCCTTTCCCCTCACGCACTAGGATAAAACACGCTCCAACAATGGCTAAAGACCGTACCCTTACTCCATTCTATTCTTCCCGTCTCTCCACTAATTTAAAAATCAATACCACTGGTATCATCCTCTTCGAACCCTAAATCACAACATCACCATTATTATCCACTCGCACTACTTTTGCAAGGACCGACTTCAGCCTCGCACTCATAAATACCCAAGTATCATCCTTCGACTACTCCCTCTCCTATTCACGTTTAAATCCCCAAAAATTACCAATATCGCTCTTTTCCCCTACTCAATGCAACTACCTCCTCCAATCTCAACTCACGGCAACCAATTGCCATGTGTTTCCCACCTCGCTCAGATCTGTACATGGAGGGTGCGACCCCTTTTATCACCAATTCCGCCGATACTTTGCACACAGGGTCGATCACCATCCCTCAATCCAAAAACCAAATTTGTTTTGCCATTCGATTACTAGAAGCATTTTACAAGGAAAAGTGTTGTTTTAAATTTAAAAAGGCATAATCCCTAAAGCCATATGCACTATCTTTCTATCCTTCATTTTGAATCTTTTCTTTTTCGTTTCAGCATGTCAGGGAATCTTAACCTTCCAGAGGGTGTACCGATACCTGGCTGGTTCAGGAGGTACTTAGAGGCTAGGGCCAACGACGCAGGCCCAACAGATATTCCTCCCCCAGCTGCAGCAGTTCCTTCTCCCCCTCCTCCTCCTCGTGCAAATGCTTTCTCAAAGATTTGTAGAGACTTTAGCGCCATAGGTGGAAAGGATTTCAAGGGAACTGAATCATTCGTAGAAGCAAGGAACTGGCTCAAAGAAACTGAGGATCTGTTCGTTATCTTCGAGGTGGACGATAGGCAGAAGATATAGTTGGCGGTATGGTTGCTCAAAGATGAAGCTTCCTATTGGTGGGAAGTCACTAACGCTGAAAGACCAGTTGAAACATGGATGGATTTCAGAATAAGGTTTGAGATGAAATTCCTCTCACAAGCTGAATGAAGTTTACAGCTGTAAAGTTCTTATCTCTTAAGCAAGGAAGTATGACGGTCAAGGAGTACGTCAATCAATTCAATTAGCTGGCCCGATTTGGACTGGACGTAGTGAATACTCCTCATAAGAAGGCTCTCCGTTTTGTCAAGGGATTGAATGAGCCACTTCACAGCTTGGCTATGACCCATATACCTATGGGGGCTACTTACGAGAGGTTAGTGGACATGGCACTCTTACACGAGGAAGACACGGGCAAGAATGAGGCAATAGCGGAAGTGCCTCAAGATAAGAAGGGGGAGGGGTCGCAGAACAAGAAGGCTGATTCGAAGAAAGGCGGGAAGAACAACAAACCCCATGAAAAGAGAAAGTGTAATTTCTATGGCATTCCCGGGCATCTGATCAAAGACTGCAAGAAGAAGAAAAGGAAGTTGGGTGGCTGTTTCCACTGTGGTGAGACAGGACACATGGCTTGGGCCTGTCCAAGGAAGTAAGGGCAGGGAGCTGTACTTCTTCTGGAGGACAAGTTCACGCTCTCATAGCACCTCCGCAAGAACGAGGTAGAAATATTTCTTTCGAAAGTTTAGTCTATCTTTTTGATCATCCTGTACGTACACTATTTGATTCTGGTGCATCACACTCTTTTATATCTACTGCGTTAGTGGAATCTCTACACCTAGACACCAATATAGTAGAGGATCCCTTGGTTGTTTCAAATCCAATTGGGGGCTCAGCTTATTTGTCAATGGTTTGTTCGGATTTGAAAATATCTATACTAAGCGTTGGGTTTAGATGTAATGCCCTTGTTTTGGGCTTCACGGGCTATGGGTTGATTCTAGGCATGGACTGGCTATCCAGCAATGGTGCCGTCCTCGATTGCGAAAAGAGAGTGGTTAGACTCATGACTTGCCTCGGTAACACTCTCAAAATTTCTTGTAATCCCATGAACTCCATTATGCTTAGTTATCTAGAATCTCTTAATGCGTCTGTTGAGAACTTGCAGTCTGTAAGGGTAGTCCGCGAATACTCGGATGTGTTTGAAGAGGTAAAGGGCTAACCTATGAAGCGGGAGATAGATTTTTGCATATACCTCATGGACAACGCAAAACCCGTTGCTTTACCCGTTAGACACATGGCTCCGAGGGAGAGGAAAGAACTCAGCAAGCAAGTTAAAGAATTGCTTGAGAAGAGGTTTATAAGGCGGAGTATTTCTGAATGGGGAGCTCCAGTAGTTTTCGCAACTAAAGCGGACGGTTCTCTTCGTCTGTGCGTTGATTATAGGGAGCTAAACAAGCTGACCAAAAGGAATAGGCACCCACTCCCGAGAATAGATGATTTGTTCGATCAGCTTGTAGGTGCATCGGTTTTCTTCCAATTAGATTTGGCTATCGGGTTTCATCGGCTAAGGGTGGCTGAAGACAACATTGATAAGACCGCATTCAGAACCCCAGATGGTTTCTTCGAGTGGCTTGTCATGCCCTTCGGCCTGACAAATGCACCCGCTTACTTCGTTGATTTAATGAGCAGGGTGTTCCGAGAGTTCCTCAATAAGTTTGTGGTGGTCTTCGTAGATGATATCTTGTTCTTCTCAAAGAATGAGGAAGAGCATGCTCAGCATCTAAAAGAAGTCATGGATACTCTCTGTGCATATCAATTGAAGGCGAAATTCTCCAAATGCCATTTCTGGAGAGAAGAAGTTAGGTTTCTTGGACACGTGGTGTCAAAAGAGGGGATAGATGTGGACCCCGCGAAAGTGGTTGCTGTGCAAGATTGGAAGGTTCCTCGAAATGCAACCGAAGTCCGAAGCTTTCTCGGGCTAGCAGGCTTTTATCGAAAATTTATCAAAGATTTTGCAAAAATCTCAGCTCCACTGACAAGATTGACAAAGAAGAACATGGCTTTCAATTGGGATTTGGATTACGATATTGCTTTCCAACGGTTGAAAAGGGCTCTAACAACAGCCCCAGTTCTGACATTGCCTGATGGAAGCAAGATGTTTACAGTATACACAAATGCATGCAGAATGGGACTAGGCGCTGTTCTAATGCAAGAAGGGAAGGTAGTGGCTTATGGTGGAAGACAGTTGAAAGTACACGAGAAAAACTACCCAACCCACGACCTAGAATTAGCAGCCATCGTTTTTGCACTTAAGCCTTGGCGCCATTATCTCCTAGGTGAGAAATTTGAACTGTATACTGACCATAAATCGTTGAAATACCTTTTCTCGCAGAAAGATCTCAATTTGAGGTAGCAAAGATGGATGGAGTTTCTTTCCTCATTCGATTTTGAGTTTTCCTACACTCCTGGCAAGGGAAATGCAGTAGCAGACGCCTTGAGTAGAAAGAAACTGACCTTAAGCCTCTCTTTGTAGAAAGGCAAAGCTTGGAGTACATTGCCAACTTTTACTTTAGGCCCTCCTCTGAATTTGTACCTGGCCTATTAGCAACATTGGAAGTGCGGCCTACGCTTTTGGACTTAATAGGGACCGCGCAACGTGAAGACTCTCAGCTAGTTGATATAATAGATAAGCTGAATAGGGGTGAAACATCGAGTCACCTCGATGGATACTCCATCGATGATAAGGGATGGTTGAGACGGGATGGAAGACTATGTGTCCCATAAGCAAAGGATTTGGTAAAGAAGGTTCTTGAAGTGGCACACCATTCCAAGTTGACCATACACCCCGGTGGAGACAAAATGTACAAAGACATAAAAAGGGTTTTCTTTTCGAGTGGCATGAAAAGAGATGTAGCTGAATTCGTCTCCAAATCCATGATATGCCAGCAAGTCAAGGCGGAACAGAAGAAGCCTGGAGGTTTGCTTTACCCTCTAGAGGTCCCACAGTGGAAATGGGATAGCATTTCAATGGACTTTGTTGATGGCTTGCCTAGGTCAAGGAGGGGCAACACCAGTATTTGGGTAATAGTGGACAGGCTCACAAAAAGCGCCCACTTTATACCCGTTAAGAGTAGAAGGACTGCCTCATCTCTAGCATCAATATACCTTAAAGAGATAGTTCGACTCCATGGGATACCCTCCAGCATAGTGAGTGATCGAGATCCTAGCTTCACGAGCGAGTTTTGGAAAAGTTTACAAGAGGCTGTAGGCACACAGTTATGCTTAAGCACGGCCTATCACCCTCAAACTGGTGGCCAAACGGAAAGAGTCAATAGAGTATTAGAAGACCTCTTGAGATTATGCATTATTGACTTCGGAGGTACATGGGAGGATCATCTACCCTTGGTGGAATTCGCTTACAACAATAGCTACCAAGCCACCATAGGCATGGCGCCTTTAAAAGCTTTATATGGAAGACTGTGCAGGTCACCAATTTGCTGGTTGGAGTCCACAGACAAGCTCATACTTGGACCAGACATGATTAAGGAAACTTCATAGAAAGTAGACTTGATACGAAGAAGAATGAAGACTGCCCAAGATAGACAGAAATCCTACGCAAACAAAAGAAGAACTGACCTTGAGTTCGAAGTTGGAGACAAGGTATTCCTTAAAGTATCTCCTTTGAGGAACGTCGTTCGCTTTGGATCCGCAGGAAAGTTAGCACCAAGATTTGTAGGGCCGTTCCCTATCATCGAGAAGGTTGGGAAGATGGCTTATAGGGTACAGCTCCCCGAAAGATTGGCCGGGATTCATAATGTCTTTCATGTCTCTCACCTGCGGAAATGCTTACACGAGTCTGCGGAAGTGGTAGAACCAAGTATGCTAGAGGAAGTTGAAGTTGAACGAGAAGCAACTGTGAGGAGAATTCCAACCCGTATCTTAGGAACAAAAGTCAAAAAGCTACGCAACCGTGAAGTTAAGCTCATCAAAGTTCAATGGAGCGACACCGAGGAAGATGCGACTTGGGAAACCGAGGACAGAATAGGCACAACCTACTTTTTTCTTTTTGAGGGTACGTCTTTAATCTCTTTTTCCTTAAATTTATTCTCATATCTATCTTTTTAGGTATATCTCCTCGATCCTATCCTTTATCCTTAGGTATGAACACATTTGGATGTAAACATGTAATTGAAACATGTTATGATTGATGGTTGCAAGTGGTTGCTAGTGGATGCATATACACACACATTAGGTATTAGATCGGCTCTGTCACTTCCAAATTGCATATGCATATATGTAATGGTTTATGGATTAAAACTTGATGTGTTATCATATGGACGTTGCAATTGTATGAATAATTGTACACTCATGTAAGAAATTTTGAGTAGGAAAAATTGCATCCATAGTGGACTCATGGCACTGACATAATTTGCATTAAGGAGGTCAACTGAATCAGTAGACCGCCTGAATTTGCATTAGATACAGACATGTACACACACAATGCATATGATCATGAAGCATTAGAAATCTTTTAAGGACAATGGATGCCTGTGTTTGATGGTTGAATAGATGGGTGATTGGATGGTAGGATATAAGTTCTTCTCGACTTGAAGATTTCGGGGACGAAATCCTAAAAGGAAGGGGGAATGTAACACCCCGTATTTTCTGTTAATGGTATAGTAACGAATTAAACAATACTTAATTTAAAATGTGAGAATTAAGGGAAATGGGTTACGCCATTGTGTTCGTCTCAGAATTCTGGTTGAGATAGAGTCCGAGTTTGCGTAAATTGGACTTCGTATGAGGAAGTTATGGCTGTTAGAAGTTTCCAGAAAATTCAAATAAATTCAAACAGCTCGAAAACAAATTCAAATTCAAATCAGAAGTCAGAAGCGGGTTGGGCGGGAAAATTCCTGCCCAGGACCCAGGTCGACCAGGGGGTCGACCTCCCCCCTGGAGGTCGACCTGGGGGTCGACCTACTCCCCCGACTAGATCTGAATTTTGATGACTGATGACTTGCTGCTGGGTCACTAGGGTTTTTGGATAGTTCTGATCTGGTCTGAATGGTTGTGATTAACACTAGGATCATCCTTTCGGTTCAAATTGGATTGAAATTCTATATAAACAACCCAATGCTCAAACCTAAAAATCACACAAAAATAATCCTAGAACTATCATGCTGTCAATTGAGAACTTGGAGTAGCCGTCACCAATTCAAAGACAAGATAAGAACTTAAATCAAAAATAAAATTAATAGTTATCAAATTCAACGATCTACATCAAAGGAGAGCTTACCAATTTCAGAATTCAAAATTCAGAATGCAAGAATTCCTTTTTAGTTTGTAAGTTGGTTATTACGCAGATTTAAACCTTTCAAATGAATCATGACATGTTGTAATTTGAATATAGAGTGAGCTTATGTATAAGATTTGATTCTCGTTTATCTTAAAGTATCGTTGAAACTAATCATGTCTATATGCTTGTGGTGATGAACATATTATATATTAATCATGTGTATTTGCTTGTGGTGATGAACATATTATATATTAATCATATCTATATGCTTGTGGTGAAAAACATATTATATATTAATCATATCTATATGCTTGTGGTGATGATCATACTGTATGTTATTGGAATCTATTATGATTGGGTAATGAATTTATTTTGCCAATTAAATGGTGAAATATGTCATGTTATAAATTGGTGGTTATTTGCAAGTTTATGATCTAAAACACATGCTTATATGTTAGATCAACACTCATGTATATTCATGTTAAGTCGAATCTATTTATGTTGTAAAAATGATTATAGTAGTTTTTTTTTATGTTTTGACATACATAAGTCAATATGCTAAGTTGCGATTTAAAAATGATTATAGTAGCTTTCTTATGTTTTGACATACATAAGTTAATATGCTTGGGTTGAAACTGTGATTATATGTTAAACCTCCATGCTAGACCTTTGTCAAGTTTACATGACAATTAGACCCAACTTAGTCACAAGTTCACCTTTACCCATTTAATTAAAGTTAATAATACCTCTATGCCAAGTTACACATGACAAGTTGAATGTATGCTATTTTATGTTTATTTCATGTCCCTTGTTTATTACCCCTTTACTTGTTTATGGGTTGGGCTAATTTACTAGCCTAACATTTTATGTGATTCATGCGTACGTTCCACGGGGGTAGCTGTGACGGCCCGCCTCGCACCAGCCTGCATTTCCTCCAAAAGTGCGCTGTACACCTGCCCGACTAGCACAAGACGGTCGTCATAAGAAAGGAAAGAAGGGAATGAACTAATCAAGAAACCTGTAGAATGTCTCACAGCGCATGGGATAAAATATAATAATAACATACTTGACACAAAACAGGCGAGACAGTGCATAAGCTGATAACTAAAATCAACATCAATCATCAAAGCAGCGGAAATCCAAATACAGCTTATTACAATTTTCCAAATTTACTGTCTCTAAACAAAGAAAGCTGAAGTAGAAGATACACCAACAATGCCCAAGCAGTGATCTTCAACAACACAGGGAGAATACTATATATATTACGTGGAAGCCTCCTGCTCGTCTCCGGATCATCTACCCGTGCATCACCAGCTAACCTGTCTCTAGTCTGCTCGTGTGAGCACCCAGAGTAATAAGAGGAGACATAAAACTCTGGGTCAGACATAAAGCCTGGTATGAGCGATAAGCATCTAAACAGAATAATAACAGGTATACTAAACCATACCTGAACCTGGACCTGCAACCAAAGAGTTAGTACCACATACCGTACAATACTCCAAGGTGCCATAATAAATAGTGTAAGAATACGGGGGATGGGGTGTGCATGTCAAAATGATAGCAAGTAAATCATCCATAGCAACCATCCTCACATCTCTCACTCGGTGCGTAAAGCGTACGACATCTACCACTTTGGAACACTAGACAAACTGAGGCAACGACGAATCCCGACTTGTAGAAACCCTGCTGTGACCAAGCCAAACACTTGGAGTCATGACCAAACATTTCAATGACCCACTTCATTGGTCATAGCCCTTGGTTCTACCGATGCCATAATGGCCCTGAATCCGCCTTCGTACCTCCTACCATAGTGGTCCAAAGCTATAGGTGTCGATAACTCCTTGGCACGCGTCCCGCAGCAAAGCCCAATCATGAAGTGAACTCGTTGATTCCCATCTGAATCTTAAGCTCTAACTTCTCATTTGGACTTCCTTTGCATCTCGGGTTTGGTCGAATTGGAGTGGGTCTTCAGAAGAGTTGTCGTGCGGTAACAGTCCTAGAACTCGGTTCGGTTCGGTAGCGTCGGTTCGGGTCGGTCCTCCATCCTTGCCATCTTCTATTCGGTTCGGGTCGGGTGCTTCACCCCGGGTCGGGTCGGCGTCCTCCTCCGAGTCGGGTCGGGTGTCCTTCCTTCCAACGCTCCGATCCGCTCCCTTATTTCTTCACGTATTCCGATCCGATCCCTCCTTGTCATCTGATCCGCGTGGCCTTCCCTCTTGCTAGTCCTCCCAAGTGTTTACTTCCGATCCGAGCCCTGCATCTCCAAGTCTATCCGATCTGGCCTCCAATTATTCTTCCGATCCGATCCCCTCGTCCACTCCAACTCTAAGCAAAAGCCTTCCTTCTCGCCGAGCCTCCTCCAGTGACAAGTCCCAATCCAGTTCGCATCCCCCTTGGTCAGTTCACAATCCGATCCGACCCCTTTCTCCGATCCGAACCGGTTCGGAACCTGCACACTTCTGCAACTTTCCAGCGAGCTTTCTACGCCATTCGACAACATTTTCAAGCAATTTAACTATTCTAATCAATCATAAAACATACCATAGAGTCATAGCAACATGCAATAGCAACCACAAACAGCAAACAACAATTCAATTGAATCAAAGTGGATCAAAAGTGGCTAAAACCTCACATTTTCCTATAATCCTTCTTAATCATGTTTAAGCATACGATTAGCAAAACACATCGAAATTAACCCAAATTTCTAACAGAGCCTTAAAACATTATTTTAGAATTTTAAGAATTTTTCCAGAATTTATTCACGTATAAATTCGCTAATCTTCACTAATTACCCTTAATCACTGTAATTAGTGCAAAAACTATGCAAATCACTCACCTTGCCCACAAACAAAATTCTCAGAACTGAAACTCCTCTGATTTGGGTGAATACTGATGTCCAACAGCAGCTCTAACCTTGCTTTGGTGCTTTTTCTTCTTAATTTGATGCCTCTAAGCCTTAATCCTTGATTAGAAAGTGATTTTGGGTGTTTTGAGAGAGATTTAGAGAGTGGAGGCCATGGCTAGGTTAAGAGGAATGAAAGTGGCGGCTGGAAAATGTCTAAAGAAATGTTTTCTAACCCTAATCAGCCCCTATGTACCTCTAAACCCGAAATTCCCCTTTGGGCCAAGCTGCTAATCACCCGGTTAAGCCCAATTAAGCTGTTTTTCACCATCTGAAACTTGTTTCAGCCATATCTCCCAAACGGTAAGTCCGTTTGGCTAATGTGACCACTCTACGGAAAGAGAAACCATCATCCGAAACCAATGGAAGTGGTTTCAGGTCAAAATTCATTTCCAGTCAAAAGTTATGGCCAAAACAGTGCCAACTAGGGGTAAAATGGTCATTTAAAAATCGGGAAAAATCATGAACATGGGAAATGACCACAATAGTCGTCTCCCAAAGTTACATGACCATACGACTTCGTAGGTGAAAGAAATAAATATTATACGATCCTATGATGCGCAGAATGCGGGTCGTTACACTCTCCCCCCCTTAAGAAATTTCGTCCCCGAAATTCCTTAACCCAAAACATACACAGGATCCCGCATGCCTAACACCCACATACAACAATCAAACATGTAAAGCAAGCAAACAAGTCTATCCTAGCATGCTGAAAACTAAATCGCTAATAAAATCTTACCAGACAAAGAGTTCTGGATACTTCTTCCTTATGTCCTCCTCTGTTTCCCAAGTACAATCATTCTCGTCTTCGCTCCACTGTACCTTGACTAGCTTCACCGACTTCCTTCGAAGTTGCTTCATGTCGTGTGCGACAATACGGGCCGGCTTGCGATTTCCAACCGCCTCGGGTTCTACTTCGAAGTCCTCCAACTGATCAGGTGAGATAGTCATATCTGAGTCGTGAACGAACTTCCTTAGTTGGGAAACATGAAACACGTTGTGAACTCCCGCCATCTTCTCTGGTAAGTCAATTCTATATGCCAAATTCCCGACTAGTTCAAGAACAGGGAATGGGCCAACGAATCTTGGTGCTAATTTGCCTCTCCTGCCAAATCGTATTACGCTCTTCAACGGAGAAATCTTGACAAACACCAAGTCACCCACGGAGAATTTTAAGTCTCTTCTCCTCTTATCAGCATAACTCTTCTGCCTATCTTGGGCTGCCTTCATTCGTTGCTGAATGATCTTGATCTTATCTGAAGTTTCCCTCACCACATCTGGTCCAAGCATAAACTTCTTGCCAGTCTCTATCCAACATGATGGTGAGTTACACGGCCGTCCGTACAAAGCTTCAAACGGAGCCATACCGATACTGGATTGGTAGCTATTATTATATGCAAACTCTACTAGATGCAAATGGTCATCCCATGATCCACCAAAATCCAATATACATGCTCTCAAGGGATCTTCCAAAATACGATTCACCCTTTCCGTCTGACCGTCGGTCTGAGGACGATATGCGGTACTGAGATGTAACTCTGACCCTTGCGCCTCTTGCAAGCTCCTCCAAAACCCACTAGTGAACAACGGGTCTCGGTCGCTCACAATGCTTTTAGGTACTCCATGAAATCTCACTACCCACTTCATATATAATTCTGCTAACTTAGCTGCCGTTCTAGTCGATTTGACTGGTATAAACCTTGCACTTTTAGTCAGTCGATCTACAATTACCCAAATGCTGTCATATCCCGATCTAGTCCTTGGTAACCCATCGATGAAATCCATCGAGACTTGCTCCCATTTCCATTCGGGAATTTCTAAGGGCTGTAACAACCCACTAGGCTTCTTTTGCTCGGCTTTAACTAGCTGGCAATTCATGCACTTGGATATAAACTTCCCAACATCTCTTTTCATCCCTTCCCAGTAGTAGGTCTGCTTCATATCTCGATACATCTTATTACCACCGGGGTGTATGGTCAGCCTTGAGTGATGACATTCTCTAAGCACTTCATCCCTCAATCCATTGACATTGGGTACAACAAGCTTTCCATTCTTTCTAAGCCATCTATCTCGATCAAGCCCATACTTGTTCATCTCCTCATCGATTCCCATCTCTAACTTGGAGATGATTTCCAATAGGTTAGGATCGTCCCTCTGACTAGAGCCGATCCGCTCAATCAAAGTGGGTCTGATCGTCAAACTTGCTAACATTTCTGGATCCAATTCGCACTTTGGTCTGAAATCAAAACTTGCGATAAACTCCAGTTGCTTCCATTCAAGGAACATAGCCCCTAAGCTGGCATGCCTTCTACCCAATGCATCAGCCACCGCATTGCCCTTTCCCGGTGTGTATGCGATGTCAAAATCATAGGAAGCTAAGAACTCTAACCATCTCTGCTGACGGAGATTTAAATCCTTCTGGGAGAATAGATACTTCAACGACTTATGATCTGTAAACAGCTCAAATCTTTCTCCCAAGAGATAGTGTCTCCACATCTTTAACGCGAACACGATCGCTGCCAATTCTAAATCATAGGTAGGGTATTTTCTCTCGTGCGGTTTCAATTGCCGACTTGCATAAGCTACAACCCTACCGCCTTGCATCAATACAGCACCCAGTCCGGTACCACAGGCATCCGTGTATACCGTCATCTCTTCATCCCCCTTAGGAATGACTAACACTGGTGCGCTTGTCAACTTGTCCTTTAGGCTTTTAAATGCATTCTCGCACCTTTCATCCCAGACAAAAGCTTGATTCTTCTTGGTCAACTGGGTCAATGGTGCTGCTATCTTGGAGAAACCTTGGATAAACTTACGATAATATCCCGCTAACCCCAAGAAACTCCTTACATCTGTTGCATTCTTGGGCGTAGGCCAATCCTGTACCGTAGCCACCTTCGCCGGGTCCACGGCAATACCATTCTCTGATACAACATGGCCCAAGAACCTCACTTCCCTCTTCCAGAAGTGACACTTAGAAAACTTTGCTTTCAGTTGGTGTTTTCTCAACACCTCCATTGCTACTCTTAAATGTTTCTTGTGTTCTTCCTCTGTCCTCGAATAGACCAAAATATCATCAACGAACACAAGGACAAACTTATTCAACTGATCTCTGAATACCCTATTCATAAGATCCACAAAATATGCCGGGGCATTAGTCAGCCCAAATGGCATAACCAACCATTCATAAAATCCAGACGGCGTTCGAAATGCCGTTTTAGCTATACTCTCAGCTTCCACTCTAAGCTGATGAAAACCCGTCGCGAGATCCAACTGAGAAAATATTCTCGCGCCATTCAACTGATCGAACAAATCATCTATCCGCGGTAGAGGATACTTATTCTTCCTCGTCACTTTATTCAACTCGCGGTAGTCTACACACAAACGAAGGGAACCATCCGCCTTGGTAGCAAACACAACTGGTGCTCCCCATTCAGAAACACTCCTTCTGATAAATCCCTTCCTCAAAAGATCGCTGACTTGCACCTCGAGCTCTCGCTGCTCCTTTGGTGCCATTCGACGAAGTGGCATCACTATAGGTCTGGCATCTTTTACCAAATCAATACGAAACTCAATCTCTCGGTGTGGTGGAAGTCCGGTCACTTCTTCGAAAACATCCGGATACTGGCCAACCACGGGCAAACCTGACAACTCACTATGCGGAATGTCGAGGGAGTTTAGAAAACTAGCCAATACCCCCTTACTGGGTAGACCACCAAACACTATCCTCCGCCCATCATCCGCTCTAGCTGTCACCAACAAGCCCTCACAGTCTACCACCACCCCGTATCTTTGGAGCCAATCTACTCCCAAAATAATGCCAAACCCAGTAAAGCCCAAAACAAAGCAATCACAAACAAACATGCATCCATGACTCGATAGAACCACATTACGACAAATCATGCTAAGGCTAGTCGAACCACCAATCGGGTTCGTCACTACTAAAGGTCTATCGACAATCTCGGGCTCCAATCCCAACCTATCTACCAGGTCGCTAGATATGAAAGAACTGGAAGCTCCGGTATCAAACAAAACTCTAACGGGAATATCATAAACAGAAAGCATACCTTGAATGACGACATTCTTTCCTTTCTCCGCCGCAGTTGGGGCATTTAACGAAGAAGGAATAGCATTAAGGGCATATGCTTTCACCATTTGCTTTTCCTTAGGGGGTTGCGGACACTTGTCCTTGTGATGTCCCAATTGGCCACAATTGAAGCACTTCCTATCCGCTGGCTTGGCCCGACAATTACTAGCATAATGGCCCTTCTTACCACAGCTGAAGCACTCCACATCTTGCTTATTCTTTTTCTTCTGGCCATCCTTAGCCTGATTCTGCTTTCTCTTATTCTGGGAACCACCTTTGCCTCCACCACTAGCTTGTGGCTTTGGCTCATCCGCGGATGCAACCTCAGTCTTTGGCTTAGGGTAGAGACTTTCTGACCTTAACGCTTTCCCCACAATCGATTCAAACGTCTCATCGATGTGGTTAATAAGTTTTTCCCCCAAGTACTGATCCAATCCAATTATGAATTTCTCATTCTTTTTCTCGGCAGTATCTATAAGAGATAACCCATATTTTGACAAAGTGTCAAATTCAGCAATATACTCCGAGACAGCCCTGCCACTCTGCTTGAGCTCCAAGAATTTCTTAAACAACATTGACTTCTGAGCAGCTGGGATGAACTTCTCACTAAAGCGAGCCTTAAACTGCTCCCAAGTAATCTGATCTTCGGGGGTAGCTGCCTTTATAGCATTCCACCAATTCATTGCCCGCCCTTGCAGCTGACGGGACTGTAACACCCCACGCCCGCTATAGTCACTCACTAAGGGAATGCCATAACATCGGTGGAGTATTTTAGTGAATATAGAACAGAAAAATCACACCAAGACAGATATAATCAGTATTTGAAATTTAAAACATCATCTCATAACAGCGGAAATAAACATGTCTGGTTACATCATAAAACCATGATAAAAGTTAAGTACAATATCTGTCAAAATAAAGAAGTACATAATCCCACTCTCTCCTACAATAGCCATGACAAAAGAAAAGATAACTGGATAACTGGAGCTTTACATCTACCCAAGCTCCCAAAGGCTGGAACAGCAATCCGATCAAGCTCTACTACCGCTAGGATCCACCGTAGGACCTGAGGGTTGGGAAAAAGATAAAAAACAACGGGGTCAGACATAAGTCTGAGTGAGCCCTATAACCTTAACAATACAATTATTAAAGTAATTAGGGTATGACATGAACTCGGTACGGTACCTTTGGGGATAATGACTACACTAAATAGCCAACAACATAGGATGAACTAAGATAACCGTCAGGACGCATCTACCCACCCAAGGATAATTACTAACTGCACCACACCAGTCATTCCTACTTAAAGGTTGATCCCTTCCAAGGACTTAGAAAATTTCCCCAATAATTTCATGTACTCCTAGCCCACTACATAGGTGCCGTCTGCCCCTATCTCCACTAGGTGTACTCAGTAATTCTTACCCAGTAGTTTCGTGTACCCCTACATAGGTGCCGTCTGCCCCTATCTTTATTAGGTGTACCCACTACTCCCCATCGATCGGCTCCCTACCGTAGATACCCATGCTGGTCCCACAGTGGGGTGTATCACTCCCCTAAAGTGGCTACCCAAAACTATCAACGGTGCACGGCTTTATATCTACACGATGCAACAACGACTTATCTACCAGCCCGGGCCCACACACGCATATGAAACCCGTTGGACTTGCGTTGCCACCGCTAACCCGTTTTGGCCTCTTATAATCAAGCCCAATATGCGTGTCCCGTCACTCGACATGGGTCGAGCCCACAAAGATACGTTTGGGATATTGGTTGAAATGGGCCCCCACAAGCTACCCACTTAAGCTTGTCAAATATCTAGTGTATCCCACTTAACCCTTTAATCATGTTTAATTACATGTTTCCACTTGGTTAAGTATTCTAATCGTATTTTCTATTGCCACCCAAGGCAACCCACTAGATTCCACATGCCACCCAAGGCAACCACAAAATTTCCTCATGCCACCCAAGGCACCCACTTAACCCCTCATGTCCCACTACATGCTACCATGGTTAAGTGTTTCTTAATTAATTAAGACCGTGATCTCCCATAAAGACCTCCCACATTAGACTGGCTGTTATGACCGCCTGGTTAAGCCGGTAGAACCCGGGCAGTCTTACGTCATAACAGAGTCTAACCTCGTGTCTTTACCTTAATCACGTATTTAATTTATGGCTAAGACCTCTCACATTGGGCTGACATTTGTAGCAACTGGTTAAGCCGGTCGGGTCCGGGCAGTTTTACACTACAAATGAGTCCAACCTCGTGTCTTAGTCGATTAATTACACCTAATTAATCACCCCCATATTAATTATCCCTAATTAATATCAAGTTTACCATAACATGGGTAGACCTAACTCAATAGGTAAATTCCCATGGGGTAGACCTAACTCAATAGGTAAATTCCCACTTATGGTAATTTTTTTTTTATGGTATGCTTAATCATACCCAATCATTCATTTATTAACATATTTAGCCACCCCATCGTTCCCCACGTAAATCGTTCTCATTTCATGACACAATAAAAGGGGAAGATCCATCACACATATCATGGGTTTAGCATATAACTTTGTCATGGGTTAAGAGGATGTCAACTTGCATATATGAACACATATTAACCCAACTTGCTCTTAAGCATCTACATAACTTGCATAATTATTCATATGACCTCATAAGCATGCATAACATGGTAATCTTGCATTTGAGCATACACCTAACTTGCATAATCATTCACATAACTTCATATGCATGCATAACATGTTAATCTTGCATTTAAACATACACATAACTTGCATCATTATTCACATAACTTCATATGCATGCATAACATATTAACCTTGCATTTGAACATACACATAACTTGCATAATCATTCACATAACTTCATATGCATGCATAACATGTCAATTTTGCATTTGAGCATACACCTAACTTGCATATTTATTCACATAACTTCATATGCATGCATAACATGTTAATCTTGCATTTGAACATACACATAACTTGCATATTTATTCACATAACTTCATAAGCATGCTTAACATGTTGCATAATAGATCAATGTCCAACTTAGTGTTTTGCATCATAATCATCATGAAACATAGCACCAAACTTGCATAAAGATATAACATTAAACTTGCATAAACACATTGATCCACAAACATAACCATACATCATCATATCCTATCTTAATCAATTTAACAATTGATTATTAAGGGGGTAGAAGCTCACCAAAACAAAATTAGCAAACTAATGAAGAAGATTAAGAGGCTAGAAGTTGATTTGGAATGCTATCCCTTCTCTAATTTTGATGGAGGCTCTCTCAAGTTTCAATTTGCCATAGTTTAGTTACTAGATTTAATTATGAATGAATTAGGGTAGGGTTAGGGTCTTATTTATAGGATTAGGTGAGTGTTTTAGGCCCTTAGATTAACCCTAGATTAGATTAGGACCCTTAGATTTAGGAAATCTCTAGAACCAGCCCTCCTAGCCAGCCTGAAACCCAACCTGGTGCAACCTGGTGCACCCAGGTTCAATGGACGGTGCCACCCTGTCGACAGGCAAGTCGACAGGCATGTCGACACCCCTGTCGACAGGCCTGTCGACAGCCCTGTCGACATGGGTTGGGCGGGAAGCTTCCCGCCTGGCCCCGCCTGGCCCATCCCAAATCTGAATATTTGAATTTTCAAATCTATTTTAGTTTTAAATTTTTCTGCAAACTTCTTTGGGCCATAACCGGGCCATACGGACTCCGATTCTCGAAAACTCGGACTCTATTTCGCGTATTTTTCCGAGACGAACGAAATAACGCAGCCCGTTACCCCCAATTCCCACGTCTGAGATTATTTATCCTGTAATTAGTGAATTTTAGTATTAACTAAAATTCGGGGTGTTACATTCTCCCCTCCTTAAAGGATTTCGTCCCCGAAATCTCTAAGCTAAGGAGAATGCATATCCTACCATCCAAACAACCATCTACTCAATCCATCAAACACAGGCATCCATTGTCCTTAGAACAATTTCTAATGATGTATGAGCATATGCAAAGAGTGTGTGTATATGTTCCCTATCTAATGTATGAACATATGCAAACCATGATAGTGCCATGCATCCATTATGTATGCGAGAAAACCCTATCGACACATACAATATCTACATGAGTGCACAATCATTCACCAAAATGCATCATCCATGTGATAACACAACCATTATACATCCATAAATATATTTTCCTACACACAATTTTATGCAATATGCAATATGAAGTGACTGAGCCGATCTAGTGCCTAGAGTGTGTGTATATTCATCCACGAGCAACCGCTAGCAAACACTTGCATCCACTTGCATCCATCAACCATAACATGTCTCAAACACATGTTTCAACCATAGGTTTACCCTATCTAAAGGTCAAAGGTACTAACGAGAGGACATACCAAAGATAAGATAAGTACTAGCCAAACGATAAAGGAGAAAGTAAATACATACCCTCAAAAAGAAATGGGTACAATGAACGCATCTTCGCTTCCGTCTCCCAAGTTGCGTTGCTCTCATCTTCTCCCCATTGCACCTTGACTAGTTGAACCTCTCTGTTTCTTAACTTCCTAGTCTCTGACCCAAGGATGCGAGTAGGAGCTCGTCTAATAGTCGCATCACGCTCTATCTCTATATCTCTAAGCAAGCTCGGCTCTACCACCTCTGCGGTCTCATGTAAGCATTTCCTCAGATGTGATACATGGAATACCTCATGAACACCGCTAAGTCTGCCGGGCAACTCCACCCTATATGCCATCCGTCCAATCCTTTCCTTGATAGGAAACGGCCCAACAAACCTTGGTGCTAACTTCCCAACGGATCCGAAGCGAACAACATTTCTCAACGGAGATACCTTAACAAAAACCATATCCCCAACCTCAAACTCAAGATCCGTCCTTCTCTTGTCCGCATAAGATTTTTGCCTATCCTGTGCTGCTTTCATCCTTCTCCGAATCAAGTCAATCTTCTCAGAAGTCTCCCTAACCATATCAGGCCCAAGCAAGATCTTATCCGTAGATTCCCACCAACATGTAGGTGATCGACAAGGCCTTCCATAGAGAGCTTCGAAAGGAGCCATACCAATACTGGACTGAAAGCTGTTATTATATGCGAACTCCACCAATGGAAGATGCTCTTCCCATGTACCTCCAAAATCTAAGATACAAAGTCTCAAAAGGTCTTCTAGAACACGATTCACCCTCTCAGTCTGGCCGTCTGTCTGAGGATGATATGCGGTGCTCAGACACAATTGAGTCCCCACTGCTTCTTGCAAACTTCTCCAGAACTCACTAGTGAAGATAGGATCTCGATCACTCACTATGCTAGAGGGTACCCCATGCAATCGAACTATCTCTCGAAGATATACTGAAGCTAGCCATGGAGCGGTCCTCTTGCTCTTCACAGGTATGAAATGGGCGCTCTTAGTAAGTCTATCTACCACCACCCAAATTCCTGTATTACCTTTTCTCGATCTGGGTAACCCGTCAATAAAATCCATCGAGACGCTATCCCACTTCCACTGCGGAACTTCCAATGGATGAAGCAACCCACCTGGTTTCCTTTGCTCCGCCTTCACTTGCTGGCACACCAAACATCGAGCGACATACTCGGCTACATCTTTCTTCATACCGGCCCAGAAGAAAACCCTCTTCATGTCTTGGTACATCTTATCCCCACCGGGATGAATGGTCATCCTAGAACGGTGTGCATCATTAAGAATAACCTTCCTCAACCCTTCATCTTGCGGTACACAAAGTCTACCGTCTCTACGCAAGCACCCCCTATCGTCTAGGGTGTACCTACTCAAATGGCTGGACGACTCCCCCCTTATGAGCTTCTCTATCAACTCAACCAACTGTGGGTCGTCCCTCTGGGCTTCCCCAATCCGCCCCAAAAGAGTAGGCCTAACTTCCAAGGAAGCTAGCAAACCGGGTACATAATCAATGGAAGGTCTGAAATCAAACATCGAGATAAACTCCAGGCTTCGTTGTTCCACGAACAATGGACTCAAGGACAACCTCTTCCTGCTCAAGGCGTCTGCCACCACGTTACCCTTGCCAGGGGTATACGCTATCTCGAAATCATAGGATGCTAAGAACTCCATCCACCTTTGCTGTCTTAAGTTTAGATCCTTCTGAGAGAACAAGTACTTCAAGGATTTATGGTCAGTGAACAACTCGAATCTTTCACCAAGAAGATAATGGCGCCAGATCTTAAGCGCAAAAACAATAGCGGCCAACTCTAAATCATGGGTAGGGTAATTTTTCTCATGTGCCCTCAACTGCCTTCCACCGTAGGCTATTACCCTTCCCTCTTGCATTAAGACTGCGCCAAGGCCTGTCCCACAGGCATCGGTATAGACAACAAATGGCTTGCTCCCATCTGGCAACACTAAAACTGGAGCAGTGGTTAAAGCTCTCTTTAACCGTCGGAACGCATCATCACAATCTACGTCCCATGCGAAAATAAGATTCTTCTTTGTTAAGCGGGTTAATGGGGCTGATATCTTCGCGAAGTCTTTGATAAACTTCCTATAATAACCTGCCAACCCCAAGAAACTTCTTACTTCGGTAGCATTCTTCGGAACCTTCCAATCCTGAATTGATACTACCTTCGCGGGATCCACAGCTATCCCTTCCTTGGAGACCACATGCCCCAAGAACCGCACTTCCCTCCTCCAGAAGTGACATTTAGAGAATTTAGCCTTAAGGCTATGTGCTCGAAGAGTCTTCAATACTTCCCCAAGATGTAGGGCATGCTCTTCTTCACTCTTAGAAAATACTAAGATATCATCCACAAAGACCACCACGAATTTATTAAGGAACTCCCTGAACACCCTACTCATCAAATCAACAAAATATGCAGGGGCGTTCGTCAACCCAAATGGCATCACCAACCACTCATAGAAACCATCCGGAGTTCTAAAGGCAGTCTTGTCTATGCTATCCTCAGCCACCCTCAACTGATGGAACCCCGTGGCTAAGTCCAACTGAGAAAATACTGAAGCGCCAACCAACTGATCGAAAAGATCATCTATCCTCGGCAATGGGTGTCTATTCTTCTTTGTGAGCTTATTGAGTTCCCTGTAGTCTACACAAAGTCTGAGGGACCCATCCGCCTTCGTAGCAAAAACTACTGGAGCACCCCACTCCGATATGCTCCGTCTTATGAACCCCTTCTCAAGCAACTCCCCTACTTGCTTATGGAGTTCCCTCCTCTCACGAGGAGCCATGTGGCGCACTGGTAAAGATACAGGTTTAGCATTATCCACCAAATATATTCGGAAGTCAATCTCCCTCTTCGGAGGCAAGCCCCTCACCTCCTCAAACACATCCGGATATTCCCGGACCACTCTAACAGATTGCAAACTCTCGACCGAAGCGTCAAGCGATTCAAGATAACTTAGCATAACAGAATCCCTGGGATTACAAGAGATCTCGAGAGTGTTACCCAAGCGGGTCATGAGCCTAACAACTCTCCTTTCGCAATCAAGAACGGCACCATTACTGGATAACCAGTCCATGCCCAAAATCAACCCATAGCCCGTGAAGCCCAACACAAAAGCATCACATCTAAACTCTATGCTAAGTATAGAAATCTTCAAACCCAAACATATCATGGACAAATAAGTGGAGCCCCCAATTGGGTTTGAAACAACCAAGGGATCATCTACCAGACTGGTGTCTAGGTGCAGTGACTCAACTAATGATGATGAAATAAATGAATGCGATGCGCCTGAATCAAACAATGTACGGACAGGATGGTCAAATAGAAAAACCAGACTTTCAACGGAAATAGTTCTACCTCTCTCCTGAATCGGTGGAACCGCGAGAGCCTGTACTTACCCCCTAGCCTGACTCGGTGCCATAAGAGCTTGCACCTGTCCTCCTGAGGTAGATCCCGTCCTTTGCCCCTTCTTAGGGCAATCTTTCACTAAATGCCCTGCTTCGCCACAGTGGAAGCAGCCAGTCTTCTTCTTCTTGCGACAATCCTTGCTTAGGTGACCAGGTGTCCCACAATTGAAACACTTCTTCTTCTTGCCCTTGCCACCGTTGCCTTTCCCACCTTTGCTTTGCTGTTGTTGAGGTCTCTTTTGATCTCCCTTCTTCTCGGGTGCCTTATTAGCATTAGGACCCTTCTCTTCCTCATACATGAGTGCCATGTCAACTAGCTTCTCAAAGGTGGCCCCCATAGGGATATGAGTCATAGCCAACCCATGCATAGGTTCATTCAAGCCTTTCACGAACCGCAAAGCCTTCTTCTCCGGTGTATTCACCATATCTAGGCCAAACCTTGCCAACTGATTAAACTTGTTAACATATTCCTTCACCGAAAGATTTCCTTGCTTTAGAGTCAAGAATCTCTCCATATACAAGTTTTCCTCCGCCCTTGAGAGAAACTTTGCCACAAATCTTTGCCTGAAATCCGCCCAAGAGTCAACGGGGCGTTCTCCATTAGTGACCTCCCACCAGAATGAGGCCTCTCCCTTCATTAACCAAGCAGCCAACTTGACTTTCTTTCCTTCTTCCATCTCAAAGATATCTATCAACTCTTCCACCTCCTTAAGCCAATCTCTAGCCTCCACAAAAGTTTCAGATCCTTGAAAAGGTTTCCCTCCCATAGCTTTAAACTCCTTACAAGTCTTAGCAAAAGTATCCGTGCGAGGAGGAGGGGGAGGAGGAAGATCGGGTGCTACGGTTGGTGGAGGAACATTTGCTGGACCCGTAGTGGTGGCCCTAGCCTCCATCAATCTCCTATACCATACTGGTATCGTCACACCCTCCGGAAAATTAAGATTCTCGGCCATGCTGAAACGAAAAAGGAAAGATTCAAAACGGAGAATTCGAAGGATATAGATATGGCTATTGGGGATTATGCTTTTCTTTCAAAAACTTTTCTCTTTAAAAGACATGTTTTTGAAAATATCTTTTCCAAAAATGTTTTAGAAAAATAGTTTTCTAAAAATTTTATCTGTTCCGGTAACCTTTGCTCTGATACCACGTGTAACACCCCACGCCCGCTATAGTCACTCACTAAGGGAATGCCATAACATCGGTGGAGTATTTTAGTGAATATAGAACAGAAAAATCACACCAAGACAGATATAATCAGTATTTGAAATTTAAAACATCATCTCATAACAGCGGAAATAAACATGTCTGGTTACATCATAAAACCATGATAAAAGTTAAGTACAATATCTGTCAAAATAAAGAAGTACATAATCCCACTCTCTCCTACAATAGCCATGACAAAAGAAAAGATAACTGGATAACTGGAGCTTTACATCTACCCAAGCTCCCAAAGGCTGGAACAGCAATCCGATCAAGCTCTACTACCGCTAGGATCCACCGTAGGACCTGAGGGTTGGGAAAAAGATAAAAAACAACGGGGTCAGACATAAGTCTGAGTGAGCCCTATAACCTTAACAATACAATTATTAAAGTAATTAGGGTATGACATGAACTCGGTACGGTACCTTTGGGGATAATGACTACACTAAATAGCCAACAACATAGGATGAACTAAGATAACCGTCAGGACGCATCTACCCACCCAAGGATAATTACTAACTGCACCACACCAGTCATTCCTACTTAAAGGTTGATCCCTTCCAAGGACTTAGAAAATTTCCCCAATAATTTCATGTACTCCTAGCCCACTACATAGGTGCCGTCTGCCCCTATCTCCACTAGGTGTACTCAGTAATTCTTACCCAGTAGTTTCGTGTACCCCTACATAGGTGCCGTCTGCCCCTATCTTTATTAGGTGTACCCACTACTCCCCATCGATCGGCTCCCTACCGTAGATACCCGTGCTGGTCCCACAGTGGGGTGTATCACTCCCCTAAAGTGGCTACCCAAAACTATCAACGGTGCACGGCTTTATATCTACACGATGCAACAACGACTTATCTACCAGCCCGGGCCCACACACGCATATGAAACCCGTTGGACTTGCGTTGCCACCGCTAACCCGTTTTGGCCTCTTATAATCAAGCCCAATATGCGTGTCCCGTCACTCGACATGGGTCGACCCCACAAAGATACGTTTGGGATATTGGTTGAAATGGGCCCCCACAAGCTACCCACTTAAGCTTGTCAAATATCTAGTGTATCCCACTTAACCCTTTAATCATGTTTAATTACATGTTTCCACTTGGTTAAGTATTCTAATCGTATTTTCTATTGCCACCCAAGGCAACCCACTAGATTCCACATGCCACCCAAGGCAACCACAAAATTTCCTCATGCCACCCAAGGCACCCACTTAACCCCTCATGTCCCACTACATGCTACCATGGTTAAGTGTTTCTTAATTAATTAAGACCGTGATCTCCCATAAAGACCTCTCACATTAGACTGGCTGTTATGACCGCCTGGTTAAGCCGGTAGAACCCGGGCAGTCTTACGTCATAACAGAGTCTAACCTCGTGTCTTTACCTTAATCACGTATTTAATTTATGGCTAAGACCTCTCACATTGGGCTGACATTTGTAGCAACTGGTTAAGCCGGTCGGGTCCGGGCAGTTTTACACTACAAATGAGTCCAACCTCGTGTCTTAGTCGATTAATTACACCTAATTAATCACCCCCATATTAATTATCCCTAATTAATATCAAGTTTACCATAACATGGGTAGACCTAACTCAATAGGTAAATTCCCATGGGGTAGACCTAACTCAATAGGTAAATTCCCACTTATGGTAATTTTTTTTTTATGGTATGCTTAATCATACCCAATCATTCATTTATTAACATATTTACCCACCCCATCGTTCCCCACGTAAATCGTTCTCATTTCATGACACAATAAAAGGGGAAGATCCATCACACATATCATGGGTTTAGCATATAACTTTGTCATGGGTTAAGAGGATGTCAACTTGCATATATGAACACATATTAACCCAACTTGCTCTTAAGCATCTACATAACTTGCATAATTATTCATATGACCTCATAAGCATGCATAACATGGTAATCTTGCATTTGAGCATACACCTAACTTGCATAATCATTCACATAACTTCATATGCATGCATAACATGTTAATCTTGCATTTAAACATACACATAACTTGCATCATTATTCACATAACTTCATATGCATGCATAACATATTAACCTTGCATTTGAACATACACATAACTTGCATAATCATTCACATAACTTCATATGCATGCATAACATGTCAATTTTGCATTTGAGCATACACCTAACTTGCATATTTATTCACATAACTTCATATGCATGCATAACATGTTAATCTTGCATTTGAACATACACATAACTTGCATATTTATTCACATAACTTCATAAGCATGCTTAACATGTTGCATAATAGATCAATGTCCAACTTAGTGTTTTGCATCATAATCATCATGAAACATAGCACCAAACTTGCATAAAGATATAACATTAAACTTGCATAAACACATTGATCCACAAACATAACCATACATCATCATATCCTATCTTAATCAATTTAACAATTGATTATTAAGGGGGTAGAAGCTCACCAAAACAAAATTAGCAAACTAATGAAGAAGATTAAGAGGCTAGAAGTTGATTTGGAATGCTATCCCTTCTCTAATTTTGATGGAGGCTCTCTCAAGTTTAAATTTGCCATAGTTTAGTTACTAGATTTAATTATGAATGAATTAGGGTAGGGTTAGGGTCTTATTTATAGGATTAGGTGAGTGTTTTAGGCCCTTAGATTAACCCTAGATTAGATTAGGACCCTTAGATTTAGGAAATCTCTAGAACCAGCCCTCCTAGCCAGCCTGAAACCCAACCTGGTGCAACCTGGTGCACCCAGGTTCAATGGACGGTGCCACCCTGTCGACAGGCAAGTCGACAGGCATGTCGACACCCCTGTCGACAGGCCTGTCGACAGCCCTGTCGACATGGGTTGGGCGGGAAGCTTCCCGCCTGACCCCGCCTGGCCCATCCCAAATCTGAATATTTGAATTTTCAAATCTGTTTTAGTTTTAAATTTTTCTGCAAACTTCTTTGGGCCATAACCGGGCCATACGGACTCCGATTCTCGAAAACTCGGACTCTATTTCGCGTATTTTTCCGAGACGAACGAAATAACGCAGCCCGTTACCCCCAATTCCCACGTCTGAGATTATTTATCCTGTAATTAGTGAATTTTAGTATTAACTAAAATTCGGGGTGTTACAGGGACGCTAACTTTCTCTTCATCGCATCCTCGATACCCAAATCCTCGTAGATACGTTCGCAACTATCCACCCAATCCTGAACATCCGTAGCCGACTCCGTTCCATGGAATGGTTTCCCACCAAGGCTAGTATAATCCTTATTCAGCTTGGCGAAGTCGACTCTTGGCGCCTGCACCATTGGACCACCACCATTTCCACCATTGGGAGCTGCCCTCTGTACATCTCTAAGCATCTCTCTCATGAGGTCAGTAAACATTGTCCTCATGTCAGCAGCATTCCCATTATTGGCCCCTCTACCGGTACCTCTAACATATCGGCTCATCGTCAATCTGAAAAAGGAAATGATTAACGACTCCATAGTGGTGTTAGTGCAGTACGACTCCATCCTTATACTACTAATAGTATATATATAGCTTTTGAAAACCAGAATAATCACAAATACGCTCTCTCGTATACGTATACTATCTCTCCCTGATAACTTCCCTAGGTTAACTACGCAACCTAGAGCTCTGATACCAAGTGTGACGGCCCGCCTCGAACCAGCCTGCATTTCCTCCAAAAGTGCGCTGTACACCTGCCCGACTAGCACAAGACGGTCGTCATAAGAAAGGAAAGAAGGGAATGAACTAATCAAGAAACCTGTAGAATGTCTCACAGCGCATGGGATAAAATATAATAATAACATACTTGACACAAAACAGGCGAGACAGTGCATAAGCTGATAACTAAAATCAACATCAATCATCAAAGCAGCGGAAATCCAAATACAGCTTATTACAATTTTCCAAATTTACTGTCTCTAAACAAAGAAAGCTGAAGTAGAAGATACACCAACAATGCCCAAGCAGTGATCTTCAACAACACAGGGAGAATACTATATATATTACGTGGAAGCCTCCTGCTCGTCTCCGGATCATCTACCCGTGCATCACCAGCTAACCTGTCTCTAGTCTGCTCGTGTGAGCACCCAGAGTAATAAGAGGAGACATAAAACTCTGGGTCAGACATAAAGCCTGGTATGAGCGATAAGCATCTAAACAGAATAATAACAGGTATACTAAACCATACCTGAACCTGGACCTGCAACCAAAGAGTTAGTACCACATACCGTACAATACTCCAAGGTGCCATAATAAATAGTGTAAGAATACGGGGGATGGGGTGTGCATGTCAAAATGATAGCAAGTAAATCATCCATAGCAACCATTCTCACATCTCTCACTCGGTGCGTAAAGCGTACGACATCTACCACTTTGGAACACTAGACAAACTGAGGCAACGACGAATCCCGACTTGTAGAAACCCTGCTGTGACCAAGCCAAACACTTGGAGTCATGACCAAACATTTCAATGACCCACTTCATTGGTCATAGCCCTTGGTTCTACCGATGCCATAATGGCCCTGAATCCGCCTTCGTACCTCCTACCATAGTGGTCCAAAGCTATAGGTGTCGATAACTCCTTGGCACGCGTCCCGCAGCAAAGCCCAATCATGAAGTGAACTCGTTGATTCCCATCTGAATCTTAAGCTCTAACTTCTCATTTGGACTTCCTTTGCATCTCGGGTTTGGTCGAATTGGAGTGGGTCTTCAGAAGAGTTGTCGTGCGGTAACAGTCCTAGAACTCGGTTCGGTTCGGTAGCGTCGGTTCGGGTCGGTCCTCCATCCTTGCCATCTTCTATTCGGTTCGGGTCGGGTGCTTCACCCCGGGTCGGGTCGGCGTCCTCCTCCGAGTCGGGTCGGGTGTCCTTCCTTCCAACGCTCCGATCCGCTCCCTTATTTCTTCACGTATTCCGATCCGATCCCTCCTTGTCATCTGATCCGCGTGGCCTTCCCTCTTGCTAGTCCTCCCAAGTGTTTACTTCCGATCCGAGCCCTGCATCTCCAAGTCTATCCGATCTGGCCTCCAATTATTCTTCCGATCCGATCCCCTCGTCCACTCCAACTCTAAGCAAAAGCCTTCCTTCTCGCCGAGCCTCCTCCAGTGACAAGTCCCAATCCAGTTCGCATCCCCCTTGGTCAGTTCACAATCCGATCCGACCCCTTTCTCCGATCCGAACCGGTTCGGAACCTGCACACTTCTGCAACTTTCCAGCGAGCTTTCTACGCCATTCGACAACATTTTCAAGCAATTTAACTATTCTAATCAATCATAAAACATACCATAGAGTCATAGCAACATGCAATAGCAACCACAAACAGCAAACAACAATTCAATTGAATCAAAGTGGATCAAAAGTGGCTAAAACCTCACATTTTCCTATAATCCTTCTTAATCATGTTTAAGCATACGATTAGCAAAACACATCGAAATTAACCCAAATTTCTAACAGAGCCTTAAAACATTATTTTAGAATTTTAAGAATTTTTCCAGAATTTATTCACGTATAAATTCGCTAATCTTCACTAATTACCCTTAATCACTGTAATTAGTGCAAAAACTATGCAAATCACTCACCTTGGCCACAAACAAAATTCTCAGAACTGAAACTCCTCTGATTTGGGTGAATACTGATGTCCAACAGCAGCTCTACCCTTGCTTTGGTGCTTTTTCTTCTTAATTTGATGCCTCTAAGCCTTAATCCTTGATTAGAAAGTGATTTTGGGTGTTTTGAGAGAGATTTAGAGAGTGGAGGCCATGGCTAGGTTAAGAGGAATGAAAGTGGCGGCTGGAAAATGTCTAAAGAAATGTTTTCTAACCCTAATCAGCCCCTATGTACCTCTAAACCCGAAATTCTCCTTTGGGCCAAGCTGCTAATCACCCGGTTAAGCCCAATTAAGCTGTTTTTCACCATCTGAAACTTGTTTCAGCCATATCTCCCAAACGGTGAGTCCGTTTGGCTAATGTGACCACTCTACGGAAAGAGAAACCATCATCCGAAACCAATGGAAGTGGTTTCAGGTCAAAATTCATTTCCAGTCAAAAGTTATGGCCAAAACAGTGCCAACTAGGGGTAAAATGGTCATTTAAAAATCGGGAAAAATCATGAACATGGGAAATGACCACAATAGTCGTCTCCCAAAGTTACATGACCATACGACTTCGTAGGTGAAAGAAATAAATATTATACGATCCTATGATGCGAAGAATGCGGGTCGTTACAGTAGCGATGGGAAAATATGAAAATTCATGGCATAGATTTGTTCATTAAATGGTATATTTGATATACCATTTATGGTGAGCATAATCAAAGGGTAATTATGGCATGATTAAATTAAATTAAATTTCAATAAAGAAATTGGACATATATAGGAAAATGTGAATTTAAATGTCAATAAAGAAATTCTGAAAATCTTGGCCTTTGCCCTTAATTACATGCCCTATTACACCATAGTAAAGATACTTCCTCTTGTCTTAGGTTTTATAATTCCTTCCTCCTTTGTGAGCTAAATCTACATCCATGAATTCCTCATCCTCTTCCGTGTGTAGTCATGTTGACAAATCTCTCGAAAGGTGCTTCCATCGTACAGAAAACCCTATAAGCTTGAAAGAAAACTGGCCGTAGGTGAAACAACTACGGCTATGGATGGAAGCCATGCACGTCTTCGCCCATCGATGAGGTTACCTCCCAGAAAGCCAGGAGCCCCAGAGACTCAAGAAAGAAGGAGACAAGAATTCAAACAGAGGAAGAGAAGATAATGCGTATGGCTTTGGGGAATATGCCTTTAAAACAAATCTTTTCTCTTGAAAATGCTTCTTTTAAAACCGTTTTGAAAATAATTTTTCAAATCCTTTATCTGATCTGGTAACCTTCAGCTCTGATACCACGTGAAATACCCCACATCCAATAGTGTCACTCACAAAGGGAATGCACTAAATTCTGTGGAGCATTTAGGGTAAAAGATGCAGATAAATTACAAGACAGACAAAAATTACAACAGCAGAAAATAAAACTTTGCTTTATTGATAAAATAGTTTGTACAACGATTTCTTTATAATATCAGAGCATCATCTGTCTTACAAAATATAGAAGCATAAAACAACATTTATATTCCCCAATGTAGCAAGAGCCAGCCATAGCATCTGAAAAGAGAATCCAAGCAAAACTTCGACAAATCTTCAAGCTGGGAAAGAGTGACAATCCAACTTAACCTGAGCTATACTATTCCCTTCTTTACAACCTGGGGGGGGGGGGACGGAAGAAAAGAAGACGAAAGAAAAACAGAGTCAGACATAAAGCCTGAGTAAGTTCAGTAACTTCTAGCATGTGAACATGGAAAAACAAAATGACGTGAATTAACTGAATACAAGATAACACCATGATGATAGGATCAGCAAGATTAGACAAGATTAACACAAGATATGCTAAGATAAGATTAACTAGATATGCTCTAATACTTTCGACACTTCGCTATTTCCTTGTTATACTGATTTCTATATCTCTGCACCACCTAACTAGTGTCCCAACTAGTAACGATAACGTGATCCCAATCCCTGTAGTTTCCATTGCCTTCAGGCATACATTTATTATTTATTACCTAGATCTAATCTAGGGTTTTCTATCAAGTGCTTTCTAGATTCAACTAGAGTTTACGCTATCTTCTGAACGCTTCTCGGATTCAGGGTTTATGCCACCTAGTCCAACTAGGGATTATGCTACCTGTCGAACGGTGCCCCCAAGTCTAGGACACACTACCTAGAGTGGTATATGTTCCTATACTTCCCCACGCATGTATCGCGAATCGTTATCGCTTGTCTAGATGCACATGTCCTGTAATGTGCGGCCCGAGTCCTGTGGCAGGGCAAATCAAGAAACACAGAACTCGGTCGGGAGCTTTCAGATATCTACCGATGCAGATGCTAAGGTCTGTTTTTATTCCAGTGGCTATGGTCCCACTAGACCCCTCCCTCAACTAATGAAAGGCACGCCTTAAAAAATGAGAACTATACGCAGGCCCCCTATGCCCCACTAACCTATGGCCATCCTCACTCATAACTAGATAGCAAGTATATGGTCTTTTGGAGTTCTCCGCCTTTTCGCTTCACGTATCTCGACTGACTCAAGATGGATGGTAGACGACGAGTTCCTATCACAGGGCTACCGGTTTCTCGCCGAATCACGCTGGTCCATCCTAGTCTTTAGGTTGCCATATTTTGCAACCAAGGTATACCCTTGGTTCTTCTACCGCATACCTTAACCTCTGTGAGCCCAGGAGGATCATCTGCAGCCTCACAGAGGGATACCAAGAGTACCCTCACGTCCCCTCGAAGCCTCGGGCTTCGTAACCTAATTCGTTGGAGCCTTCTTTTTACTCAGGCGGACATTCGCTCCTTCCCGTGTTATACTAAGAATTACTACTTAGTTTTACTAACTAAGGTTTACCACTTAGTTTCCAGAATCGTTGTTTTCTTAACTAAGGTTTACTACTTAGCTCCTTTTAACTAAGGTTTACTACTTAGTTCTCTTTCCCGTCAATTTGGATTGGTTAAGTGTCATTAGTCAATTCAAGCTAACTTAACCCTCTTCATTTATCCTGTTAAACTGGTTAAGTGTTATCAATAATTCATGTTGACTTAACCCTACCACAAACCAAGTTATATTGGTTAAGTATTTCTTATTACTTAACCCTGTTCATTCATCCTGTATTGGTTAAGTGTTCCTTTTTAACTTAACCTTGCCCATATGTTTTAACTAACACTTTATTAATTGTTAAGTATTATCCCTTCATGTTTTAGACTTAACCCTATTCATTTATCACAATCTCATGGTTAATTGTTCAAGTTTACTTAACCCTACGCTCTAGTCCAGCTAACATATCAAATTGGCTAAGTGTATTAAATTTTTCTTAACCCCAACCTCTAGTCTAGTTAACATGTTAATTTGGCTAAGTGTATTAACTTTACTTAACCCCACCTTCTAGTCTAGTTAACATGTTAATTTGGATAAGTGTTTTCTTAGTTACTTAACCCCTACAAATCTTGTCTTGTTACGATGTTAAGTTTGGTTAAGTGTTCCTATGGACTCAACCCTCCCATTCTAGCTTAACTGTGTTAAGTGTCTGTATGAACCTAATCCCACCCATCGGTTTGGTTATCATGTTGAATTGGTTAAGTGTCTTAGTTAACTTAACCCTACCATTCTAGCTTTAACTAAATAAATTAAGCCGCGACCGCTCACATTAGACAGGTATTGTTGCGAATACTGGATGTGCCGGTTGGTTCCGGGCAGGTTTACATCGCAACTCAGTCTAACCTCGGGTTAGGCATATTCGTGTTTTCTAAGTTCAAAGGGTTTTGATTAATTTTCAAATCAGGTTTCGAAAGTAACCATCCCGTTCGTCGGATCAGTTAGGGATAGCCAGGGAGAGCAGGAAACTCGTATTTTCCAAACCCAAGCCTAGACACTATCCTCTCTGTCACCCTAGAACTTTCTGGTATGTTATTAAGAGATGTCGTTAATAAACCTTTAATTTGTCTAAATTTACATTTTCTCATTTAGGACAAATTCTATAAGTAAATTATTCCTAATTTACTTATTTCATAATTACTCTCTTAATGTAAATTGTCAACGTTTATTATTATGGCCCACTTTCCCCTCTATATCATATTTATGCTTTTTGGTATGTAAACTATACCAAATTAAGTGTCACTAACCATGATTTTGCTAAACATGACAATTACTCACAATTATGGCCAATTTCAAATTTATGCCAATATACTTATTATGCCAAATTAGCTAATCCAATTCTGATTTAACATTCTAATTACAGTTCATGTCAAACTGGACTTATTATTCTAGTTCACAATTCATGTAAATGCTAGATTTACAAGTCAACACTAGATTCAAATTACACATCCTATAATTCATGTCAAATTTATCCAATTTGCATTTTTATAAACATGCCATAATACATGTTCCCAATTTATGCCAATTTCCAAGTTTATAACTACGTTTTAGTAAATTTCATATTTTGCCCAAATCGTATTCCCATCGTTCGTATAATCGTGATTCAATCTAGATTATAGATAAATCTAGATTCGTAGAAAATAGGGAATGAACCAAAGATGTTATGAAAAAGATAGACATAATAACGATCATAAAATGATAATTTACTAATTACAGACCTAACGAATTACACTGAAATAAATTGATCTAAAACATCGAAGGCCTATAGATCTGAAAATGTTATGTCATAAAAAGGGTTGAATAACGATGTAGGTTCAAGAACATGGGTAGACCTAACTTAATAGGTAAAATCCCAAGATCAAAAACCAAAGAAAATCAAGAATAAACAGAATAGATAATCAGGTTTAGACCCAATTTCACAGTCACAAAACTTAAGCAACACTTTCCTAGTCATGAATCATAGGTGTTTAGTCACCGTTGTCCTTGTTATGTCATAGGCAATGTTCATAGTCAAAGAGGCATATGGTTTTAAGGTCCATAGTTTCATAGTCACAGTCTTATTGGTCATCGAATCATAACAGTTCTTAATTAGGTCCAAGGATATAAGCACTGATTCGAACCGAAAGATTTGGCATATTATGTTATTCCTTTAATTTCATGTCACGAATAGAGGAAAACGTTCAAATCTAAAAAGTAACTGACTTACAGAGATTATATTAGATTCGTAGAAAAACAGTCGTTGAAGTTGTTTGAATCTTCACTTGAATCCTAGCTTGTTTTGAATCTCCTCTTGCAAGTCTTGAGCATCATTTCCTCGTTTCGATTTATTTTACATATTATTTTATTTATTATTTAATTAAGAGGAGGAGAAGAAGCCATGTTCACCAAGAATCTTTGCAGCATAAGGTTAGAGAAGATTTGTGAATAGAGAAGGAGACTAGGGGCTGTTTATATAGGATTAGGCGGACGAATCTAGGCAGAAAACGAGACCAGGTACATCAGAATGCACCCAGGCCCAAAAGTGGGTTTTTGCACCCTGGTCGACACCCATGTCGACTGGGCAGTCGACCTGGTTAGGGGCGGTCGACTACCCAGTCGACTCCCCAGTCGACCTGGGTCCTGGGCGAGAATTTTCCCGCCCAGCCCGCTTCTGGGTTTGAATTCGAATTTCGAATTCAAATTTCGAGCTGTTTTCGATTCTGAAAATTCCTGAAACTTCGGAGGGTCATATCTCCCTCATACGGACTCCGATTCTCGCAAACTTGGACTCGTTTCCAAGCAGAATTTCGAGACGAACACATTAGCGCAACCCGTTTCCCTTGATTTTGATTTTAAAATTTAATTCTGCCTTGATTTGTGAATCCTAGTGTTACAGAATTACGGGGTGTTACATTCTCCCCCACTTAAAAGGATTTCGTCCCCGAAATCTTCAAGTTAGGAAGAATGTGTCCTACCATCCAATCACCCATCTACTCAACCATTCAATCACAGGCATTCATTGTCCTTAAAAGATTTCTAATGCTTTCATGTTTATATGCATAGTGTGTGTATATGTCTTTATCTAGTGCAAAATCAGGCGGTCTACTGATTCAGTCGACCTCCTTAATGCGAATCATGTCAGTGCGATGCGTCCAATCATGTATGCAAGCATCCCTAGTTATGTAAATACTACATGTGTGCATAGCCATTCATCCATATGCAACATCCATATGATAACATATCAAGTTCAACTTACAAACAAATACATATCTGTAAATGCAATATGAAAGCGTCCGAACTGATCTATTGCCTAATACGTATGTATATGCATTCACGAGAAACCATTGGCAACCACTCGCAACCATCAACCATAACATGTTTCAAATACATGTTTACATCCAAAAGAGTTGCTACCTAAGGATCGAAGATACGACCTAGAGGATATACTTTGGAAAGTAAGAAACAATTATGCGTAAAGCTCCTAAAAAAAAGAAATCAAGGATGCAACCTTAAGGAAAAAGGGTATGATGCTAGTATCTAGCCTTCTTGAGCTTTACTCCATTGTATCTTAACTAATTTAACTTCACGATTGTGAAGTTTCAGACCTCCATTTCCAAAATAAACAAATGTCAACCATGATACCGAGTGTATATACTAGAATGATCAGAGGTCTCTCCTCTTAGCTTATCCATCATGCCATAACTATAAGGGTCGAAAGGTCACTACGTGCTTTTTAGAGTGCCTGCCACAACTATTCATCTCTCACGCAAACCATCCTAGTCGAACTCGACATTCCTCAAGTACAAGCCCTAAAGGCCTAAACCAATATCAGACAAGCACCTAAGGAATATCTCCACCGAATTTAGACGATCTACTTGAGATGATATAAGCAAACTCGATAGCTATTCTCAAATCCTTACTAACCAAAAATAAACTGGTCGGACTACCAATTGGATTTGAGACTCTAGTGGGATCTTTCTACTATACAAGTACTATGGTGCAGAGACTCAACTATGGAAGTGGATATGAACAAATGCGAAGCGCTAAAACCAAAGGAAAGAGTACGAACAGCAAAACTAGACTCTTCCAACAGAACTTTACTATCTTTCTCCTAGGTACGCTTGGTGGTGAAAGTAGGTACTTGCCCTTCTGAAAATCTTGTCCTTTGCCCTTAATTACATGCCCTATTACACCATAGTAAAGATACTTCCTCTTGTCTTAGGTTTTATAATTCCTTCCTCCTTTGTGAGCTAAATCTACATCCATGAATTCCTCATCCTCTTCCATGTGTAGTCATGTTGACAAATCTCTCGAAAGCTGCTTCGATCGTACATAAAACCCTATAAGCTTGAAAGAAAACTGGCCGTAGGTGAAACAACTACGGCTATGGATGGAAGCCAGGCACGTCTTCGCCCATCGATGAGGTTACCTCCCAGAAAGCCAGGAGCCCTAGAGACTCAAGAAAGAAGGTGACAAGAATTCAAACAGAGGAAGAGAAGATTGTGCGTATGGCTTTGGGGAATATGCCTTTAAAACAAATCTTTTCTCTTGAAAATGCTTCTTTTAAAACTGTTTTGAAAATAATTTTTCAAATCCTTTATCTGATCTGGTAACCTTCAGCTCTGATACCACGTGAAATACCCCACATCCATTAGTGTCACTCACAAAGGGAATGCACTAAGTTCTATGGAGCATTTAGGGTAAAAGATGCAGATAAATTACAAGACAGATAAAAAATACAACAGCGGAAAATAAAACTTTGCTTTATTGATAAAATAGTTTGTACAGCGATTTCTTTATAATATCAGAGTATCATCTGTCTTACAAAATAAAGAAGCATAAAACAACATTTATATTCCCCAATGTAGCAAGAGCCAGCCATAGCATCTGAAAAGAGAATCCAAGCAAAACTTCGACAAATCTTCAAGCTGGGAAAGAGTGACAATCCAACTTAACCTGAGCTATACTATTCCCTTCTTTACAACCTGGGGGGGGGGGGAACGGAAGAAAAGAAGACGAAAGAAAAACAGAGTCAGACATAAAGCCTGAGTAAGTTCAGTAACTTCTAGCATGTGAACATGGAAAAACAAAACGACATGAATTAACTGAATACAAGATAACACCATGATGATAGGATCAACAAGATTAGACAAGATTAACACAAGATATCCTAAGATAAGATTAACTGGATATGCTCTAATACTTTCGCCGCTTCACTATTTCCTTGTTATACTAATTTCTATATCTCTGCACCACCTAACTAGTGTCCCAACTAGTAACGATAACGTGATCCCAATCCCTGTAGTTTCCATTGCCTTCAGGCATACATTTATTATTTATTACCTAGATCTAATCTAGGGTTTTCTATCAAGTGCTTTCTAGATTCAACTAGAGTTTACGCTATCTGCTGAACGCTTCTCGGATTCAGGGTTTATGCCACCTAGTCCAACTAGGGATTATGCTACCTGTCGAACGGTGCCCCCAAGTCTAGGACACACTACCTAGAGTGGTATATGTTCCTATACTTCCCCACGCATGTATCGCGAATCGTTATCGCTTGTCTAGATGCACATGTCCTGTAATATGCGGCCTGAGTCCTGTGGCAGGGAAAATCAAGAAACACAGAACTCGGTCGGGAGCTTTCAGATATCTGCCGATGCAGATGCTAAGGTCTGTTTTTATTCCAGTGGCTATGGTCCCACTCGACCCCTCCCTCAACTAATGAAAGGCACACCTTGAAAAATGAGAGCTATACGCAGGCCCCCTATGCCCCACTAACCTATGGCCATCCTCACCCATAACTAGATACCAAGTATATGGTCTTTTGGAGTTCTCCGCCTTTCCGCTTCACGTATCTTGACTGACTCAAGATGGATGGTAGACGACGAGTTGCTATCACAGGGCTACCGATTTCTCGCCGAATCACGCTGGTCCATCCTAGTCTTTAGGTTGCCATATTTTGCAACCATGGCATACCCTTGGTTCTTCTACCGCAGACCTTAACCTCTGTGAGCCCAGGAGGATCATCTGCAGCCTCACAGAGGGATACCAAGAGTACCCTCACGTCCCCTCGAAGCCTCGGGCTACGTAACCCAATTCGTTGGAGCCTTATTTTTACTCAGACGGACATTCGCTCCTTCCCGTGTTATATTAAGAATTACTACTTAGTTTTACTCACTAAGGTTTACCACTTAGTTTCCAGAATCGTTGTTTTCTTAACTAAGGTTTACTACTTAGCTCCTTCTAACAAAGGTTTACTACTTAGTTCTCTTTCCCGTCAATTTGGATTGGTTAAGTGTCATTAGTCAATTCAAGCTAACTTAACCCTCTTCATTTATCCTGTTAAACTGGTTAAGTGTTATCAATAATTCATGTTGACTTAACCCTACCACAAACCAAGTTATATTGGTTAAGTATTTCTTATTACTTAACCCTGTTCATTCATCCTGTATTGGTTAAGTGTTCCTTTTTAACTTAACCTTGCCCATTTGTTTTCACTAACACTTTATTAATGGTTAAGTATTATCCTTTCATGTTTTAGACTTAACCCTATTCATTTATCACAATCTCATGGTTAAGTGTTCAAGTTTACTTAACCCTACGGTCTAGTCCAGCTAACATATCAAATTGGCTAAGTGTATTAAATTTTTCTTAACCCCAACCTCTAGTCTAGTTAACATGTTAATTTGGCTAAGTGTATTAACTTTACTTAACCCCACCTTCTAGTCCAGTTAACATGTTAATTTGGATAAGTGTTTTCTTAGTTACTTAACCCCTACAAATCTTGTCTTGTTACGATGTTAAGTTTGGTTAAGTGTTCCTATGGACTCAACCCTCCCATTCTAGCTTAACTGTGTTAAGTGTCTGTATGAACCTAACCCCACCCATCGGTTTGGTTATCATGTTGAATTGGTTAAGTGTCTTAGTTAACTTAACCCTACCATTCTAGCTTTAACTAAATAAATTAAGCCGCGACCACTCACATTAGACAGGTATTGTTGCGAATACTGGATGTGCCAGTTGGTTCCGGGCAGGTTTACATCGCAACTCAGTCTAACCTCGGGTTAGGCATATTCGTGTTTTCTAAGTTCAAAGGGTTTTGATTAATTTTCAAATCAGGTTTCGAAAGTAACCATCCCGTTCGTCGGATCAGTTAGGGATAGCCAGGGAGAGCAGGAAACTTGTATTTTCCAAACCCAAGCCTAGACATTATCCTCTCTGTCACCCTAGAACTTTCTGGTATGTTATTAAGAGATGTCGTTAATAAACCTTTAATTTGTCTAAATTTACATTTTCTCATTTAGGACAAATTCTATAAGTAAATTATTCCTAATTTACTTATTTCATAATTACTCTCTTAATGTAAATTGTTAACGTTTATTATTATGGCCCACTTTCCCCTTTATATCATATTTATGCTTTTTGGTATGTAAACTATACCAAATTAGGTGTCACTAACCATGATTTTGCTAAACATGACAATTACTCACAGTTTTGGCCAATTTCAAATTTATGCCAATATACTTATTATGCCAAATTAGCTAATCCAATTCTGATTTAACATTCTAATTACAGTTCATGTCAAACTGGACTTATTATTCTAGTTCACAATTCATGTAAATGCTAGATTTACAAGTCAATACTAGATTCAAATTACACATCCAATAATTCATGTCAAATTTATCCAATTTGCATTTTTATAAACATGCCATAATACATGTTCCCAATTTATGCCAATTTCCAAGTTTATAACTACGTTTTAGTAAATTTCATATTTTGCCCAAATCGTATTCCCATCATTCGTATAATCGTGGTTCAATCAAGATTATAGATAACTCTAGATTCGTAGAAAATAGGGAATGAACCAAAGATGCTATGAAAAAGATAGACATAATAACTGGCATAAAATGATAATTTACTAATTATAGACCTAACGAATTACACTGAAATAAATTGATCTAAAACATCGAAGGCCTATAGATCTGAAAATGTTAAGTCATAAAAAGGGTTGAATAACGATGTAGGTTCAAGAACATGGGTAGACCTAACTTAATAGGTAAATTCCCAAGATCAAAAACCAAAGAAAATCAAGAATAGACAGAATAGATAATCAGGTTTAGACCCAATTTCACAGTCACAAAACTTAAGCAACACTTTCCTAGTTATGAATCATAGGTGTTTAGTCACAGTTGTCCTTGTTATGTCATAGGCAATGTTCATAGTCAAAGAGGCATATGGTTTTAAGGTCCATAGTTTCATAGTCACAGTCTTATTGGTCATCGAATCATAACAGTTCTTAATTAGGTCCAAGGATATAAGCACTGATTCGAACCGAAAGATTTGGCATATTCTTTTATTCCTTTAATTTCATGTCACGAATAGAGGAAAGTGTTCAAATCTAAAAAGTAACCGACTTACAGAGATTATATTAGATTCGTAGAAAAACAGTCGTTGAAGTTGTTTGAATCTTCACTTGAATCCTAGCTTGTTTTGAATCTCCTCTTGCAAGTCTTGAGCAGCATTTCCTCGTCTTGATTTATTTTACACATTATTTTATTTATTATTTAATTAAGAGGAGGAGAAGAAGCCATGTTCACCAAGAATCTTTGAAGCATAAGGTTAGAGAAGATTTGTGAATAGAGAAGGAGACTAGGGGCTGTTTATATAGGATTAGGCGGACGAATCTAGGCAGAAAACGAGACCAGGTACATCAGAATGCACCCAGGCCCAAAAGTGGGTTTTTGCACCCAGGTCGACACCCATGTCGACTGGGCAGTCGACCTGGTTAGGGGGGTCGACTACCCAGTCGACTCCCCAGTCGACCTGGGTCCTGGGCGGGAATTTTCCCGCCCAGCCCGCTTCTGGGTTTGAATTCGAATTTCGAATTCGAATTTCGAGCTGTTTTCGATTCTGAAAATTCCTGAAACTTCGGAGGGTCATATCCCCCTCATACGGACTCCGATTCTCGCAAACTCGGACTTGTTTCCAAGCAAAATTTCGATACGAACGCAATGGCGCAACCCATTTCCCTTGATTTTGATTTTAAAATTTAATTCTGCCTTGATTTGTGAATCCTAGTGTTACTGAATTACGGGGTGTTACATTCTCCCCCACTTAAAAGGATTTCGTCCCCAAATCTTCAAGTTAGGAAGAATGTGTCCTACCATCCAATCACCCATCTACTCAACCATTCAATCACAGGCATTCATTGTCCTTAAAAGATTTCTAATGCTTTCATGTTTATATGCATAGTGTGTGTATATGTCTTTATCTAGTGCAAAATCAGGCGGTCTACTGATTCAGTCGACCTCCTTAATGCGAATCATGTCAGTGCCATGTGTCCAATCATGTATGCAAGCATCCCTAGTTATGTAAATACTACATGTGTGCATAGCCATTCATCCATATGCAACATCCATATGATAACATATCAAGTTCAACTTACAAACAAATACATATCTGTAAATGCAATATGAAAGCGTCCGAACTGATCTAGTGCCTAATACGTATGTATATGCATTCACGAGCAACCATTAGCAACCACTCGCAACCATCAACCATAACATGTTTCAAATACATGTTTACATCCAAAAGAGTTGCTACCTAAGGATCGAAGATACGACCTAGAGGATATACTTTGGAAAGTAAGAAACAATTATGCGTAAAGCTCCTAAAAAAAAAGAAATCAAGGATGCACCCTTAAGGAAAAAGGGTATGATGCTAGTATCTAGCCTTCTTGAGCTTTACTCCATTGTATCTTAACTAATTTAACTTCACGATTGTGAAGTTTCAGACCTCCATTTCCAAAATAAACAAATGTCAACCATGATACCGAGTGTATATACTAGAATGATCAGAGGTCTCTCCTCTTAGCTTATCCATCATGCCATAACTATAAGGGTCAAAAGGTCACTACGTGCTTTTTAGAGTGCCTGCCACAACTATTCATCTCTCACGCAAACCATCCTATTCGAACTCGACATTCCTCAAGTACAGGCCCCAAAGGCCTAAACCAATATCAGAAAAACACCTAAGGAATATCTCCTCCGAATTTAGACGATCTACGTGAGATGATATAAGCAAACTCGATAGCTATTCTCAAATCCTTACTAACCAAAAATAAACTGGTCGGACCACCAATTGGATTTGAGACTCTAGTGGGATCTTTCTACTATACAAGTACTATGGTGCAGAGACTCAACTATGGAAGTGGATATGAACAAATGCGAAGCACTAAAACCGAAGGAAAGAGTACGAACAACAAAGCTAGACTCTTCCAACAGAACTTTACTATCTTTCTCCTAGGTACGCTTGGTGGTGAAAGTAGGTACTTGCCCTTCTGAAAATCTTGTCCTTTGCCCTTAATTACATGCCCTATTACACCATAGTAAAGATACTTCCTCTTGTCTTAGGTTTTATAATTCCTTCCTCCTTTGTGAGCTAAATCTACATCCATGAATTCCTCATCCTCTTCCATGTGTAGTCATGTTGACAAATCTCTCGAAAGCTGCTTCCATCGTACATAAAACCCTATAAGCTTGAAAGAAAACTGACCGTAGGTGAGACAACTACGGCTATGGATGGAAGCCAGGCACGTCTTCGCCCATCGATGAGGTTACCTCCCAGAAAGCCAGGAGCCCCAGAGACTCAAGAAAGAAGGAGACAAGAATTCAAACAGAGGAAGAGAAGATAGTGCGTATGGCTTTGGGGAATATGCCTTTAAAACAAATCTTTTCTCTTGAAAATGCTTCTTTTAAAACCGTTTTGAAAATAATTTTTCAAATCCTTTATCTGATCTGGTAACCTTCAGCTCTGATACTACGTGAAATACCCCACATCCATTAGTGTCACTCACAAAGGGAATGCACTAAGTTCTATGGAGCATTTAGGGTAAAAGATGAAGATAAATTACAAGACAGACAAAAATTACAACAGCGGAAAATAAAACTTTGCTTTATTGATAAAATAGTTTGTACAGCGATTTCTTTATAATATCAGAGTATCATCTGTCTTACAAAGTAAAGAAGCATAAAACAACATTTATATTCCCCAATGTAGCAAGAGCCAGCCATAGCATCTGAAAAGAGAATCCAAGCAAAACTTCGACAAATCTTCAAGCTGGGAAAGAGTGACAATCCAACTTAACCTGAGCTATACTATTCCCTTCTTTACAACCTGGGGGGGGGGGGAACGGAAGAAAAGAAGACGAAAGAAAAACAGAGTCAGACATAAAGCCTGAGTAAGTTCAGTAACTTCTAGCATGTGAACATGGAAAAACAAAACGACATGAATTAACTGAATACAAGATAACACCATGATGATAGGATCAACAAGATTAGACAAGATTAACACAAGATATGCTAAGATAAGATTAACTGGATATGCTCTAATACTTTCGCCGCTTCGCTATTTCCTTGTTATACTAATTTCTATATCTCTGCACCACCTAACTAGTGTCCCAACTAGTAACGATAATGTGATCCCAATCCCTGTAGTTTCCATTGCCTTCAGGCATACATTTATTATTTATTACCTAGATCTAATCTAGGGTTTTCTATCAAGTGCTTTCTAGATTCAACTAGAGTTTACGCTATCTGCTGAATGCTTCTCGGATTCAGGGTTTATGCCACCTAGTCCAACTAGGGATTATGCTACCTGTCGAACGGTGCCCCCTAGTCTAGGACACACTACCTAGAGTGGTATATGTTCCTATACTTCCCCACGCATGTATCGCGAATCGTTATCGCTTGTCTAGATGCACATGTCCTGTAATGTGCGGCCCGAGTCCTGTGGTAGGGAAAATCCAGAAACACAGAACTCGGTCGGGAGCTTTCAGATATCTGCCGATGCAGATGCTAAGGTCTGTTTTTATTCCAGTGGCTATGGTCCCACTCGACCCCTCCCTCAACTAATGAAAGGCACACCTTGAAAAATGAGAGCTATACGCAGGCCCCCTATGCCCCCACTAACCTATGGCCATCCTCACCCATAACTAGATAGCAAGTATATGGTCTTTTGGAGTTCTCCGCCTTTCCGCTTCACGTATCTCGACTGACTCAAGATGGATGGTAGACGACGAGTTGCTATCACAGGGCTACCGATTTCTCGCCGAATCACGCTGGTCCATCCTAGTCTTTAGGTTGCCATATTTTGCAACCAAGGCATACCCTTGGTTCTTCTACCGCAGACCTTAACCTCTGTGATCCCAGGAGGATCATCTGCAGCCTCACAGAGGGATACCAAGAGTACCCTCACGTCCCCTCGAAGCCTCGGGCTTCGTAACCCAATTCATTGGAGCCTTCTTTTTACTCAGACGGACATTCGCTCCTTCCCGTGTTATACTAAGAATTACTACTTAGTTTTACTAACTAAGGTTTACCACTTAGTTTCCAGAATCGTTGTTTTCTTAACTAAGGTTTACTACTTAGCTCCTTCTAACTAAGGTTTACTACTTAGTTCTCTTTCCCGTCAATTTGGATTGGTTAAGTGTCATTAGTCAATTCAAGCTAACTTAACCCTCTTCATTTATCCTGTTAAACTGGTTAAGTGTTATCAATAATTCATGTTGACTTAACCCTACCACAAACCAAGTTATATTGGTTAAGTATTTCTTATTACTTAACCCTGTTCATTCATCCTGTATTGGTTAAGTGTTCCTTTTTAACTTAACCTTTCCCATATGTTTTAACTAACACTTTATTAATTGTTAAGTATTATCCCTTCATGTTTTAGACTTAACCCTATTCATTTATCACAATCTCATGGTTAAGTGTTCAAGTTTACTTAACCCTACGGTCTAGTCCAGCTAACATATCAAATTGGCTAAGTGTATTAAATTTTTCTTAACCCCAACCTCTAGTCTAGTTAACATGTTAATTTGGCTAAGTGTATTAACTTTACTTAACCCCACCTTCTAGTCTAGTTAACATGTTAATTTGGATAAGTGTTTTCTTAGTTACTTAACCCCTACAAATCTTGTCTTGTTACGATGTTAAGTTTGGTTAAGTGTTCCTATGGACTCAACCCTCCCATTCTAGCTTAACTGTGTTAAGTGTCTGTATGAACCTAATCCCACCCATCGGTTTGGTTATCATGTTGAATTGGTTAAGTGTCTTAGTTAACTTAACCCTACCATTCTAGCTTTAACTAAATAAATTAAGCCGCGACCACTCACATTAGACAGGTATTGTTGCGAATACTGGATGTGCCGGTTGGTTCCGGGCAGGTTTACATCGCAACTCAGTCTAACCTCGGGTTAGGCATATTCGTGTTTTCTAAGTTCAAAGGGTTTTGATTAATTTTCAAATCAGGTTTCGAAAGTAACCATCCCGTCCGTCGGATCAGTTAGGGATAGCCAGGGAGAGCAGGAAACTCGTATTTTCCAAACCCAAGCCTAGACATTATCCTCTCTGTCACCCTAGAACTTTCTGGTATGTTATTAAGAGATGTCGTTAATAAACCTTTAATTTGTCTAAATTTACATTTTCTCATTTAGGACAAATTCTATAAGTAAATTATTCCTAATTTACTTATTTCATATTTACTCTCTTAATGTAAATTGTCAACGTTTATTATTATGGCCCACTTTCCCCTCTATATCATATTTATGCTTTTTGGTATGTAAACTATACCAAATTAAGTGTCACTAACCATGATTTTGCTAAACATGACAATTACTTACAATTATGGCCAATTTCAAATTTATGCCAATATACTTATTATGCCAAATTAGCTAATCCAATTCTGATTTAACATTCTAATTACAGTTCATGTCAAACTGGACTTATTATTCTAGTTCACAATTCATGTAAATGCAAGATTTACAATCAACACTAGATTCAAATTACACATCCTATAATTCATGTCAAATTTATCCAATTTGCATTTTTATAAACATGCCATAATACATGTTCCCAATTTATGCCAATTTCCAAGTTTATAACTACGTTTTAGTAAATTTCATATTTTGCCCAAATCGTATTCCCATCGTTCGTATAATCGTGATTCAATCTAGATTATAGATAAATCTAGATTCGTAGAAAATAGGGAATGAACCGAAGATACTATGAAAAAGATAGACATAATAACTGGCATAAAATGATAATTTACTAATTACAGACCTAACGAATTACACTGAAATAAATTGATCTAAAACATCGGAGGCCTATAGATATGAAAATGTTATGTCATAAAAAGGGTTGAATAACGATGTAGGTTCAAGAACATGGGTAGACCTAACTTAATAGGTAAATTACCAAGATCAAAAACCAAAGAAAATCAAGAATAGACAGAATAGATAATCAGGTTTAGACCCAATTTCACAGTCACAAAACTTAAGCAACACTTTCCTAGTCATGAATTGTAACAACCCGAAAATCTGGGCTAGTTTAAAATTTTTATTTTGACAATTTTAGCGAATTTTGATTATTTAAAATAGATTATTTTAAATAATATCGACGAGAAATTTATTTTGAATATAAATCGAACGTATATATTATATAGTTCATCGTTAAAATATAAATAATTATTTATAATTATAAAAGGAATTGAAAATGGCGCCGTAGTTCGATAATTCGATTTCAAACTTCAATTGAATGTACGGGGTGCAAAACAATCCGGATTTTAGTGAAACCAAAAACATTGGGATCTATTTGAGAATATCTTTCCAACAAATCTGAAAAATCGAAATTTCATAGCGGGAATCAAAAGATATGTCCAGTTGAAAATTCTGAATAGTCGCTATAGAATTCAGGCCCTTAAAAATGGAAATTTTGCAAACGACCTTGGATTTCGTCGAAACCACTTTTGTTGGGTCCGTGATGTAAAGTTATTGCTAGATTTCAAATTTCATAATTTTTCGAATCAATATGTGAGCGTGGCAAAGGAAAACGCGTTTGACCAGTTTCAGTTGATTTTAATCGACTGGAAAATGGCCATTTTTCAAACGGTCTCAGAATTCGACGAAACTAGTTTTGTTAGGACCGTATCGTCAATACGAAGCCAGAAAATATTTTTCGAGAATTTTTCGAGTTAGTATGTGGCCCTGGTAAATTGAAATGCGCGTTCAAATTCAATATATAGAGTTATATGTTGATTTTGACGAAAACAGATCGAAATGATCGAATCAGCTTGCGATACATATCCCATTGTGTTCTGAATGGGGGTAATTAGCTATGGACGACAGGCGGTGGGTCTCGTTTGGAGTTCGAAATTAAAAGTTACCTTTTTGGAAATAAAAATTAATTAATGAAATAATAACCCCCCCTATATTCTCCTAATTCAAGTCAACCCCCCCTCACGAGATTCATTTCAGAACGAAGATTAAAAAAAAAACACCCGCTTCATCTCGTCAGCCCCCGCCAGCGCAAGGCCACCGCCGCCGCCAGGACCTCGCCCCCCTCTTCTTCCTCCGGTCGGCGCCTCCATGGACGAACCCCCCTTCCTCCTTCCAGTTCGAGAGGACCCGAACCCCACCTCCCCAATCCGTCGCTCCAGCTGATGTGAGACCCCCCCTGGCGCCACCAATAGACCGGCGCCACCCCTGCTACCACCAGCGATCTCCCTTTGACCCCCTCTCTCCCTCCAACCTCCATCCGTCCACAAACATCTCCAAACCCAATGAAGCCCTAGTTTTTTTTCTGTAAGTTTTTTTCCCCTTCTTTCTTTTTCCTTCTTTGATTTCCGTTTAGTGAATTTAGGATTTTCAGTTTATTAAAAATAATATTTTCAATTTATAGAAAAGAGAATGAAGAATTGATTTTTAAATATAAGAAGTTAAGATTATATTTTAATTAGTTAAGATTATATTTTAATTAGTAAAGTTTATATTTTTATTATAGAAAGTATAGATTTTTAAGCAAAGAAAAGATTATACTTTTAATGAGGGAAAGAAGTGATTTTTAAAAATAAAAAGAAATGATCTTTATAAAGGACAGGACCATATTTTTGTGAAAAGAAAAATATTTATATATTTTGCAAAGAAAAATATACATATAGTTTACAAAGAAAATTATTTATATATTTTGCAAAGAAAAATATACATATAGTTTGCAAAGAAAAATATTCATATATTTTGCAAAGAAAAATATACATATGTTTTGAGAATAAAAATTGCATTATTTCTTTTCAGTTTTGAATGAGAAAATGAAAAGTGAATAAAAACGTGATTTTTATTATAAGAATAGTATTATAAAATATGATTTTTATAAATATAGCAAAGTGATAAAAATGTTATTTTTATCCATATAGCGTTAAAATAAAAATGTGATTTTTTTATTATAAACAGCATGAAAAGGATGGCGTAGGAATTTCGGGCAAATCCAATCGATCAGAAATTCAGCAGTTCAACAGCAAAGCACGGCGGAGTGGAAACCTCTGTGAGAACTTCTCACTCTTCAATTTCTTTTTCTAGTTATATATATACTAGGATGCAGACGGTGCTTAGCAGCACCCGACACCCGTCATCCACAGACCATGGATGGCTTGTTTGTTTAATTGTTTGGTTGTGTAGTTGGTTAGATTATTTGGTTTGAATTGAATTGTTTGGTGAAATGAGATTGATTTGATTGATGTGTGAATGGCGTGGGCCTTCACTAGACCGGGGATAAGGCTAGGCCTTGTCCCGTTTCTAGTATCGTGCCGTTATGCCGCCGAAATTTTTCTAAAAATAAGTTAGAAAAATAAAGATAACATTTTATTTAATAAATGAACCGAATAGAATATTCATAGGTTGAATAAAATAGTTTGATCGTTAAAAATATAATTTTTAACGTGAATGTGAATAAATAAATATTCATTTACAAACCGGACGGTTTGTTTATGTACACCTATTTGAAGGACATTGATTGGGACGATAAATTTTACACATCGCCCAACTGCACAAATAAAAATCTGTGTTTGATTGCTTGAAACCCCACACGGGTATTGGGATGATATTTGACGTACACTAATCCCGATTGTTTAGTTGTATGTCGATTGATTGATTGACAGGCTGTTATAAGCGTTGAATATTTATATTTGATGCTTATACAGTGTAGAATGCACTTTAGATGATGGTTGATTATTCATCGTTGTTGATATATACATGTGTTGTAGAAAATCCATATAATTAACATTATATGGTAATTGATTGGGCCTCATTCCAGTTTTAAAATAGAAATATTTGAAATAGAATATTTGAAAATAGGAATATATGAAGCCGTATTGATTAAATTGACGCCATTTGGACGTGAACGATATTTATATCGATTTTATTCATTCTATAATGAATATCGAAAGTGATTTCAAAATCTGATTTTTCGAAAAGAAATGAATTCGAATTGGAATTGAATAGAAATGAATTCGAATTGGAATTAAATAGAAATGAATTCGAATTGAAATTGAATATGAATGAATTCAAATTGAAATTGAATATAAATGAATTCGAATTGAAATTGAATATAAATGAATTCGAATTGAAATTGAATATAAATGAATTCGAATTGAAATTGAATATAAATGAATTCGAATTGAAATTGAATATAAATGAATTCGAATTGAAATTGAATTGAATTAGAAATCAAATTGAATTGAAATCGATTTGAAATGAATTTAAAATGAATTTATATTGGAATATTCAATTTTGATTTGAGATTGAATATGAAGTTGAAACCGTTCTGAAAACGAATTTTAAAAACGATTTATAAAGCACGTTTTGAATTGAAATCGATGAAGTATATATTATATATATTATATATATAATATAATGGCCTGAATAGAACGCGCCGCGCCGCGGCAGTTCACGAATTTCGACCATTGACTTCGAACGGATATTACGGGAGATCCGACCGTCGGATTCTCCTAAAACCGGAACCGTTGGGTTCGTATCGAAAAGAGCTTTCTAACGAATATTAGAAATTTGAAATCTAACAGTTGGATTTGGAATTATGTCCAAATCAAATTTGGAAAAAGGTCGCTATAAGTGCAATTCGATGGCCATTGATGGAAATCGACTGTACGGGCCTTGATAAAATTATTAATAATAGTAATAATTTGTGTAAAATCATAAGAAATGATTTGTGAAGAATTCGGATGAAAAACTCCATATTTGAAAAGATAAAAATAGATTTTTATCGAAATGAACTAGTTTTGAACTAGAATTATAATTCGATTTATTTTTAAATAAATAAATTGAATTTGAAATGGTTTTGAAAATAACCAGAATTTCCAATGATTGCATTGGAATGGATTTTAATCGAAATAGTGTTCGGAATATTTCGATGTTGGATTTCGTGATTATACAGATGTTGTTATGGAAATTTGAAAGATATAGATATGTATATCGTTATTTCCAATACGATATCTGTTGGTCGTAGAAATTGATATTGAATATAAGCTGATATATTTTCTATTCAGAGCCTTGTATTTAATATCAAATGTGATTTGGGTTTGTCATGAATAGTGTCTTGACTAACACCATTCTTGGACCCAGTTGAGAAAAGATTAAATCTTTTTACTTAGATTTAATGAAGTGTACCAATTAAATAATATTTAATTGGAATTGAATTGATATTGATTTTTGGGTTTATCGTGAACTGTGTTTAAATAACCCTCGTTCTTTAACCCGATAATTAATGGAATGTGATTTTGGGTTTATCGTGAACCGTGTTTAAAAATGACACTGATTCTTTAACCCAGTTAACGATTAAAACTAAGTGGAATTTTAATAAATCTTTAATTAGATTGAAAAGATCGAGAATGGAGTATCACTAGTTTTACCCCAGGCGATCGTTAAATCTTTAATTAGATTTGAACGTGAAATGGTAATTGAATTTACCGATAACACCGTGGTGTTAGATATGAAGTAAGACCCGTTTTACTTCATGGGATGAATAGGTTGGGATTGGGAAATTAAAAAAAATGATTACTTCGGTAAAGTTTGTTAATCCCGACTAGTTTGAATTGATATTCAAAAATAGATTAAAGAATAAATTCAAGGAATTTATCTTGGATAAAATTAATGGGAACCTTTCCCTATGAATGTGAAATTTAGAAACTAACTGTCGGTTAGCCAAGCAGAATGGTTTTCTGGATATTGATCTGATGTTGGTTTCGGCCTTCGTGGTTAATATTTGGGAAATTATTCTCTTGATTAATTTACGGTTAGTGACTGATGAATTGGAATGAGGCGTATGTTGTGTTTGTGTAACACTTATTTAAAATATACGCGAGTTTTTCGGAAAGACCGGGTTTATCCCATTCTGAATAACTGATACGACGATAAGTCGAAGATGAAGACGGTGGTCGAAGACAGGAAGTCTTCACGTCGTTTGGGTAATTACTGATGATCTTGATTGGGCTATACACCCAAGAATATGGAAACCGTTGGTGATCGTCCAGACGTACTTGGAGATCGGTGGATATGCGAGGTACTAGGTGCCTCCGGTTTCGTTCAGACCCAGAGCGAACTTGTAAATGGACTTCGTGTCTGACATTGGATTTTAGTCCGTGTGATTGATCTCTATTAAATATATATCTGTTTGGCGGTGGAGAATTTATTCTCTTGCTTAACGCCCTTCTCTGAGACATACGAGCTCAGGGGTTATATACTGATGGATATCAAACGCGTGGAGTGAATTGCCTGTGTGGCATGCCTAAGTGGCAATTGATCGAGGCTTCTGTTGAAAAGCAAAGTCTTGTGGTGATGATCAAAGCACAGCCTGTGTGGCACAGCTTTGTGTAACGTGAATTCGCGAGCCTCGCACCCCGGTTGTGAACCAAAAACGGGAGAGGACCTCAGGGAGGGCATGCGTTTCTTTCTAGCTAGGGTGGTGTCAGTGACCTACCAGCCCTGACATTTATATACTTTTCACCTGTGTGGTTGTTGCTGTTGCGAGGCGCCTCGGTTAGATCGGATGATCCGGGTCCGATGGAGTCATTCGTTGGCTCATTTACGCCCCAAAGGGCGGGGAAACGTATGGTTCAGGCACTATAATCCACATCGGTGGACCGGCCCTGTCGCTCCAAGGGGCAGTTGCGGCTGTTCCGGAGGCTCGTGCTAGAGAGTCTCGAATCGGTAGAGGACGACCCCTGGCCTCGGTTCATAGATGGAAATCCAACTTCCAAATACGTGACATTTGCGGTTTTATTTGTAGAGCATAGTATGGCAACATAGTGGTATGGGGCGCTTATGCCGTCTATGATTGATACTTATGATTTGAAATTGTTTTATACACTATGCACTTATAATAGTATCAAATCACCTGTTTGAAACGTATCAAGCATTCTTTGGCTATTATAAGGTAAAAACCCTATCCTCCGGCTTGCGTTGCATTGTGTGATGGGACCTGGGTCTTATAATAGCTTCATTTTTCCTTATTTAGCATTGCGCTATTGTTTTATGCACTGGTGTTCTTGGGAGGAAACCCGTTCCGTGTTATACGGCGTGGTCCCTTGATTTACCTTACTTTGAAAATAAAGATAAATAACTGTTTTAGTTCTCACACCAGTCACATGACTGACCTGGAGTTTATTGTTTTAACCTAAACTCTGGGTTCCCTTATTTTGACACGGGCAGCTAGTAGTTTTGGTTTTGCAGATTTATATTCACAGGATCCTGGTTTACAGCTGGAACGATATCCGGAAAGCTTTGTATCCGTGTATCACTTCTAGTTGTGTATTGTATTATTTTCCGCTGCTATGTACTTAAATGTAATTTAAATCTATGATATTTCTGTGTAATATTTATTTATACTCTGTATATTCTTGTAATCTGATGCATTGTTGTAATATACAATGAAATGTTCTTCCGTCTGCATTCTATTTTGTGGCTTGTTCTCGAACTATCCGCACTTTCCTCACCAGGGAAGTTACGGGTTTTTACATGAATCATAGGTGTTTAGTCACAGTTGTCCTTGTTATGTCATAGGCAATGTTCATAGTCTAAGAGGCATATGGTTTTAAGGTCCATAGTTTCATAGTCACAGTCTTATTGGTCATCGAATCATAACAGTTCTTAATTAGGTTCAAGGATATAAGCACTGATTCGAACCGAAAGATTTGGCATATTCTTTTATTCCTTTAATTTCATGTCACGAATAGAGGAAAACGTTCAAATCTAAAAAGTAACCGACTTACAGAGATTATATTAGATTCGTAGAAAAACAGTCGTTGAAGTCGTTTAAATCTTCACTTGAATCCTAGCTTGTTTTGAATCTCCTCTTGCAAGTCTTGAGCAGCATTTCCTCGTCTTGATTTATTTTACATATTATTTTATTTATTATTTAATTAAGAGGAGGAGAAGAAGCCATGTTCACCAAGAATCTTTGCAGCATAAGGTTAGAGAAGATTTGTGAATAGAGAATGAGACTAGGGGCTGTTTATATAAGATTAGGCAGACGAATCTAGGCAGAAAACGAGACCAGGTACATCAGAATGCACCCAGGCCCAAAAGTGGGTTTTTGCACCCAGGTCGACACCCATGTCGACTGGGCAGTCGACCTGGTCAGGGGGGGTCGACTACCCAGTCGACTCCCCAGTCGACCTGGGTCCTGGGCGGGAATTTTCCCGCCCAGCCCGCTTCTGGGTTTGAATTTGAATTTCGAATTCGAGTTTCGAGCTGTTTCCGATTCTGAAAATTCCTGAAACTTAGGAGGGTCATAACTCCCTCATACGGACTCCGATTCTCGCAAAATCAGACTCGTTTCCAAGCAGAATTTTGTGACGAACGCAATGGCGCAACCTGTTTCCCTTGATTTTGATTTTAAAATATAATTCTGCCTTGATTTGTGAATCCTAGTGTTACAGAATTACGGGGTGTTACAGATACACCCCATGGTGGGACCAGCACAAGTATCTACAGTCAAGTGGGGCCGAATGACACAGGATATGATTGCGTGCGAGTAGGAGACGATCATTAAGGGGATCGTTTGTTATGAACACGTAGAGCTGGTTGAACCAATGGTTAAGTAGGTGCAAAGACTATAGTAATGGGTGCAATCACATGTTCCTCTTATCTTATATTAGGGTATTGTCCTATGTTCTGTTATTACTGTCATGATCCCTTTTCTTGTTTAAATACTAGTAATCACCGAACTTACCAAACTTATTGTCTGACCCGTTTTCTTTTGCCTTCTTTTCTTCCGTCCCCCCAAAAGGTCCACAGGGAGGGAATACTGCAGCTTAGTCAGACTCTTTGCAATCTTCATGAAAGTAGATGTATGATTTGGATACTCTCTCACCTTGGCTATGGCTCTTGGACATTATCCTTGGGGATTTATGCAGTTTTATTTTTGGTTTATGCTTCTTTTATTAAACAATCAAGACAAAAATTATGGTGTAATGTTTTTGGAAGTTATTTTGAGATAAATTGCTGTAATGCTTTTGTATTGAACCATGTATGCAATAAATGTTTGATTTTCGCTGCTTATATTTATCTGTCTTGTAAATTTTTCTGTGTCTTGTACCTATAACCCTCCACCAAAGTTAAGGCATTCCCTTTGTGAGTGACCTTAACGGAGGTGGGGTGTTTAATGTAACTTGCATACAAGAGTTACAGAGTTCGCTCCCCGCCAGCGCCATATTTTTGTTTTAGGGGAATGGCTAAAAAGTGGCTTAGTGTGAATGTAGTTAAAAAAGTGGTTTAGTGTGAAAATGGTTAATTGGGAAGATAGACAAAAAGAAAAAAATATAGAATATATATATATATATGCATACATACATACATACATACATACATATATATATATATATATATATATATATGACGTGTACGCATCATGTGGCGCACGTGGCGCATTTTTTTGTTGGTCAAGGATTGTCTTTTTTTATGTGGCCTCCTCTGATTGGCTTTGTGACAAATTCTGAGGTGTTAGGGCTTATGTGTCATGCTATGATTGGCTGAGTGACACTTGCTTTAGTTGGATGACTCTGATTGCTCCTAAAACGATCTAACGGCTCACGTAAGATTTAACTTCTATAAAAGCAACCATAATCCTCAAACCCTAAATCACACAAATTCATTCCAAGGAGCCACCATGCCGTCCATGATCGTTCTAGTTTAGCCACCATTCCTTCTTCAACTTAAAAGCAAGATAGAAGCAATAATCAAAATCAAATCTAAATCCAAATTAGAATAACAATTAGTCTACATCAAAGGCAAGCAATTCAGTTTCAGAATACAGATCCCAGAAAAACAAGATTGTTCTTTTGATTGTGAGTGCTATTTCTTTCACAATATAATTAATAAGTTAATTATGATGGGTTGTAATTGGATTATGAGAACATGTCTGTTGAAACATGTGATGTTATTGTCTATTTGTGAACATATGACAGTTTTGTTGTTGTATGATTGGTAGATCTATTTATATGTACAATTATACATGTTTAACTTGATCCATTTTATGCAAGTTTACATATGTTAATTTGCGAATCATATGCAAGTTTATGTTATGTGAATCTTATGCAAATTTATGTATTAAAACATATGCGAATCTTATGCAAGTTTGCGATGTTAAAACATATGTATGCAAGTTTAGGATGTTGAAACATATGTGAATCTTATGCAAGTTTGGGATGTAAAAACATATGTGAATCAAGTATATACATATGCTTGTTTGTATGCAAAAACATGTGACATTAATTACATGTTTAGATCCATATGCAAGTTTGTAGGAATCTATATGCAAGTTCACATTTTTATTAGATCTATATTTAGATCCAAGGCATTAACATACTTATGCAAATTTATGTGTCCTATGCTAGTTTTGTATGTGAATCATATGCTAGTTTGTATGAAATTCTTATCCAAGTCATAGGAAAACCATATTCATATATGCAAGTTCATAATTACATGTTTAGATCTATACATTTAGATCCATGACAGTACATAGATTATATAAATTTATGTTTTATGACTATTGCCTATCCAAGTGTTGATTATGCAAAATTATGTTAATATGAATCATAATCATGCCAGTTTTGATCCATGTTATACTAGTTAGATCTATTTTGTGTGTTATGCAAGTTGTGATGTTTCTTTCCTTTTTATGAGTTAAACTATTTGTGAGTCTAACATATTTCACGTTCAACGTACAAACGACGTGGGGATAATGGAAAAAAATTAAATTTTGCAAAATTGTGAATTGGCATAAAATGGCATAAATGCATATAATTAATTTGAGACATTAATTGGCCTAATTTATATGCATAGTAATTATGGACATAATTTAAGTGACAATTATGGACATGGATTAAAATTGGAAGTTATTGGCAATTTGAAATAGGTATATTAATTCAAATTGGGGTTCAATAATAATAACTGCCTAAGACACAAGGTTAGACTCGTTTGTGGTGTAAGACTGCCCGGACCCGCCCGGCAAATCCAGCAACCACAAATGGTAGTCTAATGTGAGAGGTCAAAGGCACAAATTAAATGGGTAATAAAGGCCTAAGACACGAGGTTAGACTCGTTTGTAGTGTAAGACTGCCCGGACCCGCCCGGCAAATCTTGCAACCACAAATGGTAGTCTAATGTGAGAAGTCAAAGGCATAAATTAAAAGATGCTTAGACAAAAGGTTAAGTCTTGCTTGTGGTGGAAGTCTGCCCGGAACCGCCCGACATATCTAGCGGCCACAAGCAGTTGACTTAATGTGAGGGGTCAGTGCATTAATAATTAATTAATGTTGATTAAAGACGAATATGTAGGACAAACAGAAGTTTGGTTGAGTGAGTGATTCTCTGAGTAACAATCTGATGTTGATTTCGGTCTTCGGGATTTGTACTTAGGGAGTTATTCTCTTAACCAATGTATCTGTGAACTAAGATGTACTTAATCATAAATTAAGTTAAACATGGTAAGTGGATAGGGTTAAGACCGGCTTAACCAATAATATATAAGTGGGTAGGGTTAAGACCAGCTTAACCAATAATTTTGTAACACCCCACGTCCATTAATGTCACTCACAAAGGGAATGCATTAACTTCCTTGGAGGTCTTAAGTGAATATAGAACAGAAAAATTACAACAAGATAGATAATAAGTAGTATTTGGAAATCTAAAACTTTATTTCATTGCAGCGGAAATTAAACATGTTTGTTACATCAGAAAACCATAAATCAGAGTCAAGTACAATATCCATCTTGATAAAACAAAATACATAATCCCATTACATAAATAGCCATTAAAGAAGATAACAAGCTGGACTTTACTTCAGCGGTCCAAGCTTTCCAAAAGAGAGATAAAGCAATCCAATCAAACTCCGCTAGAGCTGGGCCCACCTTGAGGACCTGGTGGGGGGGGGGGGGGGGAGATAGAAATAGAGGGGGTCAGACATAAAGTCTGGCGAGTATGATAATTCTAACAATACTATTATCAAAATAACTAGACTAAGGCATAAGCTGGAAAACAAGGAAATGTCTATGAACTATTGGGTATGGAAGAGCAGATAAAGATAACGTTAAAGGCACACCTAATACTAACGAATAATTACTACACTGCACCACACCAGTAACCCTAAGGGTTGATCCCACTTGCTTCACTTAGAAATTTTATAAATAGCTTCGTGTACCCCTAGCTGACTACATAGGTGCCGCCTGCCCCTATCTTCGCTAGGTGTACCCCACTACCCACTTGCGATCAGCACCCTACTCGTAGATACCCGTGCTAACCCCACAGTGGGGTGTATCACTCCCCTAAAGAGGCAACCCGATACAACTTGAGAATGCACGACTTATACCTACACGATGCAACAACGTCTTACCTACCATCCCGGGTCCACACACGCATATGAAACCTGCTGGACTTGCGTTGCCACCGCTACCCCGTTTGGCCTCTTATAGTCAAACCCCGTATGTGTGTCCCGTCCTCGACTTGGGTTGAGCCCACAAAGATACGTTTGGGTTACTGGTTGAAATGGGCCCCCACAAGCTATCCACTAAGCTTGTCCTCACTAGTACATCCCACTTAACCCTCTTAGTCATGTTCATTTGCATGTATGTTTGGTTAAGTCTTACTAATCGTATTTCAAATGCCATTAAAGGCACCCACTAGATTCCTCATGCCACCCAAGGCACCTACTTAACCCCCATGTCCCACCTTACATGTTTATCTGGTTAAGTATTTCTTAATCCATTCAGGCCATAACCTCATAAAGACCTCTCACATTAGACTGGCATTTATGGCAGCTGGATTCGCCGGGCGGGTCCGGGCAGTCTTACACCATAAAAGAGTCTAACCTCGTGTCTTTACAACTGTTATGCTTTAATTTGGGCCTAGGACCTTTCACATTGGGCTGACATTTGTGATTATTGGAATTACCGGGCGGGTCTGGGCAGTTTTACGTCACAAACGAGTCCAACCTCGTGTCCTAAGCATTGATTAACACTTATAATCTTTTACCCCAGTTTTAAATATATCCCTATTCAAATCATTAATTAATTCCAATTTTAATGATGTCCATAATTGACTCAATTATGGCCATCCACTTATGGTATGCAAAATCATATCAATTGCACCCCAATTTCTTAATATTAAATCCTTAATGTTACACCTACCCCACGTCATACGTTCGCTTATTCAACGTAAAATATACGTTAGACTCGAATAGTCTAACTCATAGCACAAAGATAAATTATCACAACATATAGACAAATAAAATAAATCTAATCATAATAGGGGTGAAACTTGCATGTGTGATAGATGTCCAACACCTAAAATTGCATAGGAAAAAACTACAACTTGCATAAAGCTACACATGTCATGGATCTAAAGGTGTCAACTTGTTTGGTAAAATGTCACAATTTACATAATATGTTCATAATCCAAATTCATGTGTAAACTTGCATATGTGGTTTATGAAACATAATGATGGTGTGAACTAGCATCTAACCCATAGAACTCACACATGTTATAACCTAATTTTAGATCTAAATAGATGTCATAGGATATGTGAGATTATACATACTAATCAATCTAAACTTGCATAGGTACATGTGATTTATCATGTGAATCATCATAGCCCAAACATATATAATCAACATCACGATTTGATCAAGCATAAGCTAACTATAACATAAATAATAACATCATGACTTTGTAACATCGTAACTTAGCACAGAAACTTTCAACATATATCATAGCATGATTTACAACATATAGGATATCATCATCACATAACATAGGATTTACAACATATATGATAGCATAAGATTTACTACAACATATATTACAATTCACATCATTTTCTTATGATCCATATCACATCTTAATCTAATTAGTTTGCTAATAATCTTGTTAAGATCATCATACTCACAATTAGAGAAGAAAGAGAGTCTTGATTTGCTCTAGAGTTGAGTAGAATTAGAATTTTGATTAGCTTTCTTCCTTCTTAGTTGGCGGCGGCTACACTGAGTTCCATGGTGATGGCATGATGGCGGCTATTCTATTTTTCATGTGAATTTAGAGTGAGACTACCTAGGTATATATAGAGTTTAGGATTTATTGAGACCGTCAGATCAACTCAGAACTAGCCTGAACCGTTAAATTAGCCAACTAAGCCCTAAAGACACATCAGCAGCTCAAGATTGGGCTCAGTCAAACCCTAGCCGACTGGACCAGGTCTGAAACACCCCACCTCCGTTAGGGTCACTCTCAAAGGGAATGCCCTAATTTTGGTGGAGGTTTATAAGTATAAGTCACAGATATACAAGACAGATATAATAACACATATTTTTGAACAGCGGAAAACGACAACTTTTATTTCTTCAAAATACGTGTTACACAAACCATGCCATAATACTTCCCAAAATCATAACTGTCTTGATTACATTATTTAAAGAAGCATGAAGAAAACATAAATAAACTGCAAAAGTCCCCTAATTGCTGTCCAAAGCCATAGTCCAAAACGGAAAAGATCCAAGCAATACATTCTTTCTCTTCAAGCTGGATGTGAAAACTGATCAAGCTGCGGTATTCCCTCCCTGAGAACCTGGGGGGGGGGGGAAACGAAAGAAAAAGAGGCGAAAGGAAAAGGGTCAGTCATAAAGACTAAAAAAGTTCTAGTGACTTTCAGTGTAGAAACGGTTAAAACAACATGTCATGTATGAACTGGAACTAAACTTAAGAATGGTGTCAAGGTCAACAAGATAGACTAAGGTGATCAGGATAAGTGAAGAAAAATCAAGTAAAGCATCACATGTTCGAGATTCGTTGCATCGACTGTACTAGTATACTAAGCCCGTGTCACAAGTTAATCACAAAATAAATCCCACGGCCCAATGTCATGAAATGACCCTGAAACGGGGTCTGACCCAAGTACGGGGTCCTACGGAGCGATTATCTAGTCGATCGGCTCCCTACAAGTTCTATCTCGTCAAGTGTCTGTGTCATACGGCTAATCACGAATGTAGTCACCTGTGCTGGGTCCACCTTCGGGTGTATCAGCCCTTGGGTGTCAACCCCTGACACGATTCAAGATGCACAGATAAATCTACGGATACCCAGTGTCTGCCCCAGATACGTGCACGATCGTAGTCCGCCGAACATACACTGGCGTACCCTACTGCCGTCGTTCACCTCTTACAATCAGCTCAGTAATCGTGCCCCCACCCGGCCTAGCCCCAGGGTACCTTGATACTTCTAGAGGGTTACTGCTGAAAGGGGTCGTGTCTAGGGTTTCGCCTAATAGATTAGGTCATGTAATTCGTGACCTAACCTGCCTAACAGATTAAGTCATGTAATTCGTGACTTAATCCTTTTCTAGTCTAGTCATGTCAAGATGGTTAAGTATGTCATTTCAGTTCGCGACTTAACCCGCCTACGTGTCATGTCAAGTTAGCTAAGTGTTGTCGTTTTCAAGTTCATGACTTAGCCCTACAAATCGTGTTCAAGTTGGTTAAGTTGTCTTTTCATGTTCATGACTTAACCCTAATTGGCATTAATTGATTCGTTAATGCACCGAACCACTCACATTGGATCCTATTGTTCGTAGCCACTGGATTTGCCGGGTGGTTCCGGGCAGGTTTACGCTACGAACTCAACCCAACCTCGGGTTTCAAGCGCGATGTGACCAACTACCCACATTGGATCCTATTGTTTGTAGCAACTGGATTTGCCGGGCGGTTCCGGGCAGATTTACACTACAAACTCAACCCAACCTCGAGTTGGCCACTTTCTTGTTTTCTAAAGTCATGCCCATGTTCTTATCAGATTTTGCTATTTTCCACAACATGTTCATATATCAACTTCATGCCCAACTAAGGCATGTTTAAAGTCAAGTTATGGCATGTTCAAGCCAAGTTTTCGCCATATTTCATGTTCTACTTATGCCAAATTTCACAGTTTATGCTTATAATTAATTCAAGTTTTGCCTATTCTACCCAATCGTATTCCCAACGTATATAAACGCACTTCGTTCACAAGCATAAACAATTCAAGAGATAAAGGGGGAATAACACCAAACATGTGATAGGCATATGTGACAATTCCAACATCACTTGCATAATAAACAGGCTATAACATATCACATGGTTGCAATACTAGTATGATGATAACTTGGCATAGTAATGATTCCAACTTAATTTAACATGATGATTTCAACTTTACATCATAGGCATAATAATCATTGCGAGCATAATAATAATTTTATTATAAACATGAAACATTAAAGGCATAGTAATCCTAATAGGCATAGTGGGTTCCAATTTAGCATTTTTAACATAATAATTCTCAACTAACATTATAGACATAATGATTCCAATTTAGCGTTTTTAACATAATGATTCTCAACTAACATGATAGACATAATGATCCCAATTTTGCGTTTTTAACATAATTATCATGATAGACATAATGATTCCAATTTAGCATTTTTAACATAATTAACATGATAGACATAATGATTCCAATTTAGCGTTTTTAACATAATTAACATGATAGACATAATGATTCCAATTTAGCGTTTTAACATAATTAACATGATAGACATAATGATTCCAATTTAGCGTTTTTAACATATCTAACATTATAAACATAATAATTCCAACTTTTCATCATAACCTAGCAATACCCTATTTTTCATTAATCATGATGGGTATAATAACACCACAGGCATAATTCCATCAATATTCATAGCCATGGTTTAATTAGCACCATAGGCATGGTTTAATCAACATAAAGTTTTCAATAAACATAGTGATTCCATGGACATGTATTAGTCCAACTTGCCAAACAATTAAACCCAAGTGATTCATAATAACATCAAAATCATGACAAGTTTAACTTGCAACGTTGCCATAGCAATATCCAAATTATAATTCAAAGATAAACAATATAAACAATGGATTAACAATAGTTCCTAAATCCGGTTTCAATTCATGGCATGTCCATATTGTTTTAGCGTTTTTGCCTAAAAAGTAACATAGAACTTACAATATGAAGCAAATAACCCAAACAAAAAATCCCAAATCAAATAGTCCCAAATTCGTTGTCTAAAGCGTCGTAGTTGTTGTAGCTTCTAGTTGTAGCCTTCAAGAATCGTCCTCTATCTTCTATAATTTTATTCTTTGTATTTTTAATTCAGAGCTCTAGGTTTAATGGCGGCGGCCTGAGGCTAAAATGAAATAGTATGATTTAGGCTAGGTCTTAGGTCCTTTTTATAATGTTTGCAAGTTGTTTTAGACCGTCGATGGAGCTTGATTCAATGATAGACGTTCGTTTGAAGGAGAGGCCAATCCGGAGCTGACACCTAGCCCTAGTGACAAGGCAAGACTCAGAAAATCGACTAAACATAGACCAGGCCAGCCAGGGTGGGCTGGGTTCGACCTGGCTCTGGGGCCAGGTCGACAGCCCAGTCGACACCGTGTCGACTTGGCAGTCGACACGGGTGTCGACAGCCCTGTCGACCTCTAGCCCAGGTCGACTGCCAAGTCGACCTGGGTGCCTTAGGCGGGAATTTTCCCGCCTTGGCCAATTGGGCCCGATTTTGAATTTTAAACTTGTTTTTCTGGGCTGTTTTCGTCTGTTTTGAATTTTAACCTGAATTCTGAAACTTCCGGAGGCCATATCTTCTTCATACGGACTCCGTTTTTCGAAAACTCAGACTCTATTTCGCGTATTTTTCCGAGACGAACATAATGGCGTATCCTGTTTCCCTTAATTATTTGATTTGAAATTAATTATACTTTAATTTGTGAATTTCACTGTTATAGAATACACGGGGTGTTACATTCTCCCCCACTTAAAAGGATTTCGTCCCCGAAATCTTCAAGTTCAGGAAGAATGTACATCCTAACATCCAAACATCCATCTACTCATCCATCAAACATGAGCATCCATTGTCCTTAAAAAAAAAACTTCTAATGCTTTATGATCATATGCGAAGTGTGTGTATATGTTCCTTAGCTAATGCTAATGATCAGGCCTGATTGATCTTCTAAATGCAAATATGTTTAGTGAAATGAATCCAATATGTATGCAAATTTTTCCTATTATAATTCATAATTTCTACATGAGTGCTCGAACATTCAATCATATGCAACAACCAAATGATAGCACAACCAAGTTTCCAACATAAACACTCATGCATATGCAACATGAAAATGTGTCTGAGCCGATCTAGTGCCTAATGTGTATTCATGCATCCACGAGCAACCACTTGCGACCACTTGCAACCATTTCGCAATCATAACATGTTTCAATTACATGTTTACATCCAAAAAGATTCTACCTATGGTTCTCAAGATAGGATCAAGGAGCGAAATAAGATAAAACAAAGCATATAGAATAAGTTAACGATGTACCGCCAGAAGGTCCGGTCTGCTTCTCAGGGCAGTCTTTGCTGATGTGTCCAGTCTTCCCACAATGAAAACATTCACCTTGCTTTCTCTTCCTCTTTCTACAATCCTTGGCTATGTGCCCTTCCGTACCACAGTAATTGCATTTCCTTTTATCGCGTGAGTTGTTGTTCTTGCCTCCCTTCTCGGAGTCTACCTTCTTATTCTTAGAATCGTTAGGCTTGACCTCTTTCTTCCCTTGAGAGTTTTCTGCCTCTGTCTCGTTCTTGCCCTTATCTTCCTCGTTCAGCAATGCCATCTGCACCAACCTTTCGTACGTAGCTCCCATGGGTATATGGGTCATGGCCAAACTGTGTAATGGCTCATTCAACCCTTTGACAAAGCGGAGAGCCTTCTTGTGCGGGGTGTTGACTAGGTCCAGTCCGAACCTAGCCAGCTCATCAAATTGATTTACATACTCTTTGACTTTCATATTCCCTTGCTTAAGAAATAAGATTTTTTCTAATTGAAGACTCCTTTCAGCTTCTGAGAGAAATTTAGCCTCAAACCTTGCCCTAAAGTCCTCCCATGTTTCCACCGGTCTTTCTGCATTAGTGACTTCCCACCAGTAGGAAGCCTCACCTTTTAGTAGCCACACCGCCAGTTGTACCTTCTGCCTATCTTCTACCTCAAAGATGACGAATAAGTCCTCGGTTTCCTTTAACCAATTTCTAGCTGCCACGAAGGACTCAGTTCCATGAAAGTCCTTTCCTCCCATAGCCTTAAAATCTTTACATATCTTAGCAAAAGTGTTTCCCCGTGGAGGAGGTGGAGGAAGAGGTGCTGCTGCAGCTGGGGGAGGAGGAACGGTAGGACCTGGCTGGGTGGCCCTTGCTTCTAAGAATCGTCTAAACCAACCAGGTATTGGTACACCCTCTGGCATGTTAAGTTCTTCGGACATGCTGAAACAAGAAGGATAGATTCAAAACGAAGGATAAGAGATAACATCTATGGCTTTGGGGGACTTTGCCTTTTTAAAATAAAATTATATTTTATCTTTTAAAAATGCTTCTTTAAATTTTCTTTTGAAAATAAATTTTCAAAACTTTTTATCTTATCTGGTAAACCTATGCTCTGATACCAAGTGAAACACCCGACCTCCGTTAGGGTCACTCTCAAAGGGAATGCCCTAATTTTGGTGGAGGTTTATAAGTATAAGTCACAGATATACAAGACAGATATAATAACACATATTTTTGAACAGCGGAAAACAACAACTTTTATTTCTTCAAAATACGTGTTACACAAACCATGCCATAATACTTCCCAAAATCATAACTGTCTTGATTAAATTATTTAAAGAAGCATGAAGAAAACATAAATAAACTGCAAAAGTCCCCTAATTGCTGTCCAAAACCATAGTCCAAAACGGAAAAGATCCAAGCAATACATTCTTTCTCTTCAAGCTGGATGTGAAAACTGATCAAGCTGCGGTATTCCCTCCCTGAGAACCTGGGGGGGGGGGGGAACGAAAGAAAAAGAGGCGAAAGGAAAAGGGTCAGTCATAAAGACTGAGTAAGTTCTAGTGACTTTCAGTGTAGAAACGGTTAAAACAACATGTCATGTATGAACTGGAACTAAACTTAAGAATGGTGTCAAGGTGAACAAGATAGACTAAGGTGATCAGGATAAGTCAAGAAAAATCAAGTAAAGCATCACATGTTCGAGATTCGTTGCATCGACTGTACTAGTATACTAAGCCCGTGTCACAAGTTAATCACAAAATAAATCCCACGGCCCAATGTCATGAAATGACCCTGAAACGGGGTCTGACCCAAGTACGGGGTCCTACGGAGCGATTATCTAGTCGATCGGCTCCCTACAAGTTCTAGCTCGTCAAGTGTCTGTGTCATACGGCTAATCACGAATGTAGTCACCTGTGCTGGGTCCACCTTCGGGTGTATCAGCCCTAGGGTGTCAACCCCTGACACGATTCAAGATGCACAGATAAATCTACGGATACCCAGTGTCTGCCCCGGATACGTGCACGATCGTAGTCCGCCGAACCTACACTGGCGTACCCTACTGCCGTCGTTCACCTCTTACAATCAGCTCAGTAATCGTGCCCCCACCCGGCCTAGCCCCAGGGTACGTTGATACTTCTAGAGGGTTACTGCTGAAAGGGGTCGTGTCTAGGGTTTCGCCTAATAGATTAGGTCATGTAATTCATGACCTAACCCGCCTAACAGATTAAGTCATGTAATTCGTGACTTAATCCTTTTCTAGTCTAGTCATGTCAAGATGGTTAAGTATGTCATTTCAGTTCGCGACTTAACCCGCCTACGTGTCATGTCAAGTTAGCTAAGTGTTGTGGTTTTCAAGTTCAGGACTTAGCCCTACAAATCGTGTTCAAGTTGGTTAAGTTGTCTTTTCATGTTCATGACTTAACCCTAATTGGCATTAATTGATTCGTTAATGCACCGAACCACTCACATTGGATCCTATTGTTCGTAGCCACTGGATTTGCCGGGTGGTTCCGGGCAGGTTTACGCTACGAACTCAACCCAACCTCGGGTTTCAAGCGCGATGTGACCAACTACCCACATTGGATCCTATTGTTTGTAGCAACTGGATTTGCCGGGCCGTTCCGGGCAGATTTACACTACAAACTCAACCCAACCTCGAGTTGGCCACTTTCTTGTCTTCTAAAGTCATGCCCATGTTCTTATCAGATTTTGCTATTTTCCACAACATGTTCATATATCAACTTCGTGCCCAACTAAGGCATGTTTAAAGTCAATTTATGGCATGTTCAAGCCAAGTTTTCGCCATATTTCATGTTCTACTTATGCCAAATTTCACAGTTTATGCTTATAATTAATTCAAGTTTTGCCTATTCTACCCAATCGTATTCCCAACGTATATAAACGCACTTCGTTCACAAGCATAAACAATTCAAGAGATAAAGGGGGAATAACACCAAACATGTGATAGGCATATGTGACAATTCCAACATCACTTGCATAATAAACAGGCTATAACATATCACATGGTTGCAATACTAGTATGATGATAACTTGGCATAGTAATGATTCCAACTTAATTTAACATGATGATTTCAACTTTACATCATAGGCATAATAATCATTGCGAGCATAATAATAATTTTATTATAAACATGAAACATTAAAGGCATAGTAATCCTAATAGGCATAGTGGGTTCCAATTTAGCATTTTTAACATAATAATTCTCAACTAACATTATAGACATAATGATTCCAATTTAGCGTTTTTAACATAATGATTCTCAACTAACATGATAGACATAATGATCCCAATTTTGCGTTTTTAACATAATTATCATGATAGACATAATGATTCCAATTTAGCGTTTTTAACATAATTAACATGATAGACATAATGATTCCAATTTAGCGTTTTTAACATAATTAACATGATAGACATAATGATTCCAATTTAGCGTTTTAACATAATTAACATGATAGACATAATGATTCCAATTTAGCGTTTTTAACATATCTAACATTATAAACATAATAATTCCAACTTTTCATCATAACCTAGCAATACCCTATTTTTCATTAATCATGATGGGTATAATAACACCACAGGCATAATTCCATCAATATTCATAGCCATGGTTTAATTAGCACCATAGGCATGGTTTAATCAACATAAAGTTTTCAATAAACATAGTGATTCCATGGACATGTATTAGTCCAACTTGCCAAACAATTAAACCCAAGTGATTCATAATAACATCAAAATCATGACAAGTTTAACTTGCAACGTTGCCATAGCAATATCCAAATTATAATTCAAAGATAAACAATATAAACAATGGATTAACAATAGTTCCTAAATCCGGTTTCAATTCATGGCATGTCCATATTGTTTTAGCGTTTTTGCCTAAAAAGTAACATAGAACTTACAATATGAAGCAAATAACCCAAACAAAAAAATCCCAAATCAAATAGTCCCAAATTCGTTGTCTAAAGCGTCGTAGTTGTTGTAGCTTCTAGTTGTAGCCTTCAAGAATCGTCCTCTGTCTTCTATAATTTTATTCTTTGTATTTTTAATTCAGAGCTCTAGGTTTAATGGCGGCGGCCTGAGGCTAAAATGAAATAGTATGATTTAGGCTAGGTCTTAGGTCCTTTTTATAATGTTTGCAAGTTGTTTTAGACCGTCGATGGAGCTTGATTCAATGATAGACGTTCGTTTGAAGGAGAGGCCAATCCGGAGCTGACACCTAGCCCTAGTGACAAGGCAAGACTTAGAAAATCGACTAAACATAGACCGGGCCAGCCAGGGTGGGCTGGGTTCGACCTGGCTCTGGGGCCAGGTCGACAGCCCAGTCGACACCGTGTCGACTTGGCAGTCGACACGGGTGTCGACAGCCCTGTCGACCTCTAGCCCAGGTCGACTGCCAAGTCGACCTGGGTGCCTTAGGCGGGAATTTTCCCGCCTTGGCCAATTGGGCCCGATTTTGAATTTTAAACTTGTTTTTCTGAGCTGTTTTCGTCTGTTTTGAATTTTAACCTGAATTCTGAAACTTCCGGAGGCCATATCTTCTTCATACGGACTCCGTTTTTCGAAAACTCGGACTCTATTTCGCGTATTTTTCCGAGACGAACACAATGGCGTATCCCGTTTCCCTTAATTCTTTGATTTGAAATTAATTATACTTTAATTTGTGAATTTCACTGTTATAGAATACACGAGGTGTTACAAGGTCGACACCCAGGTCGACTGCTGAGACGACCCCAAACCCCGTACTGGCTTCTGGAATATCAGTTTTCGACTCTTCTTTGTCACTAGAACAGACTTCTTCTTCGTCGCGCAACATCTCTTTCTTATGGAGATCTTCATACCGATAAGCCATATAAATCATTTCAGAGAAAGGAAGTTTTACATTCCTCATCACACTATTCTGATTTTTTCTTTGAAGCCCGTGAATAAATCTCAGATTTTTCCTCTTTGGGTCTTTAATCAGATGAGGAGAAAAATGAGAAAGTTCGTTGAATTTCTTATGATATTCTGGGATCGTCATATCACCTTGTATCAGATAAGAAAATTCATCGCATAATCGCTCAGTCGCTTCTGGAGGAGTAAATCTTTCTAGGAAAATCACTTTGAAACTGTCCCAGGTGATATCACCTTCTGGATTATCCTCTATAACTGAATCCCACCAGAACAAAGCTTCGTCTTTGAGTGCCCAGGGGGCCAGTATTCTTTTCTGGTCATCCCTCAGCTTTAAACCCTCAAAGATCTTTTCAGTCGAACGAATCCAAGCCTGTGTCTTCATAATAGATTCTTCACCAGAGAACGGTATTCCACCCATATTTCGATATTTGATTAATAGGGCCTCAATATCCGGTTCTGTATTCCTTCTGTTTCTGACACTCATTTTCTAGTACTTCTGCAAACAGCAGATCAAGTGTTAGGTCACAGAAAAGATAATTTAAAATATAGAAACATATACTTCAATGTAAATGTGTCTATCGAGGTGCTATTTCATTCTTCTTTACTCATACTAGGATATTTCTGATCCTATCTGTATTGAGTTGCCCATCCTAGAACACTACTGGTTCTATTTCCGACGAGTTCGTTCAAATGTTATATTCCAGAACTAAGCTTAAACAAAGCTCTTATACCAAATGAGACGACCCCAAACCCCGTACTGACGGTGGCAAGGGTAATCCGTGGAATATAACACATAAACAGATAATAGCAGAACAGAATTAAATAAACACACCAGATAATGAACAATAGAATATACTGGATAAAAGTAATCATCAGAGTTACACAGTATACAGGATCATACTTAGTAAAAATACAGTTCAGCTATACATAAATGTCTACAGCGGAAAACAAACATAATATGTACAATAGGTGCTGAACAACATAAAAAGAGATAAATGATAGAATCCATCTTCAGCTCCAGCTATCCAGAAAGAACCAGCTAAACCTGAATACAAGGCTGCCCGTGTAGAAAAAGGGGCACCCGAGTTTGAAAGTGAAACAAACTACGAGTCAGTCAAGGGACTGGTATGAGAAATCTACTCAATACATATATAATATGGCTAATCACAGGACCACGCCACTTTCGTGGAACGGGTTTACTCCATTGGATTGCCAGTGCTTTAAAACAAATCTTTCTTTTAAACATCGCTATGCTTTTTATAAAAATGAAGCCGTTATAAGACTCTGTTCCCATCACACAATGCAACGCAAACCGGAGGATAGAGATTTTACCTTATAACAGCCAAGATATGCTTGATACGAATAAATTTGATATTATTGCTAGTGTTTATATGTTTTGAAAACAATTTCAAATCATAACTATCAATCATAGACGACATGAGCGTCCCATGCCACTATGTCGCCAAATATATATATACAATCAAAATCGAACGATGTCGTATTTGGAAATTGGATTTCCGTCATGAACCAAGGCAAAAGATAGTCCTTACCGAATTCGTGACTCTCTAGCCCGAGCCACAGGATCAGAGCTCGAGAGACCCTTGGATCGTCAGGGCCGGTCCACCGATGTGGATTAAAATTCCTGAACACTACGTTTCCCCGCCCTTTGGGGGCGTAAACGAGCCAACGAATGACTCCTTCGAACCCGGATCGTCCGATCAAACCGAGGCGCCTCGCAACAGCAACAACCACATAGGTGAAAAGTATATAAATGTCAGGGCTGGTAGGTCACTGACACCACCCTAGCTAGAAAGAAATGCATGCCCTCCCTGAGGTCCTTCTCCCGTTTCTGGTTCATACCGGGGTGTGAGGCTCGCGATTTCACGTTATACACAAAGCTACGCCAGACAGGTGGTGCTTTGATCATCACCACAGGACTTTGCTTTTCAACATAAGTCCTGATCATTTTCCACTTAGGCATGCCACACTAGCAATTCATGCCATGCGACTGATGTCCATCGATATACAACCCCTGAGCTCGTGCGTCTCAGAGAAGGGCGTTAACCAAAAGAATAAATTCTCCGCCGCCAAACAGATGTATATTTAATAGAGATCAATCAACACAGAATAAAATCCAATGTTAGACACACAGTCCATTTACAAGTCCGTTCTGGGTCTGAACGAAACCGGAGGCACTAAATACCTCGCAAACCCATCGATCACCACGTACGTCTGGACGATCACCACTCATTATCCATATTTCGGGATGCCTCCCAATCAGGACCTCGGTTACCATCCAAACGAGGTGAAGATCTCCGGTCTTCGACCACCGTCTTCATCTTCGAATTTCAATCGTCGGTCAGTTGTTTGAAATGAGAATTAACTCGGCCTTTTCAAATAATTCACGTATATTTAGAATTTCAAATCAATTTATTTCAATGGTTAAATCATTCGACAACACCAATTTTGTTCTTTAATGTAATTTTCACACCAAACACATTCAACCATCAAATACCACATAAATCGAGCAAATTCAGTTTATTTCCATTCCATATCGTTTATGATATTTTATAACAATTTATCGCTATTTTTATTTATTTTAAAATAGCCAATTTAGTCAAAATGATGCTTCGGGCCATAACGCGGCCGTGGCGCTGTTTTTCTTCAGATTTGATTTACACATATCTGAAAATCTAACCGTTTGATCTTCACAAAATTTACATCATTAGAAAGGTCTTTTCAAAACGAATCCAACGGTTCCAGTTTCGGGAAAATCCGACGGTCGGATCCCCCGGTACAATCGTTTGAAGTTTCGATTTCAAAATACGAACTACAGCGTCGTTATTCGATTAAATATAATTATATTTATATATATATATATAAATATAATCTTTTCTGGCACTGTTTTTCTTTAGATTTGAATTAAACATTCCAGACAATCCAACCGTTGGATTTTTTACAAAGTTGGTGCCGTTGGAAAGATATTTCCAAGGCGAACCCAACGGTTGCGGTTTCGAGAAAATCCAATGGTCGGATTTTCCGCACTAGTTGTTTGAAATCACGGTTTCAAAACACGAACTGCACGGCCACGTTTCGTTTTAATTTTATTTATATTTATATATTTATATAAATATAGTTCATTCAACAATTTCAATATCGTTTTCACTTCAAATATTTCACTAACGCCTTTAAATTTTGGAAAATTTCGCCATAACCTCCTTTGTACGGGAGGGGCTGGGAAAATTCTCAAATAGCCACACGGGCGTCTCATGTCAAAAAGAAAAAGAAAAGGCCAAGCGGCTAGCCAACAGGCTCATAAAATCATCACCCAAACAAAACAGTAAATGTGTACCTATTTGTCGGGCACAAAATTTTATTCCTCTTCTCTAGTCCCTTTTGCTATAACCTGTTCAATAAATATGCATGTACATATATACAGTTCTTATCATTTATCATTTTCCATTCAACTTCATATTTGATTCCATTTGGTTTAAAAACACCATTCATTCTAATGTTGCATGCATAGGCAAAAATCATATCATTAGCTAATTAATGAATATTTCGACTCATGCATATTTATTTGAACGAGTTGCTATTTTTAACACTTCACATTTCAACAAATCATGTATGTAAAAAAAAATGTGATTTTTATTGTAAAACAATTCATTTCAAAACACTGTTATTTTATATAGTTTATATAGGTGATAAAAATAGGATTTTTACTATAAAACAGTTTCTTTTAAAACGAGATTATTTTACATAGTCCATATAGTTGATAAAAGGTGATTTTTATTATGAAACAATTTATTTCAAAATATGAATACCATTCAACACATGAATTTCAAATCAACGAATGAATATCGATTCAACACATGAAGGTTTTCTATAGTTTCTATATATAGATAAAAATGTGATTTTTATATTTAAAACACGAATACCATTCAACACATGAATTTCTAATCAACGAATGAATATCGATTCAAAACATGAAGGTTTTCTATTCAATGAATAAATATAGTTTCAGCAAATGAAAATAATTCAAACACAAGAATATTATTCAAAATTTCGGTAGCATAACGGCAGGGAAGTTAAAACCGGGACCGTCCCTAATACGACTCCTCGCTCTACCTTAAAACCTCGCGGTTTTTGACAATGGGGATCATGCATCTAGTTCGCACGCAGGCGGCATGTATATATTTATTTCATTTCCACAAACTAATCCTATGTGGTTTCAACCAAATATTTCTCAACCACAAATGGGTATTTTTCAACCACAATCAATCAATATCAACCACAAACAATCCCAAACAACCATTCGCTATCAATCAATTTTCACACCAAACACAACCAATAAATATCGTCCATGGTTTGTGGACGAGGGGCGTATATATATATATATATATATATATATATATATATATATATATATATATATATATATATAGCAATTCACTTATATTTCAGCATATATATAATTTTTACAATGCATATATAACTTATACATCGAACGTACAACTTATACAACGCTTGTACATGAGGTGTACAACGCTTATATAACTCATACATCGACTATATAATTTATACATCGTCGTTTTCCATATCGTTTATAAATTAGATATCTCACTTTGGGTTCCACTCCAACAAAAGTAGCAGAAGGCTCTGAAAAATATGCGGTCTCTTCTATAATGTAGAAGACGTCCACACGGTCACGATGTTTCCTGTTTCATCGAATTTCGTTAACGAACGAAAAAGATATGATTTTTCAAAGTTTGCAACGGTTTAAAGGTGTTAAAATCAAATTAAATAAAATCAGCCGATACCTGCTTGATTTCTTCAAAACTAGGTTTCGAACTTTTAGGCAATCCGTTGATTGTTGCTTCGATCGACCAGCGCCACCTTGTCGGGCTAGGAGAGGCGCACGTGCGCCAGGGAGGAGGGGGGGTTCGACGGCGTTGAGGCGCGGCGGCGGGGCTTTGAACGGAGCGACTTCGAGCTGGCGGATCACGACGGAGAGGCCACGATGCGCCACCACCATGGATTTGAAGAGGGGGAGGAGACGAGCAAAAACCGTCGAAGGGGGATGGGGTTCTGATGATCGTGGCGGTCGGTAATCGCCTGGAAAGTGGCGAACACAGTTCCGTCGTTTATTGCTTCGGGGAGAGAGAAAATACGAGTGGGGGCGTATATTTTTTTTATTTCTTTAAAATCTGATTGGTCGGTATATATATTTATTCAAAAATTGGGGTTTTCTTAAACGGATTCGAAATCAAACCCAACGACTGTCGCCCCTAGCATTTTACCCCCATTCCGAACACAATAGGATATGTTTCGTAGGCCCATTCGACTGTTTTAGTCAGTTTTCCTTTAAATTAGAATATAAAACATTCAATATTTAATTTGAACGTACATTTCAATTTGCCAGGGCCACAAACTGATTCGAAAAATTCCAGAAAAATAAATCTAGCTATGTTTTGACGATACAGTCCCAACAAAACTAGTTTCGTCGAATTCTGAGACCGTTTGCAAAAAGGCCCATTTCTGGTCGATCCATTTTAACTGTAATTGACCAAAACACATTTTCCTTTGCCACGCTCACATATTAGCTTCAAAAATTATGAAATTTAAAACCTAGCAATAACTTCACATCCCGGATCCAACAAAAGTGGTTTCGTCGAATTCCGAGGTCGTACGCAAAATGGCCAATTTCCCGGGCTATATAAATTCCATAGCGACCTTTCTGAAAATTCATTCGGCCATAACTTTTGCTTTCCGCTATGAAAATTCGATTTTTCAGATTCGTTAGAAAGGTATTCACTAACAGATTTAAATATTTTTGGTTTCGCTAAAATCCGTTTTGTTTTGCACCCGGTACAGTCCGACAAAGTTTGAATTCAATTTTTGAAACTGCAGCGCCATTTCAGGCCTTGTTTATAATTAAAATTAATTATTTTCTTTTTCAATTGTCGATTCAAACTCACTTTTCATTGCCATTATTTAAAATATTTATTTTAAATATTTAAAATCCATTATTTTAGCCAATTTAAAAATTTTAAATTGGTTCAGATTTTCTGGGTCGTTACAACTGCGCAGTCGACCTGGCCCTCGGGGTGTCGACTGCCCAGTCGACTCCCCAGTCGACCTGGGTGCTGGGCGGGAAATTTCTCGCCTAGCCTGTTTGACTTCGAATTTTGAATTTTGAATTTTCTGAAATCTGTTTTGAATTTTCTGAAACTCCCGATTGCCATATCTCCTTCATACGAAGTCCAAATCACGCAAACTCGGACTCTATTTCAACCAGAATTCAGAGACGAACACAATGGCGCAACCTGTTTCCCACAATTCTCATGTCTGAGAGTAGTTATTCTTAAATTTGTGAATATTAATATTAACAGAATTACGGGGTGTTACATTCTCCCCTCCTTAAAGGATTTCGACCCTGAAATCTTCAAGTCAAGAAGAATGTATATCCTAACATCCAATCGTCCATCTACTCAACCATCAAACACAGGCATCCATTATCCTTACAGACTTCTAATGCTTTCATATTTAAATGCACAATGTGTGTATATGTCCATATCTAATGCAAAATTAGGCGGTCCACTGATTCAGTTGACCTCCTTAATGCAAATCATAATAGTGCCATGCGTCCATTATGTATGAAAAAGTTCCTTAATGCTACATATTATCTCTATATGCGTGCACAATCATCATCTGAATGCAGCATCCATATGATAAAAAAAATCCTCATACATCCATTTTACTAAATACATCCATATATATATATATGCAATATGCAATATGAAGTGACTGAGCCGATCTAGTGCCCAATAGTGTGTGTATATGCGTCCACGAGCAACCACTAGCAAACACTTGCATCCACTTTGCATCCATCATACATGACATGTCTCAAACACATGTTTCAACCATAGGATTACCCTAACTAAAGGTCAAAGATACTAGCGAGAGGACATACTAAAGATGAGATAAGTACAAGCTAAGCGATAAAGGAGAAATTAAAAGACATACCCTCAAAAAGAAAAGGGAACAACGAACGCATCTTCGCTTCTGTCTCCCAAGTAGCGTTGCTCTCATCATCTCCCCATTGCACTTTGACTAGTCTGACCTCTCGATTCCTCAACTTCTTGATCTCCGACCCAAGAATGCATGTAGGAGCTTGTCGAATCGTCGCATCACGCTCTATCTCCACCTCTCTAAGCAAGTTCGGCTCTACCACCTCCGCGGTCTCGTGCAAGCACTTCCTCAAATGAGACACATGGAATACGTCGTGTACACCACTAAGTCTCTCAGGCAACTCCACTCTATACGCCATCTGTCCAATCTTCTCCTTAATAGGAAACGCCCCTACGAACCTTGGTGCTAATTTCCCAATGGACCCAAAGCGAACAACATTCCGTAATGGAGACACTTTGATAAAGACCATGTTCCCAACGTCAAACTCAAGATCTGTCCTCCTTTTGTCTGCATAAGATTTCTGTCTATCTTGCGCCGTCTTCATCCTTCTTCGAATCAAGTCGATCTTTTTCGAAGTCTCTCTAATCATATCGGGCCCAAGTAAGATCTTATCCGTAGATTCCCACCAACATGTAGGTGAATGACAAGGTCGTCCATAAAGAGCTTCGAAAGGTGCCATGCCAATGCTAGCTTGAAAGCTGTTATTATATGCGAACTCTACCAACGGAAGATGCTCTTCCCACGTACCCCCAAAGTCTAGGATACATAGCCTCAAAAGGTCCTCTAGAATACGATTCACCCTCTCGGTTTGGCCGTCCGTCTGAGGATGATATGCGGTGCTCAAACATAACTGAGTCCCTACCGCTTCTTGTAAGCTCTTCCAAAATTCGCTAGTGAAGATAGGATCACGGTCGCTTACTATGCTAGAAGGAACACCATGCAAACGAACTATCTCTCGAACGTATACAGAAGCTAACCATGGAGCAATCCTCTTACTCTTCACGGGAATGAAATGGGCGCTTTTAGTAAGTCTGTCTACTATAACCCAAATCCCCGTATTACCCTTCCTTGATCTTGGTAATCCATCCACAAAATCCATCGAGACACTTTCCCATTTCCATAGTGGAACCTCCAATGGGTGAAGCAACCCACCGGGTTTCTTTTGCTCCGCTTTCACTTGTTGGCACACCAAGCATCTAGCGACATACTCGGCCACATCCCTCTTCATACCGGCCCAAAAGAAAACTCGCTTCATGTCTTTGTACATCTTGTCCCCGCCGGGATGAATGGTCATCTTCGAATGATGTGCTTCGTCAAGAATAGCCTTCCTCAAATCTTCGTCTCGAGGTACACAAAGTCTACTATCCCTACGTAACCAACCCTTATCATCTAGGGTATACCTACGGAGATGGCTTGATGACTCCCCTCTTTTGAGCTTTTCTACTAACTCAACCAACTGTGGGTCGTCTTGCTGTGCCTCATCAATCCGTCCCAAAAGCGTAGGTCTGACCTCCAAGGATGCTAGCAAACCGGGTACAAAGTCAACGGAAGGTCTAAAATCAAACCTAGAGATGAATTCTAAGTTTCGCCGTTCAACAAACAACGGACTCAAGGACAACCTTTTCCTACTTAAGGCATCTGCCACCACGTTACCCTTGCCAGGGGTATATGCTATTTCGAAATCATAGGACGCTAAGAACTCCATCCACCTTTGCTGGCTTAATTTCATGTCCTTCTGAGAGAATAAGTATTTTAAAAATTTGTGGTCAGTGAACAATTCGAATTTCTCGCCAAGAAGATAATGGCGCCAAGACTTAAGCGCGAAAACAATTGCGGCTAACTCTAGGTCATGCGTAGGGTAATTTTTCTCATGCACCCTTAACTGTCTTCCACCGTAGGCTATTACCCTTCCCTCTTGCATTAAGACTGCGCCTAGTCCTGTCCCACAAGCATTGGTATAAACAGTAAACGGCTTACTCCCGTCTGGCAGCACTAAGACTGGGGCTGAAGTCAAAGCTATCTTCAAATGTTAGAACGCATCATCACAATCTACGTCCCATGTGAAAACTAGGTTCTTCTTCGTCAAACGTGTTAATGGAGCTGATATCTTTGTGAAGTCTTTGATAAACTTCCTATAGTAGCCAACCAACCCCAAGAAACTCCTTACTGCGGTGGCAGTTTTAGGGACCTTCCAATCTTGGATGGCCACCACCTTCGCGGGATCCACAGCTATCCCTTCTTTGGAAACCACATGCCCTAAGAATCACACTTCCTCTCTCCAGAAGTGACACTTAGTAAATTTAGCTTTAAGGTTATGCGCTCGTAGGGTCTCCAACACTTCCCTAAGATGTAGGGCATGCTCTTCTTCATTCTTAGAAAAGATCAATTTGTCGTCTACAAAGACCACCATGAATTTATTAAGGTACTCCCTAAACACCCTACTCATTAAATCAACAAAGTATGCGGGGGCGTTTGTCAAACCGAAGGGCATCACTAGCCATTCACAGAAACCGTCTGGAGTCCTAAAGGCAGTCTTGTCAATGCTATCCTCAGCCACTCTCAACTGGTGGAAACCAGTAGCTAAGTCCAACTGCGAAAACACTGAGGCGCCAACTAACTGATCGAAGAGATCGTCAATCCTCGGCAGTGGGTGTCTGTTCTTCTTAGTAAGCTTATTAAGTTCTCTATAGTCCACACACAGTCTAAGGGACCCATCCGCCTTCGTGGCAAATACTACTGGAGCACCCCACTCCGATATACTACGTCTTATGAACCCTTTCTCAAGCAACTCCTTCACTTGCTTATTGAGTTCCCTCCTTTCACGAGGAGCCATGTGGCGTACTGGCAAAGATACTGGTTTTGCATTTTCCACAAGATATATTCGAAAATCTATCTCCCGCTTCGGAGGCAATCCCTTCACCTCCTCAAACACATCCGAGTATTCTCGGACCGCTCTAACAGATTGTAGATTCTCCACAGATGCGTCAAGCGATTCTAGATAACTTAGCATAACGGAATTTATGGGATTACAAAAGATTTCGAGAGTGTTGCCAAGGCGAGTCATGAGCCTAACTACTCTCCTTTCACAATCAAGAACGACCCCATTTCTGGATAACCAATCCATTCCTAAAATTAGCCCATAGCCCGTGAAGCCCAAAACATAAGCATCACATCTAACTCAACGCTAAGTATAGAAATTTTCAAATCCAAACACATCATGGACAAATAAGCTGAGCCCCCAATTGGATTCGAAACAACTAAGGGATCCTCTACTAAACTGGTGTTTAAGTGTAGTGATTCAACTAATGATGTAGAAATAAACGAATGCGATGCGCCCGAATCGAATAAGGTACGGACAGGATGATCAAACAGAAAAACTAAGCTTTCAACAGAAATGGTTCTACCTCGTTCTTGCAGCGGTGGGACCGCGAGAGCCTGAACTTGTCCCCTTGCCTGCCCTGGTGCCATAAGAGCCTACACCTGTCCTCCCGAGGTAGACCCTGCCCTCTGCCCCTTCTTTGGGCAGTCCTTCACTAGATGTCCCGCTTCACCACAGTGAAAACAGCCAGTCTTCTTTTTCTTTCTGCAATCCTTGCTGAGATGGCCTGGTGTCCCACAGTTAAAGCATCTTTTCTTTCCTTTGCCATTATTGTCTTTACCACCCTTCTTGTTTTGTTGTTGTGGTTTCTACTGATCCCCTTTCTTCTCGGGTGCCTTATTAGCATTAGCGCCTTTCTCCTCGTGCATGAGTGCCATGTCTACTAGCTTCTCAAAGGTGACCCCCATAGGGATGTGGGTCATAGCCAACCCCTGCAACGGCTCATTCAAGCCATTAACGAACCTCAGAGCCTTCTTCTTCGGCGTGTTCACTAAGTCCAAGCCAAACCTTGCTAACTGATTAAATTTGTTGACATATTCTTTCACTGATGAGCTTCCTTGCTTTAATGTCAAGAACCTTTCCATATATAGATTCTCTTCTGCCCTTGAGAGAAACTTTGCCCCAAACCTACGTCTGAAATCCGCCCAAGAGTCAACAGGATGCTCCCCATTAGTGACCTCCCACCAAAACGAGGCCTCTCCCTTCATTAACCAAGCTGCTAATTTGACTTTCCTCCCTTCTTCTACTTCAAAGATTTCTAGCAATACTTCCACCTCCTTAAGCCAATCTCTAGCTTACATAAACGTTTCTGACCCTTGAAAAGGTTTTCCACCCATAGCCTTAAATTCCTTGCACGTCTTTGCAAAAGTATCAACGCGAGGAGGAGGAGGAGCGGGTGCAACTGGTGGTGGAGGAACATTGGCTGGACCTGCAGCGGCCCTAGCCTCTAATAACCTCCTATACCATCCTGGTATCGTTACACCATCCGGAAGGTTAAGATCTTCAGCCATGCTGAAACGAAAAAGGAAAGATTCAAAATGGAGAATTCGAAAGATAAAGATATATGGCTATTGGGGATTGTGTTTTTCATAAAAACTTTCCTCTTGAAATAACTCATTAAGACATGTTTTTGAAAACACTTCTTCCAAAAATACTTTAGAAAAATAGTTTTTCAAAAAAAATTATCTGTTCTGGTAACCTTAAGCTCTGATACCACGTGTAACACCCCACGTCCATTAATGTCACTCACTAAGGGAATGCATTAACTTCCATGGAGGTTTTAAGTGAATATAGAACAGAAAAATTACAACAAGACAAATAATAAGTAGTACATGGAAATCTAAAACTTTATTTCATTGCAGCGGAAATTAAACATGTTTGTTACATCAGAAAACCATAAATCAGAGTCAAGTACAATATCCATCTTGATAAAACAAAATACATAATCCCATTACATAAATAGCCATTAAAGAAGATAACAAGCCGGACTTTACTTCAGCGGTCCAAGCTTTCCAAAAGAGAGATAAAGCAATCCAATCAAACTCTGCTAGAGCTGGGCCCACCTGAGGACCTGGTGGGGGGTAAAAAGATAGAAATAGAGGGGGTCAGACATAAAGTCTGGCGAGTATGATAATTCTAACAATACTATGATCAAAATAACTAGACTAAGGCATAAGCTAGAAAACAAGGAAATGTCTATGAACTATTGGGTATGGAAGAGCAGATAAAGATAACGTTAAAGGCACACCTAATACTAACGAATAATTACTACACTGCACCACACCGGTCACCTTAAGGGTTGATCCCACTTGCTTCACTTAGAAATTTTATAAATAGCTTCTTGTACCCCTAGCTGACTACATAGGTGCCGCCTGCCCCTATCTCCGCTAGGTGTACCCCACTACCCACTTGCGATCGGCTCCCTACTCATAGATACCCGTGCTGGCCCCATAGTTGGGTGTATCACTCCCCTAAAGTGGCAACCCGATACAACTTGAGAATGCACGGCTTATACCTACACGATGCAACAACGTCTTGCCTACCAGCCCGGGTCCACACACGCATATGAAACCCGTTGGACTTGCGTTGCCACCGCTACCCCGTTTGGCCTCTTATAGTCAAACCTAGTATGCGTGTCACGTCCTCGAATTGGGTCGAGCCCACAAAGATACGTTTGGGTTACTGGTTGAAATGGGCCCCCACAAGCTATCCACCTAAGCTTGTCCCCACTAGTACATCCCACTTAACCCTCTTAGTCATGTTCATTTACATGTATGTTTGGTTAAGTCTTACTAATCGTATTTCAAATGCCACTAAAGGCACCCACTAGATTCCTCATGCCACCCAAGGCACCTACTTAACCCCCATGTCCCACCTTACACGTTTATCTGGTTAAGTATTTCTTAATTCATTCAGGCCATAACCTCATAAAGACCTCTCACATTAGACTGGCATTTATGGCAGCTGGATTCGTCGGGCGGGTCCGGGCAGTCTTACACCATAAAAGAGTCTAACCTCGTGTCTTTACAACTGTTATGCTTTAATTTGGGCCTAGGACCTCTCACATTGGGCTGACATTTGTGACTACTGGATTTGCCGGGCGGGTCCGGGCAGTTTTACGTCACAAACGAGTCCAACCTCGTGTCCTAAGCATTGATTAACACTTATAATCTTTTACCCCAGTTTTAAATATATCCCTATTCAAATCATTAATTAATTCCAATTTTAATGATTTCAATAATTGACTCAATTATGGCCATCCACTTATGGTATGCAAAATCATATCAATTGCACCCCAATTTCTTAATATTAAATCCTTAATGTTACCCCTACCCACGTCATACGTTCGCTTATTCAACGCAAAATATATGTTAGACTCGAATAGTCTAACTCATAGCAAGAAGATAAATTATCACAAGATATAGACAAATAAAATAGATCTAATCATAATAGGGGTGAAACTTGCATGTGTGATAGATGTCCAACACCTAAACTTGCATAGGCAAAAACTACATCTTGCATAAAGCTACACATGTCATGGATCTAAAGGTGTCAACTTGTTTGGTAAAATGTCACAATTTACATAATATGATCATAATCCAAATTCATGTGTAAACTTGCATATGTGGTTTATGTAACATAATGATGGTGTGAACTAGCATCTAACCCATAGAACTCACACATGTTATAACCTAATTTTAGATCTAAGTAGATGTCATAGGATATGTGAGATTATACATACTAATCAATCTAAACTTGCATAGGTACATGTGATTTATCATGTGAATCATCATAGCCCAAACATATATATAATCAACATCATGATTTGATCAAGCATAAGCTAACTATAACATAAATAATAACATCATGACTTTGTAACATCGTAACTTAGCATAAAAACTTTCAACATATATCATAGCATGATTTACAACATATAGGAAATCATCATCACATAACATAGGATTTACAACAAATATGATATCATAAGATTAACAACAACATATATGACAATTCACATCATTTTCTTATGATCCATATCACATCTTAATCTAATTAATTTGCTAATAATCTTGTTAAGTTCATCATACTCACAATTAGAGAAGAAAGAGAGTCTTGATTTGCTCTAGAGTTGAGTAGAATTAGGGTTTTGATTAGCTTTCTTCCTTCTTAGTTGGCGGCGGCTACACTGAGTTCCATGGTGATGGCATGATGGCGGCTATTCTATTTTTCATGTGAATTTAGAGTGAGACTACCTAGGTATATATAGAGTTTAGGATTTATTTAGATCGTCAGATCAACTCCGAACTAGCCTGAACCGTTAAATTAGCCAACTCAGCCCTAAAAACGCATCAGCAGCTCAAGATTGGGCTCAGTCAAACCTTAGCCGACTGGACCAGGTCGACACCCAGGTCGACTGCGTAGTCAACCTGGCCCCTGGGGTGTCGACTCCCTAGTCGACCTGGGTGCTGGGCGGGGAATTTCCCGCCTAGCCCGTTTGACTTCGAATTTTGAATTTTCTGAAATCTATTTTGAATTTTCTGAAACTTCTGATGGCTATATCTCCTTCAAACGAAGTCCAAATCACGCAAACTCAGACTCTATTTCAACCAGAATTCCGAGACGAACACAATGGAGCAACCCGTTTCCAACAATTCTCACGTCTGAGATTAGTTATTCTTAAATTTGTGAATATTAATATTAACAGAATTACGGGGTGTTACAAATTTGATAAGTGGGAAGGGTTAAGACCAGCTTAACCAATAATATATATATATATATTAATCTGATAAGTGGATAGGGTTAAGACAAACTTAACCAATAATAGGTATTGATCTGATAGGGTTAAGACAAGCTTAACAAATAATAATATATTGATCTGATAAATGGATAGGGTTAAGACCAACTTAACCAATAAGATATAAGTGGATGGGGTTAAGACCAGCTTAACAAATAATATATTGATCTGATAAGCAGATAGGGTTAAGACAAGCTTAACCAATAACACATGTTGATTTGTTAAGTGGATAACATGGGGACATGTGGGATATAATTATAAACACTTAACCAAGTTGAAAACATGTAAGAAGACATGAATAAGAAGGGGTTAAGTGGGGAATCTTAGTGGGGACCAAGCATAGGTGGAAAGCTTGTGTGGGTACCCTTTTCAAACCAGTAACCCATTATGTATCTTTGTGAGCTCGACCTAAGTCGACGACGGGACACGCTTACTTTGTTTGATTATAAGAGGTCAAAACGGGTTAGCGGTGGCAACGCAAGTCCAACGGGGTCATGTGCGTGCGTGGGCCCGGGCTGGTAGGTAAGACGTTGTTGCATCAGGTAGATATAAGTCGTGCATCTTTAGTGGTATCAGGTTGCCACTTTGGGAGGGTGATACACTCCACTATGGGACCAGCACGGGTATCTACGAGTTTGGGAGCCGATCGAATGGGGAAGCTAGTGGGTACGACTAGTAGAGATAGGAGCAGACAACACCTATAAAGACAGCTAGGAGTATAACTACCATATTATGAATAAACATTGTAATTAGAATGGGGAGGGTAGTGAGTACGACTAGCGGAGATAGCGGCAGACGACACCTATGAAGACAGCTAGGGGTATGCGAAACTACCATTATTATTATTTCGTTCAGTGGGCGGGATCATCTTTTAGGGTGACTAGTAATGGTGCGGTGTAATTAGCATTGGTACAGTATAGTAATTATTTTATAGTGATTAGGAGCACAATTAACACCAAAATATTCCTTTGTTTGCTTTGTCTTGCCCACTTTCTTTACAGTCATTCCTTGTTTTACCAGTTTATGCCTTATCCTAATTACTTTAATAATTGTATTGTTAAAGTTATGGTACTCGCCATACATCATGTCTGACCCCCTTTGTTTTTGCCTCTTATCTTCCTTTCCCTCCTTAGGTTCTCAGGGTGGGACTAGTACTAGCGAAGCTTGATTTGGATCTCTTTCTCTCTCTTTTGGAAGTGCTTGGATTGCTGAAAGTAAAGTTCAGCTCATCTCTTTTATGGCTACTTGTGTTTGGGGTTATGCTTTTTACTTTATGTACTCTGAAAACAATTTGTCAAGATGGATATTAAGTGTACTTGGTTTATGAAGTTGTTGTAATCAAACCTTTTCTCCACTGCAATAAAAGTTGTTTTAAAATTTTCAAGTACCAATATTTGTATCTGTCTTGTTATATTCTGTTCTATACACTAATAATGCTCCATGGAAGTTAATGCATTCCCTTTGTGAGTGACATTAATGGACGTGGGGTGTTACACGTGGTATCAGAGCTGAAGGTTACCAGAATAGATATGAATTTTGAAAAACTATTTTTCAAAAGCATTTTGTAAAGAAATACTTTCAAAATTTTGTTTTAAGGAGAGTATTTTTAAGTGAAAAGTTTGTTTGTTTTAAAAACATAACCCCCAAGAGCCATATATCTTTCCTTCGATTCTCCGTTTTGAATCTCTTCCTCTTTCCTTTTTGAATTTCTTCGTCCATGCATATAGATGCTTTTTCTAAGATATGTAAGAACTTCCGTACGATGGGTGGAAAACCACTTCATGGGACTGGGACGTCTGCCAAATCTAGAAGGAAGTGGAGGACTTATGGGTACCTTTAAGGCAGATGGTGGGAGGAAGGTTCAATTAGCTGCTTGGTTAATGAAGAACGAAGCCTCATTTGGTACGAGGCCACGAACAGAGAATGTGTAGGAGAGACATGGAAAGGACACACGATAAAGTAGATCCAAAGAAAGGCGATAAGGATAACAAGGGGCCAAGAGAAAAGGAAGGGCCACACTTGTGAAATACCTGACTACTTAAATAAAGACGTTAGAAAGAAGAAGAAGACTAGTTGTTATCATTACGAGACATCTTATTAGGATCGTCCAAAGAAGCAAAAGGCAAAGGTAAGGACAAGGTACATGATCTTCTGGAGGGCAGACGCGTTCCCTCATGACTGACATACCTGATAGAGGTAGAAATATATCTTGGTTGGAAATTTGGTTTTTCTTTTTGATCATCCTGTTCGAACCTTGTTTGAATTCTGGCGCTTCACACTCGTTTGTATCTGCTTCGTTAGTTGAAACACTGCACCTAAATACTAGTCTAGTTACGGATCCCATAGTAGTCTCAAATCCTATTGGTGGTTCGGCTCATCTTTCAATGATTTGTCGGGATTTGAGAGTGTCTATCTTGGGCATTGGGTTTGAATGCAACGCCTTTGTTCTTGGCTTCATGGGCTAAGGCTTGATTCTATGCATGGATTGGTTAGCTAGATACGGTGCCATCCTAGATTGTGAAAGAAGGGTAGTTAGATTGTTGACTCATCGTGGAAAGACCCTCGATATTTCTTGTGACCCTAGAGGTCCGGTAATGCTTAGCTACCTAGAATCCCTTAACGCATCCAATGATGATTTGGAATCTATTCGTGTGGTCCATGAATATAGTGACGTCTTCGATGAAGTTCGAGGTTTACCCCCGAAGCGCGAGATAGAATTTCGAATATACCTAGTAGATAATGCAAAGCCAGTTGCATTACCAGTGCGCCACATGGCTCCGAGAGAGAGAGAAGAGAACTCAGTAAGCAAGTGAAAGGATTGCTTGAGAAGGGGTTCATAAGAAGGAATATTTCGGAGTGGGGCGCTCCAGTCGTTTTTGCTACGAAATCTGATGGTTCACTTAGATTGTGCGTGGAATATAGAGAGCTGAATAAGCTAACAAAGAAGAACAGACACCTTATTGCCGAGGATAGATGATTTATTCGATCAGTTGGTGGGTGCTTCGGTTTTTTCGCAACTGGATTTGGCTACAGGGTTTCATCAGCTAAGGGTGGCTGAAGATAGCATAGATAAGACTGCATTTAGAACTCCTGACGGTTTCTTCGAGTGGCTCGTCATGCCTTTCGGTTTGACGAATGCACCCGCATACTTTGTTGACTTAATGAATAGGGTGTTTAGGGAGTTTCTAAACAAGTTTGTGATAGTCTTTGTGGACGATATCCTGATTTTCTCTAAAAGTGAAGAAGAGCATGCCGTACATCTTAGGGAAGTCTTAGAGACCGTACGAGCACATAAACTTAAAGCTAAGTTCTCCAAGTGCCATTTTTGGAGAAAAGAAGTGAGGTTTTTAGGACACGTTGTTTCTAAGGAAGGGATAGCTGTGCATCCCGCAAAGGTGGTAGCAACCCAAGATTGGAAGATTCCTAAGAACGCAACATAAGTATGAAACTTTTTTGGGCTGGCTGGTTATTATAGGAAGCTCATTAAGGACTTCGCGAAGATATCAGCCCCACTTACTCGGTTAACAAAGAAGAACTTTATTTTTGCTTGGTATGTTGACTGTAACGATGCTTTCCAACGTTTGAAGAGGGTTTTGACGACCGCTCCAGTTTTAGTTTTTCCAGATGGAAGTAAGCCATTCACAGTGTATACCGGTGCTTGCAAGATAGAGCTTGGAGCAGTTTTCGGTGCAAGAGGAAAAGGTGATATGCAAAAGGCGGCAAGTACGAGTATCGCTTATCACCCACAGACGGGTGAACGGACAGAAAGGGGTAAACAAAATCATTGAAGATCTTTTGAGGTTATGTATCCTAGATTTTGGAAGGACATGAGAAGAGGCAACTAGCTTAGTGATGTTCATGACATGTTTTCACGTATCATATTTGAGGAAGTGTTACAAGATACCGCGGAAGTAGTGGAGCCAAACATGCTTAGAGAAGTGGAAGTAGAGGGAGATTCCACGATTAGACGAGCTCCTGCATGCATCCTTGGGTCGGAGGTATAAGAGCTACGTAACAAAGAGGTCAAGTTGGTCAAAGTGCAATGGGGAGATGATCAAAGAGACGCGACTTGGGAGACGGAAGACAAGATTCGTACACTGTACCCTTTCCTTTTTGAGGGTATGTTTTAACTTCTCCTTTTTTCTACGGCTTTGTTGATACTTGTCCTATCATTTAGTATTATCTTTGCGATGACATCTTCAATCTTTAGTTAGGAAGAACCCTATGGTTGTAAACATGTGTTTGTGACATGTTATGTTTGGTGAATGCAAACGGATGCAAGTGGTTGCTAGTGGTTGCTCGTGGATGCGTGTACACACACATTAGGCACTAGATCGGCTCAATCACCTTCATGTTGCATATAAATGTGTGTGCATATTTAAATTAATGGATGTATAATGGTTGTGTTATCACATGGATGCTGCATTTTGATGAATGGTTGTGCACACATGTAGAAATAATATGTATCGATAGGATTCTTTCGCATACATAATGGATGCATGGCACTATCATGATTTGCATTAAAGAGGTCAACTGAATCAGTAGACCGCTTGATTTTGCATTAGATAAGGAACATATACACGCACTTTTTACATATGTTCATACAGGATTAGAAATCTTGTAAGGACAATAGATGCCTGTGTTTAATTGTTGAGTAGATGGATGATTGGATGTTAGGATATGCATTCTCCTTAACTTGGATATTTCGGGGGTGAAATCCTTTAAGGAGGGGAGAATGTAACACCCCGTGATTTTAAATATTAAAATTAACGAATTAAGAAATACTTAATTTCAAATGCGGGAATTAAGGAAAACGGGTTGCGCCATTGCGTTCACCTCGGAATTGATCTCCTTGAGATAGAGTCCGAGTTTACGTAAATCGGACTCCGTAGGAAGAAGATATCTTTAAATTAAATATTGCAGCAAAACATGAAAAAAGAAGAATGAGAAAAGATTAATGTTTAACATTATTCTAAGTTTTGTAAGCAAAAGACTTAGCAGCTCATTTGGTTAGAACATGTGACTTGCATACAAGAGGTACAGAGTTCGATCCCCGCCAGCGCCATATTTTTGTTTTAGGGGAATGACTAAAAATTGGCTTAGTGTGAACGCAGTTCAAAAAGTGGTTTAGTGTGAAAATGGTTAATTGGGAAGATGGATAAAAAGAATATATATATGTAGAAAATATACATATACACACACACACACACACACACACACATATATATATATATATATATATATATATATATATATATATATATATATATATGACGTGTACGCATCATGTGGCGCATTTTTTTTGTTGGTCAAGGATTGTCTTTTTTTATGTGGCCTTCTCTGATTTGCTTTGTGACAAATTCTGAGGTGTTAGGGCTTATGTGTCATGCTATGATTGGCTGAGTGACACTTGCTTTAGTTGGATGGCTCTGATTGCTCCTAAAACGATCTAACGGCTCACGTAAGATTTAACTTCTATAAAAGCAACCATAATCCTCAAACCCTAAATCACACAAATTCATTCCAAGGAGCCACCATGCCGTCTATGATCGTTCTAGTTTAGCCACCATTCCTTCTTCAACTTAAAAGCAAGATAGAAGCAAGAATCAAAATCAAATCTAAATCCAAATTAGAATAACAATTAGTCTACATCAAAGGCGAGCAATTCAGTTTCAGAATACAAATCCCAGAAAAACAAGATTGTTCTTTTGATTGTAAGTGCTATTTCTTTCACAATATAATTAATAAATTAATTATGATGGGTTGTAATTGGATTATGAGAAGATGTCCGTTGAAACATGTGATGTTAAAGTCTGTTTGTGAAGAAATGACTGTTTTGTTGTTGTATAATTGGTAGATCTATTTATATGTACAATTATACATGTTTAACTTGATTCATTTTATGCAAGTTTACATATGTTAATTTGTGAATCATATGCAAGTTTATGTTATGTGAATCTTATGCAAGTTTATGTATTATAACATATGCGAATCTTAAGCAAGTTTGCGATGTTAAAACATATGTATGCAAGTTTAGGATGTTGAAACATATGTGAATCTTATGCAAGTTTGGGATGTAAAAACATATGTGAATCAAGTATATACATATGCTAGTTTGTAAGCAAAAACATGTGACATTAATTACATGTTTAGATCCATATGCAAGTTTGTAGGAATCTATATGCAAGTTCACATTTTTATTAGATCTATATTTAGATCCAAGGCAGTAACATACTTATGCAAATTTATGTTTCCTATGCTAGTTTTGTATGTGAATCATATGCTAGTTTGTATGAAATTCATATGCAAGTCATAGGAAAACCATATTCATATATGCAAGTTCATAATTACATGTTTAGATCTATACATTTAGATCCATGACAGCACATAGATTATATAAATTTATGTTTTATGACTATTGCCTATCCAAGTGTTGATTATGCAAATTTATGTTAATATGAATCATAATCATGCCAGTTTTGATCCATGTTATGCTAGTTAGATCTATTTTGTGTGTTATGCAAGTTGTGATGTTTCTTTCCTTTTTATTAGTTAGACTATTTGCGAGTCTAACATATTTCACGTTCAACGTACAAACGATGTGGGGATAATGGGAAAATATTAAATTTTGCAAAATTGCGAATTGGCATAAAATGGCATAAAGGCATATAATTAATTTGAGACATTAATTGGCCTAATTTATATGCATAGTAATTATGGGCATAATTTAAGTGACAATTATGGACATGGATTAAAATTGGAAGTTATTGGCAATTTGAAATAGGGATATTAATTCAAATTGGGGTTCAATAATAATAACTGCCTAAGACACGAGGTTAGACTCGTTTGTGGTGTAAGACTGCCCGGACCCGCCCGACAAATCCAGCAACCACAAATGGTAGTCTAATGTGAGAGGTCAAAGGCACAAATTAAATGGGTAATAAAGGCCTAAGACACGAGGTTAGACTCGTTTGTGGTGTAAGACTGCCCGGACCCGCCCGAAAAATCTAGCAACCACAAACAGTAGTCTAATGTGAGATGTCAAAGGCATAATTTAAAAGATGCTTAGACACGAGGTTAAGTCTTGCTAGTGGTGGAAGTCTACCTGGAACCGCCCGACATATCCAGCGGCCACAAGCAATTGACTTAATGTGATGGGTCCGTGCATTAATAATTAATTAATGCTGATTAAAGACGAATATGAATGACAAACAGAAGTTTGGTTGAGTGAGTGATTCTCTGAGTAACAATCTGATGTTGATTTCGGTCTTCGGGGTTGGTACTTAGGGAGTTATTCTCTTAACCAATGTATCTGTGAACTAAGATGTACTTAATCATAAATTAAGTAAAACATGGTAAGTGGATAGGGTTAAGACCACCTTAACCAATAATATATAAGTGGGTAGGGTTAAGACCAGCTTAACCAATAATATATATATATATATATATTAATCTGATAAGTGGATAGGGTTAAGACAAACTTAACCAATAATATGTATTGATCTGATAGGGTTAAGACAAGCTTAACCAATAATAATATATTGATCTGATAAGTGGATAGGGTTAATACCAACTTAACCAATAAGATATAAGTAGATGGGGTTTAGACCGGCTTAACCAATAATATATTGATCTGATAAGCGGATAGGGTTAAGACAAGCTTAACCAATAACACATGTTGATTTATTAAGTGGATAACATGGGGGACATGTGGGATATAATTATAAACACTTAACCAAGTTGAAAACATGTAAGAAGACATGAATAAGAAGGGGTTAAGTGGGGAATCTTAGTGGGGACCAAGCATAGGTGGAAAGCTTGTGTGGGGACCCTTTTCAAACCAGTAACCCATTAAGTATCTTTGTGAGCTCGACCTAAGTCAAGGACGGGACACGCTTACTGAGTTTGATTGTAAGAGGTCAAAACGGGTTAGCGGTGGCAATGCAAGTCCAACAGGGTCATGTGCGTGCGTGGGCCCAGGCTGGTAGGTAAGACATTGTTGCATCGTGTAGATATAAGCCGTGCATCTTTAGTGGTATCGGTTTGCCCCTTTGGGGAGTGATACACCCCACTGTGTGACCAGCACGGGTATCTATGAGTTAGGGAGCCGATCGAATGAGGATGGGCCGATCGAATGGGGAAGGTAGTGGGTACGACTAGCAGAGATAGGAGCAGACGACACCTATGAAGACAGCTAGGAGTATAACTACCATTTTATGAATAAAAATTGTAATCAGTATGGGGAGGGTAGTGGGTACGACTAGCGGAGATGGGGGCAGATGACACCTATGAAGACAGCTAGGGGTATGCGAAACTACCATTATTGTATTTTCGTTCAGTGGACGGGATCAACTTTTAGGGTGACTAGTAATGGTGCGGTGTAATTAGCATTAGTGCAGTATAGTAATTATTCTACAGTGATTAGGAGTCCAATTAACGCCAAAATATTCCTTTGTTTTCTTTGTCTTGCCCACTTGCTTCACAGTCATTCCTAGTTTTACCAGTTTATGCCATATCCTAAATACTTTAATAATTGTATTGTTAAAGTTATGGTACTCGCCAGACTTCATGTCTGACCCCCTTTGTTTTCGCCTCTTTTCTTCCTTCACCCCCCAGGTTCTTAGGGTGGGACTAGTACTAGCGGAGCTTGATTTGGATCTCTTTCTCTCTCTTTTGGAAGTGCTTGGATTGCTGAAAGTAAAGTTCAACTCATCTCTTTTATGGCTACTTGTGTTTGGGGTTATGCTTTTTACTTTATGTACTCTGAAAACAATTTTTCAAGATGGATATTAAGTGTACTTGGTTTATGAAGTTGTTGTAATCAAACCTTTTCTCCGCTGCAATAAAAGTTGTTTCAAAATTTTCAAGTACCAATATTTGTATCTGTCTTGTTATATTCTGTAATGACCCAGATTTCGGCCAACTAATTTTAAATATCTAATACGGATTTAAATATTTAGTTGATAATGTAAATGGTGTTTTATATTTGAGTTATCAATTAAATAATCGATTTCGATTTAATGTCGAATAAACTAAATTATCGTAATGCAGTAATAATTTAATTTAAAAATATACAGCTGAATCGAATCAGTTCAGATAATCAATTCAAACTCCTGTTTGAATTAGAATAATAATATTAATCGATTTTCGAAGAATTTAATTGATTTGAAATTTAATTTATATCAATATAAATTAATATCTGTTTCGGATGATCGAATTGGACTTCGTGACCTATCCCAGTGTGTCCGAAATAGGGGTATTACCCTAAGATTGTCAGTTGTTGGGTTCGGAAAAGAGTTCGGAATCATGATGTATTTTAAATTAAAGGATAATGGTTGAAAAACAAATTTAAAATAAAATAAAAAATTTTAGTTGTGGACAAAAACAAGGGGCCGTGTATCCTCCATCTCCACACAAAAGAGAACACCACGACTTCCTTCATCACCATAGAAATGAGAGTGTCGTGGATCCTTCACCTCCACAAAAATATGGCCTCGTCTTCCTTTCTAAACCACACCCTTTGTCTATAAAATCGAAGCCTTCATCACTTCTAAAAACAAATCCAAGTCCTCTCGCTTCTTTTTCTCAGTAACCAAAATTTGATCCTCCGAGCCTCCTACCATTTACTCTACGTGAGATCCATTCCTGATGATCGAAAGTACACGACGGCAGCTAGGGCTTTAAATTGGAAATCGCAATCTTCAATCTGCGTACTAGAGGAGGTGATGTTTTTGGGGCGCGATGATTTCCAGTGGAGTTCGACGATCAACCTAGACGAGCTGGGGTAGGGTTCGTTGGTGATTTGCGATGTGCGATGGGCAGAGGTGGTTTAGGGCAAGGCAAGTAAGGTCGCGGTTTGGGTTTTTCGAAGCTCTGAAGCTCGCTACGTCAGTTCTGGAGGCGACGAGGTGCTCTAATTAAAGTCGAGGAGTTTCAGAACTTTTTGCATGGCGCTTCGTTGATAGAGGAGCGGGTTTCTCAGGGACTGTGTGGTGATCGGAGTTTGTCAAAATAGGGTAAAGGAGAAGATAATGTATGGGCACTGGTACTGGAGTTCGAAGGAACTGAATTCGGTTTTTAGGCGATGGATCTTGGAAGAACAGGGTGTCGCAGCAATGGTGGGGTGCCTACAAGTTGTTCGGTGGTTTGCCAAAGTGACTGATGTAGTTTTGGGTTAATTGCAGTTGGCGATTTGCTAGGGAAGACACTGTTTTATTCAATAAGGTGGTGGTTTAACATGGAGAAGAAAGATTTAAAGATCATTAAGGCAAGGATAAATCAAATTAAATCATTCGTGTGGAGTTCGAAGAGTCGGAAACCAATGAAAAGAAATTAACAAGTGCAGATTGAAAATCACGGTGAGTAAATCTCACTCACCGCTTTAATTAGAATTATTTTTATTCGGTAAAAATAATTGTTGTTGCTTTTTTGAATGCTTTCTGGTTGATTTAAATATATTAGTTATTTAGGGTGACTATTATATTTATATATATATATATATATATAAATTGGTTTGGTGGTTGGATTCCCGTAGTCTCATTAGCGGATGTCCGCGATACCATTAGCGGATGATTACCCTATACGCCCCCACACTATTATAGTGGATGACCTTCTATACCGCGATATCCTGCCTCGAAGTAGGATGGGTATTACTATGTTGACTAAGGTCTGTGGATGCAGGAAAATAGGTTGGAGGAATCCAACTGGATTCCTCAAAAATATATTATCTGTTTGTTTATTTGTTTGCATATATACTGTCATAGATGATGTGTTAGAAAATCTAAAATAAATAATTGGTTGTTTGGTGTTTAAATATCACTGGGCCTAAGTGTTGATATTTAAAAATATCATAAAAAGGAATTGAAATAGAATTTGAATTCAAAGGAATTAAAATAGAATTTGAATTCAAAGGAATTGAAATAGAATTTGAAATTAAAGGAATTCAAATAGAATTTGAATTCAAAGGAATTCAAATGGATTTGAATAAAGAAAGTTCAAATGAAATTTAAAATATAGAGATTTAAAAATAGAATTCAAATGGAGTTTAACTATAGAATTTGAAAATAGAATTCAAATGGAGTTTAACTATAGAATTTAAAAATAGAATTCAGATGGAGTTTAAATATAGAATTTGAATATAAAAATTCAAATAGATGTTGAATATAGAAAATTTTGAATATAGGATTCAAATAGAGCTAAAATTGAATTTGAATATAGGATTCAAATAAAGTTAAAATTGAATTTGAATATAGGATCCAAATAGAATTGAAAATAGATTAGAATATAGAAATTCAAATGAAGTTTGAAAATAGATTTGAATATAGAAATTAAAATGGAGATTGAAAATGTAATTTGAATATAGGAAATTCAATTTGAATTGAAATAGAATTTGAATATAGAAGATCGAAGTATAAATAAATTTATTTCCGAGTTAGGGAAAATCGACAATTGTAGAAGATCGGAAATATAACGTTGAATTGGAAAAATGGATTTGATATATATTAAAAATATATCAGAATGGAGTTGAATTTATTATGAACGAAGTTAAACGTTTTTATATATAAATATAATTAAAAAACTCGCCGCAGCGCGGCAGTTCGTAAATGGCGATTCGAACTTCAATTGAGTATACAGAACTCAATTGAAATCAGAATTCTTTGAAACAAGAACCTTCGGGACTGGTTGAATAATATTTTTCTAATGAAAGAGAAAAATCTAGATTTCGTCGTATAGATTTTGAGTTATGTCAAAATCAATTTTTCAGAAAAACAGCGCCATAATCGTTTTAAAAACGATAACGGTTTATTTAAATAAATAAAAGGATTTTAAGGAAATACAAATCCGAATTGACATTAGAAAAATCCAGACTGGAGATACAAAATATATATGAACTCCAGTGAAATAATTGAAATGATTTTTGAGATAGAAATCATATTTTAAATGGTTAAAAAGAATTAACTAAATTGGAGAATAATTAGTTAAAGGAAATTTGAATCGAAATTGGGTTTTTGGATAAGTGAAAGAAATTGAGAATTTATATTCGAAATCGAATATATAACTCGAGTTGAAAATAGAATTAGATTTGGTTCATGAGTAGATTAAAATATATTTGAATGTGATATGTTCAAATAAATTAGTGAAATAAGCAAAAGAGTTGATTAACGAATTAATTAATGAGTTGAGTTAAAACAAGTGTAGTAAGTTGAAATGAATTAGAAATGTATGGATATACATGAGATAGGTATGGAATGAAGTTAATGAAGTTAATGAAGATATATATATATATATATATATATATATAATGCTCGACAAAAAGGTACGTATTTAATTCATATATGAGATTTTATGCGCCGTATCGGCTAGCCGCTTGGCTTTTTCTTTTTCTTTTGATTTTGGTGAGGGCCATGGGAGGCTATTTGAAATATCCCGATGCTCCTGGTACAAAGGAGGTTATGGCGAATTTTTCCGGAAATTTAAGGAGTTAGAATATTTTTAAGAAGTTTGATAACTAGAATCTATATATCAATATATATAAAAGTCGATAAGAAAACAAACTTAAAAATAGAATAATATAATAAAAAGGAAGACTAGGAATAAAATCTCGGAAGAATAGAAAGAGAAAGTGTATACGTGTTTAAAAATGAATAAGTAGTTGTATGGTATTGATTATTCGAGTAAGTAGTCATATCTATTTTGACGTTATAAATGTTATTCAGTCAAGGTCTGAAAGGTAGTTATACCCCAACTGGATTGATTTCATTATTAACAAATAAATAGTAAGATTTCAGGCTCGAAGATCAATGTTGGATAAGAGTTAGTTGAATATAGTATTTGGGTTGTCGTAACAATGTTTTACACAACATCCGTTTTAACCCAAATAAGTGTAAACTTGGAAATAAAATAATAACTATTTCCTAAGTATAGAAATAAACGAGATCGGAAAAGAGATAAGTAATTGAAATATTTTCCAATTATAAATAGAAGATATTTTCTAAGTACAGAAAGTAAAGGAAGACGATATTCAGAAATGTTTTCCAAATAGCGTAAAAGGCCAATATGGTTATTGAAAATATTTGGTTAACAAATATTGATAAGGAAATGGAGAAGAGATTTAATTAATGAAATATTAATTAAAGAGACCAGTGATTTGTTTGATATGCTGAATGAACACTTGTTTTTATTCGATGGTTAAATCACAGACTATGGAAGTTTTGACCATCGTTGTCAATATGGAGAGACCGGTTGGATTATTATCCGTAGAACCACTCCGTATTGGCATAAGCGTTGCGAACCAAGTATGTTGAATATATTGAAGAAGGAGTAAAGTGCAAGGGCTGTTGTATAAGTCCTAGGTAGAGATTGCCTAGGATGGATATACTGAATAATACCTTCGGTTTCGTTCAGTCCCAGAACGAACGTATATGGACGAGTGTCTGACAGAGTATTTCCAAAGATTGAATGGGTTGGTCTGTATAAATATATATGGTTGCAATGGATTTATTCCCTTAGCATAACATCCAGAATATTTGTGCAAATCAATAAATGATTAACGGATCTGACAATGTGGCATTCAAAGTGATCATGTTATCAATGAATGAAAAGAAATCGTAGCCTCTGGCCTCAACAACCGGAAATGACAAAAATCAGGCAGGCAGCATGGCTATGTAGGTCTCACCTATTAGGGTGTATAATCACCTGATCTAGAGTTTCATTTACTTCTAAAAATCTATTGTCGATGCTGTCCCATTCGGGAAACGGTTGCTGATCCCAACCGTTGGTGATATACATTCGATACACTCACGCAAAATGAGTGGTCGGTCATGTGTGGCTGAGTTGCAAGATGTTCTTGTTGAACTTGGTGTATTCTCCTCTAGAGATACACCAGCGGCAGGTGGTTCCATACCTTGTCATAGTTGGAAATCAAATATCCAATAAGTGCCCGCGGTTTATGAATGGATATTATATATGTGGAACGTGAGATGCAAACGTTCCACTAGATTGTTATTTACTTGATTTAGACATTATTATAATATCAAAAGAGTTTTAATATAAAGATTATCGTTCCTTTCAAAGGGATTTTGAAAGTTAAATCAAGTGTTTGGATTCTCATAAGGGAAAAATCTGTTCCGTGTTATACGGCGTGGTCTTATGAGATATCATTTAGTTTCTGAAACTGTTTTAAACTGTTTACTCATACCAGTCCCATGACTGACCCAGAGTTTATTTTTGTTCTACCTAAACTCTTGGGTGCCTAAATTTGTACGGGCAGTCAAGTAGTTCAGGATTTTAAATATCTATCTAAAGGAGCTTGGAGCAGGAGGCTTCAGCGTTAGTTATATAGAGTTTTGTTCCGCTGTGTTGTACTACGATAAGTGTATGTTATACAGTTGAAATTTTGTATTTCAAAAGTTATGATATATTATATTTTGTTCCGCTGCGTTGTGAGATTCTGTGTTGTTGTTTCTGTTCTTCTTATACCTTTTTCTTCTAAAAAATATGATTCGTATTTTCGTGATATTTGGGATGGACGTATGATGTATATAGTCAACTCTAATATTATGGATTTTGGGTCACTACAGTTGGTATCAGAGCTGAGGTTGAGCGAATACCTATGCTTGTGTGGCATGTGTTCATTAGAGATAGGGTCAGTAGTACCGTAGAATGATTGAGTGTATATATATACGAGAGAACGTATTTGTTATTTGATATAAAAACTGTTTTATATTGTGTTGACTAGTCTGTTGAGTGAATTATGAATTTTGATCGAATCGTGGGACGCCACGATGTCGATAGGAGTTTATAAACACTTGAACAGAATATTGGACATGATATTGTTTTAAATGGTTGAGTAGATTGTTAGAATTATAATCGAATGAGATTATAAAACGGAAATAGTTATATATAACCAATAGAATTTGTATAAGAAGGAAATATACAAATAAGATGAATTAAAATGAAATTCAAACCAGAATTCAGAATTTAAAATCCTGGGAAGAAGAATTAGATGGATTTTTGAAAGTAATTAAGCAATGAACTCACTTCAGTGGTTGGAAAATAATTCTGATGATGCTTGCAACATTATCAGTATTCATTTTTGAGTTTCTAAGTGATGAATTGCTACCTTAGAAAAGATTTTGAAGGAAATTTGTTTGAAAGAAAACAAGCTGATTTGAAAATTCAAATGTTTTGAATTTGAAATGGGAATAAATATATGTATATATATTTATGTGGTTTCAAAAGGATTTGAAATAAAAACTGGGAATTTGAATTCTAAAATTTAAATTTAACTTAAGAAAGTTAAATGAATCAAAGGGAATAAATTGAACCAGAATCAATTTAAATGAATTAGAATGCATATGAATGTAAACCAAAAGTTTGGTTGGAATTAAAGTCATAGGAATATGAAGAGTTGAGTTCAACATAAATGAGTTTATAAAAAGATAATGGTTCTGAAGCATTTTTCCAACCATAGTAATTTCGGGGACGAAATTCTTTTAAGAGGGGAAGATTGTAATGACCCAGATTTCGGCCAACTAATTTTAAATATCTAATACGGATTTAAATATTTAGTTGATAATGTAAATGGTGTTTTATATTTGAGTTATCAATTAAATAATCGATTTTGATTTAATGTCGAATAAATTAAATTATCGTAATTCAGTAATAATTTAACTTAAAAATATACAGCTGAATCGAATCAGTTCAGGTAATCAATTCAAACTCCTGTTTGAATTAGAATAATAATATTAATCGATTTTCGAAGAATTTAAATGATTTGAAATTTAATTTATATCAATATAAATTAATATCCGTTCCAGATGATCGAATTGGACTTCGTGACCTATCCCAGTGTGTCCGAAATAGGGGTATTACCCTAAGATTGTCAGTTGTTGGGTTCGGAAAGGAGTTCGGAATCATGACGTATTTTAAATTAAAGGACAATGGTTGAAAAACAAATTTAAAATAAAATAAAACATTTTTGTTGTGGTAAAAAACAAGGGGCCGTGTATCCTCCATCTCCACACAAAAGAGAACACCACGACTTCCTTCTTCACCACAGAAATGAGAGTGCCGTGGATCCTTCACCTCCACAAAAATATGGCCTCGCCGTTCCTTTCTAAACCACACCCTTTGTCTATAAAATCGAAGCCTTCATCACTTCTAAAAACAAATCCAAGTCCTCTCGTTTCTTTTTCTCAGTAAACAAAATTTGATCCTCCGACCGTCCTACCATTTACTCTACGCGAGATCCATTCCTGATGATCGAAAGTACACGACGGCAGCTAGGGCTTTAAATTGGAAATCGCAGTCTTCAATCCGCGTACTGGAGGAGATGATGCTTTTGGGGCGCGATGATTTCCAGTGGAGTTCGACGATCAACCTAGACGAGCTGGAGTAGGGTTCGTTGGTGATTTGCGATGTGCGATAGGCAGGGGTGGTTTAGGGCAAGGCAAGTAAGGTCGTGGTTTTTCGAACCTATGAAGCTCGCGACGTCAGTTCTGGAGGCGACGAGGTGCTCCAATTCAAGTCGAGGAGTTTTAGAACTTTTGGCGTGGCGCTTCGTTGATGGAGGAGAGGGTTTCTCAGGGAGTGTGTAGTGATCGGAGTTTGTCAAAATAGGGTAAAGGAGAAGACAATGGTATGGGCGCTGGTACCGGAGTTCGAAGGAACTGAAATCAGTTTTTAGCCGATGGATCTTGGAAGAACAGGGTGTCGCAGCGATGATGGGGTGCCTACAAGTTGTTCGGTGTATTGCCAAAGTGACTGATGCAGTTTTGGGTTAATTGCAGTTGGTGATTTGCTAGGGAAGACACTGTTTTATTCAATAAGGTGATGGTTTAACATGGGGAAGAAAGATTTAAACATCACTAAGGCAAGGATAAATCAAATTAAATCATTCGTGTGGAGTTCGAAGAGTCGGAAACCAATGAAAAGAAATTAACAAGTGCACATTGAAAATCACGGTGAGTAAATCTCACTCACCACTTTAATTAGAATTATTTTTATTCGGTAAAAATAATTGTTGTTGCTTGTTTGAATGCTTTCTGGTTGATTTAAATATATTAGTTATTTAGGGTGACTATTATATGTATATATATATTGGTTTGGTGGTTGGATTCCCGCAGTTTCATTAGCGGATGCCCGCGGTACCATTAGCGGATGATTACCCTATACGCCCCACGCTATGATAGTGGATGACCTTCTATACCGCGATATCCTGCCTCGAAGCAGGATGGGTATTACTATGTTGACTAACGTCTGTGGATGCAGGAAAACGGGTTGGAGGAATCCAACTGGATTCCTCAAAAATATATTATCTGTTTGTTTATTTGTTTGCATATATACTGTCATGTATGATGTGTTAGAAAACCTGAAATAAATAATTGGTTGTTTGGTGTTTAAATATCACTGGGCCTAAGTGTTGACATTTAAAAATATCATAAAAAGGAATTGAAATAGAATTTGAATTCAAAGGAATTAAAATAGATTTTGAATTTAAAGGAATTGAAATAGAATTTGAAATTAAAGGAATTCAAATAGAATTTGAATTCAAAGGAATTCAAATGGATTTGAATAAAGAAAGTTCAAATGAAATTTAAAATATAGAGATTTAAAAATAGAATTCAAATGGAGTTTAACTATAGAATTTGAAAATAGAATTCAAATGGAGTTTAACTATAGAATTTAAAAATAGAATTTCAAATGGAGTTTAAATATAGAAATTGAATATAGAAATTCAAATAGATGTTGAATATATAAAATTTAAAGGAAATTCAAGTATAGAATTTGAATATAGGATTCAAATAGAGGTAAAATTGAATTTGAATATAGGATTCAAATAAAGTTAAAATTGAATTTGAATATAGGATCCAAATAGAATTGAAAATAGATTTGAATATAGAAATTCAAATGAAGTTTGAAAATTGATTTGAATATAGAAATTAAAATGGAGATTGAAAATTGAATTTTAATATAGGAAATTCAATTTGAATTGAAATAGAATTTGAATATAGAAGATCGAAGTATAAATAAATTTATTTTCGAGTTAGGGAAAATCGACAATTGTAGAAGATCGGAAATATAATGTTGAATTGGAAAAATTGATTTGATATATATTAAAAATATATCAGAATGGAGTTGAATTTATTATAAACGAAGTTAAACGTTTATATATATAAATATAATTAAAAAACTCGCCGCAGCGCGGCAGTTCGTAAATGGCGATTCGAACTTCAATTGAGTATACAGAACTCAATTGAAATCAGAATTCTTTGAAACAAGAACCATCGGGACCGGTTGAATAATAGTTTTCTAATGAAAGAGAAAAATCTAGATTTCGTCGTATAGATTTTGAGTTATGTCAAAATCAATTTTTCAGAAAAACAGCGCCATAATCGTTTTAAAAACGATAATGGTTTATTTAAATAAATAAAAGGATTTTAAGGAAATAAAAATCCGAATTGACATTAGAAAAATACAGACTGGAGATACAAAATATACATGAACTCTAGTGAAGTAAGTGAAATGATTTTTGAGATAGAAATCATATTTTAAATGGTTAAATAGAATTAACTAAATTGGAGAATAATTAGTTAAAGGAAATTTGAATCGAAATTGGGTTTTTGGATAAGTGAAAGAAATTGAGAATTTATATTCGAAATCGAATATATAACTCGAGTTGAAAATAGAATTAGATTTGGTTCATGAGTAGATTAAAATATATTTGAATGTGATATGTTCAAATAAATTAGTGAAATAAGCAAAAGAGTTGATTAACGAATTAATTAATGAGTTGAGTTAAAACAAGTGTAGTAAGTTGAAATGAATTAGAAATGTATGGATATACATGAGACAGGTATGGAATGAAGTTAATGAAGATATATATATATATATATATATATATATATATATAGAATGCTAGACAAAAAGGTACGTATTTAATTCATATATGAGATTTTATGGGCCGTATCGGCTTTTTCTTTTTCTTTTGATTTTGGTGAGGGCCATGGGAGGCTATCTGAAATATCCCGATGCTCCTGGTACAAAGGAGTTTATGGCGATTTTTTCCGGAAATTTAACGAGAAAGAATATTTTTAAGAAGTTTGATAACTAGAATCTATATATCAATATATATAGAAGTCGATAAGAAAACGAACATAAAAATAGAATAGTATAGTAAAAAAGGAAGACTAGGAATAAAATCTCGTAAGAATAGAAAGAGAAAGTGTATACGTGTTTAAAAGCGAATAAGTAGTTGTATGGTATTGATTATTCGAGTAAGTAGTCATATCTGTTTTGACGTTATAAATGTTATTCAGTCAAGGTATGAGAGGCAGTTATACCCCAACTGGATTGATTTCATTATTAACAAATAAATAGTAAGATTTCAGGCTCGATGTAATGACCCGGGATTTTGGCGATCTTGGTTATCCGATATACAACACATATCGATCACCCAAGGATCGAAAATACCAGTCATTAATGAAAGAAATTAGAGGGTGAGGAAAGATAAGATAGAAACTTAGAATAGAAGAAGAAGAAAAACACAACATCAGAGTAACACGAATCTCACAGCGGAACGAATAACATATATTTCATAACATAACTTTGAAATATAAATCTGTACTTGAACATACATCATTATCAAAGTACAACACTTACAACACAATGGAAATAAACTATTGCTACATGATCCTGAAGCCTCCTGCTCCAAGCTCTTCGAGTATATCTGTAAAATCCCAACTACTTGACTGCCCGTACAAATTTGGGCACCCAAGAGTTTAGGGAAAACAACAAAATAAACTCCGGGTCAGTCATGTGACTGGTGTGAGTAAAACAGTTTAAAACAGTTCAAACAGGTAAATGATATCTCATAAGACCACGCCGTATAACGGAACGGGTTTTCCCTTATGAGAATCCAAATTATCTTTATATCAAAAACCTTTTAATATTATAATAATGTTTATCAACCACAATATAATAATCATCTAGTAGAAACGCTTTCATCTCACGTTCTACATATATATAGTCTACAATCAAAACCGCAAGCACGTATTGGGTAATGGATTTCCAACTATGACAAGGTATGGAACCACCTTTCGCTAGTGTACCTCTAGAGAGGAATACACTGGGTTCAACAAGAACATCTTGCAACCCGGCCACACATGACCGACCACTCATTTCGCTTGAGTGTATCGAATGTATATCACCAACGGTTGGGATCAGCAACCATTCCCGAATGGGACAGCATCAACAATAGATTTTTAGAAATAAATGAAACTCTAGATCAGGTGATTATACACCCTACTTCGGTGCGACCGACTTAGCCATGCTGCCTGCCCGATTTCTGTCATTTACCGGATGTGAGGCTAGAAGCTACGCTTTATCATCACATCAGATCCACTTCAAATGTCACATCGTCAAATCCATCAAATCACCGATTGACATCTACAACAATACATTATGTGTTAGCTAAAAGAAGTTTCCTTCTCCGCTTCCACTCTTGGTACGGTTGGAGAAATCAATGTACGTGATCGTCTGGAAATACTCTGTCAGACATCCGTCCATACAAGTCATCCAGGAACAGGATGAACCGAAGGCACTATTCAATACATCCATCTTAGACACTGTTATTGTAACAACCCGGAAATGCGAGCCAGTTTAAAATTTTTATTTTGGCAATTTTAGCGAATGTTGATTATTTAAAATGAATTATTTTAAATAATAACGACGAAAAATTTATTTTCAATAGAATAGAACGTATATATCATATGCGTCGTCGTTAGAATATACATAATTATTTATAATTATAAATAGAATTGAAAATGGCGCGGTAGTTCGATAATTCGATTTCAAACTTCAATTGAATGTACCGGGTGCAAAATAAACCGGATTTTAGCGAAACCAAAAATAATAGGATCTATTTGAGGATATCTTTCCAACGAATCCGAAAAATCGAAATTTCATAGCGGGAATCAAAAGATATGTCCAATTGAAAATTCTGAATAGTTGCCATGGAATTCAGGCCCTTAAAAATAGGAATTTGGCAAACGACCTTGGATTCCGACGAAACCACTTTTGTTGGATCCGTGATGCCAAATTATTGCTAGGTTTCAAATTTCGTAATTTTTTGAATCAGTATGTGAGCGTGGCAAAGGAAAACGCGTTTGACCAGTTTCAATTGATTTTAATTGACTGGAAAATGGCCATTTCTATAACGGTCTCAGAATTTGACGAAACTAGTTTTGTTAGGACCGTATCTTCAATACGAAGCTAGAAAATATTTTTCTGGGATTTATAGAGTTAGTATGTGACCCCAGTGAATTGAAATGCGCGTTCAAATTCAATATATAGAGTTATATGTTGATTTTGACGAAAACTGATCGAAACGATAAAATCAGCTTACGATACATATCCCATTGTGTTCGGAATGGGGGGTAATTAGCTATGGACGACAGTCGGTGGGCTTGATTTCGAGGTCGAAATAAAAAGATGCTTTTTGAAGATAAATTAATAATTAAATAAATTATATATATATTTTCATATACCCCCCCGTTCTTTGTTTTCTCCACTCAGAAAAAAAAGGGGCTGGGAAGAGGATCGACGGGGGCGATCCGCCGCCCATCGCGCCGCCGGAGCAGGCGCTCCCTTCCCCCTCCGATCCTTCTCCTCCAGTCCCTCCTTTCCTCTCCTCCAGCTCGACCTAGCCACGAACCCCAAACCCGATCAGCCCCCGAACACCCACAGACCCCCCCCCCCTCCGCTTGAACGGACCTGCAGCGCACCCCCCTCCTTGGCACCTTCCCCTCCTCCTTCCCCTTTCGATTCGACAGCCCACAACCCCCCCGGCCTTCGATTTTGACTGTAAGCCCCTTTTTACTTATTTACTTTTATTTTATTTCTTTTTTTCCTATGTAATTGGTATTAGCAAATTATAAAAATCAGTTTTTTTATATATAGCATGATATAAAAGGTTATATTTTTATCATATAGAAAAGGTTAGACTTTTATATAGGAAAAAGTTAGAATTTTTAAAATAGAAAAGATTTGATTTTTCTATATGAAAAGACCATATTTTTATAATTGAAAGGCGAGATTTTTGTTATAAAAAAGAACGGTTTTTTATAAGTAGAAAGATCGGATTTTTAAAGTTTGAAAGGAATTATAAAAATATAATCTTTATCGATACGAACACTGTTATCAAAATATGATTTTTACCATATAGTTAGCAATAGAAAAGATTAGATTTTTAAAATAGAAAAGATTAGATTTTTGAAATGGAAAAGGCGAGATCTTTATATTTAAAAAGGCGAAATCTTTATATTTGAAAAGGTGAAATCTTTATATTTGAAAAGATGAAATCTTTATATTTGACAAGGCAAAATCTTTATATTTGAAAACATGAAATCTTTATATTTGAAAAGGCGAAATCTTTTTATAAAGAATTGCGTGATAAGAATATAATCTCTATTATATAGTAGCGGTGTAAAAATAGAATTTTTATCTATATAGTAGCGGTGTAAAAATAGAATTTTTATCTATATAGCATCGATGTAAAAATAGAATTTTTATCTATATAGTAGCGATGTAAAAAAAGAATTTTTATCCATATGGAGCGATTATAAAAATATAATTTTTATATACATAGCAACAATATAAAAATGTGATTTTTATATATGTAGTGACTGCGGGCAGTGAAAGTGACAAAAGGCGAGAACGGCGGAGATTTTCTACATATGAGAAGTCGAGACGTTTGGATTAGCTAGTTAGTGAGAACTTCTCACTCTAAATTTCATTTTCTAGTTATATATATACTAGGATGCAGACGGTGCTTAGCAGCACCCGACACCCGTCGTCCACAGACCATGGACGGCTTGTATGTTTGATTGATGTGTTGTAAAAATTGTTTGTGATGTTGATGTGAAATCGATAATAAATGTAGATAGTTGAAATAAATTAATTATCGTTAAAAATATATTTTTTAACGTGAATGTGAATAAATAAATATTTATAAACAAATCGGCCGATTTGTTTATATACACTGATTTGACTGATATTGATTGGGATGATAAATTTTACACATCGCCAAACTGCACAAATAATAATCTGTGTTTGTTGATTTGACACCCAGCATGGGTGTTGGGATGATATTTGGCGTACACCAATCCCAATTATTTAATTGTATGTCGATCGATTAGTCGATAGGCTGTGTAAGCGTTGATTATTTATATTTGATGCTTATGCAGTTGTGTAGTGCCCCTTGGATGATGGTTGATTGCTTATCATTGTTATAATATACATGTGTTGTATGGAATCCATATAATTAACATTATATGGTGATTGATTGGGCCTCATTCCAATCGGGAAAATAATGAATATTATAAAAGAAAATTCATGTGTTGAAAGGAATATAGATTCATGTGTTGAATAGAATAAATATTCATGTGTTGAATAGAATATAGATTCATGTGTTGAATAGAATAAATATTCAATTGTTGAATAGAATAAAGAAGTTTTTGAAAAATATAAAGCCGTGTTGATTAGAGATGCGTTATTTTGATGCGAACGATATTTATATCGATTTTATTCGTTTTATAATGAATATTGAAAAGTGATTTCAAAATTTAATATTCTGAAATGAAATTCAAATTAAATTATATTAAAATTCAAATTGAAATTTTATTGAATCAATTTGAAATGAATTCGAATTAAATAAAATTGAAATGAATTCGATTCGAATTGAATAGAAAGTGAATTTGAATTTGAATTGAATAGAAATGAATTCAAATCGAATTCAACTGAAATTGAATTAAAAACGAATTGAAATCATTTTGAATGAAATTTAAAACGAACTGAAATTGAATTGAAATCAATTTGAAATGAATTCGATTTGAATTAAATAGAAGGTAAATTCAAATTGAATTGAATTGAAACGAATTAGAATTTGAATTGAATCGAAACGAATTTGAATTCGAATTAAATAAAGTTGAAATGAATTCGAATTGAAATCAAATATATTTGAAATTGAAGATGAAGTTGAAATTGTTTTTGAAACGAATTTAGAACTATTTATAAAATTCGTTTTAAAAAGGAAATCGATGAAATATATATATATAATATATATATAATATATATAATGGCCTGAATAGAACGCGCCGCGCCGCGGTAGTTCGTGAATTTCGACCATTGACTTCGAATTGACGTTGCGGGAGATCCGACCGTCGGATTCTCCTAAAACCGGAACCATTTGGTTCGTATCGAAAATAGCTTTCCAATGAATATTAGAAATTTGAAATCTAACGGTTGGATTTGGAATTATGTCAAAATCAAATTTGGAAAAGGTTGCTGTAAGTGCAGTTCGATGGCCGTTGAGGGAAATCGACTGTACGGGCCTTGATAAAATTATTAAAAGTATCCATTATTTGTGTTAAATCATAAGAAATGATTTAGGAAAAATTGGGCTGAAAAATTCCATATTTGAAAAGATAAAAATAGATTTTTATCGAAATGAACTAGTTTTGAACTAGAATTAAAATCAATTTATTTTTGAAATAAATAAATTGAATTTGAAAGTGATTTTTTAAAAATAATCAATATTCCCAATACGTGAATTAGACTGGGGTTGAATCGAAATTATCTTCGGAATATTTCGATATTGGATTTCGTGACTATACAGATATTGTTATGGGAATTTGAAAGATATATTTTATATCGTTATTTCCAATACGATATTTGTTGGTTTCAGAATTTGATATTGAATATAAGCCAGTATATTTTCTATTCAGAGCCTTGTATTTAATATCGAATGTGATTTGGGTTTATCGTGAATCGTGTTTTAGATGACATTGGTTCTTTAACCCAGTTAAAGGCAGGATGTTGATTTTTGAAAAGATTAAAACTAAGTGGAGTTTTAAGGAATATTTAATTAGATTAAAATGTGAATTGATAATTTAAATTATCAAATCTGAAAGGTGATCGAGAATGGAGTATCACCAGTTTTGCTCCAAAGCGATAGTTAAATCTTTAATTAGATTTGAACGTGAAATGGTAATTAATTTTACCGATAACACCGTGGTGTTAGATATGGAGTATTACCAGTTTTGCTCCATGGGATGAATAGGTTGGGATTGGGAAATAAAATAAATAATTACTTCGGTGTGGTTCGTTAATCCCGACTAGTTAGAAATGATATCCAAAGGAAGATTATAGAATAAATTTAGAAGAATTTATCTTGGATAAAATTAATGGGAATCTTTCCCTAAGAATGTGATTTTGTGAAAAAGAATATTCTGAATTGGAATGAGGCGCTTATTGTGTTTGTGTAACATTTGTTTATCATATACGTGGGTTATTCAGAAAGGCCGGGTTCATACCCATTCTGAATAACCGATTCGACGAGATGTCGAAGATGAAGACGGTGGTCGAAGACCGGAAGTCTTCACATCGTTTGGGTGATTACTGATGATCTTGATTGGGCTGTACACCCGAGATGAGGGAATCAGTTGGTGATCGTCCAGACTTACTTGGAGATGGATGGATATGCGAGGAAAGTGCCTCCAGTTTCGTTCAGACCCAGAACGAGCTTGTAAATGGATTGTGTGTCTGACATTGGATTTTATTCTGTGTTGATTGATCTCTATTAAATATACATCTGTTTGGCGGTGGAGAATCTACTCTCTTTCTTAACGCCCTTCTCTGGGACGTACGAGGTCAGAGGTTGTATATCGATGGACATCAGTCGCATGGAGTGAATGGCCAGTGTGGCACGCGTAAGTGGCAATTGATCAAGGCTTCTGTTGAAAAGCAAATTCTTGTGGTTGATGATCAAAGCACGGTCTGTGGGACGTAGCTTTGTGTATAACGTGAATTCGCGAGCCTCATACCTCGGTATGAGTCAAAAACGGGATAGTGACTGCAGGGAGAGCACGACGTTTCTTTCTACCTAGGGTGGTGTTAGTGACCTACCAGCCCTGACATTTATATACTTTTCACCTGTGTGGTTGTTGGAATGCGAGGCGCCTCGAATATAGGTCTGTAAGGACCGGGAAACGTGTGCTCAGGAATAACTAATCCTCCAAAGTTAGGTGAGGACCGGCCCTGAAGTTCCAAGAATCATAGTGGGGTCCTGAGACATTTGCTAGAGTGTCTCGAATCGGAGAGGAGCTTGCCCCTTGCCTCGACTCATGACGGAAATCCAATTCCAATACGTGATATTGCGGTTTTAATTGTAGAACTAGTATGGCGGCATGATAAATGGTACCCATGCCGCCTATGATTGATATTTATGATTGAATAGTTTTGACACTATACACTTATTATAGTATCAAGTGATTTGTTTTAAACGTACCAAGCATGTTTGGCTATTATAAGGGAAAACCCTATCCTTCGGCTTGCGTTGCATTGTGTGATGGGACCTGGGTCTTATAATAGCTTCATTTTTCAAAGAGCATTGCGCTGTTTTGTTATATGCACTAGTATTCTTGGGAGGAAACTCGTTCCGTGTTATACGGCGTGGTCCTTTGATTTACTCTCTTTTAAAGTAAAGTTTTAAATTACTGTTTTAGTTCTCACACCAGTCCCATGACTGACCTGGAGTTTATTGTTTTAACCTAAACTCTGGGTGCCCCTATTTTCGACACGGGCAGCTAGTAGTTTTGGTTTTGCAGATTTATATTCACAGGATCCTGATTTACAGCTGGAACGATGCTCGGAAAGCTCTGTATCCGTGCATTACTTCTAGTTGTGCTTTTGTATTATTTTCCGCTGCGATGTATTTAAATGTAATTTAAATCTCTAATATTTTTTGAATGTAATTTATTCATTTATACTCTGTATATTCTTGTATCTGATGGAATTGTTGTAATAACAATGAAATGTTCTTCCGTCTGCGTTCCGATGTGTATTGTCCTCATCTCAATCCAGGCTTTCCTTCACGGGGGAGTTCGGGTCGTTATAGAGTGGTATCAGAGCTTTGGTTTACAGAGCTCGAGAAAAAGACACATTAGAACCATACGAAAGAATTCATCAGATATTGGATTAGTAAAATCCAATTAGAGTGACTCGTTAGAGATAGGATCAGTAGTATCCTAGAACGAGTGTGAAGAGTATATTTTTCAAAAGAAAACAATTTTGTTTTGAAAATTTAAATCGCTTTATACGTATTTGAATATTTATTTATTTTGAATATGGACAATCGAGTATATAAAGATTTCGCGTATACGCGTCATGAACGTATAGTCGAAGTTTTAATATACTGGATAGATATAGAGTCACATTCTAGACACCCGGCAATAATTCTGATGATGTGGCCACATCATCAGTATTTATATTCGAGTGACGAAGGTGTGATATCTATATATTTCCATTAGACTGGTGTGAGAACCAAAACTTATATAGATAGATTTATTTGTTGTGAATTGTCATTAAAAACATGATTTTCTATATATATGTATCAAAATTATGAATTTGAAACTCTAATTCACTAATTGATTGATGGTTGTGTTGTTTATTTAACTGTTTGATAATTTTGAACCATTTATCCTAATTGTATCGAATATTGAATTGTATTGAAAATTGGTCGCATTTGCTTGCATATACATGTACTTACATTGAACAGGTCATAGCAAGGAGGCTAGAGCAGAGAATAAAAATTGTTTGCCCGACAAATAGGTACATGTTTATCATAATTTACTGTTTTGTTTGGGTGATGATGATTTTATGAGCCGATTGGCTAGCGCTTGGCTTTTTCTTTTTGAGATCAGAAGGCCTATATGGCAATTTCGGGATTTTCCCGTTGCTCCCGGTGCAGGGGAGGTAATGGCGAAATTTTTCGAAAATTTAGGGTGTTAGCCAAATTTTTGAAAAATTTGAAAAGTTCTTAGAAACTGAAAAGTTGAAGAACTTAAGCCGTAATCAAAATAATGGAAGTTGAGTTGATTTGTTAAACAACTTTCGGCTATGTTCCTTTTCGGCCATTGATGTAGAGAAGATTAGAATATCATCAATAATAAAAACCAGAATAAATTTATTCAATTAAATCACACATTGAACTGATTAGAAAATAGTTAGAAATATATACTTGTGCATTATATATGTTTGAACAGGAAATTGGATAGCTGTTGAGTAAAGATTTTATTTGCGTGCCCGACAAATAGGTAAACCTTAAAGAGTTGGATGCGAAATATTATTATATCAACTCCTGTGAATGCCATTGGATGCGGAGTGCTGGTTATTCTGTGTGAAATAGTAAATGTTGCCATAGGATAGCAACAATTAATTTTGAACTACATTACATAGCATACTTCATCATATACCACATAAGCATTTGGAGCTTGTGTGACGAAGTGGAAGATTTACCATACGAGCGAGAGGCTTGTATGGCGATGACTATATTTTACAGGTTGAACTGATGACTGATATGTACAATATAAAATTGTAACAATAAAATTGGCAGATTAATAAAAACCCCACATGGGTCTAGAGTTGACAATAATCACGTCTCTCTAGTTATTAGATATGGCACATGGACTATTTATTTCCCACACGGGACGAGGTGACGAGGATTTATCCTCTGGAGCATTTAAAATACACACTCCCTCAGGCTTTGACAGGGTGACGAGAATTTATTCTCTGGAGTTATTATCAATACACGCTCCCCTGTAAACACCAGAATATATCACTATAAATATGTGTATGCTTATTAGGATTTATTGGGTACCTAATACGGCCCAATAAATTTCCAAACCTCTCCCCGTACAAAGGAGGTTATGGCGAAATTTTTCGAAAATTCCGGGTGTTAGCCAAATTTTTGAAGAATTTGAAAATTCTCAGAAACCGAAAAGTTGGAGAATGGAAGCCAGATCGAACGTAGAGTTTATTAATCAAACCACTTTCGACTTTGTTCCTTTTCGGGGACGAAAAGTTTTAAGTGGGGGAGATTGTAACAACCCGGAAATGCGAGCCAGTTTAAAATTTTTATTTTGGCAATTTTAGCGAATTTTGATTATTTAAAATGAATTATTTTAAATAATAACGACGAAAAATTTATTTTGAATAGAATTAGAACGTATATATCATATGCGTCATCGTTAGAATATAAATTATTATTTATAATTATAAATAGAATTGAAAATGGCGCGGTAGTTCGATAATTCGATTTAAAACTTCAATTGAATGTACCGGGTGCAAAATAAACCGGATTTTAGCGAAACCAAAAATAATAGGATCTATTTGAGGATATCTTTCCAACGAATCCGAAAAATCGAAATTTCATAGCGGGAATCAAAAGATATGTCCAGTTGAAAATTCTGTATAGTCGCTATGGAATTCAGGCCCTTAAAAATAGGAATTTTGCAAACGACCTCGGATTTCGATGAAACCACTTTTGTTGGATCCGTGATGTCAAATTATTGCTAGGTTTCAAATTTCGTAATTTTTCGAATCAGTATGTGAGCGTGGCAAAGGAAAACGCGTTTGACCTGTTTTAGTTGATTTTAATCGACTGGAAAATGGCCATTTCTCTAACGGTCTCAGAATTCGACGAAACTAGTTTTGTTAGGACCGTATCGTCAATACGAAGCTAGAAAATATTTTTCTGGGATTTATAGAGTTAGTATGTGACCCCAGTGAATTGAAATGCGCGTTCAAATTCAATATATAGAGTTATATGTTGATTTTGACGAAAACTGATCGAAACGATCAAATCAGCTTACGATATATATCCCATTATGTTTGGAATGGGGGTAATTAGCTATGGACGACAGTCGGTGGGCTTGATTTAGAGGTCGAAATAAAAAGATGCTTTTTGAAGATAAATTAATAATTAAATAAATTATATATATATTTTCATATAACCCCCCCCCCCCCGTTCTTTGTTTTCTCCACTCAGAAATAAAAAAAAGGGGCTGGGAAGAGGATCGACGGGGGTGATCCGCCGCCCATCGCGCCGCCAGAGCAGGCGCTCCCTTCCCCCTCCGATCCTTCTCCTCCAGTCCCTCCTTTCCTCTCCTCCAGCTCGACCTAGCCACGAACCCCAAACCCGATCCGCCCCCGAACACCCACAGACCCCCCTCCGCTTGAACGGACCCGCAGCGCACCCCCCTCCTTCGCACCTTCCTCTCCTCCTTCCCCTTCCGATTCGACAGCCCACAGCCCCCCCCCCCCCCCCGCCGGCCTTCGATTTCGACTGTAAGCCCCTTTTTACTTATTTACTTTTATTTTGTTTCTTTTTTTCCTATGTAATTGGTATTAGCAAATTATAAAAATCAGTTTTTTTATATATAGCATGATATAAAAGGTTATATTTTTATCATATAGAAAAGGTTAGACTTTTATATAGGAAAAAGTTAGAATTTTTAAAATAGAAAAGATTTGATTTTTCTATATGAAAGACCATATTTTTATAAGTGAAAGGCGAGATTTTTGTTATAAAAAAGAACGGATTTTTATAAGTAGAAAGATCGGATTTTTACAGTTTGAAAGGAATTATAAAAATATAATCTTTATCGATACGAACACTGTTATCAAAATATGATTTTTACCATATAGTTAGCAATAGAAAAGATTAGATTTTTAAAATAGAAAAGATTAGATTTTTAAAATAGAAAAGATTAGATTTTTGAAATGGAAAAGGCGAGATCTTTATATTTAAAAAGGCGAAATCTTTATATTTGAAAAGGTGAAATCTTTATATTTGAAAAGATGAAATCTTTATATTTGAAAAGGCAAAATCTTAATATTTGAAAAAAATGAAATCTTTATATTTGAAAAGGCGAAATCTTTTTATAAAGAATAGCGTGATAAGAATATAATCTCTATTATATAGTAGCGGTGTAAAAATAGAATTTTTATCTATATAGTAGCAGTGTAAAAATAGATTTTTTATCTATATAGCATCGATGTAAAAATAGAATTTTTATCTATATAGTAGCGATGTAAAAATAGAATTTTTATCCATATGGAGCGATTATAAAAATATAATTTTTATATACATAGCAACAATATAAAAATGTGATTTTTATATATGTAGTGACTACGGGTAGTGAAAGTGACAAAAGGCGAGAACGGCGGAGATTTTCTACATATGAGAAGTCGAGACGTTTGGATTAGCTAGTCGGTGAGAACTTCTCACTCTAAATTTCCTTTTCTAGTTATATATATATACTAGGATGCAGACGGTGCTTAGCAGCACCCACACCCGTCGTCCACAGACCATGGACGGCTTGTATGTTTGATTGATGTGTTGTGAAAATTGTTTGTGATGTTGATGTGAAATCGATAATAAATGTAGATAGTTGAAATAAATTAATTATCGTTAAAAATATAATTTTTAACATGAATGTGAATAAATAAATATTTATAAACAAATCGGCCGATTTGTTTATATACACTCATTTGACTGTTATTGATTGGGATGATAAATTTTACACATCGCCCAACTGCACAAATAATAATCTATGTTTGTTGATTTGAAACCCTGCACGGGTGTTGGGATGATATTTGGCGTACATCAATCCCAATTATTTAATTGTATGTCGATCGATTGGTCGACAGGCTGTGTAAGCATTGATTATTTATATTTGATGCTTATGCAGTCGTGTAGTGCACCTTGGATGATGGTTGATTGCTTATCATTGCTATAATATACATGTGTTGTATGGAATCCATATAATTAACATTATATGGTGATTGACTGGGCCTCATTCCAATTGGGAAAATAATGAATATTATAAAAGAAAATTCATGTGTTGAAAGGAATATAGATTCATGTGTTGAATAGAATAAATATTCATGTGTTGAATAGAATATAGATTCATGTGTTGAATAGAATAAATATTCAATTGTTGAATAGAATAAAGAAGTTTTTGAAAAATATAAAGCCGTGTTGATTAGAGATGCGTTATTTTGACGCGAATGATATTTATATCGATTTTATTCGTTTTATAATGAATATTGAAAAGTGATTTCAAAATTTAATATTTTGAAATGAAATTCAAATTAAATTAGATTAAAATTCAAATTGAAATTTTATTGAATCAATTTGAAATGAATTCGAATTAAATAAAATTGAAATGAATTCGATTCGAATTGAATAGAAAATGAATTTGAATTCGAATTGAATAGAAATGAATTCAAATCGAATTCAACTGAAATTGAATTAAAAACGAATTGAAATCGTTTTGAATGAAATTTAAAACGAACTGAAATTGAATTGAAATCAATTTGAAATGAATTCAAATTGAATTAAATAGAAGGTAAATTCAAATTGAATTGAATTGAAACGAATTAGAATTTGAATTGAATCGAAACGAATTTGAATTCAAATTAAATAAAATTGAAATGAATTCGAATTGAATTGAAATCAAATCGATCTGAAATAGAAGATGAAGTTGAAATTGTTTTTGAAACGAATTTAGAACTATTTATAAAATTCGTTTTAAAAAGGAAATCGATGAAATATATAATATAAATATATATATATTATATATATAATGACCTGAATAGAACGCGCCGCTCCGCGGCAGTTCGTGAATTTCGACCATTGACTTCGAATTGACGTTGCGGGAGATCCGACCGTCGGATTCTACTAAAACCGGAACCGTTGGGTTCGTATCGAAAAGAGCTTTCCAATGAATATTAGAAATTTGAAATCTAACGGTTGGATTTGGAATTATGTCCTAATCAAATTTGGAAAAGGTCGTTGTAAGTGCAGTTCGATGGCCGTTGATGGAAATCGACTGTACGGGCCTTGATAAAATTATTAAAAATATCTATAATTTGTGTGAAATCATAAGAAATGATTTGGGAAAAATTGGGCTGAAAAATTCCATATTTGAAAAGATAAAAATAGATTTATATCGAAATGAACTAGTTTTGAACCAGAATTAAAATCAATTTATTTTTGAAATAAATAAATTGAATTTGAAAGTGATTTTTTAAAAATAATCAATATTCTCAATACGTGAATTAGAATGGGGTTGAATCGAAATTATCTTCGGAATATTTCGATATTGGATTTCGTGACTATACAGATATTGTTATGGGAATTTGAAAGATATATTTTATATCGTTATTTCCAATATGACATTTGTTGGTTTCAGAATTTGATATTGAATATAAGCCGGTATATTTTCTATTCAGAGCCTTGTATTTAATATCAAATGTGATTTGGGTTTATCATGAATCGTGTTTTAGATGACATTGGTTCTTTAACCAAGTTAAAGGCAGGATGTTGATTTTTGAAAAGATTAAAACTAAGTGGAGTTTTAAGGAATCTTTAATTAGATTAAAATGTAAATTGATAATTTAAATTATCAAATCTGAAAGGTGATCGAGAATGGAGTATCACCAGTTTTGCTCCAAAGCGATAGTTAAATCTTTAATTAGATTTGAACGTGAAATGGTAATTAATTTTACCGATAACACCGTGGTGTTAGATATGGAGTATTACCAGTTTTGCTCCATGGGATGAATAGGTTGGGATTTGGAAATAAAATAAATAATTACTTCGGTGTGGTTCGCTAATCCCGACTAGTTAGAAATGATATCCAAAGGAAGATTGTAGAATAAATTTAGAAGAATTTATCTTGGATAAAATTAATGGGAATCTTTCCCTAAGAATGTGATTTTATGAAAAAGAATATTCTGAATTTGAATGAGGCGCTTGTTGTGTTTGTGTAACATTTGTTTATCATATACGTGGGTTATTCAGAAAGGCCGGGTTTATACCCATCCTGAATAACCGATTCGGCGAGATGTCGAAGATGAAGACAGTGGTCGAAGACCGGAAGTCTTCACATCGTTTGGGTGATTACTGATGATCTTGATTGGGCTGTACACCCGAGATGAGGGAATCAGTTGGTGATCGTCCAGACGTACTTGGAGATGGATGGATATGCGAGGAAAGTGCCTCCGGTTTCGTTCCGACCCAGAACGAACTTGTAAATGGATTGTGTGTCTGACATTGGATTTTATTCTGTGTTGATTGATCTCTATTAAATATACATCTGTTTGGCGGCAGAGAATTTATTCTCTTGCTTAACGCCCTTCTCTGGGACGTACGAGCTCAGAGGTTGTATATCGATGGACATCAGTCGCATGGAGTGAATGGCCAGTGTGGCACGCGTAAGTGGCAATTGATCAAGGCTTCTGTTGAAAAGCAAATTCTTGTGGTTGATGATCAAAGCACGGTATGTGTGACGTAGCTTTGTGTATAACGTGAATTCGCGAGCTTCACACCTCGGTATGAGTCAAAAACGGGATAGTGACTGCAGGGAGAGCACGACGTTTCTTTCTAGCTAGGGTGGTTTCAGTGACCTACCAGCCCTGACATTTATATACTTTTCACCTGTGTGGTTGTTGGAATGCGAGGCGCCTCGGATATAGGTCTGTAAGGACCGGGAAACGTGTGTTCAGGAATAACTAATCCTCCAAAGTTAGGTGAGGACCGGCCCTGAAGATCCAAGGATCATAGTGGGGTCTTGAGACATTTGCTAGAGTGTCTCGAATCAGAGAGGAGCTTGCCCCTTGCCTCGACTCATGACGGAAATCCAATTTCCAATACGTGATATTGCGGTTTTAATTGTAGAACTAGTATGGCGACATGATAGATGGTACCCATGCCGCCTATGATTGATATTTATGATTGAATTGTTTTGACACTATACACTTATTATAGTATCAAGTGATTTGTTTTAAATGTACCAAGCATGTTTGGCTATTATAAGGGGAAACCCTATCCTCCGGCTTGCGTTGCATTGTGTGATGGGACCTGGGTCTTATAATAGCTTCATTTTTTCAAAGAGCATTGCGCTGTTTTGTTATATGCACTAGTATTATTGGGAGGAAACCCGTTCCGTGTTATACGGCGTGGTCCCTTGAATTACTCTCTTTTAAAGTAAAGTTTTAAATTACTGTTTTAGTTCTCACACCAGTCCCATGACTGACCTGGAGTTTATTGTTTTAACCTAAACTCTGGGTGCCCCAATTTTCGACACGGGCAGCTAGTAGTTTTGGTTTTGCAGATTTATATTCACAGGATCCTGATTTACAGCTGGAACGATGCTCGGAAAGCTCTGTATCCGTGCATTACTTCTAGTTATGCTTTTGTATTATTTTCCGCTGCGATGTATTTAAATGTAATTTAAATATATGATATTTGTTGAATGTAATTTATTCATTTATACTCTGTATATTCTTGTATCTGATGGAATTATTGTAATAACAATGAAATGTTCTTCCGTCTGCGTTCCGATGTGTGTTGTCCTCATCTCAATCCGGGCTTTCCTTCACGGGGGAGTTCGGGTCGTTATAGTTATCTAAGGCTTATACAACAGCCCTTGCACTTTACTCCGTCTTCAATTATCTTTGGCATATATGATTCGCAATGCTTATGCCAATACAGAGTGGTTCTTTGGATAATAATCCAACTGGTCTCTCCATAAAACGTTAAAATGGTCAAAATTTCGATAGTCTGTGATTTAACCAACAAAGAAAAACAGGTGTGCAAACAACGATATTATTTCCGGATGGAAATTATATCGAACAAATATCATTTAACATTAATCTCTTTAGTTCATTTTACATCTCCTGTTTCCCTATATTCAACATTTGATATTTTCTAAATTTAGAAAATATACGTTATTTATATTGGGAACATTTCCATTTCTTGTTTTCTGTATTAGAAAATATTTCTGATTTCTTGTTTGGAAAACATTTCCAAAACTCCTACGTTTGGATTTAGCAGATGTTTAGATAAAACATCGCTATGCCAACTCAAACCATCATACTTATTCACTTAACCATCCTTTACTGCCGAACCTTAACCATTCCTTAGTCAAAAACGAAGCCAATCAAGTTGGGGTAGAACTACCTCTCAAACCTTAACTGAACAACATTTCTAACCTTGAAATAGGCAAAGTTCACTTTAAATTTCTATAACTTACTTCCTTACCTAACCTTTCTTTCGAATAACTATATTCGATTAACTCTTGTCGCTTAACTCTATTCGATTAACTCCTTTATTTTAACACTATTGGATTAACTCTATTTGATTTAGCTCTAGTCGATAACTCCTTCAACTCTATTCGAATAAACCAAATTTGATTAACTCCTTTAATTCCATTCGAATAAACTATATTCGATTTTACTCTATTCGAATAACTAAATTCGATTAACTCCTTTTCGAATAAACTATTCATTTTAAAGATTTACTTTTAGTAACGGTTCTTCACTTTACAAATGATTTCCCTTTTAGTAACGTTTTTCCTTTTTATAACGTTTTCCTTTTTTATAACATCCTATTCGGTTATAAACAAATTTCCTTTTTATAACTCTATTTATTTTCTAAATATTTCCTTTTTATAAAATCTCCTTTGATTGTTATAAATATTATCTCTTTTATAAAATCCTTTGAATTTATAAATAATTTATTTTCAATATTCATTTTGAAAATTCCCTTTCTAAATATCTCCTATTTATAAATATTCCAATTTATAAATATTTCTTATTTATAAATATTCCATTTATAAATATTTCATTTTCATATATCACTTTGAAAATATTCCCTTATCAACATTTCGGTATGTTATGGTATTCAACATATCAAATCACGTTGATCAGTATCGTTCAACACATATAATCGACAACAGATTATATATCACATCATATATCACCATATATGAAAAACAATAAAATAACTGTTGAGGAATCTAGTCGGATTCCTCCAACCTGTTTCCCTGCATCCACAGATGTTACACAATAAAATCAACATCATTTTCAGTTCCATATGATATATTCTGTTAAACAGAATCTTTATAGAAATTCAACTAACTGACTAGCAGTTCAATCAAACAATCAACACACAGTCAATCAGCCAATATTTAACAGTTCTGAAAATACAACATGAAATTATAAACTATTCAGAGTTAGTGAGATTTACTCACTTTGGCAGTTCATCGTTAAAAACAATAAACCGTTGTTTGATTTGAATCAAACAATTTAATTTTCCATAAATTTATACGAGCCTCAATCCACTTCCAGTCAGTTCCAGCGTGTAGCCACCGTCCCCACGATCCCAATGGATCTTGTTTCGCTGAAAACCGATATCGTATGATAAAGTTATCAAACTTCAAAGTTATACGAGTATTTAATATTAAATTAAAACAAAATCCCTAATTTTACTTTGGGATTACTTTAAAAATAAGGCCCATCAACCACTCGTTAATGCCCAAGCCCGCTAGTTAGCCTTCTTCCCCAATTTGTAAAAACCGACTTGCTGTTCTTGCTCTCACCATTTCCGTATCCTTTGTAAGTTTTATTCCTCACATTGGCTTCACAAAAATGCTAACACCAATCACCAACATACCCCTCATCCAATCCCGCACCCTACCCTACCAAAAGGCTTGAACTCGATGCCACTTCAGCAATTCCATCTTCAGGCACGACGTCGTTGTAACATTGAGCTACCGAACCCAAATCCCACCATGAAACCAACCCAAAACTGCATTAAACTCCACTTCTCAATCCCAATCTCTCACAACCAAAAATGCCTAACTCAATCCACTGCTGGTCCTTGGGTTCTCAAGTGAAACTGCACCTTAAGGTCTTCCCACAGTCCAGAAACAATCAGACTCTTCTTCGATCGTTTCCCGCATTCACCAACTCCCTTCTCAAATCATCGGCCAATACCCCCTCTACCTCTCCTGTTAGTCACGACAATCCCTTGGCCGAAGAACATAACCGAGCCAGGAGGGAACGAGTTCAACGTAATGCATACACATTTGAAGAAAATTTATCAGTGGATCCAAATATAAGTGTGTTGGATTTTTTAACTTTTTATTTGATTTTTGAAGAATTATCAAAGCTTGCGTTTTGATCCTTTGGAAGAGATGATACGGCGACTTGAATTCATTGACTGTCTGAGGGAGTAAATTAGGTTAGGAAGGTTTAAGGGGTATTATATATGGCGATTCTATGATTTAGAGGATGCCACATCTTGGTTTGAGGATACACAGAAATTTGTGATTGAACAAAGGATTTCATGGCCTTCCTTTTTGACCACCGTAATGACTTTTAGTTTTTGGGTAGTTTGTCTTTAATTCACCTTATTTCTATTTCTTTGTTATTTAAGTTTAAATGATTTCGGCACTCGTTTTGTTACCGTACGGATTTCTATTGATAGAAATAAACATACTGTTGTGACGAGCAAGGCGCCCCGATTCTAAAAATATAATAACGTCGGTAGGTTAACTCATATTGTGAAACCCAAAAATCGCTGATACGGGGTGCAAAACACTCCAAATAAAAAGTCTCTTATTTAATTAATTAAAAATTACCATAAAATTCTAAAAATTAAATTATCACTATGTCCCAAAAGAACCTTGTCTAAATTCAAAACAGATCTCTAGTTATATCGAATAAACCGTTACGGTCGATAAACGATTCTATAGCGACTATTTTAAAATTTGATTTGGACATATCTCAAAATCTACACGACGAAATCCCGATTTTTCTCTTCCATTAGAAAGATATACTCCACCAGCTCCACACGTTTCTTGTTTCACAGAAATCCGGCTTAAAACGAATCCTGTACACTCAGTTGAAGTTCAAATCGCCAATTTACGAACTACAGCGCCATTTCGAGCTCGATTTTAATTATATTATAACTCTACATTCAAACTGTCGTTTATATAATATATTCGTTATTCTAATTCAATTCTAAGCTGAATTAAATATCACAGATGATGCGGTTCACATCATATCGCCATTTCAGCCAATTCTGATTATTTCAGAATTAAATATATTATTTAATATATTATTTTAATTAAATATTCACCATTATTTAATTCCACGACCATTAAATTCACTATATCCCTATTTATATAATTAAATAAATTAATTATTATACCTCTGCCAATGCGGGTCATTACAATCTTCCCCACTAAAAATAATTTCGTCCTCGAAATTGCTAAGGTAGAGAACGACCCTATCGATTGGTTAGAACTTATATGTTCACTTCTCAACTTCGGTTTCAACTAAACTAATTTAATTTCAATTAAATATTAATTCTTATTATCGAAAAATCCTGAAAATTTTCTAATGCCTTAACCCTTCGAAAAATTTCGCCAGCACCTCATTTGTACTGGTCAATCGGTCAAACTCCAACTTGGCTCTCTGGGCCATCTCCATCCCAAAAGAAAATCAAACAGCCAAGCGGCTTGCCAATTCAGCTCATAATTCTTATATCCAATAGAAATATAAACTTGTACCTTTTGTCGGCATATCATTATATCCTTTCCACCTGTTATCAATTCAGTGGATACAAGGGTCATCCCAATCAAACTCCAATCTGTTTTGTTTCCACAAATCCAACCATTCGCTTATCCAAGCCAAATATCATTTCAACTCGAGTTTCTTCTCGATTCCCAACTCTTAGCTTGATTGTCACATTACACTTCAAATTTGAATCTCACAATCCAATTTGTCTTGATATCATTCTAATTCAACCCCAGTTACCACTTTACTAGCTTTACTTTAATTCAATTTTGCTTTCACAAATTTCTGTTAAATTTGTTTTTAATTCAAACAGTCTTTCCTTGGGAGTTTTAAACAGTTTACTCTTTTCAAAAATCAAATTTTCCTTTTGAGCATGTCACTGAGCCCTTAATTAATATTCCATTAGTTAAATCACTTCTCTATTTCTTTATCAATATTTGTTGACCAAATATTTTCAATAACCATATTGGCTTTTTATGTTATTTGGAAAACATCTCCGAATATCACCTTCCTTTATTTTCTAAACTTTAGAAAATATATGTTATTTATAATTGAAAAATATTCCAATTACTTATCTCTCTTCCGATCTCGTTTATTTCTATACTTAGGAAATATTCTTTATTATATTTCCAAGCTTACACTTATTTGGGTTAAAACGGATGTTGTGTAAAACATCGTTACGACAACCCAAATACTATATTCAACTAACTCTTATTCAACATTGATCTTCGAGCCTGAAATCTTACTATTTATTTGTTAATAATGAAATCAATCAAGTTGGGGTATAACTACCTCTCAGACCTTGACTGAATAACATTTATAACGTCAAAACAGATATGACTACTTACTCGAATAATCAATACCATACAACTACTTATTCACTTTTAAACACGTATACGCTTCCTCTTTCTATTCTTACTAGATTTTATTCTTAGTCTTCCTTTTTGATTTTACTATTCTATTTCTAAGTTCGTTTCCTTATCGACTTCTATATATATATATATCGATACGTTGATTCTAACTATCAAATTATCTTAAAAATATTCTAACTCCTTAAATTCCTGGAAAAATTCGCCATAACCTCCTTTGTACCAGGAGCATCGGGATATTCAAATAGCCTCCCATAGCCCTCACCAATCCAAAAGAAAAAGAAAAAGCTAAGCGGCTAGCCGATACGGCGCATAAAATCTCATATATGAATTGAATACATACCTTTTCGTCGAGCATTCTATTTATATACCTTCAGACCTTATCCATACCTATCTCATGTATATTTACACCTGCCCAATCTTTTTTAACTATACCTGATCGTTTTAACTCAATTCGTTAATTAATTTGTTAATTAACTCTTTAGTCTATTTCACTTTTATATTTGAACATGACATGTTCAAATATATTTTAACTTGCTTATTAACTAATTTGAATCCAAATTTCAAATTTAAGTTCTATATTCGATTTCGAATATCCATTTACAAATCCAATTCACCTTTCAAAGTTCAACTTCACATTCAAAACTCGATTAACTAATTCCTCTTCGACTTAGTTAATTCTATTGCTTTTCTATTCAAATTTTATATCACTTCTATTATTCAAATATATATATATCAAATTCTATTATTCAAATTCTATATTATAAATCCCATTTGAATTTCTATATTCAAATTCTATATTATAAATCCCATTTTGAAATTCAACACAACTTGTCTTTCCCAAAACAAATTCAAAACAGTATCTCTGGTAGTAATTCGTCACTTACAACTCGAAAATGAATACTAATGATGCAGCTGTCATCATCAGAATCTATTTTCCAGCGATCGAAGTGAGTTCAATACTATAAAGCCATTTCTAAACATTTCCACTTTAAAATTCATTTCAAAATATAATTCACACTGCTTGTAAAATAATTTATAATCTCCCAAGATCTTAAATTTTCCTTATTTTTAATCCAAATCCATTTACAAACACTTATTCAATTTCTCCACAGTTTTAATTCAATTTCTTGTTTAAATTCAGATTTAATTCACTTCGTAACACTTATACGAATTCTACTGGGTTATATATAACCATTTTACTTTTATAATCTTACTCGATTATAATAACAACCAATATATTCAATATATTATAATTTCGATATATATATATATCTTCTCTATATCAAGATATACCTTGGGTAAACTTATTTTAATTTACCTTCTTGTCAAAACATATCGTGTCGACCCATCGTATTCGAGGGTTTATAAACTCCTACCGATACAGTGGATCAAACTGATCGTCCAGAACTCATAAACAACTCAACCAATAAATCACCACAATACAAAACAAATTTTTATATCAATAACAAATACGTTCACTCGTATATATACACTCAAACTCAATCTAGGGTATTACTAACCCTATCTCTATTGAGTCACGCCACAGAGCCAAGGTAAATCACTTAACTTAAGCTCTGATACCAACTGTAATGACCCGGGATTTTGGCGATCTTGGTTATCCGATATACAACACATATCGATCACCCAAGGATCGAAAATATCGGTCATTAATGAAAGAAATTAGAGGGTGAGGAAAGATAAGATAGAAACTTAGAATAGAAGAAGAAGAAGAAGAACACAACATCAGAGTAACAAGAATCTCACAGCAGAACGAATAACATATATTTCATAACATAACTTTGAAATACAAATCTGTACTTGAACATACATCATTATCAAAGTACAGCACTTACAACACAGCGGAAATAAACTATAGCTACATGATCCTAAAACCTCCTGCTCCAAGCTCTTCTAGTATATCTATAAAATCCCGACTACTTGACTGCCCGTACAAATTTGGGCACCTAAGAGTTTAGGGAAAACAACAAAATAAACTCCGGGTCAGTCATGGGACTGGTGTGAGTAAAACAGTTTAAAACAGTTCAAACAGGTAAATGATATATTATAAGATCACGCCGTATAACGGAACGGGTTTTCCCTTATGAGAATCCAAATTATCTTTATATCAAAAACCTTTTGATATTATAATAATGTCTATCAACCACAATATAATAATCATCTAGCAGAAACTCTTTCATCTCACGTTCTACATATATATAGTATACAATCAAAACCGCAAGCACGTATTGGGTAATGGATTTCCCACTATGACAAGGTATGGAACCACCTTTCGCTAGTGTACCTCTAGAGAGGAATGCACTGGGTTCAACAAGAACATCTTGCAACCCGGCCACACATGACCGACCACTCATTTCGCTTGAGTGTATCGAATGTATATCACCAACGGTTGGGATCAGCAACCGTTCCCAAATGGGACAGCATCAACAATAGATTTTTAGAAATAAATGAAACTCTAGATCAGGTGATTATACACCCTACTTCGGTGCGACCGACTTAGCCATGTTGCCTGCCCGATTTCTGTCATTTACCGGATGTGAGGCTAGAAGCTACGCTTTATCATCACATCAGATTCACTTCAAATGTCACATCGTCAAATCCATCAAATCACCGATTGACGTCTACAACAATACATTATGTGTTAGCTAAATGAAGTTTCCTTCTCCGCTTCCACTCTTGGTACGGTTGGAGAAATCAATGTACGTGATCGTCTGGAAATACTCTGTCAGACATCCATCCATACAAGTCATCCAGGAACAGGATGAACCGAAGGCACTATTCAATACATCCATCTTAGACACTGTTATCTAAGGCTTATACAATAGCCCTTGCACTTTACTCCGTCTTCAATTATCTTTGGCATATATGATTCACAACGCTTATGCCAATACAGAGTGGTTCTTTGTATAATAATCCAACCGGTCTCTCCATATTAACAACGTTAAAATGGTCAAAACTTCGATAGTCTGTGATTTAACCATCAAAGAAAAACAGGTGTGCAAACAACGATATTATTTCCAGATGGAAATTATATCGAACAAACATCATTTAACATTAATCTCTTTAGTTCATTTTACATCTCCCGTTTCCCTATATTCAACATTTGCTATTTTCTAAATTTAGAAAATATACGTTATTTATATTGGGAACATTTCCATTTCTTGTTTTCTGTGTTAGAAAACATTTCTGATTTCTTGTTTGGAAAACATTTCCAAAACTCCTACGTTTGGATTTGGCAGATGTTTAGATAAAACGTCGCTATGCCCACTCAAACCATCATACTTATTCACTTAACCATCCTTTACCGCCGAACCTTAACCATTCCTTAGTTAAAAACGAAGCCAATCAAGTTGGGGTAGAACTACCTCTCAGACCTTAACTGAACAACATTTCTAACCTTGAAATAGGCAAAGTTCACTTTAAATTTCTTTAACTAACTTCCTTACTTAACCTTTCTTTCGAATAACTATATTCGATTAACTCTTGTCGCTTAACTCTATTCGATTAACTCCTTTATTTTAACACTATTGGATTAACTCTATTTGATTTAGCTCTAGTCGATAACTCCTTCAACTCTATTCGAATAAACCAAATTCGATTAACTCCTTTAATTCCATTCGAATAAACTATATTCGATTTTACTCTATTCGAATAACTAAATTCGATTAACTCCTTTTCGAATAAACTATTCATTTATAAAGATTTACTTTTAGTAACGGTTCTTCACTTAACAAATGATTTCCCTTTTAGTAACGTTTTTCCTTTTTATAACGTTTTCCTTTTTTATAACATCCTATTCGGTTATAAACAAATTTCCTTTTTATAACTCTATTTATTTTCTAAATATTTCCTTTTTATAAAATCTCCTTTGATTGTTATAAATATTATCTCTTTTATAAAATCCTTTGAATTTATAAATAATTTATTTTCAATATTCATTTTGAAAATTCCCTTTTCTAAATATCTCCTATTTATAAATATTCCAATTTATAAATATTTCTTATTTATAAATATTCCATTTATAAATATTTCATTTTCATATATCACTTTGAAAATATTCCTATATCAACATTTCGGTATGTTATGGTATTCAACATATCAAATCACGATGATCAATATCGTTCAACACATATAATCGACAACAGATTATATATCACATCATATATCACCATATATGAAAAACAATAAAATAACTGTTGAGGAATCAAGTCGGATTCCTCCAACCTGTTTCCCTGCATCCACAGATGTTACACAATAAAATCAACATCATTTTCAGTTCCATATGATATATTCTGTTAAACAGAATCAATATAGAAATTCAACTAACTTACTAGCAGTTCAATCAAACAATCAACACATAGTCAATCAGCCAATATTTAACAGTTCTAAAAATACAACATGAAATTATAAACTGTTCAGAGTTAGTGAGATTTACTCACTTTGGCAGTTCATCGTTAAAGAACGATAAACCGTTGTTTGATTTGAATCAAACAATTTAATTTGCCATAAATTTATACGAGCCCCAATCCACTTCCAGTCAGTTCCAGCGTGTAGCCACCGTCCCCACGATCCCAATGGATCTTGTTTCGCTGAAAACCGATATCGTATGATAAAGTTATCAAACTTCAAAGTTATACGAGTATTTAATATTAAATTAAAACAAAATCCCTAATTTTACTTTGGGCTTACTTTAAAAATAAGGCCCATCAACCACTCGTGAATGCCCAAGCCCGCTAGTTAGCCTTCTTCCCCAATTTGTAAAAACCGACTTGTTGTTCTTGCTCTCACCATTTCCGTATCCTTTGTAAGTTTTATTCCTCACGTTGGCTTCACAAAAACGCTAACACCAATCACCAACATACCCCTCATCCAATCCCGCACCCTACCCTACCAAAAGGCTTGAACTCGACACTACTTCAGCAATTCCATCTTCAGGCACGACGTCGTTGTAGAAATGAGCTACCGAACCCAAATCCCACCATGAAACCAACCCAAAACTGCATTAAACTCCACTTCTCAATCCCAATCTCTCACAACCAAAAATGCCTAACTCAATCCACTGCTGGTCCTTGGGTTCTCAGGTGAAACTGCACCTTAAGGTCTTCCCACAGTCCAGAAACAATCAGACCCTTCTTCGATCGGTTCCCGCATTCACCAAATCCCTTCTCAAATCATCGGCCAATACCCCCTCTACCTCTCCTGTTAGTCACGACAATCCCTTGGCCGAAGAACATAACCGAGCCAGGAGGGAACGAGTTCAACGTAATGCATACACATTTGAAGAAAATTTATCAGTGGATCCAAATATAAGTGTGTTGGATTTTTTTAACTTTTTATTTGATTTTTGAAGAATTATCAAAGCTTGCGTTTTGATCCTTTGGAAGAGATGATACGGCGGCTTGAATTCATTGACTGTCTGAGGGAGTAAATTAGGTTAGGAAGGTTTAAGGGGTATTATATATGGCGATTCTATGATTTAGAGGATGCCACATCTTAGTTTGAGGATACACAGAAATATGTGGTTGAACAAAGGATTTCGTGGCCTTCCTTTTTGACCACCGAAATGACTTTTAGTTTTAGGGCAGTTTGTCTTTAATTCACCTTATTTCTATTTCTTTGTTATTTAAGTTTAAATGATTTCGGCACTCGTTTTGTTACCATACGGATTTCTATTGACAGAAATAAACATACTGTTGTGACGAGCAAGGCGCCTCCATTCTAAAAATATAATAACGTCGGTAGGTTAACTCATATTGTGAAACCCAAAAATCGCTGATACGGGGTGCAAAACACTCCAAATAAAAAGTCTCTTATTTAATTAATTAAAAATTACCATAAAATTCTAAAAATTAAATTATCACTATGTCCCAAAAGAACCTTGTCTAAATTCAAAACCGATCTCTAGTTATATCGAATAAACCGTTACGGTCGATAAACGATTCTATAGCGACTATTTTAAAATTTGATTTGGACATATCTCAAAATCTACACGACGAAATCCCAATTTTTCTCTTCCACTAGAAAGATATACTCCACCAGCTCCACACGTTTCTTGTTTCACAGAAATCCGGCTTAAAACGAATCCTGTACATTCAGTTGAAGTTCGAATCGCCAATTTACGAACTATAGTGCCATTTCGAGCTCGATTTTAATTATATTATAACTCTACGTTCAAACTGTCGTTTATATTATATATTCGTTATTCTAATTCAATTCTAAGCTGAATTAAGTATCACAGATGATGCGGTTCACATCATATCGCCATTTCAGCCAATTCTGATTATTTCAGAATTAAATATATTATTTAATTTATTATTTTAATTAAATATTCACCATTATTTAATTCCACGACCATTAAATTCACTATATCCCTATTTATATAATTAAATAAATTAATTATTATACCTCTGCCAATGCGGGTCATTACACTCGAAGATCAATGTTGGATAAGAGTTAGTTGAATATAGTATTTGGGTTGTCGTAACGATGTTTTACACAACATCCGTTTTAACCCAAATAAGTGTAAACTTGGAAATAGAATAATAAATATTTCCTAAGTATAGAAATAAACGAGATCGGAAAAGAGATAAGTAAGTGGAATATTTTCCAATTATAAATAGAAGATATTTTCTATGTACAGAAAATAAAGGAAGATGATATTCGGAAATGTTTTCCAAATGGCGTAAAAGGACAATATGGTTATTGAAAATATTTGGTTAACAAATATTGATAAGGAAATGGAGAAGTGATTTAATTAGTGAAATATTAATTAAAGAGCCCAGTGATTTGTTTGATATGTTGAACGAACACTTGTTTTTATTCGATATTTAAATCATAGACTATCGAAGTTTTGACCATCGTTGTCAATATGGAGAGACAGGTTGGATTATTATCCGAAGAACCACTCCGTATTGGCATAAGCGTTGCGAACCAAGTATGGTGAATATATTGAAGACGGAGTAAAGTGCAAGGGCTGTTGTATAAGTCCTAGGTAGAGATTGCCTAGGATGGATATACTGAATAGTACCTTCGGTTTCGTTCAGTCCCAGAACGAACGTATATGGACGAGTGTTTGACAGAGTATTTCCAAAGATTGAATTTGTTGGTCTGTATAAATATATATGGTTGCAACGGATTTATTCCCTTAGCATAACATCCAGAATATTTGCGCAAATCAATAAATGATTAACGGATCTGACAATGTGGCATTCAAAGTGATCGTGTTATCAATGAATGAAAAGAAATCGTAGCCTCAGGCCTCAACAACCGGAAATGACAAAAATCGGGCAGGCAGCATGGCTATGTAGGTCTCACCTATTAGGGTGTCTAATCACCTGATCTAGAGTTTCATTTACTTCTAAAAATCTATTGTCGATGCTGTCCCATTCGGGAAACGGTTGCTGATCCCAACCGTTGGTGATATACATTCGATACACTCAAGCAAAATGAGTGGTCGGTCATGTGTGGCTGAGTTGCAAGATGTTCTTGTTGAACTTGGTGTATTCTCCTCTAGAGATACACCAGCGGCAGGTGGTTCCATACCTTGTCATAGTTGGAAATCAAATATCCAATAAGTGCCCGCGGTTTATGATTGGATATTATATATGTGGAACGTGAGATGCAAACGTTCCACTAGATTGTTATTTACTTGATTTAGACATTATTATAATATCAAAAGAGTTTTGATATAAAGATTATCGTTCCTTTCAAAGGGATTTTGAAAGTTAAATCAAGTGTTTGGATTCTCATAAGGGAAAAATCTGTTCCATGTTATACGGCGTGGTCTTATGAGATATCATTTAGTTTCTGAAACTGTTTTAAACTGTTTACTCATACCAATCCCATGACTGACCCAGAGTTTATTTTGTTTTGTTCTACCTAAACTCTTGGGTGCCTAAATTTGTACGGGCAGTCAAGTAGTTCAGGATTTTACATATCTATCTAAAGGAGCTTGGAGCAGGAGGCTTCAGCGTTAGTTATATGGAGTTTTGTTCCGCTGTGTTGTAAGTGTTGTACTACGATAAGTGTATGTTATACAGTTGAAATTTTGTATTTCAAAAGTTATGATATATTATATTTTGTTCCGCTGCGTTGTGAGAATCTGTGTTGTTGTTTCTGTTCTTCTTATACCTTTTTCTTCTAAAAAAATGATTCGTATTTTCGTGATATTTGGGGTGGACGTATGATGTATATAGTCAACTATGATATTATGGATTTGCGGGCCATTACATATTCTGTTCTATACACTAATAACGCTCCATGGAAGTTAATGCATTCCCTTTGTGAGTGACATTAATGGACGTGGGGTGTTACAACTACTCCCTCTCCTCTTCACGTTTAAATCCCCAAAAATGACCAATATCGCTCTTTTTCTGTAACACCCCACCTCCATTAAGGTCACTAACAAAGGGAATGCCTTAACTTCAATGGAGCGTTTTTTTGGTAAACAAACACAGAATATCATAAGACAGATATAAAAAATTTTGCAGTGGAAAATAAACAACTTTATTAAATCACCAAAATATTTTGTTACATAATACCATTACAGCAAAACACTTCTGTCTTATACTATCAGAGTACATAGTATTTAAAAGAAAACATCATTCCCCCATATTAAAGAGCAAGCCATATAAGAGACAGAGACTCGAGCCATACTTCAGAAGTAGCTCCTAGAAGATGATATCCAAATCCTGACTAAACCTGGGTGTTTCCTCCCTGAGAACCTGGGGGGGGGGGGTGAACTGAAGAAAAGAGGCGAAACAAACTAGGTCAGACATACGTCTGGTGAGTCCAGTAACTTTTAGCCAGTAAATAAATAAAGGTAAACCTGATGGGCATACAAAGTGGATAAGAGGATTAACGGTACAAATGACAGGTATGACGGGACAAATAAAGTAAGGTGTATGCATGATTCACTACTAACTACTCTGCAATATTACTAGTAAAATCAAGATGGGGTGATCCCTTCCGCTAATGATAACGACGGTGGTAGTTTCGTGTATTCCTAGCTGCTGTCATAGGTGCCGCCTGCTCCTATCTCAACTAGTCGTACCCACTACCCTCCTACTATAAATTGGTAGACTTAGGGCATATGTCCGGATATACCCTAACCACTACCCTAATCGATCGGCTCCCTACTCTGTAGAGACCCTGTGCTGGTCCCACAACTAGGGGGTATCACTTCCCAAAAGTGGCAACTCAAGGTGTGCACAGTTATACCTACTGGTGTCACGGTCGTCTTGTCCCCCTCTGCCCGGCCCATGCACGCACATGTCCCCGGTCGGTTTGCGCCGCCCACACCATCCGTCTCGTTTTGGATCTCTTACAATCAATCAGTAAGCGTGTCCCTTCCCCGCCAAGTACGGAGATCTTTACTTTGATACCCCTCCAGGTTACTGACTGAAATGGGTCCCACACAACATGATACAAGTCCTCCCCGATGCCTTGTATCCCCACTAGGTTTTCTACTGACTATGTATACCCTAAGGTGTCTTTAATTACATAGCCCTCAATCAGTTATGCGTACCTATAGGTGTCTTTAATACATAACCCCTATTCTACCTATCGGTTATGCGTACCTATAGGTGTCTTTAATACATAACTCTATCTATTCCCATTTGTTATGCGTACCCCTAAGGGTGTCTTTAATACATAACTCTACCTATTCCCATTAGTTATGCGTACCCCTAAGGGTGTCTTTAATACATAACTTTACTATTCTCATTAGTTATGCGTACCCCTAAGGGTGTCTTTAATACATAACTTTACTATTCTTCCCCGGTTATGTATACGATTAGGTGTCTTTAATTACATAACCCCTTTTTAATGGTCAAGTTTGTGGGCCTATATATACTAATATTACCCACCTACCCTTCAGTTGTACTTAACTCTCCCACTAATTTAATCCTATTTTTTTAATGGTTAAGTATGTGGGCCTATATATATTAATATTACCCACCTACCCATCAGTTGTACTTAACCCACCCACAGGTTTTATCCTGTTTATTTAATGGCTAAGTTTGCGGGCCTATATATATTAATATTACCCACCTACCCATTAGTTGTACTTAACCCACCCACAATCCAATTCGTTTTACTTAACCCTAACTTATGTCTATCATCATACAGTCCATAAGTATTAAGTTAGGTTAAGTAGTCTTTAATCAGCATTAATTTATTTTTGAAACATCTAATCGTATTTCACATGCCACCCAAGGCACCCACTTAATTCCATATGCCACCCAAGGCACCCACTTAATCCCTCATGTCCCACTACATGTTTATCTGGTTAAGTGTTTCTTAATTTATTAAGACCGTAACCTTATAAAGACCTCCCACATTAGACTGGCATTTGTGGCAGCTGAATTTGCTGGGCGGGTCAGGGCAGTCTTACACCACAAAAGAGCCTAACCTCGTGTCTTTACAACTATCACGCATTTAGTTTATGCCTAAGACCTCCCACATTAAACTGGCATATGTGGCAGCTGGATTTGTCGGGCGGGTCCGGGCAGTCTTACACCACAAAAGAGCCTAACCTCGTGTCTTAGACGATTAATTACAAAATTAATTATTCCCCCAATTTGAATTAATTTCCTTATTCAAATTATCAATTAATTCCAAATTTAACTATGGCCATAATTGACTCAATTATGTCCATCTATTTATGGTATGTAAAATCATACCAATTTCATCACAAATTTATTTTATGCCTTTTAAAGCGTTTATGCCAATTCTTAATATTAAATCTTCAAACTTCAATTAAACATTCCTCTTTTGATTAATTAAGTTAATTAATTAATCCCTTCCTTTTTATAGGTGTCAATACCTATCTTATTAACAATTTGAATTTCCTATCCATAAATGGTCATATTCAAATTATACCATTTTTACCAAATTTTACCCAAGTCCTAATGTAACACCCCACATCCGTTAGTGTCACTCACAAAGGGAATGCACTATGTTCTGTGGAGCATTTAGGGTAAAAGATGCAGATAAATTACAAGACAGACAGAAATTAAACAGCGGAAAATAAAACTTTGCTTTATTGATAAATAGTTTGTACAATGATTTCTTTACAATATCAGAGTATCATCTGTCTTACAAAATAAAGAAGCATGAAAATACATTTATATTCCCCAAATTTAGCAAGAGCAAGCCATAGCATCTGAAAAGAGAATCCAAGCAAACTTCGACAAATCTTCAAGCTGGGAAAGGGTGACATTCCAACTTAATCTGATCTATACTATTCCCTCCTCTACTACCTGGGGAGGGGGGGGGGGAAACGGAAGAAAAGAAGACAAAAGAAAAACAGAGTCAGACATAAAGCCTGAGTAAGTTCAGTAACTTCTAGCATGTGAACACGGAACAATAAAACGACATGAATTAACCGAATACAAGATTACACCAAGACGATAGGGTCAACAAGATTAGACAAGGTTGTCACAAGATATGCTAAGATAAACTGGATACGCTCTAATACTTTCGCCGCTTCGCTATTTCCTTGTTATACTGGTTTCTATATCTCTGCACCACCTAACTAGTGTTCCAACTAGAACGATAACGTGATCCCAACCCCTATAGTTTCCATTGCCTTCAGGCATACATTTATTATTTATTACCTAGATCTAATCTAGGGTTTTCTTTCAAGTGCTTTCTAGATTTAACCAGAGTTTTACGCAATCTGCTGAACGCTTCTCAAGTTCAGGGTTTATGCCACCTAGTCGAACTAGGGATTACGCTACCTATCGAACGACGCCCCCAAGTCTAGGACACACCACCTAGAGTGGTATATGTTCCTATACTTCCCCACGCATGTATCGCGAATCGTTATCGCTTGTCTAGATGCACATGTCCTGCAATGTGCGGTCCGAGTCCTGTGACAGGGCAAATCAAGGAATACAGAACTCGGTCGGGAGCTTTCAGATATCTGCCGATGCAGACGCTAAGGTCTGTTTTTTATTCCAGTGGCTATGGTCCCACTTGACCCCTCCCTCAACTAATGAAAGGCACCCTTTGTAAAATGAGAACTATACGCCGGCCCCCAGTGCCCCACTATCCTATGGCCATCCTCACCCATAACTAGATAGCAATTATGGTCTTTTGGAGTTCTCCGCCTTTCCGCTTCACGTATCTCGACTGACTCAAGATGGATGGTAGACGACGAGTTGCTATCACAGGGCTACCGTTTTCTCGCCGAATCACGCCGTTCCATCCTAGTCTTTAGGTTGCCATATATATTGCAACCAAGGCATACCCCTGGTTCTTCTACGCAGACCTTAACCTCTGTGGGCCCAGGCGGTTCATCTGCTGCCTCACAGAGGGATACCAAGAGTACCCTCATGTCCCCTCAAAGCCTCGGGCTTCGTAACCCAATTCGTTGGAGCCTTCTCTCTATTCAGACGGGCATTCGTTCCTTCCCTTGTTATACTAAGAATTACTACTTAGTTTTACTAACTAAGATTTACCACTTAGTTTCCAGAATCGTTGTTTTCTTAACTTAGTTCCCTTTCCCGTCAATTTGGATTGGTTAAGTGTCATTAGTCAATTCAGGCCGACTAAACCCTCTTCATTTATCCTGTCAAACTGGTTAAGTGTTATCAGTAATTCATGTTGACTTAACCCCACCACAAACCAAGTCATATTGGTTAAGTATTACTTAACCTTACCCATTCACCCTGTATTGGTTCAGTGTTCCTTTTTAACTTAACCTTGCCCGTCTTTTTTAACTAACCTGTTATTAACGGTTAAGTATTATCCCTTCATGTTTTAGACTTAACCCCATTCCTTTATCACAACCTGATGGTTAAGTGTTCAAGTTTACTTAACCCCTACGGTCTAGCCCAGCTAACATATTAAATTGGCTAAGTGTATTAGATTTTACTTAACCCCAACCTCTGGTCTAGTTAACATGTTAATTTGGCTAAGTGTATTAACTTTACTTAACCCCTACAAATCTTGTCTTGTTACCTTGAGTCTGGTAAAGTGTTTCTATGGACTTAGCCCTCCATCTTAGCTTAACTGTGTTAAGTTGGTTAGGTGTTCCTATGGGCTTAACCCTCCCATTCTAGCTCAACTGTGTTAAGTGTTTTTATGAACCTAACCCCAACCATCAGTTTAGTTGTCATGTTGGATTGGTTAAGTGTTTTTGTTAATTTAACCCTACCATTCTTGCTCTAGCTTTAATTAAGTAGATTAAAGCCACGACCACTCACATTAGACAGATATTGTTGCGAATACTGGATGTGCCGGTTGGTTCCGGGCAGGTTTACATCGCAACTCAGTCTAACCTCGGGTTAGGCATATTCGTGTTTTCTAGTTCAAAGGGTTTTGATTAATTTTCAAATCAGGTTTTGAAAGTAACCATACCGTCCGTCGGATCCGTTAGGGATAGCCAGGGAGAGCAGGAAACTTGTATTTTCCAAACTCAAGCCTAGACACTATCCTCTCTGTCACCCTAGAACTTTCTGGTTTATTATTAAAAGAGATGTCGTTAACAAACCTTTAATTTGTCTAAATTAACATTTCCTCATTTAGGACAAATTCTATAAGTAAATTAATCCTGATTTACTTATTTCCCAATTACTCTTTTAATGTAAATTGTCAACATTTATTCTTATGGCCCATTTTCCCCTCTATATCATGTTTATGCTTTTTGGTATGTAAACCATACCAAATGAAGTGTCACTAAACATGATTTTGCTAATCCTGACAATTACTCCCAATTGTGGCCATTTCAAGTTTATGCCAATATACTTTTCGAGCCAAATTAGCTAATCCAATTCTGATTTAACATTCTAATTCATGTCAAACTAGACTTATTACTCTAGTTCACAATTCATGTAAATGCTAGATTTACATGTCAATACTATATTCAAATTACCCAATCCTATAATTCTTGTCAAATTTATCCCATTTGCATTTCTATGAACATGCCATAATACATGTTCCCAATTTATGCAATTTCCAAGTTTATAACTATGTTTTAGTAAATTTCATATTTTGCCTCAAATCGCATTCCCACCGTTCGTATAGTCGTGATTCAATCTAGATTATAGATAAATCTAGATTCGCAGAAAATAGGGAATGAACCAAAGATGCTATGCGAAAGATAGACATACTAACTGGCATAAAAAGGGTTGAATAACGACGTTGGTTCAAGAACATGGGTAGACCTAACTTAATAGGTAAATTCCCAAGGTCTAAAACCAAGGATAGACAGAATAGAGACAGAGGTTCAAGAACATGGGTAGACCTAACTTAATAGGTAAATTCCCAAGGTCTAAAACCAAAGATAACCAAGAATAAACTGAATAGAAAGTCATGCCTAGATCCAAAATAATGTCAGTTTGTTAAACAACATGGTTTTGTAACTACAATGTCATGGGCATAAATAATAACCTTATATCCATAGTCATAGGTAATAATCCTCATAGTTCAATGAATCATAGTCATAGGCGATGTTAATAGTCATAGGCAACGTTCATAGTCATAGGAAATGTTCATAGTCATAGGCAATAATCCTCACAGTTCAATGAATCACAGTCATAGGCGACGTTCATAGTCATAGGCAATGTTTTATGTCCCAAAATCAAAGGCTTATGTTTATAGTTCCAAGGCATATGGTTCCAAAGTCCATAGTTTCAAAGTCACAGTCTTATTGGTCATCGTATCACAACAGTTCTTAATTAGGTCCAAAGGTACAAGCACTGATTCAAGTAGAAAGATTAGGCATAGTCTTTTATCCCTTTAATTTCATGTAACGAATGAAAACAAAACGTTCAAATCTAAAAATAACTGACTTACAGAGATTAGATTAGAACAGAAAGATGGCGTTGCTAAGATTCATAGAAAAACAGTCGTTGAAGTCGTTTGGACCTCCTCTTGAATCCTAGCTTGACTTGAACCTCTTCTTGAAAATCTTTTAGCAGCATTTCCTTGTCTTGGTTTATTTTATATATATTATTTTATTTATATATTTTAGAGGAGGAGGAGAAGCCATGTCTAACAAGAATCTTTGCAGCATAAAGGTAGAAAAAGAATTGTGAATAGAGAAGAAGACCAGGGCTGTTTATATAGTGTTTGGCAGACGAACCTGGTCAGAAAACGTGACCAAATACAACAGAATGAACCAGGTGCAGAAAGCTGGAAAAAGCGGGCAGGTCGACACCCATGTCGACTGGGCAGTCGACATGGGGGGGGTGTCGACTGGGAAGTCGACACCCCTGTCGACTTGACCTGGGCGAGAATTTTCCCGCCCTGCCCCCTGTGCGTTTGAATTCGAATTTGGACCTAGTTTTTAAACTGTTTTGAACTTGGAATTTTCTGAAAACTTTGACGGGCCATATCTTGGTCATACGGACTCCGATTTTCGAAAACTCGGACTCTATTTCGCGTATTTTTCTGAGAAGAATGTAACGGCGTAGCCCGTTTCCCTTAATTTTGATTTTAACTCTTAATTCTGCCTTGATTTGCGAATCTTAGTGTTACAGAATTTCGGGGTGTTACATTCTCCCCCACTTAAAAGGATTTCGTCCCCGAAATCTCCAAGTTAAGAAGAATGTGTCCTACCATCCAATCACCCATCTACTTAACCATTCAATCACAGGCATCCATTGTCCTAAAAAGTTTTCTAATGCTTTCATGTTCATATGCATAGTGTGTGTATATGTCTTTATCTAATGCAAAATCAGGAGGTCTACTGATTCAGTTGACCTCCTTAATGCTAATCATGTCATTGCCATGCGTCCAATCATGTATGCAAGCATCCCTAGTTATGTAAATACTACATGCGTGCACAGCCATTCATCCATATGCAACATCCATATGATAACATATCAGGCTCGATTTACAAACAAATACATTCCTGTAAATGCAATATGAAAGCGTCCGAACTGATCTAGTGCCTAATACGTATGCATATGCATTCACGAGCAACCATTAGCAACCACTTGCAACCACCAACCATAACATGTTTTCAAACACATGTTTACATCCATTGGCTTCTTCCTAAAGATCGAAGATACGACCTAGGTGATATACTTCGGAAAGAGAGAAACAATTATACGTAAAGCTCCTACAAACAAAAGAAATCAAGGATGCACCCAAGGAAAAAGGGTATGATGCTAGTATCTAGCCTTCTTGAGCTTTACTCCACTGTATCTTAACTAATTTAACTTCACGATTGTGAAGTTTCTGACCTCCATCTCCAAAGTAAACAGATGTGAACTATGATACCAAGTGTATGTACTGAGATGATTAGAGGTCTCTCCTCTTAGCTTATCCATCACGCCATAACTATGAGGGTAAAAAGGTCACTACGCACTTTCTAGAGTGCCTGCCACAACTATTCATTTCTCACGCAAACCACCCTAGTCGAACTCGACATTCCTCAAGTACAAGCCCCAAAGGCCTAAACCAATATCAGACAAGCGTCCAAGGAATATCTCCTCCGAATTTAGACGACCTACGTGAGATGATATAAGCAAACTCGATAGCTATCCTCAAATCCCTACTAAAAATAGACTGGTCGGACCACAAATTGGATTTGAGACTCTAGAGGGATCTTTCTATTATACAAGTACTATGGTGCAGAGACTCAACTAGGGAAGTGGATATAAACAAATGCGAAGTGCAAAATCCAAAAGAAAGAGTACGAACAGCACAACTAGACTCTGCCAACGGAACTTTACTACCTTTCTCCTAGGTACGCTTGGTGGTGAAAGTATGTACTTGCCCTTCTGAAAATCTTGTTCCTCATTCTTGCCCTTGTCCTTAATTATATGCCCTATTATACCCTAGTAAAGATACTTCCTCTTGTCTTAGGTTTTATAATTCCTCATCCTTGGGTTATGCTCCTTAGCTAAACTCCTCATCCTCTTCCGTGTGTAATCATGTTGACAAATCTCTCGAAAGCTGCCACCATCGTACAGAATCCCCTACAAAGCTTGAATGAAAACTGGCCGCAGGTGAAACTACTACGGCTACAGATGGAATTCGGGCACTACTTTGCCCTTCGATGAGGTTACCTCCCAGAAAGCCAGGAGCCCCAGAGACTCAAGAAAGAAGGAGACAAGAATTCAAACAGAGGAAGAGAAGACAATGCGTATGGCTTTGGGGAATATGCCTTTAAAACAAATCTTTTCTCTTGAAAATGCTTCTTTTAAAACCGTTTTGAAAATAATTTTTCAAATCTTTTATCTGATCCGGTAACCTTCAGCTCTGATACCACGCGTAACACCCCACATCCGTTAGTGTCACTCACAAAGGGAATGCACTAAGTTCTGTGGAGCATTTAGGGTAAAAGATGCAGATAAATTACAAGACAGACAGAAATTAAACAGCGGAAAATAAAACTTTGCTTTATTGATAAATAGTTTGTACAATGATTTCTTTACAATATCAGAGTATCATCCGTCTTACAAAATAAAGAAGCATGAAAATACATTTATATTCCCCAAATTTAGCAAGAGCCAGCCATAGCATCTGAAAAGAGAATCCAAGCAAACTACGACAAATCTTCAAGCTGGGAAAGGGTGACATTCCAACTTAATCTGAGCTATACTATTCCCTCCTCTACTACCTGGGGGGGGGGGGGGGACGGAAGAAAAGAAGAAGAAAGAAAAACAGAGTCAGACATAAAGCCTGAGTAAGTTCAGTAACTTCTAGCATGTGAACATGGAACAATAAAACAACATGAATTAACTGAATACAAGATTACACCAAGACGATAGGGTCAACAAGATTAGACAAGGTAGTCACAAGATATGCTAAGATAAACTGGATACGCTCTAATACTTTCGCCGCTTCGCTATTTCCTTGTTATACTGGTTTCTATATCTCTGCACCACCTAAATAGTGTTCCAACTAGAACGATAACATAATCCCAACCCCTATAGTTTCCATTGCCTACAGGCATACATTTATTATTTATTACCTAGATCTAATCTAGGGTTTTCTTTCAAGTGATTTCTAGATTTAACCAGAGTTTTACGCTATTTGCTGAACGCTTCTCGAGTTCAGGGTTTATGCCACCTAGTCGAACTAGGGATTACGCTACCTGTCGAACGACGCCCCCAAGTCTAGGACACATCACCTAGAGTGGTATATGTTCCTATACTTCCCCATGCATGTATCGCGAATCGTTATCGCTTGTCTAGATGCACATGTCATGTAATGTGCGGTCCGAGTCCTGTGACAGGGCAAATCAAGGAATACAGAACTCGGTCGGGAGCTTTCAGATATCTGCCGATGCAGACGCTAAGGTCTGTTTTTTATTCCAGTGGCTATGGTCCCACTTTACCCCTCCCTCAACTAATGAAAGGCACCCTTTGTAAAATGAGAACTATACGCCGGCCCCCAGTGCCCCACTATCCTATGGCCATCCTCACCCATAACTAGATAGCAATTATGGTCTTTTGGAGTTCTCCGCCTTTCCGCTTCACGTATCTCGACTGACTCAAGATGGATGGTAGACGACGAGTTGCTATCACAGGGCTACCGTTTTCTCGCCGAATCACGCCTATCCATCCTAGTCTTTAGGTTGCCATATATATTGCAACCAAGGCATACCCCTGGTTCTTCTACGCAGACCTTAACCTCTGTGGGCCCAGGCGGGTCATCTGCTGCCTCACAGAGGGATACCAAGAGTACCCTCACGTCCCCTCGAAGCCTCGGGCTTCGTAACCCAATTCGTTGGAGCCTTCTCTCTATTCAGACGGGCATTCGCTCCTTCCCGTGTTATACTAAGAATTACTACTTAGTTTTACTAACTAAGATTTACCACTTAGTTTCCAGAATCGTTGTTTTCTTAACTTAGTTCCCTTTTCCCGTCAATTTGGATTGGTTAAGTGTCATTAGTCAATTCAGGCCGACTTAACCCTCTTCATTTATCCTGTCAAACTGGTTAAGTGTTATCAGTAATTCACGTTCACTTAACCCCACCACAAACCAAGTTATATTGGTTAAGTATTACTTAACCTTACCCATTCACCCTGTATTGGTTTAGTGTTCCTTTTTAACTTAACCTTGCCCGTCTGTTTTAACTAACCTGTTATTAACGGTTAAGTATTATCCCTTCATGTTTTAGACTTAACCCCATTCCTTTATCACAACCTGATGGTTAAGTGTTCAAGTTTACTTAACCCCTATGGTCTAGCCCAGCTAACATATTAAATTGGCTAAGTGTATTAGATTTTACTTAACCCAAACCTCTGGTCTAGTTAACATGTTAATTTGGCTAAGTGTATTAACTTTACTTAACCTGTACAAATCTTGTCTTGTTACCTTGAGTCTGGTTAAGTGTTTCTATGGACTTAGCCCTCCATCTTACCTTAACTGTGTTAAGTTGGTTAGGTGTTCCTATGGGCTTAACCCTCCCATTCTAGCTCAACTGTGTTAAGTGTTTTTATGAACCTAACCCCACCCATCAGTTTAGTTGTCATGTTGGACTGGTTAAGTGTATTAGTTAATTTAACCCTACCATTCTTGCTCTAGCTTTAATTAAGTAGATTAAAGCCATGACCACTCACATTAGACAGATATTGTTGCGAATACTGGATGTGCCGGTTGGTTCCGGGCAGGTTTACATCGCAACTCAGTCTAACCTCCGGTTAGGCATATTCGTGTTTTCTAGTTCAAAGGGTTTTGATTAATTTTCAAATCAGGTTTTGAAAGTAACCATACCGTCCGTCAGATCAGTTAGGGATAGCCAGGGATAGCAGGAAACTTGTATTTTACAAACTCAAGCCTAGACACTATCCTCTCTGTCACCTTAGAACTTTCTAGTTTATTATTAAAAGAGATGTCGTTAACAAACCTTTAATTTGTCTAAATTAACATTTCCTCATTTAGGACAAATTCTATAAGTAAATTAATCCTGATTTACTTATTTCCCAATTACTCTTTTAATGTAAATTGTCAACATTTATTCTTACGGCCCATTTTCCGCTCTATATCATGTTTATGCTTTTTGGTATGTAAACCATACCAAATGAAGTGTCACTAACCATGATTTTGCTAATCCTGACAATTACTCCCAATTGTGGCCAATTTCAAGTTTATGCCAATATACTCTTCGAGCCAAATTAGCTAATCCAATTCTGATTTAACATTCTAATTCATGTCAAACTAGACTTATTACTCTTGTTCACAATTCATGTGAATGCTAGATTTACATGTCAATACTATATTCAAATTACCCAATCCTATAATTCCTGTCAAATTTATCCCATTTGCATTTCTATGAACATGCCATAATACATGTTCCCAATTTATGCCAATTTCCAAGTTTATAACTATGTTTTAGTAAATTTCATATTTTGCCCCAAATCGCATTCCCACCGTTCGTATAGTCGTGATTCAATCTAGATTATAGATAAATCTAGATTCGCAGAAAATAGGGAATGAACCAAAGATGCTATGCGAAAGATAGACATACTAACTGGCATAAAAAGGGTTGAATAACGACGTTGGTTCAAGAACATGGGTAGACCTAACTTAATAGGTAAATTCCCAAGGTCTAAAACCAAGGATAGACAGAATAGAGACAGAGGTTCAAGAACATGGGTAGACCTAACTTAATAGGTAAATTCTCAAGGTCTAAAACCAAAGATAACCAAGAATAAACTGAATAGAAAGTCATGCCTAGATCCAAAATAATGTCAGTTTGTTAAACAACATGGTTTTGTAACTACAATGTCATGGGAATAAATAATAACCTTATATCCATAGTCATAGGCAATAATCCTCACAGTTCAGTGAATCATAGTCATAGGCGATGTTCATAGTCATAGGCAACGTTCATAGTCATAGGAAATGTTCATAGTCATAGGCAATAATCCTCACAGTTCAATGAATCACAGTCATAGGCGACGTTCATAGTCATAGGCAATGTTTTATGTACCAAAATCAAAGGCTTATGTTTATAGTTCCAAGGCATATGGTTCCAAAGTCCATAGTTTCAAAGTCACAGTCTTATTGGTCATCGTATCACAACAGTTCTTAATTAGGTCCAAAGGTACAAGCACTGATTCAAGTAGAAAGATTAGGCATAGTCTTTTATCCCTTTAATTTCATGTCATGAATGAAAACAAAACGTTCAAATCTAAAAATAACTGACTTACGGAGATTAGATTAGAAAAGAAAGATGGCGTTGCTAAGATTTGTAGAAAAACAGTCGTTGAAGTCGTTTGGACCTCCTCTTGAATCCTAGCTTGACTTGAACCTCTTCTTGAAAATCTTTTAGCAGCATTTCCTCGTCTTGGTTTATTTTATATATATTATTTTATTTATATATTTTAGAGGAGGAGGAGAAGCCATGTCTAAAAAGAATCTTTGCAGCATAAAGGTAGAAAAAGAATTGTGAATAGAGAAGAAGACCAGGGTTCTTTATATAGTGTTTGGCAGACGAACCTGGTCAGAAAACGTGACCAAATACAGCAGAACGAACCAGGTGCAGAAAGCTGGAAAAAGCGGGCAGGTCGACACCCATGTCGACTGGGCAGTCGACATGGGGGGGGGGAGGTGTCTACTGGGCAGTCGACACCCCTGTCGACTTGACCTGGGCCGGAATTTTCCCGCCCTGCCCCCTGTGCGTTTGAATTCGAATTTGGACCTAGTTTTTAAACTGTTTTGAACTTGGAATTTTCTGAAAACTTTGACGGGCCATATCTTGGTCATACGGACTTCGATTTTCAAAAACTCGGACTCTATTTCGCGTATTTTTCCGAGACGAATGTAATGGCGTAGCCCGTTTCCCTTGATTTTGATTTTAACTATTAATTCTGCCTTGATTTTCGAATCTTAGTGTTACAAAATTTCGGGGTGTTACACATAATAGGTAATTATTTATATGTTTCCCTACTAGAATCAAGTGTCCAATTTACATAATCACTATGTAAATTATGCCTATTACAAATTCTCCTTTTCCCTGTTTCTTAACTAGTGTAACCGTTTGCGTTTTTGGTGTCATCGAGGCTACAAGGTAGCCTCGCCATAACAATAAAATAAAGGGAATGACAAGGTAATCGTTTTCAGTACAATTTTTGGCATTAGCATGACAACTAGGGAAATTGACATGATAACTTCACATATAATTATGATTCACCACATAATTAACAACTTGCATAGGTTCATGAATTAACAACATAATTAACAACTAACATAGGTTCATGATTCTCAACATAATCAACAACTTATATGTTTTCATGATTCACAATATAACAACTTGCATGATTCATAACATAACTTCTTTCATAGGTGACTTACATAGGTTCATGATCCACAACATAACAACTAGCATAGGTTCATGAATTAACAACTTTATCAACTTGCATAGGTAACTTCATAGGTTCATGATTCATAACATAACAACTAGCATAGATTCATGAATTAACAACACAACAACTTGCATAGGTTCATAGTTTCTCAACATAATAACTTGCATAACTTCATGATTCGCAACAATAATGAACTTGCATAATTTCATGATTCACAATAATAAGGAACTTGCATCATTTCATGATTCACAACAATAAACTTGCGTAACTACAAACAACATATACCCAAATCATAGTCTACCACGATTCACTTTTATTTATTTAAACCTAAAAGTGACTAGAACTCACCGAATAAGGGGTCTTGAGTTCTGGGATCTGAATTATGTAATTGATTAGTGTTCCTTTGTTGTAGACAATTTCGTTGTTGTAGTTTTAGGCTTGATTTGAATTGAATTGTTGTCTTTAATTTTCTTTTAGTTGGTGGCGGCTATTCTAGGATTTGGAGTGACAACCTGACGGCCACTAATCTAATTTTGATTTGATTCTAGGGTTTGAGTCTACACATGTTTATATAGAATTTAAATTTAATTATAGCCGTCGGATGATCTTAGGGTTAATCAAAACCACTTAGTCCAGATTAGAACTATCCAGAAACCATAATGACTCATTAACTAGTCAGAAATGACTCAACACTGACTCACCGTTCGTATCAGAGCCTCAGAAATCTGTGCAGATTTTTACCTCGGCCTGGGCGCACCTGCCAAGTGCGCCAGTGCAATTTTTCATGGGTCACTTCCCAAGTGCGCCAGTACAATTTTTTTCTGGCGCACTTCCCAAGTGTGCCAGTGCATTCTGGCCCGTTTCTGGTTTTTCTGCCTAACTTCGTTCGTCCATATCTTCTTCATACGGTATCCGTTTTACGCAAACTCGGACTCTATCTCAACCAGAATTCCGAGATGAACGCAATGGCACGACCCGTTTCCCTTAATTCCCACATTTGAAATTTAGTATTCTTTAATTTAGTTAATCTGATTATTCAAAAATTCGGGGTGTTACATTCTCCCCTACTTAAAGGATTTCGTCCCCAAAATCTTCAAGTTAAGAAGAATGTGTCCTACCATCCAATCACCCATCTACTCAACCATCATCCACAAGCATCCATTGTCCTTAGAAAACTTCTAATGTTGTATGAACATATGCAAAAAGTGTGTGTATATGTTCCTTGTCTAATGCAAAATCAGGCGGTCTACTGATTCAGTTGACCTCCTTAATGCAAACCATGATAGTGTCATGCGTCCATTACGTACGCGAAAGAATCCTACCGATACATATTATTTCTACATGTGTGCTCAACCATTCACCAAAATGCCGCATCCATATGATAGCGCAACCATTATACATCCATTAGCTTAAATATGCACACACATTAATATGAAATATGTAATATGAAGTGACTGAGCCGATCTAGTGCCTAAAGTGTGTGTATATGCATCCACGAGAAACCACTAGCAAACACTTGCATCCACATGCATCCATCATACATAACATGTCTCAAACACATGTTTCAACCATAGGACTACCCTACTAAAGGTCAAAGGTACTAATGAGAGGACATACTAAAGATAAGATAAGTATAAGGTAAGCGATAAAGGAGAAATTAAAAGACATACCCTCTGGTATATCAGATGCTTCATACATGCTGAAACGAAAAAGGAAAGATTCAATACAAAAGAACCGAAGTAAAGATATATGGCCCTTGGGGTTATGCTTTCTAAAATAAGCTTTTCTCTTGAAAATACTTTCCTTAAAACATAATTTTGAAGGTACTTCTTTAAAAAATTGTTTTTGAAAAACAACTTTTCAAAATTCATATCTGTTCTGGTAACCTTCAGCTCTGATACCAAGTGTAACACCCCATCTCCATTAAGGTCACTAACAAAGGGAACGCCTTAAATTCAGTGGAGCGTTTTTTTGGTAAACAGACACAGAATATCACAAGACATATATAAAAAAATTTGCAGCGGAAAATAAACAACATTATTAAATCACCAAAATATTTTGTTACATAATACCATTAAAGCAAAACACTTCTGTCTTATATTATCAGAGTACATAGGTATTTAAAAGAAAACATCATTCCCCCATATTAAAGAGCAAGCCATATAAGAGACAGAGACTCGAGCCATACTTCAGAAGTAGCTCCTAGAAGATGATATCCAAATCCTGACTAAACCTGGGTGTTTCCTCCCTATGAACTTGGGGGGGGGGGAAGGAAGAAAAGAGGCGAAACAAACTAGGTCAGACATACGTCTGGTGAGTCCAGTAACTTTTAGCCAGTAAATAAATAAAGGTAAACCTGATAGGCATACAAAGTGGATAAGAGGATTCACGGTACAGATGACAGGTATGACGGGACAAATAAGGTAAGGTGTATGCATGATTCACTACTAACTACTCTGCAGTATTACTAGTAAAATCAAGATGGGGTGATCCCTTCCGCTAATGATAACGATGGTGGTAGTTTCGTGTATTCTTAGCTGCTGTCATAGGTGTCGCCTGCTCCTATCTCAACTAGTCGTACCCACTACCCTCCTACTATAAATTGGTAGACTTAGGGCATATGTCCGTATATACCCTAACCACTACCCTAATCGATCGGCTCCCTACTTTGTAGATACCCTGTGCTGGTCCCACAACTAGGGGGTATCACTTCCCTAAAGTGGCAACTCAAGGTGTGCACAGTTATACCTACTGGTGTCACGGTCGTCTTGTCCACCTCTGCCCGGCCCATGTACGCACATGTCCCCGGTCGGTTTGCGCCGCCCACACCATCCGTCTCGTTTTGGATCTCTTACAATCAATTAGTAAGCGTGCCCCTTCCCCGCTTAGTACGGAGATCTTTACTTTGATACCCCTCCAGGTTACGGACTGAAATGGGTCCCACACAACATGATACAAGTCCTCCCCTATGCCTTGTATCCCCACTAAGTTTTCTACTGACTATGTATACCCTAAGGTGTCTTTAATTACATAGCCCTCAATCAGTTATGCGTACCTATAGGTGTCTTTAATACATAACCCCTATTCTACATATCGGTTATGCGTACCTATAGGTGTCTTTAATACATAACTCTATCTATTCCCATTAGTTATGCGTACCCCTAAGGGTGTCTTTAATACATAACTCTACCTATTCCCATTAGTTATGTGTACCCCTAAAGGTGTCTTTAATACATAACTTTAGTATTCTCATTAGTTATGCGTACCCCTAAGGGTGTCTTTAATACATAACTTTACAATTCTACCCCGGTTATGTATACCATTAGGTGTCTTTAATTACATAACACCTTTTTAATGGTTAAGTTTGTGGGCCTATATATATACTAATATTACCCACCTACCCTTCAGTTGTACTTAACCCTCCCACTAATTTAATCCTATTTATTTAATGGTTAAGTTTGTGGGCCTATATATATTAATATTACCCACCTACCCATCAGTTGTACTTAACCCACCCACAATCCAATTCGTTTTACTTAACCCTAACTTATGTCTATCATGATACAGTCCATATGTATTAAGTCAGGTTAAGTAGTATTTAATCAGCATTAATTTATTACTGAAACATCTAATCGTATTTCACATGCCACCCAAGGCACCCACTAAATTCCATATGCCACCCAAGGCACCCACTTAACCCCTCATGTCCCACTACATGTTTATCTGGTTAAGTGTTTCTTAATTCATTAAGACCGTAACCTTAAAGACCTCCCACATTAGACTGGCATTTGTGGCAGCTGGATTTGCCGAGCAGGTCCGGGCAGTCTTACACCACAAAAGAGCCTAACCTCGTGTCTTTACAACTGTCACGCATTTAGTTTATGCCTAAGACCTCCCACATTAGACTGGCATTTGTGGCAGCTGGATTTGTCGGGCGGGTCCGGGCAGTCTTACACCACAAAAGAGCCTAACCTCGTGTCTTAGACGATTAATTACAAAATTAATTATTCCCCCAATTTGAATTAATTTCCCTATTCAAATTATCAATTAATTCCAAATTTAACTATGGCCATAATTGACTCAATTATGTCCATCTATTTATGGTATGTAAAATCATACCAATTTCATCACAAATTTATTTTATGCCTTTTAAGGCGTTTATGCCAATTCTCAATCTTAAATCTTCAAACATCAATTAAACATTCCTCTTTTGATTAATTAAGTTAATTAATTAATCCCTTCCTTTTTATAGGTGTCAATACCTATCTTATTAACAATTTGAATTTCCTATCCATAAATGGTCATATTCAAATTATACCATTTTTACCAAATTTTACCCATGTCATAATAGGTAATTATATATATGTTTCCCTACTAGAATCATGTGTCCAATTTACGTAATCACTGTGTAAATTATGCCTATTACAAATTCCCCTTTTCCCCGTTTCTTAACTAGCGTAACCGTTTGCGTTTTTGGCGTCATCGAGGCTACAAGGTAGCCTCGCCATAACAATAAAATAAAGGGAATGACAAGGTGATCGTTTTCAGTACAATTTTTGGCATAAGCATGACAACTAGGGAAAATGACATGATAACTTCACATATAATTATGATTCACCACATAATTAACAACTTGCATAGATTCATAACAACTTGCATAGGTTCATGAATTAACAACATAATTAGCAACTAACATAGGTTCATGATTCTCAACATAATCAACAACTTATATGTGTTCATGATTCACAATATAACAACTTGCATGATTCATAACATAACTTCTTGCATAGGTGACTTACATAGGTTCATGATCCACAACATAACAACTAGCATAGGTTCATGAATTAACAACTTATCAACTTGCATAGGTAACTTCATAGGTTCATGATTCATAACATAACAACTAGCATAGATTCATGAATTAACAACGCAAAAATTTGCATAGGTCCATAGTTTCTCAACATAATAACTTGCATAACTTCATGATTCACAACAATAATGAACTTGCATAATTTCATGATTCACAATAATAAGGAATTTGCATCATTTCATGATTCACAACAATAAACTTGCATAACTACAAACAACATATACCCAAATCATAGTCTACCACGATTCACTTTTATTTATTTAAACCTAAAAGTGACTAGAGCTCAACGAATAAGGGGTCTTGAGTTCTGGGATCTGAATTCTGTAATTGATTAGCGTTCCCTTGTTGTAGACAATTTCATTGTTGTAGTTTTAGGCTTGATTTGAATTGAATTGTTGTCTTTAATTTTCTTCTAGTTGGTGGCGGCTATTCTAGGGTTTGGAGTGATAACATGACGACCATTGATCTAATTTTGATTTGATTCTAGGGTTTGAGTCTACACAAGTTTATATAGAATTAAAATTTAATTATAGCCGTCGGATGATCTTAGGGTTAATCAAAACCACTCAGTCCAGATTAGAACTATCCAGAAACCCTAATGACTCATTAACTAGTCAGAAATGACTCAGCACTGACTCAACGTTCGAATCAGAGCCTCAGAAATATAGATTTTTACCTCGGCCTGGGCGCACCTGCCAAGTGCGCCAGTGCAATATTGCATGGGCGCACATCCCAAGTGCGCCTGTGCAAATTTGTTCTGGCGCACTTCCCAAGTGCGCCAATGCATTCTGGCCCGTTTCTGGTTTTTCTGCCTAACTTCGTTCGTCCATATCTTCTTTATACGGTATCCTTTTTACGCAATCTCGGACTCTATCTCAACCAGAATTCCGAGACGAATGCAATGGCATGACCCGTTTCCCTTAATTCCAACATTTGAAATTAAGTATTCTTTAATTTAGTTAATCTGATTATTCAAAAATTCAGGGTGTTACATTTCCCCTACTCAACGCAACTACCTCCTCCAATCTCACCTCCCTGCAACCAATTGCCATGTGTTTCCCACCTCGCTCAGATCTGTACACGGAGGGTGCGACCCCTTTTATCACCAGTTCCATCGATACTTTGCACACATGGTCGATAACCATCCCTCAATCCAAAACCAGATTTGTTTTGCCGTTCGATTACTAGAACTCCTAAAAACCGCAACCCTAACTCGCTGAAGCAAATCAGGAGGAACACAACTGACATCGAGCTAGTGGAAAAGGGTATAAACTTGAAGATAATCTCACCAGGATTTCATAAATATGATTTCCATGATTATACGATTTTTGTATGAATTTATATCGAATTTTGAACTCCCGGTTTTCTGTTTTGGAGGTGGCGGCCTGTTTTTCTTATTTTGCTGAAGAATGAGGATTTAGGTTTGAAGGAGGGATTTAACTTAATTTTATAGTGGGAGGGAATTATATATTTATTTTCGAATATTATATTAAATTATAATCAACTACTGTTTTTATTTGTCCTTTAAAATTCCTGTAATCACATATGACATCCAAAAATCACGAAACTGGACATGCACCTACATTTCGACATACGGACCCAACAAAACTGGTTTCGTCGAATTCCGACTCCGTTTGCTCACACAGTGTATTTTTAACCGTCAAAATACTGACTGTTTTTCACATTAAAAATCCGTACGGCCACACATTGACTTCAAAAATCACGAAAATTGAAATCTAGCAATAATTTAATATTGTGGATCCAACAAAATTAGTTTCATCGAAAACGAAGGTCGTTTGCAAAACTGGCTATTTTTAAAGCTCTAAATAACCAATTTAAATATATAAATATATTTAAAAATAAATAAATTAAATATTTAAAAATAAATATTATCGTATATATCCACACTAGAATATCATACAACTCCAATTGGATTTATAACTCGGTATTTCAAAATTCCCAGTTATATCGATATTCGATCTATATATAAAATACTTTTATAATATAAATATATATTTATAAATTTCAAAGGAATTCCATAGTGACTTTTCTAAAATTTGATTTGGACATAAATCAAAATCTACACAATGAAATCCCGATTTTTCTCTTCCATTAGAAAAATATCGTTCAATAGATTCAAACGTTTCTTGTTTCACAGAAATCCGATTTAAAACGGATTCTGTATATTCTGTTGAAGTTCAAATCGCCAATTAACGAACTGCCGTGCCATTTCAAGCTCGATTTTAATTATGATATAATTATACGTTCAAACTTCGTTTATATAATATATTCGTGAATATAATTCAACTCTAAACTGAATTATATATTTTAAATAATCCAAATTACAAAATATTGTGAATTCCACTATTTTTGATTATTTCTGAATTAAATATATTATTCTATTTTTTATTTTAATTAAGTAATCCATATAATTTAATTAAACAGATATTTAAATCTCTATATCACTATTTAAATAATTAAATAAATTAATTATTATATCGCTGAAAAATACGGGTCGTTACAAAAAAGACGGGTCGTTACAGCTGGTATCAGAGCTTTGGTTCATACAAAGCTGCGGGGTACGACATATTTTGAACAAAGAATGGGACTCATCAGAGTTGTATTATCTCATTAGAAATAGGGTTAGAAATTCCCTAGAATGAGGTTTCGGAATATTATGATCGAGAGAGCGTACTCTGAAATTAGGTTATTTTGAAACAAAATGAAAACTGTTTTAAAACGTATCATCTTGAAATATAGCTTTTAATAAGTATTTTCGAGTATTTTTGTCGACGGCGCGATAGGACTGTCAGTATATATGAAGATTTCGAATAAAAGCAGGGTCGGCGTATATACGAAGCCTTATATGTACGTAATCGATATAGAGTCACACTCTAGTCGCCCGGGGATGATCTGATGATGATTGCAACATCATCAATACTCATTTTCGAGTTTCGAAAGTGGGATGACTATGTGATTCCGGTCAAAACGTGAAACTGTTTCGACAAATGTTTGAGAATAAGTTAGCTAAGTTTAAACATGATATGTTAATTTTAAAATATTTAAGTAAAAACTTATTTGTTTTAAAGATATGTATATGTTAAAGTATTATATTTGTATACTTCTCAAAGTTAAATATATGTTAAGTAATTATTTTAAGCATTTCTATTTTTTTAAAAGGTTGGTACATGTTTATATAATCAGTTTATAACAAAAGTATCATTTTCAAATATTTTATTAAAATTTGAATTGTTTTCAATCCTGAATCCTTTGATTTGAATATAATGAATCCGTTTTGAATGATTACAACAAATATGGATTTAAGAAAGATTGAAATCATGATCCTTGGTTTATAAACGATTGCTCGGAAATAAGGAGATAAGAGAAAGACTATCTATAAACAATCATCTCTTAAACAAACATTTCTAGATTTAGGAAAGATTTAGAGATGTATGTTCATGTGTGTGTGTGTATATATATATATGATGGAAAGCACTTGTTTTGAAATATGAAGCGCCGGTTATTTAGAAAGACCGGGATTGGAATTTATTTTCCAAAACCATTCGAAATAACCATACGACATAAATAATGAAGATATAAAGACGACGATTGAAGACCGTGGTTCTTCACATCGAACAGACTGCCTGCTATTTGGTTTCTTTATTGAATAGCTACAGTAGAGAGATGCCCCAATTACCGGAGTGGCAGAAAGTACGAACCTATTTGGAGAATTTTCGGATTTTGTTCCGTTCATACCTAGAATGAACTTGTATGGATTGTGTGCCTGACATTGTAATTGACGGCATAACACTGATTTTCTTTGATATGTTTCTGGTTTGTGACGTACGAGCTCAAAGTGGTTATGTAATGATGGAAATCATTGGTCATGTTGTGAGTGGACAATGTGACATACTTAAGATATGAAATGAGCTTGTATGATCATGGTATTGCTTATCTAGGCATGCTTTGTGTATGACGTGACATCGACAAACCTCATACCCCGGATTGATGATAAACTGGCGGTTAGGTTGTATACTTATATATGATTGATGATGAAGCTACAGCAGTGGGAAACCACTTATGAACTAGGGGAAATTGGGTATGTTCGAGGGGCCGTGTCTGGTCGAAAACCGTTGATCTGCCCTGCGATTTGTTGTTGGTGTTCGAGATGGATGGAAAAGCCGTGTGGCACTTCGCTTCGTATCCCTGATTGATCTTTCATGCCATGAATCATCAAGTTGGAAACCTAAATCTCCAATACGAGCCATACGGATTTTGATTGTATACCCATAGGCCAATATAACCAATTGGGGTTATGGGGGCTATGATTCTATATTTATTTGCGAAACGGTTTTCCACATTATATTGTAGTATTGAAAGAGAATTTTACGTATGAAAGCATGTTTGGTTATCATAAGATAAAACTCGCCCATCTTGTGTGCGCTTGCATTGTGTGATATGGGACGAGCTTATGATAGCTTCATTTTCCCAAAGTCATCGCGAATTTTTATGCATGGGTATTCACATGGAGTAAACCCGCTCTGCGTTAGTGGCGTGGTCTGGTGAATTTCCTAACTTTAAAATAAATCCTAAAACTGTTTTATGTTCTCACACCAGTCCCATGACTGACCTAGAGTTTATTGTTCCTTCCTAAACTCTGGGTGCCCACTAATTTTTACACGGGCAGCTAGTAGTTTAGTTTTGCAGTTATAGATCGTTGGAGTAGGATTCAGAGCAGTTTTAGAGTTGGAGTTCACGCTAGAGTTTGGAGCTTCCGCTATACTATATTGTTTCTTCCACTAAGAGTATATTTACTTTTCTTCCGCTGTATAAGTTGTAACTCTGATATTGTATGTAACTCTGATGTAATATTGCATTATGAAATGAAAAGTTCTATTATTTTGTTCAATATATGTAAGTATCCATAACAATTCGTCTTTGTGAGCGGTTTACGTCGGTTTAATTAACAGCGAGAATCGAGCAAAAAGACGGGTCACATATATATACACACAAACATATATATATATATATATATATACATATACATATACTTATACACACACAATCATCTATATAATCTTCCTACATGTACGTACACGTATAATTTTCTCTTAGAACATGCATCATTTTGTTTGGTCTTCTTAAAATTTAAAAACGTGACGTTGGTGGGATTCGAACTTGCTCGCTACAACTTGAGAGGAAAGCGCTCAACCACTAAAACACATTGCTTTTTGTTCACAAAATTAGAACGTTGGAAAGTCTTAGTTTTATGTGTATTCCTTTTTTCCTTCTTTTCTTACGTGTTTGTTTTGAAACTTCATTTAATGATATCTTCTTTGTTTTATGTACATTTTCTGCAAAACTATAGGTCTAAATTGATCACAAAAACGCTATGGACGCAATGATGCTAGTTCCTTTACCAATTTATAAAATTTATTTGATTATTTAATTTAAAAATGTAGGGTGTTATACCATATGTAGTGTCCCGAATTTCTAGTACCATTTGAGCTGACCAAATAACACAAGTCCAACCCAAATTACACTGGAAACCAGAAAAACTAATAAAAAGAAAACAGAGGGTGAGAATAGATAAGATAAAAACTTAGAATAGAAGAAGAAGAACATACAACATCGGAGTAAATACGAATCTCACAGCGGAACGAACAACATATAATAGATACATAATTTTGAAATAAAATCAGTATATGTATACACTAACATTATCAGAGTATAACACTTACAACACCGCGGAAATAACTATAGCTATAAAATCCTGAAGCCTACTGCTCCAAGCTCTCCAAGTATATCTTAAAAATCATGACTACTTGACTGCCCGTACAAAGTTGGGCACCCAAGAGTTTAGGGTAGAACAAAACAAATAAACTCCGGGTCAGTCATGGGACTGGTATGAGTAAAATCATTTAAAACAATTTGAGAAATTAAACGATATCTCATAAGACCACGCCGTATAACGGAATGGGTTTTTCCCTTATGAGAATCCAAAACATTTGATTTAACTTTCAAAATCCTTTTGAAATAAATGATAAACTTTATATAAAAATTCTTTTGATATTATAATAATGTCTATCAACCACAACTAAATAATCATCTAGCAGAAATGCTTTCATCTCACGTTCTACATATATAGTATACAATCAAAACCGCGAGCACTTATTGGGTAATGGATTTCCAACTATGACAAGGTATGGAACCACCTTCCGATAGTGTACCTCTAGAGAGGAATACACTGGGTTCAACAAGAACATCTTGCAACCCGGCCACACATGACCGACCACTCATTTCGCTTGAGTGTATCGAATGTATATCACCAACGGTTCGGATCAGCAACCGTTTCCTAAATGGGATAGCATCGAATAGATTAAAGAATGAAATGAATATCCCTAGATATGTGATAATACACCCTAATGGAAGCAACCCACATAGCCATGTTGCCTGCCCGATTTTTGTCATTTCCCTATTGTGAGGCTAGAGGCCAAGCTTATCTCTGACAGGTCTCACAATTATTCATTTTGAATGTCACATCGTCATACCCGCCAAATCACAAATTGATTTCCCAAAAAATACAACGGGTATACAGCTAAGAGAAACGAATTCCTCCGCCACCAAACGTACATACGTTTGAAGACATCAACTTACGTGATCCATTAAATATACTCTGTCAGACATTCTTCCATACAGGTCGTCCTGGGACTGGACAAACCGAAGGCACTATTCTGTAAACAGGAGAGCCCTTTCATAACTCCGTTTTCAAATATCTTCATCATATATGATTCGCAACGCTAACGCCCATACAGAGTGGTTTTCAGACAATGAATCTGATCCCGGTCTCTCCGTATTGATGACGGAAAATGGTCAAAAACTTCAATAGCCGGTGAGTTAACTATCAAAGAGGAACATGTGTGCAAACAATGATATTATTTCCAAATGGAAATTCTATCAATCAATCATCATTTAATGTTTTTCTCTTTAGTTCATTAATTTATTTATTTCCTACTTCCATATTTTCAACATTCCTTATTTTCTAAATTTAGAAAATATACGCTATTAATCATTGGAAAACATTTCCATCTCTTTTTCACGTATCACTGTCAATCCAGTATTCTTTATCATCAAACATTTCATTTTCTATGGCTAGAAAATATCTCTGATTATATTTGGAAAATGTTTCCAAAACTCATTCATTGGATTTAAACAGATGTTAAAATAAAACATCGCTATGCCACTCAAACCGTTACATTCATCAACTAAACTCACTTAACTAATCTTCACTATCGAACCTTAACCATTCCTTAGTTAAAAACGAAGTCAATCAAGTTGGGGTATAACCACCTCTCAGACCTTAACTAAACAGCATTCCTAACCTCGAAATGGACAAAGTTCACCTTTTACATCTTTAACAAACTTCCTTACGTAACTCTCGGATTCTATTTATGAATCCACTTCTTTTACAGAAATCAATTGATTATAACAATAGTGTTATAATACCTACTTCCTAAATATCTAATTTTAAATAAAAAAAATTATACCTTAATTTAAATAAATAAATAAATCTTGATTTATTTAATAAATAAATCTTGATTTAAAAGCCGGAAAGTAAATAGTACTTCCCCACATTCGATATAATCGAACCCCAATGTATAATTCTCTTTCGAATAAACTATATTCGATTTAACTCTATTTCGAATAACTAATTCGATTAACTCTTTTCGAATAAATAATTCGATTAATTCTTTTCAAATAACTAATTCGATTAACTCCTTTCGAATAACTAATATTCAATTAACTCTTTTAGAATAATTAATTCGATTAACTCCTTTCGAATAACTAATATTCGATTAACTCTTTTCGAATAACTAATATTCGATTAACTCCTTTCGAATACCTAATATTCAATTAACTCCTGTCGATTAACTAATATTCGATTAACTCTTTTCGAATAACTAATTCGATTAACTCTAACTCTAATCGATTAACTCTAACTCTAATCGATTAACTCTAATTCGATCAACTCTAACCGATTAACTCTAACTCTAATCGATTAACTCTAACTCTAATCGATTAACTCTAATTCGATTAACTCCTCTAACTCATTTTGATTCACACATTTTGATTAACTCCTTTTGAATAACTCCTTTGATTAACTCTACATCCATATTCAGTTTCAAATATCGATGTTGAAATCGATTCTTACTTCTCTATATAAGTCATGACTTATATATCCAATTTATCCCATGATAAACATTTTATTTAATTTGTAAAATATTATTTATAAATTAATCTTCTCAATCTATCGGTTAGAACAGATTCTATTTAAAATCTTTGCTTTAAATCCATATCATGTTATATCCGTGTGCGAAGCACGGGTCTAAACCTTTCAAATATAAAATTCTCTTTTTATACAAATCTATTCATTTTTTAAGTATTTCCTTTTATAATCTATTTATTTACCAAATAAATCCCTTTTGATAATTCTATTTATTTTATAAAATATTTCCTTTTTATATAAAATCCATTGATTTTATAAGTAATTCCTTTTATTCTCCAACTATTTCCTTATCTATTTGTTTTACAAATATTTCCTCTTCTATTCTATTTTATTTGACAAATAAATATTCCTTTTCAATTATATTTATTTAACAAATAAATATTTCTTTTATAACTCCTTTGATTTTATAATTATTTTCTTTTATAAAATCCTTTTCCTTTTATATATAAAATCCATTGATTTTATATAAGTAATTTATTTTCAAAATACACGTTGAAAATCCCTTCTTCTACATCCCAATATTTCTTACCGTATTTAAAATACCAAATAACAATGATCGGTATCATTCCAAACACACATTATCAATAACAGATTATATATCACATCATATATTACAATATATGGATAGAACAGTATTATAAATATTGAGGAATTCAGTTGGATCCCTTCAACCTGTTTCCCTGCATCACAGATGTTAAACAATATCATTAACATCAATTTCATTTCAATATGAAATATTCTGATAAGAAGAATAAATATATAATTAACGATATATATATATCGTTATCTATGATTTCAACCAATAAATCAACAGTTCAACCAAACAGTCAGCACACAGCAATCAATCATCATTTATTTGCTCTAAAAATATGTTATAAAAATATGAACTGATAGAGTTAGTGAGTTTTACTCACATTGGACAGTAATCGTTAAATAACGAATATCGTTTGATTTGAATCAGATCTGGACAATTTATTTCGCAATAAATTGTAACGAGCTCCAATTCACTCCCGGCTAGTTCCATTGTGTAGCCGTCGTCCATATGATCCCGGAGGATCTTGTTTTGCTGAATTTTGATAACGTACGCATAAGTTACGGGTTTTACATTTTAATATGTTATAACTTAAGAATTAAACTTAAGTTGTTATTTAAATCGGGCTTTACAAATTGATGCTCGACCCATTAAGGAAACAACCCGCTCCAAAATGCCTTCCTTCCCCGATAAAACTCTCAGACATCCACTCCTCCTTCCAAACTCCATTACCGTACTTTAGACACCATCATCCTCCTCCATACTCAACCTTTTAATCCTAAACCACTTCCAATCTTTATCTCATCCTACCCTCCTTCTCTTTCACCCATCATTGCTAAACTCGACACCTTCCTCTAGTGTGCGTTCTTAGGACCTAATGCAGGTATACAGTACAGGTTGCGAACATTATTTCAACCGAAGACCACAAAAATCCTACAAACGAACCTCATTTCAGTTCACAAACCCAAATATCACCTTCAAAACTCGAATCAAGGCTCCAATCTTTTCGAATATCAAATGATATACACGTAAATGTGTATATTTTATTCGCATATTTATCTTATTTTATCTTTTAAATAATTGATACTGTGAATTTATAGTTGTGTTTACAGATTATTTTTATGAATGGATTAACGCACTTAATTGTTGAAAAGCTTGAAGAACTTGTGCAAGAAGAGTGTTGAATTTTAGAGCTGGATTAAAGCTTGAAGACTTGAAGAAAAAGTGCTATTCAAAGAAAAAGTGCTATTCAATCGCCTTCTGCTGCATATTTTAAAGACAAGATTCAATGCTTTTCCATAGTGATCATTTGGAGTTGTTATTCATTCTCAAGGCAATTGGAGTTGAAGCTCGCAACCTATTTTCCATGACATCTGAATGCATTCACATTGGTCTAGTTGCTAATTGGGCTAAGTTATTTGTCCCATATCATGTAATTTGCAAGGCTTCTCATTCATGCGTTGCACGCGTTCACACTGAGCTATTTGATTTATGTGCTATTTTGGAAAAGGTGTTTTGTCCCACATTGTGGAATTTGCCAAGTAGTCTTTGTCATATCAGCTATAAATACATTGTATCTCATTCATTGTAAAACACACTAAGTTTTATTCTGTAATTCTCTTCTTGGAATAAAACTCTTCTTCTCCCTTTCTCTCAGTTGTTATTTTATTTTATTTATTTTCATGTTATTTAGTTTATGTTTCTCTTCTTCTTTAGCTATGTCTAGCTAATTCCCTTTGATTAGGGGGTGATGACGCTAATAGATATGATTCAACATGAATCACATAGCCAATTGATGAGGACTTTATACATGTAGATCTGGATCTGAATCAAGGGTTAGATCTAAACCTTCATATCATGTGTCGTTTAAGAGCTATCCTCCTTCACAGGGTATATTCGTGTTCGATCTAACAATTATCAGATTTAGATCTAATTTTAGGTTTTTAGAAATTAATTAGTGAATCTGTCCTAATAGTCTATGGTTGTTTAAGAGCTCAGCTCCTGCATAGGCTATGCTTGTTGTTATTTACTTATTTGTTTCTGAGAACCTAATTATCGTTGATTCATGTGTGTGACAGAAACATGAATTAGATCTATATTTATTTGTTGGCTATTGATGAGTGTGAATCCAATCTATGTCATTATCCCCTAATTTCTTTCTCTTATTATATAAATCTCTCTTTTTTTTGCTGTTACTTTCTGTGTTTTTAATCAATCAAAATCCTGGAATAACTTGATTGGATTTATTAATTAAAATATTTTTGTTCCCAGAGTTCGACACCCTCTACAACAATTCTTGTTGTTTAGGAAAGCCGAACGGATATTACAGTTGTTTACAATTGTTTGATTTGTTCGCAAACAAACTTTGGCGCCGTTGCCGGGGACAAAAATAATTTTTATTTTTATATCCTTCGAGTTTTATTTTTTTTCTTTAGTTTTCCTTCATATAAAAAAACAACACAAAAAAAATAATTTTTTTCCTTTTATTTTCTTATTTTTCCATTATAAAAAAGAACACAAAAATATTTTTTTTATTAGTTTTATTTTATTTTCCTTCATCTATGTAATAACCCGGAAATCTGAGCCAATTTAAAAATTTTATTTTGGCAATTTTAGTGAATTTTGAATATTTAAAATGAATTATTTTAAATAATAACGGCGAGAAATTTATTTTGAATAGAATTAGAACGTATATATTTATATAGATCGTCGTTTGAATATAAATATTTATATATAATTATAAAAGGAATTGAAAATGGCGCGGTAGTTCGATAATTCGATTTCAAATTTCAAATGAATGTACATGTTTCGAAATAAACCGGATTTTAACAAAACCAAAAATATTTGAATATAATTAAGAATATCTTTCCAACGAATCCGAAAGATTGAAATTTCATAGCGGGGATAAAAAGTTATGCCCAGTTGAAAATTCAGAATAGTCGCTATGGAATTCTGGCCCTTAAAAATGGGAATTTTGCAAATGACCTCGGTTTTCGACGAAACCACTTTTGTTGGATCCGAGATGTCAGGTTATTGCTAGGTTTCAAATTTCAGAATTTTTCGAATCAATATGTGAGTGTGGCAAAGGAAAACGCGTTTGACCAGTTTCAATTGATTTTAATCGACTGGAAAATGACCAATGTACAAACGGTCTCAGAATTCGATGAAATTAGCTTTGATAGGACCGTATCGTCAATACGAAGCTAGAAAATATTTTTTGGGAATTTTTAGAGTTAGTATGTGGCCCCGGTAAATTGAAATGTGCGTTCAAATTCAATATATAGAGTTATATTTTGAATTTGACGAAAACTGATCGAAATGGCCAAACTGGCTTACGAAACAAATCCCATTGTGTTCGGAATGGGGGTAATTAGCTATGGACGACAGTCGGTGGGTTCGATTTTGAGTTCGAAATAAAAAGTTACTTTATGGGATTAATTAATTAAATAAATAATATTATATACCCCACCTCCTCCTCTATTTCTTTCTCTCTCCCCCCTCACCTACATAACCCGACATTAGAAAAGAAAAAAATCCGCTCTTCAAATCAATGCCGCGCCTCCCCCTGGGTTCACCGCCGCCGCCCCTAGCCTGCGCCCCACCGCCGGACCTCGTCTCCGCCACCTCCAGCTCCGGCGCAAACCCCCCTCCCCTCCCAGTTGACCTCCTCTCCCTCTTTCCCCCTTTTATTGCTTCCGATCCGCCAAACCCTGGCCTGCCACCTCCTCCGTCAGCGCCTTAGGCCGCGCCCACCCAAACCCTCCGCCACCGTGAAGGCCTTTCCCCCCTTTTCTTCTTCCTCGATTAGCCCCCACTTCGATTTAAAACTCTAGCCGCTCCGCTCCCTTCTGCAATGATAATCCGACGCCATCTCGACAATAAACCCCCCTTCCTCGGGAAAGGTGCGTTTTTCTTTATGTAATTAATTTAGTTTTTATGCTTTGTTAGATTAGTTCAGTTATTAAATAAAAACCAGATTTTTATGATTAAGAAAAATTAGATTGTCATGTTAAGAAAGATATGATTTTATAAAGCAAGAAGATCAAATATTTATAAAGCAAAAAGAAGCGATTTTTGAAAAGGAAAAGAAGTGATTCTTATCATAGAAAAGAGATGATTTTTATATGATAGTGATAATAAAAAAATATGATTTTTATATAGTGTAGATAATAAAAATATGATTTTTATATAGTGTAGATAATAAAAATATGATTTTTATATATTGTAGATAATAAAAATATGATTTTTATATTATATAGATAATAAAAATTCGATCTTTATATCATAGGAAGAATGAAAATAGGACTTTTATTCATGTAGAGTAATAAAAATATAATTTTTATTATATTACTAGCAAGGTGTAAAAATAGATTTTTTATCTATATAATAGCGGTGTAAAAATTGAATTTTTATCTATATAGTAGCAGTGTAAAAATATGATTTTTATATAAAGAATGATTATAAAAATGTGATTTTTATATATGTAGTGGCTACGGACAATGAAATTGACAAAGAGCGAGAACGACGAAGATTTCTACATAAGAAGAGTCATGGCATTTGGTTTAGCTAGTCGGTGAGAACTTCTCACCTATAATTTATTTTTCTAGTTATAAATATATACTAGGATGCAGACGTTGTTTAGTAGCACCTGACACCCGTCGTCCACAGACCATGGGCAGCTTGTTTGTTTGATTGATTTTGTTGTGTAATTGATCGTGTGATGTGGAATAAAATAGTTATATAGTTAAAAATATTTTATAGTTGAAAATAGAATTTTTGGCGTGTATATAAAATGAAATATATAGATATAAACAAATTGGACGATTTGTTTATATACACACATTTGAATGATATTGATTGGGACGATAAATTTTACACATCGCCTAACTGCATAAATAAAATCTGTGTTTGATTGTTTGAAACCCCACACGGGTATTGGGATGATATATGACATACACTAATCCAAATAATTAGCTGTATGTCGATCGATTGATTGACAGGCTATTATAAGCGTTAAATATTTATATTTGATGCTTATACAGTGTAGAACGCACTTTGGATGATGTTCGATTGTTTATCGTCATTGTGGTATATATGAATTTGATGAAATCCATATAATTGAAATTATATGGTAATTGACTGTGTCTGATTCCAGTTCGGAATTATCGAATAATTTAAATATTGAAATGTGAAGCCGTGTTAAGTAGTTACACGCCATTTTAACACGAATGGGAATTTGGACGATTTTATAATGAATATTGAAAGTGATTTCAAAATCGAATATTTAGAAATGAATTCGAATTGAAATTGAATAGAATTGAGTTCGAATTGAAATTGAATTGAATTGAAAACAAACTGAAATTGAAATAAAAATCGATTTGAATTGAAATCAATTTGAAATCAATTTATAAGGAAAAATTCAATTTTGATTTGAATTTGAAATGAAGTTGAAATCGTTTCGAAAACGAATTTAAAACGATTTATAAAATACGTTTTAAAAGGAAATCGACGAAATATATTATATATATATTACATATATAATATAATAGCATGAATAGAACGCGCCGCGCCATGGCAGTTCGCGAATTTCGACCATTGACTTCGAATGGATATTGCGGGAGATCCGACCGTCGGATTCTCCTAAACCGGAACCGTTGGGTTCGTATCGAAAAGGGATTTCTAATGAATATTAGAGAGTTGAAATCTAACGGTTGGATTTGGATTTATGTCCAAATCAAATTTGGAAAAGGTCGCAGTAAGTGCAGTTCGATGGCCGTTGATCGAAATCGACTGTACGGGCCTTGATAAAATTATTAAAAATAGTAATAATTAGTGTAAAATCATAAGAAATGATTTGGAAAGAATTGGGATGAAAAACTCCATATTTGAAAAGATAAAAATAGATTTTTATCGAAGTGAACTAGTTTTGAACTAGAATAATAATAAATTTAGTTTTAAAATAAATAAATTGGATTTGAAATGGTTTTGAAAATAACCAGAATTTCCAATAATTGAATTGGAATTGGTTTGAATCGAAATCATCTTCGGAATAGTTCGATGTTGGATTTCGTGATTATACAGATGTTGTTAGGGAAATTTAAAAGATATATATATCATTATTTCCAATACGATATTTGTTGGTCGTAGAATTAGATATTGAATATAAGCCGATATATTTTCTATTCAGAACCTTGTATTTAATATCAAATGTGATTTGGGTTTGTCGTGAATGGTGTCTTCATTAACACTGTTGTTAAGCCCAATTGAGAAAAAGATTAAATCTTTTTATTTAGATTTAATGAAGTGTACCAATTAAATAATATTTAATTGGAATTGAATTGGTATTGATTTTTGGGTTTATCGTGAACAGTGTTTTAAATAACACTTGTTCTTTAACCCGATAATTAATGGAATGTGATTTTGGGTTGCCGTGAACGGTATCTTCAATAATACTGTTCTTAGACCCAACCGAGTTAAGAAAATCAGAAATTAACTGGAGATTAGTTAAGTTGAATGGTTTCTTGGGTATTGATCTGATGTTGGTCTCGGCCTTCGGGGTTAATACTTAGGGAATTGTTCACTTGCTATTTTACGGTTAAAGGCTGGTAGAATGGAATGTGATTTTGGGTTTATCGTGAACCGTGTTTTAAATGACATTGATTCTTTAAACCAGTCAATGACAGGAAGATTAAAACCAAGTGGAGTTTTAATGAATCTTTAATTAGATTAAAAAGATCAAGAATGGAGTATCACCAGTTTTGCTCCAGACGATAGTTAAATCTTTAATTAGATTTGAATGTGAAATGGTAATTGAATTTACCGATAACACCATGGTGTTAGATATGAAGTATGACCTGTTTTACTTCATGGGATGGATAGGTTGGAATTGGGAAATAAAATAAATAATTACTTCGGTGTAGTTCGCTAATCCCGACTAGTTTGAAGTGATATTCAAAGGAAGATTAAAGAATAAAATTAAAAGAATTTATCTTTGATAAAATTAATGGGAACCTTTCCCTAAGAATGTGAAATTTAGAAACTAACTGTAGGTTAGCTAAGAAGAATGGTTTCCTAGGTATTGATCTGATGTTGGTTTCGGCCTTCGGGGTTAATGTTTGGGGAATTATTCTCTTGCTAATTTACGGTTAGTGACTGATGAATTGGAATGAGGCATATGTTATGTTTGTGTAACACTTATTTATTATATACGTGATTTTTTCAGAAAGACCGGGTTTATCCCGTTCTGAATAACTGATTCGACGTGGTGTCGAAGATGAAGACGGTGGTTGAAGACCAGAGGTCTTCACGTTGTTTGGATAATTACTGATGATCTTGATTGGGCTGTACACCCAAGAGGAGGGAATCAGTTGGTGATCGTCCAGACGTACTTGGAGATCGGTGGATATGCAAGGTACAAGGTGCCTCCGGTTTCGTTCAAACCCAGAACGGACTTGTAAATGGACTGTGTGTCTGACATTGGATATCATTCTGTGTGATTGATGAATATCGGTTGCATGGAGTGGTTTGCCTGTGTGGCATGCTAAGATGCAAATGATCAAGGCTTTTATTGAAAAGCAAAGTCTTGTGGTTGATGATCAAAGCACGGCCTTTGTGGCGTAGCTTTGTGTAGCATTGATTCGCGAGCCTCACACCCCGGTTGTGAACCAGAAACGGGAGAGGACCTCAGGGAGGACATGCGTTTCCTTCTAGCTAGAAGTGGAGTCAGTGGTTTCACACGCCCTGATGAGTTTGACTTATGTGGTTGTTGGTTTGCGAGGCGCCTCGGATATACCGGTGACTATGTGAAGCCGATTGAGTCATTCGTTGGCTCATTTACGCCCCATAGAGCGGGGAGACGTATTGTTCAGGCACTATAATCCACTCCATATGGACCGGCCCGTTCGCTCCAAGGGACAGTTGCGGCTGTTCCGGAGACATGGGCTAGATTGTCTCGAATTCGGTAGAGGACGATCCCTTGCCTCGGTTCACAGATGGAAATCCAACTTTCAATACGTGACGTTTCGGTTTTAGTTGTAATCCTATATATGGCGACATATTGGGATGGGGCGCTTATGCCGTCTATGATTGATACTTATGATTTGAAATTTTTTTGACACTATACACTCATAGTAATAATAAAACATGAAATTTCACATACCAATCATTCTTGGTTATTATAAGGTAAAAACCCTATCCTTCGGCTTGCGTTGCATTGTGTGATGGGACCTGGGTCTTATAATAGCTTCATTGTTCTTTATTTAGCATTGCGCTGTTGTTTATTGCACTGGTATTCTTGGGAGGAAACCCATTCCGTGTTATACGGCGTGGTCCCTTGATTTACCTAACTTTAAAATAAAGATTAATAACTATTTTCGTTCTCACACCAGTCCCATGACTGACCTGGAGTTTTTTGTTTTAACCTAAACTCTGGGTGCCCTTATTTTGACACGGGCAGCTAGTAGTTTTGGTTTTGCAGATTTATATTAACAGGATCCTGGTTTACAGCTGGAATGATATCCGGAAAGCTCTGTATCCGTATATCTCTTCTAGTTGTGTATTGTATTATTTTCCGCTGCTATGTAATGTATTGTAATCTCTGATATTTTATAATGTGTAATAATTATTCATACTCTGTGTATTCTTGGAATATGATGAAATTGTTGTAATATACAATGAAATGTTCTTCTGTCTGCGTTCTGATGTGGCTTGTTCTCCACTCAATCCGCGATTTCCCGTAAAGCGGATTTCGGGTTGTTTCATTGTGGTATCAGAGCGAGGTTTACAAAGCTCAAGGAACAAGACACATTAGAACCATATGAAAGAATTCATCAGAGATAGGATTAGTAATATCCAGTGGGAATGACTCGTTAGAAATGGGATCAGTAGTATCCTAGAACGAATGTGAAGAGTATTTTTTTTAAATGAAAACCAATTTTGTTTTGAAAATTTAAACTTAATTATTCGTATTTGAATATTTATTTTATATTGATTTGGATTATCAGGTATATAAAGATTTTGCGTATACGTCTGATCCACGTATATTCAAAGTTTTAATATACTGGATAGATATAGAATCACACTCTAGTCGCCCGTGGATGTTCTGATGGTGGTTCGAAACATCATCAGAATTTATGTTCGATTGACGAAAGTGAAATTTCTATATGTTTCCTATTGACTGGTGTGAGAACCAAAACTAGTTATGACTTATTGTTGCGATTTGGCATCAAAAATCTAATTTTTGGACTATGTATCATAGTTATAAATTTGAAAAGCTAATCAACTAATTGATTTCTGATTGTATTGTTTGATTATTGTTTGATTAATTAAAGTTGAACCATTTAGCCAAATTGTATCAAATAGTGAGTTGTATTGAAAATTAGTCGCATTTGCATGCATATACATGTACTTACATTGAACAGGTCATAGCAAGGAGGCTAGAGGAGAGGAATAAAATTGTTTTCCCGACAAATAGGTACATGTTTACCATAATTTACTGTTTTGTTTGGGTGATGATGATTTTATGAGCCGATTGGCTAGCCGCTTGGCTTTTTCATTTCCTTTTGGATTGAAGAAGGCCATGGGAGGCTATATGAAATATCCCAAAGTCCCCGGTGCAGGGGAGGTTATAGCAAAAAAATTCGAAAATTTAGGGTGTTAGCCAAATTTTTGAAAAAATTGAAAAGTTCTTAGAAACTGAAAAGTTGAAGAACTTGGGCCGTAATAAAAATAATGAATGTTGAGTTGGTTTGTTAAACAACTTTCGGCTTCGTTCCTTTTCGGGGACGAAAAGTTTTAAATGGGGGAGATTGTAATAACCCGGAAATCTGAGCCAATTAAAAATTTTTATTTTGGCAATTTTAGTGAATTTTGAATAATTAAAATGAATTATTTTAAATAATAACGGCGGGAAATTTATTTTGAATAGAATTAGAACGTATATATTTATATAGATCGTCGTTTGAGTATAAATATTTATATATAATTATAAAAGGAATTGAAAATGGCGCGGTAGTTCGATAATTCGATTTCAAATTTCAAATGAATGCACAGGATTCAAATATAAACCGGATTTTAACGAAACCAAAAATATTTGAATCTAATTAAGAATATCTTTCCAACGAATCCGAAAGATTGAAATTTCATACCGGGGATAAAAAGTTATGCCCAGTTGAAAATTCAGAATAGTCGCTATGGAATTCTGGCCCTTAAAAATGGGAATTTTGCAAACTACCTCGGTTTTCGATGAAACCACTTTTGTTGGATCCGGGATGTCAGGTTATTGCTAGGTTTCAAATTTCGTAATTTTTCGAATCAATATGTGAGCGTGGCAAAGGAAAACGCGTTTGACCAGTTTCAATTGATTTTAATCGACTGGAAAATAGCCATTTTTCAAACGGTCTCAGAATTCGATGAAATTAGCTTTGATAGGACTGTATCGTTAATACGAAGCTAGAAAATATTTTTCGGGAATTTTTAGAGTTAGTATGTGACCCCGGTAAATTGAAATGTGCATTCAAATTCAATATATAGAGTTATATTTTGATTTTGACGAAAACTGATCGAAACGGCCAAACTAGCTTACGACACATATCCCATTGTGTTCGGAATGGGGGTAATTAGCTATGGACGACAGTCGGTGGGTTCGATTTTGAGTTCGAAATAAAAAGTTACTTTATGGGATTAATTAATTAAATAAATAATATTATATATTATATACCACCCTCCTCCTCTATTTCTTTCTCTCTCCCCCCTCACCTACATAACCCTACATCAAAAAAAAATTCCGCTCTTCAAATCAATGTCGCGCCTCCCCCTGGGTTCACCGCCGCCGCCCCTAGCCTGCGCCCCACCGCCGGACCTCGTCTCCGTCACCTCCAGCTCAGGCGCAAACCCCCCTCCTCTCCCCGTTGACCTCCTCTCCCTCTTTCCCCCTTTTCTTGTTTCCAATCCGCCAAACCCTGGCCTTCCACCTCCTCCGCCAGCGCCTTAGGCCGCGCCCACCCAAACCCTCCGCCACCGTGAAGGCCTTTCCCCCCTTTTCTTCTTCCTCGATTAGCCGCCACTTCGATTTAAAACTCTAGCCGCTCCGCTCCCTTCTGCAATGATAATCCGACGCCATCTCGACAATAAACCCCCCTTCCTCGGGAAAGGTGCGTTTTTCTTTATGTAATTAATTTAGTTTTTATGCTTTGTTAGATTAGTTCAGTTATTAAATAAAAACCAGATTTTTATGGTTAAGAAAAATTAGATTGTCATGTTAAGAAAGATATGATTTTATAAAACAAGAAGATCAAATTTTTATAAAGCAAAAAAGTTGCGATTTTTGAAAAGGAAAAGAAGTGATTCTTATCATAGAAAAGAGATGATTTTTATATGATAGTGATAATAAAAAAAATGATTTTTATATAGTGTAGATAATAAAAATATGATTTTTATATAGTGTAGATAATAAAAATATGATTTTTATATTATATAGATAATAAATATTCGATCTTTATATCATAGTAAGAATAAAATTAGGACTTTTATTTATGTAGAGTAATAAAAATATAATTTTTATTATATTACTAGCAAGGTGTAAAAATAGAATTTTTATCTATATAATAGCGGTGTAAAAATAGAATTTTTATCTATATAGTAGCAGTGTAAAAGTATGATTTTTATATAAAGAATGATTATAAAAATGTGATTTTTATATATGTAGTGGCTACGGACAATGAAATTGACAAAGGGCGAGCACGACGAAGATTTCTACATAAGAAGAGTCGTGGCGTTTGGTTTAGCTAGTCGGTGATAACTTCTCACCTTTAATTTATTTTTCTAGTTATAAATATATACTAGGATGCAGACGGTGTTTAGTAGCACCCGACACCCGTCGTCCATAGACCATGGACGGCTTGTTTGTTTGATTGATTTTGTTGTGTAATTGATCGGGTGATGTGGAATAAAATAGTTATATAGTTAAAAATATTTTATAGTTGAAAATGGAATTTTTGGCGTGTATATAAAATGAAATATATCGATATAAACAAATCGGACGATTTGTTTATATACACACATTTGACTGATATTAATTGGGATGATAAATTTTACACATCGCCCAACTGCACAAATAAAATCTGTGTTTGATTGTTTGAAACCCCACACGGGTATTGGGATGATATATGACATACACTAATCCCAATAATTAGATGTATGTCGATCGATTGATTGACAGGCTGTTATAAGCGTTAAATATTTATATTTGATGCTTATACAGTGTAGAACGCACTTTGGATGATGGTCGATTGTTTATCGTCATTGTGGTATATATGAATTTGATGAAATCCATATAACTGAAATTATATGGTAATTGACTGTGTCTGATTCCAGTTCGGAATTATCGAATAATTTAAATATTGAAATGTGAAGCCTTGTTAAGTAGTTGCACGCCATTTTGACACAAACGGGAATTTTGCCGATTTTATAATGAATATTGAAATTGATTTCAAAATCGAATATTTAGAAATGAATTCGAATTGAAATTGAATAGAATTGAATTCGAATTGAAATTGAATTGAATTGAAAACAAACTGAAATTGAAATAAAAATCGATTTGAATTGAAATCAATTTGAAATGAATTTAAAACGAATTTATAAGGAAAAATTCAATTTTGATTTGAATTTGAAATGAAGTTGATACGATTTATAAAATACGTTTTAAAAGGAAATCGACGAAATATATATTACATATATATAATATAATGGCCTGAATAGAACGCGTCGCGCTGCGGTAGTTCGCAAATTTCGACCGTTGACTTCGAATGGATATGGCGGGAGATCCGACCGTCGGATTCTCCTAAAACCGGAACCGTTAGGTTCGTATCAAAAAGGGCTTTCTAATGAATATTAGAGATTTGAAATCTAATGGTTGGATTTTGAATTATGTCCAAATCAAATTTGGAAAAGATCGCTGTAAGTGCAGTTCGATGGCCGTTGATGGAAATTGACTGTACGGGCCTTGATAAAATTATTAAAAATAGTAATTATTAGTGTAAAATCATAAGAAATGATTTGGAAAGAATTGGGATGAAAAACTCTATATTTGAAAAGATAAAAATAGATTTTTATCGAAGTGAACTAGTTTTGAACTAGAATAATAATTAATTTATTTTTAAAATAAATAAATTGGATTTGAAATGGTTTTGAAAATAACCAGAATTTCCAATAATTGAATTGGAATGGATTTGAATCGAAATCATCTTCGGAATAGTTCGATGTTTCGTGATTATACAGATGTTGTTAGGGAAATTTAAAAGATATATATATATATATATATATATATATATATTGTTATTTCCAATACGATATTTGTTGGTCATAGAATTTGATATTGAATATAAGCCGATATATTTTCTATTCAGAACCTTGTATTTAATATCAAATGTGATTTGGGTTTGTCATGAATGGCGTCTTCATTAACACTGTTCTTAAGCCCAGTTGAGAAAAAGATTAAATCTTTTTATTTATATTTAATGAAGTGTACCAATTAAATAATATTTAATTGGAATTGAATTGTTATTGATTTTTAGGTTTATCGTGAACAGTGTTTTAAATAACACTTGTTCTTTAACCCGATAATTAATGGAATGTGATTTTGGGTTGTCGTGAACGGTATCTTCAATAATAGTGCTCTTAGACCCAACTGAGTTAAGAAAATCAGAAATTAACTGGAGATTAGTTAAGTTGAATGGTTTCTTGGGTATTGATCTGGTGTTGGTCTCGGCCTTCGGGGTTAATACTTAGGGAATTGCTCACTTGCTATTTTACGGTTAAAGGCTGATAGAATGGAATGTCATTTTGGGTTTATCATGAACCATGTTTTAAATGACATTGATTTTTTAACCAAGTCAAAGACAGGAAGATTAAAACCAAGTGGAGTTTTAATGAATCTTTAATTAGATTAAAAAGATCGAGAATGGAGTATCACCAGTTTTGCTCCAGACGATAGTTAAATCTTTAATTAGATTTGAACGTGAAATGGTAATTGAATTTACCGATAACACCGTGGTGTTAGATATGAAGTATGACCAGTTTAAGTTCATGGGATGGATAGGTTGGGATTGGGAAATAAAATAAATAATTACTTCAGTGTAGTTCGCTAATCCCGACTAGTTTGAAGTGATATTCAAAGGAAGATTAAAGAATAAATTTAAAAGAATTTATCTTTGATAAAATTAATGGGAACCTTTCCCTAAGAATGTGAAATTTAGAAACTAACTGTAGGTTAGCTAAGAAGAATGGTTTCCTGGGTATTGATCCGATGTTGGTTTCGGCCTTCGGGGTTAATGTTTGGGGAATTATTCTCTTGCTAATTTATGGTTAGTGACTGATGAATTGGAATGAGGCATATGTTGTGTTTGTGTAACACTTATTTATTATATAGGCGAGTTATTCAGAAAGACCGGGTTTATCCCATTCTGAATAACTGATTCGACGTGGTGTCGAAGATGAAGACGGTGGTTGAAGACCGGAGGTCTTCACGTCGTTTGGATAATTACTGATGATCTTGATTGGGCTGTACACCCAAGAGGAGGGAATCAGTTGGTGATCGTCCAGATGTACTTGGAGATCGATGGATATGCGAGGTACAAGGTGCCTCCGGTTTCGTTCGGACCCAGAACGGACTTGTAAATGGACTGTGTGTCTGACATTGGATATCATTCTGTGTGATTGATGAATATCGGTTGCATGGAGTGGTTTGCCTGTGTGGCATGCTAAGATGCAAATGATCAAGGCTTTTGTTGAAAAGCAAAGTATTGTGGTTGATGATCAAAGCACGGCCTTTGTGGCGTAGCTTTGTGTAGCGTTGATTCGCGAGCCTCACACCCCGGTTGTGAACCAGAAACGGGAGAGGACCTCAGGGAGGACATGCGTTTCCTTCTAGCTGGAAGTGGCGTCAGTGGTTTCACACTCCCTGACGAGTTTAACTTATGTAGTTGTTGGTTTGTGAGGCGCCTCGGATATATCGGTGACTATGTGAAGCCGATTGAGTCATTCGTTGGCTCATTTACGCCCCATAGGGCGGGTTGATGTATTGTTCAGGCACTATAATCCACTCCGTGTGGACTGGCCCTGTCGCTCCAAGGGGCAGTTGCGGCTGTTCCGGAGACGTGGGCTAGATTGTCTCGAATTCGGTAGAGGACGATCTCTTGCCTCGGTTCACAGATGGAAATCCAACTTTCAATACGTGACGTTTCGGTTTTGGTTGTAATTTTATATATGGCGACATAGTGGGATGGGGCACTTATGCCGTCTATGATTGATACTTATGATTTGAAATTGTTTTGACACTATACCCTCCTAGTAATAATAAAACATGAAATTTCACATACCAAGCATTCTTGGCTATTATAAGGTAAAAACCCTATCCTCCGGCTTGCGTTGCATTGTGTGATGGGACCTGGGTCTTATAATAGCTTCACTGTTCTTTATTTAGCATTGCGCTATTGTTTATTGCACTGGTATTCTTGGGAGGAAACCAGTTCCGTGTTATATGGCGTGGTCGCTTGATTTACCTAACTTTAAAATAAAGATTAATAACTGTTTTAGTTCTCACACCAGTCCCATGACTGACCTGGACAGCTAGTGTTTTGGTTTTGCAGATTTATATTCATAGGATCCTGGTTTACAGCTGGAATGATATCCTGAAAGCTCTGTATCCGTATATCTCTTCTAGTTGTGTATTGTATTATTTTCCGCTGCTATGTAATGTATTGTAATCTCTGATATTTTATAATGTGTAATAATTATTCATACTCTGTGTATTCCTGTAATCTGATGAAATTGTTGTAATATACAATGAAATGTTCTTCTGTCTGCGTTCTGATGTGGCTTGTTCTCAACTCAATCCGCGATTTCCCGTAAGGGGTATTTCAGGTCGTTTCAATTTATATAAAAAATCTCTTGATTAGCTGTGATTTGGTATTGCTGATCTTCTAATTTAGAGGTGAAAAAAAAGTTTTTGTATTGATTTCTTTCCCTTTTCATTGCCTTTCTTATTTCTTTCATGTTTCGTTGCTTTCCATTTTTACAAATTAAATTAAAAAAATAAAAAAATTATTGCTTTCCTTTTCCTACATCTGTGAATTTCTTTCCTTTTCTCGCTACCATTTTTCATCAAATCTTCCTCTCTCTACATCTCTTACCTCCATCAATAAAACTACGTTCTTTCCAACATCAAGCAAAAAAACACATCACCCCAAACCATTCACAGCAAACAATTCCAAAAAAAAAAAACAATCTCTTTCCTCTTTTCAACAATTCCAAAAAAAAAAAAAAAATCCTTTTTTTTCCTTCTTGCAAATAAATAAATAATTTCCCTTCTTTCATCTATTTTCCACCTTTTCTGCGAATTAAAAAAAATTTATTGCTTTCCTTTTGTTGATTTCTTTCCACTTTTGTGTTTCTTCAGCCATAATCATTTGCCAAATTTTCCCATTTCTTTCTATTTGTTTTTTTTTCTTTCCTTCTTTCCTTACAATTTCTTTCCCATTTGTTTCATTTATTTCTTTCCTATCTCTGAATTCTTTTCGAAATTCCCTGTATAATTACCTTCCTTCTAAGACATATTTTTTTTCCTTTCATTTGTTTACAATTTTTACAAAGTAAAAAAAGATTTTCCTGATTTCTTTCTCTTTATCAACCTTCCTTTCAATCTCATTACATTTCCTTTTTCTCTTTTCTGAAACAAATAAATAAAAAAACAATCTTTCCAATTTTTTTTCCCATTGCTTTATATTTCACGCGATTCACTTCTCAACTTCCTTCAACAATTCTTCTCCAACCATTCACAAAGCCTCCTCCCATCTTCTTCACAAAACTTTCCTCCTTAACTCAGTCACCCACTTCACAATCCTTACATCCCCTTCCACATTCAAGCGCTCCACTTGAAAAGTCATGCCACAAACCAACGTTAATCCCAATTTCAGATCATCACAATTACCAGCAACTTCCTTAGACCCTCCTTCAAACCATCCGTCACGACAATACCTCACAAATCGTACCACAGTCTGCAGTTTACCACATACCGAGCCCGAAATCGCCATCTACCTCAGATCGAACGCACCCAACCCAATTTGATCTTTAAAAAAAAAGGTCGTGAAAGTTTTATAATTTGGGGGAATAATTTGTTGCTATATTTTCGTTTGAATTCTCTGAGAAACAGGGGGCGTGGGTCTATATTTTTGGATTGGCTTGTAGCCATCTGTGTTTGCTTATTTGTTTGGAGTTGACTGATTGAGTGAGTGAATATTTATTTCTTTTGTGCGTGATTGGTGTTTTGAGTCTGGTTTCTTGTTTCTTTAGGCATAATCATCTTTTCTTGTATATTTGTTTCTCTTTTCTAAAAAGCCAGTTTTAGAGTTGCCAGTTTTAGTTTGTTTTCCCTTTTGTTTTTGATCTAGTTTTTTTTAGTTTCTTATCTTTGACTTGGATTTAGTGTAAAAAAATCGTTTGCTTTTCACTTGTGAATCTTAGTGTGATAGTTTTTAGGTTTCAGATCAAGGAGGGATTTCAAAGGTCGCGCTATTTGTAATTAGCAGAATTCGAATTGTTCGAGCAGTTGCACACCAAGTAGGGTGTGAACGCGCTAGCGCGACTCAATTGCACTGGACGGACTGCCGATCTAGGTGAGTATTTTCTAACTCTACAGGAACTGCTACTGCAATATATATATATATAGACATTGCTTGTAAAAATCTTCTGCAGGGGCAGCGGCTTGCTTGTAAAATCTTTTAATTTTGCAATTGCTATTTTTGCATCCTTATTCATTCTGTTAAGGGAAATACCCAATTCACATAAGGTGAGGGATTTCATCACCCTTTCCTTAGCCCACAAATTGCATTTCATCGTAGAATCTGACTAATAATAACGGTTAGACATTGGACTTAAGGGAGTCGCGGGCTTATATAGGGCTTAATTGTATTTTGATAGTTGATTTATTTGGAACGAATTATTTCTTGGTGTCTAGACTACGACAGAGAAATAACTGTTTATATATATTACGGTGATTCGTAAATATTATATCGGTTGTTACTCTGAAGGTACTTAAACCTTCGGCTGCATTGCTAGGGTGTTTCCTGGTGCACCGATAACTCATGTCCGTTAACTGGATGAGAAATCTTTTGATCTAAGTAATCAAACGTGTCACTATATAATTTTGGGTTAGGATCCATTAAGGACAGAAAATTTCATTGTAGCTAATTTCTGTTTGTGATTGTTTTGTGAAAAAAAATCAAAATTCCTCAAAAACAAATAAAAATTTGAAAAACAAATAAATAAAAACCAACATTTTTTTCTTTTTCTTTTAAACCTCGCTAGTCTGTAGGTCGTACTTTTCCAAAAAAAAAAGCTCCCATTTTCAAAACTTTTTTCCTTCTCACCTCTTTCTGAACTCCTCCATTGTCTAAATTTCCTTGACGAACTCTCTCTTCTTCTTTCTAGTGCATTCAAACTTGGACCCGTGACCAAGAATCTCATCGTTTAGTTCGAATCAGACCACCTTCCCTTTCTTCAACAACCAATTTTCCCGAACAACCCTTAGAAATGGGTAACGAACCCGCACCTCATACCCTGATGGACATAATCCTTCCCGATACAGTTTCTGTCCCTTCTTGCATTCAATTACCCAATCCTGTGGGTAATCACTTTGAAATCCGATCGAGTCAGATAAACATCCTTCCCAAATTCGGAAATTTTTCTCATGATAAACCTTATAGTTTCTTAACGAAATTTGAATATGCTTGTGCAACCTTTAAATTACAACAGTTATGTGAGGATGGTATTAAACTTCGTTTGATTCCATTCTCACTAACTGACTCCGCAGAAAATTGGTTTCGCAGCTTGCCCCCAAATTCGATTAAAAAATGCGATGAATTTACAGCAGTTTTCCTTAAAAAGTTCTACCCCCCAGAAAAAACAGCTAGAGTCAGAAATGAAATCAACAATTTCCACCAAAAAGGGGGTGAATCTTTTTGGTAATACTTCGAAAGATTTAAAGAACTGTTGTTAAGTTGTCCCTATCACGGTTATGAAACATGGTCGTTATGTCAAACTGTATACGATGGACTTGATAATAATTCTAGGCAAATGTTAGAGTCCATGTGTCAGGGCAATTTTCTAAAACAGACTGACGTAGAAGCTTGGGAATTTGTAGACGAGTTAGCAGAAAAATTGAAACAATGGGAATGAACCAATGAAAAATTTCTCTATTCGCAATCCAGTAGTAATTCTGTCGAATCCTCCTCTTCTTCTTCTTCTAATACTCTTGTTGATGCCATCCTGAACGTTGTTAGAACACACACTCAGTCTAATAACGTTTCCCAAGCTATGTGTCACATATGTCTTGACACTAATCACATGGTTGATGACTGTCCCTTGCCAAGTAAACGCTTTCAACAGACCCAACAACCACCCATATCTTTCTTATGGTCCGAATAACCCTCTAATGCACAGACCTTTGAATCGAGCATTTCCAAACAATGTTGTGAACCCTCCTCTTAGGCAAAATCAGTACACTTCGAACCAGGCGCCTTTCAACAACAAACGGTTGCACCCCAGTACGAAAAACGCCTTTCTACGATTGAGGGGAATTTATCTGAGGTGAGCATCTTATTAGCGCAAATGATTAAGCAAAGTGTTGAAATTCAAAACAAGTTAGACAACTCCTTGCAGTCATATATGCAAAACACGAATCAACAAATGAGTGAACTTCAAAAACAAATGTCTCAACTTAACGCTAGATAAAGTGAAAGGGAAAAGGATACGTTTCCAAGTCAACCCATTCAAAACCCTAGAGGACAAAATTCAAACCCCAACCAAATTCACATCATTCAAGATTCAAACGTTAGTCACTTGAATGCGGTCACGACTCTTAGAACCGGCAAAAAGATTGACAACGATGTGGTCAACCCAAATGATTTACCGGACGATCTTCTGAACCTTATCGATAATTCGACCAACTCAGATCAAAACATTGAGCCAATTTCTGACAAGGACCATCCTCAAACTCAAGTACCCCAACCAACTGAGTTGTCTGCTCCATTTCCTCATAGACTCCGACCTAGAAAAAAGACGGATCAGCTAGAAAAGATCCTTGAAATATTTCAGCAAGTTAAATTGAACATTCCTCTTTTAGATATTATACAACAAGTTCCACAATACGCTAAATTTCTAAAAGATTTATGCACTCAGAAACGTCATACACATGCACCTAAAAAAGTGTTTCTAGCGGCAACTCTAAGCGAAGTCTTGTCCCAATCAATGCCAGTGAAATACAAAGATCCTGGCTATCCCACAATATCATGTACTATTGTGGACAAGAAAATCGATAGATGCCTGCTAGACTTAGGTGCTAGTGTTAACTTGCTTCCATATTCTGTCTACCGCCAATTAGGTCTAGGAGAACTGAAACCCACCAAGGTTAACCTTCAGCTTGCTGACCGTTCAATTAAGAAACCTGTGGGCGAAATCGAGGATGTATTGATCAAAATAGGCGAATTCATCTTTCCAGTTGATTTCATTGTACTAGAAACTCAACAGGTAAGCAATCCTGCAAACCAGATCCCTTTGATTCTTGGACGACCCTTCTTAGCAATGTAACACTCCACGTCCATTAATGTCACTCACAAAGGGAATGCATTAACTTCTATGGAGCGTTTTAAGTAAGTATAGAACAAAAACTTAACAACAAGATAGATATAAACAGTACTCAAAGATTTAAAACTTTATTTCATTGCAGCGGAAAACACATATGTTTGATTACATCATCAAAAACCAGAGTCAAAGTACATAATATCCATCTTGAATACCAAAAGTACATAAATTGAAAGACATAATCCCTAATACAAAATAGCCATAAATAAAAGAGAAGCTGAACTTTACTTCAGCTATCCAAGCAATCTTCTAAAAGCAGAGAAACAACAGTCCAAAATCAAGCTCCACTGGTGCTAGTTCCAACCTGAGCACCTGGGGGGAGGGGGGAAGGCAGAAAAGAGGAGGAAACAAAGGGGGTCAGACAAAAAGTCTGGCGAGTGCGATAACTTTAACAATATAATTAACAAAGTAACTAGGCTAAGGCATAAGTTGGAAAATAAGGGAATGACCATGAACCATTGAATATGGAGAGTAAATAGGAAAACAAGATGAACAACGATATCGATAAAGCGCACCTAAACCACTATGAGATAATTACTACACTGCACCACCACTACTATACTGCACCACCACTAGTCACCCTAAGGTTGATTCCGCCTACAGACTTAATAATGATATTGGTAGTTTCGTGCACCCCTAGCTGCCTTCATAGGTGCCGCATGCCCCTATCTCCACTAGGTGTACCCACTACCCCCAAGTGATCGGCTCCCTAACTCGTAGATACCCGTGCTGGCCCCATAATGGGGTGTATCACTCCCCAAAGTGACAACCCGAAGCTTGGTCATGACACAAGCTATCCACCTAAGCTTGGTCCCCACTAGTACATCCCACTTAACCCTCTTCTTATTCATATTTCAATTACATGTTTCAATTTTTGGTTAAATGTTCTAATCGTATTTCCAATGCCACCCAAGGCACCCACTAGATTCCACATGCCACCCAAGGCACCCACTCAACCCCCTCATGTCCCACTACATGCTTATTTGGTTAAGTGTTTCTTAATTCATTAAGACCATAACCTCATAAAGACCTCTCACATTAGAATGACATTTGTGGCAGCTGGATTTGCCGGGCAGGTCCGGGCAGTCTTACGCCACAAAAGAGCTTAACCTCGTGTCTTTACAATTGTTACGTATTTAATTTGTGCCTAAGACCTCTCACATTAGACTGGCATTTGTGGCAGCTGGATTTGTCGGGCGGGTCCGGGCAGTCTTACACCACAAAAGAGTCTAACCTCGTGTCTTAGACGATTAAGTACTCCTAATTAATCATCCCCCAATTTGAATTACTTTCCCTATTCAAATTATCAATCAATTCCAAATTTGACTATGGCCATAATTGACTCAATTATGTCCACCCATTTATGGTATGTAAAATCATACCAATTTTCATCACAAATTTATTTTATGCCTTTTAAGGCATTTATGCCAATTAAATCCTTTAATATTATCCCCTTTACCCCACGTTGTACGTTCGTTCGTTTAACGTAAAATATACGTTAGACTCGAATAGTCTAACTCATGGAATAAAGAGAAAACATCACAATATACATATAGATAAAACTAGATATAAACATAGGGGTGAACTTGCATGTGTTAATGATGTTCTACATCTAAAACTTGCATAGGCCAAAGTTACAAATTGCATAAACAACATATGTCATGGATCCAAATCTAAAGGTGTGGACTTGTTGAGATAATGGTCACAAACTTGCATAAATCATGTATGTCATAGAACTACATCTAAAGGTGTAAACTTGCATAGGCAATAACCCTAAACTTGCATAATATGATTCATATCCCAAACTCATATATTTATATAAACTTGCATATGTGATTTATGCATCATAACAATGGTGTAAACTTGCATCTAACATGTAAATTCTCATGTAGAATTTATCATATAACTCACACATGTCATAGCCTAACTTTAGATCTAAAATTGATGTCACGAAACATGTAAGGTTATACTAACTTGCCTACGATTCTTGTCTAAATCAATATCTAAACTTGCATACAAACTTGTGATCTATCATTTGAATCAACATAACCAAACTAGCATATGAACAACATGATGATTCAATTAGACATAAGCCAATCATAGAATTACAACATGGGTGATATCATCATAACTTTATATCGTAAATGATAGCATCATAACATAACATCATAGAAATTACAACACAATTCTACAACATAATTACAACATGCAGTCAATAATTCACATCATATCCAAATTATCCGCATCATAACTCAATCCAATTAATTTACTAATTATTTTATTAAAACTATCGAACTCACAAATCAAAAGCGGTCTTGAGTTATAAATTCTTATTTCTGAAGTTGTATTAGCTTTCCTTTGAAGAAGATTCGTTGTTAGGGTTGAATAGAACTGATTTGATTTGTTGTTCTTCCTCTCTAATTGGTGGCGGCTACTCTAGGGTTCAAGATGATAGCATGACGGCCATAGTTTCAGTTTTAATTCTGATTTAGGGTTTGAGTCTATGGGTCTTTTTATAGAGTTTTGAATTAATTTAAGCCGTCGGATGATCTTAGGGTTAATCAAAACCATTCAGTCGGGATAGGGTGACACCTCAGCCCTAATGACTCGGTAAGGAGTCAGAAAGGACTCAGCAACATGGGTCAGACTGAACCAGAAAGTTGTGCAGGTCTGCTGCCTCGGCCTGGGAGCACTTGGCAGGTGCGCCAGTGCAAATTTGTATTGGCGCACTTCCCAAGTGCGCCAGTGCAATATTTTTTTTCTTTTTTTGCCACCAAACTTCGTTCGTCCATAACTCCTTCATCCGGTACCCGTCTCCCGCAAACTCGGACTCTATCCCAACCAGAATTCCAAGACGAACACAATGGCGCAACCCCATTCCCTTAATTCTCACGTCTGTGATTAATTATTCTTTAATTTAGTTAATTCGATTATTCAAAAATCCGGGGTGTTACAAGCAACCTCTAATGCGCTTATCAACTGTAGAAATGGGTCTATGAAACTTTCTTTCGGTAACATGACTGTCGAGCTAAACATCTTTAGAACTGAAAACTCTCCTAACTCTTATGTGGACCAGTTTTCTGAAATCCATGCTGTCCATGATAATGAATCTAAGCTGGACCATCTGAATAACGAAATTGAATCAAATTACGAAACTTTGTTTCAAGATATTACCGAAAATGTCTCTGATTCGATTCCTGTCGAGCCACTCACAATTGAGTCTATCCCTCAACCAATTTCTTCGGTTGAGTCGTCGCCAAAATCTGACCTCAAAGTGCTGCCCAGTCATCTTAAGTACGCTTACTTAGGAGACAATGAAACTTTTCCTATCATTATCGTTTCTGACCTTACTTTAGAGCAGGAACAATTTCTCCTTCCCATCCTTAAGAAAAATAAGGAGGCAATTGGTTGGTCTATGGCTGATATTAAGGGGATTAGTCCTTCGATATTCCAACATCGAATCCACCTTATAGATGATGCCAAACCCATTCATGATCCCCAGCGTCGACTAAACCCCATAATGAAAGAAGCAGTTCGTGCTGAAATCCTTAAATGTCTTGACAATGGAATCATCTACCCAATTTCCGATAATCAATGGGTTAGTTCGATTCATGTCGTACCTAAGAAATCAGGGATTAATGTGATCCAAAATGAAGCTAACGAGCTTATCCCAACCCGCACCCAAACCGGTTGGCGTGTCTGCATTGACTATAGGAAACTTAACGCTGCAACACGTAAGGATCATTTCCCTCTGCCATTTATCGATCAAATGTTAGAATGACTAACCGGTCACGAGTACTATTGTTTCCGTGATGAGTACTCGGGCTACAATCAAATCCTTATCGCTCTTGAGGACCAAGAGAAGACCACTTTCACTTGTCCATTTGGTTCATTTGCGTACCGTCGTATGCCTTTTGGTCTATGTAATGCACCTGCAACCTTTCAGAGGTGCATGATTAGCATTTTTTCTGATATGATCGAGCGATTTTTGGAAGTGCTCATGGATGATTTTTCCATCTTCGGGGATTCTTACACTGAGTGTTTACATCACCTGGATCTTGTCCTTAACCGTTGCAAAGATAAACACTTAACGCTTAATTGGGAAAAGTGTCACTTCATGGTCAGACGTGGCATTGTTTTAGGACATGTCATCTCTAATAAAGGAATTGAAGTAGACAAAGACAAAGTTGAGGTTATCTCGAATCTTCCCATTCCCAAATCCGTTAAGGACATCCGATCCTTCTTAGGTCATGCTGGCTTCTATCGTCGCTTTATAAAGGATTTTAGAAAAATCACTCGACCTTTGACCAGTCTTTTTGGTAAGGATGTTCCTTTCGACTTCGATTCTGATTGCATTTCATCTTTTGAGCATCTTAAAAATGAACTTGTCTCCACCCCGATCATCTGCTCTCCTAATTGGAAGCTGCCTTTTGAAATCATGTGTGACGCCTCGAATTTTGCTGTTGGTGCTGTCTTAGGACAACGTATCGATAAGATTCTTCATGTCATTTACTATGCAAGTAAGACTCTGAAAGACGCTCAAATCAATTATATGACACTGAAAAGGAACTCTTGACAGTCGTTTTCGCTTTAGAAAAATTCAGACCTTATCTAGTTGGCTCACACATCACTGTTCATACTGATCATTCTGCTCTTAGGTGCCTTTTCTCTAAAAAGGATGCTAAGGCTCGTCTCATTTGTTGGATCCTTTTACTTCCAGAATTTGACCTTACCATTAAGGATAAAAAAGGATCTAACAACGTTATTACGGACCACTTGTCTCGTCTTCTAAATGCCCCGTCTTCTTCTCTTCTGATCAACAAAAATTTCCCTGATGAACAGTTATTTTCTCTATCCACTGATCCTTGGTTCGTTGACATTGTCAACTACTTAGTCACCAAGCAAATCCCTTCTTTTTGGTCCAAGCAGGATAAACACAAATTCTTTTCCCAAGTGAAACATTTCTTCTGGGACGACCCCTATCTTTTCAGGTATTGTCCCGATCAAATCATTCGAAGGTGTGTTCCCGACACTGAAACTCACAATGTCCTCTCTTTCTGTCATGACCAAGCCTGTGGTGGTCACTTCAGTCCCCAAAAGACAGCCGAGAAGGTTCTCTAATCAGGTTTCTACTGGCCCAACCTTTTCAAAGACGCGTATGAATTTTGCAAAACTTGTGATCGATGTCAATTCTTAGGGAAAATTTCTAAACGGAATATGATGCCCCAAAACTCCATTCTAGAGGTCGAAATTTTTAATGTTTGGGGTATAGACTTCATGGGACACTCCCCTAATTCTTTTGGTAACCTTTACATTCTCTTAGCTGTAGATTATGTTTCTAAATGGGTCGAAGCTGTTCCATGCAAAACAAACGATAACAAGGTTGTTGTGAGCTTCTTGAAAGAAAATATCTTCTCTAGGTTTGGCACACCTCGCACAATAATCAGTGATAACGGGACACACTTCTGTAATCGTTCTTTTGAAGACCTTTTGAGAAAGTATTCGATAACCCACAAGTTATCCACTCCTTACCACCCTCAAACTTGTGGGCATGTTGAAGTATCGAATAGGAAGATTAAGCAAATCCTGGAGAAAACTGTGAATCGAAATCGCAAAGACTGGTCCCAAAAGTTAACCGACGCTCTTTGGGCTTACCGCACCGCTTTCAAAACAAACTTAGGTATGTCCCCTTATCGGTTAATTTTTGGTAAGCCATGTCACCTGCCATTTGAACTCGAACATAGGGCGTTATGGACAATAAAAACTTTAAATCTAGACTTAGAGCAAGCAGGTGAACTTAGAAAACTTCAGCTTAATGAACTTGATGAAATTCGAAATGATGCTTATGAAAATGAACGAATCTATATGGACAAAACGAAAGTTTTTCATGATAAATCAATTTTACGTAAAACTTTCATGCCAGGTCAAAAAGTTCTGTTATATGACTCAAAACTGCATTTATTTCCGGGTAAGTTAAAATCTAGATGGACAGGACCTTACACTGTACGGACTGTTTTTTCGTATGATACGGTAGAAATTGAGAATCCAACTGATGGATCATCCTATAAGGTCAATGGTCAACGCCTTAAACCTTACTTGAAACCAATACCAAACAAAGAGGAAGAGCTCATGGTCCTCCATGAGCCACATTACATTCGATAAGAAGCACTAACCCTCTTTTGTACATATGTAAATAGTCACTTATTTTATTTTTCCTTTAACTAAGATATGTCTGATTAAGACTGTGAGGACGCAGTCACACTCAAGTGTGGGGGGAAATTTACATTACATCATTAATCAAATGTTATGAACTAGGTCATTCATTGAACAAGGATTAACTTAACTTCATAAATAACACCTTGGTTCTTGTTTGATAAGTTGAATTGTTGGGTGATGGGAATGATCATCATTTATTCACTGAGTCGTAATGTGTCTTTTTAAGATGCTAGCTTGAGACTGTGCAGACGTTAGTCGTGTTCTGGAGTAAGCGTGTCAATCTTTGTTATACATATTAGAATGTGCAAGTAAAAATAAAAAAAAAGATTTTGCACCTACATTTGTTGGATTTTCCGAGTTCATTTTCATGCATAATATCTTCTTTTCCACTCAAATTTTCAAAATCCTAAGTTCTAAAATCCACTTGGCCCAATTAAGGAGAAATGACTCATTGTAGCGTTCTTCTTCGATACCCCACATTATTCAAACCCAAGTTTTAGTCGAATTACATCCATGTTTCAACAAGTTTTTCTTGTATTGGTATACTTAAGAACCTTGTACTAATTTATTTTCAAAGGTTCAAAAACGTCACTTTTTATACCAGTATTACACTACCCACTCCGTACTTGTTTTAAGGTAGGATAACCATATACCACATCTTATTTTATATAGGTTATCTATCTTACGAAATTTTGCTTATCATTCCTTTCAATTTTTTGTATAACTTCAATCCAGACTTGTGTGTTGAATTAAGGTTATAAAAGTAGAGTAACTAGGGCACAAAACTTTCCTTTCAAGAAGTGTTGGTTATGATTCTCTTAGTAGAGGAGGAATCAAATGAAATAATATACGGTATCATTTCATTCCATCTCCATTCATCATTCATTATGCAAAAGAAAAAAAGAAATAAAAAAGAAGAAAAAAAAGGGGAAAAAAATGAAAAAAATTGAAATAAAGAGAGAGTCTCTCAGAATAAAATAGTCATTCATCATTCTTGACTATAAAGCATTCATTTCCATTCCATCCACATCCATCATACCGTACTTGGAAGCGAGGATTGTAGTAGAGGAGATGAAAGGAAATAAAAATGTTCATATATGCCTTAGTATTACTTTATCTTTTGTAGCCTGAACTTTAACTAATACACTTGCCCTCTTATCTAGAATATTTTTAGAACTTACAAAATTCTCCTTCATCTATGCATAACTCACATCCAATACATTACAGATACACTGGTGCAAAATTATTCAAAAAAAAAAGTTGAATAAATGATTGGGTGCACATTGTCGATATGTAAAACTTAGGTTGACACCACGCTCTTAACCTTCAAGACAATTACAGGTTATCAAGGAATTACGATTCAGCTTGAAAAATTTTATTCATTTTTGCACCAACAATGGGATGGACAATTTGGGATTGAACCGTTATTATTGGAGTTAGGTAAAGTCCTTGGAATGCGAAAGACCTTAAATATATTGTTTGATTAATCCGCGTACATAAGACGCTTTGGATTTTGTGGGTAGTATCCGTTGAAAACCCTCACGAGACAACACTCGTCCTACTAGGGACACCCAGAGGTTTAACAGCTTGTTGCATACGCTAAATGCAATCGTGTTTCCTACGAAAGTGTGACATATCTTATTTAGTTTATTCGAGGACGAATAAAATGATAAGTGTGGGGGTATTTGATATACACGTAAATGTGTATATTTTATCCGCATATTTATCTTATTTTATCTTTTAAATAATTGATACTGTGCATTTATAGTTGTGTTTACAGATTATTTTTATGAATGGATTAACGCACTTAATTGTTGAAAAGCTTGAAGAATTTGTGCAAGAAGAGTGTTGAATTTTAGAGCTGGATTAAAACTTGAAGACCTGAAGAAAAGTGCTATTCAATCGCCTTCTGCTGCATATTTTAAAGACAAGATTCAATGCTTTTCGATAGTGATCATTTAGAGTTGTTATTCATTCTCAAGGCAATTGGAGTTGAAGCTCGCAACCTATTTTCCATGACATCTGCATGCATTCACATTGGTCTAGTTGCTAATTGGGCTAAGTTATTTGTCCCATATCATGTAATTTGCAAGGCTTCTCATTCATGCGCTGCACGCATTCACACTGAGCTATTTGATTTATGTGCTATTTTGGAAAAGGGGTTTTGTCTCACATTGTGGAATTTTCCAAGTAGTCTTTGTCATATCAGCTATAAATACATTGTATCTCATTCATTGTAAAACACACTTAGTTTTATTTTGTAATTCTCTTCTAGGAATAAAACTCTTCTTCTCCCTTTCTCTCAGTTGTTATTTTATTTTATTTATGTTCATGTTATTTAGTTTATGTTTCTCTTCTTCTTTAGCTATGTCTAGCTAATTCCCTTTGATTGGGGGATGATGACGCTAATAGATATGATTCAACATGAATCACATAGCCAATAGATGAGGACATTATACATGTAGATCTGGATTTGAATCAAGGGTTAGATCTGAACCTTCATATCATGTGTCGTTTAAGAGCTATGCTCCTTCATAGGGTATATTCGTGTTCGATCTAACAATTATCAGATTTAGATCTAATTTTAGGGTTTTAGAAATTAATTAGTGAATCTGTCCTGATAGTCTATGGTTGTTTAAGAGCTCAGCTCCTGCATAGGCTATTCTTGTTGTTATTTACTTATTTGTTTCTGAGAACCTAATTATCGTTGATTCATGTGTGTGACAGTAACATGAATTAGATCTATATTTATTTGTTGGCTATTGATGAGTGTGAATCCAATCTATGTCATTATCCCCTAATTGCTTTCTCTTATTATATAAATCTCTCTTTTTTTTGCTGTTACTTTCTGTGTTTTTAATCAATCAAAATCCTGGAATAACTTGATTGGATTTATTAATTAAAATATTTTTGGTCCCAGAGTTCGACACCCTCTACAACAATCATTGTTGTTTAGGAAAGCCGAACGGATCTTACAGTTGTTTACAATTGTTTGATTTGTTCGCAAACATCAAACCCTAGCTCACTCATGTTCTGTACTGTGTATTTCCAGCGAACCCAAGAATCATCAAGTCCTACAAAAGATACACCAGATCGGAGAGTAACTCGCCAGGATCATAAATATACAAATCTTGTGATTTATGGAAATTTATTCAATTTGTTTGGAAATTTGGAAGAGGATCATTTCACGTTTTTGTGTTTCCTGGTGGTGACACATGTTTTTGACCAGAGGAAGAAAGAAATAGGTTTAAGAAATTTAGTAGGGTATTTATAGGAATTTATATATATTTTTATATTCAATATTGTATTTATTTTTAAGCAACCGCTATATGTATTTGTTGTTAACAATTCCTATGATCACGTACAATATCCAAAAAATCATGAAAATGGACATTCAACTAGAGTTTGGCATTACGGACCCAATAAAACTGGTTTCGTCGAATTCTGACCCCGTTTGCTCACACAGCGTATTTTTAATCGTCAAAATACTGACTGTTTTCACATTAAAAATCCGTACGGCCACACAATAACCCTAAAAATCACGGAAATTGAAATCTAGCAATAATTTAATATTACGGATTCAACAAAATTAGTTTCGTCGAAAACGGAGGTCGTTTGCAAAACTGGCTATTTTTAACGCTCTAAATAAATCCATTTTAAATATAAATATATTTAAAAATAATAAAATTAAATATTTATAAATAAATAATATCGTATATATTCACACTAGAATATCATACAACTCCAGAATATTCCTATCTGAATTTATAACTCGACCTTTCAAATCCCGATTCAATCGATATTCGATTTATAATGAAATTCTTTTTATATATCGTTATAAATTATATATGAATCCCATAGCAACTTTTCTAAAATTTGATTTGGACATAAATCAAAATCTACCCGACGAAATTCCGATTTTTCTCTTCCATCAGAAAGGTATACTTCACCAGCTCCGAACGTTTCTTGTTTCACAGAAATCCGGCTTAAAACGGATTCTGCATATTCGTTTAAAGTTCGTATCGCCAAATTACGAATTGTCGCGCCATTTCGAGCTCAATTGTAATTATAATATAATTTATACGTTCAAATGGCATTTATAAATATATTCGTTAATATAATTCATCTCTAAACTAAATTATATATTTTGAATTGCCCAATTCACACAATATTGCCATTTCAGCGAATTCTGATTATCTCGGAATTGAATATATTGTTTAATTATTATATTAATTGAATATTCAATACAATTAAATTAAACAATCAATTTAAAATCTCTAAATCATGATTTAAATAATTAAATAGCTTAATTATATAGCATAAAAATATGGGTCGTTACATTCTTCCCCCCTTAAAATAATTTCATCCTCGAAATTGCTAAGGTAGAAAAAAAACCCTATTAGCTGGGTTAAAATTATTTGTTCACTTCTTAACTTCAGTTTCAACTGAACTAATTTAATTTTAATTAAATATTTATTCATTCCTACTAATGAAAATTTTCAAAAATCCTGAAAATTTTCTAACACCTTAACTGTTCGAAAAATTTCGCCAACATCTCCTTTGTACTGGTCAATAGCTCAAACTCCAACTCGCCTCTCCGGCCTTCTTCAACCCAAAAGAAAATCAAATAGCCAAGCGGCTTGCCAATTCGGCTCATCAAAATCTCAAACCCATAAATAATAGAAACTGGTACCTTTTGTCGGTCATATCAATATATCCTTTCCATGTATTAGCAATTCTGCATATACTAATGTCATCCCAATTATTCGGTTACACCCAAGCCGAATTCAGTTCTTAACTCAGATTCCATTTTTAATTTCAACTCTTAACTTACAAGTCCAATTCCATTTCGGATTGTCTCTAATCTAAACTAATTCGATATTCTTCTATCTCAATTCATCTTCCACTTAACTGGTTTCAATTCAATTTATATTTCTATTTGCTTTTATGAATTCTAATTTAATTTGTTTTAATTCAAACAATCTTCCCCAGGGAATTACAAACAGTTTAGCTTTTCTAAAACCAGATATCCCCTTTCAGGATTCAAAACAACTTTCTTTTCATAAAACAATTCAAAAACAAAATCTTTGGTAGTAATCTGTCACTTAGCAACTCAAAAATGAACACTAATGATGTCGCGATTCATCATCAACGTTATTTCCCAGCCATCGAAGTGAGTTCAATACGATATCACTTTTAAAACCACTTTAAAACATTTCCATTTTGAAATCTATTCCAAAATACCATTCACAATGTTTTTAACAAATTTAAAATCTCCCAGGATTTTAAAATTCACATATATTTTAACCCAGATTCATTTACAAACACTTTTACAACCTTCTAGGGTTTTAATTCCAATTCTGATTTAAATTCAAATTTAATTCATCAAATTTCACGTATTTCACTTATATGAATTCTGATTGGCTAATCACATAACCATTTCACATTTTTTAATCTTATTCGATTATAATCACAACCAACACATCCAATATACTATAATACTTCAAATATCTATACTTTGTTTATATCAAAATATAATTTGGGTAAAATTATTTCGTTTACCTTCTTGTCAAAATATACTGTGTCGGTTCATCGTATTCGAGTGTTTATAAACCCTTACCGATACAGTGGATCAAACTGATCGACCAGAACCCATAAACAACTCAACCAATAAATCTCCACAATATAAAATCATTTTATATTGAGCAACAAATACGCGCTAATATATATACACTCACCTCAATCTAGGGTATTACTAACCCCATCTCTACTGAGTCACGTTACAGAGCCAAGGTAATTACTTAACCTTTAGCTCTGATACCAACTATCGTGTCCCGAATTTCCAGTACCATTTGAGCTGACCAAATAACACAAGTCCAACCCAAATTGCACTGGAAACCAGAAAAACTAATAGAAAGAAAACAGAGGGTGAGAATAGACAAGATAGAAACTTAGAATAGAAGAAGAAGAAGGAGAACATACAACATCAGAGTAAATACGAATCTCATAGCGGAACGAACAACATATAATAGATACATAATTTTGAAATAAAATTAGTATATGTATACTTTAACATTATCAGAGTATAACACTTACAACACAGCGGAAATAACTATAGCTATAAAATCCTGAAGCCTCATGCTCCAAGCTCTACATGTACATCTGAAAAATCCTGACTATTGACTGCCTATACAAAGTTGGGCACCCAAGAGTTTACGGTAAAACAAAACAAAATAAACTCTGGGTTAGTCATGGGACTGGTATGAGTAAAACCATTTAAAACAGTTTGAGCAATTAAACGATATCTCATAAGACCACGCCGTATAAAGAAACGGGTTTTTCCCTTATGAGAATCCAAAACATTTGATTTAACTTTCAAAATCCTTTTGAAATTAATGATAAAATTTATATCAAAACTCTTTTGATATTATAATAATGTCTATCAGCCACAGCTAAATAATCATCTAGCAGAAACGCTTTCGTCTCACGTTCTACATATATAGTATACAATGAAAACCGCGAGCACTTATTGGGTAATGGATTTCCAACTATGACAAGGTATGGAACTACCTTCCGATAGTGTACCTCTAGAGAGGAATACAATGGGTTCAATAAGAACATCTTCCATCCCGGCCACACATGACCGACCACTCATTTCGCTTGAGTGTATCGAATGTATATCACCAACGGTTGGGATCAGCAACCGTTTCTCGAATGGGATAGCATCGAATAGATTAAAGAATGAAATGAATATCTCTAGATAGGTGATAATACACCCGAATGCAAGCAACCCACATAACCATGTTTCCTGCCCGATTTTTGTCATTTTCCATTTGTGAGGCTAGAGGCCACGCTTATCTCTGACAGATCACACAATTATTCACTTTGAATGTCACATCGTCATACCCGCCAAATCACAAATTGATTTCCTCAAAAATACAACGGGTATACAGCTAGGAGAAACGAATTCCTCCACCACAGAACGTACATACGTTTGAAGAGATCAACTTACGTGATCCATTAAATATACTCTGTCAGACATTCTTCCATACAGGTCGTCCGGGACTGGACAAACTGAAGGCACTATTCTGTAAACAGGACAGCCCTTGCAAAACTCCGTCTTCAATTATCTTCATCATATATGATTTGCAACGCTATCGCCTATACAGATTGGTTTTCAGATAATGAATCTGATCCCGGTCGCTCCGTATTGACGATGGTCAATAACTTGAATAATCGATGAGTTAACTATCAATGAAAAACATGTGTGCAAACAACGATATTATTTCCAAATGGAAATTCTATCGATCAATCATCATTTAACGTTTATCTCTTTAGTTCATTAATTTATTTATTTCCTGCTTCCATATTTTCAACATTCCTTATTTTCTAAATTTAGAAAATACACGCTCTTATTCATTGGAAAACATTTCCATCTCTTTTTCACGTATCACTGTCATTCCAGTATTCTTTGTCGTCAAACATTTCATTTTCTATGATTAGAAAATATCTCTGATTATATTTGGAAAATGTTTCCAAAACTCATTCATTGGATTTAAACAGTTGTGTAACACCCCGAATTTCGGTTAATGTTAAAATTCACAAATTAAAGAATAACTAATCCCAGATGTGGGAATTAGGGGAAACGGGCTGCGTCATTGCGTTCGTCTCGGAAAAATACGCGAAATAGAGTCCGAGTTTGCGTAAAACGAGTATCGTATGAAAGAGATATGGACGAACGAAGTTAGGCAGAAAAACCAGAAACAGGCCAGAAATGCACTGGCGCACTTGTGAAGTGCGCCAGAACAAAAATGCACTGGCGCACTTGTGAAGTGCGCCAGTACAAAGATACACTGGCGCACTTGGGAAGTGCGCCCGTGCCGAGCCAAGAAACCTGCACAGTTTCTAGAGAGTTCTGTGGTTATGTGCACCAGTTTGGGGTTTGGGCTTGGTCTTAGGGCTGGTTTCTGGAAGGTGCCGAAATCTAAGGGTCCTAATCTAATTTAGGGTTAATCTAAGGGCCTAAAACACTCACCTAATCTATAAATACACCCTAAACCTACCCTAATCCATACTAAAAATAGAAATGATGGCCTCATGCCGCCAAATTAAATCTTAGAGGGAGCCTCCACTAATTTATGAAGGAAGTTGCAAGCTAATCAACCTCCAATCATCATCTTCTTCATATTTAGCAACTAATTCCACTTCATAAGTTTGCTAATCTTGGTTTTGGTGAGTTTCTATCACTTTAACATCAATTGCTAAAGTAAGTAGATTGGGTGTAATGAGACTTATGGTCTTAAATGCGGATTAGTGAGTTTGAATCATTTGTAATGATATGCTACTCTATGTTTTCCTATGTTTATGCATGTTTAACAAGTGGGTTTATGCATGTTTAGTAAGTTGGTTTATGCATGTTTAACAAGTGAGTTATGCAAGTTAATATGCAAGTTATGCATGCTTATGCAAGTATGTGAATGCTTATGCAAGTTATGTATATGCTTAAATGCAAGTTTAACATGATATGCAAGTTATGCATGCTTATGCAAGTATGTGAATGCTCATGCAAGTATGTGAATGCTTATGCAAGTTATGTGTATGCTTAAATGCAAGTTTAACATGATATGCAAGTTATGCATGCTTATGTAAGTATGAATGCTTATGCAAGTTAGGTGTATGCTTAAATGCATGTTTAACATGTTATGCAAGTTATGAGAATGCTTATATGCAAGTTCAACATGTTATGCAAGATATGTGTATGATGATATGCATGTTTGGGTAAATTGTAGTTGGGTTAATATATGCTCATATATGCAAGTTGACATCCTCTTAACCCATGACAAAGATATATGCTAAAGCTTTGGGTAAACCCATGATATTTGTGATGGATCTTTCCTTTATTATGTCATGGAAAGAGAACGATTTACGTGGGTAACGATGGGGTGAATAAATATGTTAATAAAAGTGTGATTGGGTATGATTAAGCATACCATAAAAATAAATTAACATAAGTGGGAATTTACCTATTGAGTTAGGTCTACCCCATGGGAATTTACCTATTGAGTTAGGTCTACCCATGTTATGAAAAATGTGTAATTAATTAGGGATAATTAATATGGGGGTGATTAATTAGGTGTAATTAATCAACTAAGACACGAGGTTGGACCCTTTTGTAGCGGAAGCCTGCCCGGAACCGACCGGCCATCCAGCAGCTACAAATGATAGGCCCAATGTGAGAGGTCTTAGTCATAAATTAAATATGTGATTAAAGTAAAGACACGAGGTTAGACCCTTTTGATGACAGAAGTCTGCCCGGAACCAACCGGCATATCCAGCAGTCATAAAAGACGGTCTAATGTGAGAGGTCTTTATGAGGTCATGATCTTAATTAATTAATTAAGAAACACTTAACCACATTAGCATGTAGAGGGACATGAGGGGTTAAGTGGGTGCCTTGGGTGGCATGTGGAAATCTAGTGGGTTGCCTTGGGTGGCAATAGAAAATACGATTAGAATACTTAACCAAGTGGAAACATGTAATTAAACATGATTAAAGGGTTAAGTGGGATGCACTAGAAAAAGGGACAAGCTTAGGTGGGTAGCTTGTGGGGGCCCATTTCAACCAGTAACCCATATGTATCTTATTGGGCTCGACCCATGTCGAGGACGGGACACGCGTACTGGGCTTGATTATAAGAGGCCAAAACGGGTTAGCGGTGGCAACGCAAGTCCAACGGGTTTCATATGCTTGTGTGGACCCGGGCTGGTAGGTAAGACGTTGTTGCATCGTATAGATATAAGCCGTGCACCGTTAGTATTGGGTTGCCGCTTTAGGGGAGTGATACACCCCACTGTGGGACCGGCACGGGTATCTACGGTAGGGAGCCGATCGCTTGGGGGAGTAGTGGGGTACACCTAGTGGAGATAGGGGCAGACGGCACCTATGTGGTCAGCTAGGGGTACATGAAACTACTAGTTATATCTTTCTTTTAAGTCCTTGGGTGGGATCAATCTTTGAGTAGGAATGACTGGTGTGGTGCAGTGTAGTAATTACCCTTGGGTGGGTAGATGCGTCTTTGCGGTTATCTTAGTTTATCCTAGGTCTACCAAACTGCTTGGTATAGCCATTCATCCCCAGACATTACCATATGTCAAACTTATGTCTTCTCTGGTTATTTTAATGATTGTATTGTTAAAGTTATAGGACTCACTCAGACTTATGTCTGACCCCGTTGTTTTTATCTTTTTCCCAACCCTCAGGTCCTACGGTGGATCCTAGCAGTAGTGGAGTTTGATCGGATTGCTGTTCCAGTCTTTAGGAGCTTGGATAGATGTAAAGCTCCAGTTATCCAGTTATCTTTTCTTTTGTCATGGCTATTGTTGTTAAGTGGGATTATGTATAAATTTATTTGATGGATATTGTACTTGACTTTTATTGTGGTTTTATGATGTAACCAGACATGTTTTACTTCCGCTGTTATGAGATGATGTTTTAAAATATCAAGTACTATTTATATCTGTCTTGTTGTAATTTGTCTGTTCTATATTCACTAAAATACTCCACCGATGCTATGGCATTCCCTTAGTGAGTGACCATAGCGGGTGTGGGGTGTTACACGTGGTATCAGAGCAAAGGTTACCGGAACAGATAAAATTTTTAGAAAACTATTTTTCTAAAAACATTTTTGGAAGAGATATTTTCAAAAACATGTCTTTAAAGAGAAAAGTTTTTGAAAGAAAAGCATAATCCCCAATAGCCATATCTATATCCTTCGAGTTCTCCGTTTTGAATCTTTCCTTTTTCGTTTCAGCATGGCTGAGGATCTTAACTTTCCGGAGGGTGTGACGGTACCCGTATGGTATAGGAGATTGATGGAGGCTAGGGCCACCACTGCGGGTCCAGCAAATGTTCCTCCACTAACCGTAGCACCCGATCTTCCTCCTCCCCCTCCCCCTCGCACGGATACTTTTGCTAAGACTTGCAAGGAGTTTAAAGCTATGGGAGGGAAACCTTTTCAAGGATCTGAAACTTTTGTGGAGGCTAGAGATTGGCTTAAGGAGGTGGAAGAGTTGATAGATATCTTTGAGATGGAAGAAGGAAAGAAAGTCAAGTTAGCCGCTTGGTTAATGAAGGGAGAGGCCTCATTCTGGTGGGAGGTCACTAATGGAGAACGCCCCGTTGACTCTTGGGCGGATTTTAGGCAAAGATTTGTGGCAAAGTTTCTCTCAAGGGCGGAGGAAAACTTGTATATGGAAAGATTCTTGACTTTAAAGCAAGGAAATCTCTCAGTAAAGGAGTACGTTAACAAGTTTAATCAATTGGCAAGGTTTGGCCTAGACATGGTGAATACACCGGAGAAGAAGGCTTTGAGGTTCGTGAAAGGCTTGAATGAACCGATGCATGGGTTGGCTATGACTCATATCCCTATGGGGGCCACCTTCGAGAAGCTAGTTGACATGGCACTCATGCATGAAGAAGGGAAGGGTCCCAATGCTAGTCAAGCGCCCGAGAAGAAGGGAGATCAAAAGAGACCTCAGCAACAACAGCAAAACAAAGGTGGGAAAGGCAACGGTGGCAAGGGCAAAAAGAAGAAGTGTTTCAATTGTGGGACACCTGGCCACCTAAGCAAGGATTGTCGCAAGAAGAAGAAGACTGGCTGCTTCCACTGTGGCGAAGCAGGGCATCTAGTGAAAGACTGTCCCAAGAAGGGGCAAAGGACGGGATCTACCTCAGGAGGACAGGTGCAAGCTCTTATGGAACCGGGTCAGGCTAGGGGGCAAGTACAGGCTCTCGCGGTTCCACCGATTCAGGAGAGAGGTAGAACTATTTCCGTGGAAAGTTTGGTTTTTCTATTTGATCATCCTGTCCGTACATTGTTTGATTCAGGCGCATCGCATTCGTTTATCTCATCATCATTAGTTGAGTCACTGCACTTAGACACCAGTCTGGTAGATGATCCCTTGGTTGTTTCAAACCCAATTGGGGGCTCCACTTATTTGTCCATGATATGTTTGGGTTTGAAGATTTCTATACTTAGCATTGAGTTTAGATGTGATGCTTTTGTGTTGGGCTTCACGGGCTATGGGTTGATTTTGGGCATGGACTGGTTATCCAGTAATGGTGCCGTTCTTGATTGCGAAAGGAGAGTTGTTAGGCTCATGACCCGCTTGGGTAACACTCTCGAGATTTCTTGTAATCCCAGGGATTCTGTTATGCTAAGTTATCTTGAATCGCTTGACGCTTTGGTCGAGAGTTTGCAATCTGTTAGAGTGGTCCGGGAATATCCGGATGTGTTTGAGGAGGTGAAGGGCTTACCTCCGAAGCGGGAGATTGACTTCCGAATATATCTGGTGGATAATGCTAAACCTGTATCTTTACCAGTGCGCCACATGGCTCCTCGTGAGAGGAGGGAACTCCATAAGCAAGTAGGGGAGTTGCTTGAGAAAGGGTTCATAAGACGAAGTATATCGGAGTGGGGTGCTCCAGTAGTTTTTGCTACGAAGGCGGATGGGTCCCTCAGACTTTGTGTAGACTATAGGGAACTCAACAAGCTCACAAAGAAGAATAGACACCCATTGCCGAGAATTGATGATCTTTTCGATCAGTTGGTTGGCGCTTCAGTATTTTCTCAATTGGACTTAGCCACGGGGTTTCATCAGTTGAGGGTGGCTGAGGATAGCATAGACAAGACTGCCTTTAGGACTCCGGATGGTTTCTATGAGTGGCTGGTGATGCCATTTGGGTTGACGAACGCCCCTGCATACTTTGTTGACTTGATGAGTAGGGTGTTCAGGGAGTTCCTTAATAAGTTCGTGGTGGTCTTTGTGGATGACATCTTAGTATTTTCTAAGAGTGAAGAAGAGCATGCCTTACATCTTGGGGAGGTATTGAAGACTCTTCGAGCGCATAGCCTTAAGGCTAAATTCTCTAAATGTCACTTCTGGAGGAGGGAAGTGCGGTTCTTGGGGCATGTGGTCTCCAAGGAGGGGATAGCTGTGGATCCCGCGAAGGTAGTGTCTGTCCAAGATTGGAAGGTTCCTAGAAGTGCTACCGAAGTAAGAAGTTTCTTGGGTTTGGCGGGTTACTATAGGAAGTTTATCAAAGACTTCGCGAAGATATCAGCCCCATTAACCCGCTTAACGAAGAAGAATCTTGTTTTCACATGGGACGTAGATTGTGATGATGCGTTCCGACGGTTAAAGAGAGCTTTAACCACTGCCCCAGTTTTAGTGTTGCCAGATGGGAGCAAGCCATTTGTTGTCTATACCGATGCTTGTGGGACAGGACTTGGCGCAGTCTTAATGCAAGAGGGAAGGGTAATAGCCTATGGTGGAAGGCAGTTAAGGCCACATGAGAAAAATTACCCTACCCATGATTTAGAGTTGGCTGCTATTGTTTTTGCGCTTAAGATCTGGCGCCATTATCTTCTTGGTGAGAGATTCGAGTTGTTCACTGACCACAAATCATTGAAGTACTTGTTTTCTCAGAAGGATTTGAATTTGAGACAGCAAAGGTGGATGGAGTTCTTAGCATCCTATGATTTCGAGATAGCGTATACCCCTGGCAAGGGTAACGTGGTGGCGGACGCCTTGAGCAGAAAAAGGTTGTCCTTGAGTCCATTGTTCGTGGAACAACGAAGCTTGGAATTTATCTCGATGTTTGATTTCAGACCTTCCATTGATTATGTACCCGGTTTGCTAGCATCCTTGGAGGTTAGACCTACTCTTTTGGGGCGGATTGGAGAAGCACAGAGGGACGACCCACAGTTGGTTGAGTTGGTGGAGAAGCTCTTAAGGGGGGAGTCGTCCAGCCATTTGAGTAGGTACACCCTAGATGATAGGGGGTGCTTGCGTAGAGACGGTAGACTGTGTGTACCGCAAGACGAGGATTTGAGGAAGGTTATTCTTGATGATGCACACCGTTCTAGGATGACCATTCATCCCGGTGGGGACAAGATGTACCAAGACATGAAGAGGGTTTTCTTCTGGGCCGGTATGAAGAAAGATGTGGCCGAGTATGTCGCTCGATGCTTGGTGTGCCAACAAGTGAAGGCGGAGCAAAAGAAACCAGGTGGGTTGCTTCACCCATTGGAAGTTCCGCAATGGAAGTGGGATAGCATCTCGATGGATTTTATTGACGGATTACCCAGATCGAGAAAGGGTAATACAGGAATTTGGGTGGTGGTAGATAGACTTACTAAGAGCGCCCATTTCATACCTGTGAAGAGCAAGAGGACTGCTCCATGGCTAGCTTCAGTATATCTTCGAGAGATAGTTCGATAGCATGGGGTACCCTCTAGCATAGTGAGTGATCGAGATCCTATCTTCACTAGTGAGTTCTGGAGAAGTTTACAGGAAGCAGTGGGAACTCAATTGTGTTTGAGCACCGCATATCATCCTCAGACCGACGGCCAGACTGAGAGTGTGAATCGTGTCCTAGAAGACCTTTTGAGGCTTTGTATCTTAGATTTTGGAGGTACATGGGAAGAGCATCTTCCATTGGTGGAGTTCGCATATAATAACAACTTTCAGTCCAGTATTGGTATGGCTCCTTTCGAAGCTCTCTATGGAAGGCCTTGTCGATCACCTACATGTTGGTGGGAATCTACGGATAAGATCTTGCTTGGGCCTGATATGATTAGGGAGACTTCTGAGAAAATTGACTTGATTCGAAGAAGGATGAAAGCAGCGCAGGATAGGCAAAAGTCTTATGCGGACAAGAGAAGGACGGACCTTGAGTTTGAAGTTGGGGACATGGTCTTTGTCAAGGTGTCTCCGTTACGAAATGTGGTTCGCTTTGGATCTGTTGGGAAGTTAGCACCAAGGTTCGTAGGGCCGTTTCCTATTAAGGAAAGGGTTGGACGGATGGCATATAGAGTGGAGTTGCCCGACAGACTTAGTGGTGTACATGATGTATTCCACGTATCTCATTTGAGGAAGTGCTTACATAAGACCGCAGAGGTGGTAGAGCCGAACTTTCTTAAAGAAGTGGAAGTAGAGCGTGATGCGACTATTCGACGAGCTCCTACCCGCATCCTTGGGTCAGAGACTAGGAAATTGAGGAATCGAGAGGTTCATCTAGTCAAAGTGCAATGGGGAGAAGACGAGGGCAACGCAACTTGGGAAACGGAAGTAAAGATGCGTTCATTGTACCCGTTCCTTTTTGAGGGTAAGTCTTTTAGCTTCTCCTTTATCGTTTGTCTAGTATTTATCTTATCTTTAGCATGTCCTCTCATTAGTACCTTTGACCTTTAGATAGGGTAAACCTATGGTTGAAACATGTGTTTGAGACATGTTATGTTTGGTGGATGCATGTGGATGCAAGTGGTTGCTAGTGGTTGCTCGTGGATGCATATACACACACTCTAGGCACTAGATCGGCTCAATCACTTCATATTGCATATTACATAAAATTGTGTGTAGGAAGCTATATTTATGGATGTCTAATGATTGTGTTATCATATGGATGATGCATTTTGGTGAATGATTGTGCACTCATGTAGATATTGTATGTGTCGATAGGGTTCTTTCGCATACATAATGGATGCATGGCACTATCATGGTTTGCATATGTTCATACATTAGATAGGGAACATATACACACACTCTTTGCATATGCTCATACATCATTAGAAATTGTTCTAAGGACAATGGATGCCCGTGTTTGATGGATTGAGTAGATGGTTGTTTGGATGGTAGGATATGCATTCTCCTTAGCTTAGAGATTTCGGGGACGAAATCCTTTAAGGAGGGGAGAATGTAACACCCCGAATTTCGGTTAATGTTAAAATTCACAAATTAAAGAATAACTAATCCCAGATGTGGGAATTAGGGGAAACGGGCTGTGTCATTGCGTTCGTCTCGGAAAAATACGCGAAATAGAGTCCGAGTTTGCGTAAAACGGGTATCGTATGAAAGAGATATGGACGAACGAAGTTAGGCAGAAAAACCAGAAACAGGCCAGAAATTCACTGGCGCACTTGTGAAGTGCGCCAGAACAAAAATGCACTGGCGCACTTGTGAAGTGCGCCAGTACAAAGATACACTGGCACACTTGGGAAGTGCGCCCGTGCCGAGCCAAGAAACCTGCACAGTTTCTAGAGAGTTCTGTGGTTAGGTGCACCAGTTTGGGGTTTGGGCTTGGTCTTAGGGCTGGTTTCTGGAAGGTGCCGAAATCTAAGGGTCCTAATCTAATTTAGGGTTAATCTAAGGGCCTAAAACACTCACCTAATCTATAAATACACCCTAAACCTACCCTAATCCATACTAAAAATAGAAATGATGGCCTCATGCCGCCAAATTAAATCTTAGAGGGAGCCTCCACTAATTTATGAAGGAAGTTGCAAGCTAATCAACCTCCAATCATCATCTTCTTCATATTTAGCAACTAATTCCACTTCATAAGTTTGCTAATCTTGGTTTTGGTGAGTTTCTATCACTTTAACATCAATTGCTAAAGTAAGTAGATTGGGTGTAATGAGACTTATGGTCTTAAATGCGGATTAGTGAGTTTGAATCATTTGTAATGATATGCTACTCTATGTTTTCCTATGTTTATGAATGTTTAACAAGTGGGTTTATGCATGTTTAGTAAGTTGGTTTATGCATGTTTAACAAGTGAGTTATGCAAGTTAATATGCAAGTTATGCATGCTTATGCAAGTATGTGAATGCTTATGCAAGTTATGTATATGCTTAAATGCAAGTTTAACATGATATGCAAGTTATGCATGCTTATGCAAGTATGTGAATGCTCATGCAAGTATGTGAATGCTTATGCAAGTTATGTGTATGCTTAAATGCAAGTTTAACATGATATGCAAGTTATGCATGCTTATGTAAGTATGAATGCTTATGCAAGTTAGGTGTATGCTTAAATGCATGTTTAACATGTTATGCAAGTTATGAGAATGCTTATATGCAAGTTCAACATGTTATGCAAGATATGTGTATGATGATATGCATGTTTGGGTAAATTGTAGTTGGGTTAATATATGCTCATATATGCAAGTTGACATCCTCTTAACCCATGACAAAGATATATGCTAAAGCTTTGGGTAAACCCATGATATTTGTGATGGATCTTTCCTTTATTATGTCATGGAAAGAGAACGATTTACGTGGGTAACGATGGGGTGAATAAATATGTTAATAAAAGTGTGATTGGGTATGATTAAGCATACCATAAAAATAAATTAACATAAGTGGGAATTTACCTATTGAGTTAGGTCTACCCCATGGGAATTTACCTATTGAGTTAGGTCTACCCATGTTATGAAAAATGTGTAATTAATTAGGGATAATTAATATGGGGGTGATTAATTAGGTGTAATTAATCAACTAAGACACGAGGTTGGACCCTTTTGTAGCGGAAGCCTGCCCGGAACCGACCGGCCATCCAGCAGCTACAAATGATTGGCCCAATATGAGAGGTCTTAGTCATAAATTAAATACATGATTAAAGTAAAGACACGAGGTTAGACCCTTTTGATGACAGAAGTCTGCCCGGAACCAACCGGCATATCCAGCAGTCATAAAAGACGGTCTAATGTGAGAGGTCTTTATGAGGTCATGATCTTAATTAATTAATTAAGAAACACTTAACCACATTAGCATGTAGAGGGACATGAGGGGTTAAGTGGGTGCCTTGGGTGGCATGTGGAAATCTAGTTGGTTGCCTTGGGTGGCAATAGAAAATACGATTAGAATACTTAACCAAGTGGAAACATGTAATTAAACATGATTAAAGGGTTAAGTGGGATGCACTAGAAAAAGGGACAAGCTTAGGTGGGTAGCTTGTGGGGGCCCATTTCAACCAGTAACCCATATGTATCTTATTGGGCTCGACCCATGTCGAGGACGGGACACGCGTACTGGGCTTGATTATAAGAGGCCAAAACGGGTTAGCGATGGCAACGCAAGTCCAACGGGTTTCATATGCGTGTGTGGACCCGGGCTGGTAGGTAAGACGTTGTTGCATCGTGTAGATATAAGCCGTGCACCGTTAGTATTGGGTTGCCGCTTTAGGGGAGTGATACACCCCACTGTGGGACCGGCACGGGTATCTACGGTAGGGAGCCGATCGCTTGGGGGAGTAGTGGGGTACACCTAGTGGAGATAGGGGCAGACGGCACCTATGTGGTCAGCTAGGGGTACATGAAACTACTAGTTATATCTTTCTTTTAAGTCCTTGGGTGGGATCAATCTTTGAGTAGGAATGACTGGTGTGGTGCAGTGTAGTAATTACCCTTGGGTGGGTAGATGCGTCTTTGCGGTTATCTTAGTTTATCCTAGGTCTACCAAACTGCTTGGTATAGCCATTCATCCCCAGACATTACCATATGTCAAACTTATGTCTTCTCTGGTTATTTTAATGATTGTATTGTTAAAGTTATAGGACTCACTCAGACTTATGTCTGACCCCGTTGTTTTTATCTTTTTTCCAACCCTCAGGTCCTACGGTGGATCCTAGCAGTAGTGGAGTTTGATCGGATTGTTGTTCCAGTCTTTAGGAGCTTGGATAGATGTAAAGCTCCAGTTATCCAGTTATCTTTTCTTTTGTCATGGCTATTGTTGTTAAGTGGGATTATGTATAAATTTATTCGATGGATATTGTACTTGACTTTTATTGTGGTTTCATGATGTAACCAGACATGTTTTACTTCCGCTGTTATGAGATGATGTTTTAAAATATCAAGTACTATTTATATCTGTCTTGTTGTAATTTGTCTGTTCTATATTCACTAAAATACTCCACCGATGCTATGGCATTCCCTTAGTGAGTGACCATAGCGGGTGTGGGGTGTTACAAGTTGTTTAAATAAAACATCACTATGCCACTCAAACCATTAACTTCATCAACTAAACTCACTTAACCAACCTTCGCTATCGAACCTTAACCATTCCTTAGTTAAAAATGAAGTCAATCAAGTTGAGGTATAACTACCTCTCAGACCTTAACTGAACAACATTCCTAACCTCGAAATAGACAAAGTTCACCTTTTACATCTTTAACCAACTTCCTTACGTAACTCTCGGATTCTATTTACGAATCCACTTCTTTTACAGAAATCAATTGATTATAACAATAGTGTTATAATACCTACTTCCTAAATATCTAATTTTAAATAAAATATTTTATACCTTAATTTAAATAAATAAATAAATGATTTATTTAATAAATAAATCTTAATTTAAAAACCGGAAAGTAAATAGTACTTCCCTACATTTGATATAATCGAACCCTAATGTATAATTCTCTTTCGAATAAAATATATTCGATTTAACTCTATTTCGAATAACTAATTCGATTAACTCTTTTCGAATAACTAATTCCATTAGCTCTTTTCGAATAACTAATTCGATTAAATCCTTTCGAATAACTAATATTCGATTAACTTTTTTCGAATAACTAATTCGATTAACTACTTTCGAATAACTAATATTCGATTAACTCTTTTTGAATAACTAATATTTGATTAACTCCTTTCGAATAACTAATATTTGATTAACTCCTTTAGATTAACTCTTTTCGAATAACTAATTCTATTAACTCTAACTCTAGTCGATTAACTCTAATTCAATTAACTCTAACTCTAATCGATTAACTCTAACTATAATCGATTAACTCTAACTCTAATCGATTAACTCTAATTCGATTAACTCCTCTAACTTATTTTTATTACCACATTTTGATTAACTCCTTTTGAATAACTCCTTTGATTAACTCTACGTCCATATTCAGTTTCAAATATCGATGTTGAAATCGATTCTTACTTCTCCATATAAGTAATGACTTATATATCCAATTTATCCCATGATAAACATTTTATTTAATTTATAAAATATTATTTATAAATTAATCTTCTCAATCTATCGGTTAGAACAGATTCTATTTAAAATCTTTGCTTTAAATCCATATCATGTTATACCTGTGTGCGAAGCATGGGTCTAAACCTTTCAAAAATAAAATTCTCTTTTTATACAATTCTATTCATTTTTCAAGTATTTCCTTTTATAATCTATTTATTTACCAAATAAATCCCTTTTGATAATTCTATTTATTTTATAAAATATTTCCTTTTTATATAAAACCATTGATTTTATTAGTAATTCCTTTTATTTTCCAACTATTTCCTTATCTATTTGTTTTACAAATATTTCCTCTTCTATTCTATTTATTTGACAAATAAATATTCCTTCTCAATTCTATTTATTTAACAAATAATTCTTTTATAACTCCTTTGATTTCATAATTATTTTCTTTTATAAAATCCTTTTCCTTTTATATGTAAAATCCATTGATTTTACATAAGTAATTTATTTTCAAAATACACTTTGAAAATCTCTTTTCCTACATCCCAGTATTTCTTACGGTATTTAAAATACGAAATAACAATGATTGATATCATTCCAAACACACATAATCAACAACAGATTATATATCACATCATATATTACAATATATGGAAAGAACAGTATTATAAATATTGAGGAATCTAGTTGGACCCCTCCAACCTGTTTCCCTGCATCACAGATGTTAAACAATATCATTAACATCAATTTCGTTTAAATATGAAATATTCTGATAAGCATAATCAGTATATAATTAACGATTTATATATATATATATATCGTTATCTATAATTTCATCCAATAAATCAATAGTACAACCAAACAGTCAGCACACAACAATCAGTCATCATTTATCAGTTCTAAAAATACGTTATAAAAATAGGAACTGATAGAGTTAGTGAGTTTTACTCACATTGGACAGTAATCGTTAAATAACGAATATTGGTTGATTTGAATCTGATCAGAACAATTTATTTCACTATAAATTGTAACGAGCTCCAATTCACTCTCGGCTAGTTCCATTGTGTAGCCGTCGTCCATACGATCCCGACGGATCTTGTTTTGCTGAATATCGATAACGTACGCATAAGTTACGGGTTTTACATTTTATTATGTTATAACTTAAGAATTATACTTAAGTTGTTATTTAAATCGGGCTTTACCAATTGTTCCTCGACCCATTAAAGAAACAACCCGCTCCAAAATGCCTTCCTTCCCCGATAAAACTCTCATACATCCACCCCTCCTTCCAAACTCCATTACCGTACTTTAGACACCATCATCCCCCTCCATACTCAACCTTTTAATCCCAAACCACTTCCAATCTTTATCTCATCCTAACCTCCTTCTCTTCCACCCATCATTGCTAAGCTCGACACCTTCCTCTAGTGTGCATTCTTAGGACCGGGCGCAGGTGAAAAGTATAGGTTGCGAACATTATTTCGACCGAAGACAACAAAAATCCTGCCAACGAACCTCATTTTAGTTCACAAACCCAAATATCACCTTCAAAACTCGAATAAGGGCTCCAATCTTTTCGAATCTCAAACCCTAGCTCGCTCATGTTCCGCATTGTGTATTTCCAGTGAACCCAAGAATCATCGGGTCCTACAAAAGCTACACCAGATCGGAGAGTAACTTGCCAGGATCATAAATATACAAATCTTGTGATTTATGGAAATTTAGTCGATTTGTTTGGAAATTTGGAAGAGGATCATTTCACTTTTTTGTGTTCTTGGTGGCGGCGCATGTTTTTGACCAGAGGAAGAAAGAATTAGGCTTAAGAAATTTGGTAAGGTATTTATAGGAATCTATATATATTTTTATATTCAATATTATATTTATTTTTAAGCAACCGCTATATGTATTTATTGTTAAAAATTCCTATGATCACATACAATGTCCAAAAATCATGAAAATGGACATATAACTAGAGTTTGACATTACGGACCCAACGAAACTGGTTTCGTTGAATTCCAACTCCATTTGCTCACACAACGTATTTTTAATCGTCAAAATACTAACTGTTTTCACATTAAAAATCCGTACGGCCACACACTAACCCCAAAAATCACGAAAATTGAAATCTAACAATAATTTAATATTACGGATCCAATAAAATTAGATTCGTCGAAAATGGAGGTCGTTTGCAAAACTGGCTATTTTTAACGCTCTAAATAAATCCATTTTAAATATAAATATATTTAAAAATAATTAAATTAAATATTTATAAATAAATAATATCGTATATATTCACACTAGTGTAACGACCCAGGATTTTCGGCCCAAAAATCGGCATAAATACTCTTTACCATACTCATGCCGACCTTCCAACACCGAAAACACTTGAACGTTTATAGAAAGAAATTAGAGGGTAAGATAAGAAAGAAAGAAATATTAGAATAGAAGAAGAAGAAGAACCAACACAGAGCCTTACATCGCAGCGGAACAAAATATAATACAGAAATAAATCTTTACTGAACACTTTAAAATACTTACAATATCAGAGTACAACACACAGCTGTACAGTTTTGATAATCTGTCCTCGTATATATAATCACACAGCAGAATATCATTCGTCTGAACACCTTCAGCTCGTCTCTGGACTTCTCAGTGCCTGATAACCTGAACCTGTACACCTCGGTCTAACCCGAGCATTTACAAAACACTGGGTCAGTCTGGTGGAACAGAGTGAGAAAAACTCGCACAGCATTTAGGGTATCACACAACTTGATTTTTAAAGTTAAAATCCTTTCGAAAGAAAAGGATAATCGTAAGACCGAATCCACACATAAACACGGACGATTTTTACCTTACGATAACCCAAACCAGTTTTCGAAATCAATATCTTGATCTGATATTATGATAATGTCTAGATACAAATAATTAATAAATGTAGAGGAACGCTTGCATCTCACGCTCCCCGTATATATAGTATACAATCGAAAACCGCGGGCGCTTGTTGGGTATTCGATTTCCAACTTGACAAGGCATGGGACCACCTTCCGCACGTGTATCTCTAGAGGCGAATACACAGGGTTCAACAAGAACGTCTTGCAACCCGACCCTCACATGACCGACCACTCATTTCGCTTGAGTGTATCGAATGTATATCACCAACGGTTGGACTCAAACCACTGTTCCCGAATGGGCAGAATCGATAAGGTAAGAAACAAAAGGAATTTCTCTAGATAGGTGATTATACACCCTAATGGGAGCGAACCACATAGTCATGCTGCCTGCCCGATTTTTGTCATCCCCCAGTTGATGAGGCTAGAGGTCAGAACACATCTGGTCATCATACACTTTGAATGCCACATTGTCAGATCCGCCAGATCACACTGATTGACGTCCACAAAATACTTTAGTTTATTTGGCTAGAGAATAACCATTTCTCCGCCATTAACTATGGTACGTTTGGAGAAATCAACGCATGTAACTCCTTTGGAAATACGCTGTCAGACATCCGTCCATACAAGTTATCCAGGAACAGGATGAACCGAAGGCACTCTCCTACTACATCTCATATAGGAATCACCCCATGGATCAGTAGCGAGAAGTCCTTGCAACCCGTAGATTCCGACCACGACAGAACCACAGTACATCGCTGGCTGCAGACCCGAGATTATTAGTAGTCCTTCCGTTTATGAAATTCTATGGTCTTCAATGCTCCATCTCGATCATCTTCTAACATCTCCATGTATTTGTTGGTCGGAATGGTTTTCGAATATATATTCGATCCCGGTCTTTCCGTACCAACAATCGTATTGGACAGATTTGATAGTCGATGATTTAACTATCGAAATACATAATGATTCAATCATGACAACCCAATGGGTTCACTGGTTCAGTATTCCGCATCACTTGGCCTTTTAGTTTAAAACCAAAGTAGGTTTAAGCTCTTAAATATACCGATATTACGAATCCAGTTCCCGCTTCTTATTTAGCATAAAACTATATTTGAAACAAGTTTATTTAAATTTCTTAGAAAAATCCTATATCATATCCAGTTGCTACTTTTACTTTCAAAACATTAGCCATATCATTTACCAATATTGGAAAAAAAATCAATTAAATCTATCACTTATAAAACAATCGTTGTGAACCAACTTTTATTCGTTTTATAACGACGTCAAATGCTTATTCTTATTGAATAAACCCCACTTTTACTTTTCTTTCTAACACGAACACATCGTGATAATTTCATGAAATTCCCTTGTCATCTTTTTCTTGGAACCCTTGTTATATATCTTCCACATTCCCATTAATCGTTCCACTATTATTTCTCTAATGGAAATAATACATATTTAATAACCTCTTTTACCATTACAACTAGTATCATCTTCAGATAATCCTGATGTCGTTCAAGTTGTGGTATTTTAATTACCTCTCAGACCTTGATCAATAACGTTCATATCTGGAGATGAATACAAATTATAATCCACTCTTTCCCAAGACCATTTCCGCTTGAAATTCATATTTCAACTCCCAAATTTACTTAATCCTCTTTAAGTAACTTTAATTCAAGATTTACGATATAACCTCCATCGCTTTTTATAAACCTTGTATCATTACATTTGGTTCAATCTCAACCATTTCCATTTCTTTTCTTTTTAACTTAATTTAAATATCAAACAGCCTTATTTAAGTCATCGTATTCATTCAAAACTCCTCTTTATAACTTATTTGTGAAAATTTTGTGTTCTAAATATAAGTTCGTTCATAAATTTCCTTCATCATTCAATGTGAGTCCCTTTTAACTCGATCACTTTTTATATGAATCCCGACTAAAAGTAATTCCCTAAGTTATTGTTAACTAAAATAATAATTTACCTAAATCATTAACGGCTTTAGTCGTTAATTTCCTTATTCACTAAATAAATAGAAATTTTCCTTTTTAAAACTCAATTAAAATTAAACAAATATTCTTTAAACTATTTTACTCAAAACACACGGATTCAATAATCAATCCAAATAAAAAGGAGTTAACCCAGTTGATTCAAAGCACGGATTACCTCATCAATCGCTTCCCATTTCATCCTCCCTTTAAATTAATCAATACTGTAATTAATTTAAATAACTCCATTTAATTATTTCTTAACAAAACAATTTTCTAAATTTAACCGTTAGGTTAATTTCTAATCCCTTGTTTATACATCTGATTAACATCAGAATTTTCTCTATAAAATCGATTAACAATAAATTTAAATAATAAATAATTATTTTCTTTTGATAACTACTGTCCAAAATAGAAGGTACTTCCGATTATAAAATAAATTTTATAACCCCATCTCTGTTGATCTGCTTGTCGGTGATTCAACCTTTATAAAATAATCGATTTCATAGGCCATATTGCCAAATACTCAACCCATACCACCCATTGATTTAAACTAAACCGATGTTGAGTTTTAAATCAATAATCTACAATCAGATCAATCGATGTCACTTAACTGATAGTTTCTATATAGTAAATAATAGTTATTCAGCATAAATCAGTTAATAGAACAATCCAATCAGATCAAACAATTCAAACCAGTAAACACGTTTATAAATAAACGTTACCAACAAGGCAAGTTACCTTTGTTGGATCCAATTGTTGAAAAAACGATTTTGATATTTCAATGAAATTAAACACGGTTTAATTTTAGCAGTTAAATCAACAGATAAATTTATAATTAGCAAACAGCCAACCATCATCAAGCAGAGCACACAAAATAAAAACCCAATTTATAAAAAATATAAATGGGAAGAAACTGAGTGAGTTTAACTCACCTTGAATTTGATTTGTCGATAAATCAGCTTGTTTTCAGTTGAATTAAACGACGTTTCATTTTTTTGAAAAATCCAGTTGCTGCCTTCCATGCTTAGTCCTCATCCATCGCGTAGTACTCGTTTTCACGGTCCCGACGTTTTTCGTTTCATCGGAATCTGGTTTCGTTTGTACTTGATATCAATATTTGAAATTTATATAAACTTTAAACTAAGCAAACCTTAAATAAATAATATAAAAAGGATTGGGCCTTACTTTTCTTCGTTCAGCCCATTACCCAATTGAACCCGCCCACCTTTTCACCATAAACAACCACGAAACCCTCGTCCCCTTCACAATTTATCAGCTGTCAACAAACTCCAGAGCAAGAAAATGGAAACCCTAGAAATGACTGAAACCCACGATCCTCCTCCACCGTTGTCAACGCCGGACCCCACGGCGTTTCACCAGCTACTCCCCCTTGTTTCCGATCAACCACCGTAGGCTCCACCAACCCTCAAACCCATCGTGTAACCCGAGACCGAACCCTCACCACGAACTCCTTTGATACCACTACCGAGTTGAAGAGCAAGATAAGTATTTTGTTTTTAATTTACTGTATTGTTTTAATTTTCTTTTTTCTATTTTGATCTGTTGTTCCGAATTGGTTGTGTTCCGAAATGAAATGGGGATGTGTAACCTCTATTTATACTTGCGGTTTGATCCTGATAAGAACGATGTCAATTTGATTTTGAATCATAGAGTTTAGGTTTTGTTCAGTCTAGTTCTTAGGAGTTTATTATTTCATTTCAACTTGTGCTGTGAGATTCTTGACATGGAAGGGTGCAGATTTCCATTTGATTTCGTCCGAAAACACCCAACATCAAACTGTCCCTATGAAGATTTGATACAACTATACACTGTCCATTCACATGGTCTGTATGATTTTAATTTTATATATTTACTGTGCAAGCTGTATTGGTGTTACTGTCTGTTCAATTCGTAGGTTTGATTTGCCGTATATATATGTATGGTAGAACATATTTTTTTACAAAAGATTTTCTGTCATTTTTTATTGGACTTACAGGATCCTTGGTTGGATATATATTAACTTGGGTATTCGGATTTCTATAGTATATTGGGTATTTGGAAAACCATGCTGCTCCAGCTATGAGCTGTCTATTCAATTAGATATTTGAACATGGTTGTGGTAGATTTCCTTCCCATTTTATATGTATAAAACAATGATGGTTCATGACATTTTCTGTACCTATGAATATATATAAAAACTGTTTAATTTACTGTTTCTAGTTATTATATTCACTGTTTTCTTTTTTTTTCTTTTTTTCTTCTCGGTTGACTATAGCTTTAATGGTATAAATATATTAATAGATGTTGTTTCCTTCCTTGTTCATCTTTGCAGGTTAGAATTTCATGTGCTCTGCGCTCAGGATTTCACATGGGTCGAGCTGCCCATAGGACAAGTTTAGGCTATGTATTGAATTGTCTATTCAATTTACAGATTCAATATTTTACATTGAAATTTGTATATGAATACACTTAGGTGTTCGTTTCATGTATGGATTTGATGGTGAAAATATTTAGCTGTGAAAATAGGGTATAGGCACGTGCATTGTTCATTTTTTCTTTTCTTTCTTTATATAGTTGTTCTTCTATAACTATGAAAAATTTGCTTTTATATTTCTTTTGCTGTTTCTTACAGAAGGAGACAAGGGGGTGCTGTAATTACGTTTTAGTTTTTGCGTTCCTACAACCAGAATATATATATGTTGAACGCTTGTCAGACTTAAACCCATTTTTATTTCTTCCCATACTAAAGGGACGTGATGAACCATAGTTATCACATTTTGAAATTTATATCATGACATGTAAGAAAAAGGGTTGTCGAAAATTTATTTTATGCTACAAGCAATGATTACAAACAACCACCCAGTTACTAGAGTTTGAAATATAAAGGTTAAGGAACCAAGTGATTAACTAGCAAGTTATCATCCGCAAAGAAACAGCAGTGAACATAAAAGCAGGGATGGTAACATATTTATACTGTTAGTAAAGATATCATGAATGACTAAGTAAATACAAGGATATAACCTTTTACTTTATAGTCATATATAACATGATTCCTCTTTATGCATATTTGTTCGTATTACATGGGTAAATTCCATAAACTGTGGTAGATTTTTGTATAACTTTAGTGAAATCGATAAATTCCCCTTAAATAATATATATATATATTATATCTTGAAGATTTAGAAATCGTTAAATAGAACTCTTTGAATTAACTTGCGGAGTTTATACAATGGGATACCACCTCATAACTACTTACGTAGCCACTTAAAATGATCTGATCTTCCACTTGTATGGTTCGAAATTTATAGAAGTGGTTCGATATACCAACACCCTATGTATTTGTAAAAATTATTATTATAGGGATTTATTTGCCATTCAACTGTTAGTGTGTTCGTGCCCAACGTGAGTCACGTCTTTATTGAAGCTAACTTCCTCAACCCAGATACATTCGTATGTTATCAAATATCTAATTATCGAAAATACGGGATGTTACATCCTTTCCCCCTTAAAATAATTTCGTCCTCGAAATTGCTAAGGTAGGGAAGAACGTTACAACCCATTTATTTTTAAATCGATTTTATTTTAAATCAAAACCATTTTATTATAATCATTTCCAAAAATTAAACATGAGTATCAATTCGTTATCAAATACATGGTTAAATCATAAATTTCAATCCATATGCAGTTTCATTCTGGTTTAATCATGCCGGAAATTATTCTTTTAGTTCAAAATTAATTTATCTCCCGTTAATTGGTTGATTATTCCAATCGGATAAACTACCATCCCATAACAAACAATTCACAATCAATAACCAATACACAACCGAATCAACTGAATTCACATTCAGTATTAATACATTATTTTGGTTTCACAGATTTGAACATCAATCGGTTAATACCCGATTTATTTCTATTTGATTAATTCAAATTCGAAATTTAATTAATTTAATTAAATTTGACGAAGTTAAGTTTCAATTCAAATTTCAATTAAATTTGAATTTCATTCACATCAATCAAACATACAAACCAATACCTCGATAATTTGATAAACTATTTCTTTTCTATACAAAATAAAATTTGGGTAAAATTATTTCATTTACCCTCTTTTAAAAACCATATCGTATCCGTGGACAGTCCAATGCTTCTCAACACTTGAACCGACCAATAAACACAATACAAATCATTTGTATATAAAACTTACAAATACGCTCTCATATATATATATACACTCAACATCGATCTAGGGTATTACTAACCCCATCTCTATCGAGTTACACCACAGAGCCAAGGTTATTACTAAACCAATAGCTCTGATACCATTGTAACGACCCAGGATTTTCGGCCCAAAAATCGGCATAAATACCCTTTACCATACTCATGCCGACCTTCCAACACCGAAAACACTGGAACGTTTATAGAAAGAAATTAGAGGGTAAGATAAGAAAGAAAGAAATATCAGAATAGAAGAAGAAGAAGAACCAACACAGAGCCTTACATCGCAGAAGAACAAAATATAATACAGAAATAAATCTTTACTGAAAACTTTAAAATACTTACAATATCAGAGTACAACACACCGCTGGATAGTTTTGATAATCTGTCCTCGTATATATAATCACATAGCAGAATATCATTCGTCTAAACACCTTCAGCTCGTTTCTGGACTTCTCAGTGCCTGATAACCTGAACCTGTACACCTCGGTCTAACCCGAGCATTTACAAAACACCGGGTCAGTCTAGTGGACCAGAGTGAGAAAAACTCGCACAACATTTAGGGTATCACACAACTTGATTTTTAAAGTTAAAATCCTTTCAAAAGAAAAGGATAATCGTAAGACCGAATCCACACATAAGCACAGACGGTTTTTACCTTACGATAACCCAAACCAGTTTTCGAAATCAATATCTTGATCTGATATTATGATAATGTCTAGATACAAATAATTAATAAATCTAGAGGAACGCTTGCATCTCACGCTCCCCGTATATATAGTATACAATCGAAAACCGCGGGCGCTTATTGGGTATTGGATTTTCAACTTGACAAGGTATGGGACCACCTTCCACACGTGTATCTCTAGAGGCGAATACACAAGGTTCAACAAGAACGTCGTGCAACCCGGCCCTCACATGACCGACCACTCATTTCGCTTTAGTGTATCGAATGTATATGACCAACGGTTGGACTCAAACCACCGTTCCCGAATGGGCAGAATCGATAAGGTAAGAAACAAAAGGAATTTCTCTAGATAGGTGATTATACACCCTAATGGGAGCGACCCACATAGTCATGCTGCCTGCCCGATTTTTGTCATCCCCCAGTTGATGAGGCTTGAGGTCAGAACACATCTGGTCATCATACACTTTGAATGCCACATTGTCAGATCTGCCAGATCACACTGATTGACGTCCACAAAAATACTTTAGTTTATTTGGCTAGAGAATAACCATTTCTACGCCATTAACTATGGTACGTTTGGAGAAATCAACGCATGTAACTCCTTTGGAAATACGCTGTCAGACATCCGTCCATACAAGTCATCCAGGAACAGGATGAACCGAAGGCACTCTCCTACTACATCTCATATAGGAATCACCCCATGGATCAGTAGCGATAAGTCCTTGCAACCCGTAGATTCCGACCACGACAGAACCATAGTACATCGCTGGCTGCAGACCAGAGATTATTAGTAGTCCTTCCGTTTATGAAAATCTACGGTCTTCAATGCTCCATCTCGATCATCTTCTAACATCTCCACGTATTTGTTGGTCGAAATGGATTTCGAATATAAATTCGATCCCGGTCTTTCCGTACCAACAATCATACTAGACAGATTTGATAGTCGGTGATTTAACTATCGAAATACATAGTGATTCAATCATGACAACCCAATGGGTTCACTGGTTCAGTATTCCGCATCACTTGGCCTTTTAGTTTAAAACCAAAGTAGGTTTAAACTCTTAAATATACCGATATTACGAATCCAGTTCCCACTTCTTATTTAGCATAAAACTATATTTGAAACAAGTTTATTTAAATTTCTTAGAAAAATCCTATATCATCTCCAGTTGCTACTTTTACTTTCAAAACATTAGCCATATCATTTACCAATATTGGAAAAAAAATCAATTAAATCTATCACTTATAAAACAATCGTTGTGAACCAACTTTTATTCGTTTTATAACGACGTCAAATGCTTATTCTTATTGAATAAACCCCACTTTTACTTTTCTTTCTAACACGAACACATCGTGATAATTTCATGAAATTCCCTTGTCCTCTTTTTCTTGGAACCCTTGTTATATATCTTCCACATTCCCATTAATCGTTCCACTATTATTTCTCTAATGGAAATAATACATATTTAATAACCTCTTTTACCATTACAACTAGTATCATCTGCAGATAATCCTGATGTCGTTCAAGTTGGGGTATTTTAATTACCTCTCAGACCTTGATCAATAACGTTCATATCTGGAGATGAATACAAATTATAATCTACTCTTTCCCAACACCATTTCCGCTTGAAACTCATATTTCAACTCCCAAATTTACATAATCCTCTTTAAGTAACTTTAATTCAAGATTAACGATATAACCTCCATCGCTTTTTATAAACCTTGTATCATTACATTTGGTTCAATCTCAACCATTTCCATTTCTTTCCTTTTTAACTTAATTTAAATATCAAATCAACCTTATTTAAGTCATCGTATTCATTCAAAACTCCTCTTTATAACTTATTTGTGAAAATTTTGTGTTCTAAATATAAGTTCGTTCATAAATTTCCTTCATCATTCAATGTGAGTCCTTTTTAACTCGATCACTTTTTATATGAATCCCGACTAAAAGTAATTCCCTAAGTTATTGTTAACTAAAATAATAATTTACCTAAATCATTAAATGCTTTAGTAGTTAATTTCCTTATTCACTAAATAAATAGAAATTTTCCTTTTTAAAACTCAATTAAAATTAAACAAATATTCTTTAAACTATTTTACTCAAAACACACGGATTCAATAATCAATCCAAATAAAAAGGAGTTAACCCAATTGATTCAAAGCACGGATTACCTCATCAATCGCTTCCCATTTCATCCTCCCTTTAAATTAATCAATAGTGTAATTAATTTAAATAACTCCATTTAATTATTCCTTAACAAAACAATTTTCTAAATTTAACCGTTAGGTTAATTTCTAATCCCTTGTTTATACATCTGATTAACATCAGAATTTTCTCTATAAAATCGATTAACAATAAATTTAAATAATAAATAATTATTTTCTTTTGATAACTACTGTCCAAAATAGAAGGTATTTCCGATTATAAAATAAATTTTATAACCCCATCTCTGTTGATCTGCTTGTCGATGATTCAACCTATATAGAATAATTGATTTCATAGGCCATATTGCCAAATACTCAACCCATACCACCCATTGATTTAAACTAAACCGATGTTGAGTTTTAAATCGATAATCTACAATCAGATCAATCGATGTCACTTAACTGATAGTTTCTATACAGTAAATAACAGTTATTCAACATCAATCAGTTAATAGAACAATCCAATCAGATCAAACAATTCAAACCAGTAAGCACGTTTATAAATAAACGTGACCAACAAGGTAAGTTACCTTTGTTGGATCCAATTGTTGAAAAAACGATTTTGATATTTCATTGAAATTAAACATAGTTTAATTTCAGCAGTTAAATCAACAGATAAATTTATAATTAGCAAATAGCCAACCATCATCAAGCAGAGCACACAAAATAAAAACCCAATTTATAAAAAATATAAATGGGCAGAAACTGAGTGAGTTTAACTCACCTTGAATTTGATTTGTTGATAAATCAGCTTGTTTTCAGTTGAATTAAACGACGTTTCATTTTTCTGAAAAATCCAGTTGCTGCCTGCCATGCTTAGTCCTCATCCATCGCGTAGTACTCGTTTTCACGGTCCCAACGTTTTTCGTTTCGTCGGAATCTGGTTTCGTTTGTACTTGATATCAATTTTTGAAATTTATATAAACTTTAAACTAAGCAAACCTTAAATAAATAAAATAAAAAGGTTTGGGCCTTACTTTTGTTCGTTCAGCCCATTACCCAATTGAACCCACCCACCTTTTCACCATAAACAACCACGAAACCCTCGTCCCCTTCACAATTTATCAGTCGTCAACAAACTCCAGAGCAAGAAAATGGAAACACTAGAAATGACCGAAACCCACGATCCTCCTCCACCGTTGTCAACGCCGGACCCCACGACGTTTCACCAGCTACTCCCCCTTGTTTCCGATCAACCACCGTAGGCTCCACCAACCCTCAAACCCATCGTGTAACCCGAGACCGAACCCGCACCACGAACTCCTTTGATACCACTACCGAGTTGAAGAGCAAGATAAGTATTTTGTTTTTAATTTACTGTATTGTTTTAATTTTCTTTTTTCTGTTTTGATTTGTGGTTCCGAATTGGTTGTGTTCCGAAACGAAATGGGGATGTGTAACCTCTATTTATACTTGCGGTTTGATCCTGATAAGAACGATGTCGATTCGATTTTGAATCATAGGGTTTAGTTTTTGTTCAGTCTAGTTCTTAGGAGTTTGTTATTTCATTTCAACTTGTGCTATGAGATTTTTGACATGGAAGGGTGCAGATTTCCATTTGATTTCGTCCGAAAACACCCAACATCAAACTGTCCCTATGAAGATTTGATACAACTATACACTGTCCATTCACATGGTCTGTACGATTTTAGTTTTATATAATTCCTGTGCAAGCTGTATTGGTGTTACTATCTGTTCAATTCGTAGGTTTGATTTGCCGTATATATATGTATGGTAGAACAGATTTTTTTACATAAGATTTTCTGTCATTTTTATTGGACTTACAGGATCCTTGGTTGGATATATATTAACTTGGGCATTCGGATTTCTATAGTATATTGGGTATTTGGAAAACCATGTTGCTCCAGCTATGAGCTGTCTATTCAATTAGATATTTGAACATGGTTGTGGTAGATTTCCTTCCCATTTTATATGTATAAAACAATGATGGTTCATGACATTTTCTGTACCTATGAATATAAATAAAAACTGTTTAATTTACTGTTTCTAGTTATTATATTCACTGTTTTCTTTTTTTTTCTTTTTTTCTTCTCGATTGACTATAGCTTTAATGGTATAAATATATTAATAGATGTTGTTTCCTTCCTTGTTCATCTTTGCAGGTTAGAATTTCATGTGCTCTGCGCTCAGGATTTCACATGGGTCGAGCTGTCCATAGGACAAGTTTAGGCTATGTATTGAATTGTCTATTCAATTTACAGATTCAAAATTTTACATTGAAATTTGTATATGAATACACTTAGCTGTTCATTTCATGTATGGATTTGATGGTGAAAATATTTAGCTGTGAAAATAGGGTATAGGCACGTGCATTGTTCATTTTTTTCTTTTCTTTCTTTATATAGTTGTTCTTCTATAACTATGAAAAATTTGCTTTTATATTTCTTTTGCTATTGCTTACAGAAGGAGACAAGGGGTTGCTGTAATTACGTTTTAGTTTTTGCGTTCCTACAACTAGAATATATATATGCTGAACGCTTGTCAGACTTAAACCCATTTTTATTTCTTCCCATACTAAAGGGACGTAATGAACCGTAGTTATCACATTTTGAAATATATATCATGACATGTAAGAAAAAGGGTTGTCGAAAATTTATTTTATGCTACAAGCAATGATTACAAACAACCACCCAGTTACTAGAGTTTGAAATATAAAGGTTAAAGAACCAAGTGATTAACTAGCAAGTTATCATCCGCAAAGAAACAACAGTGAACATAAAAGCAGGGATGGTAACATATTTATACTATTAGTAAAGATATCATGAATGACTAAGTAAATACAAGGATATTACCTTTTACTTCATAGTCATATATAACATGATTCCTCTTTATGCATATTTTTTCGTATTACATGGGTAAATTCCATAAACTGTTTTAGACTTTTGTATAACTTTAGTGTAATCGATAAATTCCCCTTAATTTATATATATATATATTATATCTTGAAGATTTAGAAATCGTTAAATAGAACTCTTTGAATTAACTTGCGGAGTTTATACAATGGGATACCACCTCATAACTACTTACGTAGCCACTTAAAATGATTTGATCTTCCACTTGTATGGTTCGAAATTTATAGAAGTGGTTCAATATACCAACACCCTATGTATTTGTAAAAATTATTATTATAGGGATTTATTTGCCATTCAACTGTTAGTGTGTTCGTGCCCAACGTGAGTCACGTCTTTATTGAAGCTAACTTCCTCAACCCAGATACATTCGTATGTTATCAAATATCTGATTATCGAAAATACGGGATGTTACAACTAGAATATCATACAGCTCCAGAATATTCCTATCTGAATTTATAACTCGACCTTTCAAATCCCGATTAAATCGATATTCGATTTATAATGAAATTCCTTTTATTTATCGTTATAAATTATATATGAATTCCATAGCGACTTTTCTAAAATTTGATTTGGACATAAATCAAAATCTACCCAATGAAATCCCGATTTTTCTCTTCCATCAGAAAGATATACTTCACCAGCTCCGAACGTTTCTTGTTTCACAGAAATCCGGCTTAAAACGGATTCTGTATATTCGTTTAAAATTCGAATCGCCAAATTATGAACTGCCGCGCCATTTCGAGCTCGATTATAATTATAACATAATTTATACGTTCAGATGGCGTTTATAAATATATTCGTTAATATAATTCAACTCTAAACTGAATTATATATTTTGAATTGCCTAATTCACACAATATTGCTATTTCAGCTAATTCTGATTATCTCAGAATTAAATATATTATTTAATTATTATATTAATTAAATATTCAATATAATTAAATTAAACAACCTATTTAAAATCTCTAAATCACGATTTAAATGATTAAATAAATTAATTATATACCGTAAAAATACGGGTCGTTTCATTCTTCCCCCCTTAAAATAATTTTGTCCTCGAAATTGCTAAGGGAGAAAACAAACCCTATTAGTTGGGTTAAAATTATTTGTTCACTTCTTAACTTCAGTTTCAACTGAACTAATTTAATTTTAATTAAATATTTATTCATTCCTACTAATGAAAATTTTCAAAAATCCTGAAAATTTTCTAACCCCTTAACTTTTTGAAAAATTTCGCCAGCACCTCCTTTGTACTGGCCAATAGCTCCAACTCCAACTCGCCTCTCTGGGCCTTCTTCAACCCAAAAGAAAATCAAACAGCCAAGCCGCTTGCCAATTCGGCTCATCAAAATCTCAAACTCATATATAAGATAAATTGGTACCTTTTTGTCAGTCATATCAATATATCCTTTCCATGTATTAGCAATTCTGCATATACTAATGTCATCCCAATTATTCGGTTATACCCAAGCCGAATTCTGTTCTTAAGTCAGATTCCATTTTTAATTTCAACTCTTAACTTACCAGTCCAATTCCATTTCAGATTGTCTATAATCCAATCTAATTCTTTATTTTTCTGTCTCAATTCATCTTCCACTTAACTGGTTTCAATTCAATTTCTATTTCTATTTGCTTTTACGAATTCTAATTTAATTTGTTTTAATTCAAACAATCTTCCCCAGGGAATTACAAACAGTTTAGATTTTCTAAAACTAGATATCCCCTTTCCGGATTCAAAACAACTTGCTTTTCACAAAACAATTCAAAAACAAAATCTTTGGTAGTAATCCATCACTTAGCAACTCAAAAATGAACACTAATGATGTCGCGATTCATCATCAGGGTTATTTCCTAGCTATCGAAATGAGTTCAATACTATATCACTTTTAAAACCAATTTTAAACATTTCCATTTTGAAATCTATTCCAAAATACCATTCACAATGTTTGTAACAAATTTAAAATCTCCCAGGATTTTAAAATTCACATATATTTTAACCCAAATTCATTTACAAACACTTTTATAACCTTCCAGGGTTCTAATTCTAATTGTAACACCCCGTATTTTCTGAGAATATTAAAGTAATGAATTATAGAATAATTAAGAAATAGGTGAAAAGGGTTGCGCTATTGCATTCATCTCGAAATTCTGCTTGGAATAGAGTCCAAGTTTTCGAAAATCGGACTTCGAATGAAGAAGTTATGGCCCTCGGAACTTTCAAAAATTTATATAAAACAATTTAGAAAATTAAATACCAAGGCAGTTCGACATGGGGGTCGACCTACCCCAGGCCAGGTCGACCAGGGGGTCGACCTCCCTATATACAGGTCGACCTAGGGGTCGACCTGGTGGTCGATCTCCCCCTCGGGTCAGATCTGAAATCTGACGTGTTTCTTTGTGTGACAATCTGTTGTGTCATTAGGGCTTATGTGGCAAGTTCTGGTTGGTTCTCTTAGATTTGAATGGCTTTGATTTACCCTGGGTTGATCTGACGGCTCCTATTAAATCAAACTTCTATATAAGCAACCAAAATCTAAACCCTAAGCCACATAAAAATATTCCTAAGACCGTCATGCTGTCAACACTCAACCTAGAGTAGCCGCCATTCTCATTCACCTAGAAAGCAAGTTAGGAATTACAAATCAAATCTAATTCAACTAAGAGAATTCAACGTCTACAACAAAGGAGAGCTATTCAATTTCAGAATACAAATCCCAGAAAACAAGACTTTCTTTTGTTTGTATGTCCTGTTATTATTTAGATGTGAACGATTAAAAGTTGTGATTTGTAATAAAATGAAAACTAGAGTAATTCCTAGTTGTAAGACAATGAAGATGCTGATTTACGCCTATTCTTGTAACGATTCTATCGTATATGCTTGTGAGATTATTGTGGTTATATGTTGATGTTAAACCAATCGTATATTATGTAAATATGGTGACTTTTTCATGTTATGTAACATGCAAGTTGTTTAGATCTACATTTAGATCTATGTTTATTGAATCATGCAAGTTGTTTAGATCTACATTTAGATCTATGCTTATTGAATCATGCAAGTTGTTTAGATCTACATTTAGATCTATGTTTATTGAATCATGCAAGTTGTTTAGATCTACATTTAGATCTATGTTTATTGAATTATGCAAGTTGTTTAGATCTATGTTTATTGAATCATGGAAGTTGTTTAGATCTACATTTAGATCTATGTTTATCGAATCATGCAAGTAGTTTAGATCTACATTTAGATCTATGTTTATTAAATCATGCAAGTTATTAGGCAAAGACATGTACTATGTTTAGATCTACATTTAGATCTACGTTTATTGAATCATGCAAGTTGTTAGGCTAAGACATGTATTATGTTTAGATTCACATTTAGATCTATCAAAAGTGGATCCAAAATTAAAGCTCATATTTACATGCCTTGTTAAACTTGTGCAAAACCATATGCTTAAGATTCATGTTTGTTGGATCCAAGATAATAGTTCATATTTACATGCCTTGTTAAACCTGTGTAATTCCATATGTTTAAGATTCATGATTATTGGATCCAAATTAAAGTTTACATTCACATGTTTAGTTGAACTTGTGCAATTCTATATGCTTAAGGTTTATGTTCATTGGACCCAAAATAAAAGTTTGCATTTACATGCCTAGTAGGATTTGGGTAATTTCGTCTGTTTAAGACCCATGTTAATTAGATCCAAAAATGCAAGTTCACCTTTATATGACTAATTGGAATTGTGTAGTTCTATGTAAACTCCCATCCATATGCTTATGGTTCATGTTGATTAGGTTCAAAATTGCAAGTTCATAATTAAACATATATTTATTCTATGCCAAATTTATGTGACATATGTTAGATCCATATTATGCTTGTCTTGAATGCTACGTGTCTCTTCCTTTTCCCCTCTTGATTTTGAGTTAGGCTAAATTGTGAAGCCTAACATTCTATGAAATTTATGCGAATGTTTAGCGGGGGTAACGTTGGGAAAAACATGAAGTTACATGTTACTGGCATATTTTAAATGATTAGTGGCATTGAAATGGTATAATTTATATACCTAAAATTATGAACATGATTTGGAGAGAAATTGGGCATGACTTGAATAACAACAATTTACATATAAATATAGAAGGTAAATATGTAAATTTAGAAAAGACAAATATGCCTAACCTGAGGTTAGATTGAGTTACGGTGTAAGACTGCCCGGAACCGCTCGGCACATCCAGCAACCGTAATAATATATATCTAATGTGAGTGGTTAGTGAATCAAGCCCAAAAGAACCCGAGGTTAGTCTTAGTTGCGGTGTAAAACTACCCGGAACCGCCCAGCACATCCGGTAACTGCAACAATATCTGTCTAATGTGAGTGGTTGGTACTTTAATGAATGAATTAAAGCTAAGACAGGAATGGTCGGGTTAAGTTAATTAAGGTGACACTTAACCAATATAACAAGATGAATGACTAGGGTTAAGTTAATAGGAAACACTTAACCAGTATAGCATGATGAATGGGTAGGGTTAAGTAGTAAGAAACACTTAACCAATATAACTTGATTTGTGGTAAGGTTAAGTTGAAACAAGAGGGCAACACTTAACCAATATAACTTGATTTGTGGTAGGGTTAAGTTGACACAAGAAGGCGACACTTAACCAAAGTAACTTGACAAGTAAGTGGGTTAAGTAACTTGAATTGATTGATGACACTTAACCAATACAACATGAGGAACATGTGGGGTTAAGTTAACAAGAAACACTTGACCAATACAACTTGATGGACGAACGGGATTAAGTTAATAGGAAACACTTAACTAATCCAACATGATAAGCGAAGAGGGTTATGTTAATAAGAAACACTTTGTAACACCCCGTAATTCTGTTAATATTAATATTCACAAATTAAAGAATAACTAATCTCAGACGTGAGAATTGTGGGAAACGGGTTGCGCCATTGTGTTTGTCTCGGAATTCTGGTTGAAATAGAGTCCGAGTTTGCGTGATTTGGACTTCGTATGAAGAAGTTATGGCCATCGGAAGTTTCTGAAAATTTAAAACAGCTAGCAGGAAATTTAAAATTCAAAATTCGAAGTCAAACAGGCTAGGCGGGGAATTTCCTGCCCAGCACCCCAGGTCGACTGGGGAGTCGACTGGGCAGTCGACACCCCAGGGACCAGGTCGACTGCGCAGTCGACCTGGGTGTCGACCTGGTCTGGCGGCTAGGGATTCTGGCTGACCTGTTTTTAATGGGCTAATGACCCATTAGGGTTTCTGACCTAATATGGTTAGCTGGGATTAGTGCTGAGTTGATCTGACGGTCTAAAATAAATCCTAACTCTATAAATACCTAGGTAGTCTCTCACCCTAATTCATAAGAAAAATAGAATAGTTACCGTCATACCGTCGCCATGGAAATCAATGGAGCCGCCGCCAACTAGGAAGGAAGAAAAGATAATTCAATCTTAATTCTCTCAACCCTAAAGCAAAGCAAAACTCTCTTTTCTTCTCTAAATTGTGAGTATGATAGTCTTAGCAAGATTATTATCATCTAAATTAGATTGAGTTATGAATGGATTATGAGTAGATGATGTGAATGATCATATATGTTGTTGTAAACCCTTTTTGCTATCATGTATATTGTAAATCCAATGATTATGTGATGATGATATCTTGTATGTTGTAAATCATGTTATGATGATGTTATGTATGTTGAAAGTTGTGATGAATCATACATGTTAAAAAGCCATGATGATGCTATCTAGGCTAGTTAGTTAATATTAATTAAATCATCATGTTTGGGCTATGTTGATCTATATGACAAGTTACATATGCAAGTTAGATTGATTAGAAAAGTTATGAACATATGCCATGACATCTATTATGACATCTAGGATTATGCTATTACATATGTGATACCCTATGCTAGTTCACACCATCATTATGTTGCCTAAAAACCCCATATGCAAGTTTATGTAAAAATTTAGGCTATGACCATATCATGTAAATTGTGACATTTAACAAGTTGACACCTTTTGATCCTCAACATGTGTAGTTTATGCAAGTTTCACCCCTATTATGATTAGATTTATTTTATTGTCTATATGTTACTTTATCTTTGTGCTATGTGTTAGACTATTCAAGTCTAGCCTATATTATGCGTTGAATAAGTGAACGTATAAACGTGGGGTAGGGGTAATATTAAGGATTTAATACTAAGATGTTGGGGTGCAATTGATATGATTTTGCATGCCATGAATGGATGGCCATAATTGAGTCAATTATGGACATCATTAAAATTGGAAGTAATTAATAATTTGAATAGGGAATTATTAAAACTGGGGTAAAAGATTATAAGTGTTAATCAATGCTTAGGACACGAGGTTGGACTCGTTTTTGACGTAAACCTGCCCGGACCCACCCGGCAAATCCAGTGGTCACAAATGTCAGCCCAATGTGAGAGGTCCTAGGCCTAAACTAAAGCATAACAGTTGTAAAGACACGAGGTTAGACTCTTTTACGGTGTAAGACTGCCCGGACCCGCCCGGCAAATCCAGCTGCCATAAATGCCAGTCTAATGTGAGTGGTCTTTATGAGGTTATGGCCTGAATGAATTAAGAAATACTTAACCAGATAAACATGTAAAGTGGGACATGGGGGTTAAGTAGGTGCCTTGGGTGGCATCAGGAATCTAGTGGGTGCCCTTAGTGGCATGAGAAATACGATTAGTAAGACTTAACCAAACACACATGTAAATGAACATGACTAAGAGGGTTAAGTGGGATATACTATTATTGACAAGCTTAGGTGGGTAGCTTGTGGGGGCCCATTTCAACCAGTAACCCAAACGTATCTTTGTGGGCTCGACCCAAGTCGAGGATGGGACACGCATACCGGGTTTGACTGTAAGAGGCCAAAACGGGGAGCAGTGGCAACGCAAGTCCATCGGGTTTCATATGCGTGTGTGGACCCGGGCTGGTAGGTAAGACGTTGTTGCATCATGTAGGTATAAGCCGTGCATTCTCAAGTTGTATCGGGTTGCCACTTTAGGGGAGTGATACACCCCACTGTGGGGCCAGCACGGGTATCTACGAGTAGGGAGCCGATCAAAAGTGGGTAGTGGGGTACACCTAGTGGAGATGGGGCAGACGGCACCTATGTAGTCAGCTAGGGGTACGTAAGGCTATTTATATTGTTTCTGTGTGAAGCAAGTGGGATCAACCTTTAGGGTGACTGGTGCGGTGCAGTGTAGTAATTATTCGATAGTAATTAGGTATGCCTTTAACGTTATCCTTCACGTTATCTTTATCTGTTCATTCCATACCTAATAGTTCATAGACATTTACTTGTCTTCCAGCTTATGTCTTAGTCTAGTTATTTTGATAATAGTATTGTTAGAATTGTCATACTCGCCAGACTTTATGTCTGACCCCCTCCATTTCTATCCTTTTTCCCCCTCCAGGTCCTCAGGTTGGGCCCAGCTCAAGTGGAGTTTGATTGGGTTGCTTCATCTCTTTGGAAAGCTTGGACCCTTGAAGTAAAGCCCAACTTGTTATCTTCTTTAATGGCTATTTGTTTAATGGGATTATGTATTTTGTTTTATGAAGATGGATAATGTACTTGACTCTGATTAATGGTTTTGTGATGTAATAAACATGTTTCCGCTGCAATAAAATGAAGTTTTAGATTTCCAAGTACTACTTATTATCTGTCTTGTTGTAATTTTTCTGTTCTATATTCACTTATAACCTCCATGGAAGTTAATGCATTCCCTTTGTGAGTGACATTAATGGACATGGGGTGTTACAAGTGGCATCAGAGCTTAAGGTTACCAGAACAGATAAAAAAAATACTTTAGAAAAATAGTTATTTTTGGAAGAAGTGTTTTCAAATACATGTTTTAATGAGAAATTTAAAGAGGAAGTTTTTATGAAAAACATAATTCCCAAATAGCCATATATCTTTATCTTTCGAATTCTCCATTTTGAATCTTTCCTTTTTCGTTTCAGCATGGCTGAAGATCTTAACCTACCTGACGGTGTAACGATACTAGGATGGTATAGGAGGTTATTAGAGGCTAGGGCCGCTGCAGGTCCAGCCAATGTTCCTCCACCACCAGTTCTACCCGTTCCTCCTCCTCCTCCTCGCGTATATACTTTTGCAAAGACGTGCAAGGAATTTAAAGCTATGGTTGGAAAAACCTTTCAAGGGTCAGAAACGTTTGTGGAAGCTAGAGATTGGCTTAAGGAGGTGGAAGAATTGCTGGAAATCTTTGAAGTGGAAGAAGGGAGGAGAGTTAGATTAGCAGCTTGGTTGATGAAGGGCGAGGCCTCGTTTTGGTGGGAGGTCACTAATGGGGAGCGTCCTGTTGACTCTTGGGCGGATTTCAGACGTAGGTTCGAGGCGAAGTTTCTCTCAAGGGCGGAAAAAAATCTATATTTGGAAAGGTTTTTGACATTGAAGCAAGGAAGCTCATCAGTGAAAGAATATGTCAATAAATTTAATCAGTTAGCAAGGTTTGGCTTGGACTTAGTAAACACGCCGGAGAAGAAAGCTCTGAGGTTCGTTAATGGGTTGAATGAACCATTGTAAGGGTTGGCCATGACCCACATCCCTATGGGGGCCACCTTTGAGAAGCTAGTAGAAATGGTGTTCATGCACGAGGAGAAAAGTGCTAAAGCTGATAAGGCACCCGAGAAGAAAGGGGATCAGAAGAAACCCCAACAGCAAAACAAGAAGAGTGGTAAAGACAATAATGGCAAGGGAAAGAAGAAATGTTTTAACAGTGGAACCCCAGGCCATCTCAGCAAGGACTGCCGAAAGAAAAAGAAGACTAGCTGTTTTCATTGTGGCGATGCGGGACATCTAGTGAAGGACTGCCCAAAGAAGGGGCAGAGGGCAGGGGCTACCTCGGGAGGACAGGTGCAGGCTCTTATAGCACCAGGGCAGGCAAGGGGACAAGTTCAGGCTCTCGCGGTCCCACCGCTGCAAGAACGAGGTAGAACCATTTTTGTTGAAAGCTTAGTTTTTCTGTTTGATCATCCTGTCCGTACCTTATTCGATTCGGGCGCATCGCATTCGTTTATCTCTACATCATTAGTTGAATCACTGCACTTAAACACCAGTTTAGTAGAGGATCCCTTAGTTGTTTCGAATCCAATTGGGGGCTCAGCTCATTTGTCCATGATGTGTTTGGATTTGAAAATTTCTATACTTAGCATTGAGTTTCGATGTGATGCTTATGTGTTGGGCTTCACGGGCTATGGGCTAATTTTAGGAATGGATTGGTTATCCAGAAATGGGGCCGTTCTTGATTGTGAAAGGAGAGTAGTTAGGCTCGTGGCTCGCCTTGGCAACACTCTTGAAATATTTTGTAATCCCATAAATTCTGTTATGCTAAGTTATCTAGAATCACTTGACGCGTCTGAGGAAAATCTACGATCTGTTAGAGTGGTCCGAGAGTATTCGGATGTGTTTGAGGAGGTGAAGGGCTTGCCTCCGAAGCGGGAGATAGATTTTTGAATATATCTTGTGGATGATGCGAAACCAGTATCTTTGCCAGTACGCCACATGGCTCCTCGTGAAAGGAGGGAACTCGATGAGCAAGTGAAGGAGTTACTTGAGAAGGGGTTCATAAGACGAAGTATATCGGAGTGGGGTGCTCCAGTAGTATTTGCCACGAAGGCGGATGGGTCCCTTAGACTTTGTGTGGACTATAGAGAACTTAATAAGCTTACTAAGAAGAACAGACACCCACTGCCGAGGATTGACGATCTCTTCGATCAGTTAGTTGGTGCCTCAGTGTTTTCGCAGTTGGACTTAGCCACTAGTTTCCATCAGTTGAGAGTGGCTGAGGATAGCATTGACAAGACTGCCTTTAGGACTCCAGACGGTTTCTATGAATGGCTAGTGATGCCCTTCGGTTTGACAAATGCCCCCCGCATACTTTGTTGATTTGATGAGTAGGGTGTTTAGGGAGTACCTTAACAATTTCGTGGTAGTCTTTGTAGACGACATCTTGATCTTTTCTAAGGATGAAGAAGAGCATGCCCTACATCTTAGGGAAGTGTTGGAGACCCTACGAGCGCATAGCCTTAAGGCTAAATTTTCTAAGTGTCACTTCTGGGGGAAGGAAGTACGATTCTTGGGGCACGTGGTTTCCAAAGAAGGGATAGCTGTGGATCCCGCGAAGGTGGTGGCCATCCAAGATTGGAAGGTCCCTAAAAATGCTACCAAAGTGAGAAATTTCTTGGGGTTGGCTGGCTACTATAGGAAGTTTATCAAAGAATTCGCAAAGATATCAGCTCCATTGACACGCTTGACAAAGAAGAACCTAGTTTTCACATGGGACATAGATTGTGATGATGCGTTCCAACGTTTGAAGCGAGCTTTGACTTCAGCCCCAGTCTTAGTATTGCCAGACGGGAGTAAGCCGTTTACTGTTTATTCTGACGCTTGTGGGACAGGACTAGGCGCAGTCTTAATGCAAGAGGGTAGGGTAATAGCCTATGGTGGAAGGCAGTTGAGAGCGCATGAGAAGAATTACCCTACACATGACCTAGAGTTAGCCGTTATTGTTTTCGCGCTTAAGTCTTGGCGTCATTATCTTCTTGGCGAGAAATTCGAATTATTCACTGACCACAAATCTTTAAAATACTTATTCTCTCAGAAGGACTTGAACTTAAGGCAGCAAAGGTGGATGGAGTTCTTGGCGTCCTACGACTTTGAGATAGTATATACCCCTGGCAAGGGTAATGTGGTGGCCGATGCCTTAAGTAGAAAAAGATTATCCTTAAGTCCTTTGTTTGTTGAGCGGCGAAGTTTAGAGTTCATCTCTATGTTTGATTTTAGACCTTCCGTTGACTTTGTACCCGGTTTGCTAGCATCCTTGGAGGTCAGACCTACGCTTTTGGGACGGATTGGCGAGGCACAGCGAGACGACCCGCAGTTGGTTGAGTTAGTAGAAAAGCTCAAAGGAGGGGAGTCATCAAGCCATCTTCGTAGGTATACCCTAGATGATAAGGGTTGGTTACGTAGGGACTGTAGACTATGTGTACCAAAAGACGATGACCTAAGGAAGACTATTCTTGACGAAGCACATTGTTCGAAGATGACCATTCATCCCGGCGGGGACAAGATGTACAAAGACATGAAGAGAGTTTACTTTTGGGCCAACATGAAGAAAGATGTGGCCGAGTATGTCGCTAGGTGCTTGGTGTGCCAACAAATAAAAGCGGAGCAAAAGAAACCCGGTGGGTTGCTTCACCCATTGGAGGTTCTACTATGGAAGTGGGAAAGTGTCTCGATGGATTTTGTGGAAGGATTGCCAAGATCAAGGAAGGGTAATACGGGGATTTGGGTTATAGTAGATAGACTTACTAAGAGCGTCCATTTTATTCCCGTGAAAAGTAAGAGGACTGCTCCATGGTTAGCTTCTGTATACGTTCGAGAGATAGTTCGTTTGCACGGTGTTCCTTCTAGCATAGTGAGCGACCGCGATCCTATTTTCACTAGCGAATTTTGGAGAAGCTTGCAAGAAGCGGTAGGGACTCAGTTATGTTTGAGCATCTCTTATCATCCTCAGACGGACGGCCAGACCGAGAGGGTGAATCGTATTCTAGAAGACCTATTAAGGCTATGTATCCTAGACTTTGGGGGTACGTGGGAAGAGCATCTTCCATTAGTGGAGTTCGCATAAAACAACAGCTTTCAGTCCAGCATTGGCATGGCACCTTTCGAAGCTCTTTATGGACGACCTTGTCGTTCGCCTACATGTTGGTGGGAATCTACGGATACGATCCTACTTGGGCCCGATATGATTAGGGAGACTTCGGAGAAGATCGATTTGATTCGGAGGAGGATGAAAGCAGCGCAAGATAGGCAGAAATCTTATGCGGATAAGAGAAGGACAGATATCGAGTTTGAAGTTGGGGACATGGTCTTTGTCAAAGTATCTCCATTACGAAACCTTGTTTGCTTTGGGTCCTTTGGAAAATTAGCACCAAGGTTCGTAGGACCGTTTCCTATTAAGGAGAAGATTGGACAGATGGCGTATAGAGTGGAATTGCCGGAGAGACTTAGTGGTGTACACGACGTATTCCATGTGTCACATTTAAGAAAGTGCTTGCACGAGACCGCGGAAGTGGTAGAGCCGAGCTTGCTTAGAGAGGTGGAGATAGAGCGTGATGCGACGATTCGACGAGCTCCTACGCGCATTCTTGGGTCAGAGATCAAGAAGTTGAGGAATCGTGAGGTCAGACTAGTCAAAGTACAATGGGGAGATGACGAGAGCAACGCTACTTGGGAGACAGAAGAGAAGATGAGTTCACGATACCCTTTTCTTTTCAAGGGTATGTCTTTTAATTTCTCCTTTATCGCTTATCTTGTACTTAGCTTATCTTTAGAGTATCCTCTCGCTAGTATCTTTGACCTTTAGTTAGGATAATCCTATGGTTGAAACATGTGTTTGAGACATGTTATGTATGATGGATGCAAAGTGGATGCAAGTGTTTGCTAGTGGTTGCTCGTGGACGCATATACACACACTATTAGGCACTAGATCGGCTCAGTCACTTCATATTGCATATTGCATATAAATGGCTGTATTTAGTAAAATGGATGTATAATGGTTGTGCTATCATATGGATACCGCATTTTGGTGAATGGTTGGGCACGCATGTAGAAATAATATGTAGCATTAGGGATTTTTTGCATACATAATGGACGCATGGTACTATCATGGTTTGCATTAAAGGAGGTCAACAGTGGACCGCCTGATTTTGCATTAGATAGGGACATATACACACACTGTGCATTTAAACATGAAAGCATTAGAAGTCTATAAGGACAATGGATGTCTGTGTTTGATGGTTGAGTAGATGGACGATTGGATGTTAGGATATACGTTCTTCTTAACTTGAAGATTTCAGGGACGAAATCCTTTAAGGAGGGGAGAATGTAACACCCCGTAATTCTGTTAATATTAATATTCACAAATTAAAGAATAACTAATCTCAGACTTGAGAATTGTGGGAAACGGGTTGCGCCATTGTGTTCATCTCGGAATTCTGGTTGAAATAGAGTCCGGGTTTGCGTGATTTGGACTTCGTATGAAGAAGTTATGGCCATCGGAAGTTTCTGAAAATTTAAAACAGCTAGCAGGAAATTTAAAATTCAAAATTCGAAGTCAAACAGGCTAGGCGGGGAATTTCCCGCCCAGCACCCCAGGTCGACTGGGCAGTCGACACCCCAGGGGGAGTCGACTGGGCAGTCGACACCCCAGGGACCAGGTCGACTGCGCAGTCGACCTGGGTGTCGACCTGGTCTGGCGGCTAGGGTTTCTGGCTGACCTGTTTTTAATGGGCTAATGACCCATTAGGGTTTCTGACCTAATCTGGTTGGCTGGGATTAGTGCTGAGTTGATCTGACGGTCTAAAATAAATCCTAACTCTATAAATACCTAGGTAGTCTCTCACCCTAATTCATAAGAAAAATAGAATAGTTACCGTCATACCGTCGCCATGGAAATCAATGGAGCCGCCGCCAACTAGGAAGGAAGAAAAGCTAATTCAATCTTAATTCTCTGAACCCTAAAGCAAAGCAAAACTCTCTTTTCTTCTCTAAATTGTGAGTATGATAGTCTTAGCAAGATTATTATCATCTTAATTAGATTGAGTTATGAATGGATTATGAGTAGATGATGTGAATGATCATATATGTTGTTGTAAATCCTTTTTGCTATCATGTATATTGTAAATCCAATGATTATGTGATGATGATATCTTGTATGTTGTAAATCATGTTATGATGATGTTATGTATGTTGAAAGTTGTGATGAATCATACATGTTAAAAAGCCATGATGATGCTATCTATGCTAGTTAGTTCATATTAATTAAATCATCATGTTTGGACTATGTTGATCTATATGACAAGTTACATATGCAAGTTAGATTGATTAGAAAAGTTATGAACATATGCCATGACATCTATTATGACATCTAGGATTATGCTATTACATATGTGATACCCTATGCTAGTTCACACCATCATTATGTTGCCTAAAAACCCATATGCAAGTTTATGTATAAATTTGGGCTATGACCATATCATGTAAATTGTGACATTTAACAAGTTGACACCTTTTGATCCTTAACATGTGTAGTTTATGCAAGTTTCACCCCTATTATGATTAGATTTATTTTATTGTCTATATGTTACTTTATCTTTGTGCTATGTGTTAGACTATTCAAGTCTAGCCTATATTATGCGTTGAATAAGCGAACGTATAAACATGGGGTAGGGGTAGTATTAAGGATTTAATACTAAGATGTTGGGGTGCAATTGATATGATTTTGCATGCCATGAATGGATGGCCATAATTGAGTCAATTATAGACATCATTAAAATTGGAAGTAATTAATAATTTGAATAGGGAATTATTAAAACTGGGGTAAAAGATTATAAGTGTTAATCAATGCTTAGGACACGAGGTTGGACTCGTTTGTGACGTAAACCTGCCCGGACCCGCCCGGCAAATCCAGTGGTCACAAATGTCAGCCCAATGTGAGAGGTCCTAGGCCTAAACTAAAGCATAACAGTTGTAAAGACACGAGGTTAGACTCTTTTATGGTGTAAGACTGCCCGGACCCGCCCGGCAAATCCAGCTGCCATAAATGCCAGTCTAATGTGAGAGGTCTTTATGAGGTTATGGCCTGAATGAATTAAGAAATACTTAACCAGATAAACATGTAAAGTGGGACATGGGGGTTAAGTAGGTGCCTTGGGTGGCATGAGGAATCTAGTGGGTGCCCTTAGTGGCATGAGAAATACGATTAGTAAGACTTAACCAAACACACATGTAAATGAACATGACTAAGAGGGTTAAGTGGGATATACTATTATTGACAAGCTTAGGTGGGTAGCTTGTGGGGGGCCATTTCAACCAGTAACCCAAACGTATCTTTGTGGGCTCGACCCAAGTCGAGGACGGGACACGCATACTGGGCTTGACTGTAAGAGGCCAAAACGGGGAGCAGTGGCAACACAAGTCCAACGGGTTTCATATGCGTGTGTGGACCCGGGCTGGTAGGTAAGACGTTGTTGCATCGTGTAGGTATAAGCCGTGCATTCTCAAGTTGTATCGGGTTGTCACTTTAGGGAAGTGATACACCCCACTGTGGGGCCAGCACGGGTATCTACGAGTAGGGAGCCGATCAAAAGTGGGTAGTGGGGTACACCTAGTGGAGATAGGGGCAGACGGCACCTATGTAGTCAGCTAGGGGTATGTAAGGCTATTTATATTGTTTTTGTGTCAAGCAAGTGGGATCAACCTTTAGGGTGACTGGTGCGGTGCAGTGTAGTAATGTGCGGTGTAGTGTAGTAATTATTCGATAGTAATTAGGTATGCCTTTAACGTTATCCTTCACGTTATCTTTATCTGTTCATTCCATACCTAATAGTTCATAGACATTTACTTGTCTTCCAGCTTATGTCTTAGTCTAGTTATTTTGATAATAGTATTGTTAGAATTGTCATACTCACCAGACTTTATGTCTGACCCCCTCTATTTCTATCCTTTTTCCCCCTCCAGGTCCTCAGGTTGGGCCCAGCTCTAGTGGAGTTTGATTGGGTTGCTTCATCTCTTTGGAAAGTTTGGACCCATGAAGTAAATCCAGCTTGTTATCTTCTTTAATGGCTGTTTGTTTAATGGGATTATGTATTTTGTTTTATGAAGATGGATAATGTACTTGACTCTGATTAATGGTTTTGTGATGTAATAAACATGTTTCCGCTGCAATAAAATGAAGTTTTAGATTTCCAAGTACTACTTATTATCTGTCTTGTTGTAATTTTTCTATTCTATATTCACTTATAACCTCCATGGAAGTTAATGCATTCCCTTTGTGAGTGACATTAATGGACGTGGGGTGCTACACACTTAACCAACATGACATGATGAATAGGTGGGTTAAGTTAACATGAATGGACAACACTTAACCAATATGGCATAATGTGCGGGAGGGTTAAGTACATAGCAAGTTGGGTGGGTAATATTAGTAAATATAGGCCCACGAAGCATAACCATTAATATACATGCTTGAATCAGTAGGAGGGTTAAGTACATATCGGGTTGGTGAGTAATATTAGTAAATATAGGCCCACAAACTTAACCATTAAATAAATATGCCTGAATCAGTGGGAGGGTTAAGTACATATCTGGTTGGTGGGTAATATTAGTAAATATAGGCCCACAAACTTAACCAGTAGGAAACCCTAGTAACAGGGACCCATTTCAGCAGTAACCCACATAGATGTATCATGGTACCCTGAACTAGGCAGGGTGGGGCACGATTACTGGGCTGATTATAAGCGGTCAAAACAGCGGCATGGGTTACGTCATTGTAGGTTCCGACAGTTTACGAGCATGCACGTACTCCGTAGTGGGAAAAAGAAGGCACTGAGTACTAGTAGTTATACACTATGCATCTTGAATCGTGTCGGTTCGCTATCATAAGGATTCATACATCTTATGGTGGGACCAGCACAGGGTATCTACATGCAAGAGAGGCTCGATTGACACAGACACATGGAACATTAATGCAAGTAAGGAGCCGATCGATAGGGTAGTAAGGGTACATCTAACATGTTCATGACAATTAGGCTGATTGAGGTGGAATCCTCACGATAGATGTACACCTGAAGGCTACCACAATTACGGGGATTGGGATCACGTTATCATTTTGTACAGATTACTAGTTGGGACACTAGTTAGGTGGTGTAGAGAAGTAAAATGGGTGCGATAGCATATTCACCTTATTATCTTATTTCTAAGATGATGTCCTAGATTCAGTTTATTCATGTCATAACCCTTTTCTTGTTTACATGCTAAATAGTCACCGGACTTACCAGACTCATGTCTGACCCATTTTCTTTCGTCTTCTTTTCTTCCGTTGCCCCCCCGGTCCGTAGGGAGGGAATACTTCAGCTTAGATTAGATCATTTCCATCTTGAAGAAAGTAGATGTATTGCTTTGGACTCTCTCTTCCACTACTATGGCTGGTTCACGCATTATTGGGGAATATCAATGTTATTTTTATTCTTCTTTTATATTTGGAAGTTTTTGAATCAAGACATAAGTTCTATGTATTACTTTTAAGTATGATTGAGATAACTGTTGTAAAAGCTTGACTGAACCATATTATTTATAAAATGACTTTATTTTCTGCTGCTTTATTTGTCTGTCTTGTAATTTATCTGCATCTTTTACCTAAAATGCTCCACCAAAGTTAAGGCATTCCCTTTGTTAGTGACCTTAACAGAGGTGGGGTGTTTCACTGAGTATCAGAACTGAAGGTTACCAGATCAGATAAAAGATTTGAAAAATTATTTTCAAAACGGTTTTAAAAGAAGCATTTTCTAAAGAAAAGTTTTTTTTAAAGGCATATTCCCCAAAGCCATATGCACTATCTTTTTGATCCTCTGTTTGAATCCTTGTTTCCTTCTTTCCTAAGTCTCTGGGGCTCCTGGCTTTTTATTAGGTAACCTCGTCACGGCACAGTTCCGTAGGATTAATGAGACTACGACACTTGTCAAAGGGCAATAAGCGCCCTACTTCCATCTATAGCCGCAGTAGCTTCACCTACGGCTAATTTTCTTTCGAGCTTTGTAGGATTTTCCGTGCGATGGAGGCAGCTTTCAAGAGACCTGTCAACAAGTTACAGAAGGATGGAAAAGATAAGAATAAGGGAGTTTAGCTAAGGAGCACAACCTAAGGATGAAGAACTCATGGATACAGACTTGGTTCATAAAGGAGGGAAGGAAAGAATAGTAAAACCTAAAACAAGGGGAAGTATCTTTGTTATGGTATAACGGGTCGTATAATTAAGGGCAAGGGCAAGAACAAATGACAGGATTTTCAGAAGGGCAAATGCATGCTCTCACCACCAGCATACCTGAGAGTGGTAGTAAAGCTTCTGTTGAAAAAGTCTAGTTTTTCTTTTGATCATCCTGTTAGTACTCTTTTGATTTTAGCGTTTCACATTCGTTTATGTCTACTTCCATAGTTAAGTCTCTGCACCTTAGAGCTTGTATAGTAGAGGATCCCATTATTGTCTCAAGTCCAATTTGTGGTTCGGTCATTTATCTTTGGTTTGTAAGGATTTGAGTTACTTATGCTTTTGGTTTCATGGGCTGTGGGTTGATTCTAGGCATGGATGGGTTAGCTAGTAATTGTGAAAGGAGGCTAGTTAGACTTTCGACTTGCCTCGGGAATACCCTCAAAATTTCATGTGATCCTAAGGGATCAGTTTGTCTTAGCTACCTAGAATCACTTTATGTATTTATTGACAATTTTCGATCCGTTGGAGTAGTCCATGAGTACGCACATGTTTTTGATTAAGGTTAGGAGTTTGTCCCCTAAAACGTGAGGCAGATTTCCACATATATCCAGTTGACAATGCAAAGCCAGTTATGCGATCAATGATAGTTTTGGAGCAAGATTGGCGAGGATAGCCAGAGTCGGTTAAGTAATCAATTGTTTGGTTGTTTTACTAGTATCATCTCACATAAATCGTCCAAATTCGGAGGAGGTATTCCTCGGGTGCTTGTCTGATATAGGTTTAGGCCTTTGGGGCTTGTACTTGAGGGATGTCAAGTTCGACTAGGATGGTTTGCATGAGAGATATCGACCCTCGGATTTGTGACATGATGGATAAGCTAAGTAGAAGAGAGACCTCTCATCATCTTTGTATATGCACTTGGTATCATGGTTAATATCTGTTTATCTTGAAAAGATAGTTCGACTACATTGGATACCCTCTAGCATAGTAAGTGATCGAGGTCCTATCTTTACTAGTAGGTTTTGGAAATGGAGGTCGATAAGCTTCGCAATCGTGAAGATAAATTAGTTAAGGTACGGTGGAGTGAAGCTCTAGAAGATGCAACTTAGAAGATTAAAGACTAGATACGCGCATCATACCCTTTTTGAGGGTACATCCTTGATTCAACTTTTTCTGTAATATTTATTTGCATGCTAATCTTTATCTTTTAAGTATATCCTCTCGGTCCTATTCTCGATCCTTAGGTAGAAGCCAATGGGTGTAAACATGTGTTTGAGACATGTTATGTTTTGTGGATGCTAGTGGTTGCAAGTGTTTGCTAGTGGTTGCTCGTGGATGCATATACACACATTAGGCACTAGATCGGCTCAGACACTTTCATGTTGCATATGCATGAGTGAATTTCTATACATATGAACTGAAACTTGATGTGTTATCATATGGATGTTGTGTAACACCCCGTGTATTCTATAACAGTGAAATTCACAAAATAAAGTATAACTAATTTCAAATCAAAGAATTAAGGGAAACGGGATACGCCATTGCGTTCGTCTCGGAATTCTGCTTGGGATAGAGTCCGAGTTTGCGTAAAACGGACTCTGTATGAAGAAGATATGGCCTCCGGAAGTTTCAGAATTCAGTTTAAAATTCAAAACAGACCAAAACAGCTCAGAAAAACCAATTCAAAATTCAAAATCGGGCCGGATTGGCCAGGGCAGGAATTATCCCTCCTAAGGCACCCAAGTCGACTGGGTAGTCGACCTGGGTCACCCGTGTCGACTGCCAAGTCGACACGGTGTCGACTGGCGTGTCGACCTGGCCCCTGGGCCAGGTCGAACCCAGCCCCCCCTGGCTGGCCTGGTCTGTGTTTGGTCGATTTTCTGAGCCTTGCCTTGTCACTAGGGCTAGGTGTCAGCTCCTGGTTGGTCTCTCCTTCAAACGAACGGCTATTATTAAATCAAGTTCCATCGACGGTCCTAATCAATTCACAAACTCTATAAAAAGGACCTAAGACTTACCCTAATTCACACAAACAAAAATGGAGATGAGACCGTCATGCTGCTGAGGAAGGACTAGGAATAGCCGTCAGAAATTGAGAGACAATTAGGAGACAATTCGAAAGCTTAAAGCAACGTCAATTAAATCAAAACAACGCCTACAACAAAGGATAGCATCTCCAAATTCAGAATTCAGATTCCTGAATTGAAGATTCGTCATACGTTGTAAGTAGAGTGCTATTCCGATGTGAATAAATAATTGCGTTTGATTTGTGTAAAATGAGAAATAGAATTGTATTCGATTTGTGGTGATAATAATCTATATTTGTATGTTGCGCTGATTCTAACGATTTGGAAATGTTGTGGTATAACGATTGAATATTTGCAAGTATGTGATTTATGTTGGAAGTTAACAACTACATGTTTATGGTGTTTTAATTTAGATTCATGCAAGTATATGATTCATGTTAACAACCATATGTTGTGGTAGTTTATTTGGGATTCATGCAAGTATATGATTCGCCATTATGCCAATATGATGTACATACTTTTATGATCACTTTTAGTGTGTAATTGGATTCAACTAAGTACTATGGTTTATTTATGTTGGAATTGGCATCGTGATTCAAGTGTAAAACCACACTTTTGTGTTAAAGACAAAAGTAAGTATCTTTATGAACATGACTATACTATGTTTGGTGTTATGCCTAGTTGAAAACATGTTTTAGGCCTAAGTTGTTATCAAAATCATATGGTGATATACGTGACACATAATTAAGTTAGATTTACATTCCAATTGCAAGTTTACATGAATAGACTAAAAACCAGGATTTCATGTTTAGGTATGTTTATGCCATGATTATATGAATAGAATGGTTTATGTTTAGGTATGTTTATGCCATGATTATATGAATAGAATGATTCATGTTTAAGTATTGTTTATACCATGATTATATGCTATTACAATGCAAGTTCACATGTGCCTAATTCATGTTAATTAGATCGTTATGTTGCAAGTTCATGCGTTCACACTCCCCTTTTTAGGTTACCTTATAATCACCATGTTATAAGCCTCCCCTTTTCATGTGGCTAAGTTGGGTTTAAATGTTAAACCCAACATATCTTATATTGCAGTGAACGTGTAAAACGGGGGTAATGACGTTTGGGTTAAAATATAGAACATATGTGTTGGCATGTTTGACGCATGCCAACAACCTTGAAAAACAATTAAGTGGTATAAATTAATTTTACCCAATAAAGATGAATTTGAATAATGGGCCACAAATATTTACGTATAAAAAGGAAAGAGACAAAATATGTAAATGTAGAAAATACGATGTGTTTAACCCGAGGTTGGATTGAGTTGTGATGTAAACCTGCCCGGAACCGCCTGGCTGTCCAGTAGTCACAACAATACCTATCCAATGTGGGTGGTTAAACACGGAGCCCAACAAAAGACCCGAGGTTAGACTGAGTTGTGGCGTAAGACTGCCCGGACCCAACCGGCAACAGGCAGGCACAACAATACCTGTCTAATGTTAGAGGTCGAGGCTTTAATAAGACAATTAAGGATGAGTCAGGATTGATAGGATTAAGTAAATTGAATTAATACTTAATCAATTGGAACATGCTAAACTACACAGGCTGATTTGGGGTTAGGTTTACAAAACACTTAACCAACGTAGCATGTTGGCTAGAAATAGAAAACCTAGTAGCGGGGGACCCTTTTCAGCAGTAACCCTACAAGGTATATCAGGATACCCTGAATTAGGCAGGGTGGGGCACGATTACTGGGCTGACTGTAAGAGGTCAAATCGACGGCGGTGGTGCAGCAGTGTAGGTTCTAACGGGTGCGGGCGTGCACACACTCCGGCGCAGAAAAATAAGGCACTGGGCACCAGTAGCATACCTATGCATTCTAGGATTGTGTCGGGCCGCCACCATGGGACTTGATACACCCCATGGTGGGACCAGCATAGGTAACTACAACAACGGGGGCCGTAAGACACATGTAACTAGGCGAGTAGGAGCCGATCATTTGAAATGGATCACTTCACCCTGATTATGGGGTGCCTGTTGGGAACTAGTTTATAGGGGCGCAGAGATTAATATGGGGTACGATAGTATATTCGACTCTAGACAACTTAACTTAGTTTATGGTGCTTTCCCATTTCCAGTTTATACTTATCATACCCAGTTCTTTATTCATAGACTGAATAGTCCTAGACTTACTCAGGCTTTATGTCTGATTCTGCATTTCTTTCGTCTTCTTTTCTTTCGTTTCCCCCCCCCCCAGGTCCACAAGGAGGGAATACCGCAGCTTGACCTGTTTTCACATCCAGCTTGAAGAGAAAGAATGTATTGCTTGGATCTTTTTCGTTTTGGACTATGGATTTGGACCTCAATTATGGGACTTATGCAGTTTACTTATGTTTTTATGCTTCTTTAAATAATGTAATCAAGACAGTTATAAAGATGTTATGTTTTTGGAAGTATTGTAAGACAAATTATGGCATGGTTTGTGTAACACGTATTTTGTTGAAATAAAAATTGCGGTTGTTTTCCGCTGTTTAAAAATATGTGTACTTATATTTGTCTTGTGTATCTATGACTTATGCTTATAAACCTCCACCAAAATTAGGGCATTCCCTTTGAGAGTGACCCTAACGGATGTGGGGTGTTTCACTTGGTATCAGAGCATAGGTTTACTAGATAAGATAAAAAGTTTTGAAAATTTATTTTCAAAAAAAAATTTAAAGAAGCATTTTTTTTAAGATAAAATATTAATTTATTTTAAAAAGGAAAAGTCCCCCAAAGCCATAGGTACTATCTTTTATCCTTCGTTTTGAATCTATCCTTTTTGTTTCAGCATGTCCGAAGAACTTAACTTGCCAGAGGGCATACCAATACCTGGTTGGTTTAGACGATTCTTATAAGCAAGGGCCACTCAGCCAGGCCCTACCGTTCCTCCTCCTCCAGCTGCAAGAAATCATCCAGCTGCAGCAGCACCTCTTCCTCCACCTCCTCCGCGAGGAAATACTTTTGCTAAGATATGTAAAGATTTTAAAGCTATGGGAGGAAAGGACTTTCATGGAACCGAGTCCTTCGTGGTAGCCAGGAATTGGCTGAAAGAAACCGAGGACTTATTCGTCATCTTTGAGGTAGAAGATAGGCAGAAGGTACAACTAGCAATATAGCTACTTAAAGGCGAGGCTTCCTACTGGTGGGAGGTCACTAATGCAGAAAGGCCAGTGGAAACATGGGAGGACTTTAGGGCAAGGTTTGAGGCTAAATTTCACTCAGAAGCAGAAAGGAGTCTTCAGTTGGAAAAATTCTTATTTCTTAAGCAAGGGAATATGACAGTCAAAGAGTATGTTAATCATTTCGATCAGCTAGCTAGGTTCGGCCTAGACCTAGTCAACACCCCACACAAGAAGGCTCTCCGCTTTGTCAAGGGGTTGAATGAGCCATTACACAGTTTGGCCATGACCCATATACCCATGGGAGCTATGTATGAATGGTTGGTGCAGATGGCATTGCTGAACGAAGAGGATAAGGGCAAGAAGGAGACAAAGGAAGAAAGCTCTCAAGGGAAGAAAGAGGGTTTGCAGCTTAGGAAGACAGACTTTAAGAAGGGCGGGAAAGACAACAAAGAGAAGAGGAAGTGTAATTTCTGTGGCAAAGTGGGGCACTTAGTGAAAGATTGCCGGAAAAAGAAGGCCAAGATGAATGGTGGGTGCTTTTCTTGCGGTGAGACAGGCCACATGTCTAAGGATTGCCCAAAGAAACGAGGGCAGGGGCAGAGAGCTGGATCCACCTCAGGGGCACAGGTTCATGTGCTAGAAGCGCCACCTCTGCAACAGCGAGGTATAAATACTTATGTAGAAAGTGTAGTTTATCTTTATGATCACCCGGTTCGCGCTTTATTTGATTCTGGCGCATCACACTCCTTTATTTCATCTGCTTTAGTAGAATCTCTGCACCTAGAAACTAGTATGGTAGAGGACCCCTTAATTGTTTCAAATCCAATCGGGGGCCCGGCTCATTTGTCTATGATCTGTGTGGGATTGAAAATTTCTATTCTAAGCGTAGAATTTAGATGTAGTGCTTTTGTTTTGGGCTTCTCGGGATATGGTTTAATTTTGGGCATGGATTGGCTATCCAGTAATGGTGCCGTCCTTGATTGTGAGAGAAGGGTGATTAGGTTTCTGACCCAACTCGGTAACACTCTGGAAATTACTTGTAATCCCTCGTATGCGGTTATGCTTAGTTATCTTGAATCGCTAGATGCTTCTGTTGAAAGTTTGCAATCAGTTAGAGTGGTCCGGGAATATCCGGATGTCTTCGAAGAGGTGAAGGGCTTGCCTCCGAAGCGGGAGATAGACTTCCGCATATATCTTGTAGATAATGCAAAGCCCGTTGCGTTGCCCGTTAGACACATGGCTCCACGGGAAAGAAAGGAGCTCAGTAAACAGATTAAAGAGCTTCTAGAGAAGGGGTTCATTAGAAGGAGCATTTCAGAATGGGGCGCTCCAGTAGTGTTCGCTACAAAGGCGGATGGTTCACTCCGTCTATGTGTTGACTATAGGGAGCTCAACAAGCTAACGAAAAAGAATAGGCACCCTCTCTCCAGAATCGACGATCTGTTTGATCAACTTGTAGGAGCGTCTGTTTTCTCCCAACTCGATTTAGCGACCGGATTTCATCAGCTAAGGGTGGCTGAGGATAGCATCGATAAGACAGCATTCAGAACCCCGGACGGCTTCTTTGAATGGCTTGTCATGCCTTTTGGCTTGACAAACGCACCCGCTTACTTCGTGGACCTGATGAGTAGGGTGTTCAGAGATTTCCTCAATAAGTTCGTAGTGGTCTTCGTAGACGATATCTTGATCTTCTCAAAGAATGAAGAAGAGCATGCTCAGCACCTAAGGGCAATCATGGAAACTCTGCGAGTCCATCAGCTAAAACCAAATTCTCCAAATGCCACTTTTGGAGAGAGGAAGTGAGGTTCCTTGGGCACATAGTGTCCAAAGAAGGGTGTAACACCCCACCTCCACTAGGGTCACTCACAAAGGGAATGCACTAGGTTTGGTGAAGCATTATCGAGGTAAGCATGCACAGAAATATCACAAGACAGAACATATATATATATAAAACAGCGGAAGTAAAACAAATTTCATTACCTTATAAAATAAGGTCTAAAGCCTTTTACATCAGAATACATCAAAACCTGTCTTGCAATAGTAAAGAAGCATAAAACCTTTTCATAAATTATTCCCCAAATAAAACAGTAAGGTAGCCATAGCCAAGAAAAGTCCAAGCCATGCATGATGACCTTCAACCAGAGGAAGTCCGAACTAAATAACAGTGTTTCCTCCCTGAAAACCTGGGGGGGGGGGGACGGAAGACAAAGAGGCGAAAGAAAACGGGGTCAGTCATAAAGACTGGTAAGTCCTATCTACTTCCAGTATAAAAACAGGTAAAGGTAACATGACATGCATAAACTGAAAGTAAACATAAGGATGACAACAAGATTGATAAGCTAAACCAAGATAACTGGATGAACTACTATAGCAAGGTAAACCAAGGTATCATGATAAACTACGGTGTCAAGAATCAAGGTATCACATCGTCAGGTTTCTGTTAAGTACTATCACAAGGTATCTATCCTGTATAACATCCCACGGTATCTATCATGTATATTTCTCATGGTTCTAACATGTATATTTGCTCTGCACCTCTCGTACTAGTATCCCAACCCGCGTCATGTGTCAACTATGAATGTCCCTTGCCCAATGTCATGTAATGGTCCATGTCAACCTAAAATATAGCATATGTAGGTTTCCCACTCGTATGTTTCTTCCCATGTATAAGTTCAGTCCTTTGCCGTAGGCCGTACGGGCTTTCCCATGTAAATCCATACCACCTCAACGTAGTACCATTTTATCCTTGAGGTTATTTTGGACTTCTACCCTTGATCTGGTTATGTTTTCTTACCATGAACTATCGCGTGTTCACATATTAGATTGGTTAAGTGTAGGTTACTTAACCTCATCAAATCATCATGTATAATTGGTTAAGTATAAGTTACTTACCCCATTAAATTATCATGTTAAATCGGTTAAGTATTGGTTACTTAACCTCATTGAATTACCAAGTTTAGATTGGTTAAGTGTTTAACTTAACCCCATCGAATTACCGTGTTTAGATTAGTTAAGTGTAGGTTACTTAACCCCATCTAATTACCGTGTTTAGATTAGTTAAGCCTAAATTACTTAACCCCATCTAATTACCAAGTCGGATTAGTTAAGCGTAAATTACTTAACCCCATCCCTAATTGTCTTGTATGGTTGAGTGTCATTAAGAAATCAAGCCCGGTCCCACTTAACCTACCGATTCGTGTCATATCGGTTAAGTGTCATTAGTCAAATTTACTTAACCTTATCATGTGGCATTAATTTAATTAATGCACTCTCAACCTCTCACATTAGACCTTGTTGTGGTTACTAGTTAAGCCGGGCGGGTCCGGGTAGTTTTACACCACAACCTAGTCTAACCTCGGGTCTTAAGCGCGACATACCAACTTCTCACATTGGATCCTATTGTTTGTAGCCACTAGTTAAGCCGGGTGGGTCCGGGTAGATTTATGCTACAAACTCAACCCAACCTCGAGTTGGCCACCTTCATGTTTGGTCTAGTGTCTTATTACACTTACAACCCACCCATGTCTAGTTCAAGTTCCATGTTTTCCCACGTGTCATGACCCTATTTAAGTGTATCATGAATGTCATGTTCTCATGTAAACCCCATGTCAAGTTTTTCATGTCACATTCAAGTCAAGTGGTTCCCAAAGGTTCATGCTAACATTTCATAGATAAAGATTCAAACTTGCAAGATATACTAGGTTAAACATAACATGAATGGCATGATTAAGTCGCTACAACTTAGTCCAAGGTCATAGATCATAGAAAAGGGGCAAATTTAGGTTCACATAAGCTAGCATACTTATGTTTCATCGCATTTTATCCCATGTCACATTAGAACCACCGTTAGAATCTACAAGTAGCTAGAACTTACCTAGCGAGGCTTAGGGAAGGATCATGCATCGTCTTGATGAAGAAAGGTGGCTCCTTTGTTGAAGAAGCGTCATGAAACTCGCATAGCAACGTTGATCTACCCCGATTTGATGTAGCAAGTTTGCACCTTTCGATTCGGATCCGATTTGCATGCATAGTCTCTTGGAGTTGGAGATGGAGGCCATGATCACTTGGCATTTGGGCAGCACTTTGTGGCATGAGTGATTTGTGAGGGTTTAGGGTAGGCTTAGGGGTCTTTTTATAGAGATTAGGAGTAGTTTAGGCCGTAGGATAAACCCTAGGATAGATCTGAACCCTCAAAAATCGTCACAAGCCTCCAAAACCGAGCCAACATGACAAGCAGGTGCACCAGGTCGGGGTTCTACTGGGGGGTCGACCCAGGGGTCGACACCCATGTCGACCCCCTGGGGAGGGGTCGACCCAGGGGTCGACACCCATGTCGACCCCCTGGAGGGGGGGTCGACCCAGGGGTCGACACCCTGTGTGTCTGGCGGGAATTTTCCCGCCTTCTTTTTCTGGGCTGAATTTCAAATCTGTTTTCGGATTTGAATTTTCATGAAACTTCGTTGGGCCTTAACTGGGTCATACGGACTCCGATTTACGAAATTTCGGACTCTATTTCGCGTATTTTTCCGAGACGAACGCAATGGCGCAACCCGTTTATCCTGATTCAGATTTTATAATTTAATTCTGCCTTGATTCTTTTCTTAACACGTTGTTTAAAAATTCGGGCTGTTACATTCTCCCCTCCTTTAAGGATTTCGTCCCCGAAATCTCCAAGTTAGGAAGAACGTATCCTACCATCCATCATCCATCTACTCAAAACATCATCCACAAGCAACCATGGTCCTTAAAAGATTTCTAATGTTGTATGAACATATGCAGAAAGTGTGTGTATATGTTCCTTAGCTAATGCTAATGATCAGGCCTGAATGATCCTCTAATGCAAATTATGTTTAGTGCCATGAATCCAACATGTATACAAATAGTCCTAGCCATATAAATGCTATATGTGTGCACAACCATTCATTCATATGCAACATCCACATGATAACACATTCAATTTCATCCATAAACAAGTATAAATACTCGTGCATATGCAACATGAAACGTGACCGCGTCAATCTAGTATCTAATGTGTATTCGCGCATCCACGAGCAACCACTTGCAACCATTTGCAACCATATCAATCATAACATGTTTCAAATACATGTTTACATCCATAGAGTTCTACCTAAGGTTCCCACGATAGGATCGAGGAGATAAACAAGGTAAACTCCCTACGGGGTTTGCAACAGAAACAGGACCGAGAGGATATTCACCAAAAGATAACATGCGAGCAAGCTCTACAGGAAAACCAGGGATCAAGGATACACTCTTTAAAAAGAGGTACGATGCGCGTGTCTAGCCTTACGTCTTCTAAGTCGCGTTTCCTTGAGCTTAATTCCTCGGTGCCTTGACCATCTTTTTAATTCCATGGTTTCGTAGCTCCTTGATTCCTATTTCCCAGATATGAGTTAGAACTCACTTCATTGTCGCCTCTTATTCCACTTTCACTCATCCTTTCCTTAGTATACTTGGCTCAAACGTATCCACTAACTCACGCAAGCTCTTCAAAATTCACTAGGGAATTCTGGATCTCGTTTGCCGATGCCAATCCATGTTGCCAAGAGTACTTACTAGGGTGATTCCCATAACTCATGCATAAGCGAAACGAACCATCCGCCTTAGCGGCGAATTCTATTCGAACGGATTACCAACAACTGCATCCCGAGATTCTAGGTAACTAACCATGACAGAAACCAAAAGGTTACACGAGACTTCGAGGGTATCACCAAGGTGAGTCGAGAGTCTAACTACCCTCTTTTCAAAACCGAGAATGGTATCCCTTACTGGATAACCACTTTACCCCAAGAATCCATCCGTAGCCGAGACCTGTCATTCTCAAATCCAAACAAGTCATGAAGAAATGGACCAACTCTCCAACCAGATTTTTGGGACAAAAACTGGGATCCTCTACCATGCTAGTACCGAGGTGCAGAGACTCAACTATCCAAGCAGACTTAAATGATACGATGATCAAGACAAAGTCTGGACGGGATGATAGAGAAGAACGACTAAACCTTTACCAGAAACGGTACCATCTCTTTTAGGTACCCTAGAAATGGGAGCACACAATTGCCCTCTCCGATGATCTTGTCCTTGTCCTCCTTGATGGACTAAGCCATACCAACAAGTTGCTTATCCTTGAGCTCGCGTCATTTATCCTTACCCTTATTATCCTTCCTTGTACCACGGCAACAGGTCTCTCGAGAACCACCTCCATCGTACGGAAAACACCTACGTGGCTAGACAAAGATTAGTCACAGTTAGAACTACTGTGACTACAGATGGAGGAAAGAGAGCAAAAGAGATTCAATCAAGGAATCAAAGGATAGTGCTAATGGCTTTTGGGGAATAGCCTTTAAAAACTTTTCTTGAAAAATGCTTCTTTGTAAACGGTTTTTCAAATAGTTTTCAGAAGGTTTTAAAAACTTCTGCCCAGTCTGGTAACCTTGCTCTGATACCAAATGTAACACCCCACCTCCACTAGGGTCACTCACAAAGGGAATGCACTAGGTTTGGTGAAGCATTATCGAGGTAAGCATGGACAGAAATATCACAAGACAGAACATATATATATAAAACAGCGGAAGTAAAACAAATTTCATTACCTTATAAAATAAGGTCTAAAGCCTTTTACATCAGAATACATCAAAACCTGTCTTGCAATAGTAAAGAAGCATAAAACCTTTTCATAAATTATTCCCCAAATAAAACAGTAAGGTAGCCATAGCCAAGAAAAGTCCAAGCCATGCATGATGACCTTCAAGCAGAGGAAGTCCGAACTAAATAACAGTGTTTCCTCCCTGAAAACCTGGGGGGGGGGAAACGGAAGACAAAGAGGCGAAAGAAAACGGGGTCAGTCATAAAGACTGGTAAGTCCTATCTACTTCCAGTATAAAAACAGGTAAAGGTAACATGACATGCATAAACTGAAAGTAAACATAAGGATGACAACAAGATAGATAAGCTAAACCAAGATAGCTGGATACACTACTGTAGCAAGGTAAACCAAGGTATCATGATAAACTACGGTGTCAAGAATCAAGGTATCACATCGTCAGGTTTCTATCAAGTACTATCACAAGGTATCTATCCTGTATAACATCCCACGGTATCTATCATGTATATTTCTCATGGTTCTAACATGTATATTTGCTCTGCACCTCTCGTACTAGTATCCCAACCCGCGTCATGTGTCAACTATGAATGTCCCTTGCCCAATGTCATGTAATGGTCCATGTCAACCTAATATATAGCATATGTAGGTTTCCCACTCGTATGTTTCTTCCCATGTATAAGTTCAGTCCTTTGCCATAGGCCGTACGGGCTTTCCCATGTAAATCCATACCACCTCAACGTAGTACCGTTTTATCCTTGAGGTTATTTTGGACTGCTACCCTTGATCTGGTTATGTTTTCTTACCATGAACTATCGCGTGTTCACATATTAGATTGGTTAAGTGTAGGTTACTTAACCTCATCAAATCATCATGTATAATTGGTTAAGTATAAGTTACTTACCCCATTAAATTATCATGTTAAATCAGTTAAGTATTGGTTACTTAACCTCATTGAATTACCAAGTTTAGATTGGTTAAGTGTTTAACTTAACCCCATCGAATTACCGTGTTTAGATTAGTTAAGTATAGGTTACTTAACCCCATCTAATTACCGTGTTTAGATTAGTTAAGCCTAAATTACTTAACCCCATCTAATTACCAAGTCGGATTAGTTAAGCGTAAATTACTTAACCCCATCCCCTAATTGTCTTGTATGGTTGAGTGTCATTAAGAAATCAAGCCCGGTCCCACTTAACCTACTGATTCGTGTCATATCGGTTAAGTGTCATTAGTCAAATTTACTTAACCTTATCATGTGGCATTAATTTAATTAATGCACTCTCAACCTCTCACATTAGACCTTGTTGTGGTTACTAGTTAAGCCGGGCGGGTCCGGGTAGTTTTACACCACAACCTAATCTAACCTCGGGTCTTAAGCGCGACATGACCAACTTCTCACATTGGATCCTATTGTTTGTAGCCACTAGTTAAGCCGGGCGGGTCCGGGTAGATTTATGCTACAAACTCAACCCAACCTCGAGTTGGCCACCTTCATGTTTGGTCTAGTGTCTTATTACACTTACAACCCACCCATGTCTAGTTCAAGTTCCATGTTTTCCCACGTGTCATGACCCTATTTAAGTGTATCATGAATGTCATGTTCTCATGTAAACCCCATGTCAAGTTTTTCATGTCACATTCAAGTCAAGTGGTTCCCAAAGGTTCATGCTAACATTTCATAGATAAAGATTCAAACTTGCAAGATATACTAGGTTAAACATAACATGAATGGCATGATTAAGTCGCTACAACATAGCCCAAGGTCATAGATTATAGAAAAGGGGCAAATTTAGGTTCACATAAGCTAGCATACTTATGTTTCATCGCATTTTATCCCATGTCACATTAGAACCACCGTTAGAATCTACAAGTAGCTAGAACTTACCTAGCGAGGCTTAGGGAAGGATCATGCATCGTCTTGACGAAGAAAGGTGGCTCCTTTGTTGAAGAAGCGTCATGAAAATCGCATAGCAACGTTGATCTACCCCCGATTTGATGTAGCAAGCTTGCACCTTTCGATTCGGATCCGATTTGCATGCATAGTCTCTTGGAGTTGGAGATGGAGGCCATGATCACTTGACATTTGGGCAGCACTTTGTGGCATGAGTGATTTGTGAGGGTTTAGGGTAGGCTTAGGGGTCTTTTTATAGAGATTAGGAGTAGTTTAGGCCGTAGGATAAACCCTAGGATAGATCTGAACCCTCAAAAATCGTCACAAGCCTCCAAAACCGAGCCAACATGACAAGAAGGTGCACCAGGTCGGGGTTCTACAAGGGGGGGTCAACCCAGGGGTCGACACCCATGTCGACCCCCTGGGGAGGGGTCGACCCAGGGGTCGACACCCATGTCGACCCCCTGGAGGGGGGGTCAACCCAGGGGTCGACACCCTGTGTGTCTGGCGGGAATTTTCCCGCCTTCATTTTCTGGGCTGAATTTCAAATCTGTTTTCGGATTTGAATTTTCGTGAAACTTCGTTGGGCCTTAACTGGGTCATACGGACTCCGATTTACGAAATTTCGGACTCTATTTCGCGTATTTTTCCGAGACGAACGCAATGGCGCAACCCGTTTATCCTGATTCAGATTTTATAATTTAATTCTGCCTTGATTCTTGTCTTAACACGGTATTTAAAAATTTCGGGCTGTTACAAAGGGTTAGCTGTGGATCCTGCTAAGGTAGTAGCGGTACAGGATTGGAAGACACCAAGGAATGCAACTGAGGTCCGAAGTTTTCTAGGACTAGCAGTTTCTACCAAAAATTCATAAGGGATTTTGCGAAAATCTCAGCTCCCCTCACAAGGCTGACAAAGAAGAATCTAGTGTTCAACTGGGACTTGGATTGCGAGTTTGCTTTCCAACGACTAAAAAGGGCTCTTACAACAGCCCCAGTTTTGACGTTGCCAGATGGAAGCAAGATGTTCACAGTTTATACAGATGCATGTGGGACAGGGCTAGGCGCTGTCTTAATGCAAGAAGGAAGGGTAGTAGCTTATGGCGAAGACAGTTGAAAGTGCACGAAAAGAACTACCCGACCCACGATCTTGAGTTAGCTGCCATCGTCTTTGCACTCAAGTCTTGGCGACACTATCTCCTAGGTGAGAAGTTCGAACTTTACACTGACCATAAATCGTTGAAATATCTTTTCTCGTAGAAAGATCTTAACTTGAGACAACAGAGATGGATGGAGTTCCTTGCCTCGTATGATTTCGAGATCTCCTACACTACGGGCAAAGGCAACGTAGTGGCAGATGCGTTGAGCCGAAAGAAACTGACCCTAAGCCCGCTGTTTGTTGAAAGACAAAGCCTAGAGTTTATAGCCAGTTCTGACTTTAGTCCCTCCTCCGATTTTGTACCGGGCTTGCTAGCATCTCTCGAGGTACGCCCGACTTTAGTGGACTCAATAGGGACAGCACAACGCGAAGACCCTCAGCTTGTGGAGACGACTGATAGGCTAATGAGGGGTGAGACTTCAAGTCACCTCAGCAGATACTCCATCGACGACAAGGGTTGGCTAAGGCGAGACGGAAGACTATGCGTCCCATAGTCAAGGGATTTAGTAAAGAAGGTTCTCGAGGAAGCACATCACTCCAAGATGACGATACACCCAGGCGGGGATAAAATGTACAAGGACATAAAGAGAACTTTCTTTTGGAACGGCATGAAGAAGGACGTGGCAGATTTCGTTTCTAAGTGTATGGTGTGCCAACAGGTTAAGGTGGAACAGAAAAAGCCTGGTGGTCTGCTCCATCCTCTGGAGGTCCCGCAGTGGAAGTGGGATAGCATCTCAATGGACTTCATTGATGGGCTGCCTAGGTCTAGGAGAGGCAACACTAGCATTTGGGTAATAGTGGATAGGCTTACTAAAAGCGCCCACTTTTTACCTGTCGAAAGTAAAAGAACTGCCTCATCCCTAGCATCTCTTTACCTCAAGGAAATTGTTCGACTCCATGGAATACCATCCAGCATTGTTAGTGACCGAGACCCTATCTTCACAAGTGAGTTTTGGCGGAGTCTGCAAGAAGCGGTAGGCACACAGTTATGCTTGAGCACAACCTATCATCCCCAAAACGACGGCCAAACAGAAAGAGTGAATAGAGTTTTGGAGGACCTTTTAAGACTGTGCGTCCTTGACTTCGGAGGGACGTGGGAAGACCATCTTCCTTTGGTGGAATTTGCCTACAACAACAGCTACCAAGCCACCATCGGAATGGCGCCCTTCGAAGCTTTATATGGAAGACCGTGCCGATTGCCCACTTGTTGGTGGGAGTCTACTGATAAGCTCATACTTGGACCATATATGATCCGAGAGACTTCAGAAAAAGTAGACTTAATACGAAGAAGAATGAAGACAGCCCAAGACAGACAAAAATCCTACGCCGACAAGTGGAGGACCGTCCTTGAATTTGAGGTTGGGGACAGAGTTTTTCTTAAGGTATCTCCACTAAGGAACATTGTTTGTTTTGGAACCACAGGAAAGCTAGCACCAAGGTTCGTAGGACCGTTTCCTATTATTGAGAAAATTGGGAAAATGGCCTATAGATTAGAGCTACCCGAAAAGCTGGCCGGAGTTCACAACATTTTCCATGTTTCGCACCTCCGAAAATGTCTACATGAATCTGCTGAAGTGCTAGAGCCAAATATCCTAGAAGAAGCTGAAGTGGAACGCGAATCAACCGTGAGGATACTTCCAACCTGCATATTAGGAACGAAAGTGAAGAAGCTACGCAACCGCGAAGTCAAGCTCGTCAAAGTTCCGTGGATCGACGCCAAAGGAGACGCAACTTGGGAAACTGAAGCTAGAATACGCGCGGCCTACCCTTTTCTTTTCGAGGGTATATCTTTGATCTTTCTTTTTCCTTAAGTTGCGCTTTTATCTATCTTTCTAGGTATATCTCCTCGACCTTATCTTTTAGGAAGAAACCCTTTGGATGAAAACATGTAATTGAAACATGTTATGGATGATGGTTGCAAGTGGTTGCAAGTGATTGCTAGTGGTTTCTCGTGGTTGCATATACACACACAATCTAGGTTTTAGATCGGCTCAGTCACTTCATACTACATATGCATATATGTATTTATATTCGTATATGGTTGAAGTTTAATGTGTTGTCATATGGATGTTGCATTTATATATGAATGATTGTGCACTCATGTAGAATCATGAATAGGAGAATTTGCATACATAATGGATTCATGGAACTTACATAATTTGCATTAAGGAGGTCAACTGAATCAGTAGACCGACTGATTTTGCATTAGATAAGTACATGTACACACACTTCGCATATGATCACGAAGCATTAGAAGTCTTTTAAGGACAATGGATGCTCGTGTTTGATGGATGAGTAGATGGATGTTTAGATGTTAGGACGTACATTCTTCCTGAACTTGAAGATTTCGAGGACGAAATCCTTTTAAGTGGGGGAGAATGTAACACCCCGTGTATTCTATAACAGTGAAATTCACAAAATAAAGTATAACTAATTTAAAATCAAAGAATTAAGGGAAACGGGATATTCCATTGCGTTCGTCTCGGAATTCTGCTTGGGATAGAGTCCGAGTTGGCGTAAAACGGACTCCGTATGAAGAAGATATGGCCTCCGGAAGTTTCAGAATTTAGTTTAAAATTCGAAACAGACCAAAACAGCTCAGAAAAACCAATTCAAAATTCAAAATCGGGCCGGATTGGCCAGGGCGGGAATTTTCCCGCCTAAGGCACCCAGGTCGACTGGGTAGTCGACCTGGGTCACCCGGGTCGACTGCCAAGTCGACACGGTGTCGACTGGCGTGTCGACCTGGCCCCTGAGCCAGGTCGAACCCAACCCCCCTGGCTGGCCTGGTCTGTGTTTGGTCGATTTTCTGAGCCTTGCCTTGTCACTAGGGCTAGGTGTTAGCTCCTGGTTGGTCTCTCCTTCAAACGAACGGCTATTATAAAACCAAGTTCCATCGACGGTCCTAATCAATTCACAAACTCTATAAAAAGGACCTAAGACTTACCCTAATTCACACAAACAAAAATGGAGATGAGACCGTCATGCTGCTGAGGAAGGACTAGGAATAGCCATCAGAAATTGAGAGACAATTAGGAGACAATTCGAAAGCTTAAAGAAACGTCAATTAAATCAAAACAACGCCTACAACAAAGGATAGCATCACCAAATTCAGAATTCAAATTCCTGAATTGAAGATTCGTCATACGTTGTAAATAGAGTGCTATTCCGATGTGAATAAATAATTGCGTTTGATTTGTGTAAAATGAGAAATAGAATTGTATTCGATTTGTGGTGATAATAATCTATATTTGTATGTTGCGCTGATTCTAACGATTTGGAAATGTTGTGGTATAACGATTGAATATTTGCAAGTATGTGATTTATGTTGGAAGTTAACAACTACTTGTTTATTGTGGTTTAATTTAGATTCATGCAAGTATATGATTCATGTTAACAACCATATGTTGTGGTAGTTTATTTGGGATTCATGCAAGTATATGATTCGCCATTATGCCAATATGATGTACATACTTTTATGATCACTTTTAGTGTGTAATTGGATTCAACTAAGTACTATGGTTTATTTATGTTGGAATTGGCATCGTGATTCAAGTGTAAAACCATAATTTTGTGTTAAAGACAAAAGTAAGTATCTTTATGAACATGACTAAACTATGTTTGGTGTTATGCCTAGTTGAAAACATGTTTTAGGCCTAAGTTGTTTTCAAAATCATATGGTGATATATGTGACACATAATTAAGTTAGATTTACATTCCAATTGCAAGTTTACATTAATAGACTAAAAACCATGATTTCATGTTTAGGTATGTTTATGCCATGATTATATGAATAGAATGTTTCATGTTTAGGTATGTTTATGCCATGATTATATGAATAGAATGATTCATGTTTAAGTATTGTTTATACCATGATTATATGCTATTACAATGCAAGTTCACATGTGCCTAATTCATGTTAATTAGATCGTTATGTTGCAAGTTCACGCGTTCACACTCCCCTTTTTATGTTACCTTATAAACACCATGTTATAAGCCTCCCATTTTCATGTGGCTAAGTTGGGTTTAAATGTTAAACCCAACATATCTTATATTGTAGCGAACGTGTAAAACGGGGGTAATGACGTTTGGGTAAAAATATAGAACATATGTGTTGGCATGTTTGACGCATGCCAACAACCTTGAAAAACAATTAAGTGGTATAAATTAATTTTACCCAATAAAGATGAATTTGAATAATGGGCCGCAAATATTTACATATAAAAAGGAAAGAGAAAAAATATGTAAATGTAGAAAATACGATGTGTTTAACCCGAGGTTGGATTGAGTTGTGATGTAAACCTGCCCGGAACCGCCCGGCTGTCCAGTAGTCACAACAATACCTATCCAATGTGGGTGGTTAAACACGGAGCCCAACAAAAGAACCGAGGTTAGACTGAGTTGTGGCGTAAGACTGCCCGGACCCAACCGGCAACAAGCAGCCACAACAATACCTGTCTAATGTGAGAGGTCGAGGCTTTAATAAGATAATTAAGGCTGAGTCAGGATTGATAGGATTAAGTAAATTGAATTAATACTTAATCAATTGGAACATGCTAAACTATACAGGCTGATTTGGGGTTAGGTAAACAAAACACTTAACCAACGTAGCATGTTGGCTAGAAATAGAAAACCTAGTAGCGGGGGACCCTTTTCAGCAGTAACCCTACAAGTTGTATCAGGATACCCTGAACTAGGCAGGGTGGGGCACGATTACTGGGCTGATTGTAAGAGGTCAAATCGACGGCGGTGGTGCATCAGTGTAGGTTCTAACGGGGTGCGGGCGTGCACACACTCCGACGCAGAAAAATAAGGCACTGGGCACCAGTAGCATACCTTTGCATTCTAGGATTGTGTCGGGCCGCCACCATGGGACTTGATACACCACATGGTGGGACCAACATAGGTAACTACAACAACGGGGGCCGTAAGACACATGTAACTAGGCGAGTAGGAGCCGATCATTTGAAATGGTTCACTTCACCCTGATTATGGGGTGCCTGTTGGGAACTAGTTTATAGGGGCGCAGAGATTAATATGGGGTACGATAGTATATTCGACCCTAGACAACTTAACTTAGGTTATGGTGCTTTCCCATTTCCAGTTTATACTTATCATACCCAGTTCTTTATTCATAGACCGAATAGTCCTAGACTTACTCAGGCTTTATGTCTGACTCTACTTTTCTTTCGTCTTCTTTTCTTTCGTTCCACCCCCCCCCCCCCAGGTCCACAGAGAGGGAATACCGCAGCTTGACCAGTTTTCACATCCAGGTGGAAGAGAAAGAATGTATTGCTTGGATCTTTTCGTTTTGGACTATGGCTTTGGACCGCAATTATGGGACTTATGCAGTTTACTTATGTTTTTATGCTTCTTTAAATAATGTAATCAAGACAGTTATAAAGATGTTATGTTTTTGGAAGTATTATAAGACAAATTATGGCATGGTTTGTGTAACACGTATTTTGTTGAAATAAAAATTGCTGTTGTTTTCCGCTGTTTAAAAATATGTGTACTTATATCTGTCTTGTGTATCTGTGACTTATGCTTATAAACCTCCACCAAAATTAGGGCATTCCCTTTGAGAGTGACCCTAACGGAGGTGGGGTGTTTCATATTGCATTTGTATGAATGTTTGTGCACTCATGTAGATGTTATAAAGTACGATTAGGAATAATTGCATACATGATGGACTCATGGCACTGACATAATTCGCATTGAGGAGGTCAACTGAATCAGTAGACTGCCTGATTTTTGCAGTAGATAAGGACATGTACACACACTATGCATATGATCATGAAGGCATTAGAAATCTTTTTAAGGACAATAGATGCCTGTGTCTGATGGTTGAGTAGATGGATGATTGGATGGTAGGATATACATTCTTATTAACTTGAAGATTTCGCGGACGAAATCCTTAAAGGAGGGGAGAATGTAACACCCTGTATTTTCTGAGAATGTTAAAGTAACGAATTAAAGAATAATTAATTACAAATGTGAGAAATAGGTGAAACGGGTTGCGCCATTGCATTCGTCTCGAAATTCTTCTTGGAATAGAGTCCAAGTTTTTGAAAATCGAAGTTATGGCCCTTAGAACTTTTAGAAATTTATATAAAACAATTCAGAAAATTAAATACCAAGGTAGGTGGACCTGGGGGTCGACCTACCCCAGGCCAGGTCAACCAGGGGGTCGACCTCCCTGTATACAGGTCGGCCTGGGGGTCGACCAAGGGGTTGACCTCCCCGTCGGGTCAGATCTGAAATCTGACGTGTTTCTTTATGTGACGATCTGCTATGTCATTAGAGCTTGTGTGGCAAGTTCTGGTTGGTTCTCTTAGATTTGAATGGCTTTGATTTACCTTGGGTTGATCTGACGGCTCCAATTAAATCAAACTTCTATATAAGCAACCTAAATCTAAACCTTAAGCCACACAAAAATATTCCTAAGACCGTCATGCTGTCAACACTCAACCTAGAGTAGCCGCCATTCTCATTCAACTAGAAAGCAAGTTAGGAATTACAAATCAAATCTAATTCAACTAGGAGAATTCAATGTCTACAACAAAGGAGAGCTATTCAATTTCAGAATACAGATCCCAGAAAACCAGACATTCTTTTGTTTGTAAGTCCTATTATTATTTAGATTTGAACGATTAAAAGTTGTGATTTGTAATAAAATGAAAACTAGAGTAATTCCTAGTTGTAAGATAATGACGATGCTGATTTATGCCTATTCTTGTAATGATTCTATCGTATATGCATGTGAGATTATTGTGGTTATATGTTGATGTAAAACCAATCGTATATTATGTAAATATGGTGACTTTTTCATGTTATGTAACATGCAAGTTGTCTAGATCTACATTTAGATCTATGTTTATTGATTCATGCAAGTTGTTTAGATCTACATTTAGATCTGTGCTTGTTGAATCATGCAAGTTGTTTAGATCTACATTTAGATCTATGTTTATTGAATCATGTAAGTTTTTTAGATCTACATTTAGATCTATGTTTATTGAATCATGCAAGTTGTTTAGATCTATGCTTATTGAATCATGCAAGTTGTTAAGATCTACATTTAGATCTATTTTTATCGAATCATGCAAGTAGTTTAGATATATGTTTATTAAATCATGCAAGTTATTAGGCTAAGACATGTATTATGTTTAGATCTATGTTTATTGAATCATGCAAGTTGTTAGGCTAAGACATGTATTATGTATAGATTCACATTTAGATCTATCAAAAGTGGATCCAAAATTAAAGCTCATATTTACATGCCTTGTTAAACTTGTGTAAAACAATATGCTTAAGATTCAAGTTTGTTCGATCCAAGATAAAAGTTCATTTTACATGTCTTGTTAAACCTGTGTAATTCCATATGTTTAAGATTCATGATTATTGGATCCAAATTAAAGTTTACATTCACATGTCTTGTTGAACTTGTGCAATTCTATATGCTTAAGGTTTATGTTCATTGGACCCAAAATAAAAGTTTGCATTTACATGACTAGTTGGATTTGGGTAATTTCGTATGTTTAAGACCCATGTTAATTAGATCCAAAAATGCAAGTTCACCTTTATATGACTAATTCGAATTGTGTAGTTCTATGTAAACTCCCATCCATATGCTTATGGTTCATGTTGATTAGGTTCAAAATTGCAAGTTCATAATTACAAAAATATTTATTCTATGCCAAATTTATGTGACATATGTTGGATCCATATTATGCTTGTCTTGAATGCTACATGTCTCTTCCTTTTCCCCTCTTGATTTTGAGTTAGGATAAATTGCGAAGCCTAACATTCTATGAAATTTATGCGAACGTTTAGCGGGGGTAACGTTGGGAAAAACATGAAGTTACATGTTACTGGCATATTTTATATGATTAGTGGCATTGAAATGGTATAATTTATATACCTAAAATTATGAACATGATTTAGAGAGAAATTGGGCATGACTTGAATAAAAATAATTTACATATAAATATAGAAGGTAAATATGTAAATTTAGAAAAGACAAATATGCCTAACCCGAGGTTAGATTGAGCTACGGTGTAAGACTATCCGGAACCGCTCGGCAAATCCAGCAACCGTAATAATATATATTTAATGTGAGAGGTTAGTGCATCAAGCCCAAAAGAACCCGAAATTAGACTGAGTTGTGGTGTAAAACTGCCCGGAACCACCCAGCACATCCAGTAACCACAAAATTACCTGTCTAATGTGAGTGGTTGGTGCTTTAATGAATGAATTAAAGCTAAGACGGGAATGGTAGGGTTAAGTTAATTATGGTAACACTTAACCAATATAATAAGATGAATGACTAAGGCTAAGTTAATAGGAAACACTTAACCAGTATAGCATGATGAATGGGTAGGGTTAAGTAATAAGAAACACTTAACCAGTATAACTTGATTTGTGGTAAGGTTAAGTTAAAACAAGAGGGAAACACTTAACCAATATAACTTGATTTGTGGTAAGGTTAAGTTAAAACAAGAGGGCAACACTTAACCAATATAACTTGACTTGTGGTAAGGTTAATTTAAAACAAGTGGACAACACTTAACCAATATAACTTGATTTGTGGTAAGGTTAAGTTAAAACAAGAGGGCAACACTTAACCAATATAACTTGATTTGTGGTAGGGTTAAGTTAACACAAGAAGGCGACACTTAACCAAAGTAACATGACAAGTAAGTGGGTTAAGTTACTTGAATATATTGATGACACTTAACCAATACAACATGATGAACACGTGGGGTTAAGTTAACAAGAAACACTTGACCAATACAACTTAATGGACGAACGGGGTTAAGTTAATAGGAAACACTTAACCAATCCAACATGATAAGTAAGGAGGGTTAAGTTAATAAGAAACACATAACCAACGTGACATGATGAATGGGTGGGTTAAGTTAACATGAATGGACAACACTTAACCAATATGGCATAATGTGCGGGAGGGTTAAGTACATAACAAGTTGGGTGGGTAATATTAGTAAATATAGGACCACAAAACTTGACCATTAATAAACATGCTTGAATCAGTAGGAGGGTTAAGTACATATCGGGTTGGTGGGTAATATTAGTAAATATAGGCCCACAAACTTAACCATTAAATAAACATGCCTGAATCAGTGGGAGGGTTAAGTACATATCGGGTTGGTGGATAATATTAGTAAATATAGGCCCACAAACTTAACCAGTAGGAAACCTTAGTAACGGGGACCCATTTCAGCAGTAACCCACATAGATGTATCATGGTACCCTGAACTAGGCAGCGTAGGGCACGATTACTGAGCTAATTATAAGCGGTCAAAACAGAGGCAGGGGGTACGTCAGAGTAGGTTCCAACAGTTTACGGGCGTGCATGTACTCCGAAGTAGGAAAAAGCAGGCATTGAGTACCAGTAGTTATACATTGTGCATCTTGAATCGTGTCGGGTCGCTATCATAAGGATTGATACAGCTTATGGTGGCACCAGCATACGGTATCTACACGCAAGAGAGGGCTGATTGACACAGACACATGGAACATTAATGCAAGTAAGGAGCCGATCGATAGGGCAGTAAGGGTACATCTAACATGTTCATGGCAATAAGGCCGATTGAGGTGGAACCCTCACGATAGATGTACACCTGAAGGCTACCACATTACGGGGATTGGGATCACGTTATCATTTTATACAGATTACTAGTTGGGACACTAGTTAGGTGGTGTAGAGAAGTAAAATGGGTGCGATAGCATATTCAGCCTTATTATCTTTTTTCCAGGGTGATGTCCTAGATTCAGTTTATTCATGTCATAACCCTTTTCTTGTTTACATGCTAAATAGTCACTGGACTTACTAGACTCATGTCTGACCCATTTTCTTTCATCTTCTTTTCTTTCGTTCCCCCCTACCCCCCGGGTCCGTAGGGAAAGAATACTTTAGCTTAGATTGGATCATTTCCAGCTTGAAGAAAGTAGATGTATTGCTTTGGACTCTCTCTTCCACTGCTATGGGTGGTTCACACTTTATTGGGGAATATCATTGTTATTTTTATGCTTCTTTTATATTTGGAAGTTTTTGAATCAAGACAGAAGTTCTATGTATTACTTTTAAGTATGATTGAGATAACTGTTGTAAAAGATTGACTGAACCATATTATTTATAAAATGACTTTATTTTCCGCTGCTTTATTTGTCTGTCTTGTAAAGATATCTGCATCTTTTACCTAAAATGCTCCAACAAAGTTAAGGCATTCCCTTTGTGAGTGACCTTAACGGAGGTGGGGTATTTCACCAATTCTGATTTAAATTCAAATTTAATACATCTAATTTCATGTATTTCACTTATATGAATTCTGATTGGCTAATTACATAACCATTTCACATTTTATAATCTTATTCGATTATAATCACAACCAACACATCCAATATACTATAATACTTCAAATATCTATACTTTGTTTATATCAAAATATAATTTGGGTAAAATTATTTCGTTTACCTTCTTGTCAAAATATACTGTGTCGGTTCATCGTATTCGAGTGTTTATAAGCCCTTACCGATACAGTGGATCAAACTGATCGACCAGAACCCATAAACAACTCAACCAATAAATCTCCACAATATAAAATCATTTTATATTGAGAAACAAATACGCGCTAATATATATACACTCAACTCAATCTAGGGTATTACTAACCCCATCTCTACTGAGTCACGCTACAGAGCCAAGGTAATTACTTAACCTTTAGCACTGATACCAATTGTAGTGTCCCGAATTTCCAGTACCATTTGAGCTGACGAAATAACACAAGTCCAACCCAAATTGCACTGGAAACCAGAAAAACTAATAGAAAGAAAACAAAGGGTGAGAATAGATAAGATAGAAACTTAGAATAGAAGAAGAAGAAGAACATACAACATTAGAGTAAATACGAATCTCACAACGGAACGAACAACATATAACAGATACATAATTTTGAAATAAAATTAGTATATGTATACAGTAACATTATCAGAGTATAACACTTACAACACAGTGGAAATAACTATAGCTATAAAATCCTGAAGCTTCCTGCTCCAAGCTCTCCAAGTATATCTGAAAAATCCTGACTACTTGACTGCCCGTACAATGTTGGGCACCCAAGAGTTTAGGGTAAAACAAAACAAAATAAACTCTGGGTCAGTCATGGGACCGGTATGAGTAAAACCATTTAAAACAGTTTGAGCAATTAAACGATATCTCATAAGACCACGCCGTATAACGGAAAGGGTTTTTCACTTATGAGAATCCAAAACATTTGATTTAACATTAAAAATCCTTTTGAAAGAACTGACAAACTTTATATCAAAACTCTTTTGATTTTATAATAATGTCTATCAACCATAACTAAATAATCATCTAGCAGAAATGCTTTCATCTCACGTTCTACATATATAGTATACAATCAAAACCGCGAGCACTTATTGGGTAATGGATTTCCAACTATGACAAGGTATGGAACTACCTTCCGATAGTATACTCTAGAGAGGAATACACTGGGTTCAGCAAGAACATCTTACAACACGGCCACACATGACCGACCACTCATTTCGCTTGAGTGTATCGAATGTATATCACCAACGGTTGGGATCAGCAACTATTTCCCGAATGGGATAGCAACGAATAGATTATGGAATGAAATGAATATCCCTATATAGGTGATAATACACCCTAATGGAAGCAACCCACATAACCATGTTGCCTGCCCGATTTTTGTCATTTTCCGGTTGTGAGGCTACAGGCCACGCTTATCTCTGACAGATCACACAATTATTCACTTTGAATGTCACATCGTCATACCCACCAAATCAAAAATTGATTTCCCCAAAAATACAACGGGTGTACAGCTAGGAGAAACGAATTCCTCCACCACCAAATGTACGTATGTTTGAAGAGATCAACTTACGTGATCCATTAAATATACTCTGTCAGACATTCTTCCATACAGGTCGTCCTGGGACTGGACAAACCGAAGGCACTATTCTGTAAATAGGACAGCCCTTGCATAACTCCGTCTTCAATTATCTTCATCATATATGATTCACAATGCTATCGCCCATACATAGTGGTTTTCAGACAATGAATCTGATCCCGGACTCTCCGTATTGACGACGGAAAATGACAAAAACTTCAATAGTCGGTGTGTTAACTATCAAAGAAAAACACGTGTGTAAACAACGATATTATTTCCAAATGGAAATTCTATCGATCAATCATCATTTAACATTTATCTCTTTAGTTTATTAATTTATTTATTTCCTTCTTCCATATTTTCAACATCCCTTATTTTCTAAATTTAGAAAATATATGCTCTTAATCATTGGAAAATATTTCCATCTCTTTTTCACGTATCACTGTCATTCCAGTATTCTTTATCATCAAACATTTCATTTCCAATGATTAGACAATATCACTGATTATATTTGGAAAATGTTTCCAAAACTCATTCATTGGATTTAAACAGATGTTTAAATAAAACATCGCTATGCCACTCAAACCATTACCTTCATCAACTAAACTCACTTAACCAACCTTCTTTATTGAACCTTAACCATTCCTTAGTTAAAAATGGCGTCAATCAAGTTGGGGTATAACTACCTCTCAGACCTTAACTAAACAACATTCCTAACCTCGAAATAGACAAAGTTCACCTTTTACATCTTTAACAAACTTCCTTACGTAACTCTTGGATTCTATTTACGAATCCACTCCTTTTACAGAAATCAATTGATTATAACAATATTGTAATAATCCCCACTTCCTAAATATCTAATTTTAAATAAAAACTTTTATACCTTAATTTAAATAAATAAACAAGTGATTTATTTAATAAATAAATCTTGATTTAAAAACCGGAAAGTAAATAGTACTTCCCTACATTCGATATAATCGAACCCCAATGTATATTTCTCTTTCGAATAAACTATATTGAATTTAACTCTATTTCGAATAACTAATTCGATTAACTCTTTTCGAATAACTAATTTGATTAACTCTTTTTGAATAACTAATTCGATTAACTCCTTTCGAATAACTAATATTCGGTTAACTCTTTTCGAATAACTAATTCGATTAACTCCTTTTGAATAACTAATATTCAATTAACTCTTTTCGAATAACTAATATTCGATTAACTCCTTTCGAATAACTAATTTTCGATTAACTCCTTCTGAATAACTAATATTCGATTAACTCTTTTCGAATAACTAATTCGATTAACTCTAACTCTAATCGATTAGCTCTAATTCGATTAACTCTAACTCTAATCGATTAACTCTAACTCTAATCGATTAACTCTAATTCGATTAACTCCTCTAACTCATTTTGATTAACACATTTTGATTAACACATTTTGATTAACTTCTTTTGAATAACTCCTTTGATTAACTCTGCGTCCATATTCAGTTTCAAATATAGATGTTGAAATCGATTCTTACTTCTCTATATAAGTCATGACTTATATATCCAATTTATCCCATGATAAACATTTTATTTAATTTATAAAATATTATTTATAAATTAATCTTCTCAATCTATCGGTTAGAACGGATTCTATTTAAAATCTTTGCTTTAAATCCATATCATGTTATACCCGTGTGCGAAGCACGGGTCTAAACCTTTCAAATATAAAATTCTCTTTTTATACAATTCTATTCATTTTTCAAGTATTTCCTTTTATAATCTATTTATTTACCAAATAAATCCCTTTTGATAATTCTATTTATTTTATAAAATATTTCCTTTTTATATAAAATCCATTGATTTTATAAGTAATTCCTTTTATTTTCCAACTATTTCCTTATCTATTTGTTTTACAAATATTTCCTCTTCTATTTTATTTATTTGACAAATAAATATTCCTTTTCAATTCTATTTATTTAACAAATAAATATTTCTTTCATAACTCCTTTGATTTTCTAATTATTTTCTTTTATAAAATCCTTTTCCTTTTATATATAAAATCCATTGATTTTATATAAGTAATTTATTTTCAAAATACACTTTGAAAATCCCTTTTTCTACATCCCAGTATTTCTTACGGTATTTAAAATACCAAATAACAATGATCGATATCATTCCAAACACACATAATCAACAACAGATTATATATCACATCATATATTACAATATATGGAAAGAACAATATTATAAATATTGAGGAATCCAATTGGATCCCTCCAACCTGTTTCCTTGCATCACAGATGTTAAACAATATCATTAACATCAATTTCGTTTCAATATGAAATATTCTGATAAGCAGAATAAATATATAATTAACGATTTATATATATATATATATATCGTTATCTATAATTTCAACCAATAAATCAATAGTTCAACCAAATAGTCAGCACATAGCAATCAATCATCATTTATCAGTTCTAAAAATACGTTATAAAAATATGAACTGATAGAGTTTGTGAGTTTAACTCACAGTGGACAGTAATCGTTAAATAACGAATATCGGTTGATTTGAATCAGATCGGGACAATTTATTTCGCAATAAATTGTAACGAGCTCCAATTCACTCTTGGCTAGTTCCATTGTGTAGCCGCCATCCATACGATCTCGACGGATCATGTTTTGCTGAAATTCGATAACGTACGCATAAGTTACGGGTTTTACATTTTAATATGTTATAACTTAAGAATTAAACTTAAGTTGTTATTTAAATCGGGCTTTACCAATTGTTGCTCGGCCCAATAAGGAAACAACCTGCTCCAAAATGCCTTCCTTCCCCGATAAAACACTCAGACATCCACTCCTCCTTCCAAACTCCATTACCGTACTTTAGACACCATCATCCTCCTCCATACTCAACCTTTTAATCCTAAACCACTTCCAATCTTTATCTCATCCTACCCTCCTTCTCTTCCACCCATCAGTGCTAAGCATGACACCTTCCTCTAGTGTGCGTTCTTAGGACCTAATGCAAGTATACAGTACAGGTTGCGAACATTATTTCAACAGAAGACCACAAAAATTCTGCCAACGAACCTCATTTCAGTTCACAAACCCAAATATCACTTTCAAAACTCGAATCAAGGCTCCAATCTTTTCGAATCTCAAACCCTAGCTCGCTCATGTTCCGTACTGTGTATTTCCAGCGAACCCAAGAATCATCGAGTCCGACAAAAGCTACAACAGATCGAAGAGTAACTCGCCAGGATCATAAATATACAAATCTTGTGATTTATGGAAATTTATTCAATTTGTTTGGAAATTTGGGAGAGGATCATTTCACGTTTTTGTGTTTCCTGGTGGCGGCGCATGTTTTTGACCAGAGTAAGAAAGAATTAGTTTTAAGAAATTTGGTAGGGTATTTATAGGAATATATATATTTTTATAAATTTTTATTTTCAATATTATATTTATTTTTAAGCAACCCCTATATGTATTTGTTGTTAAAAATTCCTATGATCACATACAATATCCAAAAATCATAAAAATGGACATGCAACTAGAGTTTGACATTACTACCCAACGAAACTGGTTTTGTCGAATTCCGACTCCATTTGCTCACACAGCGTATTTTTAATTGTCAAAATACCGACTGTTTTCACATTCAAAATACGTACGGCCACACACTGCCCCCAAAAATCATGGAAATTGAAATCTAACAATAATTTAATATAACGGATCTAACAAAATTATTTTTATCGAAAACGGAGGTCGTTTGCAAAACTAGTTATTTTTAACGCTCTAAATAAATCCATATTAAATATTAATATATTTAAAAATAATTAAATTAAATATTTATGAATAAATAATATCGTATATAATCACACTAGAATATCATACAGCTCTAGAATATTCCTATCTGAATTTATTACTCGACCTTTCAAATCCCGATTAAATCAATATTCGATTTATAATGAAATTCCTTTTATATATCGTTATAAATTATATATGAATTCCATAACGACTTTTCTAAAATTTGATTTGGACATAAATCAAAATCTACCCGATGAAATACTGATTTTTCTCTTCCATCAGAAAGGTATACTTCACCAGCTCCGAACGTTTCTTGTTTCATAAAAATCCGGCTTAAAACGGATTCTGCATATTCGTTTAAAGTTCGAATCGCCAAATTACGAACTGTCGTGCCATTTCGAGCTCGATTATAATTATAATATAATTTACACGTTCAATTGGCGTTTATAAATATATTTGTTAATATAATTCAACTCTAAACTGAATTATATATTTTGAATTGCCTAATTCACACAATATTGCCATTTCAGCTAATTCGGATTATCTCAGAATTAAATATATTATTTAATTATTATATTAATTAAATATTCAATATAATTAAATTAAAAAACCTATTTAAAATCTCTAAATCATTATTTAAATAATTAAATAAATAAATTATATATCGTAAAAATACGGGTCGTTACATTCTTCCCCCTTAAAATAATTTCATCCTCGAAATTGCTAAGGCAGAAAACAAACCCTATTAGCTGGGTTAAAATTATTTGTTCACTTCTTAACTTCAGTTTCAACTGAACTAATTTAATTTTAATTAAATATTTATTCATTCCTACTAACGAAAATTTTCTAACACCTTAACTTTTCGAAAAATTTCGCCAGCACCTCCTTTGTACTGGTCAATAGCTCAAACTCCAACTCGCATCTCTAGGCCTTCTTCAACCCAAAAGAAAATCAAACAGCCAAGCGGCTTGCCAATTCGAATTATCTCTAAACCAATCTAATTCGATATTTTTCTATCTCAATTCATCTTCTTCTTAACAGGTTTCAATTCAATTTCTATTTCTATTTGCTTTTACAAATTTTAATTTAATTTATTTTAATTCGAACAATCTTCCCCAGGGAATTACAAACAGTTTAGCTTTTCTAAAACCAGATATCCCCTTTCAAGATTCAAAACAACTTGCTTTTCACAAAACAATTCAAAAACAAAATCTTTGGTAGTAATCTGTCACTTAGCAACTCAAAAATGAACACTAATGATGTCGCGATTCATCATCAGGGTTATTTCCCAGCTATCGAAGTGAGTTCAATACTATATCACTTTTAAAACCACTTTTAAACATTTCCATGTTGAAAACTATTCCAAAATACCATTCACAATGTTTGTAACAAATTTAAAATCTCCCAGGATTTTAAAATTCACATATATTTTAACCCAGATTCATTTACAAACACTTTTATAACCTTCCAGGGTTTTAATTTCAATTCTGATTTAAATTCAAATTTAATTCATCTAATTTCACATATTTCACTTATATGAATTCTAATTGGCTAATTACATAACCATTTCACATTTTATAATCTTATTCGATTATAATCACAACCAACACATCCAATATACTATAATACTTCAAATATCTATACGTTGTTTATATCAAAATATAATTTGGGTAAAATTATTTCATTTACCTTCTTGTCAAAACATATTGTGTTGGTTCATCGTATTCGAGTGCTTATAAACCCCTACCGATACAGTGGATCAAACTGATCGACCAGAACCCATAAACAACTCAACCAATAAATCTCCAAAATATAAAATTATTTTATATTGAACAACACATACGTGCGTACATATATATACACTCAACTGAATCTAGGATAATACTAACCCCATCTCTACTGAGTCACGCTATAGAGCCAAGGTAATTACTTAACCTTTAGCTCTGATACCAACTGTAGTGTCCCGAATTTCCGGTACCATTTGAGCTGACCAAATAAACCAAGTCCAACCCAAATTGCACTGGAAACCAGAAAAACTAATAGAAAGAAAACAGAGGGTGAGAATAGATAAGATAGAAACTTAGAATAGAAGAAGAAGAAGAACATACAACATCGGAGTAAATACGAATCTCACAGCGGAACGAACAACATATAATAGATACATAATTTTGAAATAAAATTAGTATATGTATACAGTAACATTATCAGAGTATAACACTTACAACACAGCGGAAATAACTATAGCTATAAAATCCTGAAGCCTCCTGCTCCAAGCTTTCCAAGTATATCTGAAAAATCCTGAGTACTTGACTGCCCGTACAAAGTTGGGCACCCAAGAGTTTAGGGTAAAACAACACAAAATAAACTCTGGGTCAGTCATGGGACTGGTATGAGTAAAACCATTTAAAATAGTTTGAGCAATTAAACGATATCTCATAATACCACACCGTATAACGAAACGGGTTTTTCCCTTATGAGAATCCAAAACATTTGATTTAACTTTCAAAATCCTTTTGAAAGAAATGATAAACTTTATATCAAAACTCTTTTGATATTATAATAATGTCTATCAACCATAACTAAAGAATCAACTAGCATAAACGCTTTCATCTCACGTTCTACATATATAGTATACAATCGAAACCGCGAGCACTTATTGGGTAATGGATTTCCAACTATGACAAGTTATGGAACTACCTTCCGATAGTGTACCTCTAGAGAGGAATACACTGGGTTCAACAAGAACATCTTGCAACCCGGCCACACATGACCAACCACTCATTTTGCTAGAGTTTATCGAATGTATTTCACCAACGGTTGGGATCAGCAACCGTTTCCCGAATGGGATAGCACTGAATAGATTAAAGAATGAAATGAATATCTCTAGATAGGTGATAATACACCCTAATGGAAGCAACCCACATAACCATGTTGCCTGCCCGATTTTTGTCATTTTACAGTTGTGAGGCTAGAGGCCACGCTTATCTCTGACAGATCACACAATTATTCACTTTGAATGTCACATCGTCATACCCGCCAAATCACAAATTGATTTCCACAAAAATACAACGGGTATACAGCTAAGAGAAACGAATTCCTCCGCCACCAAATGTACATACGTTTGAAGGGTCAACTTACGTGATCCATTAAATATACTCTGCCAAACATTCTTCCATACAGGTCGTCCCGGGACTGGACAAACCAAGGCACTATTCTGTGAACAGGGCAGCCCTTGCATAACTCTGTCTTCAAGTATCTACATCATATATGATTCGCAACGTTATCGCCCATACAAAGTGGTTTTCTGATAATGAATCTGATCCTGATCTCTCCGTATTGACGACGGAAAATGGTCAAAAACTTCAATAGTCGGTGAGTTAACTATCAAAGAAAAACATATGTGCAAACAACGATATTTTTTCCAAATGGAAATTCTGTCTATCAATCATCATTTAATGTTTATCTCTTTAGTTCATTAATTTATTTATTTCCTGCTTCCATATTTTCAACATTCCTTATTTTCTAAATATAGAAAATATACACTCTTAATCATTAGAAAACATTTCCATCTCTTTTTCACGTATCACTGTCATTCCAGTATTCTTTATCATCAAACATTTCATTTTCTATGATTAGAAAATATCTCTGATTATATTTGGAAAATGTTTCCAAAACTCATTCATTGGATTTAAACAGATGGTTAAATAAAACATCGCTATGCCACTCAAACCATTACCTTCATCAACTAAACTCACTTAACCAGCCTTCACTATCGAACCTTAACCATTCGTTAGTTAAAAACGAAGTCAAACAAGTTGGGATATAACTGAGACGACCCGATTTCCCGTTCTCACGGAAACAAGGTTATCTTTTGGAATATAACACAGAAACATATAATAGTAGAACAGAATTAAATAAATACACCAGAATGAACAACAAAATATACTGGATAAAAGTAATCATCAGAGTTACACAGTATACAGGATCTTACTTAGTACAAATACAGTTCAGCTATACATAAATGTCTACAGCGGAAATAAACAAAATATGTACAATAGGAGCTGAACAGCATAAAAGGAAATAAATGATAGAATCCATCTTCAGCTCCAGCCATCCAGAAAGAACCAGCTAAACCTGAATACAAGGCTGCCCGTGTAGAAAAAGGGGCACCCGAGTTTGAAAGTGAAACAAACTACGAGTCAGTCATGGGACTGGTATGAGAAATCCACTCAACACATATATGATTGGCTAATCACAGGACCACGCCACTTTCGTGGAACGGGTTTACTCCATTGGATTGCCAGTGCTTTAAAACAAATCTTTCTTTTAAACATCGCTATGCTTTTTATAAAAATGAAGCCATTATAAGACTCAGTTCCCATCATACAATGCAACGCAAACCGGAGGATAGAGTTTTACCTTATAATGGCCAAAATATGATTGATACGAATAAAACAAAGGCATTTGATATTATTGCTAGTGTTTTTATGTTTTGAAAACTATTTCAAATCATAACTATCAATCATAGACGGCATGGGTACCATATATCATGTCGCCATATATATATACAATCAAAACCACACTATCACGTATTTGGAAATTGGATTTCCGTCATGAACCAAGGCAAAAGATAGTCCTTACCGAATTCGTGACTCTCTAGCCCGAGCCACAGGACCCAGACTCAGGTGGGCCCTTGGAGCGACAGGGCCGGTCCACCGATGTGGATTAAAATGCCTGAACAATACGTTTCCCCGCCCTTTGGGGCGTAAACGAGCCAACGAATGACTCCATCGGACCCGGATCGTCCGATCAAACCGAGGCGCCTCGCAACAGCAACAACCACATAGGTGAAAAGTATATAAATGTCAGGGCTGGTAGGTCACTGACACCACCCTAGCTAGAAAGAAACGCATGTCCTCCCTGAGGTCCTTCCTCCCGTTTTAGGTTCATATCGGGGTGTGAGGCTCGCGAATTCACGTTTACACAAAGCTACGCCACACAGGCGGTGCTTTGATCATCACCACAAGACTTTGCTTTTCAACAGAAGCCCTGATCACTGCATCTTAGCGTGCCACACGGGCAATTCACGCCATGCGATTGATGTCCATCGATATACAACCTCTGAGCTCGTACGTCTCAGAGAAGGGCGTTAAGCAAAAGAATGAATTCTCCGCCGCCAAACAGATGTATATTTAACAGAAATCAATCAACACAGAATAAAATCCAATGTCAGACACACAGTCCATTTACAAGTCCGTCCTAGGTCTGAACGAAACCGGAGGCACTAAATACCTCGCAAACCCTTCGATCAACACGTACGTCTGAACGATCACCACTCATTATCCATATTTCGGGATGCCTCCCAATCAGGACCTCGGTTACCGTCCAAACGAGGTGAAGATCTCCGGTCTTCGACCGTCGTCTTCATCTTCAACTTTCAATCGTCGGTCAATTATTCGAAATGAGAATTAACTCGGCCTTTTCAAATAATTCACGTATTTTTAGAATTTCAAATCAATTTATTTCAATGGTTAAATTATTCGACAACACCAATATTGTTCTTTAATGTAATTTTCACACCAAACACATTCAACCATCAAAAGCCACACAAATCAAGCAAATTTCAGTTTATTTCCACTCCATATCGCTTATGATATTTTATAACTATTTATCGCTATTTTTTTTTATTTTAAAATAGCTATTTTATTCAAAACGACGCTTCGGGCCATAAGGCGGCCGTGGCGCTGTTTTTCTTCAGATTTGATTTACACATATCTGAAAATCTAACCGTTGGATTTTCACAAAATTTACATCATTAGAAAGGTCTTTTCAAAACGAATCCAACGGTTCCAGTTTCGGGAAAATCCGACGGTCGGATCTCCCGGTACAATCGTTTGAAGTTTCGATTTCAAAATACGAACTGCAGCGTCGTTATTCGATTAAATATATAATTATATTTATATATATATAAATATAATCGCTTCTGGCGCTGTTTTTCTTCAGATTTGAATTAAACATTCCAGACAATCCAACCGTTGGATTTTTACAAGGTTGGTGCCGTTGGAAAGATTATTCCAAGGCGAACCCGACGGTTGAGATTTCGGGAAAATCCAATGGTCGGATTTCCCGTACTAGTCGTTTGAAATCACGGTTTCAAAATACGAACTGCACGGCTTTGTTTCGTTTTAATTTTATTTATATTTATATAAATATAGTTCATTCAACAATTTCAATATCGTTTTCACTTCAAAAATTTTTCTAACACCTTAAATTTTGGAAAAATTTCGCCATAACCTCCCCTGCACCGGGAGCGTCGGGAAATCGCAAATAGCGTCCCGGTCCTTCTAATCTCAAAAAGAAAAAGAAAAAGCCAAGCGGCTAGCCAACAGGCTCAAAATCATCACCCAAACAAATCAGTAAATGTGTACCTATTTGTCGGGCATAAAATTTTATTCCTCTTCTCTAGCCCCTTTGCTATAACATGTTCAATGAATATTGTATGTACATATATATACAGTTCTTATCATTTATCAATTTCTATTCGACTTCATATTTGATTTCTATTTGGTTTAAAAACTCCATTTATTCTAATGTTACATAAATAGGTGCAAATCATTTCATTAGCTAATTAATGAATATTTCAACTCATATATGTTTATTTTGAACAAGTGGCTATTTTTAACCCTTCACATTTCAACGATTCATGCATACAATAAAAATGTGATTTTTATTGTAAAACAATTCATTTCAAAACACTATTTTTCTATATAGTTCATATAGGTGACAAAATAGGATTTTTATCATAACACAATTTATTTCAAAATATGAATACCATTCAACACATGAATTTCTAAACAACGAATGAATATCAATTCAACACATGAATGTTTTCTATGGTTTCTATATATAGATAAAATTGTGATTTTTATTATCGAACAATTTATTTCAAAATATGAATACCATTCAACACATGAATTTCTAAACAACGAATGAATATCAATTCAACACATGAATGTTTTCTATAGTTTTTATATATAGATAAAAATGTGATTTTTATTATCGAACAATTTATTTCAAAATATGAATACCATTCAACACATGAATTTCTAAACAACGGATGAATATCAATTCAACACATGAATGTTTTCTATAGTTTTTATATATAGATAAAAATGTGATTTTTATTATCGAACAATTTATTTCAAAATATGAATACCATTCAACACATGAATTTCTAAACAACGGATGAATATCAATTCAACACATGAATGTTTTCTATAGTTTTTATATATAGATAAAAATGTGATTTTTATTATCGAACAATTTATTTCAAAATATGAATACCATTCAACACATGAATTTCTAAACAACGAGTGAATATCAATTCAACACATGAATGTTTTCTATACAATGAATAAATATAGTTTAAGCATATGAAAATAATTCAAACACACAAATATTATTCAAAATTTCGGCAGCATAACGGCAGGGTAGTTACACCGGGACCGTCCCTAGTACGGCTCCTCGCTCTACCTTAAAACCTCGCGGTTTTTGACAATGGGGATCATGCATCTAGTTCGCACGCAGGCGGCATGTATATATTTATTTCATTTCCACAAACTAATCCTATGTGGTTTCAACCAAATATTTCACAACCACAAATGGGTATTTTTCAACCACCATCAACCAATATCAATCACAAACAATCCCAAACAATCATTCGCTATCAATCAAATTTTCACAACAATTTCAACCAATAAATATCGTCCATGGTTTGTGGACGAAGGGCGTATATATATATATATATATATATATATATATTTATATATAGCAATTCACTTTTACTTCACACATATATATATAAATTTTAAATCAGAAATCTCACCAATAGCTATCCAACTGCACGACACTTCACTTATAGAAATCTTCGCCTTTTGTCGCTTTCGCCCGTATCCTCTACATATGTAAAAATCGAATTTTTACGATGTTATTCAATATATAAAAATCTAATTTCTACTTCGACTTTCAATATATAAAAATATGATTTTTTCTTTTTAAAGTTCAGTTTTTATTTCCTATTTAAAAATCAGGTTTTAAAATTCTTTAAAAGAAATCAGTTTAAAAATCCTTTACAAAAATCAGTTTAAAAATTCCTTTATAAAAATCTGTTTTTACTTTCTTAAAAAAAAAACCAGTTTAAAAATTCTTTTATAAAAATCTGTTTTTACTTTCTTTTTAAAAAAAACCAGTTTTATGCTTTTAAAAATTTCAGTTTTAATCTTTTAAAAATTCCAGTTTTAAACTTTTAAAAATCAGTTTTTAACTTTTAAAAATCAGTTTTTAACTTTAAAAACATAAAACAGTTTTTACTTTAAACATAAAACAGTTTTACAGAAAATAAAAAAGAAAATAAATTAAATAACTAAAAATAGGAAATGCTCACCGATGTAGCTGCGAAGGGGGGGGGTTTTCTGGTGGCGGTCGGCGGTTCAGGGAGGTGCGGCGGCTTCAGTGTCGCGAACGAGGGGGGGCTTCGGGTCTTCGATCGATGCAGGGGGGGCTTCGGGTCTCCGATCGATGGAGGGGGGGTGAAGATGGGCGGCGGCTTCGGGTTTCGTCGGCGTCGAGGATAAGAGGGGCGGCGGCTTCTAGGTTTAAGTTTTTTTTTTCTTTTTTTTTCTGAAGAATGAAATCGGGGGGGGGGGGGGGCCAGGAAGAAGAATAAAGGGAGGGAGGGAATAAAAAAAATATTCTTTTTTTTTTATTTAATTATTTAAAGTTGACTTTTACCCACGACCACGAAACGAGGCCCACTGCCTGTCGTCCATAGCGTATAACCCCCATTCCGAATGCAATGGATATGTATCGCAAGCTGATTTGATCGTTACAATCAGTTTCCTTTTGAATTTTCATTTAAATCATTATATTGAATTTTAAACGCACATTTCAAATTACTGGGGTCACATACTAACTAGAAAAATTCCAGAAAAATATTTTCTAGCTTCGTATTGTCGATACGGTCCTAACAAAACTAGTTTCGTCGAATTCTGAGATCGTTTGAAAAATGGCCAATTTCCAGTCGATTAAAATCAACGGAAACTGGTCAAACGCGTTTTCCTTTGCCACGCTCACATATTGATTCGAAAAATTATGAAATTTGAAACCTAGCAATAACTTGACACTGCGGATCTAACAAAAGTGGTTTCATCGAAATCCGAGGTCATTTGCAAAATATCCACTTTTAAGGGCCTGAATTCCATAGCGACTATTCAGAATTTTCAACTGGACATATCTTTTGATTCCCGCTATCAAATTTCGATTGGTCGGATTCGTTAGAAAGATATTATCAATTAGATTCCATTATTTTTGGTTTCACTAAAATCCGGATTGTTTTGCACCCGGTATATTCAATTGAAGTTTGAAATCGAATTATCGAACTACCGCGCCATTTTCAATTCTATATATAATTATAATTAATTATATTCGTTTTCAATCGTCGATTCAAACTCAGTTTTCATCGCCATTATTTAAAATATTTATTTTAAATATTTAAAATCCATTATTTTAGTCAATTTAAAATTTTTAAATTGGTTCAGATTTTCTGGGTCGTTACAATAACTACCTCTCAGACCTTAACTGAACAACATTCCTAACCTTGAAATAGACAAAGTTCACCTTTTACATCTTTAACAAACTTCCTTATGTAACTCTCAGATTCTATTTATGAATCCACTTCTTTTACAGAAATCAATTGATTATAACAATAGTGTTATAATCTCTACATCTTAAATATCTAATTTTAAATAAAAACTTTTATACCTTAATTTAAATAAATAAATAAACGATTTATTTAATAAATAAATCTTGATTTAAAAACTGGAAAGTAAATAGAACTTCCCTACATTCAATATAATCGAACCCCTATGTATAATTCTCTTTCGAATAAACTATATTCGATTTAACTCTATTTCGAATAACTAATTCGATTAGCTCTTTTCGAATAACTAATTCGATTAACTCTTTTCGAATAACTAATTTGATTAACTCCTTTCGAATAACTAATATTCGATTAAATCATTTTGAATAACTAATTCGATTAACTCCTTTCGAATAACTAATATTCGATTAACTCCTTTCGAATAACTAATATTCAATTAACTCCTTTCGAATAACTAATATTCGATTAACTCCTTTCGAATAACTAATATTCGATTAAATCTTTTCGAATAACTAATTCGATTAACTCAAACTCTAATCGATTAAATCTAACACTAATCGATTAACTCTAATTCGATTAACTCTAACTCTATTCGATTAACTCTAACTCTAATCGATTAACTCTAATTCGATTAGCCCCTCTAACTTATTTTGATTAACACATTTTAACTAACTCCTCTTGAATAACTCCTTTGATTAACTCTACGTCCATATTCAGTTTCAAATATCGATGTTGAAATCGATTCTTACTTCTCTATATAAGTCATGACTTATATATCCAATTTATCCCATGATAAACATTTTATTTAATTTATAAAATATTATTTATAAATTAATCTTCTAAATCTATCGGTTAGAACAAATTCTATTTAAAATCTTTGCTATAAATCCATATCATGTTATACCCATGTGCGAAGAACGGGTCTAAACCTTTCAAATATAAAATTCTCTTTTTATACAATTCTATTCATTTTTCAAGTATTTCATTTTATATTCTATTTATTTACCAAATAAACCCCTTTTGATAATTCTATTTATTTTATAAAATATTTCCTTTCTATATAAAATTCAATGATTTTATAAGTAATTCCTTTTATTTTCCAATTATTTCCTCATCTATTTGTTTTACAAATATTTCCTCTTCTATTCTATTTATTTGAATAATAAATATTCCTTTTCAATTCCATTTATTTAACAAATAAATATTTCTTTCATAACTCCTTTGATTTTATGATTATTTTCTTTTATATAATCCTTTTCCTTTTATATATAAAATCCATTGATTTTATGTAAGTAATTTATTTTCAAAATACACTTTGAAAATCCCTTTTTCTACATTCCAGTATTTATTACGGTATTTAAAATACCAAATAACAATGATCGATATCATTCCAAACACACATAATTAACAACAGATTATATATCACATCATATATTACAATATATGGAAAGAACAGTATTATAAATTTTGAGGAATCCATTTGGATCCCTCCAACCTGTTTCCCTCCATCACAGATGTTAAACAATATCATTAACATCAATTTCGTTTCAATATGAAATATTCTGACAAGCAGAATCAATATATAATTAACGATTTATATATATATCGTTATCTATAATTTCAACCGATAAATCAACAGTTCAACCAAATAGTCAGCACAAAGCAATCAATCATCATTTATCAGTTCTAAAAATACGTTATAAAAATATGAACTGATAGAGTTGGTGAATTTTACTCACATTGGACAGTAATCGTTAAATAACGAATATCGGTTGATTTGAATCAGATCAGGACAATTTATTTCGCAATAAATTGTAACGAGTTCCAATTCACTCTTGGCTAGTTCCATTGTGTAGCCGCCGTCCATACGATCCCGACGGATCTTGTTTTGCTGAATTTCGATAACGTACGCATAAGTTATGGGTTTTACATTTTAATATGTTATAACTTAAGAATTAAACTTAAGTTGTTATTTAAATCGGGCTTTACCAATTATTGCTCGGCCCAATAAGGAAACAACCCGCTCCTAAATGCCTTCCTTCCCCGATAAAACTCTCAGACATCCACTCCTCCTTCCAAACTACATTACCGTACTTTAGACACCATCATCCTCCTTCATACTCAACCTTTTAATCCTAAACCACTTCCAATCTTTTTCTCATCCTACCCTCCTTCTCTTCCACCCATCATTGCTAAGTTCGACACCTTCCTCTAGTGTGCGTTCTTAGGACCTAACGCAGGTATACAGTACAGGTTGCGAACATTATTTCAACCAACGACCAAAAAAATCCTGCCAATGAACCTCATTTCAGTTCACAAACCCAAATATCACTTCAAAACTCGAATCAAGGCTCCAATCTTTTCGAATCTCAAAACCTAGCTCGCTCATGTTCCGCACTGTGTATTTCCAGCGAACACAAGAATCATCGAGTCCTACAAAAGCTACACCAGATCGGAGAGTAACTCGCCAGGATCATAAATATACAAATTTTGTGATTTATGGAAATTTATTCAATTTGTTTGGAAATTTGGAAGAGGATCATTTCACGTTTTTGTGTTTCCAAGTGGCAGCGCATGTTTTTGACCAAAGGAAGAAAGAATTAGGTTTAAGAAATTTGGTAGGATATTTATAGAAATTTATATATATTTTTATATTCAATATTATATTTATTTTTAAGCAACCGCTATATGTATTTGTTATTAAAAATTTCTATGTTCACATACAATATCCAAAAATCATGAAAATGGACATACAACTAGAGTTTGACATTACGGGCCCAACGAAACTGGTTTTGTCAAATTCCGACTCCGTTTGCTCACACAGCGTATTTTTAATCGTCAAAATACTGAGTGTTTTCGCATTAAAAATCCCTACGGCCACACATTGACCCCAAAAATTACGGAAATTGAAATCTAACAATAATTTAATATTACGGATCCAACAAAATTAGTTTCGTCTAAAACGGAGGTCGTTTGCAAAACTGGCTATTTTTAATGCTCTAAATAAATCCATTTTAAATATAAATATATTTAAAAATCATTAAATTAAATATTAATAAATAAATAATATCATATATATTCACACTAGAATATCATACAGCTCCAAAATATCCATATCTCAATTTATAACTCAACCTTTCAAATCCCGATTAAATCGATATTCGATTTATAATGAAATTCCTTTTATATATTGTTATAAATTATATATAAATTCCATAGTGACTTTTCTAAAATTTGATTTGGACATAAATCAAAATCTACCCAACGAAATCCTGATTTTTCTCTTCCATCAGAATTCACTAGCTCCGAACGTTTCTTGTTTCACAGAAATCCGGCTTAAAATGGATTATGTATATTCGTTTAAAGTTCGAATCGCCAAATTATGAACTGCCGCGCCATTTCGAGCTCGATTATAATTATAATATAATTTATACGTCCAAATGGCGTTTATAAATATATTCGTTAATATAATTCAACTCTAAAATGAATTATATATTTAGAATTGCCCAATTCACACAATATTGCCATTTCAGCTAATTTCGATTGTCTCAGAATTAAATATATTATTTAATTATTATATTAATTAAATATTCAATATAATTAAATTAAACAACCTATTTGAAATATCTAAATCACGATTTAAATAATTAAATAAATTAATTATATACCGTAAAAATACGAGTCGTTACACCATACATGGCTAACTAATCTATTCTCAAAACTTTCTTACCTTGACAATCCAAAAACATTGTTATCCCAATCAAACTATACTGTCAATGTCAAAATCTGAGATAACCAACTATATGGCTAATATATGTAGACCCAAAACCAACCCATACCCAAAATGCCCAAGTATCCCCTTATATTTGGTATCTTGAGTCTTAAACCTAACAGAAATAACTATGTTGATCTCCTATAGGGTTAAGATACTGCTACTGCGTTAAGGAAAGTGTATAAATGAAAACAAACAATTAGTTCCACTAATGCATACTTATATGGAACGAGGATTCGCTACTTCTGTAAAGGACAACGTATTTAGGCCTACAATATAGATGTCTTATGTAATTTGTCTCAACTTAGCATGATTATGGCTCCATGCATCCACGCCTCATGAAATGACCCGAAATCCCCCTTACGAGAAATCACGGATTGAGTTGAGGACAAGACCAATCAGAACGCAGACGGAAGAACATTTCATTGTTTATTACAACAATTCCATCAGAATACAAGAATATACAGAGTATAAATGAATAATTTACATCATAAAATACCAGAGGTTACATTACATTACATAGCAGCGAAAAGTAATACAATACACAACTAGAAGTAATACGCGGATACAGAGCTTTCCGAGTATCGTTCCAGCTGTAAATCAGGATCCTGTGAATATAAATCTGCAAAACCAAAACTACTAGTTGCCCGTGCCAAAATAAGGGCACCCAGAGTTTAGGTTAAAACAATAAACTCCAGGTCAGTCATGGGACTGGTGTGAGAACTAAAACAGTTATTAATCTTTATTTTTAAAGTTAGGTAAATCAAGGGACCACGCCATATAACACGGAACGGGTTTCCTCCCAAGAATACTGTAACACCCCACCTCCGCTAGGGTCACTCACAAAGGGAATGCACTAGCTTTGGTGGAGCATTATCTAGGTAAACATACACATAAATATTACGAGACAGAACATATAAAACAGCGGAAGAAGTGCCAAATTTCATTGCTTTAAAATCTAGAAAGGTCTAAAGCCTTTTACATCAAAATGCCATTAAATCCATTACATCGAAATCTGTCTTGCAATAGTAAAGAAGCATAAAACCATAGTCATAAATCATTCCCCAAGTAAAACAGTAAAGCAAGCCATAGCCAAGGGAAATCCAAGCCGTTCATGAAAGAGCCTTGGAGCTTGGTAAGATTCGAACTAAGCTGTATTCCCAACCTGCGAACCTTGGGGGAGGTGGAAAACGGAAGAAAAAGAGGCGAAACAAATGGGTCAGTCATAAAGACTGAGTAAGTCCTAGTGACTTTCAGCATAAAAATAGGTAAAGATAACATGGCATGAATAAACTGAAAGTAAACATAAGCATGATGACAAGATAAGCTACAAGCACGATAACTAAGAATAACATCCCATAATTCCTATCAAGAGTAGCATCACGAGGTTCCTACCAAGTATCACATTGCAATGTTTCTATCAAGTATAACATCGCAAGACTTCTAAGTTTCATCATTAAATATTTCGGTGATATCCATTTGCCCTGCACCACCCGTACTAGTATCCCAACCTGTGCTATGCGTTGACTATAAAATGATCCCTTGCCCAATGTCATGAAATGACCCATTACTTGGTCTCACGAAATGATCTATTAATCGATCGGCTCCCTACAAGTCCTAGCTCGTTCATGTGTCTGTGTCATACGGCCCTATCACGAATGTAGTTACCTATGCTAGGTCCACCATAGGGTGTATCAAGCCCTAAGGTGCCAACCACCGACACGAATCAAGCACGCACAGTGTAAACCTACTGGTGCCCAATGCCTGTTTTTTTAACTTCGGACTACGTGCACAACCATAGTCCACCTGAACCTACAATGGCGCACCAACTCAGTCGTCGTTCTGGTCGCTTACAATCAACCCAGTAATCGTGCCCCACCCTGCCTAGTTCCAGGGTACCGTGATACATCTAGTGGGTTACTGCTGAAAAGGACCGCGTAACTAGGGTTTCCATCCAGTAGGTTAAGTGTTGTCATTTAAATTCGAGACTTAACCCCATCAGTCTAACATGTCAAGTTGGTTAAGTGTTGTCATTCAAGTTCGTGACTTAACCCGCCTACGTGTCATGTCAAATTGGCTAAGTGTTCTCGTTCAAGTTCATGACTTAGCCCTACGAATCATCTGTCAAGTTGGTTAAGTATATTCAAGCGGTTCATGACTTAACCCTATCAAATCATCTTGTCAAATTGGTTAAGTATATTCAAGCGGTTCATCACTTAACCTTATCAAATCATCGTGTCAAATTGGATAAGTATATTCAAGCGGTTCATGACTTAACCCTATCAAATCATCGTGTCAAATTGGTTAAGTATATTCAAGCGGTTCATGACTTAACCCTATCAAATCATCGTGTTAAATTGGTTAAGTATACTCAAGCGGTTCATGACTTAACCCTATCAAATCATCATGTCAAATTGGTTAAGTATATTCAAGCGGTTCATGACTTAACCCTATCACACATCAGGTTATATTGGTTGGGTGTTATCAACCCATTCAAGTTAAACCAACCCATTTAACTTAACCCTCCCATTCGTCAGATTGCATTGGTTAAGTATTTCAAGTAATTCATGGCTTAACTCGTCCACGTATCATGCTAAGTTGGTTAAGTGTTATCTATATGTTCAAGTTGACTTAACCCTACCATGTGTCATGTTATATTGGTTAAGTGTCATTAGTCTAGTCATATTACTTAACCCACCCATTGGTCTGATTAACAGTTATGTTGGTTAAGCCCACATTTATAAGTTTTACATGTTCTTAACTCATACCGGTTAGGTCCACATTTACATGTTCCATGTCATCCCACCTAACCCTCTAACCATACCCACATCTTACTATGGTTAGTATTCCTTAATTCATTCATTATGACGAACGAATCATGACCTCTCACATTAGACCGTGCACCTTGTAGCCACTGGATTTGCCGGGTGGTTCCGGGCAGATTTACACCACAAACTGAGTCCAACCTCGTGTCATAAATCGTTACGCCTACAATTCGACCTTTGACCTCTCACATTAGACTGACACTTTGTGGTTACTGGATTTTCCGGGCGGTTCCGGGTAGATTTACACCACAAACTGAGTCTAACCTCGTGTCATAAATCGTTACGCCTACAATTTGACCTTTGACCTCTCACATTAGACTGACACTTTTTGGCTACTGGATTTGTCGGGCGATTCCGGGCAGATTTACACCACAAACTGAGTCTTACCTCGTGTCAAAGGTTCATTAATGGTCGTATTCCCCCCAAAACCCCAATATCAGTTCATGCGTTTAACATATAGAAATGTCCATGTTCGTGTTCAAGTCAATTATCCAATACACAGTCACTTTCATGTTTCAAATTCCCAACTTTACATATTAATAAACATATGCCCAAGTTCCAAAATTACATGCCAGTTTATATATATATATATACCCAATTCAAGTCAGTTTACATACGTCCAATTCTTGCCTATTTACACTTATGCCAGGTTTATGCCATTTTACCGTATTGAGTTCAAGCCAAAATTACATGTATCAAGATTCATACCCAATAAACCCAAATCATGATTCATGATGTAGCTATCCCAAACTATAATCTTTTTATTACAATACATGTCAGTTGCCCAAGTTCATAATACATGTTTATGCCAATTATCAAATTTACAATTGCTTTCATGTTCAAATTCCCAATTCTACATATGCCTAATTAACATAAGCCCAAATCTTTTGATTTAAACTTACATAGTCCCAAACTCGTGATTTAATTTACATGCCAATTCATGTATGCCTACTTCATGCCAAATTATTTATGCCAATGCCCAAACTTGCAATTTCAATTATATTGACAATACCCAAATATCCAGTTTCATGTTAATGGTAGTAATACCCAAATATCCAATTTTTATGTTATGCCACCAATTCCACCAAACACATATATTCCACTAGGCAATATTCCAATATTTCCCCCGTATACCATTGCACGTATATCGTAGTTTAGGCCTAGGTCCGAAATTGACCTAGGTTCATCAAAAGAAAATAAATAGGGGAAGGTAGAATTTTGCATAAAAATAAGATCAGAGAGAAAAACATCATCACAGGCATGAAGATTACAACTTGGTAATAATATCAATATGAATCTGTAACATCTCATATTTTCTGTATATTTAATTTTCAGCTTTAAATAAGTAAAATGGTATAATATGAGAGAAAATCAAATTTTGTTGATTTTGTGATGATGTGTATTTGGAATGAAGTATAAATAGTTTATTTTAATTTTAGTTTATACTTAGAATTTGTGAAATTTGAAAATTCATATTTTATTTATTTGAATGATTTGAGTATTCAGTTAAAATGAAAATTCAAATTTAAATTGAAATGGCGAAATTCTAGTTGGGAATAATAACTGAAAGTCAAAACTTGAATTCAAATAATCAAATTGAGATTTAAATTGTGTGAAATTTAATTATAAAGTTTGTTTAAGTCATTATTGAATTAAATGGGAATTTTTAAATATTTAAAATTGGATTAAAACAGTTATTCGAATTATTGAATATTTTATTTATTTAATTAACTGTGCAATTTAACTGTTTTGGCGACTGTCTCGGAATTCGACGAAACTGGCGCCATCAGAACCGGAACGGTGAATTATGGTAGGATCCCAATTTGCGTTACGATCCAACCTACCGTTTGGTTGTACGAGAGAAAATGTGAACGAGATCCTTATAAGCTGATAACTGAGTGTTTTAACTTTTGGGCCTTCTATAAACTATATAAATAAATCCCTTCCTTCTTATCAGCCCATTCTCTTTTCCTATGCTGTTCACCATCAAAATTTCATCGTTAATGGCAGAAATAAATTTTAAATCTTAATTTCAAAACAAAAATTCACCCCAAAATATAATCTCTCAAAACCCTATCGTATTATATGTCGATTCGAAGCTCTCTACTAGTAGAATCCAGATCTACAATTCGTTTCGACATGCAGTGAAAGATTTGGCCGGAAATCGCCAGTCAAAGTTCTGAAATTCGTAACCCTAAAGGCTAGAATTGGGGCTTTTCGATTTTGGGTCTAATCAAAGAATCGGTGATGTGGGTTTGATGGAGATCGACATTTGGAAGCTAGGCGTGGTGTTCGCTAGTCATAAATTGGTCAGAGGGGGTGGCAATTCGCGTTTTAGGGTTCCGAAACCCAAGTTTTGGGTGTTGTCGCGCGAGCGGATGGGGCCACCGGAGGTGGTGGCTCCGGTACTGGGAGGAGCGGCTCGAGCTGAGCTCGTTGCTGGTGGTGGCCGCATGTTCTAGTTCGGTCGGAGTTGAGGGCGAAGTCCGGTCAAAGGTGGCGCATGGGATGGGGTTTCACGATGTTACTGTAGCATCCAAGAGAGGGGCTTGAGCGGGAAGAAGGGATCCTGTGCTGACGTGGCGGTTTTCTATTGGGTAAGGAATTAATTTAATTAATTTATATATTTTAAATTCAAAAGGGTAAAACACTGATAACTTCTTCATATTAATTCGGGTTTGGACGCGGTTTGTTGCGTTGGGATCGTGGCGGAATTGCGGACGTTTTGGCACTAACCGGGCTGCGTTTGGTGACTGTCAAATTTTGGCCCTTAGTTGGACGTTCGATCAACTATGGACGCAAAGGTGAGTGGTTTTCTCACTCACGAAATACTGAATTATTCCCATATTTATTGAATTAAATTATGAAATAAGTTTGGTTGCATGGTTGCGTTGGATTGTTGATGTGTTGTTTAAATTTGACATGCAAGTGTGTTAACATGCAATCTAAGTAAATGATTAGTTATTTAATTTAATTTAAATCTCTAGTTGAAATTCGAACCCTTGTTAATCCTGGAACAGTTAATGCTGATCAGTTGAATGAAATGATATGATGGATGTTTGGTTGAATTTTATTACTGAATTGATATTGTCACTGCTTATGCCCATATTCAGTATATCGTATTGCATGTTGGTTTTGACGATAAATCTCATTTGTACCCTTGATGTTGCGGGCATCTAATGAACCCGGGATTTATCGATAAAATGAATTAAGAACACAGAGTGAAATGATAAATCTCTGTGACCCTGATTTGGATTGAAATGATAGATCCATCCCCGAAATATCGAGAAATTAAATATTAAATCACTTGGCCATTGGATAGATAATTATATACAGACATCGGTTGGTTAAATGATTTTAATATTTGAAATTTTATTTGATAGAATTTCACATAAAAGAATGTGTCGATACTCGATTTTAAATTCTTTAAAGATTCTGAACTGGGATGATGATAAAGGGGTTGAAGGAATTTTCCAAACCAAAATAGAAATATCTAAATTGGGGTTTGAATATGAATTGAAAACTTTCCAAAATAAGAGTTGGATTAGAAGGAAAAATTCTTATAGAAATCAAATGTTGGGGAAATTAGAAATCAAGAGTATCTGAGTTGTTTTAACCCAGTTGGAATATATATATCTCGGAACTCTTGAAATCAAGTAGTTGTTTTGAACGAGGTTGAAACGAGATAGGGAACTAAATGAACTCCGTTGAGACCGGAGGATAAATTCAAGTATTTGAAATTTGGAAGGAAGAAAGGTTTTGATTTGAGAAATTTATTTTAAATATTTATGCATTGATTCTAAATAATTATTCTAGCTTTAAAACTATTAATTATTTTTACTTAATACTATTGTATTTAAATAATTTCCTTATAATTCATTTTTCAAAGGTTCTAGTAAATCTTATTTTAAGTATATATATAATATTTAAATTACTAATTTATCTTAACTATTATATTCTATATATACATCTATATATATTTATTATATAAAAATTTATTATTATTATTATTATATGAACATTTAGTTTACAAGTATTTTTCCTCAATTTTAAATTCTTCCGAATGGAAATGCTTGAGTTTGAACCACTGGTTCAAATGGAGTTGAGATGAGAATCCGTGATAATTGGAAACCTTTGAGGTAAATTATATTCTATTTGGATATTTCGTTTTGGAAATATTATATGATTATAATATAATGGTATGGGATATATTCTAATTTAGAATAAAATCTGCTTGGTATGATTTATGATATTTTGATATGAAATTATATTTTATTTGAATATAAATTTGGTTCGAAACAAAATATGATATTTTGATATGAAAGCGAACCTTTCAAATAGAAAAGAACTGACCGATGTGAAAAGGTGTAAGCGTTGGTTGTTAAAGAGACCGGAGTCGACATAAGGCATACTCTCTGTCAGTGTCGATACCACTTTGACAACTGTGAACGTTATGACGTATCCAGAACGAGTATGATGACTTGGAGGAGATTTATTTAATCGAAGAAGGTGAGCGATGACGAAATAGCCCTGACCTTCGGGTCAGAATTGAAATGACTAAAACAGGAGCTATACCGTGACTAATTGAGGTTAACACCTTTGATCGGACACACTTCTTCGATACTATTCCTATGATTTATGATGATGATGATTTGGGCCCATTTATGACTTTGGGAGTGTGTTCCGAGGTGGGCGGTAGTGGCTGCTATGCGTTACCACCGGTCCGGGAGTGCAATTGGTAGAATCCTACCCTGGGCATTTGCCTCGAGTGCCTTGTCATATATATCCTTATCGAGCCCCATACGATTTTGATTTAGCATTGCCTTCTATGGAGTGCCCTCTGATAACACCAGTACGGTGAATTTACGGTACTGTATAGACTGTTGGTGCCTGTAAACGGCGTAAGGGTAATATGGTAATCCCGCTTACGCTATTTTCAGTATTTATAATTTACTAAATAAACATTATAATAATAGCGTATTATTATATAGATATTAGTTTAACGGATCCTCGAGAGATGGAAAAATCCCGTAACATCTTTTGAGTTACTGCACCCATGACACTGATATTATTTCGTATTTTGATTTAACTAATATGAGAATGATTTAGTGCTGATCCGAGTGTTTGTTGTGTTTTTTTTTTTTTATGCAATACGCTCGGGTCAGCAGATGCTTGCAGTTAGTGAAGATTCCTTTACCTTGGAGAGCGAAGACGAAGATTTGGTGTTCATCTATTATATATAAAGATTTTCCACTGCACTTTGTTTCCGCTGTCATGTATGTAAGTCTGTATATGGTTAACTCTGATAACCCTTGTATGTTATGACCTATTGTATATCTTTCAACTGCTTTAACTGTTATTTAATTACTATATGTTGTCCTTCCGCTGTGAGAACTCTGTTTGTCTTTCTCTTCTTTCTTCTTTTTCTTCTTTTTCCCAATAACTACCTATATTTGAGATTTGTTTGGGTCGACATGTGTGGTTTATTGTCGATTTTAAACGGTCAAAAATGTGGGTCGTTACAGTTGGTATCAGAGCGATGGTTAGCGATAACGTTGGCTCTGTTGGGAATTAACTCATTAGAGATAGGGTTAGTAGTGCCCTAGAATGAGTTTGAGTGATATGAGAGAGCGTACTTGTATTTTTGATAAAAAAAATGGTTTTATTTGTGTTGATTGGTTCTGTTGAATATTTGTGGGTTCTGGTCGGTATATGGGACGCCATGGTATCGATAGGAATTCCTAAATAATCGAATGGAATGAATTGACATAATATGGTTTCGATATATTTTATATATATTATATATATACTATTAGTGGTTTTAAGTGTATAAACATTGGTCATTGGTAGGTAACAATATTAAGTTAGTACCTATTGCGGTTGATTCGATAATAAATGAATTAAATAAGAAACTTAAATGGTCTAGGAAATATTCGAAAATGAGATGATACCATTAAGTTTAATTGGGAGAGAAAGGTTTGAGATGGAAATAGAAATGAACTTGAAATTTGACCCTGGGGTACTCTTGAAATAGTTAGTCGAATTTCGAAATAATATCGTATTATAAGTAGTTTTCTAAAGGATTTTAAGGATTAGAGTGTGTAATCCCTTCTCGGACATCAGAAATGATTTCGGTAATGAGTGCACGCATTATCGACGTTTATTCTGAAGCGTCTAAGTGGGGGAGACCACTTCGTACTCTCATTACTAGTTTGAAAAGAATTTTGAATTTGATTTCATATGGTATAAATTTTTATAAGAATATTAAAATATGTTATATAAAGTTGAAATTTTAAAATTTTACATACTTTGGAAAAATTTATGTTTAGTAATAAAAGATTGGATTTAAAATTCTATATAGTATGTTTTCAATGAAATTTTATTAGTACATATAGGTTATTTTAAACTTAGTTTTAACCCAGAATCTTAGTTGAAGTTCATTTAACTAATAATATCGCTATAAGTACTAAAATAACCCGATTCGTTAAAATTCTAGATTTCTAAATCATGAAATAGATTTATGTGTTTAGAAAAGAAGTGGTCGTTGAATTTCTTAAGCAGAGCGATAATAAGGAAAAATTTGCCGAGAAAATATATGTATAAATGGTTTAAATCGAACGTGCCGCGCAGCGACCGTTCGCGAATTTCGACCATTGACTTTGAATGGACGTAGCGGGAGATCCGACCGTCGGATTCTCCTAAAACCGGAACCGTTGGGTTCGTATTGAAAAGAGCTTTCCAATGAATATGAGAATTTTGAAATCTAAAGGTTGGATTTGGAGATATGTCCAAATCAAATTTTGAAAGGGTCGCTATGGCGGCAGTTCGGTGGCCGTTAGTGGAAACCGACTGAAATACCGATAATAAAATTATTAAAAATATTAATAAATTTTTGAAAAAATCATAATAAGTGATTTGAAAAGAATTGGGATGAAAGTATAAAACTCTAGATGGGTTAAACTCATTTGGACGATATATCGAACATGAATCTAAGTGCGGACAATGTAATGAATGGAATGTAAATCATCTTGTCGGTTGAAATATAACTTAAAATGAGTAGAGTAATCGAGTTAAACAAAGTTAACTTAAGAACCGAATAATAATGGTTGGAATTAAGTATAAAATTCGAGTCATGAATAATCCTTAATTCAATTCATGATTTGTGAATCAACCAAATAAATTGAGTTAATGGGATAAATTTAACTTAAAACAGAAATTGGCATAAGTGAATAAGGAATGGCTAAATGAATGTAGAGAAGTGCCAAAACAAGATAGATGTGATGCAAATATAAATTTAGCCATTCGGAATAAGATAATGGAGTTAAACGAATCCAAATTTTTGAATTTGAGATATTGAAGAGAGATATAAGAATAAGACTTAACCCGAGGTAAAGGGATTTGATAAAGAGGAATCAACTTAGGGAAGTTGAATAATTCGAATTAGAATTTATCAAGAGTTGGAATTAGTAAGTAAAATTTTGATCTATACTAACGATTATTGGGTAAGTAAATGAGGAGTTAATAAACGAGGGAAAATAGAATGGTTTATACATAAACCGTAACCGACCTTTACTCGCAGTTATAGATTCAAAGTTAACTTGAGAGAACGAGGAAACGAAGTAAACTGGGAAGTGGAAATATGGACTAACGTATAAGAAATAAAAACCAAAGTCTAGTTCATAAAATTTGAATATCGAAAGAATTTGAAATTACGTGGATTCAAGTAAGCCAAATGAATTTGAATAAATGGAAGTGAACTAGAGAAATTGAATTGGTCGTTTTAAACAAAACATAAAGGAATAAAGCAAAGTATGGAATGGTGGATCGATAATCCATTTTAGGTGGTTAAGCTTCGTTAAAGTCGTGGGATTCGGATGTTGAAATTCCAAGCAAAATAAAATCTATGTTTATGGGAAAACCGGAAATATTAGGCGAGCTGAGGTGAGATGACCATAACTTTAGAAGGAATGATCGGAATTCGACATTTCCGGATTTGTTGGAAACCTTAGAAACTGAACTAAAATTTTCGTTAATAGAGCCTGGTCTAATTTTCATGTTAATTAGATAGAAATCCAAGCTATAGTCGTAGTTGTATGCGCAGAAAATTAAAATCTGAAGCAGATACCTATATTGTTTTAACCATAACTTCCTAACGGAGCGCCGGATTTTGATGTGCGAGTACAATTCGGAAAGGCCAGAATCTGAACTAAAACTTTTCCTTAACGTGCTTGTTGAAATTTTGCTATCTAAAGGGTTAAAAACTGGGTTGAACAACTCAGATCTGCATTTTTCTGTGTATGGGCTGAGGTGTTCGCCTTCACTAAAATAGTCATAACTTTTGAACGAATTGTCGAAATTCGACGAATCCGGACAATTCGGAAAGCCTGAAACAAATGCTACAACTTTTGCCTAGTATGTTTTAGTCCTATTCCAACTTTTAAAGGGTGATAATCAATGATTTGTTCGCTGGTCTGCTATGAAAATCTTGGTTTTGCGGTTAAATTACTTTGTATATGTTGTGTAAGCTATATAAATTCGCCATATATTGTTATATATTTGATTCTTATGCATGTTTGAGTGTTTTAGTAGGTGCAAGGATTCGGAATTTCGCTCGGAGCTCACGTGCGCTAAATACTAAAATGCTAAGGTAAATCAAAATGCAAATAAACACTTAAAGAGGTAAGTATTTGGGGTTATATAAAGCTTGGTGGTTTTGTTTTTTTGTTTTCCCCTGGTTCAGGGATGCCTCATCGTTGATGAGATGTATATTTTGGATTGACATATGTATCGGGATTTTTCCCGGGGCTCTCCGTACAAAAGAGAGGCTGCCGAAATTTTTCGTGATTTCGGGAGTTAGAAAATTTATGGTTACAAATATAACTTACTTTATAAAGGCTATTTTTATGTATGAATTTAAAATAGATATGTGCTTAATATCGTTTCATTCTCTTTTCGAGGACGAAAAGATTTTAAGTGGGGGAGAATGTAACATCTCATATTTTCTGTATATTTAATTTTCAGCTTTAAATAAGTAAAATGGTATAATATGAGAGAAAATCAAATTTTGTTGATTTTGTGATGATGTGTATTTGGAATGAAGTATAAATAGTTTATTTTAATTTTAGTTTATACTTAGAATTTGTGAAATTTGAAAATTCATATTTTATTTATTTGAATGATTTGAGTATTCAGTTAAAATGAAAATTCAAATTTAAATTGAAATGGCGAAATTCTAGTTGGGAATAATAACTGAAAGTCAAAACTTGAATTCAAATAATCAAATTGAGATTTAAATTGTGTGAAATTTAATTATAAAGTTTGTTTAAGTCATTATTGAATTAAATGGGAATTTTTAAATATTTAAAATTGGATTAAAACAGTTATTCGAATTATTGAATATTTTATTTATTTAATTAACTGTGCAATTTAACTGTTTTGGCGACTGTCTCGGAATTCGACGAAACTGGCGCCATCAGAACCGAAACGGTGAATTATGGTAGGATCCCAATTTGCGTTACGATCCAACCTACCGTTTGGTTGTACGAGAGAAAATGTGAACGAGATCCTTATAAGCTGATAACTGAGTGTTTTAACTTTTGGGCCTTCTATAAACTATATAAATAAATCCCTTCCTTCTTATCAGCCCATTCTCTTTTCCTATGCTGTTCACCATCAAAATTTCATCGTTAATGGCAGAAATAAATTTTAAATCTTAATTTCAAAACAAAAATTCACCCTAAAATATAATCTCTCAAAACCCTATCGTATTATATGTCGATTCGAAGCTCTCGACTAGTAGAATCCAGATCTACAATTCGTTTCGACATGCAGTGAAAGATTTGGCCGGAAATCGCCAGTCAAAGTTCTGAAATTCGTAACCCTAAAGGCTAGAATTGGGGCTTTTCGATTTTGGGTCTAATCAAAGAATCGGTGATGTGGGTTTGATGGAGATCGACATTTGGAAGCTAGGCGTGGTGTTCGCTAGTCATAAATTGGTCAGAGGGGGTGGCAATTCGCGTTTTAGGGTTCCAAAACCCAAGTTTTGGGTGCTGTCGCGCGAGCGGATGGGACCACCGGAGGTGGTGGCTCCGGTACTGGGAGGAGCGGCTCGAGCTGAGCTCGTTGCTGGTGGTGGCCGCATGTTCTAGTTCGGTCGGAGTTGAGGGCGAAGTCCGGTCAAAGGTGGCGCATGGGATGGGTTTCACGATGTTACTGTAGCATCCAAGAGAGGGGCTTGAGCGGGAAGAAGGGATCCTGTGCTGACGTGGCGGTTTTCTATTGGGTAAGGAATTAATTTAATTAATTTATATATTTTAAATTCAAAAGGGTAAAACACTGATAACTTCTTCATATTAATTCGGGTTTGGACGCGGTTTGTTGCGTTGGGATCGTGGCGGAATTGCGGACGTTTTGGCACTAACCGGGCTGCGTTTGGTGACTGTCAAATTTTGGCCCTTAGTTGGACGTTCGATCAACTATGGACGCAAAGGTGAGTGGTTTTCTCACTCACGAAATACTGAATTATTCCCATATTTATTGAATTAAATTATGAAATAAGTTTGGTTGCATGGTTGCGTTGGATTGTTGATGTGTTGTTTAAATTTGACATGCAAGTGTGTTAACATGCAATCTAAGTAAATGATTAGTTATTTAATTTAATTTAAATCTCTAGTTGAAATTCGAACCCTTGTTAATCCTGGAACAGTTAATGCTGATCAGTTGAATGAAATGATATGATGGATGTTTGGTTGAATTTTATTACTGAATTGATATTGTCACTGCTTATACCCATATTCAGTATATCGTATTGCATGTTGGTTTTGACGATAAATCTCATTTGTACCCTTGATGTTGCGGGCATCTAATGAACCCGGGATTTATCGATAAAATGAATTAAGAACACAGAGTGAAATGATAAATCTCTGTGACCCTGATTTGGATTGAAATGATAGATCCATCCCCGAAATATCGAGAAATTAAATATTAAATCACTTGGCCATTGGATAGATAATTATATACAGACATCGGTTGGTTAAATGATTTTAATATTTGAAATTTTATTTGATAGAATTTCACATAAAAGAATGTGTCGATACTCGATTTTAAATTCTTTAAAGATTCTGAACTGGGATGATGATAAAGGGGTTGAAGGAATTTTCCAAACCAAAATAGAAATATCTAAATTGGGGTTTGAATATGAATTGAAAACTTTCCAAAATAAGAGTTGGATTAGAAGGAAAAATTCTTATAGAAATCAAATGTTGGGGAAATTAGAAATCAAGAGTATCTGAGTTGTTTTAACCCAGTTGGAATATATATATCTCGGAACTCTTGAAATCAAGTAGTTGTTTTGAACGAGGTTGAAACGAGATAGGGAACTAAATGAACTCCGTTGAGACCGGAGGATAAATTCAAGTATTTGAAATTTGGAAGGAAGAAAGGTTTTGATTTGAGAAATTTATTTTAAATATTTATGCATTGATTCTAAATAATTATTCTAGCTTTAAAACTATTAATTATTTTTACTTAATACTATTGTATTTAAATAATTTCCTTATAATTCATTTTTCAAAGGTTCTAGTAAATCTTATTTTAAGTATATATATAATATTTAAATTACTAATTTATCTTAACTATTATATTCTATATATACATCTATATATATTTATTATATAAAAATTTATTATTATTATTATTATTATATGAACATTTAGTTTACAAGTATTTTTCCTCAATTTTAAATTCTTCCGAATGGAAATGCTTGAGTTTGAACCACTGGTTCAAATGGAGTTGAGATGAGAATCCGTGATAATTGGAAACCTTTGAGGTAAATTATATTCTATTTGGATATTTCGTTTTGGAAATATTATATGATTATAATATAATGGTATGGGATATATTCTAATTTAGAATAAAATCGGCTTGGTATGATTTATGATATTTTGATATGAAATTATATTTTATTTGAATATAAATTTGGTTCGAAACAAAATATGATATTTTGATATGAAAGCGAACCTTTCAAATAGAAAAGAACTGACCGATGTGAAAAGGTGTAAGCGTTGGTTGTTAAAGAGACCGGAGTCGACATAAGGCATACTCTCTGTCAGTGTCGATACCACTTTGACAACTGTGAACGTTATGACGTATCCAGAACGAGTATGATGACTTGGAGGAGATTTATTTAATCGAAGAAGGTGAGCGATGACGAAATAGCCCTGACCTTCGGGTCAGAATTGAAATGACTAAAACAGGAGCTATACCGTGACTAATTGAGGTTAGCACCTTTGATCGGACACACTTCTTCGATACTATTCCTATGATTTATGATGATGATGATTTGGGCCCATTTATGACTTTGGGAGTGTGTTCCGAGGTGGGCGGTAGTGGCTGCTATGCGTTACCACCGGTCCGGGAGTGCAATTGGTAGAATCCTACCCTGGGCATTTGCCTCGAGTGCCTTGTCATATATATCCTTATCGAGCCCCATACGATTTTGATTTAGCATTGCCTTCTATGGAGTGCCCTCTGATAACACCAGTACGGTGAATTTACGGTACTGTATAGACTGTTGGTGCCTGTAAACGGCGTAAGGGTAATATGGTAATCCCACTTACGCTATTTTCAGTATTTATACTTTACTAAATAGACATTATAATAATAGCGTATTATTATATAGATATTAGTTTAACGGATCCTCGAGAGATGGAAAAATCCCGTAACATCTTTTGAGTTACTGCACCCATGACACTGATATTATTTCGTATTTTGATTTAACTAATATGAGAATGATTTAGTGCTGATCCGAGTGTTTGTTGTGTTTTTTTTTTATGCAATACGCTCGGGTCAGCAGATGCTTGCAGTTAGTGAAGATTCCTTTACCTTGGAGAGCGAAGACGAAGATTTGGTGTTCATCTATTATATATAAAGATTTTCCGCTGCACTTTGTTTCCGCTGTCATGTATGTAAGTCTGTATATGGTTAACTCTGATAACCCTTGTATGTTATGACCTATTGTATATCTTTCAACTGCTTTAACTGTTATTTAATTACTATATGTTGTCCTTCCGCTGTGAGAACTCTGTTTGTCTTTCTCTTCTTTCTTCTTTTTCCCAATAACTACCTATATTTGAGATTTGTTTGGGTCGACATGTGTGGTTTATTGTCGATTTTAAACGGTCAAAAATGTGGGTCGTTACAGAATCAAGAAAACTGATTTACAACAGGCTGAATAGATCATAAACTAGACATGGGAATAAAGATAGACAAGTCTCAAAACTCAAGATCCAAGAAGCAACAGAAATAGATCGATAAACATACTTAAATCCAATTTCACTTCATCACATGCCCATATTATATTTAAATATTTTAATCTGAAAATAACTTGAACTTATAGAGCATGGATAATGAATTAAGAACTGAATTTGTTGTAAAAATGTCGTGGCGTTGTTGATTTATTGTCTTGAATCATTGTAGAAGCCTTGTTCTTTGAATTGATTTGAGTTTGAATGTTTGTACTTTGATTTGGAGACGGCGGCCATGGTTCAAGAGGTATTTGTGACGGCAAGGAATTTCGCCCGGTCCGAACCAGTCGCTAAACCGACCCAGACCGTTCGAAACGCCCTATCGTTTGAGAACACGACAAAATAGAACGCATATAAAAGAACATTTCACTGTATATTACAACAATGCATCAGATTACAAGAATATACAGAGTAAAAATGAATATTACACAGAAATACCAGAGATTTAAATTACATTTAAATACATAGCAGCGGAAAATAATACAATGCACAACTAGAAGGGATATACGGATACAAAGCTTTCCGGATATCATTCCAGCTGTAAACCAGGATCCTGTGAATATAAATCTGCAAAACCGAAACTACTAGCTGCCCGTGTCAAAATAAGGGCACCCATAGTTTAGGTTAAAACAATAAACTCCAGGTCAGTCATGTGACTGGTGTGAGAACTAAAACAGTTATTAATCTTTATTTTAAAACATTAGGTAAATCAAGGGACCACGCCGTATAACACGGAACGGGTTTCCTCCCAAGAATACCAGTGCATAAAACAAACAGCGCAATGCTAAATAAAGAAAAAATGAAGCTGTTATAAGACCCAGGTCCCATCACACAATGCAACGCAGTCGAGGATAGGGTTTTCCCTTATAACAGCCAAAGAATGCTTGATACGTTTAAAACAAATCATTTGATACTATTATAAGTGCATAGTGTATAAAACCACTTCAAATCATAAGTATCAATCATAGGCGGCATGAGCGCCCCATCCCACTATGTCGCCATATATAGGTTATACAATCGAAATCGCAAAGTCTCGTATTTGGAAATTGGACTTCCATCTATGAACCGAGGCAAAAGATAGTCCTCAACCGATTCGAGACTGTCTAGCCCGAGCCTCAGGAACAGCCGCAACTGCCCCTTGGATCGTCAGGGCCGGTCCACCGATGTGGATTATTATGCCTGAACACTACGTCTCCCCACCCTATGGGGTGTAAGTCTGGTCCGTCAGCCGACCAGAATGCATCGGCCGAAACCGATATAACCGAGGCGCCTCGCAACCGCAACAACCACATAAGTCAAACTCGTCAGGGCGTGTAAAACCACTGACGCCACTTCTAGCTAGAAAGAAACGCAAGTCCTCCCTGAGGTCCGTCTCCCGTTTTTGGTTCATACCGGGTGTGAAACACGCGAGGTAAACGTTACACAAAGCTACGCCACAAAGGCCGTGCTTTGATCATCACCACAAGACTTTGCTTTTCAACAGAAGCCTCGATCAATTGCCACTTAGGCATGCCACACAGGCAATTCACTCCATGCGTTTGATATCCATCAATATATAACCCCTGAGCTCGTACGTCTCAGAGAAGGGCGTTAAGCAAGAGAATAAATTCTCCGCCGCCAAACAGATATATATTTAATAGAAATCAAACACACAGACTAAAATCCAATGTCAGACACACAGTCCATTTACAAGTCCGTTCTGGGTCTGAACGAAACCGGAGGCACCTAGTACCCCGCATATCCATCGATCTCCAAGTACGTCTGGACGATCACTAACTGTTTCCATCTTCTTGGGTGTACAGCCCAATCAAGATCATCAGTTATCACCCAAACGACGTGAAGACCTCCGGTCTTCGACCATCGTCTTCATCTTCGACTTATCGTCGTATCAGTTATTCAGAATGGGATAAACCCGGTCTTTCCGAATAACTCGCGTACATTTTAAATAAGTGTTACACAAACACAACATACGCCTCATTCCAATTCATCAGTCACTAACCGTAAATTAATCAAGAGAATAATTTCCCAAATATTAACCCCGAAGGCCGAAACCAACATCAGATCAATATCCAGAAAACCATTCTGTTTGGCCAACCGACAGTTAGTTTCTAAATTTCACATTCATAGGGAAATGTTCCCATTAATTTTATCCAAGATAAATTCCTTGAATTTTTTCTTTATTCTATTTTTGAATCTCAATTCAAACTAGTCGGGATTAGCGAACCTTACCGAAGTAATCATTTGTTTTAATTTCCCAATCCCAACCTATTCATCCCATGAAGTAAAACTGGTAATACTTCATATCTAACACCATGGTGTTATCGGTAAATTCAATTACCATTTCGCGTTCAAATCTAATTAAAGATTTAACTAACGCCTGGAGCAAAACTGGTGATACTCCATTTCGATTATTTCAATTCTAAACCACAAACAGGTATTTTTCAACCACAATCAATCAATTTCAACCACAAACAATTCCAATCAACCATTCGCTATCAATCATTTTTCACACCAATCACAACAAATAAATATCGTCCATGGTTTGTGGACGATGGGCGTATATATATATATATATATATAAGCATTTCACTTCTATTTCAACACATATATAATTTTTTTTCGACGCATATATAACTTATACATCGAACGTACAACTTATACAACGCTTATACATGTGGTGTACAACGCTTATATAACTCATACATCGACTATATAATTTATACATCATCGTTTTCCATATCGTTTATAGTTTAGAAATCTCACATTGGGTTCCACTCCAACAAAAACAGCAGAAGGCTCAGAAAAATACGCGGTCTCTTCTAGAATGTAGAAGACGTCCACATGAGTCCACTATCTCTTGTTTCACTGAATTTCATCAACAAACGAAAAGGATATGATTTTTACAGTGAAATCAAAAACCATAGCGCTTTAAACTCTATAATATAGCTTATTTAAAATAGGCCGTATATCTCTCTGAAAACGGTTGAACTAGGGTTCGATTTTTACTTCCAATCCGTAAGGTTGCAGCCCGATTGGATGACACAACATCGAAGACCCTCTAACGGTGCGCAGATCGAGGTAGGTGGGGCCCCTAGCGACGACGCGACGGAGGAGAAATCTCGCCTGAGGCGGCTCAACTTCGTGAGGATGATTCTCCCAAAATACTTGACGAAAAAATCTGATTCTTGTCTTGATTTAAAGCCCTCTCGACGCTCTAAAAAAACTCCAAAGGAGGGGTGGGTTTCGTTGAGTGTGGGAGGAGAAAACGAGGGAGGAAGGTTCGGACAATTTCCGTCGTCGATCTATGGAGGAAGGAAGAGAAAGCGGGGTGAGAGAGAGTGAGTTGGCCCTATGAATTTTTTTATTATTTATATATTTTTAAATTTCGAAAATACCCTCTTTCATACACGAACCCCAATTCAAACCCAACGACTGTCGTCCCCAACTAAATATCCCCATTCTGAACACAATGGGATATGTTTTGTAGGCCCATTCGACTGTTTCGGTCAGTTTTCCTTCAAATTAAAATATAAAACATTCAATATTTGATTTGAACGTACATTTCAATTTGCCGAGGCCACATATTGATTCTAAAAATTCCCAAAAAATAAATCTAGCTATGTGTTAATGATATGGTCCCAACAAAGCTAGTTTCGTCGAATTCTGAGACCATTTGAAAAATGGCTCATTTCTGGTCGATCCAATATAACTGTAATTGACCAAAACACCTTTTCCTTTGCCATGCTCACATACTAGCTTCAAAAATTATGAAATTTGAAACCTAGCAATAATTTGAGATCCCGGATCCAACAAAAGTGGTTTCGTCGAATTCTGAGGTCGTTTGCAAAATGGCCATTTTTACGGGCTATATAAACTCTATAGTGACCTTTCTAAAAATTCATTTGGCTATAACTTATGCTTCCCGCTATGAAACTACGGTTTTTCAGAATCGTTAGAAAGATATTCACTAACAGATTTAAATATTTTTGGTTTGACTCAAATCCGTTTTGTTTTGCACCCGGTACAGTCAGTCAAAGTTTGAATTCAAAATTTGAAACTACCGCGCCATTTCAGGCCTTGTTTATAATTAGAATTAGTTATATTTATTTTCAAACGTCGATTCAAACTTACTTTTCATCGTTATTATTTAAATATTTATTATAAATATTTAAAATCCATTAAAATCCACTAAAATAGCCAATTTAAAATTTTAAATTGGTTCAGATTTTCCGGGTCGTTAAAATCTCCCCCACTTAAAACTTTTCGTCCTCGAAAAGGTACAAAGTCGAAAAAGATTTGATTAATCAACTCTACTTCCAATCTGGCTTCCATCCTCCAGCTTTTCAGTTTCTGAAAATTTTCAAATTCTTCAAAATTTTGGCTAACACCCGGAATTTTCGAATTTTTTTGCCATAACCTGCTTTGTATGGGGAGGGGTTTGGAAATTTATTGGGCCGTATTAGGTACCCAATAAATCCTATAAAGAATACACATATTTATAGTGATATATTCTGGTGTTTACAGGGAAGTGTGTATAGATAATAACTCCAGAGAATAAATTCTCGCCACCCTGTCAAAGCCTGAGGGAGTGTGTATTTTAATTGCTCCAGAGAATAAATTCTCGTCACCTCGTCCCGTGTGGGAAATAAATAGTCCACGTGCCGTATATAATAACTAGAGAGACGTGATTACTGTAAACTCCAGACCCGTGTGGGATTTGTTATTAATCTGGCAATTTATCGTTACAATTTATATGGTCCATATCAATCATCAGTTCAACCTGTAATATATAGTCATCACCATACAAGCCTCTCGCTCGTATGGTAAATCTTCCACCTCATCACAAAAGCTCCAAATGCTTATGTGGTATATGATGAAGTATGCTTATCTTCAAGAAGTATGCCATGTAGCGTAGTTCAAAATTAATTGTTACTATCATATGGCGACATTTATTATTACACACAGAACAACCAGCACTCCGCATCCAATGGCATTCACAGGAGTTGATATAATAATATTTCGCATCCAACTCATTAAGGTCTACCTATTTGTCCGGAACGCAAATAATTTCTTTACTCAACAGCTATCCATTTACCTGTTCAAACATATATGATACACATGTATATATTTCTATCTATTTTTATATCAGTTCAATGTGTGATTTAATCGAATAAATTCTACCATTCATTCTCTTATTGATTAAATTAACTATCGTTTTAATAATTTAATTAATCAAATCTACTATCACACAACACAAACAGTAATCAAATTGTTTTTAACTTTACAAAATCATACAAATTAATTCAAACACTCTTTTAAAATCATTCAGACTATAGAATTAAAAGTGCACATCTATGAAAAGAAAATAACAACAAAGTAGAGAACAATTGGAAATCTCAAAATATGGTAAATGTACCTTGCACCGGAGTCAATCAGAGATATCCACTTGACACTTAGGATAGGCTTTCTGAATGCTCTCCTCAGTTTCCCAAGTACAATCTCGCGGATCTCCACTCCATTGCACTTTGACTAAGTGAACCTTCTTGTTCCTCAGCTCTTTGGTTTCTTTGCCAATGATTTTTAGCGGCTCTCTTCTCACAGACAATTCTGGAGTAATTTCAATATCCTGTTGCGCTGCTTCTTCCACGATCAAGTCTGGATCATGAACGTGCTTTCGAAGTTGAGATATGTGAAATACATCATGTACTCCAGGCAACCAATCAGGCAATTTAACCCTATAAGCGAGAGTTCCAATCCGTTCAAGAATAGGAAACGGGCCAATGAATTTGGGCACCAATTTCCCTGTTTTACCGAACCGGATAACTCCTCTCATCGGCGATACTTTCAAATATACAAAGTCACCAACAGCAAACGATATATCTCTTCTTCTCTTATCGACATAGCTTTTCTGTTGGCGCTGAGTGGCGAGTAATCGTTTCTTAACGAAATCGACTTTGTCGGCAGCCTCGCGGATCATATCAGGTCCCAATACAAGTCTATTACCGGGTTCGACCCAACAAGCAGGAGATCGGCACGGTCTACCATACAATGCTTCGAATGGCGACATTGTCAGGCTCGCTTGGTAGCTATTGTTATATGAATATTCAGCTAAATGTAAATGGTCTTCCCATGATCCACCGAAATCTAGAACACAAGCCCGCAATAAATCTTCTAAAATACGATTCACCCTCTCAGTTTGACCATCTATCTGAGGATGATAAGCGGTGCTTAGATTCATCTTTGTTCCCAATTCTACTTGAAAAGCCTCCCAGAATTTGCTAGTGAATATTGGATCTCTATCACTAACTATACTTATTGGCACTCTGTGTAGTCTAACAATTTCCTTGAAACAAATCTACGCCAGACTCTGAGCAGTTCTGTTTGATCTGAAAGGTATGAAATGGGCGGTCTTCGTGAAGCGATCTACGATCACCCAAATACTGTCATTTCCTCTCCTGGTTCTGGGCAAACCATCTAAGAAGTTCATGGAAATATGTTCCCACTTCCAACCTGGAACGTCCAGCGGTTGCAACAATCCGGCAAGTTTCTGTTGGTAGCTTTTGACTAGTTGGCAAGTAGGGCATCGGCTAACATATAAAGAACTGTCTCTCTTCATCGACTTCCATCAGAAAGTGCGTTTGATGTCATTGTACATTTTGCTTACTCCCGGATGGATACTATGTTTTGACTTGTGGCATTCATCCAGTACTTCCTTTCGGAGCTCAGGAATGTTAGGAACACAAATTCGACCTTTTAGCCTTAGAATCCCATCATTATCAACCTGAAAACTCGAGGGCTCGCCTTTCTGAATTATCTCTCTGATCTTCTGAATGAAGTGATCATCCTTCTGAAGAGCAGATATTTTATCTATCAATGAAGTCGTGATAATAAAAGTGGCGATCATTACATTCTTTCTACTTAACGCATCTGCCACGACATTGGCTTTCCCTGGAGTGTATAGAATCTCAAAATCGCATGCTGTAAGGAACTCTAGCCAACGTTGCTGCCTCAGATTCAAGTCTTTCTGGATGAACAGATACTTTAACGACTGGTGATTTGTAAACAGTTCGAATTTCTCACCCAAAAGATAGTGTCTCCAGATTTTCAAAGCAAATACTATAGCCAACAACTCAAGATCATAAGTAACGTAGTTCTTTTCATGTGGCTTCAACTGGCGTCTTACATAAGAAACAACTTGACCTCTTTGGATTAACACTGCACCAAGGCCGTCTCTAGAGGCATCTGTCCAGACTTTCAAGTCCTGATTGCCGTCGATTATCGTTAATACTGGAGCCGTTGTTAATCTCAACTTTAGCTCCTCAAAAGCCTCCTCACATTCTGGAGTCCATTTGAATTTTGACTGCTTCTTTGTAAGCTTCGTGAAGTGACTAGATATCTTCAAAAAATATTTAATGAACTTCCGGTAATAACTAGCCAATCCAAGAAAACTTCGGACTTCCATAGGAGTACTAGGCTGTTTCCAGTTTTGAATAGCAGTGATTTTACTTGGATCCACAGCAATTCCTTCTTTTGATACGACGTGGCCAAGAAATTTCACTTCATCTTGCCAGAATATACATTTGGACAGTTTGGCTTTCAATACGATCTTTCTTAGAATTTCTAGAACTTGCTCCAAATGTTTTTCATGTTCGGCCTTTGATTTAGAGAAGATTAGAATATCGTCAATAAAAACCAGAACAAACTTATTCAGGACTCCTCTGAACACTCTATTCATCAAATCGATGAAGTATGCTGGAGCATTACATAAGCCGAACGGCATTACTAACCACTCATAGAATAAGTCTGGACCTCTGAGTGCTGTCATAGGAATATCCTCTTCGACAATACGAAGCTGATGGAAACCCGTAGCTAGGTCCATCCTTGAAAATACTTGTGCTCCATTCAGACGATCCAATAAATCATCGATTCGCGACAATGGATATTTATTCTTTATTGTCTGCTTATTCAAATCACGATAATCCACACATAGTCGCAGAGTACCGTCAGATTTTGGAACAAACACCACTGCTGCTCCCCAATTAGAGAAACTAGGCCTGATCAGACCCTTCCATACTAGCTGTCGTGTTTGATTGTCTAGTTCTTCTTTCTCCTTTAGGGTCATCCTCCGAATGGCGTGCACTACTGGCCTTGCGTTCGGAATTAAAGCGATCTTGAAATCAATTTCTCTTTATGGAGGTAAACTAACAACTTCTTCGAACACATCCGCATATTTCTTGACGACAGGAATATCTTTGATGAGGTCCTGTATATTCTATGTGACTATAGGGATATCTTCTGTTTGAGCTGGAGAAACATCGAGAGCTGCCCAGAAGTCTTTTCTATTTGAATTCTGAATTTCACAGGGAATGGTTATATAATCACCTGATTTAATATTCGCCTTAACGACTATGTCGGCGCATTTAACCTCAGCTTCATATTTGATCAACCAGTCTAACCCCAAGATAAGATCAAATTCTGTAAAATTCATGACGTCCGCGATGGTAGGGAACCGATAACGAGAAAAGGAAACTGGCACTCCACAAACCCAACTGAGATTGAGGGAACCCCCAACCGGATTATGGACAGTCATTGGTTCTTTGAGCTTCTTTAAATTCAAATCCAGTTTCTTAACCGCATTCTTTGCAACAAATATTCGCGACGTGCCGGTGTCAAATAGTACTTTAACTGGAATATCTTTGACAGTAAGCGTGCCTTCTAAAACATCTAGCCTTTCCTGAATAGCAGAGGGCTCAGAAGTATCGGCTACCTCATTTATATGTACTGTTTCAGATTCCTTTGATAGCTGGCACTCCCGTGCAATATGACCTGCTTGGTGGCACTTATGGCATCTCCTTTCCCCATGTGGGTTCTTTTGTTTCTTCGTGGGCTTAGATCCACTCTTGATTCGTTTCTTTAAGGGTCCGCAATTTATCGACAAATGCCCTTTCTGATGGCAGTTACTGCACATGGAAGTCGTTACTGGTTCTTTCTCAGACCTGGCCCTTTTCCGATTCACTTTAGGCTTCTTACTGACCTCAGGCATTGTACTGGCCTCAGAACGATCAGTTTCAGACTCAACTTTATTATTAGAACTAACCTCCTCTTCGTAGCGTAACATACCTTTCTTGTCGAGATCCTCATACTAGTATGCCATGTATATCATTTCAGAAAAAGGAAGCTTCACATTCCTCATCACACTATTTTGATATTTTCTTTGTAGGCCATGAATAAATCTCAAATTCTTCCTCCTTAGGTCTTTAATCAGATGAGGGGAAAAGTGAGAAAGTTCGTTGAATTTCTTATGATATTCTGGAATGGTCATATCTCCTTGTATCATATAAGAGAATTCATCACATAACCGCTCGGTTGCTTCAGGAGGAATAAATCTCTCTAGGAAAATCACTTTGAATCTATCCTAGGTGATATCACCTTATGGATTATCATTAATAATCGAATCCCACCAGAATAAAGCTCCTTCTTTGAGTTCCCAATACGCCAGTAATCTATTCCATAATGGACTCTTTGCCTAAGAATGGCGATCCACCCAGATTTCGAAATCTCTTGAATAGAACTTCTATATCTGATTCTGGTTGCAGGAGCACAACTGGCTCATTAGCTAGACGAGCCATACAATTATTTCTTCTGTTTCTCTCACTCATTTTCTAGTGCGTCTGCAAAACATAGAGACAAATACTTCAATGTAAATGTGTCTACTGGGGTGTATTTCATTCTGCTTTACTCATACTAGCATTTTACTGATCCTATCTGTAATGAGTTACTCGTCCTAGAACACTAATGGTTCTATTTCTGACGAGTTCGTTGATATGTTATATTCTAGCACTAAGCTTAACCAAAGCTCTGATACCATGATGTGACGACCCCAAACCCCGTACGTGACGGTGGCAAGGGTAATCTTTGTAATATAACACATAAACAGATAATGGCAGAACAGAATTAATTAAATACACCAGATAATGCACAAATAATACACTGGATAAATATAATCATCAGAGTTACACAGTATACAGGATCATACATAGTACAAATACAGTTCAGCTATACATAAATGTCTACAGCGGAAAACAAACATAATATATACAATAGGAGCTGAACAGCATAAAAAGAGATAAATGATAGAATCCATCTTCAGCTCCAGCTATCCAGAAAGAGCCTGCTGAAACCTAAACACAAGGCTGCCCGTGTAGAAAAAGGGGCACCCGAGTTTGCAAGTGAAACAAGCTACGAGTCAGTCATGGGACTGGTATGAGAAATCTACTTAACACATTATACAAATGGGCTAATCACAGGACCACGCCACTTTCGTGGAACGGGTTTACTCCATTGGATTGCCAGTGCTTTAAAACAAATAATTTTTTTAAACATCGCAATGCTTTTTATAAAAATGAAGCCATTATAAGACTCAGTTCCCATCACACAATGCAACGCAAACCGGAGGATAGAGTTTTACCTTATAATGACCAAAATATGCTTGATACGAATAAAACAAAAGGATTTGATATTATTACTAGTGTTTATAGGTTTCCAAAAAAAATTCAATCATAACTATCAATCATAAACGGCGTGGGTACCATATATCATGTTGCCATATATATAGGTATACAATCAAAACCACACATTCATGTATTTGGAAATTGTATTTTCGTCATGAACCAAGGTAGAAGATAGTCCTTACTGACTTCGAGATGCTCTAGCCCGTGTCTCAGGCAAGTACTCAGTCAAGCCTTTGGATCGTCAGGGCCGGTCCACCGATGTGGATTAAAATGCCTGAACACTACGTTTCCCCGCCCTGTGGGGCGTCAATGAGCCAACGAATGACTCCATCAGTCCCGGATCGACCGATATAACCGAGGCGCCTCACAACAGCAACAACCACATAGGTGAAAATAATATAAATGTCAGCTAGTTCAAGCATCGACACCACCTCTAGCTAGAAGGAAACGCATGCCCTCCCTGAGGTCCTTCTCCCGTTTCTGGTTCATACTGAGGTGTGAGGCTCGCGAATTCACGTTATACACAAAGCTATGCCACACAGACGGTGCTTTGATCATCACCACAAGACATTGCTTTTCAACAGAAGCCTTGATCACTGCATCTTAGCATGCCACACAGGCAATTCACACCATGCAATTAATGGCTATCAATCACACAGAATGAATTCCAATGTCAGACACACATTCCATTTGCAACTCCGTTCTGGGTCTGAATGAAACCGGAGGCACTATATACCTCGCATACCCATCGGTCTCCACGTACGTCTGGACGATCACCACTCATTATCCATATTTCGGGATGCCTCCCAATTAGGACATCAGTTACCATCCAAACGAGGTGAAGATCTCTGGTCTTCGACCACCGTCTTCATCTTCGATTTCTTATCGTCGAATCAGTTATTCAGAATGGGATAAACCCGGTCTTTCTGAGCAACTCGTGTATATAAATAACTAGTGCTACACAAACACAACATACGCCTCATTCCAATTCATTAGTCACTAACCGTCAATCAGTAAGAGAACGATTTCCCAAATATTAACCCCGAAGGCCGAAACCAACATCAGATCAAAACCTAGGAACCATTCGACTCAGCTAACCTTCAGTTAATTTCTAAATTTCACATTCCACATCTTTTATAATATTTTATAACGATTTATCACTATTTTTATTTATTTTAAAATAGCCAATTTATTCAAACGTCGCTTCGGGCCATAACGCGGCCGTGGGGCTATTTTTCTTCAGATTTGATTTACACATATCTGAAAATCTAACCATTGGATCTTCACAAATTTTATATCATTAGAAAGATCTTTTCAAAACGAATCCAACGGTTCTAGTTTTGGGAAAATCCGACGGTCGGATCTCCCGATACAATCGTTTGAAGTTTCGATTTCAAAATACGAACTGCAACGTCGTTATTCGATTTAATTTAATTATATTTATATATATATATATATATATATATATAATCGATTCTGGCGCTGTTTTTCTCCAGATTTGAATTAAACATTCCAGACAATCCAACCGTTGGATCTTCAAAAAGTTGGTGTCGTTGGAAAGATATTTCCAAAGCGGACCAAACGGTTTTGGTTTTGGGAAAATCCGATGGTCGGATCTCCCGCACTAATCGTTTGAAATCACGGTTTAAAAACACGAACTACAGCTTCGTTATTCGATATATTTCAATTCTATTTATATATATATATATATCGATTCTTCGATTTTAAAACTATATTCACTTTATACATTTGATAAAAATGATATTTTTATCCAACCGACAATTATTTCAACACTTCGCTATTTTTATCTATTCATGTATATAGTAAAAATGTGATTTTTGTTGTAAAACGATTTATTTCAAAACACGACTATTTTATATAGTTCATATAGATGATAAAAATATGATTTTTATTATAAAACAATTTATTTCAAAACACGTATACCATTCAACACATGAATTTCTATTCAACGAATGAATTTCTATTCAACACATGAAGGTTTTCTATAGTTTGCATATATATAGTAAAAATGTGATTTTTATTGTAAAACAATTCATTTCAAAACACGATTATTTTATATAGTTCATATAGGTGATAAAAATATGATTTTTATTATAAAACAATTTGTTTTAAAACACGAATACCATTCAACACATGAATTTCTATTCAACGAATGAATTTCTATTCAACACACGAAGATTTTCTATTCAACACACGAATATAGTTTCAACACATGAAAATAATTCTAACAAATGAATATTATTCAAAATTTCGGCAGCATAACGGCAGGGTAATTAAAACCGGGGTCGTCCCTAGTACGGCTCCTCGCTCTACCTTAAAGCCTCGCAACTTTTGACAATGGGGATTTCATGCATCTAGTTCGCACGTAGGCGGCATGTATATTTTTTTCATTTCCACAAACTAATCCTATGTGGTTTCAACCAAATAATTCTAAACCACAAACGGGTATTTTTCAACTACAATCAATCAATTTCAACCACAAACAATTCCAATCCACCATTCGCTATCAATCAATTTTCACACCAATCACAACAAATAAATATCGTCCATGGTTTGTGGACGAGGGGCGTATATATATATATATAAGCATTTTACTTCTATTTCAACACATATATAATTTTTTTCCAACACATATATAACTTATACATCGAACGTACAACTTATACAACGCTTATACATGTGGTGTACAACGCTTATATAACTCATACATCGACTATATAATTTATACATCGTCGTTTTCCATATCGTTTATAGTTTAGAAATCTCACATTGGGTTCCACTCCACCAAAAATAGCAGAAGGCTCAGAAAAATACGCGGTCTCTTCTAGAATGTAGAAGACGTTCACACGAGTCCACTGTCTCTTGTTTCACCGAATTTCATCAACAAACGAAAAAGATAAGATTTTTACAATGAAATCAAAAACCGTAGCGCTTTAAACTGCTATAATATAGTTTATTTAAAATAGGTCATATACCTCTCTGAAAACTGTTCGAACTAGGGTTCGATTTTTGCTTCCAATACGTAAGGTTGCAGCCCGATCGGATGACACAGCATCGAAGACCCTCGAACGACACGCAGATCGAGGTAGGTGGGGCCCCTTGCGACGGAGCGACGGAGGAGAAATCTCGCTTGAGGCGGCGCAACTCCGTGAGGGTGATTCTTCCAAAATACTCGATGAAAAAATCTGATTCATGTCTTGATTTAAAGCCCTCTCGACGCTCTAAAAAAACTCCAAAGGATAGGTAGGTTTCGTTGAGTGTAGGAGGAGAAAACGAGGGAGGAAGGTTCGGACAATTTCCGTCATTGATCTGGGAGGAAGGAAGATAAAGCGGGGTGAGAGAGAGTGAGTTGGCCTAATGAGATTTTTTTATTATTTGTATATTTTTAAATTTCGAAAATACACTCTTTCACACACGAACCCCAATTCAAACCCAACGACTGTCTTCCCTAGCTAAATACCACCATTCCGAACAAAATGGGGTATGTTTCGTAGGCCCATTCGACTGTTTCGATCAGTTTTCCTTCAAATTAAAATATAAGACATTCAATATTTGATTTGAACGTACATTTCAATTTGCCGGGGACACATACTGATTCTAAAATTCCCGAAAAATAAATCTAGCTATGTTTTGACGATACGGTCCCAACAAAACTAGTTTCGTCGAATTCTAAGACCGTTTGAAAAATGGCCTATTTCTGGTCGATCCAGTTTAACTGTAATTGACCAAAACACGTTTTCATTTGCCACGCTCACATACTAGCTTCAAAAATTATGAAATTTGAAACCTAGCAATAATTTGAGATCCCGAATCCAACAAAAGTGGTTTCGTCGAATTCTGAGGTCGTTTGCAAAATGGCCATTTTTACGGGCTATATAAACTCTATAGCGACCTTTCTGAAAATTCATTTGGCCATAACTTTTGCTTCCCGCTATGAAACTTTGATTTTTCAGATTCGTTAGAAAGATATTCACTAACAGATTTAAGTATATTTGGTTTCGCTCAAATCCGTTTTGTTTTGCACTCGATACAGCCAGTCAAAGTTTGAATTCAAATTTTGAAACTACCGCGCCATTTCAGGCCTTGTTTATAATTATAATTAATTATATTTATTTTCAAATGTCGATTCAAACTTACTTTTCGTTGTTATTATTTAAAATGCTTATTTTAAATATTTAATATCCATTAAAATCCACGAAAATAGCCAATTTAAAATATTTAAATTGGTTCAGATTTTCCGGGCCGTTACACAAATACTTTGAGGACAAGACACATCGGAACACAAACATAAGAACATTACATTATTAATTACAACAATTCCATCAGAATACAAGAATAAACAGAGTATGAATGAATAAAATACATTCAATAAATATCAGAGATTACAATACATTACATAGCAATGGAAAAATAATACAATATACAACTGAAGGAGATATACGGATATAGAGCTTTCCGGATATCGTTCCAGTTGTAAACTAGGATCCTGTGAATATAAATCTGCAAAACCAAAACTACTAGCTGCCCGTACGGAAAATAAGGGCACCCAGAGTTTAGGTCAAAACAATAAACTCCTGGTCAGTCATGTGACTGGTGTGAGAACTAGAACAGTTATTAATCTTTATTTTAAAGTTAGGTAAATCAAGGGACCACGCCATATAACACGGAACTAGTTTCCTCCCAAGAATACAAGTGCATAAAACAACAGCGCAATGCTAAATAAAGAACAATGAAGCTATTATAAGACCCAGGTCCCATCACACAATGCAACGCAAGCCGGAGGATAGGGTTTTTACCTTATAATAGCCAAAGAATGCTTGATACGCTAAATTTCATGTTTTATTATTACTATAAGTGTATAGTGTCAAAACAATTTCCATCATAAGTATCAACCATAGACGGCATAAGTGCCCCATACCACTATGCCGCCATACTAGGCTCTACAATCAAAACCGCAAAGTCACGTATTGGAAGTTGGATTTCCATCTGTGAACCGAGGTAAGGGATCGTCCTCACCGATTCGAGACTGTCTATCCCGAGCCTGAGGATCAGAGCTCGAGTGACCCTTGGATCGTCAGGGCCGGTCCACCGATGTGGATTAAAATGCCTGAACACTGTGTTTCCCCGCCCTTTGGGGCGTAAATGAGCCCAATGGCTCCATCGGCTCCACATAGTCACCGATATATCTGAGGCGTCTCGCAACAGCAACAACCACATAGGTGAAAATAATATAAATGTCAGGGCTGGTAGGTCACTGACACCACCCTAGCTAGAAAGAAACGCATGTCCTCCCTGAGGTCCTCTCCCGTTTCTGGTTCACAACCGAGGTGTGAGACTCGCGAATCAACGCTACACAAAGCTTTGCCACACAGGCGGTGCTTTGATCATCAACTACAAGACTTTGCTTTTCAACAGAAGCCTTGGTCAATTGCCACTTAGGCATGCCACACAGGCAATTCACTTCATGCGATTGATATCCATCAATATATAACCCCTGAGCTCGTACGTCTCAAAGAAGGGCGTTAAGCAAGAGAATAAATTCTCCACCGCCAAACAGATATATATTCAATAGAAATCAATCACACAGAATAAAATCCAATGTCATACACACAGTCCATTTATAAGTTCGTTCTGGGTCTGAATGAAACCGGAGGCACCTTGTTCCTCGCATATCCATCGATCTCCAAGTATGTCTGGACGATCACCAACTGATGCCCTCCTCTTGGGTGTACAGCCCAATCAAGATCATCAGTAATTATTTAAACGATGTGAAGACCTCCGGTCTTCAATCACCGTCTTCATCCTCGACACATCGTCGAATCAGTTATTCAGAATGGGATAAACCCGGTCTTTTTGAATAACTCGCATATATAATAAAGAAGTGTTACACAAACACAACATATGTCTCATTCCAATTCAGAATATTCTTTTATTCTATTATTCACATCTATTGGGAAAGGTTCCCATTAATTTTATCAAAGATTAATTCTTTTAAATTTATTCTTTAATCTTCTTTTGGATTTCAATTCAAACCAAATTATGGTTTATCCAAACTAGTCGGGATTAACGAACCTTACCGAAGTAATCATTTGTTTTAAATTTCCCAATCCTAACCTATTCATCCCATAAAGTAAAACTGGTAATACTTCATATCTAACACCTCGGTGTTATCGGTAAATTCAATTACCATTTCACATTCAAATCTAATTAAAGATTTAAATATCGCCTGGAGCAAAAATGGTGATACTCCATTCTCGATCATTTCAATCTAATTAAAGATTCATTAAAACTCCACTTGGTTTTAATCTTCCCAAAAATCAATATTAATGATTATTTAGCTTGGGAAATCCTATCCCGTCTTTAACTGGGTTAAAGAACCAATGTCATTTAAAACACGGTTCACTATAAACATAAAATCACACTTCACTGTAAATCGGGTTAAAGAACGAATGTCGTTAAAACACAGTTCACAACAAACCCAATTCCCATTTCATATTAAATACAAGGTTCTGAATAGAAAATATATCGGCTTATATTCAATATCAAATTCTACGACCAACAAATATCGTATTGGAAATAACGATATAAATATATCTTTCAAATTTCCATAACAATATCTGTATAATCACGAAATCCAACATCGAAATATTCCAAAGACAATTTCGATTCAAATCCATTCCAATTCAATTATTGGAAATTCTAGTTACTTTTAAAACCCTTTCAAATCCAATTTCTTTATTTCAAAAATAAATGGATTATTATTCTAGTTCAAAACTAGTTCATTTCGATAAAAATCTATTTTTATCTTTTCAAACATGGAGTTTTTCATCCCAATTCTTTCCAAATCATTTCTTATGATTTTACACAAATTATTACTATTTCTAATAATTTTATCAAGGCCCGTACAGTCGATTTCCATCAACGGCCATCGAACTGCACTTACAGCGACCTTTTCGGGACATAATTCCAAATCCAACCGTTAGATTTCAAATTTCTAATATTCATTGGAAAGCTCTTTTCGATACGAAACCAACGGTTCCGGTTTTAGGAGAATCCGACGATCGGATCTCCCGTAATATCCATTCGAAGTCAATGGTCACAATTCGCGAACTGCCGCGGCGCGGCGCGTTCTATTAAGACCATTTAATATATATTATATATATTTCGTCAATTTCCTTTTAAAAACATATTTTATAAATCGTTTTAAATTCATTTTCGAAACGATTTCAACTTCATATTCAATTTCTAATCAAAATTGAATATTCCACATCATCGATATACAAATGATAATATTTTCAAAACGTCATATTTTGAAATCACTTCCTTTTCTATAATCATTATAAAAACGAATATAATTGATATAAATATCATTCGTATCAAAATGGTGCATATCTAATCAACACAGCTTTATATATTTCAATAACTTCGTTATTCTATTCAACAAATGAATATTTTCTTCAACACATGAATATTTGTTCTATTCAACACATGAATATTTTTTCTATTCAACACATGAATGTATATTCTGTTCAACACATGAATTTTCTTTCTGTTCAACACATGAATTTTCTTTCTGTTCAACACATGAATTTTTATATCTTATTCAACACATGAATTTTCTTTCTATTCAACACATGAATTTTCTTTTTTAATATTCCTTATTTTCCAAATTGGAATGAGGCCCAATCAATTACCATATAATGTTAATTATATGGATCCCATACAACACATGTATATAATAGCAACGATACATAATCAACCATCATCCAGAGTGCACAACACAACTGCATAAGCATTAAATATAAATAGTTAATGCTTACACAGTCTGTCAACCAATCGATTGACATACAACTAAAAAATTGGGATTTGTGTACGTCAATATCATCCCAACACCCGTGTGGGGTTCCAATCAATCAAAAACATATTTTTATTTGTGCAGTTGGGCGATGTGTAAAATTTATCGTCCCAATCAATATCAGTCAAATCAGTGTACATAAACAAATCGTTCGATTTGTAAATGAATACTTATTTTACTTCAACACATGAATATATATTTTATTTCAACACATGAATATATATTTTATTTCAACACATGAATTATATATTTTATTTCAACACATGAATTTTATTCTATCCAACACATGAACTTATATTCTATTTCAACACATGAATATATATTTTTTATTTCAACACATGAATATATATTTTATTTCAACACATGAATTTTATATTTTATTTAAACCCATGAATTTTATTTTATTCAACACATGAATATATATTTTATTTCAACACATGAATATATATTTTATTTCAACACATGAATATATATTTTATTTCAACACATGAAAATATATTTTATTTCAACACATGAATTTTATATTTTATTTTGACACATGATTCAACACATGAATATATATATTTTATTTCATTCCACATCACAATCAATTTTCACAACACACAAAATCAAACAAGCATACAAGTCGTTCATGTTCTATGGACGATGGGTGTCGGGTGCTGCTAAGCACCGTCTGCATCCTAGTATATATTTCAACTAGAAACAAAAAATAAAAGTGTGGAGTTCTCACCGATTAGCTAAACAAATTCACCGCGACTCTTCATATGTAAGAATCTTTGCCATGCTCGCCTTTTGTCACTTTCATCTACCGTATCCACTACATATATAAAAATCGCATTTTTATATTGTTGTCATGTATATAAAAATCACATTTTTACACTGCTACTTCTATAAATATCACATCTTTAACACGATGTTTACATTGTAAAGATCATACTTTTATTTCGATGTAAACAATATAAAGATCATATTTTTATTCTAGGCTATGATATATAAAAATACTATCTTTAAAACGATTTCATTTATATGATGATCGTGTTTTTAGATCGCTACATATATTATAAAAAATCCTATTTTTGTACGATAAAAACCCCATCTTTACATACATAAAAATGTAATCTTTCTTAAATAAAATTCTAATCTTTTTTTTTTCTAAAAATCTAATCTTTATACAATTAAAAATCTAATCTTTATCTTCTAAAAATATAATCTTTCATGAATCAAAAATCTAAACTTTTCCTCACATAAAAATCTAATTTTTATTTTAAATAAAAACTCTAACTTTTATTTTCATAAAAATCTATCAAAAACAAGGCTATATATTATATAAAAAACCCAACTTTATATTAATTAAAAAAAATCAGAATTTTATAATGAACAAAATCAAATTTTTAATGTTTAACTAAATAAAAACAAACTAAATATGTAAATAAAGAACTTACTTCGTTTTAAGGAGGAGGGGTGTGTTCACGGTGGCGCAGGGGCTCAGGAGGTCGGTCGGGGGCGGCGCCGGTCGTCTTGGGCCCTGGCGGGGCGGCGGATTGGTCCACGGTGGATAGGGCGTCGGTTTTTAGGGCGTGGCACGATTTAGAGGAGGGGAGGGTGAAGAATGATGGCGTGGTGGCTGAAGGAGGGTGGCGCCATTGGTGGGGGCCCGCGAGGAGGAGCAGCGGCTGATCCATGGGGGAGCGACGGGTTTCTTTTGTTTTTTTATCTTCGTTCTTCTGATTTGAGAAAGAGGGGGGTGTACGGGGTTTAGAGATAAAGGGGTTAGGGAGTTTTAGAGAATATATGTAATAAATTAATATTTTTATTTATTTTATCCTCCAAAAAGTAACTTTAAATTTCGATCTCAAAACGGGACCCACCGCCTGTCGTCCCTAGCTAATTACCCCCATTCCAAACACAGTGGGATATGTATCGTAGGCTAATTCGACTGTTTCAATCAGTTTCCGTTAAAATCAAAATATAAATTTATATATTGATTTTGAACGCACATTTCACTTTACCGGGGCCACATACAGGCTCTAAAAATTCCCGAAAAATATTTTCTAGCTTCGTATTAATGATATGGTTCTAACGAAACTAATTTCGTCAAATTCCGAGGCTGTTTGAATAATGGCCATTTTTCAGTCGATTGAAATCAACTGAAACTGGTCAAACGCGTTTTCCTTTCCCACGCTCACATATTAATTCAAAAAATTACGAATTTTGGAATCTAGCAATAATTTGACTTCCCGGATCCAACAAAAGTGGTTTCGTTGAAAACCAAGGTCATTTGCAAAATTTCTATTTTTAAGGGCCAGAATTCCATAGCGACTATTCTGAATTTTCAACTGGGCATATCTTTTGATTCCCGCTATGAAATTTCAATTTTTCGGATTCGTTGGAAAGATATTCTCAAATAGATTCTAATATTTTTGGTTTCACTAAAATCAGGTTTATTTTTAATCATGTACATTCATTTGAACTTTGAAATCGAAATTTCAAACTACCGGGCCATTTCCAATTCCTTTTATATTTAAAATAAAATATTTATATTCTAACGACGATTTATATAAATATATACACTCTAATTCTATTCAAAATAAATTTCTCATCACTATTATTTAAAATGATTAATTTAAATATTCAAAATTCACTAAAATTGCCAAAATAAAAAGTTTAAATTGGCTCAGATTTCCGGGTTATTACAAGGAAGGTTTAGACCCGTGCTTCCCACACGTATGTAACATGATATTGATTAAAGTAAATATTTTGCAAATAAAATATCATAAAGGAATTTGGGGTTTGGATTAGGAATTTAACGGGAATTACTGGAATTAGAAACTGACTAGAAATTAGTTGAGTTGAATGACTTTCTGGGTATCGATCTGATGTTGGTTTCGGCCTTCGGGGTTAATACGTAGGGGGTTGTTCTCTTATTAGTTTACAGTTAGAGACTGATATATGTGAAAAGATATTGATGCGTGAATCAGAAATGGAAACGTTTTCCAAAGTTAATAACGTATATTATCTAAAATTTGAAAATAAGGATTTGATGAATATATGGAAACGAAAAATAGGGAAATGAATAAATGTTGATTAATGATTGATCGATATAATTTCCATCTGGAAATAATATCATTGTTTGCACATATGTTTTCCCTTGATAGTTAAATCACCGACTATCGAAGATTTTGACCATTTCCGTTGTCAACAAGGAGAGGATATATTATCTGAAAACCACTCCGTATGGCATTAGCGTTGTGAATCAAATATGATGAAGATAATTGAAGATGGAGTTATGCAAGGGCTGTCCTATTTACAGAATAGTGCCTTCGGATTGTCCAGTCCTAGGACAACTTGAATGGACGAATGTCTGATAGAGTATATCTGGTAGATCGTGTAAGTTGATCGTTCCAAACATATTTACGTTGGTGGCGGAGGAATTCGTTTCTCTTAGCTTATACCCGTGGTGTTTTTGGGGGAATCAATTTGTGATTTGACGGGTATGACGATGTGGCATTCAAAGTAAATAATGGAGTGGTCTATTAAAAGATACGTTATGACCTCAAGCCTCATCAACTGGGAAATGACAGAAATCGGGCAGGCAACATGGCTAAGTGGGTCGCACCCAAGTAGGGTATATTGTCACCATCTAGAGAATATTCATATATGTTACTTCTTTCAATTCTGTATCTCCCGGGAACGGTTATGTTGGTTTACCAATCGTAAGGTGATAATATATTCGATACACTCAAGAGAAATGAGTGGTCGGTCTTATGTGGCCGAGTTACAAGATGTTCTTGTTGAACTCCAGTGTATCGCTTCTAGAGTACACTGATCGGAAGGTGGATCCATACCTTGTCATAATTGAAATCCATACCCCAATAAGAGCCCGCGGTTTTGATTGTATATTATATATGTAGAACGTGATATGAAAGCTTTTCTGCTAGATTTCTATTTACTTGATCTAGACATTATTATAATATCAAACAAGTATCGTTTTAGAAAATATTTTGGGTTATCGTAAGGTAAAAACCATCTGTGTTTATGTGTGGATCGGTCTTACAATTATTCTTTGTTCAAAAGATTTTTGAAAGTTAAATAAAATGATTTGAGTTTGCTCACACCAGTCACATGACTGACCCAGAGTTTATTTTGTTTTGTTTTCCCTAAACTGTTGGGTGCCCAATTTTGTACGGGCAGTCAAGTAGTTGGGATTTACAGATACTTAAAGAGCTAGAGCAGGATGCTTCAGGATTATATTGAATGTTATTTCCGCTGTGTTGTAAGTGTTATACTCTGATAACGGTACTGTATACAGATACTGTTTTATTTCAAAGTTATGTTTTGAAATATATTTATTCGTTCCGCTGTGAGATTCGTGTTTACTCTGATGTTGTATGTTCTTCTTCATCTATTCTAAGTTTCTATCGTATCCATTCTTACCCTCTAATTTCTTTCATGGACTATACGGTTTTTACGATGCTTGAATAGTCGACATTGAGTTTATGTCGGTTACTCAGGATCGTGAATTACCCAGGTCGTTACAAAAATAAATGTTATTATGAATCTTGTTTTACACAAGTTTAAATTTCATTTATAATAAAAGAACAATTGCTATTCATTTTATTTATAATGAAATATCTATGGAATTTCACAAATAGTTAATGATCTTTAAAAATCCTTAACTGTGATGTACTTGACATAAATACAGAGTGGTTTAAACTCAATGATTTAAATTCGGCACACCTTTGGCATTGCCAGTTAGTCCACTTAAACAAGAAAGTATATCAAAAATCTATAATGATAGTTTCTGAAATCATTTGGTTTTGAATCATATGAAGAATGCAAATCTTATTTATTAGGCAAAATAACTGAATCACCTTTCACTTGACACAGTGAATGTGTGATAGTTATTGGATCTCGTACATAATGATGTACATGGAGCAATGAATACATAAGCCGAAGGTAGGTTTTTATTACTTCATTATATTAACTGATGATATCAGCAGATACAATATGTGTATCTTATGAAACACATATCAGAATCCTTTGAAAAGTTCAAAGAATCCAAAGAGTAGATAAAAACCAATTATAATAGAAAAATAAATACTTTTCAATCAGATCGAAAAAGAATATTTAAGCCAACTATTTAATGACTATCCAGACAAGTTTAATACTGTTTCGCAACTCACTCCACCTAGAACACCATTATATTTGTGTCTGAAAGGAGTAATAACACCTTATAAGATATGGTACGACCAATGATAAGTCATATAGATCTTCCAATAAATTAAATTTAGAACAATTGCATTTAATCCTACTAGAATGATTTCAAAGATGCCATATAAGATATGGACTAGGAAATGTCCTAGTGTGTCTAATGCGTAGATTTGGATGCAAGTTGTAACACCTCGTAATTCTGTTAATATAAATATTCACAAATTTAAGAATAACTAATCTCAGACGTGAGAATTGTGGGAAACGGGTTGCGCCATTGTGTTTGTCTCGGAATTCTGGTTGAAATAGAGTCCGAGTTTGTGTGATTTGGACTTCGTATGAAGGAGATATAGCCATCGGAAGTTTCAGAAAATTCAAAATAGATTTCAGAAAATTTAAATTTCAAATTCGAAGTCAAATAGGCTAGGCGGGAAATTTCCCGCCCAGCACCCAGGTCGACTGGGCAGTCGACACCCCCAGGACCAGGTCGACTGCGCAGTCGACCTGGGTGTCGACCTGGTCCAGTCGGCCAGATTTTGGCTGAGCCCAATCTTGAGCTGCTGATGTGCCTCTAGGGCTGAGTTGGCTAATTTAATGGTTCAGGTTACTTCTGAGTTGACCTGACGGTCTAAATAAATCCTAAACTCTATATATACCTAGGTAGTCTTTCACTCTAAAATCACATGAAAAATAGAATAGCCGCCATCATACCGTCGCCATGGAACTCAGTGTAGCCGCCGCCAACTAAGAAGGAAGAAAGCTAATCAAAACTCTAATTCTACTCAACTCTAAAGGAAATCAAGACTCTCTTTCTTTTCTAATTGTGAGTATGATGATCTTAACAAGATTATTAACAAACTAATTAGATTAACATGTGATATGGATCATAAGAAAATGATGTGAATTGTCATATATGTTGTTGTAAACCTTATGCTATCATGTATGTTGTAAATCCTATGTTATGTGATGATGATATACTATATGCTGTAAATCATGCTATGATGATATTATATATGTTGCAAGTTTCTATGCTAAGTTGCGATGTTACAAAGCCATGATGTTATTATGTTGTAGTTAGCTTATGAATCATGATGTTGATTATATATATTTGGGCTATGATGATTCACATGATAAATCACATGTACCTATGCAAGTTTAGATTTATTAGTATGTATAATCTCACATATTGTATGACATCTTTTAAGATCTAGAATTATGACATCTATTTAGATCTAGAATTATGCTATGACATGTGTGAGTTCTTTGTGTTAGATGCTAGTTCACACCATCATTATGTTGCATAAACCACATATGCAAGTTTATACATGAACTTGAGTTATGATCATATTATGTAAGTTGTGACGTTTAACCAAACAAGTTGACACCTTTAGATCCATGACATGTGTAGTTTTATGCAAGTTTCACCCCTATTATGATTAGATCTATTTTATTTGTCTATATGTTGTGATAATTTATCTTTGTGCTATGAGTTAGACTATTCGAGTCTAACGTATATTTTGCGTTGAATAAGCGAACGTATAACGTGGGGTAGGGGTAATATTAAGGATTTAATATTAAGAAATTGGGGTGCAATTGGTATGATTTTGCATACCGTAAGTGGATGGCCATAATTGAGTCAATTATGGACATCATTAAAATTGGAATTAATTAATGATTTGAATAGTGATATATTTAAAACTGTGGTAAAAGATTATAAGTAATAATCAATGCTTAGGACACGAGGTTGGACCCGTTTGTGACGTAAACCTGCCCGGACCCGACCGGCAAATCCAGTAGTCACAAATGTCAGCCCAATGTGAGAGGTCCTAGGCCCAAATTAAAGCATAACAGTTGTAAAGACACGAGGTTAGACTCTTTTAAGGTATAAGACTGCCCGGACCCGCCTGGCAAATCCAGCTGCCATAAATGCCAGTCTAATGTGAGAGGTCCTTATAAGGTTATGTCCTTAATGAATTAAGAAATACTTAACCAGACAAACATGTGAGGTGGGACATGGGGGTTAAGTAGGTGCCTTGGGTGGCATGAGGAATCTAGTGAGTGCCTTTAGTGGCATTTGAAATACGATTAGTAAGACTTAACCAAACACACATGTAAATGAACATGACTAATGGGGTTAAGTGGGATATACTAGTGGGGGACAAACTTAGGTGGATAGCTTGTGGTAAGTAATTGGGGGCCCATTTCAACCAGTAAACCAAACGTATCTTTGTGGGCTCGACCCAAGTCGAGGACGGGACACACACTGGGCTTGACTATAAGAGGCCAAAACGGGTTAGCGGTGGCAACGCAAGTCCAACGGGTTTCATATGCGTGTGTGGACCCGGGCTGGTAGGTAAGTCGTTGTTGCATCGTGTAGGTATAAGCCGTGCATTCTCAAGTTGTATCGGGTTGCCATTTTAGGGGAGTGATACACCCCACTGTGGGGCCAGCACGGCTATTTACGAGTAGGGAGCCGATCGAAAGTGGGTAGTGGGATACACCTGGCGGAGATAGGGGCAGGCGGCACCTATGTAGTCAGCTAGGGGTACACAAAGCTATTTATATAATTTCTAATTCGGTGAGTGGGATCAACCTTTAGGGTGACTGGTGCGGTGCAGTGTAGTAATTATTCGTTAGTAATTAGGTGTGCCTTTAACGTTATCTTTATATGCTCTTCCATACCCAATAGTTCATAGACATTTCCTTGTTTTCCAGCTTATGCCTTAGTCTAGTTATTTTGATAATAGTATTGTTGGAATTATTATACTCGCCAGACTTTATGTCTGACCCCCTCCATTTCTATCTTTTTCCCCCTCCAGGTCCTCAGGGTGGACCCAGCTCTAGTGGAGTCTGGTTGAATTGCTTATACTCTCTTTTGGAAAGCTTGGACCGCTGAAGTAAAGTCCAGCTTGTTATCTTCTTTAATGGCTATTTATGTAATGGGATTATGTATTTTGTTTTATCAAGATGGATATTGTACTTGACTTTGATTTATGGTTTTATGATGTAACAATCATGTTTAATTTCCGCTGCAATGAAATAAAGTTTTAGATTTCCAAGTACTACTTATTATCTGTCTTGTTGTAATTTTTCTGTTCTATATTCACTTAAAACCTCCATGGAAAGTTAATGCAATCCCTTTGTGAGTGACATTAATGGACGTGGGGTGTTACACGTGGTATCAGAGCTTAAGGTTACCAGAACAGATAAAATTTTTAGAAAAACTATTTTTCTAAAGTATTTTTGGAAGAAGAGTTTTCAAAAACATGTCTTGATGAGTAATTTAAAGAGGAAAGTTTTTATGAAAAACATAATCCCCAATAGCCATATATCTTTATCTTTCGAATTCTCCATTTTGAATCTTTCCTTTTTTGTTTCAGCATGGCTGAAGATCTTAACCTTTCGGATGGTGTAACGATACAAGGATGGTATAGGAGGTTATTAGAGGCTAGGGCCGCTGTAGGTCCAGCCAATGTTCCTCCACCACTAGTTGCACCCGCTCCTCCTCCTCCCCCTCCTCGTGCTGATACTTTTGCAAAGACATGCAAGGAATTTAAGGCTATGGGTGGAAAACCTTTTCAAGGGTCAGAAACGTTTGTGGAAGCTAGAGATTGGCTTAAGGAGGTGTAACACCCCGTATTTCTGTTAATACTAATATTCACAAATTAAAAGAATTAATATTGAGAATTTGCACGAAATAGCCTTAAAAAGGCATATAACAAATTTGAGATATGTGAATTGCCTTAAAAGGCGAAAAATGGAATTAAGACATTAATTAGAAAATTAATGTGTAGAAATGGTCATAAGTTAATTATGGATTAATTTGAATTCATGAATAGGTGCGTGTGTATATATATATATTTATATATATATATATATATGGGCAGTTAATGTAAACATGAATAGAAGTTTATTAATTTGCTGAGTGTTTGCTGAGTCACTTCTGACTCATTGCTGAGTCAATAAGATAAACCCCATCTTGTCTGAATGGCTGCGGTTATTTCTAGGTTATATCTAATGGCCTAAATGAATCCTAACATCTATAAATAAGTGGGTAGACTCTAACCCTAAATCACTTGAAAAATTGGAGAGCTACCGACATGCCGTTGCCATGGAGTTCAGCATAGCCGTCACAAACTAAAGAAGAAGAAGGCCTAATCTACAAACTAAATCTACTCAAATCAAATCAAAAGCTCTCTCTCTTTCTATTTCTCTTCTTTAAAATTGTGAGTATGATGAATCTCACAATATTATTATAAAATAATTTGATTAAGTTATGAATGGATCACAAGAAAGTGATATGAATTGTTATGTATTTGTAAATTATGTTGTGGATCTCTTGTTATGCTATTATGTTATCATATATATGTTGTTATGTTGTAGTGATTATGTTGTAAATAATACTATGCTATGTCATATGTGATTAATCATGCTATGTTATGTTGTAAATCATATCATGCTATGTTGCAAATTATGATATGCTATGTTGTAAATCTTATATATGTTGTAGATCTCATATTATCACATATGTTGAAATACTTATGTTATATGGTAATGATGTCATGTTAAGTTGTGTTGAATCATACAAGTTGTAAAATCATGATGTTAGTATTTATGCGAATTGGATCATGTTTAAAGTTTATGTTTTTTTTTATAATAGATCTTGATTATGGGAATTTGCCTATTGGGTTAGGTGTACCCATATACATGAATCTACAAATTAATTGGATCTTGAATATGGGAATTTGCCTATTAAGTTAGGTGTACCCATATACATGAATCTATGATTAAATGAATTTTGATTTTTGGGAATTTGCCTATTGAGTTAGGTGTACCCATATAAAACCATATTTTTAATGATGTTGATTCACACATGTCCTATACAAGTTTATGAAATTTGATCAAAATCATATTATGTGAATTATGAATAAGTTGACACCCTTAAATCCATGACATGTATAACCTTATGCAAGTTGTGATGTATGCAAGTTTTACCCCTTGTTATGATTTATTTAGTCACATATATATGTTATTGTTGTGAATATTTTCTTTTATGCTATGAGTCAGACTAATCGGGTCTAGCATACATTTTGCGAATAAACGTTCAAACGTGGGGTAGGGGTAATATTAGGAAATTAATAAATTGGGGTGCAATTGATATGATTTTGCATGCCTTAAATGGATGTCCATAATTGAGTCAATTATGGACATTGTTAAATTTGGAATTAATTAATAATTCAAGTAGGGAATTATTAAAATTGGGGAAAGTGGATTATTAATAATAATCAATGCTTAGGACACGAGGTTGGACCCGTTTGTGACGTAAACCTGCCCGGACCCGCCCGGCAAATCCAGTAGTCACAAATGTCGGCCCAATGTGAGAGGTCATAGGCCCAAACTAAAGCATAACAGTTGTAAAGACACGAGGTTAGACTCTTTTATGTTGTAAGACTGCCCGGACCCGCCCGGCAAATCCAGCTGCCATAAATGCCAGTCTAATGTGAGAGGTCTTTATGAGGTTATGGCCTTAATGAATTAAGAAATACTTAGCTAGATAATCATGTAAGGTGGGACATGGGGGTTAAGTAGGTGCCTTGGGTGGCATGAGGAATCTAGTGGTTGCCTTTAGAGGCATTTGAAATACGATTAGACTTAACCAAATACACATGTAAATGAACATGACTAAGTGGGTTAAGTGGATGGACTAATGGGACAAGCTTAGGTGGAATGCTTGTGGGAAATAATGGGGGCCCATTTCAACCAGTATCCCAAAACGTATCTTTGTGGGCTCGACCCAAGTCGAGGATGGGACATGCATGCTGGGTTTGACTATAAGAGGCCAAAACAGGGAGCGGTGGCAACGCAAGTCCAACGGGTTTCATATGCGTGCGTGGACCCGGGCTGGTAGGTAAGACGTTGTTGCATCGTGTAGGTATAAGCCGTGCATCTCCGTTATATCGGGTTGCCACTTTAGGGGAATGATACACCCCACTGTGGGGCCAGCACGGGTATCTACGAGTAGGGAGCCGATCGAAAAATGGAAAGTGGGGTACACCTAGTGGAGATAGGGGCAGGCGGCACCTATGTAGTCAGCTAGGAGTACGTAAAGCCATTAAGAAAGTTTCTAAGTGAAGCTAAGTGGAATCAATCTTTAGGGTGACTGGTGTGGTGCAGTATAGTTTTTATCCTTTAGTATTTAGGAGCGCCTATAACGTTTCCTTTAGCGATTGTCTATGTCCTTAATCTGCTCTTTCATAGACATTTCCTTGTTTTCCAGCTTATGCCTTAGTCCAGTTATTTTGATAATAGTATTGTAGAATTATCATACTCGCTAGACTTTATGTCTGACCGCCCCCCGCCCCCCTCTTTTGCATCTTTTTCTCCCTTCAGGTCCTCAGGTTGGGCCAAGTTCCAGTGGAGTCTGATTGGATTGCTTATCTCTTGGAAAGCTTGGACTGCTGAAGTAAAGTCCAGCTTGTTATCTTTCTTTTTAATGGCTATTTATGTAATGGGATTATGTACTTGTTTTATCAAGATAGATATTGTACTTGACTTTGATTATGGTGTTATGATGTAATCAAACATGTTTTGACTTCTGTTGCAATTGAAATAAAGTTTTTAAATTTCAAAGTACTATTTTATATCTATCTTGTTGAAATTTTACTGTTCTATATTCACCTAAAACCTCCATAGAAGTTAATGCATTCCCTTTGTGAGTGACATTAATGGACGTGGGGTGTTACAGGAGGTGGAAGAATTGCTGGAAATCTTTGAAGTAGAAGAAGGGAGGAAAGTCAAATTAGCAGCTTGGTTAATGGGCCTCGTTTTGGTGGGAGGTCACTAATGGGGAGCGTCCTGTTGATTCTTGAGCGGATTTCAGACGTAGGTTTGAGGTAAAGTTTCTCTCAAGGGCAGAAGAGAATCTATACATGGAAAGGTTCTTGACATTAAAGCAAGGAAGCTCATCAGTGAAAGAATATGTCAACAAATTTAATCAGTTAGCAAGGTTTGGCTTGGACTTAGTGAACAAGCTGGAGAAGAAGGCTTTGAGGTTCGTTAATGACTTGAATGAGCCATTGCAGGGGTTGGCTATGACCCACATCCCTATGGGGGCCACCTTTGAGAAGCTAGTAGACATGGCACTCATGCATGAGGAGAAAGGCGCTAATGCTAATAAGGCACCCGAGAAGAAAGGGGATCAAAAGAAACCACAACAGCAAAACAAGAAGGGTGGTAAAGACAATAATGGCAAAGGAAAGAAAAGATGCTTTAACTGTGGGACACCAGGCCATCTCAGCAAGTATTTCAGAAAGAAAAAGAAGACTGGCTGTTTTCACTGTGGTGAAGCGGGGCATCTAGTGAAGGACTGTCCAAAGAAGGGGCAGGGCAGGGTCTACCTCGGGAGGACAGGTGCGGGCTCTTATGGCACCAGGGCAGGCAAGGGGACAGGTTCAGGCTCTCGCGGTCCCACCGCTGCAAGAACGAGGTAGAACCATTTCTGTTGAAAGCTTAGTTTTTCTGTTTGATCATCCTGTCCGTACCTTATTCGATTCGGGCGCATCGCATTCGTTTATCTCTACATCATTAGTTGAATCACTGCACTTAAACACCAGTTTAGAAGAGGATCCCTTAGTTGTTTCGAATCCAATTGGGGGCTCAGCTTATTTGTCCATGATGTGTTTGGATTTGAAAATTTCTATACTTAGCGTTGAGTTTAAATGTGATGCTTATGTTTTGGGCTTCGCGGGCTATGGGCTAATTTTAGGAATGGATTGGTTATCCAGAAATGGGGCCGTTCTTCATTGTGAAAGGAGAGTAGTTAAGCTCATGACTCGCCTTGGTAACACTCTCGAAATCTTTTGTAATCCCATAAATTCCGTTATGCTAAGTTATCTAGAATCGCTTGACGCGTCTGTGGAGAATCTACGATCTGTTAGAGTGGTCCGAGAATACTCGGATGTGTTTGAGGAGGTGAAGGGCTTGCCTCCGAAGCGGGAGATAGATTTTCGAATATATCTTGTGGATAATGCAAAACTAGTATCTTTGCCAGTACGCCATATGGCTCCTCGTGAAAGGAGGGAACTCAATAAGCAAGTGAAGGAGTTGCTTGAGAAGGGGTTCATAAGACGAAGTATATCAAAGTGGGGTGCTCCAGTAGTATTTGCCACGAAAGCAGATGGGTCCCTTAGACTTTGTGTGGACTACAGAAAAATTAATAAACTTACTAAGAAAAACAGACACCCACTGCCGAGGATTGACGATCTCATCGATCAGTTAGTTGGCGCCTCAGTGTTTTCGCAGTTGGACTTAGCCACTGGTTTCCATCAGTTGAGAGTGGTTGAGGATAGCATAGACAAAACTGCCTTTAGGACTCCGGACGATTTCTATGAATGGCTAGTGATGCCCTTCGGTTTAACAAACGCCCCCATATACTTTGTTGATTTGATGAGTAGGGTGTTTAGGGAGTACCTTAATAAATTCGTGGTGGTCTTTGTAGACGACATCTTGATCTTTTCTAAGAATGAAGAAGAGCATGCCCTACATCTTAGGGAAGTGTTGGAGACTCAACGAGCGCATAACCTTAAAGCTAAATTTACTAAGTGTCACTTCTAGAGAGAGGAAGTGCGATTCTTAGTGCACGTGGTTTCCAAAGAAGGGATAGCTGTGGATCCCGCGAAGGTGGTGGCCATCCAAGATTGGAAGGTCCCTAAAAATGCTACCGAAGTTAGGAGTTTCTTGGGGTTGGCTGGCTACTATAGGAAGTTTATCAAAGACTTTGCAAAAATATCAGCTACATTGACACGCCTGACGAAGAAGAACCTAGTCTTCGCGTGGGACGTAGATTGTGATGATGCGTTCCAACGTTTAAAGAGGGCTTTGACCTCAGCTCCAATCTTAGTGCTGCCAGATGGGAGTAAGTCATTTACTGTTTATACCGATGCTTGTGGGACAGGACTAGGCGCAGTCTTAATGCAAGAGGGAAGGGTAATAGCCTATGGGGGAAGACAGTTGAGAGCACATGAGAAAAATTACCCAATGCATGACATAGAGTTAGCCGCAATTGTTTTCGCGCTTAAGTCTTGGCGTCATTATCTTCTGGGCGAGAAATTTGAATTATTCACTGACCACAAATCTTTAAAATACTTATTCTCTCAAAAGGACTTGAATTTAAGACAGCAAAGGTGGATGGAGTTCTTAGCGTCCTACGACTTCAAAATAGCATGTACCCCTGGCAAGGGTAACGTGGTGGCAGACGCCTTAAGTAGGAAAAGGTTGTCCTTGAGCCCGTTGTTTGTTGAACGGCGAAACTTAGAATTCATCTCTATATTTGATTTTAGACCTTCCGTTGACTTTGTACTCGGTTTGTTAGCATCCTTGGAGGTCAGACCTACGCTTTTGGGACGAATTGGTGAGGCACGGTGAGACAACCCACAGTTGGTTGAGTTGGTAGAAAAGCTCAAAAGAGGGGAGTCATCAAGCCATCTCCATAGGTATACCCTAGATGATAAGGGTTGGTTACGTAGGGATAGTAGACTTTGTGTACCTCGAGACGAAGGTTTGAGGAAGGCTATTCTTGACGAAACACATCATTCGAAGATGACCATTCATCCCAACGGGGACAAGATGTACATGGACATGAGATGAGTTTACTTTTGGGCCGCCATGAAGAAAGATGTGGCTGAGTATGTCGCTAGATGCTTGGTGTGCCAATAAGTAAAAGAGGAGCAAAAGAAGCCCGGTGGATTGCTTCATCCATTGGAGGTTCCACTATGGAAATGGTAAAGTGTCTCGATGGACTTTGTGGATGGATTACCAAGATCAAGGAAGGTTAATACGGGGATTTGGGTTATAGTAGACAGACTTACTAAGAGCGCCCATTTCATTCCCGTGAAAAGTAAGAGGACTTCTCCATGGTTAGCTTCTGTATACGTTCGAGAGATAGTTCGTTTGCATGGTGTTCCTTCTAGCATAGTAAGCGACCGTGATCCTATCTTCACAAGCGAATTTTGGAGGAGCTTACAAGAAACTGTAGGGACTCAGTTATGTTTGAGCACCGCATATCATCCTCAGACGGACGGCCAAACCGAGAGGGTGAATCGTATTCTAGAGGACCTTTTGAGGCTATGTATCCTAGACTTTGGGGGTACATGGGAAGAGCATCTTCCATTGGTGGAGTTCGCATATAATAATAGCTTTCAGTCTAGCATTGGCATGGCACCTTTCGAAGCTCTTTATGGACGACCTTGTCGTTCACCTACATGTTGGTGGGAATCTACGGATAAGATCTTACTTGGGCCCGATATGATTAGAGAGACTTCGGAAAAGATCGACTTGATTCGAAGGAGGATGAAGACGGCGCAAGATAGGCAGAAATCTTATGCAGATAAGAGGAGGACAGATCTTGAGTTTGATGTTGGGGACATGGTCTTTATCATAGTGTCTCCATTACGGAATGTTGTTCGATTTGGGTCCTTTGGGAAATTAGCACCAAGGTTTGTAGGGCCATTTCTTATTAAGGAGAAGATTGGACAGATGGCGTATAGAGTGGAGTTGCCTGAGAGACTTAGTGGTGTACACGACGTATTCCATGTGTCACATTTGAGGAAGTGCTTGCACGAGACCGCGGAAGTGGTAGAGCCGACCTTGCTTAGAGAGGTGGAGATAGAGCGTGATGCGACGATTCGACGAGCTCATACATGCATTCGTAGGTCGGAGATCAAGAAGTTGAGGAATCGAGAGGTCAGACTTGTCAAAGTGCAATGGGGAGATGATGAGAGCAACGCTACTTGGGAGACAGAAGCGAAGATGCGTTTGTTGTACCCTTTTCTTTTTGAGGGTATGTCTTTTAATTTCTTCTTTATCGCTTAGCTTGTACTTATCTTATCTTTAGTATGTCCTCTCGCTAGTATCTTTGACCTTTAGTTAGGATAATCCTATGGTTGAAACATGTGTTTGAGACATGTTATGTATGATGGATGCAAAGTGGATGCAAGTGTTTGCTAGTGATTGCTCGTGGATGCATATACACACACTTTAGGCACTAGATCGGCTCAGTCACTTCATATTGCATATTGCATATATATGGATGTATTTAGTAAAATGGATGTATGAGGATTTATTTCTTTATCATATGGATGCTGCATTCAGATGATGATTGTGCACGCATATAAAGATATATGTAGCATTAAGGAACTTTTGCATACATAATGGACGCATGGCACTATCATGATTTGCATTAAGGAGGTCAACTGAATCAGTGGACTGCCTGATTTTGCATTAGATATGGACATATACACACACTATGCATTTAAACATGAAAGCATTAGAAGTCTATAAGGACAATGGATGCCCGTGTTTGATGGTTGAGTAGATGGACGATTGGATGTTAGGATATACATTCTTCTTGACATGAAGATTTCGGGGTCGAAATCCTTTAAGGAGAGGAGAATGTAACACCCCGTAATTCTATTAATATAAATATTCACAAATTAAAGAATAACTAATCTAAGACGTGAGAATTGTGGGAAATGGGTTGCGCCATTGTGTTCGTCTCGGAATTCTGGTTGAAATAGAGTCTGAGTTTGCGTGATTTGGACTTCGTATGAAGGAGATATTGCCATCGGAAGTTTCAGAAAATTCAAAACAGATTTCAGAAAATTTAAATTTCAAATTCGAAGTTAAACAGGCTAGGCGGGAAATTTCCCGCCCAGCGCCCAGGTCGACTGGGCAGTCGATACCCCCAGGACCAGGTCGACTGCGCAGTCGACCTGGGTGTCGACCTGGTCCAGTCGGCCAGGTTTTGGCTGAGCCCAATCTTGAGCTGCCGATGTGTCTCTAGGGCTGAGTTGGCTAATTTAACGGTTCAGGTTACTTCTGAGTTGATCTGACGGTCTAAATAAATCCTAAACTCTATATATACCTAGGTAGTCTCTCACTCTAAAATCACATGAAAAATAGAATAGCCGCCGTCATACTGTCGCCATGGAACTCAGTGTAGCCGCCGCCAACTAAGAAGGAAGAAAGCTAATCAAAACTCTAATTCTACTCAACTCTAAAGGAAATCAAGACTCTCTTTCTTTTCTAATTGTGAGTATGATGATCTTAACAAGATTATTAGCAAACTAATTAGATTAAGATGTGATATGGATCATAAGAAAATGATGTGAATTGTCATATATGTTGTTGTAAACCTTATGCTATCATGTATGTTGTAAATCCTATGTTATGTGATGATGATATCCTATATGCTGTAAATCATGCTATGATGATATTATATATGTTGCAAGTTTCTATGCTAAGTTGCGATATTACAAAGCCATGATGTTATTATGTTGTAGTTAGCTTATGAATCATGATGTTGATTATATATATTTGGGCTATGATGATTCACATGATAAATCACATGTACCTATGCAAGTTTAGATTTATTAGTATGTATAATCTCACATATTGTATGACATCTATTTAGATCTAGAATTATGACATCTATTTAGATCTTGAATTATGCTATGACATGTGTGAGTTCTTTGTGTTAGATGCTAGTTCACACCATCATTATGTTGCATAAACCACATATGCAAGTTTATACATGAACTTGAGTTATGATCATATTATGTAAGTTGTGACGTTTAACCAAACAAGTTGACACCTTTAGATCCATGACATGTGTAGTTTTATGCAAGTTTCACCCCTATTATGATTAGATCTATTTTATTTGTCTATATGTTGTGATAATTTATCTTTGTGCTATGAGTTAGACTATTCGAGTCTAACGTATATTTTGCGTTGAATAAGCGAACGTATAACGTGGGGTAGGGGTAATATTAAGGATTTAATATTAAGAAATTGGGGTGCAATTGATATGATTTTGCATACCGTAAGTGGATGGCCATAATTGAGTCAATTATGGGCATCATTAAAATTGGAATTAATTAATGATTTGAATAGGGATATATTTAAAACTGGGGTAAAAGTTGGACTCGTTTGTGACGTAAACCTACCCGGACCCGACCGGCAAATCCAGTAGTCACAAATGTCAGCCCAATGTGAGAGGTCCTAGGCCCAAATTAAAGCATAACAGTTGTAAAGACACGAGGTTAGACTCTTTTATGGTGTAAGACTACCCGGACCCGCCCGGCAAATCCAGCTACCATAAATGCCAGTCTAATGTGTGAGGTCTTTATAAGGTTATGGCCTTAATAAATTAAGAAATACTTAACCTGACAAACATGTGAGGTGGGACATGGGGGTTAAGTAGGTGCCTTGGGTGGCATGAGGAATCTAGTGAGTGCCTTTAGTGGCATTTGAAATACGATTAGTAAGACTTAACCAAACACACATGTAAATGAACATGACTAAGGGGGTTAAGTGGGATATACTAGTGGGGGACAAGCTTAGGTGGATAGCTTGTGGTAAGTAATTGGGGGCCCATTTCAACCAGTAACCCAAACGTATCTTTGTGGGCTCGACCCAAGTCGAGGACGGGACACGCATACTGGGCTTGACTATAAGAGGCCAAAACGGGTTAGCGGTGGCAACGCAAGTCCAACGGGTTTCATATGCGTGTGTGGACCCGGGCTGGTAGGTAAGACGTTGTTGCATCGTGTAGGTACAAGCCTTGCATTCTCAAGTTGTATCGGGTTGCCACTTTAGGGGAGTGAAACACCCCACTGTGGGGCCAACACGGGTATCTACGAGTAGGGAGTCGATCGAAAGTGGGTAGTGGGGTACACCTAGCGGAGATAGGGGCAGGCGGCACCTATGTAGTCAGCTAGGGGTACACAAAGCTATTTATATAATTTCTAATTCGGTGAGTGGGATCAACCTTTAGGGTGACTGGTGCAGTGCAGTGTAGTAATTATTCGTTAGTAATTAGGTGTGCCTTTAACGTTATCTTTATCTGCTCTTCCATACCCAATAGTTCATAGACATTTCCTTGTTTTCCAGCTTATGCCTATTTTGATAATAGTATTGTTAGAATCATCATACTCGCCAGACTTTATGTCTGACCCCCTCCATTTCTATCTTTTTTTCCCCTCCAGGTCCTCAGGGTGGACCCAGCTCTAGTGGAGTCTGATTGAATTGCTTATTCTCTCTTTTGGAAAGCTTGGACCGCTGAAGTAAAGTCCAGCTTGTTATCTTCTTTAATGGCTATTTATGTAATGGGATTATGTATTTTGTTTTATTAAGATGGATATTGTACTTGATTCTGATTTATGGTTTTATGATGTAACAAACATGTTTAATTTCCGCTGCAATGAAATTAAGTTTTAGATTTCCAAGTACTACTTATTATCTGTCTTGTTGTAATTTTTCTGTTCTATATTCACTTAAAACCTCCATGGAAGTTAATGCATTCCCTTTGTGAGTGACATTAATGGACGTGGGGTGTTACACAAGTCGTTTGTTAAACGTCCTTCATCTAATAAGATCGGACCCAAATCAGATAACTATTTTGTGTAATATCCACAAGAAATAAATGAGTATTATTTCTATAAATTCTCTTAGAATAAAATGTTTATTGCTCGAATTGGTATCCTTTATAAAGAAGGTGTCCTTTATAAAGGAGAGTCAGTCTCTAAGATAATGATGGATAGAAAAAGAATTCGAAATGTCTCGGAAACCATAAAATACCATTGAATCTTGTATAGAAAAGAAATTGAGTGGGAGTGACACAATAATTCAAATGTTATTTGATAACACATTAATTATTGTAAATAATGTTAGTTTTAAAACAAGAAATAAATACTGATTCTAAGAAAGAAAAGTGTTTGGATTAAGAAGTTCAGTATTGAACTTAATTCATTGTTGATCCAATGATTTATATTACGATAACAATGTGGCTAATGCTCCGGCCTAAAACCTTAAACTTGCTATTGATCCTAACATATTTTTAAAAAATAGAATTCTTATGTGAAGCAGCTCACAAACAAAAAAACATATTTGTAAAATTGCAAAAGTTATAATGTTGTAGACCTACTAAATTAAACTTTGTCGCAGCAGAAGTTAAATAATCACAATAGTTTCATGAGTATACGATAAGTGAATGATTGACTCTAGTACAAGTGAGAGATTGATAGAGTTTATGCCCTAGAGGCAATCCATTTGATGAGATTGATAACACTGTTGATGTTATTATTTGGAATAAAAATATTTTGTTATGTTATATTTACTACGTAATATAAATGTTAACATAATAGAAGTCCTTAGAATAACAATACAGAATTATATAGTTCGAGTAAGACTTGAACTTAAGATTATATAATATACTGAGTATTATAATTCTTAAATGTCCCTAGTTAAGTTTTATTGTTTATATAGGACAACAATAAAACATTGAGACTAGTATGTTGATTGACTGATGATGACATCTCATTGATCATTAATATACGTGATATTAATGTCAAGACATAATTATGTATTGGAGAATAGTGTATTTGGTTGACCCACCATGAGATAACTACATGGAATATAATTAACAGTATTATAAGTTATTCTCATAGTGACAGTGTGTAATGGTCCTCAGACCAGAAATCATTATAATTTTATTCGAGGATATTTGTGTTTTGATATCATCTAAAATTATTCGTAACAGAGTAACGATAACGGTGATTATTAGATACATCTCGAATCGAATAAAAATTATGAATGGTCTAGATGGAAATTAACCTACAATATATATTTGTAGTGATATCCATGGGCCTCTTGATTGAGTGAGACTGTGAAATCCATGACCATGCTCAAATATTGATTTGTTTTGAACAGTCTACTCATCAATCAAGATAAACAGATTAGATTATAAAGTGGGTGATACGTTCCATGCCTCGAGTTTAATCCAGATATACAGGTTAAAAGTATTATATTACATTGATACACTAGTCCTGGAAAGGTTGTATCGGATCGTTGATCTTATTGTAACTTGGATAGCAGCGATGTGTTACTAGATACCGCTCATAGTTCATAATTTAAGTATGATTTAAATTATTGTCAACGTTATTGCAACACCCCGTATTTTCTGTGAATATAAGAGTAACAAATCAGAGAATAATTAAATTGTAACAAAATAATTAAGGGAAATGGGTTACGCTATTGCATTCGTCTCGAAATTTTGCTTGGAATAGAGTCCAAGTTTGTGCAAATCGGACTCCGTATGAAGAAGATATGGCCTTCGGAAGTTCCAGTAAAAACTAGCCCGAAATTCAAAATTCAGATTCGAAATTCAAAACAGACAGCTGGGCCGGGCGGGAAAATTCTCGCCCAGGACCCAGATCGACACTAGGGTCGACCTGGGGGTCGACCAGGGTAAATAGGTCAACACTAGGGTCGACCTCCCCTCATTTCCAGATCCGTGGTGTAACACCCCACATCCGTTAGTGTCACTCACAAAGGGAATGCACTAAGTATTGTGGAGCATTTAGGGTAAAAGATGCAGATAAATTACAAGACAGATAGAAATTAAACAGCGGAAAATAAAACTTTGCTTTATTGATAAAATAATTTGTACAAAGATTTCTTTACAATATCAGAGTGTCATCTGTCTTACAAAATAAAGAAGCATAAAAATACATTTATATTCCCCAATTTAAGCAAGAGCTAGCCATAGCATCTGAAAAGAGAATCTTCGGCAAATCTTCAAGCTGGGAAAGAGTGACAGTCCAACTTAACCTGAGCTATACTATTCCCTCCTTTACTACCTTGGGGGGGAACGGAAGACAAGAAGACGAAAGTAAAACAGAGTCAGACATAAAGCCTGAGTAAGTTCAGTAACTTCTAGCATGTGAACATGAAGAAACAAAATGACATGAATTAACTGAATACAAGTTAACACCATGATGATAGGGTTGGCAAGATTAGACAAGATTAACACAAGATATGCTAAGCTAAGATAAACTGGATATGCTCTAATACTTTTACTGCTTCGCTATTTCCTTATTATACTGGTTTCTATATCTCTACACCACCTAACTAGTGTCCCAACTAGTAACGATAATGTGATCCCAATCCCTGTATTTTCCATCGCCTTCAGGCATCCATTTATTTAGTTGTTACCTAGATTTAGTCTAGGGTTTTCTACCAAGTGCCTTCTAGATTCAACTAGAGTTTACGTTGTCTGCTGAACGCTTCTCGGATTCAGGATTTATGCCACCTAGTTCAACTAGGAATTATGCTACCTGTCGAACGATGCCCCCAAGTCTAGGACACACTACCTAGAGTAGTATATATTCCTATACTTCCCCACGCATGTATCGCGAATCGTTATCACTTGTCTAGATGCACATGTCCTGTAGTGTGCGACCCGAGTCCCGTGTCAGGGCAAATCAAGGAATAAAGAACTCGGTCGGGAGCTTTCAGATATCTGCCGATGCAGATGCTAAGGTCTGTTTTTATTCCAGTGGCTATGGTACCACTTGAACCCTCCCTCAACTAATGAAAGGCACACCTTGTAAAATGAGAACTATACGCCGGCCCCCGGTGCCCCACTATCCTATGGCCATCCTCACCCATAACTAGATAGCAAGTATATGGTCTTTTGGAGTTCTCCGCCTTTCCGCTTCACGTATCTCGATTGACTGAAGACGGATGGTAGACGACGAGTCGCTATCACAGGGCTACCGTTTGCTCGCCGAATCACGCCGGTCCATCCTAGTCTTTAGGTTGCCATGTATTGCAACCAAGGCATACCCTTGGTTCTTCTACACAGACCTTAACCTCTGTGGGGCCAGGCGGATCATCTGCAGCCTTACAGAGGGATACCAAGAGTACCCTCACGTCCCCTCGAAGCCTCGTGCTTCGTAACCCAATTCGTTGGAGCCTCTTTTTACTCAGATGGACATTTGCTACTTCCCGTGTTATACTAAGAATTACTACTTAGTTTTACTAACTAAGATTTACCCCTTAGTTTCCAGAATCGTTGTTTTCTTAACTAAGGTTTACTTAGTTCTCTTTCCCGTCAATTTGGATTGGTTAAGTGTCATAGTCAATCCAAGCTAACTTAATCCTCCTCATTTACCCTATTAAACTGGTTAAGTGTTATCAGTAATTCATGTTGACTTAGCCCCACCACAAACCAAGTTATATTGGTTAAGTATTTCTTATTACTTGACCCTACCCATTCACCCTGTATTGGTTCAGTGTTCCTTTTTAACTTAACCTTGCCCGTCTGTTTTAACTAACATGTTATTAACGGTTAAGTATTATCCCTTCATGTTTTAGACTTAACCCTATTCCTTTATCACAATCGGATGGTTAAGTGTTCAAGTTTACTTAACACTACGGTCTAGCCCAGCTAACATATCAAATTGGCTAAGTGTATTTACTTAACCCCAACCTCTAGTCTAGTTAACATGTTAATTTGGCTAAGTGTATTAACTTTACTTAACCCCTACAAATCTCATTTTGCTACCTTGAGTTTGGTTAAGTGTCTCTATGGACTTAGCCCTCCCATTCTTGTTCTAGCTTTAGTTAGATAGATTAAAGCCACGACCACTCACATTAGACAGATATTGTTGCGACTACTGGATGTGCCGGTTGGTTCCGGGCAGATTTACATCGCAACTCAGTCTAACCTCGGGTTAGGCCTATCCGTGTTTTCTAGTTCAAGGGTTTTGATCAATTTTCAAATCAGGTTTTGAAAGTAACCATCCCGTTCGTCGGACCAGTTAGGGATAGCCAGGGAGAGCAGGAAACTTGTATTTTCCAAACCCAAGCCTAGACACTATCCTCTCTATCACCCTAGAACTTTCTGGTGTGTTATTAAAAGAGATGTCGTTAAGAAACCTTTAATTTGTCTAAATTTATATTTCCTCATTCAGGCCAAATTCTATAAGTAAATTATTCCTAATTTACTTATTTCCTAATTACTCTTTTAATGTGAATTTTCTACATTCATTCTTATAGCCCATTTCCCCTTCTAAATCATATTTATGCTTTTTGGTATGTGGACTATACCAAATTAAGTGTCACTAACCATGATTTTGCTAAACCTGCCAATTACTCCCAATTATGGCAATTTCACATTTATGCCAATATACTTACCGTGCCAAATTAGCTAATCCAATTCCGATTCAACATTCTAATTCTAGACTTATTACTCTAGTTCACTATTCATGCAAATGCTAGATTTACACGTCAATACTAGATTCAAATTTCACACACATTATAATTCATGTCAAATTTATCCAATTTGCATTTCTATGAACATGCCATAATACATGTTCCCAATTTATGCCAATTTCCAAGTTAAACTACGTTTTTAGTAAATTTCATATTTTGCCCAAACCGCATTCCCACCGTTCGTATAATCGTGATTCAGTCTAGATTATAAATAAAGCTAGGTTCATAGAAAATAGGGAATGAACCAAAGATGCTATGCACCAGATAGACATACTAACTGGCATAAAGAGGGTTGAATAACAACGTCGGTTCAAGAACATGGGTAGACCTAACTTAATAGGTAAATTCCCAAGGTCTGAAACCAAAGAAAACCAAGAATAGACAGAATAGAGACGTCGGTTCAAGAACATGGGTAGACCTAACTTAATAGGTAAATTCCCAAGGTCTAAAACCAAAGATAACCAAGAATAGACAGAATAGATGATCGGGTTTAGACCCAATTTCATAGTCACAAAAACTTAAGCAACACTTTCCTAGTCATGAATCACAGGTGTTTAATCATAGATGTCCTTGTTATGTCATAGGAATTAGTTTATATTTCCTAATCAAAGACATAGGCTTAGTCAAGGAAATAATCCTCATAGTCACAGTCACGGTCATAGGCAATGTTCATAGTCATAGGCAATGTCCATAGTCATAGGCAATGTTCATAGTCATAGGCAAATGTTCATAGTCATAGGCATATGGTTTTAAGGTCCATAGTTTCATAGTCATGGTCTTATTTGTCCTCGAATCATAACAGTTCTTAATTAGGTTCAAGAGTATAGGTACTGATTCGAATAGAGAGAGAGATTTGGCATATTCTTTTATTCCTTTAATTTTATGTTACGAACAGAGAAAAACGTTCAAATCTAGAAATAACTGACTTAAAGAGATTTAGATTAGAAAAGAAAGATGGTGTTGCTATGATTCGTAGAAAATCGGTCGTTGAAGTCGTTTGAACCGCCTCTTGAATCCTAGCTTGAATCTCTTCTTCTTGAAAGTCTTTGAGCAGCATCTCCTCATGTTGATTTATTTTATATATATTATTCTACTTATTATTTAATTAAGAGGAGGAGAAGAAGCCATGTTCACTAAGAATCTTTGCAGCATAAGGGTAGAGAAGAATTGTGAATAGAGAAGGAGACTAGGGCTGTTTATATAGTGTTAGGTGGGCGAATCTGGTTAGAATGGCGTCTAGATACAGAAGAACGAACTAGGTGCAGAAAACTGGAAAAACGGGAGGGTCGACCCCCAGGTTGACTACCCAGTCGACCTGGGTGCCCCAGGTCGACTACCCAGTCGACCTGGGTGCCTTGGGCAGGAAAATTCCCGCCCATCCCATTCTGGGTCCGATTTAAATTTTGAACCTGACCTGTTTTGAAATTTTGAACTTCGCTGAATCTTCCGGAGGCCATATCTTCCTCATACGGACTCCGATTTACGCAAACTCGGACTCGTTTTCATGCAGAATTCCGAGACGAACGCAATGCCGTAGCCCAATTCCCTTGCTTTTGATTTTAACTTTTAATTTTGCCTTGATTTGTGAATCTTAGTGTAACAGAAATACGGGGTGTTACATTCTCCCCCACTTAAAAGGATTTCGTCCCCGAAATCTTCAAGTTAGGAAGACTGTGTCCTACCATCCAATCACCCATCTACTCAACCATCCAGTCACAGGCATTCACTGTCCTTAAAAGACTTCTAATGCTTTCATGTTTATATGCATAGTGTGTGTATATGTCTTTATCTAATGCAAAATCAGGCGGTCTACTGATTCAGTTGACCTCCTTAATGTGAATCATGTCAGTGCCATGCGTCCAATCTTGTATGCGAGCATCCCTAGTTATGTAAATACTACATGCGTGCACAGCCATTCATCCATATGCAACATCCATATGATAACATATCAGGCTCAACTTACAAACAAATACATATTTGTAAATGCAATATTCAAGCGTCCGAACTTGATCTAGTGCCTAATACGTATGCATATGCATCCACGAGCAACCATTAGCAATCACTTGCAACCACCAACCATAACATGTTTCAAACACATGTTTACATCCATTGGCTTCTACCTAAAGATCAAAGATACGACCTAGGTGATATACTTCGGAAAGAGAGAAACAATTATGCGTAAAGCTCCTACACAAAGAAATCAAGGATGCACCCTTAAGTAAAAGGGCATGACGCTAGATCTAGCCTTCTTGAGCTTTACTCCACTGTATCTTAACTAATTTAACTTCACGATTGTGAAGTTTCTGACCTCCATTTCCAAAGTAAACAGATGTCAACTATGATACCAAGTGTACATACCAAGATGGTTCGAGGTCCCTCCTCTAAGCTTATCCATCCCGCCATAACTATAAGGGTTGAAAGGTCACTACGTGCTTTTTAGAGTGCGTGCCACAACTATTCATCTCTCACGCAAACCATCCTAGTCGAACTCGACATCCCTCAAGTACAAGCCCCAAAGGCCTAAACCAATATCAGACAAGCACCCAAGGAATATCTCCTCCGAATTTAGACGATCTATGTGAGATGATATAAGCAAACTCGATAGCTATTCTCAAATCCCTACTAACTAAAAAAATAAACTGGTCAGACCACCAATTGGATTTGAGACTCTAGTGGGATCCTTTTACTATACAAGTGCTATGGTGCAGAGACTGAGCTGTGGAAGTGGGTATGAACAAATGCGAAGCACTAAAACCGAAAGAGTACGGACAGAAAACTAAACTCTTCCAATAGAACTTTACTACCTTTCTCCTAGGTGTGCTTAGTGGTGAAAGTATATACTTGCCCTTCTGAAAATCTTGTTCCTCGTTCTTGCCCTTGTCCTTAATTATATGCCCTATCTTACCCTAGTAAAGATACTTCCTCTTGGCTTAGGTTCTATAATTTCTTCCTTCTTCGTGAGCTAAATCTACATCCATGAATTCCTCATCCTAGGGTTGTGCTCCCTAGCCAAACTCCTCATCCCCTTCCGTGTGTAGTCATGTTGACAAATCTCTCGAAAGCTGCTTCCATCGTACAGAAAACCCTATAAGCTTGAAAGAAAACTGGCCGTAAGTGAAATAACCACAGCCCTAGATGGAAGTCGGGTACTACTTTGCCCTTTGATGAGGTTACCTCCCAGAAAGCCAGGAGCCCCAGAGACTCAAGAAAGAAGGAGACAAGAATTCAAATAGAGGAAGAGAAGATAATGCGTATGACTTTTGGGGAATTTGCCTTTAAAACAAAACTTTTCTCTGAAAATGCTTCTTTAAAAACCGTTTCAAAAATAATTTTTCAAATCCTTTATCTGATCTGGTAACCTTCAGCTCTGATACCACGTGTAACACCCCACATCCGTTAGTGTCACTCACAAAGGGAATGCACTAAGTTCTGTGGAGCATTTAGGGTAAAAGATGCAGATAAATTACAAGACAGACAGAAATTAAACAGCGGAAAATAAAACTTTGCTTTAATAATAAAATAGTTTGTACAAAGATTTCTTTACAATATTAGAGTGTCATCTGTCTTACAAAATAAAGAAGCATAAAAATACATTTATATTCCCCAATTTAAGCAAGAGCCAGCCATAACATCTGAAAAGAGAATCTTCTGCAAATCTTCAAGCTGGAAAAGAGTGACAGTCCAACTTAACCTGAGCTATACTATTCCCTCCTTTACTACCTAGGGGGGAACGGAAGACAAGAAGACGAAAGGAAAACAAAGTCAGACATAAAGCCTGAGTAAGTTCGGTAACTTCTAGCATGTGAACATGAAGAAACAAAATGACATGAATTAACTGAATACAAGATAACACCATGATGATAGGGTTGGCAAGATTAGACAAGATTAACACGAGATATGCTAAGCTAAGATAAACTGGATATGCTCTAATACTTTCGCTGCTTCGCTATTTCCTTGTTATACTGGTTTCTATATCTCTGCACCACCTAACTAGTGTCCCAACTAGTAACGATAACGTGATCCCAATCCCTGTATTTTCCATCGCCTTCAGGGATCCATTTATTTTGTTGTTACCTAGATTTAATCTAGGGTTTTCTACCAAGTGCCTTCTAGATTCAACTAGAGTTTACGCTGTCTGCTGAACGCTTCTCGGATTCAGGATTTATGCCACCTAGTTCAACTAGGAATTATGCTACCTGTCGAACGATGCCCCCAAGTCTAGGACACACTACCTAGAGTGGTATATGTTCCTATACTTCCCCACGCATGTATCGCGAATCGTTATCGCTTGTCTAGATGCACATGTCCTGTAATGTGCGACCCGAGTCCCATGTCAGGGCAAATCAAGAAATACAGAACTTGGTCGGGAGCTTTCAGATATCTGCCGATGAAGATGCTAAGGTCTGTTTTTATTCCAGTGGCTATGGTCCCACTTGACCCCTCCCTCAACTAATGAAAGGCACACCTTGTAAAATGAGAACTATATGCCGGCCCCCGGTGCCCCATTATCCTATGGCCATCCTCACCCATAACTAGATAGCAAGTATATGGTCTTTTGGAGTTCTCCGCCTTTCCGCTTCACGTATCTAGATTGACTGAAGATGGATGGTAGACAACGAGTCGCTATCATAGGGCTACCGTTTGCTCGCCGAATCACGCCGGTCCATCCTAGTCTTTAGGTTGCCATGTATTGCAACCAAGGCATACCCCTGGTTCTTCTACGCAGACCTTAACCTCTGTGGGCCCAGGCGGATCATCTGCAGCCTCACAGAGGGATACCAAGAGTACCCTCACGTCCCCTCGAAGCCTCGGGCTTCGTAACCCAATTCGTTGGAGCCTCTTTTTACTCAGACGGACATTCACTACTTCCCGTGTTATACTAAGAATTACTACTTAGTTTTACTAACTAAGATTTACCCCTTAGTTTCCAGAATCGTTGTTTTCTTAACTAATGTTTACTTAGTTCTCTTTCCCGTCAATTTGGATTGGTTAAGTGTCATAGTCAATCCAAGCTAACTTAATCCTCCTCATTTACCCTGTTAAACTGGTTAAGTGTTATCAGTAATTCATGTTGACTTAACCCCACCACAAACCAAGTTATATTGGTTAAGTATTTCTTATTACTTGACCCTACCCATTCACCCTGTATTGGTTCAGTGTTCCTTTTTAACTTAACCTTTCCCATCTGTTTTAACTAACATGTTATTAACGGTTAAGTATTATCCCTTCATGTTTTAGACTTAACCCTATTCCTTTATCACAATCTGATGGCTAAGTGTTCAAGTTTACTTAACCCTATGGTCTAGCCAAGCTAACATATCAAATTGGCTAAGTGTATTTACTTAACCCCAACCTCTAGTCTAGTTAACATGTTAATTTGGCTAAGTGTATTAACTTTATTTAACCCCTACAAGTCTCGTTTTGCTACCTTGAGTTTGGTTAAGTGTCTCTATGGACTTAGCCCTCCCATTCTTGTTCTAGCTTTAATTAAATAGATTAAAGCCACGACCACTCACATTAGACAGATATTGTTGTGACTACTGGATGTGCCGTTTGGTTCCGGGCAGATTTACATCGCAACTCAGTCTAACCTCGGGTTAGGCCTATTCATGTTTTCTAGTTCAAGGGTTTTGATCAATTTTCAAATCAGGTTTTGAAAGTAACCATCATGTTCGTCGGACCAGTTAGGGATAGCCAGGGAGAGCAGGAAACTTGTATTTTCCGAACCCAAGCCTAGACACTATCGTCTCTGTCACCCTAGAACTTTCTGGTGTGTTATTAAAAGAGATGTCGTTAAGAAACCTTTAATTTGTCTAAATTTATATTTCCTCATTCAGGCCAAATTCTATAAGTAAATTATTCCTAATTTACTTATTTCCTAATTACTCTTTTAATGTGAATTGTCTACATTCATTCTTATAGCCCATTTCCCCTTCTAAATCATATTTATGCTTTTTGGTATGTAGACTATACCAAATTAAGTGTCACTAACCATGATTTTGCTAAACCTGCCAATTACTCCCAATTATGGCCAATTTTACATTTATGCCAATATACTTACCATGCCAAATTAGCTAATCCAATTCCGATTCAACATTCTAGTTCCAGACTTATTACTCTAGTTCACTATTCATGTAAATGCTAGATTTACACGTCAATACTAGATTCAAATTTCACACACATTATAATTCATGTCAAATTTATCCAATTTGCATTTCTATGAACATGCCATAATACATGTTCCCAATTTATGCCAATTTCCAAGTTAAACTACGTTTTTAGTAAATTTCATATTTTGCCCAAACCGCATTCCCACCGTTCGTATAATCGTGATTCAGTCTAGATTATAAATAATGCTAGGTTCGTAGAAAATAGGGAATGAACCAAAGATGTTATGCAACAGATAGACATACTAACTGGCATAAAGAGGGTTGAACAACGACGTCGGTTCAAGAACATGGGTAGACCTAACTTAATAGGTAAATTCCCAAGGTCTAAAACCAAAGAAAACCAAGAATAGACAGAATAGAGACGTCGGTTCAAGAACATGGGTAGACCTAACTTAATAGGTAAATTCCCAAGGTCTAAAACCAAAGATAACCAAGAATAGAAAGAATAGATGATCGGGTTTAGACCCAATTTCATAGTCACAAAAACTTAAGCAACACTTTCCTAGTCATGAATCACACGTGTTTAATCACAGATGTCCTAGTTATGTCATAGGAATTAGTTTATATTTCCTAATCAAAGGCATAGGCTTAGTCAAGGAAATAATCCTCATAGTCACAGTCACGGTCATAGGCAATGTTCATAGTCATAGGCAATGTCCATAGTCATAGGCAATGTTCATAGTCATAGGCAAATGTTCATAGTCATAGGCATATGGTTTTAAGGTCCATAGTTTCATAGTCATGGTCTTATTTGTCCTCGAATCATAACAGTTCTTAATTAGGTTCAAGAGTATAGGTACTGATTCGAATAGAGAGAGAGAGATTTGGCATATTCTTTTTTTCCTTTAATTTTATGTTACGAACAGAGAAAAACGTTCAAATCTAGAAATAACTGACTTAAAGAGATTTAGATTAGAAAAGAAAGATGGTATTGCTATGATTCGTAGAAAATCAGTCGTTGAAGTCGTTTGAACCGCCTCTTGAATCCTAGCTTGAATCTCTTCTTCTTGAAAGTCTTTGAGAAGCATCTCCTCATATTGATTTATTTTATATATATTATTCTACTTATTATTTAATTAAGAGGAGGAGAAGAAGCCATGTTCACTAAGAATCTTTGCAGCATAAGGGTAGAGAAGAATTGTGAATAGAGAAGGAGACTAGGGCTGTTTATATAGTGTTAGGTGGGCGAATCTGGTTAGAATGGCGTCTAGATACAGAAGAACGAACTAGGTGCAGAAAACTGGAAAAACGGGAGGGTCGACCCCTAGGTCGACTACCCAGTCAACCTGGGTGACCCAGGTCGACTACCCAGTCGACCTGGGTGCCCTAGGTCGACTACCCAGTCGACCTGGGTGCCTTTGGCAGGAAAATTCCCGCCCATCCCATTCTGGGTCCGATTTAAATTTTGAACCTGACCTGTTTTGAAATTTTGAACTTCGCTGAATCTTCCGGAGGCCATATCTTCCTCATACGGACTCCGATTTACGCAAACTCAGACTCGTTTTCATGCAGAATTCCGAGACGAACGCAATGCCGTAGCCCATTTCCCTTGCTTTTGATTTTAACTTTTAATTTTGCCTTGATTTGTGAATCTTAGTGTAACAGAAATACGGGGTGTTACATTCTCCCCCACTTAAAAGGATTTCGTCCCCGAAATCTTCAAGTTAGGAAGACGGTGTCCTACCATCCAATCACCCATCTACTCAACCATCCAGTAACAGGCATTCACTGTCCTTAAAAGACTTCTAATGCTTTTATGTTTATATGCATAGTGTGTGTATATGTCTTTATCTAATGCAAAATCAGGCGGTCTACTGATTCAGTTGACCTCCTTAATGTGAATCATGTCAGTGCCATGCGTCCAATCTTGTATGCGAGCATCCCTAGTTATGTAAATACTACATGTGTGCACAGCCATTCATCCATATGCAACATCCATATGATAACATATCAGGCTCAACTTACAAACAAATACATATTTGTAAATGCAATATTCAAGCGTCCGAACTTGATCTAGTGCCTAATACGTATGCATATGCATCCACGAGCAACCATTAGCAATCACTTGCAACCACCAACCATAACATGTTTCAAACACATGTTTACATCCATTGGCTTCTACCTAAAGATCAAAGATACGACCTAGGTGATATACTTCGGAAAGAGAGAAACAATTATGCGTAAAGCTCCTACACAAAGAAATCAAGGATGCACCCTTAAGTAAAAGGGCATGACGCTAGATCTAGCCTTCTTGAGCTTTACTCCACTGTATCTTAACTAATTTAACTTCACGATTGTGAAGTTTCTGACCTCCATTTCCAAAGTAAACAGATGTCAACTATGATACCAAGTGTACATACCAAGATGGTTCGAGGTCCCTCCTCTAAGCTTATCCATCCCGCCATAACTATAAGGGTTGAAAGGTCACTACGTGCTTTTTAGAGTGCGTGCCACAACTATTCATCTCTCACGCAAACCATCCTAGTCGAACTCGACATCCCTCAAGTACAAGCCCCAAAGGCCTAAACCAATATCAGACAAGCACCCAAGGAATATCTCCTCCGAATTTAGACGATCTATGTGAGATGATATAAGCAAACTCGATAGCTATTCTCAAATCCCTACTAACTAAAAAAATAAACTGGTCAGACCACCAATTGGATTTGAGACTCTAGTGGGATCCTTTTACTATACAAGTGCTATGGTGCAGAGACTGAGCTGTGGAAGTGGGTATGAACAAATGCGAAGCACTAAAACCGAAAGAGTACAGACAGAAAACTAAACTCTTCCAATAGAACTTTACTACCTTTCTCCTAGGTGTGCTTAGTGGTGAAAGTATATACTTGCCCTTCTGAAAATCTTGTTCCTCGTTCTTGCCCTTGTCCTTAATTATATGCCCTATCTTACCCTAGTAAAGATACTTCCTCTTGGCTTAGGTTCTATAATTTCTTCCTTCTTCGTGAGCTAAATCTACATCCATGAATTCCTCATCCTAGGGTTGTGCTCCCTAGCCAAACTCCTCATCCCCTTCCGTGTGTAGTCATGTTGACAAATCTCTCGAAAGCTGCTTCCATCGTACAGAAAACCCTATAAGCTTGAAAGAAAACTGGCCGTAAGTGAAACAACCACAGCCCTAGATGGAAGTCGGGTACTACTTTGCCCTTTGATGAGGTTACCTCCCAGAAAGCCAGGAGCCCCAGAGACTCAAGAAAGAAGGAGACAAGAATTCAAATAGAGGAAGAGAAGATAATGCGTATGACTTTTGGGGAATTTGCCTTTAAAACAAAACTTTTCTCTGAAAATGCTTCTTTAAAAACCGTTTCGAAAATAATTTTTCAAATCCTTTATCTGATCTGGTAACCTTCAGCTCTGATACCACGTGTAACACCCCACATCCGTTAGTGTCACTCACAAAGGGAATGCACTAAGTTCTGTGGAGCATTTAGGGTAAAAGATGCAGATAAATTACAAGACAGACAGAAATTAAACAGCGGAAAATAAAACTTTGCTTTAATAATAAAATAGTTTGTACAAAGATTTCTTTACAATATTAGAGTGTCATCTGTCTTACAAAATAAAGAAGCATAAAAATACATTTATATTCCCCAATTTAAGCAAGAGCCAGCCATAGCATCTGAAAAGAGAATCTTCTGCAAATCTTCAAGCTGGAAAAGAGTGACAGTCCAACTTAACCTGAGCTATACTATTTCCTCCTTTACTACCTAGGGGGGAATGGAAGACAAGAAGACGAAAGGAAAACAAAGTCAGACATAAAGCCTGAGTAAGTTCGGTAACTTCTAGCATGTGAACATGAAGAAACAAAATGACATGAATTAACTGAATACAAGATAACACCATGATGATAGGGTTGGCAAGATTAGACAAGATTAACACGAGATATGCTAAGCTAAGATAAACTGGATATGCTCTAATACTTTCGCTGCTTCGCTATTTCCTTGTTATACTGGTTTCTATATCTCTGCACCACCTAACTAGTGTCCCAACTAGTAACGATAACGTGATCCCAATCCCTGTATTTTCCATCACCTTCAGGGATCCATTTATTTTGTTGTTACCTAGATTTAATCTAGGGTTTTCTACCAAGTGCCTTCTAGATTCAACTAGAGTTTACGCTGTCTGCTGAACGCTTCTCGGATTCAGGATTTATGCCACCTAGTTCAACTAGGAATTATGCTACCTGTCGAACGATGCCCCCAAGTCTAGGACACACTACCTAGAGTGGTATATGTTCCTATACTTCCCCACGCATGTATCGCGAATCGTTATCGCTTGTCTAGATGCACATGTCCTGTAATGTGCGACCCGAGTCCCATGTCAGGGCAAATCAAGAAATACAGAACTTGGTCGGGAGCTTTCAGATATCTGCAGATGAAGATGCTAAGGTCTGTTTTTATTCCAGTGGCTATGGTCCCACTTGACCCCTCCCTCAACTAATGAAAGGCACACCTTGTAAAATGAGAACTATATGCTGGCCCCCGGTGCCCCATTATCCTATGGCCATCCTCACCCATAACTAGATAGCAAGTATATGGTCTTTTGGAGTTCTCCGCCTTTCCGCTTCACGTATCTAGATTGACTGAAGATGGATGGTAGACAACGAGTCGCTATCACAGGGCTACCGTTTGCTCGCCGAATCACGCCGGTCCATCCTAGTCTTTAGGTTGCCATGTATTGCAACCAAGGCATACCCCTGGTTCTTCTACGCAGACCTTAACCTCTGTGGGCCCAGGCGGATCATCTGCAGCCTCACAGAGGGATACCAAGAGTACCCTCACGTCCCCTCGAAGCCTCGGGCTTCGTAACCCAATTCGTTGGAGCCTCTTTTTACTCAGACGGACATTCACTACTTCCCGTGTTGTACTAAGAATTACTACTTAGTTTTACTAACTAAGATTTACCCCTTAGTTTCCAGAATCGTTGTTTTCTTAACTAATGTTTATTTAGTTCTCTTTCCCGTCAATTTGGATTGGTTAAGTGTCATAGTCAATCCAAGCTAACTTAATCCTCCTCATTTACCCTGTTAAACTGGTTAAGCGTTATCAGTAATTCATGTTGACTTAACCCCACCACAAACCAAGTTATATTGGTTAAGTATTTCTTATTACTTGACCCTACCCATTCACCCTGTATTGGTTCAGTGTTCCTTTTTAACTTAACCTTTCCCATCTGTTTTAACTAACATGTTATTAACGGTTAAGTATTATCCCTTCATGTTTTAGACTTAACCCTATTCCTTTATCACAATCTGATGGCTAAGTGTTCAAGTTTACTTAACCCTATGGTCTAGCCAAGCTAACATATCAAATTGGCTAAGTGTATTTACTTAACCCCAACCTCTAGTCTAGTTAACATGTTAATTTGGCTAAGTGTATTAACTTTACTTAACCCCTACAAGTCTCGTTTTGCTACCTTGAGTTTGGTTAAGTGTCTCTATGGACTTAGCCCTCCCATTCTTGTTCTAGCTTTAATTAAATAGATTAAAGCCACGACCACTCACATTAGACAGATATTGTTGTGACTACTGGATGTGCCGTTTGGTTCCGGGCAGATTTACATCGCAACTCAGTCTAACCTCGGGTTAGGCCTATTCATGTTTTCTAGTTCAAGGGTTTTGATCAATTTTCAAATCAGGTTTTGAAAGTAACCATCATGTTCGTCGGACCAGTTAGGGATAGCCAGGGAGAGCAGGAAACTTGTATTTTCCGAACCCAAGCCTAGACACTATCCTCTCTGTCACCCTAGAACTTTCTGGTGTGTTATTAAAAGAGATGTCGTTAAGAAACCTTTAATTTGTCTAAATTTATATTTCCTCATTCAGGCCAAATTCTATAAGTAAATTATTCCTAATTTACTTATTTCCTAATTACTCTTTTAATGTGAATTGTCTACATTCATTCTTATAGCCCATTTCCCCTTCTAAATCATATTTATGCTTTTTGGTATGTAGACTATACCAAATTAAGTGTCACTAACCATGATTTTGCTAAACCTGCCAATTACTCCCAATTATGGCCAATTTCACATTTATGCCAATATACTTACCGTGCCAAATTAGCTAATCCAATTCCGATTCAACATTCTAGTTCCAGACTTATTACTCTAGTTCACTATTCATGTAAATGCTAGATTTACACGTCAATACTAGATTCAAATTTCACACACATTATAATTCATGTCAAATTTATCCAATTTGCATTTCTATGAACATGCCATAATACATGTTCCCAATTTATGCCAATTTCCAAGTTAAACTACGTTTTTAGTAAATTTCATATTTTGCCCAAACCGCATTCCCACCGTTCGTATAATCGTGATTCAGTCTAGATTATAAATAATGCTAGGTTCGTAGAAAATAGGGAATGAACCAAAGATGTTATGCAACAGATAGACATACTAACTGGCATAAAGAGGGTTGAACAACGACGTCGGTTCAAGAACATGGGTAGACCTAACTTAATAGGTAAATTCCCAAGGTCTAAAACCAAAGAAACCCAAGAATAGACAGAATAGAGACGTCGGTTCAAGAACATGGGTAGACCTAACTTAATAGGTAAATTCCCAAGGTCTAAAACCAAAGATAACCAAGAATAGACAGAATAGATGATCGGGTTTAGACCCAATTTCATAGTCACAAAAACTTAAGCAACACTTTCCTAGTCATGAATCACACGTGTTTAATCACAGATGTCCTAGTTATGTCATAGGAATTAGTTTATATTTCCTAATCAAAGGCATAGGCTTAGTCAAGGAAATAATCCTCATAGTCACAGTCACGGTCATAGGCAATGTTCATAGTCATAGGCAATGTCCATAGTCATAGGCAATGTCCATAGTCATAGGCAAATGTTCATAGTCATAGGCATATGGTTTTAAGGTCCATAGTTTCATAGTCACGGTCTTATTTGTCCTCGAATCATAACAGTTCTTAATTAGGTTCAAGAGTATAGGCACTGATTCGAATAGAGAGAGAGATTTGGCATATTCTTTTATTCCTTTAATTTCATGTCACGAACAGAGAAAAATGTTCAAATCTAGAAATAACTGACGTACAGAGATTTAGATTAGAAAAGAAAGATGGCGTTGCTATGATTCGTAGAAAATCAGTCGTTGAAGTCGTTTGAACCTCCTCTTGAATCCTAGCTTGAATTTCTTCTTCTTGAAAGTCTTTGAGTAGCATCTCCTCGTCTTGATTTATTTTATATATATTATTCTACTTATTATTTAATAAGAGGAGGAGAAGAAGCCATGTTCACTAAGAATCTTTGCATCATAAGGGTAGAGAAGAATTGTGAATAGGGAAGGAGACTAGGGCTGTTTACATAGAGTTAGGTGGGCGAATCTGGTCAGAATGGCGTCTAGATACAGAAGAACGAACTAGGTGCAGAAAACTGGAAAAACGGGGGGGGGGGGGGTCGACCCTCAGGTCGACTACCCAGTCGACCTGGGTGACCCAGGTCGACAACCCAGTTGACCTGGGTGCCTTGGGCGGGAAAATTCCAGCCCAGCCCATTCTAGGTCCGATTTGAATTTTGAACCTGACCTGTTTTGAAATTTTGAACTTCGCTGAATCTTCTGGAGGCCATATCTTCCTCATATGGACTTCGATTTACGCAAACTCGGACTCGCTTTCATGCAGAATTCCGAGACGAACGCAATGGCGCAACACATTTCCCTTGCTTTTGATTTTAACTTTTAATTCTTCCTTGATTTGTGAATCTTAGTGTAACAGAATTACGGGGTGTTACACATGGACAGATGCATTTTTCTGTATTTAGATGCCCGTTCTGACCAGATTCGTGACCCCTATGCTATTTGAACACCCCCAAACCTAGCTTTCTCTCCACACAATTTCATTCTTCCTATACTCTGCCTCTATTCTAATTAAAAATAAAAATGGCGTCGCTACTCCACTAGAATCAAAACTCGGACTAGTGCATCTTCTTCCATTCTGAATAGAAATAAAAGAGAATCAAATCTAATCGATATTCTATGCCAAAGGAGCGCTATTCAGTGTCAGAATAAAGATTCCAGAATATAAGAATTGCTCCCTTTTTGTGAGTATAGTTATTTTCAGATATGAAATTTAATAATTATCTTGACATTTTTGTGACTCTGGATCTGTGGTTATGCATACTTTTCTGTGGATCTATCTTGATTGTGACTGTTCTGTATCTGTTCCCTCTTTTCTTCCTTTTTGTTTATAGCCAGGCTACCACGAGCCTGCACCAAATCTCATAAGAGATTAACGCACGAACTCTAAATTTTGGGATAAATAATGGATAATGCATAATTAGACATGACTGATCTGTGACTGATTTGAGAAATGGACATATGTTGTAAATTTGATCTAGATCTATGTATACTCTGTAATTTGGAAGAAGAGGAATCATTGTATGATAACATATGACTTGAAATTTGGGGACATAATGCATATAAAAGTTAAGATCTGATTTTGAGAGGATATAATTTAAAGATCTAGATTTTTGGATTCATGACTTGAAAAAGGAATATGTGACTTAGGCATAGAGATTTGTATTATAATAGGATAACTATCAACGAGAATACACCCAAAAGTAAATTTTTGTATATTTGGCATTAAACCTATAACTTCACATAATTCATGTAACACCCCGCCTCCTCTAGGGTCACTCGCAAGGGAATGCACTAGCTTTAGAGGGGCATTATTGGTAAACATGCACAGAAATATCACAAGACAGAACACATAAAATAGCGGAAGTAAAATCAATCTTTCATAACATGAATACATAAGGTCTAAAGCCTTTTACATCAGAGTACATCAAAACCTGTCTTGCAATAGTAAAGAAGCATAAAGACTTTTTAATAAATTATTCCCCAAGTAAAAACAGTAAAGTAGCCATAGCCAAGAGAAGTCCAAGCCATCCATGATGACCTTCAAGCAGAAGAAGTCCGAACTAAACAGCATTGTTTCCTCCCTGTAACCTGGGGGGAAACGGAAGGAAAGAGGCGAAACAAAACGGGTCAGTCAAAAAGACTGAGTAAGCCCTATCTACTATCAGTATAGAAACTAGTAAAGTTAACTGACATGAGAAACTGAGATGAACATGAGCATGATAACAAGATAGATAAGCTAAATCAAAATAACAGGATAAACTACTGAACTAAGGTATCATGATAAACTATGGTGTCATGATAAATCAAAGTATCACATCGTCAGATTTCTATCAAGTATACTATCCCAAGGTATCTACCCCGTCTAACATCCCACGGTATCTATTCCGTATGTTCTTCCTGGTTCTAACATGTATATTTGCTCTGCACCCTCCGTACTAGTATCCCAGCCTTGTTATGTGTTAACCATGAATGTCCCTTACTCAAAGTCGTGTAATGGTCCATGTCAACCTAATATATCGCATATATAGGTTACTCAAATCATATGTTTCTTTCCATGTATATAAGTTCAGTCCTTTGTCGTACCTCGTACGGGCTTCCTCATGTCGTATTATCCTTGAAATCGTTTGGACTGTCACCCTTGTTCTAGCTAGGCTCTTCCATATGAATCATCGTTTGAACTACTAGGACTTACGCCACCTAGCACCACTAGGGATTATGCTTACCTATTGCACGCTTTCGTATTTCGGTTTGGGTTAAACCACCTAGGCCACTAGGGATTACGCTAACCCTCAACCGCGCCCTTTTTCCCACGCATTCATCGTGAATCGTTTTTCTATAACTGTATGCACATGTATCACATCGTGCCATCCGAGTCCTGTCACAGGGCAAAACAAGAAATACAGGACTCGGTCGGGAGCTTTAGATTTATCTGCCGATGCAGATACTAAGGTCTGCTTTTCTACACGTGGCTATGGTCCCACGAGACCCCTCCCTCAACTAGTGAAAGGCAACACAAGAGAAAATCTTGCATGAGAACTACACTCCGGCCAGCCCACATCCTACGGCCTACCTCACCCATAATTAGATAGCAATTATGGTCTGTTGGGTGTTCCCTGCCTTTCCGTACGTACACGCTTGACTCAAGATGGTAGATGATCGACGAACTTGCTATCTCGGGCACCTTATGTATTCGTCGACTCACTGCTATCCACCCCAGTCTTTAGGTCGCTCGCATAGCAACCAAGGCATATTCTTGGTTCTTCTACCGCAGACCTCAACCTCTCGTGAGCCTAGTATATTGACCTGGCAGCTCACAGAGGGATCCCAAGAATATCCTCACGTTCCCCGAAGCCGCTGCTTCGTTACCCAGTTCGTTGGAGCCTTTATCTAAATCAGATAGCCTGCTCCTACACGCATACTTAAACGTTGACCTAACGTATCGGGTTACTAATCTATCTAAGAAATGGTCCAAATTTCCTTGACTAAGAATTATTACTTAGTTTCCCTTAACTAAGGTTTACCACTTAGCCTTATTTCCATAATCCTTGTTAACTATGGTTATTTACCTAATCCTCCGAATTAGGGTTTATCTAATGGGTTAAGTGTCACTTAAGTTCATAACTTAGCCCGTCTACAAACCATGTCAAAATTGGCTAAGTATCCAAGTCCAAGACTTAACCCTACAAACCATGTGTCAAGTTGGCTAAGTATATTAAGCAATCCATAACTTAACCTCGTCTAATTATCATTTTAGATTGGTTAATTATATAAATTAACTTGACCTTGTCAAATTACCGAGTCAAATCGGTCAAGCGTATTCAAGTGATTCGTGACTTAGCCTTATCATGTTTTCACGTTAGATTGGTTAAGTATAGGTCACTTAACCTCATTGAATTACCAAGTTTAGTTTGGTTAAGTGTTTAGCTTAACCCCATCGAATTACCGTGTCGAGATCAGTTAAGTGTCAATTACTTAACCCCGTTTAATTACCGTGTTTAGATTAGTTAAGCCTTAATTACTTAACCCCATCTAATTACCAAGTCGGATTAGTTAAGTGTAAATTACTTAACCCCATCTAATTACCAAGTCGGATTAGTTAAGTGTAAATTACTTAACCTCATCCCCTAATCATCTTGCATGGTTAAGTGTCATTAAGAAATCAAACCCGATCCCACTTAACCTTATCAAGTTATCATGTTGGATTGATTAAGTATTGGTTAACTTAATCCCCGTCCACTAGTCGTATAAAAATGGTTAAGTGTCATTAGGCAAATCAAATCACTTACCCTACCCAACCTTGTCATGTTTTGTTAAGTATCATTAGCCTAATCAATTTACTTAACCCCTTTATCCATGTCATATTTGGTTAAGAGTCATTAATCAAATTAACTTAACCCTAACATGTGACATTAATTACTTAATGCACCCCAACCTCTCACATTAGACTTTGTTGTGGTTACTAGTTAAGCCGGTCGGTTCCGGGTAGCTTTACACCACAACTTGGTCTAACCTCGGGTTCAAGCACAACATGACCAACTTCTCACATTGAGTCCTATTGTTTGCAACTACTAGTTAGGCCGGTCGGTTCCGGGTAGTTTTACGTTGCAAACTCAACCCAACCTCGAGTTGGCCACTTTCATGTTTAGTCTAGTGTCATGTTCATAGTCAAGTTTTCAAGCAATTGGGTAGACCTAACTTAATAGGTAAATTCCCAATGGGTAGACCTAACTTAATAGGTAAATTCCCAAGCTTATGTTTTTATGCATACTTACATGTCAAATTCCATGTTATATTTCAAGTCATGTTTTCAAGTATAAACACATGTCATATTTTACGTTACATGTTGTCATGTTTATACCCATTTACCCAAGTCATATTCATGTCATTATGTTTTCCCATAATGTGAACCCAACGCTTTTTAAACTCGCATGTACGTTCGCAACCACGTAATGGATTAAAAGAAGAGACTTGGCAAAGGCATAACAAAAATGGATATTAAGCCACAAGTTAATCATGGTGGCGAATGAGGCACAAATGTGGTCATTAGCTTGCATGTTACATTCTTAAGCCTCACAAAAACATGCATAAACCCAAACTTGGTACATAAGCGAATCATGGTGACAAAAGACATGGAATGATGACTAGTAACTCGCATATATCATCATATAAGGGTTATGACTTCATATGCAAGTTGACATAAAGATTATGAAGGTTCTCATGTTGCATAATGCAACATTTCAACATAAAGGTTGTAGCTTTTTGCTCATAAGATCAAGATAATGACTTCATAAACTTGCATAACATGATAGCATGCATCATTCTCAATGATCAAACCCAAACTTTCAACATGAACATTTAACTTCATAGTTAATACCTAAGAGTAGGGAAGGGCTTACATTGCTATGAAGGCCTAAATCGATTAAACTAAAGCTTGTGATGAAGCCTATGCATGCCATCACCCAAAAACCCAAAGATGAACCCTCCAAATCAACAAAAACACTATCTTTATGAACAAAGATCAAAGCTTTTGCCTTGAAATCAACTTGAGAAGCTCTCATACTAACATAGGGACTCTCTAACACTCTCATGATCATGAAACCTTTCATAGAAATGAAGTGGAGGCTAGGATAGTTGAGTGGAGGCCATGAGAGTAGAAATTTTGCCATAGTTTAGTTGCATGAATGAATAATGAGGATTTAGGATAGGTTAGGGTCTTATTTATAGATTAGGCAAGTGTTTTAGGCCATAGGATTAAACCTAGATTCAATCCAAGCCATCAAAGCATGTCTTGGGGAAGAAGTCAAGTGTAGGAACCATCTAGGGCCTTTAGATTAAAGATGAACCATGAGAACCATCCAAATGCAAAATCTGCATTTGAGCGAATCGGCCCACGGGTTGACAGCCAAACACCCTGGATTAACCCCTAGTCGACCCAGCGGGCTCGGGTCGACCTCAAAAATCGGCCGGTTCGGTTATTCCCCTCTCCCAATTCGCTGTTTTGAACATTTTTGCATATTTATTTATTTAATTTTCAATTATATATATATATATCAATATATATATATTTCTCTGCGCAACCCATTTCACTTAATTAAGTATACTTTAATTTGGGAATTTTTCGTGAAACTTCGCGAGGCCATATCTTGGTCATACGGACTCCGATTTTCGAAAACTCGGACTCTATTTCGCGTATTTTTCCGAGATGAACGCAATGGCATAGCCCGTTTCACTTGATTCGGAATTTAAAATTAAATTCTGCCTTGATTCTCGTCTTTAATCAAGTTATCGAAATACGGGTTGTTACATTCTCCCCACCTTTTAGGATTTCGGCCCCGAAATCTCCAAGTTAGGAAGAACATATCCTACCATCCATCATCCATCTACTCAAAACATCATCCACAAGCAGCCATTGTCCTTAGATGATTTCTAATGTTGTATGAATATATGCAAAACGTGTGTGTACATGTTCCTTAGCTAATGCTAATGATCAGGCCTGAATAATCTTTCTAATGCAAAAATATGTATAGTGCCATGAATCCAACATGTATGCAAATAGTCCTAGTCATATAGATACTATATGCGTGCACAATCATTCATTCATATGCAACAACCGCATGATAACACATTCAATTTCATCCATAAACAAGTATAAATACTCGTTCATATGCAATATGAAATGTGACCGAGTCGAGCTAATATCTAATGTAAATTCGCGCATCCACGAGCAACCACTTGCAACCATTTGCAACCATATCAACCATAACATGTTTCAAATACATGTTTACATCCATAGGGTTCTACCTAGGATTCCCTGAAACAGGGTCGAGAAGATAAACAAGACAAACTCCTTACGGGGTTTGTAACCGAAAATAGGACCGAGAGGATGTCCACAAAAGATATCCTACAAGTAAGCTCCACAGAAACAGGGATCAAGGATATACTCCCAAAAGAGATATCATGCGCGCATCTAGTCTTTGATCATCAAAGTCGTATTTCCTTGAGCTCAATTCCATCGTGCCTTGACCATCCTTTAGCTTCGCGATTTCGTAGCTTTTATTTCCTGTTTCCATAACATGAGCTGGAGCTCATTTCTTCGTCGCCTCTCGTTCTACTCGCACACTTGGCTCAAACATGACTGCGTACTCATGATCTCATGCAAGCTTTCCAAAATTCACTAGTGAATCTCGGACCTCGGACCATAAGGTATTCCACGTAGAAGAACTTTCTCTTGAAAGTAAACAGATGCCAACCAGGTTATCAAGCGCACTTACTAGGGTGATTTCTATAACCCATGCATAAGTGAAATAAACCATCCGTCTTATCGGCGAACACCACTCGATCGGGCTTCAAATTTCCAATAAAGGTATCAAGGGATTCTAGGTAACTAATCATGACCAAACCCAAAAGGTTCCATGAGACTTCGAGGGTATTACCAAGTCTAGTCAAGAGTCTAACTACCCTCCTATCAAAACCGAGAGTGGCAACCCTTACTGGATAACCACTTCATCCCTAGAATCCATCCATAACCGAGGCATGTCATTCTCAAATCCAAAACAAGTCATGAATAAATGGACCGATTCTCCACAGGACTTGAGACAAAAATGGGATTCTCTAATACGCTAGTACTTAAGGTGCAGAGACTCAACTATCGAAGCAGACTTGAATGATACGATGATCAAACCAAAGTCCTAACGGGATGATAGAGAAGAAAAGCTAAACCTTTAACAAGATCGTTACCCTCCTTCCGAGGTACCCTAGAAATGAGAGCATACTACTGCCCTCCCGATGATCTTGTCCTTGTCCCATGATACTTAACTATCCGCCCCGTTTCACCCTACCAAAGGTACTCTCTCGTCATGGGTTTCCTTGTTCATCTTTCTCTCTCATTCTGAGTTGAGCCATACCAACAAGTTGCTCATCCTTAAACTCGTATCCTTTATCCTCTTTCTCACTATCCTTTCTTATAACGCGGCCACTGGTCTCCCGGGAACAGCCTCCATCGCATGGAAAGCACTTTCGAAGATAGAAAAGACTAGTCGCAGTTAAAACCACTGTGACTACAGATGGAGGAAAGAAAGGAAAAGAGATTCAATCAAGGAAACCAGGATAGTGCTAATGGCCTTTGGGGAATAGCCTTTTTCTTTTTAAAAGAAAATTTTCTTGAAAATGCTTCTTTATAAACGATTTTCAAATAGTTTTCAGAAGGTCTTTAAAAACTTTTGCCCAGTCTGGTAACCTTCTGCTCTGATACCAAATGTAACACCCCGCCTCCGCTAGGGTCACTCGCAAGGGAATGCACTAGCTTTAGAGGGGCATTATTGGTAAACATGCACAGAAATATCACAAGACAGAACACATAAAATAGCGAAAGTAAAATCAATCTTTCATAACATGAATACATAAGGTCTAAAGCCTTTTACATCAGAGTACATCAAAACCTGTCTTGCAATAGTAAAGAAGCATAAAGACTTTTTAATAAATTATTCCCCAAGTAAAAACAGTAAAGTAGCCATAGCCAAGAGAAGTCCAAGCCATCCATGATGACCTTCAAGCAGAAGAAGTCCGAACTAAACAACATTGTTTCCTCCCTGTAACCTGGGGGGGAAACGGAAGGAAAGAGGCGAAACAAAACGGGTCAGTCAAAAAGACTGAGTAAGCCCTATCTACTATCAGTATAGAAACTAGTAAAGTTAACTGACATGAGAAACTGAGATGAACATGAGCATGATAACAAGATAGATAAGCTAAATCAAAATAACAGGATAAACTACTGAACTAAGGTATCATGATAAACTATGGTGTCATGATAAATCAAAGTATCACATCGTCAGATTTCTATCAAGTATACTATCCCAAGGTATCTACCCCGTCTAACATCCCACGGTATCTATTCCGTATGTTCTTCCTGGTTCTAACATGTATATTTGCTCTGCACCCTCCGTACTAGTATCCCAGCCTTGTTATGTGTTAACCATGAATGTCCCTTACTCAAAGTCGTGTAATGGTCCATGTCAACCTAATATATCGCATATATAGGTTACTCAAATCATATGTTTCTTTCCATGTATATAAGTTCAGTCCTTTGCCGTACCTCGTACGAGCTTCCTCATGTCGTATTATCCTTGAAATCGTTTAGACTGTCACCCTTGTTCTAGCTAGGCTCTTCCACATGAATCATCGTTTGAACTACTAGGACTTACGCCACCTAGCACCACTAGGGATTACGCTTACCTATTGCACGCTTTCGTATTTCGGTTTGGGTTAAACCACCTAGGCCACTAGGGATTACGCTAACCCTCAACCGCGCCCTTTTTCCCACGCATTCATCGTGAATCGTTTTTCTATAACTGTATGCACATGTATCACATCGTGCCATCCGAGTCCTGTCACAGGGCAAAACAAGAAATACAGGACTCGGTCGGGAGCTTTAGATTTATCTGCCGATGCAGATACTAAGGTCTGCTTTTCTACACGTGGCTATGGTCCCACGAGACCCCTCCCTCAACTAGTGAAAGGCAACACAAGAGAAAATCTTGCATGAGAACTACAATCCGGCCAGCCCACATCCTACGGCCTACCTCACCCATAATTAGATAGCAATTATGGTCTGTTGGGTGTTCCCTGCCTTTCCGTACGTACACGCTTGACTCAAGATGGTAGATGATCGACGAACTTGCTATCTCGGGCACCTTATGTATTCGTCGACTCACTGCTATCCACCCCAGTCTTTAGGTCGCTCGCATAGCAACCAAGGCATATTCTTGGTTCTTCTACCGCAGACCTCAACCTCTCGTGAGCCTAGTATATTGACCTGGCAGCTCACAGAGGGATCCCAAGAATATCCTCACGTTCCCCGAAGCCACTGCTTCGTTACCCAGTTCGTTGGAGCCTTTATCTAAATCAGATAGCCTGCTCCTACACGCATACTTAAACGTTGACCTAACGTATCGGGTTACTAATCTATCTAAGAAATGGTCCAAATTTCCTTGACTAAGAATTATTACTTAGTTTCCCTTAACTAAGGTTTACCACTTAGCCTTATTTCCATAATCCTTGTTAACTATGGTTATTTACCTAATCCTCCGAATTAGGGTTTATCTAATGGGTTAAGTGTCACTTAAGTTCATAACTTAGCCCGTCTACAAACCATGTCAAAATTGGCTAAGTATCCAAGTCCAAGACTTAACCCTACAAACCATGTGTCAAGTTGGCTAAGTATATTAAGCAATCCATAACTTAACCTCGTCTAATTATCATTTTAGATTGGTTAATTATATAAATTAACTTGACCTTGTCAAATTACCGAGTCAAATCGGTCAAGCGTATTCAAGTGATTCGTGACTTAGCCTTATCATGTTTTCACGTTAGATTGGTTAAGTATAGGTCACTTAACCTCATTGAATTACCAAGTTTAGTTTGGTTAAGTGTTTAGCTTAACCCCATCGAATTACCGTGTCGAGATCAGTTAAGTGTCAATTACTTAACCCCGTTTAATTACCGTGTTTAGATTAGTTAAGCCTTAATTACTTAACCCCATCTAATTACCAAGTCGGATTAGTTAAGTGTAAATTACTTAACCCCATCTAATTACCAAGTCGGATTAGTTAAGTGTAAATTACTTAACCTCATCCCCTAATCATCTTGCATGGTTAAGTGTCATTAAGAAATCAAACCCGATCCCACTTAACCTTATCAAGTTATCATGTTGGATTGATTAAGTATTGGTTAACTTAATCCCCGTCCACTAGTCGTATAAAAATGGTTAAGTGTCATTAGGCAAATCAAATCACTTACCCTACCCAACCTTGTCATGTTTTGTTAAGTATCATTAGCCTAATCAATTTACTTAACCCCTTTATCCATGTCATATTTGGTTAAGAGTCATTAATCAAATTAACTTAACCCTATCATGTGACATTAATTACTTAATGCACCCCAACCTCTCACATTAGACTTTGTTGTGGTTACTAGTTAAGCCGGTCGGTTCCGGGTAGCTTTACACCACAACTTGGTCTAACCTCGGGTTCAAGCACAACATGACCAACTTCTCACATTGAGTCCTATTGTTTGCAACTACTAGTTAGGCCGGTCGGTTCCGGGTAGTTTTACGTTGCAAACTCAACCCAACCTCGAGTTGGCCACTTTCATGTTTAGTCTAGTGTCATGTTCATAGTCAAGTTTTCAAGCAATTGGGTAGACCTAACTTAATAGGTAAATTCCCAATGGGTAGACCTAACTTAATAGGTAAATTCCCAAGCTTATGTTTTTATGCATACTTACATGTCAAATTCCATGTTATATTTCAAGTCATGTTTTCAAGTATAAACACATGTCATATTTTACGTTACATGTTGTCATGTTTATACCCATTTACCCAAGTCATATTCATGTCATTATGTTTTCCCATAATGTGAACCCAACGCTTTTTAAACTCGCATGTACGTTCGCAACCACGTAATGGATTAAAAGAAGAGACTTGGCAAAGGCATAACAAAAATGGATATTAAGCCACAAGTTAATCATGGTGGCGAATGAGGCACAAATGTGGTCATTAGCTTGCATGTTACATTCTTAAGCCTCACAAAAACATGCATAAACCCAAACTTGGTACATAAGCGAATCATGGTGACAAAAGACATGGAATGATGACTAGTAACTCGCATATATCATCATATAAGGGTTATGACTTCATATGCAAGTTGACATAAAGATTATGAAGGTTCTCATGTTGCATAATGCAACATTTCAACATAAAGGTTGTAGCTTTTTGCTCATAAGATCAAGATAATGACTTCATAAACTTGCATAACATGATAGCATGCATCATTCTCAATGATCAAACCCAAACTTTCAACATGAACATTTAACTTCATAGTTAATACCTAAGAGTAGGGAAGGGCTTACATTGCTATGAAGGCCTAAATCGATTAAACTAAAGCTTGTGATGAAGCCTATGCATGCCATCACCCAAAAACCCAAAGATGAACCCTCCAAATCAACAAAAACACTATCTTTATGAACAAAGATCAAAGCTTTTGCCTTGAAATCAACTTGAGAAGCTCTCATACTAACATAGGGACTCTCTAACACTCTCATGATCATGAAACCTTTCATAGAAATTAAGTGGAGGCTAGGATAGTTGAGTGGAGGCCATGAGAGTAGAAATTTTGCCATAGTTTAGTTGCATGAATGAATAATGAGGATTTAGGATAGGTTAGGGTCTTATTTATAGATTAGGCAAGTGTTTTAGGCCATAGGATTAAACCTAGATTCAATCCAAGCCATCAAAGCATGTCTTGGGGAAGAAGTCAAGTGTAGGAACCATCTAGGGCCTTTAGATTAAAGATGAACCATGAGAACCATCCAAATGCAAAATCTGCATTTGAGCGAATCGGCCCACGGGTTGACAGCCAAACACCCTGGATTAACCCCTAGTCGACCCAGCAGGCTCGGGTCGACCTCAAAAATCGGCCGGTTCGGTTATTCCCCTCTCCCAATTCGCTGTTTTGAACATTTTTGCATATTTATTTATTTAATTTTCAATTATATATATATATATATATCAATATATATATATTTCTCTGCGCAACCCATTTCACTTAATTAAGTATACTTTAATTTGGGAATTTTTCGTGAAACTTCGCGAGGCCATATCTTGGTCATACGGACTCCGATTTTCGAAAACTCGGACTCTATTTCGCGTATTTTTCCGAGATGAACGCAATGGCATAGCCCGTTTCACTTGATTCAGAATTTAAAATTAAATTCTGCCTTGATTCTCGTCTTTAATCATGTTATCGAAATACGGGTTGTTACAATTCATAGGGTTTATCATGATTTGGGCTTTTAGAGAATATTCTATACTGTGCCAAATTTAACTAAAAATTTGGGCATATGTTGTATTATGAATTATGACCATGATTTAGGCATGTAAGTTTAGGCTTAATTAATGATTAGGCAAGATTTGTAAATAGATTTTTAAGAAATTTAAATCTGCTAAATCTGTTATCTGCTCTGCCAATATGTTGAATTGCCTAATCTGCTAAATCTGTTGAATCGCCTAATCTGCTAGATCTGTTGAATCGCCTAATCTGCTAGATCCGTTATATGTTGAATTGCCTAATCTGCTAATCTGTTGAATCGCCTAATCTGCTAGATCTGTTATCTGTTGAATTGCCTAATCTCCTAATCTGTTGAATTGCCTAAACTGCTAGATCTGTTATCTGTTGAATTGCCTAATCTGTTGAATCGCCTAATCTGCTAGATCTGTTATCTGTTGAATTGCCTAATCTTCTAATCTATTGAATCGCCTAATCATCTAGATCTGTTATTTGTTGAATTGCCTAATCTATTGAAAGTTGAATAATTGTAATCTGTAGGCTCATTCTAAAATTGAGCAAAACATGTTTATAGAACTTTGGATAATCTATTGTAACTTGTAAAGAAGTTAATCTGTTAAATGGACATAATTAGGTTGATATTTTCTATAATGGAATAAATTGGCTATGACACGAGGTTAGACTCCGTTTGCGGTAGAAGCCTGCCCGAAACCAACCGGCTTAACCAGCAACCGCAAACTGTCAATCTAATGTAAGAGGTCGTAGGCATAACTAAAATATGCTTAGACACGAGGTTAGGTCTGGCTTATGGCAGAAGTCTGCCCGAAACCGCCCGGCATATCCAACGGCCACAAGCTACCGACCTAATGTGAGAGGTCTGTGCGTTAATATTTAATTAATGCAATCTGAGATAATTATGATGTCTAAAACGTGTTGGGTGGATAGGGTTAAACCAACTGGACTAATTAATCTAACTAAAACCGTTTCGTGAATCTGTAGGCCCAATACAAAGTTAGACAATCTGTAAGTCTGTTAAATTCATACATTTGATCTGTTAATCTGAAAACGTGTTAACTTGATTGTCTGTTCTGTGAACTAGTAATCTGAACTCTGTCTGAAAACTTTTAAACAAGTTAATCTGAAATCTGCTAATCTGGGGACACAAGGTTAGGAGGGGAAATACTTGTGTCATCTGTTGCTTGGGACCCATATTAGTCAATAACCTTTCTAGTATCAAAACTTTGACCCCACACTATGTAGGGGTCCTGGCACGCTTAATGAACTAATTATAAGCGCTTTATTATGATAATGGCGAGGGGTGTTGATGGCACGTTCCAACTGTGTCATGTGTGTGCATGGATCTGGTCCGCTCTGAGGATGTAAGACACCATGACATCTGTAAATAGGTCTGTGCCAATAGGTTGCCACTGTATGGAGTGATACAGCCTACTGTGGGGTCGACACATGGTATTTATGTATTAGGGAGCCGATCGCTTGGGGGGAGGACATAGGGTATACTTAGTTCTGTCTTTTTCTGTGGGTACCGTCTGTTTCTATTGGGTGGTAACACCTGTCTGTTTCTGTGTGGTACCGTCTGTTCGGGTGATAAAGGCTCATTACTAGTTTACGCCTAATTCTAGCATTCTGTTTCTGTAGAGATTACTCTGTTTCTATTTCAGTTTAGACATTAGGGTACACCTAGTTCTGTCTGTTATGTGGGTACCGTCTGTTTCTGTTGGGTGGTAATACCTGTCTGTTTCTGCGTGGAACCGTCTGTTCTGGTGGTAAAGGCCCATTACTAGTGTACACCTAATTCTAACATTCTGTTTCCATAGGGATTATTCTGTTTCCGTCTTGGATTCTGTTTCTGATTCTGTTTCCGTATCGTCTGTCTGTTTGGGTGGTAAAGGCCCATTATTAGTAGTCTGTTTCCGTACCTTCTGTCTGTTGGGGTGGTAAAAGCCCATTATTAGCATTCAGTTTCTATGTCGTCTGCGTCTGTTCGGGTGGTAAAGGCCCATTACTAGCATTACGTTTCTGTAAAGATTATTTTATTTCTATTTCATTTTAGACATTAGGGTAACACCTAATCCTGTTACACTAGTATTAGTGCAGAGAAGTAAAAACTAAGTAAGAAGCTTAGCTTAGCCTATATCTTTTCGTTTCTTCTGTTAACCTACTATTCTTGTTACGGTTATCTGTCATCCAGTTTTATTTACATGTCATGATACTAATATCTGTTTATATGCTGAAAGTAACTGGACTCACTAGACTTATGTCTGACCTAGTTTGTTTCTCCTCTTTTCTTCCGTCCCTCCCCCCCCCCCAGGTTCTAAGGGTGGAAACATAGGAGCTTGATTATGATTCTGCTAGTCTTGGGACATATGGTTAGGAGGGGAAATACTTGTGTCATCTGTTGTTTGGGACCCATATTAGTCAGTAACCCTTTCTGGTAACAAAACTTTGACCCCACACTATGTAAGGGTCCGGGCACGCATACTGATCTAATTATAAGCATTTCATTCTGATAATGGCGAGGGGTGTTGATGGCACGTTCCAACCGGGTCATGTGCGTGCATGGATCCGGTCTTCTCTGACGATGTAAGACACCGTGACATCTGTAAATAGGTCTGTGCCAATAGGTTGCCACATTAGGGAGTGATACACCCTACTGTGGGGCCGACACAGGGTATTTATGTATTAGGGAGCCGATCGCTTGGGGGTAGGACTTAGGGTACACTTAGTTTTGTCTGTTTCTGTGGGTACCGTCTGTTTCTGTTGGATGGTAACACCTGTCTGTTTCTGCGTGGAACCATCTGTTCGGGTAAAGGCCCATTACTAGTGTACACCTAATTCTAGCATTCTGTTTCTGTAGAGATTATTATGTTTCCGTTTTTGTTTCAGTTTAGACATTAGGGTACACCTAGTTATGTCTGTTCTGTGGGTACCGTCTGTTTCTGTTGGGTGGTAACACCTGTCTGTTTCTATGTGGTACCATCTGTTCGGGTGGTAAAGGCCCATTACTAGTGTACACCTAATTCTAACATTCTATTTCCATAGGGATTATTTTGTTTCCATCTCGGTTTCCGTTTCTGATTCTGTTTCAGTACCTTCTGTCTGTTTGGGTGGTAAAGGCCCATTATTAGTAGTCTGTTTTCGCACCTTCTGTCTGTTGAGGTGGTAAAAGCCCATTATTAGCATTCTGTTTCTGTGTCGTCTGCGTCTGTTCGGGTGGTAAAGGCCCATTACTAGCATTATGTTTTTGTAAAAATTATTTTATCTCCTCTTCTGTTTCAGTTTAGACATTAGGGTAATACCTAATACTGTTACTCTAGTATTAGTGTAGAGAAGTGAAAACTAAGTAAGAAACTTAGCTTAGCCTATATCATTATTATTCTTCTGTTAACCTGCTATTCCTTTATGGTTATCTCTCATCCATTTTTATTTACATGTCATGATACTATTATTTGTTTATATGCTGAAAATAACTGGACTCACCAGACTTATGTCTGACCTAGTTTGTTTCACCTAATTTCTTCCGTCCCCCCCCCCCCCAGGTTCTCAGGGTAGAAACATACGAGCTTGATTCTGATTCTGCTAGTCTGGGGACACAAGGTTAGGAGGGGAAATACTTGTGTCATCTGTTGTTTGGGACCCATATTAGTCAGTAACCCTTTCTGGTAACAAAACTTTGACCCCACACTATGTAAGGGTCCGGGCACGCTTAGTAAACTAATTATAAGCAGTTCATTCTGATAATGGCGAGGGGCGTTGATGGCGCGTTCCAACCGGGTCATGTGCGTGCATGGATCCAGTCTGCTCTGACGATGTAAGACACCGTGACATCTGTAAATAGTTCTGTGCCAATAGGTTGCCACTTTTGGGAGTGATACACCCTACTGTGGGGCCGACACAGGGTATTTATGTATTAGGGAGCTGATCGCTTGGGGGTAGGACTTAGGGTACACTTAGTTCTGTCTGTTTCTGTGGATACCGTCTGCTTCTGTTGGGTGGTAACACATGTTTGTTTCTCCGTGGTACCGTCTGTTCGGGTGGTAAAGGCCCATTACTAGTGTACACCTAATTCTAGCATTCTATTTCTGTAGAGATTATTCTATTTCTATTTAGACATTAGGGTACACCTAATTTTGTCTGATCTGTAGGTACCGTCTGTTTCTGTTAGGTGATAACACCTATCTGTTTCTGTGTGGTACCGTCTGTTCGGGTGGTAAAGGCCCATTACTGGTGTACACCTAATTCTAACATTCTGTTTCCATAGGGATTATTTTGTTTCCGTCTCGGATTCCGTTTCTGATTCTGTTTCTGTACCTTCTGTCTGTTTGGGTGGTAAAGGCCCATTATTAGTAGTCTGTTTCCGTACCTTCTGTCTGTTGGGGTGATAAAAGCCCATTATTAGCATTCTGTTTCTGTGCCGTCTGCGTCTGTTCGGGTGGTAAAGGCCCATTACTAGGATTATGTTTCTGTAAAGATTATTTTGTTTCCTCTTCTGTTTCAGTTTAGACATTAGGGTAACACCTAATCCTGTTACACTAGTATTAGTGTAGAGAAGTGAAAACTAAGTAAGAACCTTAGCTTAGCCTATATCATTCTGTTTCTTCTGTTAACCTGCTATTCCTGTTACGGTTATCTCTTATCCAGTTTTATTTACATGTCATGATGCTATTATCTGTTTATATGTTGAAAGTCACTGGACTCACCAGACTTATGTCTGACCTAGTTTTTTTCTCCTCTTTTCTTCCGTTCTCTCCCCCCCCCCCAGGTTCTCAGGGTGAAAATAAAGGAGCTTTATTCTGATTCTCTCTGCTTGATGTGTTTGAAGTATTGCTTGACTTTGGCTCTATCTTTCCATGGAAGTTTATATTGGGGATTATGGCTTTAAAAACTATGCATTCTGAAGGCTTTTGTACAAGACCGATATTTATGTACTTGAATTTTGATATTGTAATTTTGAAAGATGTAACTAAACTCATTTCTGTTTCTTTTGTAATAAAGTTATAAATTATTCAAGTACTACTTTATTTGTCTTGTAAATTTCTGTTCTGTCTATTAAAAACGCTCCACCAAAGTTAAGGCATTCCCTTTGCGAGTGACCTTAACGGAGGTGGGGTGTTACACTTGGTATCAGAGCTGAAGGTTACCAGATTCGATAAAAAGTTTATGAAAACTACTTTCAAAAAGGTTTTAAAAAGTATTTTCGAAAGTAGAGTTTATTCTGAAAAACATAATGCCCAAGAGCCATATATCTATCTTTGGATTTCCTGTTTAATCCTTGTTTCCTTATTTTCTGAGTCTTCGGGAGTCCTGGCTTTCTAGGAGGTAACCTCATCGCGACATGGTTCCGTAGGCATGATGAGACTACGGCGTCTGTCGAAGGGCAAAGAGGTGCCTAACTTCCATCTGTACCCGCAGTAATTTCACTTACGGCTAATCCTCCTCCGAGCTTTGTAAGGTTTTCCGTGCGATGAGGGCAACTTTGGAGAAAGACTTGTTAACATGTAAGAAGACTGGTTGGTTTTAGTGTGGTGAGACAAGACATCTGATCTAGGATTGCTCCTGAAGGCAAGGGCAAAGGGTAGAATCTTCTGGAGGGTAGATACTCTCGTAGTTGGCAGACAGGATAGAGGTGGAAAAAAGTTTCCTTAGAAAGTTTAATTTCCTTATCTGATCATTCCGGCATTTTGATTCTGTAGTTGAGTCTCTACTAGTCTTGTTTCTGATCCCGCTATAGTTTCAAGCCCCATAAGGGTTACGACCCATCTGTTTGTGATAAGTTGGGGTTTGAGGGTATCTGTGTTGGGCGTTAAGTTGACTATGACACATACATTCTGGATTTTTATCATGCTTAGTTTCCTAAGAATCAATTGGTAATCTGATCTGTACCAGTAGTATGTAAGTATCTGAATATTTCTGATAAGGTTAAAGGTTTTTACTCGAAGCGTGAAGTAGATTTCTAGTTGGACATTTGTTTAATGGGAGTAGTTCACTGAGTGTCAATCTGATGTGGATTTCGGTCTTCGGGGTTGATACTTAGGGGGTTATTCTCTTAAACCGATGTCTAATAGGAACAGAGCTCTTGTTTTAATCGTACTTGCATCGGTCACTCAGTTGTATCATATCAATCGAATCTTCAACGTTTAGGTAGAAACTAATGGGTGAAAACATGTGTTTGAGACATGTTATGTTTGATGGTTGCTAGTGGTTTCTCGTGGATGCATATACACACACTAGGCACTAGATCGGCTCAAAAACACTCTCATACTGCATATGGATGTATGTGCATATTTCAATTTTGTGGGTGCAAAATGGTTGACTCAGCACATGGATGTTGCATGTGAATGAACGGTTGTGCACTCCTATAGAAATGATATGTATCAAATAGGAAAATTGCATACATGTTGGACTCATGGCACTGACATAATTCGCATTAAGGAGGTCAACAAAATCAGTGGACCGCCTGATCTTTGCATTAGAAGTAACATATACACACACTTTTGCTTAAGTTCATACAACATTAGAAGTTTTCTAAGGACGGTGGATCCTTGTGTATGATGGTTGAGTAGATGGGTGATTGGATGGTAGGACACATTCTTCTTGACTTGAAGATTTCGGGGATGGAATCCTTTAAGGAGGGGAGAATGTAACACCCCATATTTTCTGTGAACATGAGAGTAACAAATCAAAGAATAATTAAATTGTAACAAAATAATTAAGGGAAACGGGTTATGCCATTGAGTTCGTCTCGAAATTCTGCTTGGGATAGAGTCCAAGTTAGCGTAAATCAAACTTCGTATGAAGAAGACATGGCCTTCGGAAGTTTCAGTAAAAACCACCCCGAAATTCAAAAATTCAGATTCGAAATTCAAAACAGACACCCGGGCTGGGTGGGAAAATTCCGGCCCAGGACCCAGGTCGATACTAGGGTTGACCTAGGTAAACAGGTCGACACTAGGGTCGACCTTAGGGTCGACCTCCCCCCTATTTCCAGATCCGTGGACAAATGCATTTTTCTGTATTTAGAAGCCCATTCTGACCAGATTCGTGACCCCTATGCTATTTAAACAACCCCAAACCTAGCTTTCTCTCCACACAATTTCATTCTTCCTATACTCTGCCTCTATTCTAATTAAAAATAAAAATGGCGTCGCTACTCTGCTAGAATCAAAACTAGGACTAGTGCATCTTCTTTCAATCTGAATAGAATTAAAAGAGAGTCAAATCTAATCGATAGTCTATGCCAAAGGAGCGCTATTTAGTGTCAGAATGCAGATTCCAGAATACAAGAATCGTTCCCTTTTGTGAGTACAGTTATTTTCAGATATGAATTTTAATAATTATCTTGACATTTTTGTGAATCTGGATCTGAGGTTATGCATACTTTTCTGTGGATCTATCTTGATTGTGACTGTTTTGTATCTGTTCCCTCTTTTCTTCCTTTTTGTTTATAGCCAGGCTACCACGAGCCTGCACCAAATCTCATAATAGATTAATGCACGAACGCTAAATTTTGGGACAAATAATGGATAATGCATAATTGGACATGACTGATCTGTGACTGATTGGAGAAATGGACATATGTTGTAAATTAGATCTAGATCTGTGTATAATCTGTAATTTGGAAGAAGAGGAATCATTGTATGATAACATATGACTTGAAACTTGGGGACATAATGCATATAAAAGTTAAGATTTGATTTTGAGAGGATATAATTAAAGATCTAGAATTTTGGATTCTTGACTTGAAAAAGGAATATGTGACTTAGGCATAGAGACCTATATTATAATAGGATAACTATCACGTGAATACGCCTAAAAGTAGATTTTTGGATATTTGGCATTAAAGCTATAACTTGGCATAATTCATAGAGTATATCATGATTTAGCCTTTTAGAGAATATTATGTACTATGCAAAGTTTAACTAAAAATTTGGGCATAAGTTGTATTATGAATTATGACCATGATTTAGGCATGTAAGTTTAGGCTTAATTTATGATTAGGCAAGATATGTAAATAGAATTTTAAGAAATTTAAATCTGCTAAATTTGTTTTATGCTCTGGCAAACTATTAAATTGCCTAATCTGCTAAATCTGTTGAATTGCCTAATCTGTTAATCTGTTGAATCGTCCAATCTGCTAGATCTGTTATCTGTTGAATTGCCTAATCTGCTAATCTGTTGAATCGCCTAATCTGCTAGATCTGTTATCTATTGAATTGCCTAATCTGCTAATTTGTTGAATCGCCTAAACTGCTAGATCTGTTAATTGTTGAATTGCTTAGTCTGCTAATCTGTTGAATCGCCTAATCTTCTAGAACTGTTATCTGTTGAATTGCCTAATCTGCTAATCTGTTGAATCGCCTAATCATCTAGATCTGTTATCTGTTGAATTGCCTAATCTGTTGAAAGTTGAATAATTGTAATCTGTAGGCTCAATCTAAAATTGAGCAAAACATGTTAATAGAACTTTGGATAATCTGCCGTAACTTGTAAAGAATTTAAATCTGTTAAATGGGCATAATTAGGCTGATATTTTCTATAATGGAATAAATTGGCTATGACACGAGATTAGACTCCGTTTGCGGTAGAAGCCTACCCGGAACCAACTGGCTTAACCAGCAACCACAAACTGTCAGTCTAATGTGAGAGGTCGTAGGCATAACTAAAATATGCTTAGACACGAGTTTAGGTCTGGCTTGTGGTAGAAGTCTGCCCGTAACCGCCTGGCATATCCAGCGGCCACAAGTTACCAACCTAATGTGGGAGGTCTGTGCATTAATATTTAATTAATGCAATCTGATATAAATATGATGTCTAAAACGTATTGGGTGGATAGGGTTAAACCAACAGGACTGATGAAACTAACTAAACCCGTTTCGTGAATCTGTAGGCCCAATACAAAGTTAGATGATCTGTAAGTCTGTTAAATTCGTACATCTGATCTGTTAATTTGAAAACTTGTTAACTTGATTGTCTGATCTATGAACTAGTAATCTGAACTCTGTCTGAAAACTTCTAAACAAGTTAATCTGAAATCTGCTAGTCTGGGGACAAAAGGTTAGGATGGGAAATACTTATGTCATTTGTTATTTGGGACCCATACTAGTCAGTAACCCTTTCTGGTATCAAAACTTTGACCCCACACTATGTAGGGTTCCGGGCACGCTTACTGAACTAATTATAAGCGGTTCATTCTGATAATGGCGAGGGGTGTTGATGGCGCGTTCCAACCGGGTCATATGCGTGCATGGATCTGGTCTGCTCTAAGGATGTAAGACACCGTGACATCTGAAAATAGGTCTGTGCCAATAAGTTGCCACTTTAGGGAGTGATACACCCTACTGTGGGGCCGACACAGGGTATTTATGTATTAGGGAGCCGATCGCTTGGGGGCAGGACTTAGGGTACACTTAGTTCTGTCTATTTCTGTGGGTACCGTCTGTTTCGGTTAGGTGGTAACACCTGTCTGTTTCTGCGTGGTACCGTCTGTTCGAGTGGTAAAGGGACATTACTATATACATCTAATTCTAGCATTCTGTTTTGTAGAGATTATTTTGTTTCCGTTTCTGTTTCAGTTTAGACATTAGGGTACACCTAGTTCTGTCTGTTCTATGGGTACCGTTTGTTTCTGTTGGGTGGTAATACCTGTCTATTTCTGTGTGGTATCGTCTGTCCAGGTGGTAAAGGCCCATTACTAGTGTACACCTAATTATAACATTCTGTTTCCGTAGGGATTATTTTGTTTCTGTCTCGGATTCCGTTTCTGATTCTGTTTCCGTACCTTCTGTCTGTTTGGGTGGTAAAGGCCCATTATTAGTAGTCTGTTTCTGTACCTTCTACCTGTTGGGGTGGTAAAAGCCCATTATTAGCATTCTGTTTTTGTGTCGTCTGCGTCTGTTCGGGTGGTAAAGGCCCATTACTAGCATTATGTTTCTGTAAAGATTATTATGTTTCCGTTTCTGTTTCAGTTTAGACATTAGGGTAACACCTAATCCTGTTACACTAGTATTAGTGCATAGAAGTGAAAACTAAGTAAGAAGCTTAGCTTAGCCTATATCATTCCGTTTCTTCTGTTAACGTGCGATTCCTATTACGGTTATCTCTCATCCGGTTTCATTTACATGTCATGATATATTATCTGTTTATATGTTGAAAGTCACTGGGCTCACCAGACTTATGTCTAACCTAGTTTGTTTCGCATCTTTTCTTCCGTTCCCCTCCCCCCCAAGGTTCTCAGGGTGGAAACAAAGGAGCTTGATTCTGATTCTCTCTGCTTGAATTATTTGAAGTATTGATTGGCTTTGGCTCTATCTTTCCATGGCAGTTTATATTGGGGATTATGGCTTTAAAAACTATGCATTCTGAAGGCTTTTGTACAAGACCGGTATTTATGTACTTGAATTCCGATATTGTGATTTTGAAAGATGTAACTAAACTCATTTCTGTTTCTGTTGTAATAAAGTTATAAATTTTTCAAGTACTTCTTTATCTGTCTTGTCAATTTCTGTTCTGTCTACTAAAAACTCTCCAACAAAGTTAAGGCATTTCGTTTGCGAGTGACCTTAACGGAGGTGGGGTGTTATAGTTATAATAACCCATAGGGTCACGCACTTAGAACGTTGCAAGGGAAGAATATTTTTTAGTTAAATAAAATATCAAACAGTTGATATTTTATTGGACATTGGAATGGTCATACTAGTTAGTTCCCATTATAATGGATCACGTTTATTCAAAAGGGGATGTTTATTTTCCTTTATAAAGTACGCTTGACTTATTATTTAAGGTTATGAGATTAGATCGAATTATCTGACCTAGGTTTTGCCCCTTTTTGGAATTAATCAAATCAATGGCGGCTATCACCATTAACCCCCTTCTCTTCGATTCGATCAAGGAGAAGCACGTTCCTGTGGATAATATGGTGGCTCTACACATGGAGAGCTCAAAATCTATTCAACTGGATCCAAGTCTTGCACGTTTTCATCAATTTGAAATCATGGCAAAAGGTATATATTGTATCCAATTTTTGAAATTTGTATGCAATTGAATTTGTTAATTGTTTAAAATCGTTGTGTATTGATCCTAGAAAACCTTCAATATCGTCCAAGACCAGATACTGAAATATCAGCCGAGATATTGGTTTTTCTTACTAAAATTTAAACCGATGTTTGAACCAAAACATTAATTAGGAAACTCATATCTAGCTATGATAATCTCTTGCTATCTATTTTTATGTATTAAATGAACATATCGGATATTCATATATGTTCTAAAATGCTTATGATTTCCATATTTGTCATTTTTTATATGCATATTACCTGTGAAACTATATTCTACTTATGCTGAACTATTTAATGTTGTGTATCCTTTTTATGTTCTATGTTTAATAACACTCCATGTTTACAGACCATAAGTTGTAAGCAATAATCTATCTGTATTTCGTTGCTCTTTATTTTAAGCATATCGTTATTTAAGAATACGAATGTTTTTTCATAAATTAAGAACAAAGTAATGATCTTGAAATTCTAGTTTGATTTACTACTTTTATAATATTATTCATAAAAAAGTAAGAATATGATTTTTTTAACATATCATACAACCTGAGATTGTTTCGATATAAGCTTTCAGATCTAAGATGAAAATCCGAGACAAAACCTCAAGTTAGACTCATCTCATCCGAGATCTCTCACGATACAGGATCAAGTTTCTAAATTTCCCGAGATGAAACGCAGCCGATATCTAAGATTAAAACCTTGACTATGATCAATGTTTGTTATATTAAATTAATAATCTAGACGCAGTGTTGCTTACAGACCATAAGTTGTAAGCAATAATCTATCTGTATTTCGTTGCTCTTTATTTTAAGCATATCGTTATTTAAGAATACGAATGTTTTTTCATAAATTAAGAACAAAGTAATGATCTTGAAATTCTAGTTTGATTTACTACTTTTATAATATTATTCATAAAAAAGTAAGAATATGATTTTTTTAACATATCATACAACCTGAGATTGTTTCGATATAAGCTTTCAGACCTAAGATGAAAATCCGAGACAAAACCTCAAGTTAGACTCATCTCATCCGAGATCTCTCACGATACAGGATCAAGTTTCTAAATTTCCCGAGATGAAACGCAGCCGATATCTAAGATTAAAACCTTGACTATGATCAATGTTTGTTATATTAAATTAATAATCTAGACGCAGTGTTGCTCCAATCAATTCTAACTTAATCATGAAGAAATAAAGAAAAAATCAAGGTTAATATTTAGCAAATTCAAACCAATAGCTTATTTGAATGGAATCATATTGAATAAATTATTTTAAGATCATGTATAAACATAACATCCATTTTGAACTTGTAGTAGAATAATTATTTTAAAATTTAATTTAAAATTACCGTTTGGTTCCCAAATCCATAGCACATGTTGTGGGTCGATGATCCATAACAGCCACAAAAATGGCACCTCCTTATCAGTAGTTAAATCAGCTTGGCCAGTGTCCTCCAGTATATATGGTCGTGCTTGTTGGAACTTCTGTTGTTATGCAAAATATAGTTGAATTTAGATAACATTATTTTAATTAACTTATAACTTTTAGTTAATTATTTTATTCTTATGTATGCGGAATTTGCTTTATCATCATGGTCCCAATAGTATGAAACTATGCTTGAATCATCAGTCTGACTCATTATACGGGTATGTGTGAAAACATTCTAATAAGCAATGTCGGTAGTGCGATTATTATTGCCCTTGGCAATATTTAAAAACATTACAAAGTATAATTTATGCTAAAGGAAAAACTTGCCATAAGGAATTGATCCTAGGTTGTTTACCCATTACATGTAAACTTAACCACCCTGCACTTAACAGCTTTTATCATTTATTTCCCCTCTGTTTTTTTAATTTAATTTTTTCAAAAGTATATAAGACTGTTCGGTTACCTTTCTGCCACCTCCTGTGACGTTGACCTAGGTGAAGGTCTCCCCTGCTTACTCATTGGGGCGAGCCTTCCAATAAAACACAGGAGCACAACCCTCTCATTTCTGAAATATGCACATATAATATATATATATATATTGTTATTTATCTATCTTTAAACAACTTAGAACTTAAAATGTTCAAGTATTTATCTTAATTCATAAATTTATCAAGTCCTCATGGTGATGCTAGAATGATTTGAAACCACCACAATATGTTGTGGGGGTTCTTGCTCCTATTTACTGAATTCCTCTATGCCTCCCTCTGTAAATTTCATTTGAAAAAACACATTTCATCTTTCTAATTTATGTATCAATTGCATAGAACAATTTAAATTAAATATGTGGTAAATTTAGCTAAAACTTCTCAATGCTCCACCATCTGATGAAATCATCCCACACAATAGCGCTCATAATTAGGCTTCTTCCCAGCTGCTTTTAGGCCATTTATCATTGCCCTATAATTTGATTTCACTGTCCCAGTGGCGTTATACGAGGGTAAAGTCGGCCTCCTGAAGGTCCACTACACTTTGTACGTTTTAGAAAATAAAAGTTATACATTTTTATAAATAGTATAAGCATGAATTAATATCCTATAAACATGAATTATGAATTGATATCCTATAAACATGAATTGATATAACGTGTAATTCATAAACGTGGCAATGCTTTATAAATAACATCACATTATATAAAGTGTTATATAAATAGTATAGCAATGTATAAAATTTTATATAAATAATATAGCGGTGTCCTATAAAGTGTTCCTTATAAACTGATATTTTAACCTAAGAAGTAAGATATACAACATATCAGTGTACATGACTACATAATGTAATAATTAATATATCAATTTTGTATAGTCACACATACCAAAAAGTCCTGCCAAATGGTCTTTTTTACGTTATCTGGAATTTTTGCCCACTTCGACCAAGATGTCATCATACGATTTATGTATGCCTATCACAAGATGCCAATAACCATGGTAGATGGCTCTAGCTCAAAAACTACTATGTTAAACTAAAAAAAAAATTTAATGTTTCATGACTACTGTATATATTTATAACAAAATTTTACAGAAATAATATTTCATTTTGAAACCTAATACTTACCCTTCATTTGCATTGGGCGCAACTACATCACATGACGCGTAGCTCCTGTGATGGGTCGCTGCCATCTTCACCCACTGAAGGAGGACTAGTGTCTCTCTGAGAGGAAGAGGGAAACCCAGAATGAGAAGAGGTACGTCTACTTGACGACATATCTATAGTACCTGTTACAGACAAACATTATAGCAGAATATAAAAGGACTATGTAAACATACATTGTGGCAGAAAATAAAAGGATTATGTGATACATATCATATTAGCATAACATTCCATTTTTAATGAAAACAGAATAACACTAAAAAACATAAATTTATCATCTCAAAATGTAGAATATCGATCAATCATCGTCACTTTCAGATTCAGATTCTGTTTCATACTCTATATTTTTTCCATTTATAGTCTCAAATGCTTCAATTTATGCATCTGATTCATCGTTTAGAGGCAGTCGATTATTATTATTCCTCTATTTTCCTCACTACTTGCTTAGTAAGCTTGTTCTTCGGAAATATTATACCCATCAAATGTAAACTTTGCCTTTGTTTTAAAAATACCTAACCAATCTACTTTTTCTCTTCTTAAAGATAGGTAAGGAGCATAATAAACTTGGAGAGATTGTTTGGAAAGTACAAAAGGATTGCACTTATAATAATGCAAAGTATGTTCTATTTCTATGAGATTATATTTAAGTAATTGGATGAGGAAGATTAGGAATTAGGGATTCCGCAAAGGCGCAATTTCCCTAACAGTTAGTATCAAGGATAGACCATCACAAAGCTTAGAGCTATTTTGAAGTGTTGATATGATTTCAGATTAAGGTAGAGTAATTTTTTATTTATGATATCACATGTCCATGGTAGTCGGATGACTTGTTTGTTGGTGTGATTTCACACTAATACTGTAACACCCCACCTCCGCTAGGGTCATTCACCAAGGGAATGCCCTAGTTTTGGAGAGGTATTATCGAGATAACATCACAGAATTATCACAAGACAGAACATAAATAAATAATTAAGTAAACAGCGGAAGAATTTCTGAGCAAAACAGCACTTCATTTCATTAATCATGATAAACCATGTCTTTTACAAAGATTTCAAGTAACTTCATTACAACTGTCTTGTAATAATAGCCAAAGAAGCAATAACTTAAAAAAACAGTAAAACAGCTTATTCCCCAAGTGCAGTAAAAAGAAGCAGCCATAGCAAACCGTACATGCTGAGCCAAAGCAAGTGATATCAAAGCTAAGAGCTAGTTATTCCTCCCTGAGAACCTGGGGGGGGGGGAAACGAAAGAAAAAGAGGCGAAAGGAAAAAGGGTCAGTCATAAAGACTGAGTAAGTTCTAGTGACTTTCAGTGTAAAAACGGTTAAAACAACCTGTCATGTATGAACTGGAACTAAACTTAAGAATAGTGTCAAGGTGGACAAGATAGATTAAGGTGATCAGGATAAGTCAAGACAAGTCAAGTAAAGTATCACATGTTCGAGATCCGTTGCATCGACTTCACTAGTATACTAAGCCCGTGTCACAAATTAATCACGAAATAAATCCCACGGCCCAATATCATGAAATGACCCTGAACGGGGTCTGACCCAAGTACGGGGTCCTACGGAGCGATTATCTAGTCGATCGGCTCCCTACAAGTTCTAGCTCGTCAAGTGTCCGTGTCATACGGCTAATCACGAATGTAGCCACCTGTGCTGGGTCCACCTTCGGGTGTATCAGCCCGAAGGTGTCAACCCCTGACACGATTCAAGATGCACAGATAAATCTACGGATACCCAGTGTCTGCCCCGGATACGTGCACGATCGTAGTCCGCCGAACCTACACTGGCGTACCCCACTGCCGCCGTTCACCTCTTACAATCAGCCCAGTAATCGTGCCCCCACCCGGCCTAGCCCCAGGGTACCTTGATACTTCTAGAGGGTTACTGCTGAAAGGGGTCGTGTCTAGGGTTTCGCCTAATAGATTAGGTCATGTAATTCGTGACCTAACCGCCTAACAGATCAAGTCATGTAATTCGTGACTTAACCCTTTTCCAGTCTAGTCATGTCAAGATGGTTAAGTATGTCATTTCAGTTCGCGACTTAACCCGCCTACGTGTCATGTCAAGTTGGCTAAGTGTTGTCGTTTTTCAAGTTCATGACTTAGCCCTACCAATCGTGTTCAAGTTGGTTAAGTTGTCTTTTCATGTTCATGACTTAACCCTAATTGGCATTAATTGATTCGTTAATGCACCGAACCACTCACATTGGATCCTGTTGTTCGTAGCCACTGGATTTGCCGGGCGGTTCCGGGCAGGTTTACGCTACGAACTCAACCCAACCTCGGGTTTCAAGCGCGATGTGACCAACTACCCACATTGGATCCTATTGTTTGTAGCAACTGGATTTGCCGGGCGGTTCCGGGCAGATTTACACTACAAACTCAACCCAACCTCGAGTTGGCCACTTTCTTGTTCTCTAAAGTCATGCCCATGTTCTTATCAATTTTGATATCATGTTCATGTGTCAACTTCGTGCCCAACTAAGGCATGTTTAAAGTCAAGTTATGGTATGTTCAAGTCAGGTTTTCGTGCCACATTTCATGTTCTACTTATGCCAAATTTCACAGTTTATTCCTATAATTAATTCAAGTTTTGCCTATTCTACCCAATCGTATCCCCAACGTATATAAACGCACTTCGTTCATAAGCATAAACAATTCAAGAGATAAAGGGGAATAACACCAAACATGTGATAGGCATATATGATAATTCCAACATTACTTGCATAATAAACATACTATAACATATCACATGGTAACTTGGCATAGTAATGAATCCAACTTAATTTAACATGATGATTTAAACTTTGCATCATAGGCATAATAACCATTGCGGCATCATAATAATTTTTATCATAAACATGAAGCATTAAAGGCATAGTAATCCTAATAGGCATAATGAATTCCAATTTAGCATTTTAACACAATAATTCTCATAGACATAATGATTCCAATTTAATGATTCTAAATCAACATGATAGACATAATGATTCCAATTTATCGTTTTTAACATAATTAGCATGATTGACAATTTAGCTTAATTAACATGATAGATAATTTAGCATCTTTAACATAATTAACATGATAGACGATTTAGCGTCTTTAACATAATTAACATGATAGACGATTTAGCGTCTTTAACATAATTAACCTAGCAATACCCAATTTTCATTAATAGTTCATGATGGGTATAATAACATTATAGGCATAATTTAATTAGCACCATAAGCATGGTTTCATCAACATAAAGATTTCATAGCGATCTTATGGACATGAATTAATCCAACTTGCCAAACAATCAAGCCCAAATGATTCATAACAACGTAAAAATCATGACGAGTTTAACCTGTAATGTTGCCATAGCAATATCCCCAAATTATAATTCAACGATAAATAATATAAACAATGAATTGGCAATATTACATAAATTCAGTTTCAATTCATCGCATGTCCATATTGTTTTAGCGCTTTTGCCTAAAAAGTAACATAGAACTTACAATATGAAGCAAATAACCCAAATAGTCTCCAAATTCGTTGCCTAAAGCGTCGTAGTTGTTGTAGCTTCTAGCTGTAGCCTTCAAGAATCATCCTCCTTCTTCTATAATTTTATTCTTTTTATTTTAATTTAGAGCTCTAGGTTTAATGGCGGCGGCCTAAGGCTAGAATGAAATAGTATGATGTTAGGCTAGGTCTTAGGTCCTTTTTATAATGTTTGCAAGATGTTTTAAACCGTCGATGGAGCTTGATTCAATCATAGACGTTCGTTTGAAGAGGAAGCCAATCCCGTGTCGCCACCTAGCCCTAGTGACAAAGCAGACCACAGAAAATCGGCCAAACACAGACCTGGCCAGCCAGGTCGGACTGGGTTCGACCTGGCTCTCGACCAGGTCGACACCCCTGTCGACAGGGCTGTCGACAGCCCTGTCGACATGGCTAGCCCAGGTCGACAGCCCTGTCGACCTGGGTGGCTTAGGCGGGAATCTTCCCGCCCTGGCCCATTGGGCCCGATTTTTAATTTTTAATTGTTTTCTGAGCTGTTCGAATTTTAAAATTTAATTTAAAAAACTTCCGAAGGCCATATCTTCTTCATACGGATTCCGTTTTTCGAAAACTCGGACTCTATTTCGCGTATTTTTCCGAGACGAACGCAATGGCGTATCCTGTTTCCCTTAATTCTTTGATTTGAAATTAATTATACTTTAATTTACGAATTTCACTGTTATAGAATTCACGGGGTGTTACATTCTCCCCCACTTAAAAGGATTTCGTCCCCGAAATCTTCAAGTTAGGAGGAATGTATATCCTAACATCCAAACATCCATCTACTCATCCATCAAACACGAGTATCCATTGTCCTTAAAAGACTTCTAATGCTTTATGATCATATGCGAAGTGTGTGTATATGTTCCTTAGCTAATGCTAATGATCAGGCCTGATTGATCTTCTAAATGCAAAATATGTTTAGTGAAATGAATCCAATATGCATGCAAATTTTTCCTATTATAATTCATAATTTCTACATGAGTGCTCAAACATTCAATCATATGCAACAACCAAATGATAACACAACCAAGTTTCCAAAATAAACACTCATGCATATGCAATATGAAAATGTGCCTGAGCCGATCTAGTGCCTAATGTGTATTCATGCATCCACGAGCAACCACTTGCGACCACTTGCAACCATTTCGTAATCATAACATGTTTCAATTACATGTTTACATCCAAAAAGATTCTAACTATGGTTCTCAAGATAGGATCGAGGAGAGAAATAAGATAAAACAGAGCATCTAGAATAGGTTAACGATGTACCGCCAGAAGGTCCGGTCTGCTTCTCAGGGCAGTCTTTGCTGATGTGTCCAGTCTTCCCACAATGAAAACATTCACCGTGCTTTCTCTTCCTCTTTCTACAATCCTTGGCTATGTGCCCTTCCGTACCACAGTAATTGCATTTCCTTTTATCGCGCGAGTTGTTGTTCTTGCCTCCCTTCTCGGAGTCTACCTTCTTATTCTTAGAATCGTTAGGCTTGACCTCTTTCTTCCCTTGAGAGTTTTCTGCCTCTGTCTCCTTCTTGCCCTTATCTTCCTCGTTCAGCAATGCCATTTGCACCAACCTTTCGTACGTAGCTCCCATGGGTATATGGGTCATGGCCAAACTGTGTAATGGCTCATTCAACCCTTTGACAAAGCGGAGGGCCTTTTTGTGCGGGGTGTTGACTAAGTCTAGTCCGAACCTAGCTAGCTCGTCGAACTGATTAACGTACTCTTTGACTGTCATATTTCCTTGCTTAAGAAATAAAAATTTCTCCAACTGCAAACTCCTTTCGGCTTCTGAGAGAAATTTAGCCTCAAACCTCGCCCTAAAGTCCTCCCATGTTTCCACTGGTCTTTCTGCATTAGTGACTTCCCACCAGTAGGAAGCCTCACCTTTTAGTAACCACACTGCCAGTTGTACTTTCTGCCTATCTTCTACTTCAAAGATGACGAATAAGTCTTCGGTTTCTTTTAGCCAATTTCTAGCTGCCACGAAGGACTCAGTTCCATGAAAGTCCTTTCCTCCCATAGCCTTAAAATCTTTACATATCTTAGCAAAAGTGTTTCCCCGTGGAGGAGGTGGAGGAAGAGGTGTTGCTGCAGCTGGATGATTTCCTGCAGCTGGGGGAGGAGGAATGGTAGGACCTGGCTGGGTGGCCCTTGCTTCTAAGAATCGTCTGAACCAACCAGGTATTGGTACGCCCTCTGGCAAGTTAAGTTCTTCGGACATGATGCTGAAACAAGAAGGATAGATTCAAAACGAAGGACAAGAGATTCAAACAAGGAAACAAAGGATAGTGCTAATGGCTTTTGGGGAATAGCCTTTAAAAACTTTTTCTTGGAAAATGCTTTTTTAAATGGTTTTAAGAAAATAAAATAAAATTCAAAAGGTTTTCAAAACTTTTGCCCAGTCTTGGTAACCTTCTGCTCTGATACCAAGTGTAACACGCCACCTCCGCTAGGGTCATTCACCAAGGGAATGCCCTAGTTTTGGAGAGGTATTATCGAGATAACATCACAGAATTATCACAAGACAGAACATAAATAAATAATTAAGTAAACAGCGGAAGAATTTCTGAGCAAAACAGCACTTCATTTCATTAATCATGATAAACCATGTCTTTTACAAAGATTTCAAGTAACTTCATTACAACTGTCTTGTAATAATAGCCAAAGAAGCAATAACTTAAAAAAAACAGTAAAACAGCTTATTCCCCAAGTGCAGTAAAAAGAAGCAGCCATAGCAAACCGTACATGCTGAGCCAAAGCAAGTGATATCCAAGCTAAGAGCTAGTTATTCCTCCCTGAGAACCTGGGGGGGGGGAACGAAAGAAAAAGAGGCGAAAGGAAAAAGGGTCAGTCATAAAGACTGAGTAAGTTCTAGTGACTTTCAGTGTAAAAACGGTTAAAACAACCTGTCATGTATGAACTGGAACTAAACTTAAGAATAGTGTCAAGGTGGACAAGATAGATTAAGGTGATCAGGATAAGTCAAGACAAGTCAAGTAAAGTATCACATGTTCGAGATCCGTTGCATCGACTTCACTAGTATACTAAGCCCGTGTCACAAATTAATCACGAAATAAATCCCACGGCCCAATATCATGAAATGACCCTGAACGGGGTCTGACCCAAGTACGGGGTCCTACGGAGCGATTATCTAGTCGATCGGCTCCCTACAAGTTCTAGCTCGTCAAGTGTCCGTGTCATACGGCTAATCACGAATGTAGCCACCTGTGCTGGGTCCACCTTCGGGTGTATCAGCCCGAAGGTGTCAACCCCTGACACGATTCAAGATGCACAGATAAATCTACGGATACCCAGTGTCTGCCCCGGATACGTGCACGATCGTAGTCCGCCGAACCTACACTGGCGTACCCCACTGCCGCCGTTCACCTCTTACAATCAGCCCAGTAATCGTGCCCCCACCCGGCCTAGCCCCAGGGTACCTTGATACTTCTAGAGGGTTACTGCTGAAAGGGGTCGTGTCTAGGGTTTCGCCTAATAGATTAGGTCATGTAATTCGTGACTTAACCGCCTAACAGATCAAGTCATGTAATTCGTGACTTAACCCTTTTCCATTCTAGTCATGTCAAGATGGTTAAGTATGTCATTTCAGTTCGCGACTTAACCCGCCTACGTGTCATGTCAAGTTGGCTAAGTGTTGTCGTTTTTCAAGTTCATGACTTAGCCCTACCAATCGTGTTCAAGTTGGTTAAGTTGTCTTTTCATGTTCATGACTTAACCCTAATTGGCATTAATTGATTCGTTAATGCACCGAACCACTCACATTGGATCCTGTTGTTCGTAGCCACTGGATTTGCCGGGCGGTTCCGGGCAGGTTTACGCTACGAACTCAACCCAACCTCGGGTTTCAAGCGCGATGTGACCAACTACCCACATTGGATCCTATTGTTTGTAGCAACTGGATTTGCCGGGCGGTTCCGGGCAGATTTACACTACAAACTCAACCCAACCTCGAGTTGGCCACTTTCTTGTTCTCTAAAGTCATGCCCATGTTCTTATCAATTTTGATATCATGTTCATGTGTCAACTTCGTGCCCAACTAAGGCATGTTTAAAGTCAAGTTATGGTATGTTCAAGTCAGGTTTTCGTGCCACATTTCATGTTCTACTTATGCCAAATTTCACAGTTTATTCCTATAATTAATTCAAGTTTTGCCTATTCTACCCAATCGTATCCCCAACGTATATAAACGCACTTCGTTCATAAGCATAAACAATTCAAGAGATAAAGGGGAATAACACCAAACATGTGATAGGCATATATGATAATTCCAACATTACTTGCATAATAAACATACTATAACATATCACATGGTAACTTGGCATAGTAATGAATCCAACTTAATTTAACATGATGATTTAAACTTTGCATCATAGGCATAATAACCATTGCGGCATCATAATAATTTTTATCATAAACATGAAGCATTAAAGGCATAGTAATCCTAATAGGCATAATGAATTCCAATTTAGCATTTTAACACAATAATTCTCATAGACATAATGATTCCAATTTAATGATTCTAAATCAACATGATAGACATAATGATTCCAATTTATCGTTTTTAACATAATTAGCATGATTGACAATTTAGCTTAATTAACATGATAGATAATTTAGCATCTTTAACATAATTAACATGATAGACGATTTAGCGTCTTTAACATAATTAACATGATAGACGATTTAGCGTCTTTAACATAATTAACCTAGCAATACCCAATTTTCATTAATAGTTCATGATGGGTATAATAACATTATAGGCATAATTTAATTAGCACCATAAGCATGGTTTCATCAACATAAAGATTTCATAGCGATCTTATGGACATGAATTAATCCAACTTGCCAAACAATCAAGCCCAAATGATTCATAACAACGTAAAAATCATGACGAGTTTAACCTGTAATGTTGCCATAGCAATATCCCCAAATTATAATTCAACGATAAATAATATAAACAATGAATTGGCAATATTACATAAATTCAGTTTCAATTCATCGCATGTCCATATTGTTTTAGCGCTTTTGCCTAAAAAGTAACATAGAACTTACAATATGAAGCAAATAACCCAAATAGTCTCCAAATTCGTTGCCTAAAGCGTCGTAGTTGTTGTAGCTTCTAGCTGTAGCCTTCAAGAATCATCCTCCTTCTTCTATAATTTTATTCTTTTTATTTTAATTTAGAGCTCTAGGTTTAATGGCGGCGGCCTAAGGCTAGAATGAAATAGTATGATGTTAGGCTAGGTCTTAGGTCCTTTTTATAATGTTTGCAAGATGTTTTAAACCGTCGATGGAGCTTGATTCAATCATAGACGTTCGTTTGAAGAGGAAGCCAATCCCGTGTCGCCACCTAGCCCTAGTGACAAAGCAGACCACAGAAAATCGGCCAAACACAGACCTGGCCAGCCAGGTCGGACTGGGTTCGACCTGGCTCTCGACCAGGTCGACACCCCTGTCGACAGGGCTGTCGACAGCCCTGTCGACATGGCTAGCCCAGGTCGACAGCCCTGTCGACCTGGGTGGCTTATGCGGGAATCTTCCCGCCCTGGCCCATTGGGCCCGATTTTTAATTTTTAATTGTTTTCTGAGCTGTTCGAATTTTAAAATTTAATTTAAAAAACTTCCGAAGGCCATATCTTCTTCATACGGATTCCGTTTTTCGAAAACTCGGACTCTATTTCGCGTATTTTTCCGAGACGAACGCAATGGCGTATCCTGTTTCCCTTAATTCTTTGATTTGAAATTAATTATACTTTAATTTACGAATTTCACTGTTATAGAATTCACGGGGTGTTACAAATACAAAACTTCTTATTTGCATCGCCTTGTTTGCGACGGCCTACTGTTTGAAACAAGCTTTGGCTTGTTGTTTGAAACAACAAGCTTGGCTAGTTATGAAATGTTAATTATTTTGAAACTAATACACATGTTTGTACTCTTCTATAGGGTCATCTTTTAGTTTATGGAAGAAGTGCAGCAACAACTAAAGTGACTTCTAGTGATAAATATTGCAGCTCGAATGGCATTGCACTGGCAAGTAAACGGGCACCTATAAATGCAAAACTTGTATGTATTTTGTCCCTCTTCCGTTTGAAGTGTTATTTGGTGCATTCAAGAAATAATATGTCAATTTAGTAAATTTTATTTCTTTAGACATTAGAAGTATCTTCAGTGAACTGGTAAATTATATTTGGAGTTATTAATTATTGCTTAATTATGGTGGTAAGGTTTTGGAATATTATGTTAAATTGTGGCAACAAAAATTTCAACGATAGCATCTAAAATTGAATTTTTAGTACATCTGTAGCTATTATATCAAGAGTGAGACTATATACGAATATTTAGGTGAAAAGCAAGTTTGTCACTGGAGCTGCATCACGTTCCTTCACATCTATGGTTCAAAAATCCAAGAATGGGTGCAAGTGGCATAATAAAAGGTGGTGGTAATAGAGCAGTCTCTTGTAATGTTAGGTGGTTATCGATCAAACTACTTTTGTTTAAATGTATATTACAAGTGTATGCTTGGACGTATTAAAAAGTTCAAGATATTACACAGTTGTCAAAATTGAATATACTGAGCCAAGAAATTAGTCATAACTGCAAATTTATCTTTTTGGTATGTTATTTATTATAGTTCTCACAGTTGATTGATATTAGTTCGATATATATATATATATATATATATATATATATATATATATATATCTGTGTGTGTGCGTGTGTGTATGTGTGCGTGCGCGTGCGTGTGTATCAGAAGGGGAATAACGACAGATTATTAACATATAATGCTAGATTAAATGTTCATATATAGTAAGATCCATCGTAATTCTTTACTTAATTGTAAGGGTTTACCGATAAATTACCAGTGCAAATATTTTAAATAAAAAATATTTTCTTGCAAATCTCTTGCTAACTTGAAAGGGTTTACCACCGATTATTTATATATAATAATTTCTAAAAAGTACGCATCCGTTGCTAAAACATCGATAAATAAATTTTAAATTATTTCAAAATTAAAATTTTATATTGTATTAAATGATGGAAAATAGTCAGAGAACTCTAGCTAAAATCCATCGCATAATTTTGACACAGATACCATCATGAAATTTACCGACCACCTGTATTTGCTGGTAATCCGTTGCTACCCTCTATAGCGACAGATTACCAACGGATAATGCCACAGCTATTTGCAGTTTTTCTTATAGTGATATATTCTACAAGATTCGTTGTAGCAATTTCTTATTACCTCCTCAGCTTGTACAAGATTAGATGCTAACGGTTCTCCATGGCGATTCCAAATTAAATTGTTCAACACGAAACCATAATGATGAAAATGAACTCTAACAATTATTAGTATCAAATGCTTTAACAATTTGCATCTACTACATTGACAATGGATTTTTCGTCGTTTCCATTATTACTTAAAGCAAAATCCATAAATACATGAACATCATTATTAAAATGTTCACTTACCATGCCTTCAATTTCTCATCATTGTTTATACATCCAAATCCGATCTGTAAAATAATTTTCCATTTACCCTACATACTAATTAAAAAGTATGATATAAATTAAAATTGCATTGACAATTTATTAAAACATTTTTTTAGGTGAATGGTATATTTATTGATCATTGACACTTTGATGATGGGTCATCCTACTTTATATTACAAATACAAAAACGTAATTAAATCGCATAAATCTTTTCAATTTAAATGATTCAACAAAATTTTGGCAGCACTTTGTGTTAGTTCCCTAAACAATACACAATTGTGCGTACATAGGGAACATAAATGAAGCATTGTCAAAATTTTGTGAACTGTTTGAAATGAAATGATTTACGAGATTTAATTATGTTATTGTGTTCGTAACTTATCCAATAAAGAGAAAAATCCAACAAATATTATATTATATATATATTTAATGGCCTGAATAGAATGCGCCGTTCTGCGGCAGTTCGCGAATTTCGACCGTTGACTTCGAATGGACATTATGGGAGATCCGACCATCGGATTCTCCTGAAACCAGAACCGTTGGGTTTGTATCAAAAAGGGATTTCCAACGAATATAAGAGATTTGAAATCTAATGGCTGGATTTGTAATTATGTCCAAATCAAATTTGGAAAAGGTCGTCGTAAGTGCAGTTTGGTGAACGTTTATGGAAATCGACTGCACGGGCCTTGATAAAATTATTAAAAATATCAATAATATGTGTAAAATCATAATAAATGATTTGGAAAGAATTGGGATGAAAAATTCCATATCTGAAAAGATAAAAATATATTTTTATCGAAATGAACTAGTTATGAACTAGAATTAAAAATCCAGTATTTTAAATAAATAAATTGGGTTTGAAATGGTTTTAAAAATAACCAGAATTTCCAATATATAAATTGGAATGGATTGGAATCGAAATTAACTTGGGAATATTTCGATATTGGATTTCGTGATTATACGGATATTGTGGAGGAATTTGGAAGATATATATATCTATCATTATTCCAATACGATATTTGTTGGTTTCAGAATTTGATATTGAATATAAGCCGATATATTTTCTATTCAGAGCCTTGTATTTAATATCAAATTGGATTTTGGGTTTGCCATGAATGGTATCTTTAATAATACTTGTAACACCCCGTGTTTTTGATAAACCTTAAAGTAACGATTTAAAGAATAATTAATTCTAAATTTGAGAATTAAGGGAAACGGGTTATGCCATTGCGCTCGTCTTGGAATTCTGGTTGAGATAGAGTCCGAGTTTGCATGAATTGGACTTCGTATGAAGAAGTTATGGCCTTCGGAAATTTCAAAAATTCAAATTTAAACATAGAAGAGGGCAGGTCAGGAAAATTCCCGCCTAGGCCAGGTTGACCAAGAGGTCGACCCTAGTGTCGACCTACCCTACAGGTCGACCTACCCCCTCTCCCCCTCCCCCCCCCCCCCCGGAGCAGATATGAAAGGAAGACGATTTCTGACTCCCTACTGAGTCATTAGGGCTGAGGTGTTATCCTATCTTGACTGGATGGTCTTGATTACTTCTAGGGTTAATCTGATGGCTCTAAATTAATTAAATCTCTAAAAAAACCTAACTCTCAACCCTAGATCACAAATATTCATACCAAGAGACGCCATGCCGTCAATGGAGAACCTAGAATAGTCGTCATCTCTTTCAACTCAAAGGCAAGATTGAAGCTACGTCAAAATTAAATCTAATCTAATTCAACTAAGAAAATTCAACGATCTACATCAAAGGCGAGCAATTCAATTTCAGAATACAGATCCCAGAACTCAAGAATTCCTTTTTGTTTGTAAGTGTAGTTATCTTTCAGATGTGAATGAATTAAAGACATGGTTTGTAATGAATTGTAAAATAGAATTGTATCAAGTTGTATGTGATGCTGATTTATGTTTATTCATGTCTATTCTATCGTATATGCCTATGAATTATTGTGGTCTATCGAACCTATTATGTTATGTAGAAATTGGTGAATAAACCTATGATGTTATGAAATTATCATATATATGTTTGGTGATATTATGATACATAAAAGTCTTAGGCTAAATCACATCGTTTATGCCTAATTGTTTAGATCCATTATGCATACATGTTTAGATCTACGACCTTGTATAATTTGGTGATTATATCTATATGTTGTATGTCAATTTAGAAATTATGCCATGTTTATGCAAGCTAAGTGATGCTATCATATTACGAATACATGCTAGTTTATAGGTTAAAAACATGACTATGTAAACCTATATGTTTAGATCTACAACTTTATGTGTTAGAACCATATGCCTTTATGTTAGATCAATATTAGCATGATTCAATCCCTATGCAAGTTCACCGCTACTTCTTTAATTAGATTTTGGTAGTTCTTTGTAAGACAATTATTTTATGACTCATGTTACATTGATCTAGTTTGCAAGTTCATAATTAAAAGTATATTATGCCAAGTTCATGTGACACATCTGTGGTTAGATCCATATTTTTGTATGATGTTGGAATGTTGCAAGTTCCCCTTTTTAGTTTACTAGTTAGGCTAAAATGTCGAGCCTAACATCCTATGTAATTTTGTGAACGTACAACGGGGGTAACGTTGGGGAAAACATGAGAGCTATTCATAATTAACATATTTGGCTCATAATCATGTAAATGGTATGGCATTGAAATGTTATAATTTACTTACAAAAATTATGAATTTGACTTAGAAGGAAAGTGGTCCACAACAATAAATTGTTGACAAGTTTACATATAAGCATAAAAGGATAAATATATAAATTTAGAAAAGATGAATATGCCTAACCCAAGGTTAGACTGAGTTGTGGTGTAAAACCGCCCGGAACCAACCGGCACATCAAGTGACCACAACAATACCTGTCTAATTAGGGTGGTTAGTGCATTGAGTCAAAAAAGGACACGAGGTTAGACTGAGTTGTGGTGTAAAACTTCCCAGAACCGACCGGCATATCTAGTGACCACAACAATACCTGTCTAATGTGAGTGGTTGGTGCTCTAATAAAGCTAAGTCAAGAGTGGTTGGGTTAAGTCAAATAAATGAAACACTTAACCAATTCAACATGTTAGCTAAACTGATGGGTGGGGTTAGATAAATTTGGACACTTAACCAATTTAACATGTTGGCTGCAAAATCCTAGTAATGGGGACCCATTTCAGCAGTAACCCACGTAGATGTATCATGGGACCCTGAACTAGGCAGGGTGGGGCACGATTACTGGGCTGATTATAAGCGGTGAAAAACATCGGCGGTGGTGCATCAGTGTAGGTTCCGGCGGAGTACGGGCGCGCACGTACTCCGGAGTGGAAAAAGCTGGCACTGGGCATCAGTAGTCATACATTGTGCATCTTGAATCGTGTGGGGTTGCCACCATAGGAATTGATACACCCCGTGATGGGACCAGCACAGGTATCTACATTCAAGCGGGGGCCGAAGGACACACGTGTTAAATGTGTGCGAGTAGGAGCTGATCGATATAAGGGAATCATTTCACCATGAACACGTGGTGATAGTTGGACAAGTATAAGTAGGTGCAGAGAATTAAACATTGGTGTGATGTATATTTGGTTATCCTACCTTATATAGTTTTATGTTAGTTTGTTATTCTGGTACTGTCCTATTTTCAGTTTATTCCTATCATGACTTTTCCTTATTCACACACTGAAAAGTCACTAGACTTACTCAAACTTATGTCTGATCCATTTTTCTTTCGTCTTCTTTTCTCCCGTCCTCCCCCCTCTCGGGTAGCCAAGGAGGGAATAGCTCAGCTTAATTTGGACCATTCATCTTTCCAAGCTTGAAGACTTTGCGATGTACGGCTTGGAACCTATTATCTTTGGCTATGGCTTTGGACACACTAGACGTGGGGATTTATGCAGTTTTATTTATGTTTTATGCTTCTTTATATAATAATCAAGACAGAAATTATGATGTAATGATTTGGAAGTCGGTTTGAAACAGTTTGTTGTAATGTTTTGTTATGAGCCATGTTTGAAATAAAGTTAGTTTTATTTTCCACTGCTTATATATACATCTGTCTTGTAAATTATCTGTGTCTTTTACCTATAATGCTCCATCGAAGTTAAGGCATTCCCTTTGTGAGTGACCTTAACGGAGGTGGGGTGTTTCACTTGGTATCAGAGCAAAGGTTTACTAGATTAGATAATAGTTTTTGAAAACTATTTTCAAAAAGAAGCATTTTTCAAGAAAAAGTGTTATTTTATTTTAAAAGGCATAATCCCCCAAAGCCATATGCACTATCTTTCTATCATTTGTCTTGAATCTTTCCTTTTTCGTTTCAGCATGTCTGGGAATCTTAGCCTTCCAGCGGGTGTACCGATACCCGGCTGGTTCAGGAGGTACCTAGAGGCTAGGGCCAACGAAGCAGGCCCAACAGACATTCTTCCTCCCCCAGCTGTAGCAGTTCCTCCTCCTCGTGCAAATGCTTTCTCAAAAATATGTTGAGACTTTTGAGCCATGGGTGGAAAGAACTTCAATGGAAATGAATCCTTCATGGAAGCGTGAAACTGGCTCAAAGAAACTGAGGATTTGTTCGAGATCTTCGAAGTGGATGATAGGCAGAAGGTACAGTTGGTGGTATGGTTGCTCAAAGACGAAGCTTCCTATTAGTGGGATGTCACTAACGTTGAAAGACTAATTGAAACTTGGATGGATTTTAGGATGAGGTTTGAAATGAAATTCCTCTCACAAGTTGAACGAAGCCTACAGATGGAGAAGTTCTTAGCTTTCAAATAGGGAAGTATTTCGGTCAAGGAATACATTAACCAATTCAATCAGCTTGCTAGGTTCGGATTGGAGTTAGTGAACACTCCACATAAGAAGGCTCTCTGCTTTGTTAAAGGATTGAATGAGCCACTGCACAATGTAGCTATGTCCCATATACCTATAGGTGCGACTTATGAGAGACTGGTGGACATGGCACTATTACAAGAAGAAGATAAGGTTGGCAAGAAGGAGACAAAGGTGGAAGCATCTCAGGATAAGAAAGGGGAAGGATCACAGAACAAGAAGACAGACTCCAAGAAAGGCGGGAAGAACAACAAAACCCATGACAAGAGGAAGTGTAATTTTTGTGGCATTCATGGACATCTGGTTAAGGACTGTATGAAGAAGAAAAGGAAGACGGGTAGCTGTTTTCATTGCGGTGAGGCAGGACACATGGCTAGGAACTGCCCAAGAAAGCAAGGGCAGAGAGTTGGATCTACTTCTGGAGGGAAGGTTCACGCTCTCATGGCACCTTCACAAGAACAAGGTAGAAATGTTTCTGTTGAGAGTTTAGTTTATCTTTTTGATCATCTTGTTCGTACACTCTTTGATTCTGGCGCATCGCACTCTTTTATATCAACTGCTTTAGTTGAATCTCTGCACCTAGACACCAGTTTAGTAGAGGATCCCTTGGTTGTTTCAAATCCAATTGGGGGCTCAACTTATTTGTCAATGATTTGTTTGGATTTGGAAATTTCTATATTAAGTGTGGGGTTTAGATGCAATGCCTATGTTTTGGGCTTTAGGGCTATGGGTTGATTCTAGGCAAGGATTGGCTATCCAATAATGGTGCCGTCCTCGATTGCGAAAAGAGAGTGTTTAGACTCATGACTCGCCTTGGTAACACTCTCGAAATTTCTTGTAATCCCATGAACTCTGTTATACTTAGCTATCTAGAATCTCTCGATGCATCTATTGAGAATTTGCAGTCTGTTAGAGTAGTCCGTGAATACTCGGATGTCTTTGAAGAGGTTAAAGGGTTACCTCTGAAACGGGAGATAGACTTCCGCATATACCTCGTTGATAATGCAAAACCCATCGCTCTACCCGTTAGACACATGGCTCCAAGGAGAGGAAAGAGCTCAGCAAGCAAGCTAAAGAGCTGCTTTAGAAGGGGTTTTGTAACGACCCTCATTCTACGCATCAAAGGAGCGTAGAATATTTCTTTCTTTCACATACGAAGTCGTATGGTCATGTAACTTTGGGAGACAACTACTGGGGTCATTTCCCATGTTCATGATTTTTGCCGATTTTTAAATGATCGTTTTGCCCCTAGCTAATCTTGTTTCGGCCATAACTTTTGATTAGAAAGGAGTTTTGACCGGAAACCACTTTCATTAGATCTGGATGATGGTTTAACTTTCCTTAGAGTGGTCATACGTGAAAAATGGACTTATCGTTTGGGAGATATGGCTGAATTAAGGTTCAGAAGGTGAAAACAGCTTAACCGGGCTTAATTGGGTAATTAACAGCTAGGCCCAGAGGGGGATTTTGGGATTTGGAGTATTTAAGGGCTGATTAGGGTTCGAAAACATTTCTTTAGACACTTTTTCAGTAGCCACTTTCATTCTTGGAACCCTAGTAATGGCCTCCAACATCTAAAACACCTCTAAACCACTTTCTAATTGAAGATTTGGCTTAATTACATCTAATCAAAGGGAAATAGCACCAAATCAAGGTCGGAACTGCTGTATAGCCTTGGGAACAGCACCAAACAGAAGATAATTTCAGATTGGGTATTTTTTTTGTGGCTGAGGTGAGCGATTTGCATTGTTTTTCGCTAATTAGGGGTGATTAGTGATAATTAGCGATATTATGGCTCAGAAAAATCTGGAAAAATTTGTAAAATTCTTAAATATTATTTCAGGGCTCTGATAAAAATTTGGGTTGATTTGGACATGTTTTACTAATTGTATGGTTAAGTCATGATTAAGGGGATTAAGGGGAAAATCATGTTTTTTGGGTATATTTGATCTAAAATATTTCATGTGAATGATCTTTTAATGTTTTTGATTGATTCTATATGTTGTTACAGCTATTTGGAATGTTTTGTGACGTCATAGAAAGGTTAGAATGGTTGAAAACGCCGTCGTTTGGCGAAAATAGCTTGTTGGAAAAAGTTGCAGATTTTCAGAACCTTAGGAGGAACACCCGATCCGATCCAGATAGGAACAAGACACCCGGTCTGATCCGGATAGGAGCAAGACACTCGATCTGATCCGAATAGGAGAAAGACACCCGATCCGATCCGGATAGGAGAAAGACACCCGAACCGATCTGGATAGGAGGAAGACACCCGATCCGATCCGGATAGGAGGAAGACACCCGAACCGATCTGGATAGGAGAAAGACACCCGAACCAATCCGGATAGGAGAAAGACACCCAGATAGGAGAAAGACACTCGAACCGATCCGGATAGGAGGAAGACACCCGAACCGATCCGGATAGGAGAAAGACACCCGAACCGATCCGGATAGGAGGAAGACACCTGAACCGAACCAGATAGGAGAAGGACAGAAGGAGACCCGAACCGAAACGGATAAAAGGAGGAGTCCCGAACCGAACCGGATAGGAGGAGGAGACCCGAACCGAACCGGATAGGAGGAAGAGACCCGAACCGGATAGGAGGAAGACCTGAACCGAACCGGATAGAAGGAAGAGACCTGAACCGAACCGGATAGAAGGAAGAGACCTGAACCGAACCGGATAGGAGGAAGACCCGAACTGAACCGGATAGGAGGAGGAGACCTGAACCGAACCGGATAGGAGGAGGAGACCCGAACCGATCCGGAGGAGACCAAAACCCGAGATGCAAAGGTAGTCCAAAAGGGAAGTAGAACTCAGGATCCATATGGGAACCAACAAGTTGACTTCATGATTGGACTTTGTTGCGGGACGTGTGCTAAGGTGTTATCGACGTCTATAGCTTTGACTCACCTCGGAAAGACGGATATTGGCTACGGATCAGTGCAGTGAAGTTGTCATGACTTCATGAGGCAGAATGATAGTAGCAAGGCTATGAGCCAGTTCAGTGGAGCCATCACGACTCCATGGGGCAGAGTGGACATAGCAAAGGATTAGTGTCTATGGATCAATGCAGTGGTGTCATTACGACTCCATGGGGCTGAGTGATCATAGCAAGGAATAGGTTGATCAAAGTGGTGGAAATTGTATGCTTTACGCATTGAGTGAGAGACGTGAGGATGGTTGCTATGATTGATTGTTTGCCATCACTATGTCATGCACACCCCCACCCCGTATTCCTTACACCATATGTTAGTGGTACCATAGAGTATTGTACAGTATGTTGTGCTAAATCTTTGGTTGCAGGTTCAGGTTCAGGTATGGTTTAGTATACCTGTTATTATTCTGTTTTACTACTTATCGCTCATACCAGACTTTTGTCTGACCCAGAGTTTTATGTCTCTTCTTATTACTCTGGGTTCTCTTACATGGGCAGACTAGAGATAGGTTAGGTGGTATGCACGAGTTGTTGTACCAGAGACGAGCAGGAGGCTCCCACGTATGATATATATAGATATTCTCCCTGTGTCGCTGCTGGTCACAACTATGGGCATTAGTAGTGTACCTTCTTATTTCCTTTAAAGATAGTATTCAAAAGTTGTAATAATACTGATGTGGAACATAAGCTGTATTTGGATTTTCCACTGCTATGATGTTTAGTGTTTAGCTTATGCGTCGTATCGCCTGTTTTATGTCAAAGTATGTTATTATTATATTTTATTCCATGCACTGTGAGACATTCTACAGGTTCCTTGTTAGTTCAAATTCCTTTCTTTGGTGGCCGCCCCGTACTAGTTGGACGTCAGCATAGCGCATTTCGAGGGAAACGTCAGCTGGTCCGGGGCGGGCCATCACATTTGGTATCAAAGCTCTAGGTTGCATAGTAAACCTAGGGAAAGGCACCAGAGAGAGATAATACGTTTATGAGAGCGCGTATTTGTGATTATTTTGGTTTTCAAAAGCTATATATATATATACCATTAATATAGCTAAGGATGAAGCCGCACTGCACTAACACCACAAAGAGGATGGTTAATCGTTTCTCTTTGCAGATTGAACGATGAGCCGATATACGATGGGTGCTGGTATAGGAGCCAATAATGGGAATGCTCCTGACAGAGGACTATGTTCACTGACTTCATGAGAGAGATGCTTAGGGACGTTCAGAGGGCAGTTCCCAATATTGCTAACGGTGGTGGTGCAGGCGCCTAGAGCTGATTTCGCCAAGCTTTGCAAGGATTACACTAGTCTTGGTGGAAAGTCATTCCACAGAACGGAATCGGCTACAGAAGTTCAGGATTGGTTGGATAGCTGTGAGCGTATCTTCGAATAATTGGGTATCGAAGATGCGATGAAGAGGAAGTTAGCATCCCGTCAGCTGCACGGACGGGCAATGAATTGGCGGAATGCTATTAAGGCAGCTACTCCAGAAGATCAAGTTACATGGGATCAGTAAGGCCCGATTCAATGATAAGTTCATCCCAGCAGCCCAGAAGTCAGAGTTGTTTAGGAAGTTTCTGGAGCTTAAGCAAAATGGTAGGGCAGTCTTGGAATACATTGCAGAGTTCAATACTTTATCAAAGTATGGATTATCCCTTATTGACACTTCCGAGAAGAAAAATGAAAAGTTTATAACAGGCTTAGATCAGTACTTAGTGGAAAGGCTTATTAACCACATCGATGAGATGTTTGAATCGATTGTGGGGAAAGCATTAAGATCAGAGAACCTTTACCCTAAGTCGAAGACTGAGGTTGCATCTGCGAAGGAGCCAAAGCCGCAAGCAAGCGGTGGAGGCGATAATGGTTCTCAGAGTAAGAGAAAGCAAAACCAAACCATGGATGGCCAGAAGAAAAAGAGTAAGAAAGATGTTGAGTGCTTCAGCTGTGGTGAGAAGGGCCACTATGCCAAAGAGTGTCGGGCCAAGCCAGCGGATAGGAAGTGCTTTAACTGGGGCCACATGGGACATCACAAGGATAAGTGTCTGCAACCCCCTAAAGAAAAGCAGATTGTAAAAGGATATGCTATCAATGTCGTTCCTTCTTCGTCGAATGCCCCAACTGCGGTGGAGAAAGGAAAGAATGTTGTTATTCAATGTATGCTTTCTGTTTATGATGCTTCAGTTAGAGTCTTGTTTGATACCGGAGCTTCCAGTTCCTTCATATCTAGTGACCTGTTAGATAGGTTGGGATTGGAACCCGAGATTGTCGATAGACCTTTATTAGTGACGAAACCGATTGGTGGTTCGACTAGCCATAGCATAATTTGCCGTAATGTGGTCTTATCAAGTCATGGATGCATGTTTGTTTGTGATTGCTTTGTTTTGGTCTTTACTGGGTTTGACATTATTTTGGGAGTCGATTCGCTCCAAAGATATGGGGTAGTGGTAGACTGTGAGGGCTTTTTGGTGACAGTTAGAGCGGATAATGGGCGGAGGGTAGTGTTTGGTGGTCTACCTTGTGATGGGGTAATGGCTAGTTTTCTAAATTCCCTCGACATCCCGCATGATGAGTTGTTAGGTGTGCCCGTGGTTGGCCAGTATCCGGACGTCTTCAAAGAAGTGACCGGACTTCCACCACACCGAGAGATTGAGTTCCGTATTGATTTAGTGAAAAATGCCAGACCTATAGTGATGCCACTTTGTCGTATGGGACCGAGGGAGAAGCGAGAGCTAGGGGTGCAAGTGAGCGATCTTTTGAAGAAGGGGTTTATCAGAAGAAATGTTTCTGAGTGGGGAGCACCAGTTGTGTTTGCTACCAAGGCTGATGGTTCCCTTCGATTGTGTGTGGACTACCGCGAGCTGAATAAGGTGATGAGGTAGAATAAGTATCCTCTACCGCGGATAGATGATTTGTTTGATCAGTTGAGTGGAGCGAGAGTGTTCTCTCAGTTGGATCTCGCGACAGGTTTTGCGTCAGCTTAGAGTGAAAGCTGAGAGTATAGCTAAAATAGCATTTCGAACGCCGACTGGATTCTATGAGTGGTTGGTCATGCCATTCGGGTTAACCAATGCACCAGCATATTTTGTGGATCTTATGAATAGGGTATTCCGGGATCAATTGAATAAGTTTGTTCTTGTGTTCGTGGATGATATTTTGGTCTACTCGAGGACAGAGGAAGAACACAAGGAACATTTGAGAGTAGTGATGGAGGTGTTGAGAAAACACCAATTGAAAGCAAAGTATTGTAAGTGTCACTTCTGGAGGAGGGAAGTGAGATTCTTGGGCCATGTTGTTTCAGAGAATGGTATTGCCGTGGACCCTGCGAAGGTGGCTACGGTACAAGATTGATATACGCCCAAGAATGCAATAGACATAAAAAGTTTCTTGGGGTTAGCCGGATATTACAGTAAGTTTATCCAGGACTTCTCCAAGATAGCAGCACCGTTGACTCAGTTGACCAAGAAGAATCAAGCTTTCATTTGGGACGAAAGGTGTGAAAATGCATTCAAGAGTCTACAGGAAAAGTTGACGCGTGCACCAGTGTTAGTCATTCCAAAAGGGAACGAAGAGATGACAGTATACACGGACACATGTGGTACCGGATTAGGTACTGTTTTGATGCAAGGAGGTAGGATTGTAGCTTATGCAAGTCGGCAACTGAAACCGCATGAGAAAAGATACCCTACCCACGATTTGGAGTTGGCAGCGACCATGTTCGCGCTAAAGAAGTGGAGACATTATCTCTTGGGAGAAAGATTTGAGTTGTTTACCGATCATAAATCGTTAAAGTATCTCTTCTCTCAGAAGGATCTAAATCTCCGACAGCAAAGATGGTTAGAATTCTTGGCTTCCTACGATTTCGATATCGCATATACACCAGGAGAGGAAAATGCGGAAGCTGATGCATTGAGTAAAAGACATGCCAGTTTAGGGGCTATGTTTCTTGAGTGGAAGCAACTAGAGTACATCGCTGGGTATGATTTCAGACCAAAGTGCGAACTGGATCCATAAGTATTAGCAAGTTTGACGGTCAGACCCACTTTGATTGAGCGTATTGGTTCCAGTCAGAGGGACGATCCTAACTTATTGAAAACCATCTCCAAGTTAGAGATGAGCATCGATGAGGAGATGAACGAGTATGGGCTTGGTCAAGATGGATGGCTTAGAAAGAATGGAAGACTAGGTGTACCCAATGTCAATGGATTGAGAGATGAAGTGCTTAGAAATGTCATCACTCGGAACTGACTATACACCCTGGTGGTAACAAGATGTATCGAGACATGAAGCAGACTTACTACTGGGAAGGGATGAAAAGAGACGTTGGGAAGTTTATATCCAAATGTATGAATTGCCAGCTAGTTAAAGCTGAGAAAAAGAAACCAAGTGGCTTGTTGCAACCATTAGAAATTCGAGAATGGGAATGGGAACAAGTCTCAATGGATTTCATTGATGGGTTACCAAGGACTAGATCGGGCCATAATAGCATTTGGGTGATTGTGGACCGATTGACCAAGAGTGCAAGATTTATATCCGTCAAGTCGAATAGAATGGCAGCTAAGTTAGATGAGCTATATATGAAATGGGTACTGAGATTTCATGGAGTACCCATTGTTTACTAGTGGGTTTTGGAAGAGCTTACAAGAGGCGTTAGGATCAGAATTACATCTCAGTACAGCGTATCATCCTCAAACCGACGGTCAAACAGAGAGGGTGAATCATATATTAGAAGACCTCTTGAGAGCCTGTGTATTGAATTTTGGTGGATCATGGGATGACCATTTGCATCTAGTAGAGTTTGCATATAATAATAGTTATCAATCTAGTATTGGTATGGCTCCATTTGAAGCTTTGTATGGAAGACCGTGCAACTCACCGTCATGTTGGTTCGAAACCGGTGAGAAGTTTGTGCTTGGACCAGATGTGATAAGAGAAACCTCAGACAAGGTCAAGATTATTCAACAGCGAATGAAGGCTGCCCAAGATAGGCAGTAGAGTTGTGCTGATAAGAGGAGAAGAGATTTAAAGTTCTCCATTGGTGAGTTGTTGTTTGTCAAGATTTCTCCGTTAAAGAGAGTGATTCGATTTGGCAAGAGAGGCAAGTTAACACCTAGATTTGTTGGTCCATTCCTAGTTCTCGAGCAAGTTGGGAATTTGGCGTATAAAGTTGAATTACCAGACAAGATGGCAGGAGTTCACAACGTATTTCATGTTTCCCAGTTAAGGAAGTTTGTGCACAACCCTAGTGTGACTATTACACTGGATCAATTGGACGATATCGAGGTTGAACCCGAGGCGGTTGGGAACCGCAGGCTTATGCGTATTGTTGGGAACGATACGAAGATGCTTCAAAGGAAGGCGGTGAAATTAGTCAAAGTTCAGTGGGGTGGTGATGAGGAAGACTGTACTTGGGAAACAAAGGAGAACATAAGGAGGAAGTATCCAGAACTCTTTGCGTGGTAAGGTTTTATATCGGTATTGTACTCCCTTATTAGTAAACTGCATGCTAGGATAGGCTTGTTCTGTTGTTTTGTATGCTTTATTGTTTTGTCAATGATTGGTAGGCATGCAGGATCCTTTGTATGTTTTGGGTTAAGGAATTTCGGGGACGAAATTTCTTAAGGGGGAGGGGGAAAATGCAACGACCCTCATTCTACGCAACGAAGGATCGTAGAATATTTATTTCTTTCACATATGAAGTCATATGGTCATGTAACTTTGGGAGACGACTATTGGGGTCATTTCCCATGTTCATGATTTTTTTTCCGATTTTTAAATGACCATTTTGCCCCTAGCTGATCTTGTTTCGGCCATAACTTTTGATTGGAAAGGAGTTTAGACCTGAAACCCCTTCCATTAGATTCGAATGATGGTTTACCTTCCCGTAGAGTGGTCATATGTGAAAAACGGACTTACCGTTTGGGAGATATGGCTGAATTAATGTTTAGCAGGTAAAAAACAGCTTAACCGGGCTTAATTGGGTAATTAACAGCTAGGCCCAGAGGGGGATTTCGGGATTTGGAGTATTTAAGGGCTGATTAGGGTTAGAAAACATTTCTTTAGACACTTTTTCAGCTGCCACTTTCATTCTTGGAACCCTAATAATGGCCTCCAACATCTAAAACACCTCTAAACCACTTTCTAATTGAAGATTTGGCTTAATTACATCTAATCAAAGGGAAATAGCACCAAATCAAGGTTGGAACCGCTGTATGGCCTTGGGAACAGCGTCAAACAGAAGATAATTTCAGATTGGGTATTTTGTTTGTGGCTAAGGTGGGTGATTTGCATTGTTTTTCGCTAATTACGGCTAATTAGGGGTGATTAGTGATAATTAGTGAAATTATGGCTCAGAAAAATTTGGAATTTTTTTTTAAATTCTTAAATATTATTTCAGAGCTCTGATGAAAATTTGGGTTAATTTGGACATGTTTTACTAATTTATGGTTAAGTCATGATTAAGGGGATTAATGGGAAATCATGCTTTTTGGGTATATTTGATCTAAAATATTTCATGTGAATGATGTTTTAATGTTTTTGATTGATTCTATATGTTTTTACCGCTGTTTGGAATATTTTGTGATGTCATAGAAAGGTTAGAATGGTTGAAAATGCCGTCGTTTGGCGAAAATAGCTTACTGGAAAAATTGCAGATTTTCAGAACTGGTTAGGAGGAACACACGATCCGATTCGGATAGGAGGAAGACACCCGATCTGATCTGGATAGGAGCAAGACACCCGATCCAATCCGGATAGGAGAAAGACACCCGATTTGATCCGGATAGGAGAAAGATACCCTAACCGATCCGGATAGGAGAAAGACACCCGATCCGATCCGGATAGGAGGAAGACACCCGAACTTATCTGGATAGGAGAAAGATACCCAAACCGATCCGGATAGGAGAAAGACACCTGATCCGATCCAGATAGGAGGAAGACACTCGAACCAATCTGGATAGGAGAAAGACACCCGAACCGATCCGGATAGGAGAAAGACACCCGAACCGATCCGGATAGGAGGAAGACACCCGAACCGAACCGGATAGGAAAAGTAGAGAAGGAGACCTGAACCGGATAGTAGGAGGAGACCTGAACCGAACCGGATAGGAGGAGGAGGCTCGAACCGAACCGGATAAGAGGAAGAGACCCGATCCAAACCGGATAGGAGGAAGACCCAAACCGAACCGGATAGGAGGAAGAGACATGAACCGAACCGGATAGGGGGAAGACCCGAACCGAACCGGATATGAGGAGGAGACCCGAACCAATCCGGAGGAAACCAAAACCCGAGATGCAATAGTCCAAATGGGAAGTAGAACTCAGGATCCAGATGGGAACCAACGAGTTGACTTCATGATTGGACTTTGCTGCGGGGCGTGTGCTAAAGGGTTATCGACGTCTATAGCTTTGACTCACCACGAAAAGACGGATATTGGCTACGGATCAGTGCAGTGAAGTTGTCATGACTTCATGGGGGCAGAGTGATCGTAGCAAGGCTATGAGCCAGTGCAGTGGAGCCATCATGACTTCATGGGGCAGAGTGGACATAGCAAAGGATTAGTGGCTATGGATCAGTGCAGTGGTGTCATTAAGACTCCATAGGGCAGAGTGATCATAGCAAGGAATAGGGTAATCAAAGTGGTGGATATCGTATGCTTTACGCACTGAGTGATAGATGTGAGGATGGTTGCTATGATTGATTGTTTGCCATCACTATGTCATGCACACCCCTACCCCATATTCCTTACACCATATGTTAGTGGCACCTTAGAGTATTGTACGGTATGTTATGCTAACTCTTTGGTTGCAGGTTCAGGTTCAGGTATGGTTTAGTATACCTGTTATTGTTCTGTTTTGCTGCTTATCGCTCATACCAGACTTTTGTCTGACCCAGAGTTTTATGTCTCTTCTTATTACTCTGGGTGCTCTTAAACGGGAAGACTAGAGACAGGTTAGGTGGTATGCACGAGTAGCTGTACCGGAGACGAGTAGGAGGCTCCCACGTATGATATATATAGATATTTTCCCTGTGTCGCTGTTGTTCACTACTTTGGGCATTAGTAGTGTACCTTCTTATTTGCTTTAGAGACAGTTTCCAAAAGTTGTAATAATGATGATGTGGAACATAAGCTGTATTTGGATTTTCCGCTGCTATGATGTTTAGTTTTCAGCTTATACACTGTCTCGCCTGTTTTATGTCAAAGCATGTTATTATTATATTTTATTCCATGCGCTGTGAGACATTCTACAGGTTCCTTGTTAGTTCAAATTCCTTTCTTTTCCTTTTTTTGGCGACCGCCCTGTACTAGTTGGACGTCAGCACAGCGCATTTCGAGGGAAACGTCAGCTGGTCCGGGGAGGGCCGTCACAGGTTTATAAGGCGGAGTATTTCTGAATGGAGTGCTCCAGTAGTGTTCGCAACTAAAGTGGACAGTTCGCTTTGCCTATGCGTCGACTATAGAGAGCTAAACAAGCTGACCAAGAAGAATAGGCACCCACTCCCAAGAATGGACTACTTGTTTGATCAGCTTGTAGGTGCATCGGTTTTCTCCCAACTAGATTTAGCTACCGGGTTACATCAGCAGAGAGTGGCTGAAGACAGCATTGACAAGACTGCGTTCAAAACTACGGATGGTTTCTTCGAGTGGCTTGTCATGCCTTTCGGCTTGACAAACGCACCCGCTTATTTCGTCGATTTAATGAGCAAGGTTTTTAGGGAGTTCCTCAATAAGTTTGTAGTGGTCTTCGTAGACGACATTTTGATTTTCTCGAAGAGTGAGGAAGAGCATGCTCAGCATCTAAAGGAAGTCATAGACACTCTTCATGCACACCAGTTAAAAGCCAAATTCTCCAAATGCTACTTCTGGAGGGAAGAAGTAAGGTTTCTTGGACGCATGGTGTCCAAAGAGGGATTAGCTGTGGACCCCGCAAAAGTAGTTGCGGTGCAAGATTGGAAGGTCCCACGGAATGCAACCGAAATCCGAAGATTCCTCGGGCTAGCAGGCTTTTACCGGAAGTTCATCAAAGATTTTGCGAAAATCTCAGCTCCACTTATAAAGTTGACAAAGAAGAACTTAACTTTCACTTGGGATTTGGATTGCGATATTGCTTTCCAACGCTTAAAAAGAGCTCTAACAACAGCCCCAGTTCTGACATTGCCGGATGGGAGCAAGATGTTTACCGTATACACGGATGCTTGTGGTATGGGATTAGGAGCTGTCTTGATGCAAGAAGGGAAGGTAGTAGCTTATGGAGGCCGACAGCTGAAAATACATGAGAAAAACTACCCAACCCATGACCTAGAGTTGGCAGCCATCGTCTTTGCGCTTAAGTCTTGGCGCCATTATCTCCTAGGTGAGAAGTTTGAATTATATACTGACCATAAATCGTTGAAGTACCTTTTCTCACAGAAAGATCTTAACTTGAGGCAATAAAGGTGGATGGAATTCTTGGCATCCTGCGATTTTGAGATTTCCTATACTCCTGGCAAGGGCAATGTAGTAGCAGACGCCTTGAGTAGAAAGAAGCTGGCCTTAAGCCCTCTCTTTGTTGAAAGGAAGATCTTGGAGTACATATCCAACTTTGATTTTAGACCCTCTGTCGATCATGTGACTGGTTTGTTAGCATCGTTAGAGGTGCGGCCTACTCTTTTGGACTTAATAGGGACCGCACAAAATGAAGACCCTCAGCTAGTTGATGTGATAGATAAGTTAAGTAGGGGTGAGACTTCTAGTCACCTCAGTAAATACTCCATCGATGATAAGGGTTGGTTGAGGCGGGATGGAAGGCTATGCATCCCACAAGCAAGGGATTTGGTGAAGAAGGTTCTCGAAGAGGTGCACCATTCCAAGTTGACCATACACCCCGGTGGAGACAAGATGTATAAAGACATCAAAAGGGTTTTCTTTTGGGATGGCATGAAGAGGGATGTAGCTGAATTCGTCTCGAAGTGCTTAGTATGCCAGCAAGTCAAGGCGGAACAAAAGAAGCCTGGTGGTTTGCTTCATCCTCTAGAAGTCCCACAATGGAAATGGGATAGCATCTCGATGGACTTTATTGATGGGCTGCCTAGGTCAACAAGATGCAATACTAGTATTTGGGTAATAGTGGACAGGCTCACAAAAAGCGCTCACTTCATAGCCGTTAAGAGTAGAAGGACTGTCTCATCTTTAGCATCCATATATCTTAAAGAGATAGTCCGACTCCATGGGATACCCTCCAGCATTGTTAGCGACCGAGATCCTATCTTTACGAGCGAGTTTTGGAAGAGCTTGCAAGAAGCTATAGGCACACAGTTATGCTTAAGCACGGCCAATCACCCCCAAACCGATGGTCAGACGGAGAGAGTGAACAGAGTATTAGAAGACCTCTTGAGATTATGCATTCTTGACTTCGGAGGAACATGGGAGGATCATCTTCCTTTGGTGGAGTTTGCCTACAACAATAGCTACCAAGCCACCATAGGTATGGCACCCTTCGAAGCTTTATATGGAAGACCGTGTCGATCACTAACTTGTTGGTGTGAGTCTATAGATAAGCTCATACTTGGACCAGATATGATTAGAGAAACTTCAAAGAAAGTGGATTTGATACGAAAAAGAATGAAGACTGCCCAAGATAGACAAAAGTCCTACGCAGATAAGAGAAGGACCGACCTTGAATTTGAGGTTGAGGACAGAGTTTTCCTTAAAGTATCTCCTTTGAGGAACGTCGTTCGCTTCGGATCCGCAGGAAAGTTGGCACCAAGATTTGTAGGGCAGTTTCTTATCATTGAAAGGATTGGGAAGATGGCTTACAGAGTAGAGCTGCCCGAAAGATTGGCTGGAGTTCATAATGTCTTTCACGTTTCTCACTGACGAAAGTGCTTACATGAGTCTGCGGAAGTGGTGGAACCAAGCATATTAGAGGACGTAGAAGTAGAACGAAAGGCAATTGTGAGAAGAGTTCCAACTCGTATCTTGGGTACAGAAGTCAAAAAGCTACGCAAACGCGAAGTCAAACATGTAAAAGTTCAATGGAGTGACGTTGAGGAAGACGCGACTTGGGAGACTGAGGCCAAAATGCGCACAGCCTACCCTTTTCTTTTCGAGGGTACTTCTTTGATCTCTTTTTCCTTAAGTTTGTTCATACTCGTATCTACTTTTTTTTATTTCCCTCAGTGTCGTTCTCGATCATTAGGTAGAACCCAATGGATGTAAACATGTATTTGAAACATGTTATGATTGATGGTTGCAAGTGATTGCTAGTCGTTGCTTGTTGATGCATATACACACACTTTAGGTATTAGATCGGCTCAATCACTTTCATATTGCATATGCATATATGTACTTATATATGATTGAAACTTGATGTGTTATCATGTGGATGTTGCATTTGTTTGATTGATTGTGCACTCATGTAGAAAGTATGATTAGGGAAGATTACATACATTATGGACGCATGACACCGACATGACTTGCATTAAGGAGGTCAACTGAATCAGTAAGCCGCCTGATTTTGCATTAGATAAGGACATGTACACACACTATGCATATGATCATGAAGCATTAGAAGTCTTTTAAGGACAATGGACACCTATGTTTGATGGTTGAGTAGATGGACGATTGGATGGTAAGATATACGTTCTTCTTGACTTGAAGATTTCGGGGACGAAATCCTTTAAGGAGAGGAGAATGTAACACCCTGTGTTTTCAAAAAACCTTAAAGTAACGAATTAAAGAATAATTACTTCTAAATGTGAGAATTAAGGGAAACGGGTTACGCCATTGCGTTCATCTCGGAATTCTGGTTGAGATAGAGTCCGAGTTTGCGTGAATTGGACTTCGTATTAAGAAGTTATGGCCTTCGGAAGTTTCAAAATTTCGAAATTTCAAATTTAAACACAGAAGAGTGCAGGGCAGGAAAATCTCCGCCTAGGCCAGGTTGACACTAGTGTCGACCTAACCTACAGGTCGACCTAGGGGTCGACCTACCCCCTACCCCCCCCTCCAGCAGATTTGAAAGGATGACGATTTCTGACTCCCTGCTGAGTTATTAGGGCTGAGATGTTATCCTCTTGACTGGATGGTCTTGATTACTTCTAAGGTTAATCTGACGGCTCTAAATTAAATAAACCTCTATAAAAACAACCTAGCTCTCAACCCTAGATCACAAATATTCATACCAAGAGGCGCCATGCCGTCAATGGAGAACCTAGAATAGCCGTCATCTCTTTCAACTCAAAGGCAAGATTGAAGCTACGTCAAAATTAAATCTAATCTAACTCAACTAAGAAAATTCAACGATCTACATCAAAGGAGAGCAATTCAATTTCAGAATACAGATCCCAAAGCTCAAGAATTCCTTTTTGTTTGTAAGTGTAGTTATCTTTCAGATGTGAATGAATTAAAGACATGGTTTGTAATGAATTGTAAAATAAAATTGTATCAAGTTGTATGTGATGCTGATTTATGTTTATTCATGTCTATTCTATCGTATATGCCTATTAATTATTATGGTCTATCGAACCTATTATGTTATGTAGAAATTGGTGAATAAACCTATGATGTTATGAAATTATCATATATACGTCTGGTGATATTATGATACATAAAAGTTTTAGGCTAAGTCACGTCGTTTATGCCTAATTGTTTAGATCCAATATGCATACATGTTTAGATCTACGACCTTGTATAATTTGGTGATTATATCTATATGTTGTATGTCAATTTAGAAATTATGCCCTGTTTATGCAAGCTAAGTGATGCTATCATGTTATGAATACATGCAAGTTTATAGGTTAAAAACATGACTATGTAAACCTATATGTTTAGATCTACAACTTTATATGTTAGAACCATATGCCTTTATGTTAGGTCAATATTAACATGATTCAATCCCTACGCAAGTTCACCACTACATGTTTAATTAGATTTTGGTAGTTCTTGTAGGACTATTATTTTATGACTCATGTTACATGGATCTAGTTTGCAAGATCATAATTAAAAGTATATTATGCCAAGTTTATGTGACACGTCTGTAGTTAGATCCATATTTTTGTATGATGTTGGAATGTTGCAAGTTCCCCTTTTCCCCTTTTTTAGTTTATTAGTTAGGCGAAAATGTCGAGCCTAACATCCTATGTAATTTTGCGAATGTACAACGGGGGTAACGTTGGGGAAAACATGAGACCTATTCATAATTAACATATTAGGCTCATAACCATGTAAATGGTATAATTTACTTACCAAAAATTATGAATTTGATTTAGAAGGAAAGTGGTTCATAACAATAAATTGTTGACAAATTTACATATAAGCATAAAAGGATAAATATATAAATTTAGAAAACATGAATATGCCTAACCGGAGGTTAGACTGAGTTGTGGTGTAAAACTGCCCGGAACCGACCGGCACATCCAGTGGCCACAACAATACCTGTCTAATGTGGGTGGTTAGTGCATTGAGTCCAAAAAGGACCGGAGATTAGACTAAGTTGTGGTGTAAAACTGCCTGGAACCGACCGGCACATCCAGTGACAACAACAATACCTGTCTAATGTGAGTGGTTGGTGCTCAAATAAAGCTAAGTCAAGAGTGGTAGGGTTAAGTCAAATTAAGGAAACACTTAACCAATTCAACATGTTAGCTAAACTGATGGGCGGGGTTAGGTAAATTTGGACACTTAACCAATTTAACATGTTGGCTGGAACACCCTAGTAACGGGGACCCATTTCAGCAATAACCCACGTGGATGTATCATGGGACCCTGAACTAGGCAGGGTAGGGCACAATTACTGGGCTGATTATAAACAGTCAAAAACATCGGCGATGGTGCATCAGTGTAGGTTCCGGCGGAGTACGGGCGTGCACGTACTTCGTAGTGGAAAAAGCAGGCACTGGGCATCAATAGTCATACATTGTGATTCTTGAATCGTGTCGGGTTGCCACCATAGGATTTGATACACCCCGTGGTGGGACCAGCACAGGTATCTACAGTCAAGCGGGGGCCGAAGGACACATGTGATAAATGCATGCGAGTAGGAGCTGATCGATATAAGGGAATCATTTCACCATGAACACGTGGTGCTAGTTGGGCAAGTATAAGTAGGTGCAGAGAATTAAACATGGGTGCGATGTATATTCGGTTATCCCACCTTATACAGTTTTTTGTTAGTTTGTTGTTTTGGTACTGTACTATTTTCAGTTTATTCTTATCATGACCCTTTTCCTTGTTCACACACTGAAAAGTCACTAGACTTATGTCTGACCCATTTTTCTTCCGTCTTCTTTTCTTCTGTCCCCCTCCCCCCTCCCCCCACTCAGGTAGCCACGGAGGGAATAGCTCAGCTTAATTTGGACCGCTCATATTTCCAAGCTTGAAGACTCTGTGATGTACGACTTGGAACCTATTATCTTTGGCTATGGCTTTAGACACACTAAACTTGGGGATTTATGCAGTTTTATTTATGTTTTATGCTTCTTGATAAAATAATCAAGACAGAAATTATGATGTAATGGTTTGGAAGTTGGTTTGAAACAGTTTGTTGTAATGTTTTGTTATGAACCATGTTTGAAATAAAGTTAGTTTTATTTTCCATTGCTTATATATATACATCTGTCTTGTAAATTATCTATGTCTTTTACCTATAATGCTCCATCGAAGTTAAGACATTCCCTTTGTGAGTGACCTTAACGGAGGTGGGGTGTTTCAATACTGTTATTAAACCCAATGGAGTTAAGAAAATTAGAAACTGACTGGAGGTTAGCTAAGTTGAATGGTTTCTTGGGTATTGATCTGATGTTGGTTTTGGCCTTCAGGGTTAATACTTAGGGAATTGTTCTCTTACTAATTTACGGTTAGAGACTGATGGGATTTTGGGTTTGTCGTGAACTGTGTTTTAAATGAAACTGCTCTTAAACCCAGTGTGGAAAGAATAAATCTTTTAATTAAGATTTAAAGAAGAATTACCAATTAATTAACCTTTAATTGGAATTGAAAATGGAATGTGAATTGGGTTTATTGTGAACTGAGTTTTTAACGACATTTGTTATTTAACCTGATTTACAGTGAAATGTGATTTGGAATTTATAAATCTTTTTATTAAGATTTAATGGGAATTTTCCAAAGTACAGTTTTCCAATTGAATATATTAAATTGGAATTGAATGGAATTCGATTTGATAATAATCGAAGTGAACTTCTGGGGAGGAAGACTGTTAATACATATGGAATTTAAAAGGCTTTGTCGTTATTCCATTTATGTTATTAGTCGAATACAGAAATTGATATCGATTATATATTGATTTGTTTATCCAGGAAGATTTCATAATTAGTGGAATGTGATTTGGGTTTATTGTGAACTATGTTTTAAATGAAATTAGTTCTTTAACCCAGTTAAAGGCAGGATTACATATCTGTCATTCTATTTCGAACTGTATGGTTGATCTCTGCTATATATATATATATATATATGTGTGTGTGTGTGTGTGTGTGTTTTGTGGCAGAGAATTTATTCTCTTGCTTAACACCCTTCCCTGAGACATACAAGCTCAGAGGTTATATATCGGTAGAAATCAATAGTACGGTGTAGATTATCGATGTGACATGTTTGTGTTTCCAAAGTTAAATTAATCATTAATATTGGTTTTTGGAAAGATTAAAACTAAGTGGAGTTTTAATGAATCTTTAATTAGATTTGAACGTGAAATGGTAATTAATATTTACCGATAACACTATGGTTATAGATATGGAGTATTACCAGTTTTGCCCCATGGGATGAATAGGTTGGGATTGAGAAATAAAATAAATAATTACTTCGGTGTGGTTCGCTAATCCCGAATAGTTTGGAAAACTGTAACATGGTTTGAATTGACATCCAAAGGAAGATTAAAGAATAAATTTAAAGAATTTATCTTTGATAAAATTAATGGGAACCTTTCCCAAAGTATATGAATATTTGAAGAATATTCTGGATTGGAATGAGGCGTATGTTGTGTTTGTGTAGCACTTGTTTATTATATATGTGAGTTATTCAGAAAGGCCGGGTGTATACCCATTCTGAATAATTGTTTCGACGATAAGTCGACGATGAAGACGGTGGTTGAAGACCGGAGGTCTTCACATCGTTTGGATGATTACTGATGCCTTGATTGGGTTGTACACCCAAGACAAGGTAATAAGTGGTGATCGTCCAGACGTACTTGGAGATTGACGGATATGCGAGGGCCTCTCTCCTGTATTGGACATATGGGACGAGGAATAAGGTGCCTCCGGTTTCGTTCAGACCCAGAATGAACTTGTAAATGGATGTGTGTCTAACATTGGATTTTATTCTATGTTGATTGATTTCTATTAAATATATATCTATTTGGTGGCGGAGAATTTATTCTCTTGCTTAACGCCCTTCGTTGAGACGTACGAGCTCAGAGGTTATATATCGATAGATATCAGTCGCATGGCATGAATTGCCTGTGTGGCATGCGGAGATGCAATGATCAAGGCTTTTGTTAAAAAGCAGAGTTTTGTGGTTGATGATCAAAGCACAGCTTTAATATAGCGTCGCTTTGTGTATAGCGTTAATTCGCGAGCCTCACACCTCGGTATGGGTTAAAAATGGGATAAGGGACCCAAAGAGAACATGACGTTTCTTTCTAGCTATGGGTGGTGTCAGTGTTTTACTAACCCTGACATTTTTGTTATATTTTTACCTACGTGGTTGTTGGATTGCGAGGCGCCTAGGATATATCGGCTAATGCGGGAGCTGATGGATATAGGTCCTACAGGACCGGGAAACGTGTGTTCAGAAATAACTAATCTGCTAACGTAAGTGTGGACCGGCCTTGGAGGATCCAAGGGTCTACTGCGGGAGATCCTGAGGCATTTGCTAGAGTGTCTGGAAGCCGGCGAGTAGTACATCCCTTGCCTTGACTCATGACGGAAATCCAATTTCCAATACGTGACATTTCGGTTTTGATTGTAAAGCCTAGTATTGGAGACATGATAGATGGTCATGCCGCCTATGGTTGATACATTTATATTTGAAGTTGTTTTATACACTTTACATTATAATAGTATCGAAATGATTTGTTTTAAACATACCAAGCATGTTTGGCTATTATAAGGGAAAACCCTATCCTCCGGGTTGTGTTGCAATGTATGATGGGACCTGGGTCTTATAGTAGCTTCATTTTTCCAAAAAGCATTGTGTTGTTTATTCTATGCACTGGTATTCTTGGGAGGAAACCCGTTCCGTGTTATACGGCGTGGTCCCTTGATTTACCTTATTTCTAAAGTAAAATTTTAAAAAACTGTTTTAGTTCTCACACCAGTCACATGACTGACTTGGAGTTTATTGTTTTAACCAAAACTCTGGGTGCCCCTATTTTCCATACAGGCAGCTAGTAGTTTTGGTTTTGTAGATTTATATTCACAGGATCCTGGTTTACAGCTGGAACGATATTCGGGAAGCTCTGTATCTGTTTATCTCTTTCAGTTGTATTTTTGTATTATTTTCGCTGCATTGTAAATTTGTAAATCTCTAATATTTATCAAATGTATTTTATTGTTCATACTATGTATATTCTTGTACTCTGATGTAAATTATTGTAATAAGCAATGAAATGTTCTTCTATTTGTGTTCTGGTTCGTCTTATTCTCAACTCAATTCGGGCTTTCCTTCATGGGGAAGTTCGGGTTGTTACATATTATATACGATGAACATAGATTTCCGTTTGTTAAAAAATGAATAACCACATAACGATCACATACAGTATTTATTAGACAAGGCCGAAAAACATTCTACGGGTTTTATGAACATAATATATTACATATGTTATACATTAAAATATTGGCTTTCGACTTATATGAAATCATGGAAATTTTTCTAAAATCAAAATCATGTGAACGTTCCTCTTCTGTAGTTTCCAATAATTTAATAATATGGTTATGTGTGTTAAAAATCAACTTATAGGATTGTCGCTCTTGTTATCAATCGTCTGCATTAAACAACAAATTTCAAACTAAATAAGCCTTGAACTACTTAATTCCAATCTAACCCTACATATACGAAGTTTATCACATAAACGCACATTTTTAAAATTTAATCCACTAATCGCACGTTATATAAAATTAAATATTGTTTTCGACATTTTCTAAATTACACAAGCTAAGTTATGCTCATTCACACTAACAAGGGCAAAAATCATATTCTTTATGAACTCTGGATGCACTCAGTTGAAAAAATTGGTTTGTAGATGCAAATCCGGGTCACTACCTCCAAAGCATCATGGTTTACGCCAAACATAAGATTATCCTTAGAATTGGGGTTTACTTGAATTTGGCACCTGCTAAAAAGCTGATTTTTTACGATTGCAGACTTGTAGGCCATTCCTGCTGAATCAAGATCTACTTCAAAGGGAACCTTTGTTCGAACAATGATTTGCCCAAATCCTGTTGGTCCAAGCACAAAGAATGTGTTGATTTTATACACAGATTGTAATAGGGGTCCATTTGTTTGCATCCCTACAATTGATTTTCATCCCCAATTATAGCAATAAAATTGTAATTTCACTTTTACCCTCCAACAAATAATTAGAATTTTCTTCAATATGTTTCTTCATGTGTCACAGTTAACTACTTTATGCTTGAATTGTTAAAGCTAAAATTTCTTGAAAAGGAGATGTAGTAAGTCAACTATGGTGAATTGTTAAACTCTATCAACTATGGTGAAGACTAGCATGGAAAAGAATGACCGATGTCAGAAATATATAAATAACGTTAGTAATTAGAATGAAAATTATGCAATTAAGCGCGGCAAAACTTTAAAAATATGAAGTAGTGAAATAAAACAAGTTGTAGAAGAAGAAAAAGATGCAAGTAAAAATGAAAACGGGAAATTTTGAAATAAATTGATGAACAAAGAAAATTCAAGGATGAGAGTTTTTTTTTTTTTTTTGTTAAAAGCATGGGGTGAGAAGAGCAATTAGATTATCACAAACGATTGCCTATTCCGATTCTGAATTCGGAATTTTAATGAAAATACGTTCTCAACAGTTTGTTTTTCCTTGAATATTCAGAGGAAAATTCAAGGACTAATCCGGATTTCGAAATTGGTCCCGCACGCTGAAAAAATCAGTGCACATCGTAGGATACCTAAAAAATAGACGTCATACAATAGAGCGTTGATTTTTTCAGTTCTATATAACCAGTTTTCTATTTGGGGAGCCGTTTTATCGGCGGCCTATCATTAGACGCCGATAAAATCGGCATTCACTGATTTGTTTTCACTATTCAATGAAAGACGGTGAAAAAAACACTGTGCGCTTGTTGGGCTTGAACCTGAATATTCAAGCGTAATATTACAATTCGTAATCTTAGAGCATCTCCAACGGTGGAGTGATTCAGCTCTTGAATCTTGAATTTGGGTAGAAATCGTCCCCAACGGATATTACAACCCTTAATATTCAGTGAAATGTTACGGGACGTATTCCGAATTCAGAATATGTCCCGCGCGTCTATTTTATCGGCTCGCGATAACAGAAAATGCTAAATTATTTTTTTGGCATTTTCTGCTGTCGCGAGCCGATTTAATAGGCTCGTGACGTCGCGAGCCGATAACATAAGCTCGTGACGTAATTTTTCTTTTCTCTGTTGGGTACACCATGTAATATTCAGCTGAATATTACATGGTGTAATATTCAGACCTTGAATCTTGTTGGAGTTGCTTTTACCCGTGACCGGTTGGAGATGCTATTAAAGGGCTGGAAATGGTTGGAGCCTTAATACAGTCATGTTTTCTGATTGACTTTGTGCACCGGTTAAACGCAGGGATTAAACAAATAGAAGCGACTGACCCACCAAACGCATGCATGACAGCCAATATCAACAACAACAAGAAGATTTCGAAGGACAAACTGCCTAATCCAATCCAAAATCCAAAACGGACGTGGCAAATTTGAGATCCACAGCACTTTCCCAACTTCTCTCCTTCCCTCCATTGCTCTTTCTTCAATTGATAGCCCTTTTCCTCTATCTAACCAAAAACCTGCAAAATTATACAAATAATGGCATCAAGCCTTAGCTCTCTTTCACCTCAACTGGCCAATGTTCAGACCCACAATCGTCAAATCAGCCTCTGCTCTTTTTCTTGGGCAAGCTCCTTCGCACCTTCAAGGCTCGACCTCTTCACTCCATCTCCTGTCAGTTCAGGCAAGCATACTGCTCTCTTCAGTGTTTTTGTACACCGATTATCAATTGAAGGAGCAAATTCCTCTTAGAAAAAAAGACTGACTTTACAGTGTTTTCAGTTAAATGCAGCATGCCATTATTAGTGAAATGCAATGCACAACAAGCAGTTACGACAGCGAGTCTAGGACAAGGGACTCCTGTGAGACCAACAAGTATATTAGTAGTCGGTGCAACAGGTACATTGGGTAGACAAGTTGTTAGGAAAGCCTTAGATGAGGGTTACGATGTTCGATGTCTTGTAAGGCCTCGTCCTGCTCCTGCTGATTTTCTACGTGATTGGGGTGCAACTGTTGTCAACGTATGTATCCGAGTTTTAACATCATTCCTTCATTTTTAAACTCCTACTATTTAAATATGTTTTAGAAGTTATCCCAAACTCACAGTTCGAACACTGTGAGCTCACCACAATAAAAAAACTTACAAGTAATGAGTTATGACATGATCAAAGACTGGTTTTTCTGGAAATATTTACATATATCGAGTCGTTAAAAGAGTGCACTAACTTTCACCTTTAGCATAGAGCACAATACTGAAATGTGCACCTGCGATTGATTATGACCAGGCTGACTTGAGCAAACCAGAGACGATCCCTGCAACGCTTGTAGGAATTCACACGGTGATCGACTGTGCAACAGGAAGGCCGGAAGAGCCTATTCGCACGGTAAAGAAACCCGAGAAGGGTCTAACTGTTCTTACAGCTAGTTGATTAGTTGAAATACAGTTTGAAGTTTACTGGTTTATGCTTGTCTAACTGACTAGTTCTGTTTAGGTAGATTGGGAAGGCAAAGTGGCTTTGATCCAATGCGCGAAGGCCATGGGGATACAGAAATTTGTTTTCTATTCTATTCACAACTGTGATAAGCATCCCGAGGTTCCTTTGATGGAGCTCAAGTATTGTACCGAGAAATTCATCCAGGATTCTGGTCTGAATTATGTCATTATTCGGCTATGTGGCTTTATGCAGGTATTTGGTCACCACATAGTATCAGCCATGTTTCAGTTGTGGTATTATTGACACTGCATGACATAGGTAACAAGTAAACGATCCTTAGCCTGAAGATGATGAATTGTTAGGAAAAAGTCATTTGATTCACAAGAAAAAAAGAGTGCAAATGTTTGGATTCTTGACCTGATAAAATTATCTACTATATTGTTTGGAAAGAAGAAAATCATGTTTTCGATAAAGCTGAACAAACAAACATTGCATGTCTCATCGTGAAATAGGCATCGGACCTGTTAATTATTTATAATAAGTTCATCAACTACGTAAACTGTAAGTTAGATGTTCCTTACAAGATATCACTACAAATATGCTTAATTATCAAAATAATGTAACCAATTTGAGTTCTTTGGACCTGCTGTGTCAATGGAACAGGGTTTGATTGGACAGTATGCAGTGCCGATACTAGAAGAGAAATCAGTGTGGGGAACTGATGCTCCAACTCGAATAGCTTATATGGATACACAGGTTTCCTTCTATATTTATAATTCATCTCCCCACTTTGTTGTTTTGATCGAATTAGTAGTATATACCTTCTTATACAGGATATAGCCAGGCTAACTTTTATGGCGATGCGTAATGAAAAGGTCAGCAACAAGCTCCTGACATTCGCTGGACCTCGAGCATGGACAACCCAAGAGGTACTTAATAACCGGATCATTTATCAACATGTACAATCATATTATCCCGTGTTTTTATGAATGGCAATTCGAATACATAGATGTAAAGTGGATATAAAACATGCAAAATATCAATGTGAAACTACTCTCATATGATCCAGGTGATTACCCTATGTGAGAGACTTGCAGGGCAAGATGCAAATATTACCACAGTTCCAGTTTCAGTACTGAAATTTACTCGACAAGTTACTCGCTTCTTTCAGTGGTCAAATGATGCTGCTGATCGGTTGGCATTCTCCGAGGTAACTCTACATACAGGAATATATGAAGTGTAAAATCTGCACAAGCACCACATAGTTGAAACAAATAAGGAAATCAGAGAACATGCATTATAGCATATAAGAGATTGACTTAATATCCAGAATCCTCCCAGATTTCATGTTATAACATAGTTGAATCTGTCTTACATCCTAATAACATATTGCTCTGTATAGTTACCCAATCTACTTGGTCATGTTTACACATATATGAACTGACAAAGCGGTGCATAGTATGCATATACTTAAACATTTCTACATTGATTGTTGATCATACAAACTTTTCCTATACTGGAGTAGGTACTTTCAAGCGACACAGTCTTCTCAGTTCCAATGACAGAGACATATAGTTTGCTAGGTGCAGATCCAAAAGACATTGCTACTTTGGAGAAGTATCTCCAAGATTACTTCACCAACATACTGAAGAAACTCAAAAATCTAAAAGCACAGTCCAAGCAATCTGATATTTATTTCTAATTTTCTTGTTTGAATTTTCTTGTTTCTAAGGACAGGGTTTTAACTGAGCTGTACTGTTTTCAGAAACAACATGCAAATCAATATATGTAAGAAATTTGTAAGTATGCATATATACACGTCTGTAACATCCTATACTGAGTTGTTATTTATGGGATTTGTTATCAGATTATACAATTTTGTACATTAACATTATCAATTTTGTACATTAATATTATAATGTTATGTGTAGACCATTTTATATAACATCGGCTATGGACAGAGTGTAAAATATCCCGGGCTGCCCATCATGTAACAACTTTGTAGTAGGTTCAAGTTCAATCATTGCTTGGAAAAAAATCGCTAATTATTCATCATTACAAATTTATAATTATGTAGCGGGAAAACAACTAACAAGTAATTATAATGGTTATATTGTTTAGCAAAAAGAAATATATCTCCAGAGTTTAATCCAATTCTAAACTACACATCTACATATAGCTATGGCGATGTAATTGGATTATGGCAAACAATTTAACCATAGAACAATCTACAACAAGGGTTACATACTACATTATTATAATATGTATCCATTTTCATCTCCAATGCAGATTACATATTTGATTACAATTTCTTTGATTTTAATTACAAAAACGGAATCTTCCGGAACAACTGTTGAGCAGAAGTCCGCGAATGGGGCACATGTTCAACATGCATCAGCTTTCAGACACCATAAATGTTTTCAGACCAATTACATTTAAAAAAAAATTCTATGGAGTCAAGCTCCTGATTTCCTGGCGTCTGTTCAACGGGGACAGTGCTACAGTACCTGCAAAAAATCACGTGCGGTTTGGTACGAAAATAAATCAACGTCCATAATTCATGGAAGGATATGATTTGTGCGTTTGGGATGAATCCCGCACCATTCGGGCTCCTTATCTTTCGGGTTTCCTACAAATTTCGGTTCAATGGATATCTGATTTTTTTTCCCCAGATGTCGCTGGAAGTCCTGAATGATTTTTTGCCAAATTGAACGAATTTGTAATCTAACGGTGGAATTCAGAGGAGGTATATATAATCTCCCGCGTTCTACTCTATGGCCTAGATGATTCTAGCATAATTCGTGTCCTTAATTTCCGAACCTCAAAGAATTATTGTTTGTTTTTTTATCTGAAACGCGTGTTGAATAGGCGCTTTAACCGGTATACTTTTGGTAGAATACCGGATGAGCGGATTTTGAAGTGTACAAAATGTAATTTGTAATCTTCAAACCGTTAGACATGCTCTTATTGGCTTACCAATGCAATGAAATACTAGAGCCATGATGGTGTGAATGACTTGGAACTTCTTTTTGGTTTACCAGCACTTGAAAAATCATCAGTTGTTTTTCCTTGTTAACTTAATTACTCTAACAAAGTATTGCTTTCTAGAATCTTTACAACCAAGTGTTGGCAGTTACTATGAAAGTCTTATCTAACATCTGACATTCTAATTCAACAGCTTTTCACGGACTCAGAGACATAGGCGCGCATTGTACATTGAACTCTAAAGTTTGCAGAATAATAATTTTATGTCACCAGCCTAGGTACAAAGTAAACCGTAATTATTGTGCATAAATCTCCGGATTCCCTTTGATATAATAGTTAATGAGTTATCCATGTTATACCAAAAATCACATAATATACTTTTTTCTGTGTTGAATTTATGGTGCTAGAATATTTATGGTAATCAACTTCACATGTTCATACTAACATAACCCTTTTTTTAGCCTATTATATTGTTCCTAACATTTGCATTAGGTAGTGACTCATAAATACAATCTACTTTTTATTCCATTGAACAAAAGTTGGAAGATATAACCATAAACATATAGTAGGACATAACTAACATGATGAGAATGAGCAGGTGGAAGAGGATAACCAACTCAACCAAAACTCACATTCATATGATTGTGCAGCAATCATTTACATCAGTATGCATTGTCTATATAAGCCTATCACATCATGTATAGTTTCCATAACCAACTCATTTAACACTTAGTCTGCAATCAAATTATTCCCATACCACTATGTGTCCAATGATCAATACCATAGCTCTTTTGGTTCTTGTAGTTGCTGCAGTTCCAACGTTTGCTACTGACTACACAGTTGGTGACACTTCAGGATGGACCACTGGTGTCGACTATGATACTTGGGCTTCTGACAAAACTTTCAATGTTGGTGACAACCTACGTAAGTCTCTTATTTTAAAGTAACAACCATCAAGCTTTTGTTTCTAGAAGTATCATCATGAACGCATTAATTTTGTAATACCATCTAGCATTTCTTTCTAGAAGTATACCCCCACATAAGTAGATTAAACAATGGTGGCTTTAGCCACACTAAGGTCAATCCTTTATTACATTTTTATTTTGACAGTGTTCTCGTATGGCTTTCTACACACCGTAAATGAGGTATCAAAAGACGACTATGACTCATGCTCATCAACCAACTTGTTGCAAAGCCACAGCGATCAGAACACAAAAATCAGTCTTGACAAAGCCGGGCCACGTTTCTTCATCTGCGGTACTGCCAGCCACTGCACAAGTGGAATGAAACTTACAGTCAATGCAGTCCCTAGTTCCGACTCTACCCCCAGTAGTGACACCCCGGCTCCCAGTGAATCTGAGCCATCCACTCCATCATCGAGTGATACCCCTTCGACAACCCCGAGTGAAGCTGAACCATCCACTCCATCAACAAGTGATACCCCTTCAACAACTCCCACAGATGCTGAACCATCCACTCCATCTACTACTATAACTAATACACCAAGCCAGAGTACATCAAAGAAGAATACACCAACTATGACTGGAATAAATAGTGCAGGATCGAACGGAGCAAATTCGTTGATAGCAGGAATTGCATTTGTTGGACTTGTCGGAATCATGGGATAGAGTGTGGAGCTAGGAAAGAGGCAATGCATGGATTTATATGTGATTTTATTGTGTATTTTAAATTTTCATTCTTCGTTTACTTTTCCTTTCTTGATTGTGGTTTCTCGAGATGGCTTGAATTTTTACGGTTTTAATTTGTTAAACATATAAATATCTTTGTTATGGGTAATGGTTTGTCCTTGCAATGCATGGCAAGGCTGATTTTATACATAGTATCCAGCCAAAGGTAAGTTTTATTTTCATCCACGCGTATTCTATCCGTTAATCCACAATTTTAATTTAATAAGTTGATCCACGGTTATTTTGTTATTCCACACTGCACTAACTTCCAAATTTCTTGCTTTTCCTTGTAATTAGATAACAGATTCATTTTATTTTCTATTTTGTTTGTATCATAGGTAAGCTATGCTGAATCGCTAAAACATGAAATGGGTTTTGCTTGTGTTTCACTGTCTAAGCTGCAAGTAAACATAATTTATAACCTTTATTATTCACATGAATCGCATCTAATCTGAATCCCTCTCTGGTTATAAACTTTGTCATGACCTTTTCTTTTTCCCCACGTTGCATGTGACCAATCAACAGAGCGAGTGCACATGTCAATCGCCTTAGAGCGAGTGTGCAAAGCATCTCTCCAGGAGAGAAATGCTAAGGAGCATCACTTGAGGCGGCTATAGCACTGTACTCGCGTTTTTATTAGCTTCTACTGTATGCAAAGGACCCATCCATAATAAAAAATTATCATAAATGATGATCTGATATGCATGTGACCAATCAACAGAGCGAGTGCACATATCAATTGCCTTAGAGCGAGTGTGCAAAGCATCTCTCCAGGAGAGAAATGCTAAGAAGCATCGCTTGAGGCGGCTATAGCATTGTACTTGCGTTTTTATTGGCTTATACTGTATGCAAATGATCCATCCATAATAAAAAATTATCATAAATGATGATCTGGTATGCATGTGACTAATCAACAGAGCGAGTGCACATGTCAATCGCCTTAGAGCGAGTGTGCAAAGCATCTCTCCAGGAGAGAAATGCTAAGGAGCATCGCTTGAGGCGGCTATAGCACTGTACTCGCGTTTTTATTGGCTTCTACTGTATGCAAAGGACCCATCCATAATAAAAAATTATCATAAATGATGATCTGGTATGCATGTGACCAATCAACAGAGAGCGAGTGCACATGTCAATCGCCTTAGAGCGAGTGTGTAAAGCATCTCTCCAAGAGAGAAATGCTAAGGAGCATCGCCTGAGGCGGCAATAGCACTGTATTCGCGTTTTTATTGGTTTCTACTGTATGCAAATGACCCATCCATAATAAAAAATTATCATAAATGATGATCTGGTATACATGTGACCAATCAACAGAGCGAGTGCACATGTCAATCGCCTTAGAGCGAGTGTGCAAAGCATCTCTCCAGGAGAGAAATGCTAAGGAGCATCGCTTGAGGCGACTATAGCACTGTTCTCGCGTTTTTATTGGCTTCTACTGTATGCAAAGGACCCATCCATAATAAAAAATTATCATAAATGATGATCTGGTATGCATGTGACCAATCAACAGAGCGAGTGCACATGTCAATCGCCTTAGAGCGAGTGTGCAAAGCATCTCTCCAGGAGAGAAATGCTAAGGAGCATCGCTTGAGGCGGCTATAGCACTGTACTCGCGTTTTTATTGGCTTCTACTGTATGCAAAGGACCCATCCATAATAAAAAATTATCATAAATGATGATCTGGTATGCATGTGACCAATCAACAGAGCGAGTGCACATGTCAATCGCCTTAGAGAGAGAGTGTGCAAAGCATCTCTCCAGGAGAGAAATGCTAAGGAGCATCGCTTGAGGCGGCTATAGCACTGTACTCGCGTTTTTATTGGCTTCTACTTTATGCAAAGGACCCATTCATAATAAAAAATTATCATAAATGATGATCTGGTATGCATGTGACCAATCAACAGAGCGAGTGCACATGTCAATCGCCTTAGAGCGAGTGTGCAAAGCATCTCTCTTCTCAGGATAACAGATACAACAGTCAGAAATAAAAAAGTTTCTGTAAAATATAGTCGTTTAAAAGTAAGCACACAATCCGATATGTCTAACCTTCTGCCATTGCAAACCAATTCTCTGTTTTAAATTCACATCTATAAACTTAAATAAACAAACTACTCAATGTGATTAATTTAAATGATATATTTCATCTAAACTTAGAAAATTTTCTGATTTGAGCCGATTTTGAAAACTTATAACAAAAATAGATCAGTTTTCAAACTAATTACAAAAATAAACCAGTTATAGTAGAAAGTGGTCCATTTATGTAAATAGTTTGCAATGTGGCCTATTATTGTTGTAAGTTTTGAAAAGTGGCATAAATAAAAAAAACTCCTCTAAGCTTAGATTTAGACGTAGGATTTTAAGGAGAAGAACAACAAAACAAAAAAGAGAAGAAGAAAAAATTTCGTTGAGTGACTGAATTTTAAATGTTATCAAAAATCAAATATCATATTTTATATAGTGGACTAGCGGATTAAAAATGTATATGAAGAAAGAATTTACCCTAGCCAAATTATGTTCTAAATTATTCTTTCTTCATACATAATTTTTCATGCATCCACCATTGTACAAATTTTATAAAATGAAATATGTTGGCTCCGCTTATCTTAAGACATTTTATATTTTGTTCTGGGCTTTTGTATAATATGGCTTTGCCCAAGCCCATACTATTTCTTGAAATATTACCGTTGCCTGTACATTATATATATGGGCTAACCGAAACAATGTACATAACTTTCATTTGTTACATTTTACAAAAACATTCAATAAAACAATTCTCTTTGGTTTATTTCCAGAATTCCAACTTGGTATCAGAGCTAGTTTTAGCATTGCCAAGAATTGATTTCAGCGTGTTGATCATCAGAAGTGTTGATCAAACAGTCGATCCATCTGAGAGTTATCATCATTTGGAACTCCCTTCATCAAAGTTGCAACTTATCATTTGAAGGTTGCAGCTTTATCCAAAATTCAAGTGTCTCGCCTACATTTCTTGTGGTTGCATCTTGAATTCAGCATAAAGCTAAGCACAGGATCATATTGGTGGTTCAAGAAACCGATCAAGGCGTTTCAAGAAATCATCCTCATTGAATCAGTGCCATCACAGATTGCTTATCAGATCAATTATCTGTTCTTATCAGAGTTATATTCAATCTGTGTTGTTCTTCATTTAAGCAATCTGTCTTGCAACTTCCTTCAACAGTGAAATCACCTGAATTTCATCTCAATTCAGAGTTTCTGAATTCAAATCTTACATGTACATTTCTGTTCCTGTTTCATTATCTTTCAGCATGGTTAACTCTGATGATAATTCCAATTCCAGCCCACAAATTTCCAGCAATAGAGTTCATCAAACTCAAACTGATCCAATCCAAGATGTGATGAAAATTATCATTAAATCGCAAAGCCAATTGATCTCAATCCATCTTGATGAGACAAACTACCTGTTATGGAAATTATTGGTAGAAATTGCTGTTAGAGCATATGGTCTGGAAGACTATATTTTTGGTACAAAATTTGTTCCATCCAAATTTATTAGAGACAGTGAAGAAAAGCTTGTGAATAATCCCGAATATACCATGCATCAGAGACAAAATGATCTAGTTTGTGCATGGATGATGTCCTCTATTGGACCAGCTATATTACCACAATTAATATGGGTCAAAACTGCTCAAGAAATATGAGAAATAGTTCAAAGAAATTTCTCAAATCAATCTTCTGTTAGAGTAGTGCATCATAGAAGACAGTTACATAGCATAAGGTAAGGAGAATTATCTATGAATGAGTACTTACTCAAGGTAAAAAAACATATGTGATCAATTAAATTCAACAGGCCAAAGAATACCTGAATCAGAACAGGTTATTGCAATTGTAAGTGGTTTAGATGATGAGTATGAAGCTGTTACTACAATCATACTGTCTATGGATCCAACACCCTCTTTACAGTATGTGTATTCTTTCTATTGTCTCATGAAGAAAGAATAGAGCACAAGAAAAATGTTAACTCAGATTTATCTGTCACTGTAACAACCCGTATTTTGAATAACATGTTATAACATAAATCAAGGCAGAATTAAACTGTAAAATCTGAATCAAGGGAAACGGGCTGTGCCATTGAGTTCGTCTCGGAAAAATACGCGAAAAAGTGTCCGAGTTTTCGAAAATCGGAGTCCGTATGACCAAGATATGGCCTCGCGAAGTTTCACGAAAAATTCAAATTCAAAACAGATTCAAATTTCAGAAAATCAGAAGTGGCGGGAAAATTCCCGCCAGACCCAGGGGGGGTCGACCTGGGGGTCGACTGGGGAGTCGACCTCCCCCCCAGGTCGACTGGGGAGTCGACCCCAGGGTCGACCTGGGAGTCGACCTGCCTGGTCGGCCCAGGCAACCTGGTGCACCCATCTTGGCTGCTTTGACCTGTTTTGGAGGCTTGTGACGGGATTTGATGGCTTGGATTGAATCTAGGGTTAATCCTATGTCTAATACTATCCTAATCTCCTATAAAAAGACCCCTAAACCTAGCCTAAATCACCATTATTCAATCCTACAACTAAACTATGTCAAATTGGTTCCTCTCATGGCCTCCACTCTCAGGCTAAAATTCCTAAGTTTATTTCTATGAGAGATTGTGAGTTCATACAAGTGCTTTCAAACTTGTACGAGTGTTCTTAGTTTGCATTCAAGTCAAGTTGCAACATTTCTATTTCAAAGCAAGGATTTTTATTGATTTGGTGCAAGGGTTTTTCATTGGAGCTTTCATATTTGGGTCTTTTTGGTGCTTGCATAAGGGCTTCGTCTCAATCTTTATAATAAATATTCGTTTGTGTCTTCATAGCATAGTAAGCCCTTTTCTACTTTCTTTTTATTGAACTCTAAAGTTAAATGAATGATGCAAGTTTGGGGTTGATCATTATGATATGCAAGTTTGGTTGATCATTATGATATGCAAGTTTGATTGATCATTATGATATGCAAGCTTGGTTAATCATTATGCTATGCAAGTTGGTTTAATCATTATGTATGACACATGTTGCAATGTTATGCAAGTTTGGGTTGATCATTATACACATGATATCATGTTATGCAAGTAAAACTTGAGGTTGTGAGCATAAAGCTCCAAGCTTTATATTAAAGGTTGCATTTTGGCAACATGAAAGTTATCATATCCCTTATGATAACTTGCATGCGAGGCTAAATGCGAACTTCTAGCAACTTCTACATGTCATTTATCACCATGTATCACTCATATGCTAAGTTTGGTTTTATGCATGCTTTTGAAGCCTAATGATGCAATATGCAAGTATATGAACATATGTACATCTCATATGCCACCATGATAAACTTGTGGCTTCAACACCTTTTTGTCATGATTATGCCAAGTCCCCTATTTTATCCTTTATGCGTTGTTGCGAGTATGTAAACGATGGGATTACGTTGGGGTTGGGTAACATTATGACATAAACATGGTTTTTATAACATGACGTGATATGTTAACTTGTAATTATGTTTTGGAAACATAATGGACATGACACTTAGAAAATATGAGTGTGGCCAACTCGAGGTTGGGTTAAGTTTGTAGCATAAATCTACCCGGACCCGCCCGGCTTAACTAGTGGCTACAAACAATAGGACCCAATGTGAGAAGTTGGTCATGTTGTGCTCGAACCCGAGGTTAGACCTAGTTGTGGTGTAAAGCTACCCGGACCCGCCCGGCTTAACTAGTAACCACAACAAAGTCTAATGTGAGAGGTTAAAGCGCATTAAGTTAATTAATGCCTCCTGATTAGGGTTAAGTCATGGTCCACTTAATACTTAACCGATTTGGGCTTGATGGATTAATCGGGGTTAAGTCAGGAACCTTGGGTACTCTTAACCAATTTAATCCACGTTTGGATCGGGTTAACCACATTTAACCCGTTAAGAAACCCTAGTTGCATGGTCCTTTTCAGCAGTAACCTTCTAGATAGTATCATAAGACCCTAGGACTAGGCTAGGGTGGGGCACGATTACTGGGCTGATTGTAAGAGACCAAAAGAGACGGCTGAATGATGCCCTGGTTGTTCAGGCGGACCATGGTCGTGCACATTAAGTCCGGAGTTGAACACAGGCACCGGTAGGTTTGGACTGTGCATCATGGTATGGTGTCTGAGGGTTACACCGTAGGGCCAGATACACCCTAGGGTGGACCCTGCACAGTCAACTACATTACATGATTAAGCCGTATGACACCGACACCTGACGAGTTAGGCTTATAGGGAGCCGATCGACTAGACCGAGTAGTTGGACCTTGATTTAGGTCTTCTCATGATGTTGGGCCAAGCTTGGGCCAAGGGATCAATTCTTGTTTTTACTTGACATGTTAGAATGCTAGTACACCCGTGGTGCAAAACTTAACCTTGATTATGCGATGACACCTTTATCTATCTTGTTAGTTAATCATCATGCCAGTATGTTGTTATCCGTATGTTCATCTCAGCTTCTGATGCCAGTTAACTTTACTAGTTCATAGACAGATAGTAGTAGGGCTTACCAGTCTTTTTGACTGACCTGTTTTCTTTCGCCTCTTGTCTTCCGTTCCCCCCCCCCTCAGGTCCTCAGGGTGGGAACATTGGAGCTTAGCTTGGATCTTTCTAGCTTGCTTACTGGATTTGCTCATGTACGGTTTTGGACATTGAGCTAGCTATGGTTTACTTCACTTTGGGGATAGTACTTTATGTATTTCAGTTTATGCTTTTATCTAGACTTTGTTTGTTTGGAAAATAATGATCAAGTACTTTGTTGTAACTTAACTATGGTTTTGAAATGCTAGTTTGATCCGCTGCTTTATTTACTCTGTTTTACTTATATGTTCTGTCTTGTGATATCTGCATGCATGTTTACCTCGTTTAACGCCCCTCCAAAGCTAGTGCCCTTGCAAGAGTGGCCATGGCGGAGGTGGGGTGTTACATTTGGTATCAGAGCATAAGGTTTACAAGATTTGAGCAAAAGTGTTTTTGAAACTTACCTTTTGAAAAACTATTTTCAAAACCAATTAAGTATTTTCCAAGAAAAGTCTAGTTATTTTAAAAAGGCTATTCCCTAAAAGCCATAGCACTATCCTTCGTTTCTTCGTTCTGAATCTATCTTTTTCCTTTTTTAGTATGGCCGATCTTAACCTTCCCGAGGGAGTGACCATTCCCGGATGGTTCCGGAGGTACTTGGAAGCTAGGGCCAACGATGTGGGCCCAGCAAATACCCCCAACATAACTGAGGTTCCTCCTCCTCCTCCTCCTCAGAATCCGCAAGCAGATTTCGCTAAGATTTGTAAAGACTTTAAGGCGATGGGTGGCAAGAACTTTATTGGGACGGAGACTTTTGTGGAGGCAAGAAATTGGTTGAAAGAAACCGAAGATATCTTCGCCATCTTTGATGTGCAAGATCATAGGAAGGTTTTATTGGCAGCATGGCTATTAAAAGAAGAAGCTGCTTATTGGTGGGAGGTCACCAATGCTACGAGGCCTATAGAGACTTGGGCCGACTTTAGGACAAGATTTGGGCTTAAATTTCTATCATCAGCTGAGGCGAATTTGCAATTGGAGAAATTTATATCTTTGAAGCAAGGAGACATGACAGTGAGGGAGTACGTGAATGAGTTTAACAAGCTCGCCCGATTCGGTTTGGATATGATTAATACTCCCCATAAGAAGGCTTTACGCTTTGCACGAGGGTTGAATGAGCCACTACAAGGTTTAGCCCTATCTCATATACCTATGGGGGCCACTTTTGAAGGACTAGTAGACATGGCATTGCTTCAAGGAGACGATAAGAATGCCAAGAAGGAAGTCAAGGCTAATGAGACTCAAGCCAAGAAGATCGACTCCAAGTGGGGAGGAAATCAGAGCAATCAGAACAACAAGAACAACAAGGGCAACAAGGCCAAGGAAAAGGATCCAAGAAAATGCAACTACTGTGGGAATGTTGGGCACATAGCTAAAGACTGTAAGAAGAGGAAGAGGAAGTCAGGCGAATGCTTTCATTGTGGAGAGACCGGACATTTCAGCAAGGATTGCCCCAAGAAGCAAGGGCAGAATCAGCGTGCAGGACCTTCTGGAGGGCAAGTGCATGCTCTCAACGCCGCTCCAGTTCAGGATCGAGGTAGCATTTCTGTAGAAAGTCTTGTTTATATTTCTGATTATCCTGTTCGCACCTTATTTGATTCTGGTGCATCGCATAGTTTTATTTCTTCTGACATTGTTGAAAGTTTGCACCTAAGTACTAGCTTAGTTGAGGATCCCGTTTGTGTTTCAAATCCAATTGGGGGTTCCGCCCATCTGTCTATGATTTGTGTGGATTTGAAAATTTCTATCTTGGCCGTAGAATTCACGTGTAGTGCTTATGTTCTCGGGGTCACGGGATATGGGTTGGTCTTGGGCATGGATTGGTTATCCAGTTATGGAGCCATCCTCGATTGTGAGCATAGGGTGGTGAGGCTCATGACTCGCCTCGGTAATACCCTAGAAATTTCTTGTAACCCTAGAGGTCCCGTCATGTTATGTTATCTTGAATCTCTCGACTGTCCATCGATGATCTGCAATCTGTAAGGGTGGTCCGAGACTATCCTGATGTCTTTGAAAAAGTTAGGGGGTTACCCCCTAAACGAGAGATAGATTTCCGCATTTATCTAGTTGATAATGCCAAGCCAGTATCATTGCCAGTTAGGCACATGGCTCCACGTGAGAGAAGGGAGCTCAGTAAGCAAATCAAGGAGTTGCTTGAGAAAAATTTTATTAGGCGAAGCATTCCTGAATGGGGTGCTCCGGTGGTATTCGCTACTAAGGCAGATGGTTCGCTTCGTCTATGTGTTGATTATCGAGAGTTGAACAAGCTGACAAAGAAGAATAGGCACCCGTTACCGAGGATTGATGATCTCTTTTGGTGCTTCTGTTTTCTCTCAACTCGATCTAGCCACCGGATTCCATCAGCTTAGAGTAGCTGAGGATAGCATTGATAAAACTGCGTTTAGGACTCCAGATGGATTCTTTGAATGTCTTGTCATGCCATTCGGTTTGACTAATGCACCCGCATACTTCGTGGACTTGATGAGTGGGGTGTTCAGGGAGTTCCTTAACAAGTTTGTTGTTGTCTTCGTGGATGATATTCTGATCTTCTCAAAGGATGAGGAAGAACATGCAAGGCATCTCAAGGAAGTGATGGATACACTTAGAGCACATCAGTTGAAAGCCAAGTTCTCCAAATGTCATTTTTGGAGAAAGGAAGTTCGATTTCTTGGACATATAGTTTCTAAGCAAGGCATAGCGGTGGATCCCGCGAAAGTGGTTGTGGTTCAAGATTGGAAGACTCCTAAGAATGCAACCGAAGTAAGAAGCTTTCTCGGTCTGGCGGGCTACTATAGGAAGTTCATCAGGGACTTCGCTAAGATTTCGGCCCCTCTTACTAAGTTGACGAAGAAGAACTTAGTCTTTGTATGGGACTTGGAGTGTGAGCTTGCTTTTCAAAAGCTCAAAAGAGCCCTTACCTCAGCTCCAGTTTTGGCATTACCCGATAGTGGTAAGATGTTTACCGTGTACACAGATGCATGTGGCACGGGGTTAGGAGCGGTTCTGATGCAAGAGGGAAGAGTGATATGTTATGGGGGTAGGAATTTAAAGTTCATGAGAAGAACTATCCCACTCACGATTTGGAGTTAGCAGCGATCGTCTTTGCACTCAAATCCTGGCGCCACTATCTTCTAGGCGAAAGGTTTGAGTTGTATACTGATCACAAGTCACTCAAATACCTCTTCTCGCAAAAAGATCTGAATCTAAGGCAGCAAAGGTGGATGGAATTCTTGGCCTCTTATGACTTTGAGATAGCTTATACCCCTGGCAAGGGTAATGTTGTGGCGGATGCACTAAGCAGAAGGAGATTGACTTTGAGCCCCTTGTTCATTGAGATGAAGAACTTGGAATTCTTGGCAACCTTTGATTTCACGACGGCTGTTGAGTCGATGACGGGTTCATTAGCATCCCTTGAGCTTAGACCCACACTTCTTGATCAAATTGGGGCTTCGCGGAAGGAAGATCCACAGATAGTCGGGGTCATGGACAAGTTGATTCGTGGTGAGACGTCTAGTCACCTTGCCAGATATACTATTGATGATAAAGGATGGCTAAGGTGTGATGGGAGATTATGTGTTCCTCGAGTGGGAGATTTAGTCCATAGAGTTCTTGAAGAAGCGCATCACTCGAAGATGACCATACATCCTTGAGGGGACAAGATGTATAGGGATATGAAGCGTATTTTCTTTTGGGATGGAATGAAGAAAGATGTGGCAGAATATGTTTCAAAGTGCATGGTGTGCCAACAAGTGAAAGCCGAGTCAAAGAAACCAGGTGGGCTATTACATCCATTGGAGGTCCCGCAATGGAAGTGGGAGAGTATTTCTATGGATTTTGTGGATGGATTGCCTAGGTCAAGGAGAGGGAACACAAGCATATGGATCATAGTTGACAGACTTACGAAGAGTGCTCACTTCATCCCAGTAAAGAGCAAGAGGACCGCATCAGGGCTGGCATCTATTTATCTCCGAGAGATAGTGCGGTTGCATGGAGTTCCTTCTAGCATAGTTAGCGATCGTGACCCAATTTTCACTAGCCAGTTCTGGAACAGTTTGCAAGAAGCGATGGGTACGCGATTGAATCTGAGTACGGCCTATCACCCCCAGACGGATGGCCAAACCGAAAGGGTGAATAGAGTGCTAGAAGATCTCTTGAGGCTTTGTGTTCTCGACTTCGGTGGTACTTGGGAAGACCACCTTCCTCTTGTAGAGTTTGCGTATAATAATAGCTATCAAGCCAGCATAGGGATGGCACCATTTGAAGCTTTGTTGTAACACCCCACCTCCGCTAGGGTCACTCACAAAGGGAATGCCCTAGTTTTGGAGAGGTATTATCGAGATAACATCACAGAATTATCACAAGACAGAACATAAATAAATAATTAAGTAAACAACGGAAGAATTTCTGAGCAAAACAGAACTTCATTTCATTCCAAATTAAACCATGTCTTTTACAAACATTTCAAGTAATCTCATTACAACTGTCTTGTAATAATAGCCAAAGAAGCAGTAATTTAAAAACAGTAAAACAGCTTATTCCCCAAGTGCAGTCAAAAGAAGCAGCCATAGCAAACCGTACATGTTGAGCCAAAGCAAGTGATATCCAAGCTAAGAGCTAGTTATTCCTCCCTGAGAACCTGGGGGGGGGGGAACGAAAGAAAAAGAGGCGAAAGGAAAAGGGTCAGTCATAAAGACTGAGTAAGTTCTAGTGACTTTCAGTGTAAAAACGGTTAAAACAACCTGTCATGTATGAACTGGAACTAGACTTAAGAATAGTGTCAAGGTGAACAAGATAGACTAAGGTGATCAGGATAAGTCAAGACAAGTCAAGTAAAGCATCACATGTTCGAGATCCGTTGCATCAACTTCACTAGTATACTAAGCCCGTGTCACGAGTTAATCACGAAATAAATCCCACGGCCCAATATCATGAAATGACCATGAAACGGGGTCTGACCCAAGTATGGGGTCCTACGGAGCGATTATCTAGTCGATTGGCTCCCTACAAGTTCTAGCTCGTCAAGTGTCCGTGTCATACGGCTAATCACGAATGTAGTCACCTGTGCTGGGTCCACCTTCGGGTGTATCAGCCCTAGGGTGTCAACCCCTGACACGATTCAAGATGCACAGATAAATCTACGGATACCCAGTGTCTGCCCCGGATACGTGCACGATCGTAGTCCGCCGAACCTACACTGGCGTACCCCACTGCCGTCGTTCACCTCTTACAATCAGCCCAGTAATCGTGCCCCCACCCGGCCTAGCCCCAGGGTACCTTGATACATCTAGAGGGTTACTGCTGAAAGGGGTCGTGTCTAGGTCTAGGGTTTCGCCTAATAGATTAGGTCATGTAATTCGTGACCTAACCCGCCTAACAGATCAAGTCATGTAATTCGTGACTTAACCCTTTTCCAGTCTAGTCGTGTCAAGATGGTTAAGTATGTCATTTCAGTTCGCGACTTAACCCGCCTACGTGTCATGTCAAGTTGGAAAAGTGTTGTCGTTTTCAAGTTCATGACTTAGCCCTACAGATCATGTTCAAGTCGGTTAAGTTGTCTTTTCATGTTCATGACTTAACCCTAATTGGCATTAGTTGATTCATTAATGCACCGAACCACTCACATTGGATCCTGTTGTTCGTAGCCACTGGATTTGCCGGGCGGTTCCGGGCAGGTTTACGCTACGAACTCAACCCAACCTCGGGTTTCAAGCGCGATGTGACCAACTACCCACATTGGATCTTATTGTTTGTAGCAACTGGATTTGCCGGGCGGTTCCGGGCAGATTTACACTACAAACTCAACCCAACCTCGAGTTGGCCACTTTCTTGTTTTCTAAAGTCATGCCCATGTTCTTATCATGTTCATATGTCAACTTCGTGCCCAACTAAGGCATGTTTAAAGTCAAGTTGTGGCATGTTCAAGTCAAGTTTTTCGTGCCATATTTCATGTTCTACTTATGCCAAATTTCACAGTTTATTCCTATAATTAATTCAAGTTTTGCCTATTCTACCCAATCGTATTCCCAACGTATATAAACGTACTTCGTTCATAAGCATAAACAATTCAAGAGATAAAGGGGAATAACACCAAACATGTGATAGGCATATGTGACAGTTACAACATTACTTGTATAATAAACAGGCTATAACATAGTTGCAATACTAGTATGACGATAACTTGGCATAGTAATGATTCCAACATGATGATTTCAACTTTGCATCATAGGCATAATAATCATTGCGGCATCATAGTAATTTTATTATAAACATGAAACATTAAAGGCATAGTAATCCTAATAGGCATAATGGATTCCAATTTAGCATTTTTACATACTAATTCTCATAGACATAATAATTCCAATTTATCATAATGATTCTCATCTAATATTATAAACATAATGGTTCTAACTTAGCATTCTTAACATGATAGACACAATGATTCCTATTTAGCGTTTTTAACATAATTAACATGATAGACATAATGATTCCAAATTTGGTGTTTTAACATAATTAACATGATAGACATAATGAATCCAACTTAGCGTTTTTAACATATCTAACATTATAACAATTTCAACTTTTCATCATAGCCTAGCAATACCCTATTTTTCATAAATCATGATGGGTATAATAACACCACAGGCATAATTCCATCAATATTCATAGCCATGGTCTAATTAGCATCATAGGCATGGTTTAATCAACATAAATATTTCAATAAACATAGCGATTTCATGGACATGTATTAGTCCAACTTGCCAAACAATTAAGCCCAAGTGATTCATAACAACATCAAAATCATGACAAGTTTAACTTGCAACGTTGCCATAGCAATATCCCCAAATTATAATTCAACGATAAATAATATAAACAATGGATTAGCAATAGTTCATAAATTCGGTTTCAATTCATCGCATGTCCATATTGTTTTAGCGTTTTTGCCTAAAAAGTAACATAGAACTTACAATTATGAAGCAAATAATCCAATTAAAAATCCCAAATTCGTTGTCTAAGGCGTCGTAGTTGTTGTAGCTTCTAGTTGTAGCCTTCAAGAATCATCCTCCATCTTCTATAATCTTATTCTTTGTATTTTTAATTTAGAGCTCTAGGTTTAATGGCGGCGGCCTGAGGCTAAAATGAAATAGTATGATTTAGGCTAGGTCTTAGGTCCTTTTTATAATGTTTGCAAGATGTTTTAGACCGTCGATGGAGCTTGATTCAACAATAGCCATTCATTTGAAGGGGAGGCCAATCCGGAGCTGCCACCTAGCCCTAGTGACAAAGCAGGCTTCTGAAAATCGACCAAACATAGACTAGGCCAGCCAGGGTGGACTGGGTTCGACCTGGCTCTGGACCAGGTCGACAGCCCTGTCGACAGCCCTGTCGACCTGGCTAGCCAGGTCGACAGCCCAGTCGACCTGGGTGCCTTAGGCGGGAATTTTCCCGCCTTGGCCAATTGGGCCCGATTTTGAATTTTAAACTTGTTTTCTGAAACTTCCGGAGGCCATATCTTCTTCATACGGACTCCGTTTTTCGAAAACTCGGACTCTATTTCGCGTATTTTTCCGAGACGAACACAATGGAGTATCCCGTTTCCCTTAATTCTTTTATTTGAAATTAATTATACTTTAATTTGTGAATTTCACTGTTATAGAATACACGGGGTGTTACATTCTCCCCCACTTAAAAGGATTTCGTCCCCGAAATCTTCAAGTTAGGAGGAATGTAAATCCTAACATCCAATCATCCATCTACTCATCCATCAAACACGAGTATCCATTGTCCTTAAAAGACTTCTAATGCTTTATGATCATATGCGAAGTGTGTGTATATGTTCCTTAGCTAATGCTAATGATCAGGCCTGATTGATCTTCTAAATGCAAAATATGTTTAGTGAAATGAATCCAATATGTATGCAAATTTTTTTTTCCTACTATAATTCATAATTTCTACATGAGTGCTCAAACATTCAATCATATGCAACAACCAAATGATAGCACAACCAAGTTTCCAAAGTAAACACTCATGCATATGCAACATGAAAATGTGTCTGAGTCGATCTAGTGCCTAATGTGTATTCATGCATCCACGAGCAACCACTTGCGACCACTTGCAACCATTTCGCAATCATAACATGTTTCAATTACATGTTTACATCCAAAAAGATTCTCCCTATGGTTCTCAAGATAGGATCGAGGAGAGAAATAGGATAAAACAAAGCATCTAGAATAGGTTAACGATGTACCGCCCGAAGGTCCGGTCTACTTCTCAGGGCAGTCTTTGCTGATGTGTCCAGTCTTCCCACAATGAAAACATTCACCGTGCTTTCTCTTCCTCTTTCTACAATCCTTGGCTATGTGCCCTTCCGTACCACAGTAATTGCATTTCCTTTTATCGCGTGAGTTGTTGCTCTTGCCTCCCTTCTCAGAGTCTACCTTCTTATTCTTAGAATCGTTAGGCTTGACCTCTTTCTTCCCTTGAGAGTTTTCTGCCTCTGTCTCCTTCTTGCCCTTATCTTCCTCGTTCAACAATGCCATCTGCACCAACCTTTCGTACGTAGCTCCCATGGGTATATGGGTCATGGCCAAACTGTGAAATGGCTCATTCAACCCTTTGACAAAGCGGAGAGCCTTTTTGTGCGGGGTGTTGACTAGGTCTAGTCCGAACCTAGCCAGCTCGTCGAACTGATTAACGTACTCTTTGACGGTCATATTTCCTTGCTTAAGAAATAAAAATTTCTCCAACTGCAAACTCCTTTCGGCTTCTGAGAGAAATTTAGCCACAAACCTTGCCCTAAAGTCCTCCCATGTTTCCACTGGTCTTTCTGCATTAGTGACTTCCCACCAGTAGGAAGCCTCGCCCTTTAGTAGCCACACTGCCAGTTGTACTTTCTGCCTATCTTCTACCTCAAAGATGACGAATAAGTCCTCGGTTTCCTTTAACCAATTCCTAGCTGCCACGAAGGACTCGGTTCCATGAAAGTACTTTCCTCCCATAGCCTTGAAATCTTTACATATCTTAGCAAAAGTGTTTCCCCGTGGAGGAGGTGGAGGAAGAGGTGCTGCTGCAGCTGGATGATTCCCTGCAGCTGGGGGAGGAGGAATGGTAGGACCTGGCTGGGTGGCCCTTGCTTCTAAGAATCGTCTAAACCAACCAGGTATTGGTACACCCTCTGGTAAGTTAAGTTCTTCGGACATGATGCTGAAACAAGAAGGATAGATTCAAAACGAAGGACAAGAGATTCAAACAAGGAAACAAAGGATAGTGCTAATGGCTTTTGGGGAATAGCCTTTAAAAAAACTTTTTCTTGGAAAATGCTTATTTGTAAATGGTTTTGAAAAAAATTCAAAAGGTTTTCAAAACTTTTGCCCAGTCTTGGTAACCTTCTGCTCTGATACCAAGTGTAACACCCCACCTCCGCTAGGGTCACTCACAAAGGGAATGCCCTAGTTTTGGAGAGGTATTATCGAGATAACATCACAGAATTATCACAAGACAGAACATAAATAAATAATTAAGTAAACAGCGGAAGAATTTCTGAGCAAAACAGAACTTCATTTCATTCCAAATTAAACCATGTCTTTTACAAACATTTCAAGTAATCTCATTACAACTGTCTTGTAATAATAGCCAAAGAAGCAGTAATTTAAAAACAGTAAAACAGCTTATTCCCCAAGTGCAGTCAAAAGAAGCAGCCATAGCAAACCGTACATGCTGAGCCAAAGCAAGTGATATCCAAGCTAAGAGCTAGTTATTCCTCCCTGAGAACCTTGGGGGGGGGGGAACGAAAGAAAAAGAGGCGAAAGGAAAAGGGTCAGTCATAAAGACTGAGTAAGTTCTAGTGACTTTCAGTGTAAAAACGGTTAAAACAACCTGTCATGTATGAACTGGAACTAGACTTAAGAATAGTGTCAAGGTGAACAAGATAGACTAAGGTGATCAGGATAAGTCAAGACAAGTCAAGTAAAGCATCACATGTTCGAGATCCGTTGCATCAACTTCACTAGTATACTAAGCCCGTGTCACGAGTTAATCACGAAATAAATCCCACGGCCCAATATCATGAAATGACCATGAAACGGGGTCTGACCCAAGTATGGGGTCCTACGGAGCGATTATCTAGTCGATCGGCTCCCTACAAGTTCTAGCTCGTCAAGTGTCCGTGTCATACGGCTAATCACGAATGTAGTCACCTGTGCTGGGTCCACCTTCGGGTGTATCAGCCCTAGGGTGTCAACCCCTGACACGATTCAAGATGCACAGATAAATCTACGGATACCCAGTGTCTGCCCCGGATACGTGCACGATCGTAGTCCGCCGAACCTACACTGGCGTACCCCACTGCCGTCGTTCACCTCTTACAATCAGCCCAGTAATCGTGCCCCCACCCGGCCTAGCCCCAGGGTACCTTGATACATCTAGAGGGTTACTGCTGAAAGGGGTCGTGTCTAGGTCTAGGGTTTCGCCTAATAGATTAGGTCATGTAATTCGTGACCTAACCCGCCTAACAGATCAAGTCATGTAATTCGTGACTTAACCCTTTTCCAGTCTAGTCGTGTCAAGATGGTTAAGTATGTCATTTCAGTTCGCGACTTAACCCGCCTACGTGTCATGTCAAGTTGGCTAAGTGTTGTCGTTTTCAAGTTCATGACTTAGCCCTACAGATCATGTTCAAGTCGGATAAGTTGTCTTTTCATGTTCATGACTTAACCCTAATTGGCATTAGTTGATTCATTAATGCACCGAACCACTCACATTGGATCCTGTTGTTCGTAGCCACTGGATTTGCCGGGCGGTTCCGGGCAGGTTTACGCTACGAACTCAACCCAACCTCGGGTTTCAAGCGCGATGTGACCAACTACCCACATTGGATCTTATTGTTTGTAGCAACTGGATTTGCCGGGCGGTTCCGGGCAGATTTACACTACAAACTCAACCCAACCTCGAGTTGGCCACTTTCTTGTTTTCTAAAGTCATGCCCATGTTCTTATCATGTTCATATGTCAACTTCGTGCCCAACTAAGGCATGTTTAAAGTCAAGTTGTGGCATGTTCAAGTCAAGTTTTTCGTGCCATATTTCATGTTCTACTTATGCCAAATTTCACAGTTTATTCCTATAATTAATTCAAGTTTTGCCTATTCTACCCAATCGTATTCCCAACGTATATAAACGTACTTCGTTCATAAGCATAAACAATTCAAGAGATAAAGGGGAATAACACCAAACATGTGATAGGCATATGTGACAGTTACAACATTACTTGTATAATAAACAGGCTATAACATAGTTGCAATACTAGTATGACGATAACTTGGCATAGTAATGATTCCAACATGATGATTTCAACTTTGCATCATAGGCATAATAATCATTGCGGCATCATAGTAATTTTATTATAAACATGAAACATTAAAGGCATAGTAATCCTAATAGGCATAATGGATTCCAATTTAGCATTTTTACATACTAATTCTCATAGACATAATAATTCCAATTTATCATAATGATTCTCATCTAATATTATAAACATAATGGTTCTAACTTAGCATTCTTAACATGATAGACACAATGATTCCTATTTAGCGTTTTTAACATAATTAACATGATAGACATAATGATTCCAAATTTGGTGTTTTAACATAATTAACATGATAGACATAATGAATCCAACTTAGCGTTTTTAACATATCTAACATTATAACAATTTCAACTTTTCATCATAGCCTAGCAATACCCTATTTTTCATAAATCATGATGGGTATAATAACACCACAGGCATAATTCCATCAATATTCATAGCCATGGTCTAATTAGCATCATAGGCATGGTTTAATCAATATAAATATTTCAATAAACATAGCGATTTCATGGACATGTATTAGTCCAACTTGCCAAACAATTAAGCCCAAGTGATTCATAACAACATCAAAATCATGACAAGTTTAACTTGCAACGTTGCCATAGCAATATCCCCAAATTATAATTCAACGATAAATAATATAAACAATGGATTAGCAATAGTTCATAAATTCGGTTTCAATTCATCGCATGTCCATATTGTTTTAGCGTTTTTGCCTAAAAAGTAACATAGAACTTACAATTATGAAGCAAATAATCCAATTAAAAATCCCAAATTCGTTGTCTAAGGCGTCGTAGTTGTTGTAGCTTCTAGTTGTAGCCTTCAAGAATCATCCTCCATCTTCTATAATCTTATTCTTTGTATTTTTAATTTAGAGCTCTAGGTTTAATGGCGGCGGCCTGAGGCTAAAATGAAATAGTATGATTTAGGCTAGGTCTTAGGTCCTTTTTATAATGTTTGCAAGATGTTTTAGACCGTCGATGGAGCTTGATTCAACAATAGCCATTCATTTGAAGGGGAGGCCAATCCGGAGCTGCCACCTAGCCCTAGTGACAAAGTAGGCTTCTGAAAATCGACCAAACATAGACTAGGCCAGCCAGGGTGGACTGGGTTCGACCTGGCTCTGGACCAGGTCGACAGCCCTGTCGACAGCCCTGTCGACCTGGCTAGCCAGGTCGACAGCCCAGTCGACCTGGGTGCCTTAGGCGGGAATTTTCCCGCCTTGGCCAATTGGGCCCGATTTTGAATTTTAAACTTGTTTTCTGAAACTTCCGGAGGCCATATCTTCTTCATACGGACTCCGTTTTTCGAAAACTCGGACTCTATTTCGCGTATTTTTCCGAGACGAACACAATGGCGTATCCCGTTTCCCTTAATTCTTTTATTTGAAATTAATTATACTTTAATTTGTGAATTTCACTGTTATAGAATACACGGGGTGTTACATTTGTATGGGAGGCCGTGTAGGTCACCTTCTTGTTGGTGGGAGACAACAGATAGACTTATACTTGGGCCCGATATGATACGGGATACATCTGAGAAAGCTGAATTAGTGAGAAGAAGGATGAAAGCGGCCCAAGATAGACAGAAATCCTATGCTGACAGGCGAAGAGCAGATTTGGAATTCGAAGTGGGAGACATGGTTTTCGTGAAGGTTTCTCCTTTACGTAATGTGGTTCGTTTTGGAGCAGTGGGGAAGCTGGCACCAAGGTTCGTAGGACCCTTCCCTATCATAGAGAGAATTGGAAAGATGGCCTATAAGGTGGAATTGCCCGAGAAGCTAGCCGGAGTGCATAATTTCTTTCATGTCTCGCATCTCCGAAAGTGCCTACATGAGTCCGCCAAAGTGGTTGAACCAAGCATTCTCGAAGACATTGAGGTAGAGAAAGAGGCAACCCTGAGAAGAGCTCCGATTTGTATCTTGGGAACAGAGATCAAGAAACTAAGGAATCGAGAAGTCAAATTGGTGAAAGTTCAGTGGGGTGAAGCCGACGAAGATGCAACTTGGGTAACCGAGGAGAAGATGCGTGGGCTTTATCCATTCCTTTTTGAGGGTACATTCTCGACCTCTTTCCTAATTAGCCTATCTTTCTTTTTATCCATGTTTATCTAGTTTATCTTGAGAACCTTAGGTAGAAACCCTTTGGATGAAACATGTATTTGAAACATGTTATGCTTGATGGTTGCAAGTGGTTGCAAGTGTTTGCACGTGGATACTCGTGGATGCATGATACACATTAGGCACTAAGATCGGCTCACACACTTTCATGTTGCATATGCATGAGTGCTTATACTTATTCATGGATGAAACTTGTTATGATATCACGTGGATGTTGTATATGGACGAATGTTATGCGCACTCATGTAGAGACTATGAGTTATGTTAGGAATTTGCATACATATGGACTCATTTCACCAACATACTTTGCATTAAGGAGGTTTACTGTATCAGTAACCGCCTGATTTTCGCATTAGATAAGTACATATACACACACCTTTGCATATGATCATACAGCATTTAGAATCCTTTAAGGACAATGACTGCACGTGGATGATGTTTTGAGTAGATGGATGATGGATGGTAGGATACGTTCTTCCTAACTTGGAGATTTCGGGGACGAAATCCTTTAAGGAGGGGAGAATGTAACAACCCGTATTTTGAATAACATGTTATAACATAAATCAAGGCAGAATTAAACTGTAAAATCTGAATCAAGGGAAAAGGGCTATGCCATTGCGTTCGTCTCGGAAAAATACGCGAAATAGAGTCCGAGTTTTCGAAAACCGGAGTCCGTATGACCAAGATATGGCCTCGCGAAGTTTCACGAAAAATTCAAATTCAAAACAGATTCAAATTTCAGAAAATCAGAAGTGGCGGGAAAATTCCCGCCAGACCCAGGGGGGTCGACCTGGGGGTCGACTGGGGAGTCGACCTCCCCCCAGGTCGACTGGGGAGTCGACCCAGGGTCGACCTGGGAGTCGACCTGCCTGGTCGGCCCAGGCAACCTGGTGCACCCATCTTGGCTGCTTTGACCTGTTTTGGAGGCTTGTGACGGGATTTGATGGCTTGGATTGAATCTAGGGTTAATCCTATGGCTAATACTATCCTAATCTCCTATAAAAAGACCCCTAAACCTAGCCTAAATCACCATTATTCAATCCTACAACTAAACTATGTCAAATTGGTTCCTCTCATGGCCTCCACTCTCATGCTAAATTCCTAAGTTTATTTCTACGAGAGATTGTGAGTTCATACAAGTGCTTTCAAACTTGTATGAGTGTTCTTAGTTTGCATTCAAGTCAAGTTGCAACATTTCTATTTCAAAGCAAGGATTTTTATTGATTTGGCGCAAGGGTTTTTCATTGGAGCTTTCATATTTGGGTCTTTTTGGTGCTTGCATAAGGGCTTCGTCTCAATCTTTATAATAAATATTCGTTTGTGTCTTCATAGCATAGTAAGCCCTTTTCTACTTTCTTTTTATTGAACTCTAAAGTTAAATGAATGATGCATGTTTGGGGTTGATCATTATGATATGCAAGTTTGGTTGATCATTATGATATGCAAGTTTGGTTGATCATTATGATATGCAAGTTTGGTTGATCAATATGATATGCAAGTTTGGTTGATCATTATGCTATGCAAGTTGGTTTAATCATTATGTATGACACATGTTGCAATGTTATGCAAGTTTGGGTTGATCATTATACACATGATATCATGTTATGCAAGTAAAACTTGAGGTTGTGAGCATAAAGCTCCAAGCTTTATATTAAAGGTTGCATTTTGGCAACATGAAAGTTATCATATCCCTTATGATAACTTGCATGCGAGGCTAAATGCGAACTTCTAGCAACTTCTACATGTCATTTATCACCATGTATCACTCATATGCTAAGTTTGGTTTTATGCATGCTTTTGAAGCCTAATGATGCAATATGCAAGTATATGAACATATGTACATCTCATATGCCACCATGATAAACTTGTGGCTTCAACACCTTTTTGTCATGATTATGCCAAGTCCCCTATTTTATCCTTTATGCGTTGTTGCGAGTATGTAAACGATGGGATTACGTTGTGGTTGGGTAACATTATGACATAAACATGGTTTTTATAACATGACGTGATATGTTAACTTATAATTATGTTTTAGAAACATAATGGACATGACACTTAGAAAATATGAGTGTGGCCAACTCGAGGTTGGGTTGAGTTTGTAGCATAAATCTACCCGGACCCGTCTGTAACACCCCGAATTTTAGTTAATACTAAAATTCACTAATTACAGGATAAATAATCTCAGACGTGGGAATTGGGGGTAACGGGCTGCGTTATTGCGTTCGTCTCGGAAAAATACGCGAAATAGAGTCCGAGTTTTCGAGAATCGGAGTCCGTATGGCCCGGTTATGGCCCAAAGAAGTTTGCAGAAAAATTTAAAACTAAAACAGATTTGAAAATTCAAATATTCAGATTTGGGATGGGCCAGGCGGGGTCAGGCGGGAAGCTTCCCACCCAACCCATGTCGACAGGGCTGTCGACAGGCCTGTCGACAGGGGTGTCGACATGCCTGTCGACTTGCCTGTCGACAGGGTGGCACCGTCCATTGAACCTGGGTGCACCAGGTTGCACCAGGTTGGGTTTCAGGCTGGCTAGGAGGGCTGGTTCTAGAGATTTCCTAAATCTAAGGGTCCTAATCTAATCTAGGGTTAATCTAAGGGCCTAAAACACTCACCTAATCCTATAAATAAGACCCTAACCCTACCCTAATTCATTCATAATTAAATCCAGTAACTAAACTATGGCAAATTGAAACTTGAGAGAGCCTCCATCAAAATTAGAGAAGGGATAGCATTCCAAATCAACTTCTAGCCTCTTAATCTTCTTCATTAGTTTGCTAATTTTGTTTTGGTGAGCTTCTATCCCCTTAATAATCAATTGTTAAATTGATTAAGATAGGATATGATGATGTATGGTTATGTTTGTGGATCAATGTGTTTATGCAAGCTTAATATTGTATATGTCGTGTGTTTTGCAAGTTATATGCTCTATGTCATGCAAGTTTAGTATATGTGTTCATGACATTTTTATGCAAGTTTAATGTTATATCTTTATGCAAGTTTGGTGCTATGTTTCATGATGATTATGATGCAAAACACTAAGTTGGACATTGATCTATTATGCAACATGTTAAGCATGCTTATGAAGTTATGTGTATGTTCAAATGCAAGATTAACATGTTATGCATGCATATGAAGTTATGTGAATAAATATGCAAGTTAGGTGTATGCTCAAATGCAAGATTGACATGTTATGCATGCATATGAAGTTATGTGAATGATTATGCAAGTTATGTGTATGTTCAAATGCAAGGTTAATATGTTATGCATGCATATGAAGTTATGTGAATAATGATGCAAGTTATGTGTATGTTTAAATGCAAGATTAACATGTTATGCATGCATATGAAGTTATGTGAATGATTATGCAAGTTAGGTGTATGCTCAAATGCAAGATTACCATGTTATGCATGCTTATGAGGTCATATGAATAATTATGCAAGTTATGTAGATGCTTAAGAGCAAGTTGGGTTAATATGTGTTCATATATGCAAGTTCACATCCTCTTAACCCATGACAAAGTTATATGCTAAACCCATGATATGTGTGATGGATCTTCCCCTTTTATTATGTCATGAAATGAGAACGATTTACGTGGGGAACGATGGGGTGGGTAAATATGTTAATAAATGGATGATTGGGTATGATTAAGCATACCATAAAAAAAAAATTACCATAAGTGGGAATTTACCTATTGAGTTAGGTCTACCCCATGGGAATTTACCTATTGAGTTAGGTCTACCCATGTTATGGTAAACTTGATATTAATTAGGGATAATTAATATGGGGGTGATTAATTAGGTGTAATTAATCGACTAAGACACGAGGTTGGACTCATTTGTAGTGTAAAACTGCCCGGACCCGACCGGCTTAACCAGTTGCTACAAATGTCAGCCCAATGTGAGAGGTCTTAGCCATAAATTAAATACGTGATTAAGGTAAAGACACGAGGTTAGACTCTGTTATGACGTAAGACTGCCCGGGTTCTACCGGCTTAACCAGGCGGTCATAACAGCCAGTCTAATGTGGGAGGTCTTTATGGGAGATCACGGTCTTAATTAATTAAGAAACACTTAACCATGGTAGCATGTAGTGGGACATGAGGGGTTAAGTGGGTGCCTTGGGTGGCATGAGGAAATTTTGTGGTTGCCTTGGGTGGCATGTGGAATCTAGTGGGTTGCCTTGGGTGGCAATAGAAAATACGATTAGAATACTTAACCAAGTGGAAACATGTAATTAAACATGATTAAAGGGTTAAGTGGGATACACTAGATATTTGACAAGCTTAAGTGGGTAGCTTGTGGGGGCCCATTTCAACCAATATCCCAAACGTATCTTTGTGGGCTCGACCCATGTCGAGTGACGGGACACGCATATTGGGCTTGATTATAAGAGGCCAAAAAGGGTTAGCGGTGGCAACGCAAGTCCAACGGGTTTCATATGCGTGTGTGGGCCCGGGCTGGTAGATAAGTCGTTGTTGCATCGTGTAGATATAAAGCCGTGCACCGTTGATAGTATTGGGTAGCCACTTTAGGGGAGTGATACACCCCACTGTGGGACCAGCACGGGTATCTACGGTAGGGAGCCGATCGATGGGGAGTAGTGGGTACACCTGATAAAGATAGGGGCAGACGGCACCTATGTAGGGGTACACGAAACTACTGGGTAAGAATTACTGAGTACACCTAGTGGAGATAGGGGCAGACGGCACCTATGTAGTGGGCTAGGAGTACATGAAATTATTGGGGGAAATTTTCTAAGTCCTTGGGATCAACCTTTAAGTAGGAATGACTGGTGAGGTGCAGTTAGTAATTATCCTTGGGTGGGTAGATGCGTCCTGACGGTTATCTTAGTTCATCCTATGTTGTTGGCTATTTAGTGTAGTCATTATCCCCAAAGGTACCGTACCGAGTTCATGTCATACCCTAATTACTTTAATAATTGTATTGTTAAGGTTATAGGGCTCACTCAGACTTATGTCTGACCCCGTTGTTTTTATCTTTTTCCCAACCCTCAGGTCCTACGGTGGATCCTAGCGGTAGTAGAGCTTGATCGGATTGCTGTTCCAGCCTTTGGGAGCTTGGGTAGATGTAAAGCTCCAGTTATCCAGTTATCTTTTCTTTTGTCATGGCTATTGTATGAGAGAGTGGGATTATGTACTTCTTTATTTTGACAGATATTGTACTTGACTTTTATCATGGCTTTATGATGTAACCAGACATGTTTATTTCCGCTGTTATGAGATGATGTTTTAAATTTCAAGCACTATCTATATCTGTCTTGGTGTAATTTTTCTGTTCTATATTCACTAAAATACTCCACCGATGCTATGACATTCCCTTAGTGAGTGACCATAGCGGGTGTGGGGTGTTACACGTGGTATCAGAGCAAAGGTTACCGGAACAGATAAAATTTTTAGAAAACTATTTTTCTAAAACATTTTTGGAAAAGATATTTTCAAAAACATGTCTTTTAAAGGGAAAAGTTTTTGAAAGAAAAGCATAATCCCCAATAGCCATATCTATATCCTTCGAATTCTCCGTTTTGAATCTTTCCTTTTTCGTTTCAGCATGGCCGAGAATCTTAATTTTCCGGAGGGTGTGACGATACCAGTATGGTATAGGAGATTGATGGAGGCTAGGGCCACCACTACGGGTCCAGCAAATGTTCCTCCACCAACCGTAGCACCCGATCTTCCTCCTCCCCCTCCTCCTCGCACGGATACTTTTGCTAAGACTTGTAAGGAGTTTAAAGCTATGGGAGGGAAACCTTTTCAAGGATCTGAAACTTTTGTGGAGGCTAGAGATTGGCTTAAGGAGGTGGAAGAGTTGATAGATATCTTTGAGATGGAAGAAGGAAAGAAAGTCAAGTTGGCTGCTTGGTTAATGAAGGGAGAGGCCTCATTCTGGTGGGAGGTCACTAATGGAGAACGCCCCGTTGACTCTTGGGCGGATTTCAGGCAAAGATTTGTGGCAAAGTTTCTCTCAAGGGCGGAGGAGAACTTGTATATGGAGAGATTCTTGACTCTAAAGCAAGGAAATCTTTCGGTGAAGGAATATGTTAACAAGTTTAATCAGTTGGCAAGGTTTGGCCTAGACATGGTGAATACACCGGAGAAGAAGGCTTTGAGGTTCGTGAAAGGCTTGAATGAACCGATGCATGGGTTGGCTATGACTCACATCCCTATGGGGGCCACCTTTGAGAAGCTAGTTGACATGGCACTCATGTATGAGGAAGAGAAGGGTCCTAATGCTAATAAGGCACCCGAGAAGAAGGGAGATCAAAAGAGACCTCAACAGCAGCAAAGCAAAGGTGGGAAAGGCAACGGTGGCAAGAGCAAGAAGAAGAAGTGTTTCAATTGTGGGACACCTGGTCACCTAAGCAAGGATTGTCGCAAGAAGAAGAAGACCGGCTGCTTCCACTGTGGCGAAGCAGGGCATTTAGTGAAAGATTGCCCTAAGAAGGGGCAAAGGACGGGATCTACCTCAGGAGGACAGGTGCAAGCTCTTATGGCACCGAGTCAGGCTAGGGGGCAAGTACAGGCTCTCGCGGTTCCACCGATTCAGGAGAGAGGTAGAACTATTTCCGTTGAAAGTTTGGTTTTTCTATTCGACCATCCTGTCCGTACATTGTTTGATTCAGGCGCATCGCATTCGTTTATCTCATCATCATTAGTTGAGTCACTGCACTTAGACACCAGTCTGGTAGATGATCCCTTGGTTGTTTCAAACCCAATTGGGGGCTCCACTTATTTGTCCATGGTATGTTTGGGTTTGAAGATTTCTATACTTAGCATAGAGTTTAGATGTGATGCTTTTGTGTTGGGCTTCACGGGCTATGGGTTGATTTTGGGCATGGACTGGTTATCCAGTAATGGTGCCGTTCTTGATTGCGAAAGGAGAGTTGTTAGGCTCATGACCCGCTTGGGTAACACTCTCGAGATCTCTTGTAATCCCAGGGATTCTGTTATGCTAAGTTATCTTGAATCGCTTGACGCTTCGGTTGAGAGTTTGCAATCTGTTAGAGTGGTCCGGGAATATCCGGATGTGTTTGAGGAGGTGAGGGGCTTACCTCCGAAGAGGGAGATTGACTTCCGAATATATTTGGTGGATAATGCTAAACCTGTATCTTTACCAGTGCGCCACATGGCTCCTCGTGAGAGGAGGGAACTCCATAAGCAAGTAGGGGAGTTGCTTGAGAAGGGGTTCATAAGACGGAGCATATCGGAGTGGGGTGCTCCAGTAGTATTTGCTACGAAGGCAGATGGGTCCCTCAGACTTTGTGTAGACTATAGAGAACTCAACAAGCTCACAAAGAAGAATAGACACCCATTGCCGAGAATAGATGATCTTTTCGATCAGTTGGTTGGCGCTTCAGTATTCTCTCAGTTGGACTTGGCCACGGGGTTTCATCAGTTGAGGGTGGCTGAGGATAGCATAGACAAGACTGCCTTTAGAACTCCGGATGGTTTCTATGAGTGGTTGGTGATGCCATTTGGGTTGACGAACTCCCCTGCATATTTCGTTGATTTGATGAGTAGGGTGTTCAGGGAGTTCCTTAATAAATTCGTGGTGGTCTTTGTGGATGATATCTTAGTATTTTCTAAGAGTGAAGAAGAGCATGCCCTACATCTTGGGGAAGTATTGAAGACTCTTCGAGCACATAGCCTTAAGGCTAAATTCTCTAAATGTCACTTCTGGAGGAAGGAAGTGCGGTTCTTGGGGCACGTGGTCTCCAAGGAAGGGATAGCTGTGGATCCCGCGAAGGTAGTATTAGTCCAAGATTGGAAGGTTCCTAGAAATGCTACCGAAGTAAGAAGTTTCTTGGGGTTGGCGGGTTATTATAGGAAGTTTATTAAAGACTTCGCGAAGATATCAGCCCCATTAACCCGCTTAACGAAGAAGAATCTTGTTTTTGCATGGGATGTAGATTGTGATGATGCGTTCCGACGGTTAAAGAGAGCTTTAACCACTGCTCCAGTTTTAGTGTTGCCAGATGGGAGCAAGCCATTTGTTGTCTATACCGATGCTTGTGGGACAGGCCTTGGCGCAGTCTTAATGCAAGAGGGAAGGGTAATAGCCTACGGTGGAAGGCAGTTGAGGGCACATGAGAAAAATTACCCTACCCATGATTTAGAGTTGGCCGCTATTGTTTTTGCGCTTAAGATTTGGCGCCATTATCTTCTTGGTGAGAGATTCGAGTTGTTCACTGACCATAAATCCTTGAAGTACTTGTTCTCTCAGAAGGATCTAAACTTAAGACAGCAAAGGTGGATGGAGTTCTTAGCATCCTATGATTTCGAGATAGCGTATACCCCTGGCAAGGGTAACGTGGTGGCAGACGCCTTGAGCAGGAAGAGGTTGTCCTTGAGTCCATTGTTCGTAGAACAACGAAGCTTGGAGTTTATCTCGATGTTTGATTTCAGACCTTCCATTGATTATGTACCCGGTTTGCTAGCTTCCTTGGAAGTTAGGCCTACTCTTTTGGGGCGGATTGGGGAAGCCCAGAGGGACGACCCACAGTTGGTTGAGTTGATAGAGAAGCTCATAAGGGGGGAGTCGTCCAGCCATTTGAGTAGGTACACCCTAGACGATAGGGGGTGCTTGCGTAGAGACGGTAGACTTTGTGTACCGCAAGATGAAGGGTTGAGGAAGGTTATTCTTGATGATGCACACCGTTCTAGGATGACCATTCATCCCGGTGGGGACAAGATGTACCAAGATATGAAGAGGGTTTTCTTCTGGCCCGGTATGAAGAAAGATGTGGCCGAATATGTAGCTCGATGCTTGGTATGTCAGCAAGTGAAGGCGGAGGAAAGGAAGCCAGGTGGGTTGCTTCACCCATTGGAGGTTCCGCAATGGAAGTGGGATAGCGTCTCGATGGATTTTATTGACGGGTTACCCAGGTCGAGGAAGGGTAATACAGGAATTTGGGTGGTGGTAGATAGACTTACTAAGAGCGCCCATTTCATACCTGTGAAGAGCAAGAGGACTGCTCCATGGCTAGCTTCAGTATATCTTCGAGAGATAGTTCGATTACATGGAGTACCCTCTAGCATAGTTAGTGATCGAGATCCTATCTTCACTAGCGAGTTCTGGAGAAGTTTGCAAGAAGCAGTGGGGACTCAATTGTGTCTGAGCACCGCATATCATCCTCAGACAGACGGCCAGACTGAGAGGGTGAATCGTGTTCTAGAAGACCTTTTGAGACTTTGTATCTTAGATTTTGGAGGTACATGGGAAGAGCATCTTCCACTGGTGGAGTTCGCATATAATAACAGCTTTCAGTCCAGTATTGGTATGGCTCCTTTCGAAGCTCTCTATGGAAGGCCTTGTCGATCACCTACATGTTGGTGGGAATCTACGGATAAGATCTTGCTTGGGCCTGATATGATTAGGGAGACTTCTGAGAAGATTGACTTGATTCGAAGAAGGATGAAAGCAGCGCAGGATAGGCAAAAATCTTATGCGGACAAGAGAAGGACGGATCTTGAGTTTGAGGTTGGGGATATGGTTTTTGTCAAGGTATCTCCGTTGAGAAATGTTGTTCGCTTCGGATCCGTTGGGAAGTTAGCACCAAGGTTTGTTGGGCCGTTTCCTATCAAGGAAAGGATTGGACGGATGGCATATAGAGTGGAGTTGCCTGACAGACTTAGTGGTGTCCATGATGTATTCCATGTGTCCCATTTGACGAAATGCTTACATGAGACCGCAGAGGTGGTAGAGCCGAGCTTGCTTAGGGATATGGAGGTTGAGCGTGATGCGACTATTAGACGAGCTCCTACTCGCATCCTTGGGTCAGAGACTAGGAAGTTAAGAAACAGAGAGGTTCAACTAGTCAAGGTGCAATGGGGAGAAGATGAGAGCAACGCAACTTGGGAGACGGAAGCGAAGATGCGTTCATTGTACCCATTTCTTTTTGAGGGTATGTCTTTACTTTCTCCTTTATCGTTTGTCTAGTACTTATCTTATCTTTGGTATGTCCTCTCGTTAGTACCTTTGACCTTTAGATAGGGTAAACCTATGGTTGAAACATGTGTTTGAGACATGTTATGGTTGATGGATGCAAGTGGATGCAAGTGTTTGACTAGTGGTTGCTCGTGGATGCATATACACACACTCTAGGCACTAGATCGGCTCAGTCACTTCATATTGCATATTGCATAAAATTGTGTGTAGGAAAATATATTTATGGATGTATAATGGTTGTGTTATCACATGGATGATGCATTTTGGTGAATGATTGTGCACTCATGTAGATATTGTATGTGTCGATAGGGTTTTCTCGCATACATAATGGATGCATGGCACTATCATGGTTTGCATATGTTCATACATTAGATAGGGAACATATACACACACTCTTTGCATATGCTCATACATCATTAGAAATTGTTCTAAGGACAATGGATGCCCGTGTTTGATGGATTGAGTAGATGGTTGTTTGGATGGTAGGATATGCATTCTCCTTAGCTTAGAGATTTCGGGGACGAAATCCTTTAAGGAGGGGAGAATGTAACACCCCGAATTTTAGTTAATACTAAAATTCACTAATTACAGGATAAATAATCTCAGACGTGGGAATTGGGGGTAACGGGCTGCGTTATTGCGTTCGTCTCGGAAAAATACGCGAAATAGAGTCCGAGTTTTCGAGAATCGGAGTCCGTATGGCCCGGTTATGGCCCAAAGAAGTTTGCAGAAAAATTTAAAACTAAAACAGATTTGAAAATTCAAATATTCAGATTTGGGATGGGCCAGGCGGGGTCAGGCGGGAAGTTTCCTGCCCAACCCATGTCGACAGGGCTGTCGACAGGGGTGTCGACATGCCTGTCGACTTGCCTGTCGACAGGGTGGCACCGTCCATTGAACCTGGGTGCACCAGGTTGCACCAGGTTGGGTTTCAGGCTGGCTAGGAGGGCTGGTTCTAGAGATTTCCTAAATCTAAGGGTCCTAATCTAATCTAGGGTTAATCTAAGGGCCTAAAACACTCACCTAATCCTATAAATAAGACCCTAACCCTACCCTAATTCATTCATAATTAAATCCAGTAACTAAACTATGGCAAATTGAAACTTGAGAGAGCCTCCATCAAAATTAGAGAAGGGATAGCATTCCAAATCAACTTCTAGCCTCTTAATCTTCTTCATTAGTTTGCTAATTTTGTTTTGGTGAGCTTCTATCCCCTTAATAATCAATTGTTAAATTGATTAAGATAGGATATGATGATGTATGGTTATGTTTGTGGATCAATGTGTTTATGCAAGCTTAATATTGTATATGTCGTGTGTTTTGCAAGTTATATGCTCTATGTCATGCAAGTTTAGTATATGTGTTCATGACATTTTTATGCAAGTTTAATGTTATATCTTTATGCAAGTTTGGTGCTATGTTTCATGATGATTATGATGCAAAACACTAAGTTGGACATTGATCTATTATGCAACATGTTAAGCATGCTTATGAAGTTATGTGTATGTTCAAATGCAAGATTAACATGTTATGCATGCATATGAAGTTATGTGAATAAATATGCAAGTTAGGTGTATGCTCAAATGCAAGATTGACATGTTATGCATGCATATGAAGTTATGTGAATGATTATGCAAGTTATGTGTATGTTCAAATGCAAGGTTAATATGTTATGCATGCATATGAAGTTATGTGAATAATGATGCAAGTTATGTGTATGTTTAAATGCAAGATTAACATGTTATGCATGCATATGAAGTTATGTGAATGATTATGCAAGTTAGGTGTATGCTCAAATGCAAGATTACCATGTTATGCATGCTTATGAGGTCATATGAATAATTATGCAAGTTATGTAGATGCTTAAGAGCAAGTTGGGTTAATATGTGTTCATATATGCAAGTTGACATCCTCTTAACCCATGACAAAGTTATATGCTAAACCCATGATATGTGTGATGGATCTTCCCCTTTTATTATGTCATGAAATGAGAACGATTTACGTGGGGAACGATGGGGTGGGTAAATATGTTAATAAATGGATGATTGGGTATGATTAAGCATACCATAAAAAAAAAATTTACCATAAGTGGGAATTTACCTATTGAGTTAGGTCTACCCCATGGGAATTTACCTATTGAGTTAGGTCTACCCATGTTATGGTAAACTTGATATTAATTAGGGATAATTAATATGGGGGTGATTAATTAGGTGTAATTAATCGACTAAGACACGAGGTTGGACTCATTTGTAGTGTAAAACTGCCCGGACCCGACCGGCTTAACCAGTTGCTACAAATGTCAGCCCAATGTGAGAGGTCTTAGCCATAAATTAAATACGTGATTAAGGTAAAGACACGAGGTTAGACTCTGTTATGACGTAAGACTGCCCGGGTTCTACCGGCTTAACCAGGCGGTCATAACAGCCAGTCTAATGTGGGAGGTCTTTATGGGAGATCACGGTCTTAATTAATTAAGAAACACTTAACCATGGTAGCATGTAGTGGGACATGAGGGGTTAAGTGGGTGCCTTGGGTGGCATGAGGAAATTTTGTGGTTGCCTTGGGTGGCATGTGGAATCTAGTGGGTTGCCTTGGGTGGCAATAGAAAATACGATTAGAATACTTAACCAAGTGGAAACATGTAATTAAACATGATTAAAGGGTTAAGTGGGATACACTAGATATTTGACAAGCTTAAGTGGGTAGCTTGTGGGGGCCCATTTCAACCAATATCCCAAACGTATCTTTGTGGGCTCGACCCATGTCGAGTGACGGGACACGCATATTGGGCTTGATTATAAGAGGCCAAAAAGGGTTAGCGGTGGCAACGCAAGTCCAACGGGTTTCATATGCATGTGTGGGCCCGGGCTGGTAGATAAGTCGTTGTTGCATCGTGTAGATATAAAGCCGTGCACCGTTGATAGTATTGGGTAGCCACTTTAGGGGAGTGATACACCCCACTGTGGGACCAGCACGGGTATCTACGGTAGGGAGCCGATCGATGGGGAGTAGTGGGTACACCTGATAAAGATAGGGGCAGACGGCACCTATGTAGGGGTACACGAAACTACTGGGTAAGAATTACTGAGTACACCTAGTGGAGATAGGGGCAGACGGCACCTATGTAGTGGGCTAGGAGTACATGAAATTATTGGGGGAAATTTTCTAAGTCCTTGGGATCAACCTTTAAGTAGGAATGACTGGTGAGGTGCAGTTAGTAATTATCCTTGGGTGGGTAGATGCGTCCTGACGGTTATCTTAGTTCATCCTATGTTGTTGGCTATTTAGTGTAGTCATTATCCCCAAAGGTACCGTACCGAGTTCATGTCATACCCTAATTACTTTAATAATTGTATTGTTAAGGTTATAGGGCTCACTCAGACTTATGTCTGACCCCGTTGTTTTTATCTTTTTCCCAACCCTCAGGTCCTACGGTGGATCCTAGCGGTAGTAGAGCTTGATCGGATTGCTGTTCCAGCCTTTGGGAGCTTGGGTAGATGTAAAGCTCCAGTTATCCAGTTATCTTTTCTTTTGTCATGGCTATTGTATGAGAGAGTGGGATTATGTACTTCTTTATTTTGACAGATATTGTACTTGACTTTTATCATGGCTTTATGATGTAACCAGACATGTTTATTTCCGCTGTTATGAGATGATGTTTTAAATTTCAAGCACTATCTATATCTGTCTTGGTGTAATTTTTCTGTTCTATATTCACTAAAATACTCCACCGATGCTATGACATTCCCTTAGTGAGTGACCATAGCGGGTGTGGGGTGTTACACCGTCCGGCTTAACTAGTGGCTACAAACAATAGGACCCAATGTGAGAAGTTGGTCATGTTGTGCTCGAACCCGAGGTTAGACCTAGTTGTGGTGTAAAGCTACCCGGACCCGCCCGGCTTAACTAGTAACCACAACAAAGTCTAATGTGAGAGGTTAAAGCGCATTAAGTTAATTAATGCCTCCTGATTAGGGTTAAGTCATGGTCCACTTAATACTTAACCAATTTGGGCTTGATGGATTAATCGGGGTTAAGTCAGGAACCTTGGGTACTCTTAACCAATTTAATCCACGTTTGGATCGGGTTAACCACATTTAACCCGTTAAGAAACCCTAGTTGCGTGGTCCTTTTCAGCAGTAACCTTCTAGATAGTATCATAAGACCCTAGGACTAGGCTAGGGTGGGGCACGATTACTGGGCTGATTGTAAGAGACCAAAAGAGACGGCTGAATGATGCCCCGGTTGTTCAGGCGGACCATGGTCGTGCACATTAAGTCCGGAGTTGAACACGGGCACCGGTAGGTTTGGACTGTGCATCATGGTATGGTGTCTGAGGGTTACACCGTAGGGCCAGATACACCCTAGGGTGGACCCTGCATAGTCAACTACATTACATGATTAAGCCGTATGACACCGACACCTGACGAGTTAGGCTTATAGGGAGCCGATCGACTAGACCGAGTAGTTGGACCTTGATTTAGGTCATCTCATGATGTTGGGCCAAGCTTGGGCCAAGGGATCAATTCTTGTTTTTACTTGACATGTTAGAATGCTAGTACACCCGTGGTGCAAAACTTAACCTTGATTATGCGATGACACCTTTATCTATCTTGTTAGTTAATCATCATGCCAGTATGTTGTTATCCGTATGTTCATCTCAGCTTCTCATGCCAGTTAACTTTACTAGTTCATAGACAGATAGTAGTAGGGCTTACCGGTCTTTTTGACTGACCTGTTTTCTTTCGCCTCTTGTCTTCCGTTTCCCCCCCCCCCCCCTCAGGTCCTCAGGGTGGGAACATTGGAGCTTAGCTTGGATCTTTCTAGCTTGCTTACTGGATTTGCTAATGTACAGTTTTGGACATTGAGATAGCTATGGTTTACTTCACTTTGGGGATAGTACTTTATGTATTTCAGTTTTTCAGTTTATGCTTTTATCTAGACTTTGTTTGTTTGGAAAATAATGATCAAGTATTTTGTTGTAACTTAACTATGGTTTTGAAATGCTAGTTTGATCCGTTGCTTTATTTACTCTGTTTTACTTATATGTTCTGTCTTGTGATATCTGCATGCATGTTTACCTCGTTTAACGCCCCTCCAAAGCTAGTGCCCTTGCAAGAGTGGCCCTGGCGGAGGTGGGGTGTTACAGTCACCTATACTACATATGACAGAGGAAAAAATCAAGACAATGGAAGTAATTCAAGAAATCAATTCAATAATCAGAGAGGGGGTTGATTTGGTAGAGAAAGAAGAGGTGGTAGAAGTAATAACAATAGTAGGATCAGATGTCAAATCTGTGAAAAAGTAGGGCATATTGCTAGCAAGTGCTATTTTAGGTTCAATACCAATTACACTCCTCCACAACAAAACAACAATGCTACTGCAAATTTAGTTAATTCTACAAAAGACGGCAGTAAAGCACAGGTAGAGGTTCTTAATACTGAAACTACCACCAATGATGATATGTCAGATGATTGCTAGTATCCAGATTCTGGTGCAACCAACCATGTCACCAACAATCTAAACAATCTAAATCTGGGAAATAAATAGTACAAAGGTACACAAAAGATTGCTGTTGGTAATGGTAAAATTGCACTTATTACATACACTGGAATTGCAAGTTTAGATGAACTAAACAGTCATTTTAAAAAAAATGTTAAGAGTTCCATCTATTAAGAAAAATCCAATGAGAGTTTCCCAATTTGCTAAAGACAATAAGGTTTATTTTGAATTTTACCCTAATTCATGCATTGTCAAAGACATACTGACACATAAAATTATCTTGCAGGGTAAAGAGAGTAGGGGATTATACAGATTTGATATCAGTTCAAATAATTCTGATCATAAAAATAACAAATGTATAATGTCTGTTACAAATGATTCTGATTGCTTTAAGGATTTTGATATGTGACATTGTAAACTGGGGCATCCCAATATAAAAATCACTAAGCATGTAATGATGAATGATAATTTTTCTGCTAGTCAATTTCCTGAATCTCATATTTGTTCAGCATGTCAATTGGGAAAGAGTCATAAACTTGCATTTACAGACTCACATTCTAACTACACTAGACCACTTGAATTATTTGCTACATATTTGTGGTGTCCTGCACATATCAGTTCTAGCTATGGATATAAATATTATATATCATTCGTTGATGCATACTCTAGATTTGTATGGATTTACATGCTTAAATCCAAATTTGAAACCAGTAATGTTGTAATACAATTTATTAACAAAGTAGAAAACATTACTGGAAATAAAATAATCACTTTCGAGACAGGTGGTGGTAGAGAATTTCTACCCTTAAAATCCTTTTTTAATAGAAAAGGTATTAATCACAAAACTACATGCCCTTATACTTCTGAACAAAATGGATTAGTTGAAAGGAAATATAGGCATATTGTTGAAACTGGTTTGACATTGGTAGCTCAAGTTTCTATGCCTTTTAAGTATTGGGCAGATGCATTTTATACTGTTTTACATTTGATAAATTCAATGCCTACAAAGGTATTAAAATTGAAATGTCCACAAGAAATGCTAACAAAAATAAAACAGATTACAAGCATTTAAAAGTGTTTGGATGTCAATTATTTCCAAATATAAGGCCTTATAACAATCGTAAATTAGATTACAGGTCTACTGCTTGTTCTTTTTTAGGATACTGCAACAAACAAAAAAGATATAAGTGTTTAGATAGCAAAGGAAAAGTTTATATATATATCTAGGCATGTCAGATTTAATGAACATGTATATCCTTTTAGTAAAAACTAGTGAGAGCACTGCATATAAAATTGTAAGTACTAGACAGGTAATGTATGATATACCTAATGAAATTGAAGTATTGGTGCATGTTTATCCTAAAGTGCATGACACCAATACAAGCTCTCAACACACCGTGCCTTCAAGTAGGCCAGGTCAGGAGCAATTCCCTACCAACATTGATGATAGTGTAGAGCAACAAAGACAAGATATTAGTGAGTCTCGTGATGATCAAGCAGCAGATAACAATATCACAAGTAACAATCAAGCTACAACAGTCAATGATGCTACTAATCAACATCCAATACTTACTAGAGAAAAATGTGGAATATACAAGCCAAAGATTTATAATACTGCAATAGTGCTAGGAGAACCATCATCGTATTATGAAGTAGTTCAAAGTGACAATTGGAAATCAGCCATTCAAGATGAATACATTGCCTTAATTAAGAAAGGAATCTGGGCATTGGTTGAAAAGCCAGAACATAAAAACATTATTGGCTGCAGATGGATTTTTAAATTAAAAAGAAATGTTGATGGTTCAATTTCTAAGTATAAAGCAAGACTTGTTGCAAAAGGGTATTCACAACAGCGTGGATTTGATTTTTAAAAAACATTTTCACCTGTTGTGAAACCAACTTCAATCAGAATTATTTTAACGATTGCTTTGTATAGAACATAAAACAATTAAATGTTACTAATGCATTTCTTAATGGTGATTTGTAGGAGGAGGTTTACATGGAGCAGCCTCAAGGTTTTCCTCAATATACAAACAAGAATTTGGTGTGCAAACTCAACAAGGCCATCTATGGTTTAAGCAAGCACATAGGGTTTAGTTTGACAAGTTGAAATCAACACTTGTCAATCATGGCTACAAATCATCCAAATCTGATAACTCAATATTTATAAAAATTACTGATTCCGATGCAACATATGTACTAATTTATGTTGATGATTTTATCATTACAAGAAGCAGTGATGCTGAAATTAAAGCTATCACAAATATGCTAAATTCAGATTTTTCAATCAAAGATTTGGGTGACTTGAACTATTTCCTGGGTGTTGAAGTTAAAAGAACATCAGATTCTGAAATGCATCTTAATCACAAAAAATACGTTTCATAAATTCTTCTCGGAGCTCAAATGCACAAAGCAAATCCTTTGCCTACTCTTATGATTACAAACATATAATTATCAAAGCACAAAGGAGAATCATTTCAGAATGGAAAACTGTATAGAAGTATTGTTGGTGCACTTCAACATGCAACTATAACTGGACCAGACATAACATTTAGTGTCAATAAGATCAGTCAATACATGCAAAATCCCTTAGATAATCACTGGAAGGCAGTCAAGAGAATTCTTAGATATCTCAAAGGGACTACTGATCATGGTCTAATTCTAAAGACTAGCAATATTTTAAACATCAATGCATATGCTGATGCAGATTGGGGAACAGATTGTGATGATAGGAAATCAATATCAGCTTATTGTATTTTCCTGGGTAAAAATCATGTATCATGGTGTGCTAAAAAATAGAATACAGTTTCTAGATCAAGCACTGAAGCAGAATTCAGAAATGTTGCTAGCTGTACAGCTGAAGTTATGTGGATGGAGTCACTTTTAAGTGAACTAAAAATTGTTACATCTAAGAAACCTACTGTGAGTGGTGTGATAATGTTAGTGCTATATCCTTAACATCCAATCCAGTGTTACATTTGAAGACCAAACATATTGAATTAGATCTTTACTTCATTAGAGAGCAAGTCATAAAAGAAAAGTTGAAGATAGGTTATATACCTTCCTCTGATCAAAAGATAGACATACTTACGAAGCCCTTATCGAAGCCTTGCTTCTCTAAGCTTAAGGAAGAGTTAAACATAAATGTTGCAGACACAAATCAAAGGTCGGGAAGGATATTATTGTTCCAGATTCCTAATATACCTGAAGCTTCTTTAGTGGTATTGCTTCTGATTGTTGTCCCAGATCAACTCTCCTCAGCCAGGACTTCATCAGAACAACCTAGATCTGATTTGATTCATCGTCCAATTTAACATCTCTCAACAAATCAAGCTGTCTCAAGCATTTAAGCTCAAGCATCGTTCGAATTATCTGTCTTGGAGACTTGTGGAGGAAGATTTTTCATCAATCAGAATGTTGATGCCGAAGGAGTAGCCATTATTTAGTTTTCAAGAGCAAACCCTAACCCTAGGTTAGGTTCGAAGGGGGAAAATGGAATATGTCGGCTCCGCTTATCTTAAGACATTTTATATTTTGTTCTGGGCTTTTGTATAATATGGCTTGGCCCAAGCCCATACTATTTCTTGAAATATCACCGTTGCCTATACATTATATATATGGGCAAACCAAGAAAATGTACATAACTTTCATTTGTTACATTTTACAAAAGCATTCAATAAAACAATTCACTTCAGTTTATTTCCAGAATTCCAACTTTATATAATCCAAAAATCATGATAAAAATTGCACATACAAGTTCAAAACAATTGACAGTAGGTTAACCATATGGACATGCCAGTATTGCCAAGTTTACATGCATATAGCACGATAGCACTCAATGATCAGGAGGAAAAACAAAAAACGAAAATGCAATTCCATCCGGGATTCTGTACGTCATTTAATGCGGAAGCAACACCTATTGTTGATTTGCTTAGGCTACTGTACTGCACGTGAATTGCAGTCGACTGTAGATCGCACAAAAGCAGATCCACACAAAATGACCAAAACTATTTCGGACGTTCTAGCACCGTCCAACAAAAAATATTTCGATGGGAAGGTCAAAGTTGGAAGTTGAAACCATGCATATTTACCTTGGTAGAAATAGAAGAAAACGAAATGATCGCTCGATCACATTATATATTTGAGTACCAACCAACGAGTTGAATGAAATATATTTAGTCCCACATTGGCAAAATAGTGGGTTAATGTTGTGTAGATATATAGGATCCTCATTCCCTTAATTGGCCCTTAGGGTCAGGCAATTTTGTGCGAGGGGGAGGACCTATATCTGATGAACATACACGCGTGCGCCGCCCGCCCGTCCGACCGACCGAACCGAACCGGGCCGGGTTTGGGTTTGGGCTTGGGCTTGGGCTTGGGCTTTGACATGAAATCGGGCCTTGAATAAAAATATATTTTGCACCGAAAAACTCTGCAATTTTTGAAGGGTTTTTTAAAACGATGGCAGGTTTAAAATCAAACTGATCAGATGCGAGTGCGACCCGTTGGGAACGAGCGGGTGCGACCCATTACGGTTTAAATGAACGGACGAGTTCATTTGAACTCAGACGACAACGGAAATTAAGCAGCTGCGTTTTTTCCGAACGGGTGCGACCCGTTAAATGCATCCATTTGAAAACTATATATACATGGTGATTCTGATCAAATCATTACCGAATAATTAAAAAGTTTTCTTTTTCTTTCCGCTGTACACTTCCTAAAATCCGCCATTGCTGATCATCACAGTCAGTACATAATCACTACAATCTCGAGCAGTTTTCTCGTCTGTTGTATCCTGGGAGGCTTCGACTGAAAGTATTAAGGAAACTGACACGTTTCAGGCCTCAGACGATCTCGGTATTGATTACCGATTCTTACTTCAATTCAGTACTATACCCTGTACAGTATTCGTATACTGTGTTTTACTATTTCGTAAGAAATTGGCACAAACTTGTGCTGGAAGTTTGTACCGTTGACTAACTTATTCTAATTAAGAATAGTCATACTTTGTTGCAATCTGTTTTGAATACAGGTTTAACTACATCTTAAGACTTTCCTGTTTTTGACAAAACAGAGATGGCAGTAGAGAAATTGTCAATAAAAACTGGCAATTTGAACAAGCCAGACTTGTTCAAAGGCGAAGGTGATGATTTTCTGACGTGGCAGAGTCAGATGCTGTTCTATCTCACCACCCTTGGTTTGTAGAAGTATCTTGAAGAAGATGAACCGGTGTCGCCTACACCAGGAAACGCCAAGGATGCAAATAAACATGATGGTCCGTCTATTGATGCGTGGAGGCATTCAGACTTTTTATGCAGAAACTACATTCTCAACTGCCTAGACAAGGTCCTGTACAAAGTGTACCAGCCCATAAAGACTGCAAAAGCTCTTTGTAATGCACTGGCTATAAAGTACAAGACGCAAAATGTGAGTTTGAAAAAGTTCATCGTTGACAAGTCTATGGACTATAAAATGGTGGACTCAAAGTCGGTGACTTCTCAAGTGCAAGAGTTGCAAATTATTATCCTGAAATGGAAGCAGAAGGCCACAAAGTTGGTGAAACATTTCTAGTTGAAGCAATTACTGGAAAATTGCCACCATCTTGGAGGGACTACCGCAACTACTTGAAGCACAAAAAGAAGGAGATATCCTTACAAGACCTCATCGTCAGATTAAAGATAGAGGTAGATAATCGCGGAGTCACTCAACCTAAAAGTGAAGATGCGCTTGTTGTTGAAGGGTCAAACAAGAAAGGACACCTACCAAACTTCAAATACCTCAAAGTGTGGGGGTGCTTGGCAAAAGTTCCTATCCCGCCTCCCAAGAAGGTCAAACTTGGACCAAAAACAATAGATTGTTACTACCTAGGGCCTGCCCAAAATAGTAGTGCATATAGATTTTTGGTATTCAAGTCTGATATATATGATATCCATGTAAATACAATCATGGAATCAAGAGATGCCTCATTCTTTAAAGACGTGTTTTCACACAAAAGAAATGAAGGAAATAATGTCCCCAAAAGGACACGAGAAGAATCAAGTAGCCCACATGAAGATGAAACTCATCGTGAAGTTGATGAAGTTGAACCAAGAAGACGCGTAAGGGCCAGAACTTCCAAGTCATTTGTCTCTGAGTTCTTCACTTACGTACTTGAACATGAACCTCAAACATATAAAGAGGCCATGTCATCTTCTGAATCTTCGTGTTAGAAAGAAGCAATCCAAAGTGAGATTGATTCAATTCTAAGTAATAAAACTTGGGAAATTGTTGATATTCCACCTGGAATAAAACCAATTGGCTGCAAATGGATTTTCAAGAAGAAAATAAAAGCAGATGGCTCTATCGACAAATATAAAGCCAGATTAGTAGCCAAAGGATATCATCAAAAAGAAGGAATAGACTTCTTTGATATATATTCACCCGTTACACGAATAACCTCAATAAGAATGTTAATAGCAATTGCATCCATCTATAATCTAGAGATTCATCAGATGGATGTAAAGACGGCGTTCTTGAATGGAGATCTCGACGAGGAAATCTACATGGAGCAAACCGAAGGTTTTATATCCAAGGGAAATGAAAATAAAGTCTGTAAATTGGTAAAATCATTATACGGACTCAAACAAGCTCCAAAACAATGGCATGAAATATTTGATAGTGTCATGATGCAAAATGGTTTTCGTATAAATGAATGTGATAAATGTGTTTATTATAAACAAATTGGATAGTGATATGTCATGATTTTCTTATATGTAGACGATATGTTAATCTTTGGTCCTAACGTAAAAGTTATAGAGACCATAAAGAAAATGCTGATCAACAATTTCGATATGAAAGATTTAGGAGTTGCAGATGTTATTTTGGGAATCAAAATAATAAGAACCGCTAATGGAATTGAATTATCTCAGTCACATTATGTAGATAAAGTGATTGAAAGATTTCAAAATCTTGGGATTAAAGGAGTAAAAACACCTTTTAATCTGTCAGAAGTACTGCATAAAAACACTAATGAGTGTGTGATGCAACTTGAATACTCTCGTGTAATAGGATGTCTAATGTATCTTATGAACTGCACGAGACCAGATATAGCTTATGCAGTAAGTCGACTAAGCAGGTATACAAGTAATCCAGGAAAGGAACACTGAAAAGCACTAATGAGAGTGCTTGGATACTTAAAGAATACCACAAATTATTCTTTGTATTACAGAAAATATCCAGCCGTATTAGAAGGATATAGTGATGCAAACTGGAATGCCGATTCAGATGAATCAAAATCCACAAGTGGTTATGTTTTTACTCTGGCAGGAGCAACAGTGTCGTGGAAATCTACTAAGCAAACATGCATAGCTCGATCAACGATTGAATCTGAGTTTATTGCTTTAGATAAAGCAGGCGAAGAAGCAGAATGGCTTTGTCACTTCTTAGAAGATATTCCACATTAGCCTAAACCTGTAACGGCCATATGGATTCACTGCGACAATCAAGCAGCGCTAAGTAGAGCGGAAAACTTTGTGTATAATGGCAAATCTCGACACATTCGTCGACGTCATAACACAGTTAGGCAGTTACTCTCAAATGGAACTATCTCCATTGACTATGTAAGAACCAATGATAACCTAGCAGATCCATTTACAGAAGGGTTATCACGAGAGAAAATTGACTGCGCATCTAGGGGAATGGGTTTAAAAGCCTAAACCAACAAGAGTTATCTTATACGGAAACCTATCCTAGCGACTGGAGATCCCACGGACTAGGATTAATAGGCAAATCAGTTCTGAATAACTCAAGACGTAATGCATTTGTTCGGACATAGTCCTACTCCATTCCTATGGTGCACAATATAAAATGCATGCCTACAGAAGTTTCACAGGTTAAAGCTATGCTTTTTAATGATGACCCTATCTTGTAAAATAACAAGTGGGGTATATGTAGGATACTTCTAATGGTAGCGATCGCCTACGTCAGTGTGAGCTGGGTTGGCTCTATGAGAATATTAAAGGCTTAATTTCTCTATATACACTCGCAGAACCAGAAATTGTTTAGGACTAAAATGAACACAACCAAGAGATTGAGTGAGAAGAGAAATAATGTTCTGTTAAACTTATTGTCCGGTTATACAAAAACGGCTGACGGTTCAAGATAAAATAATTCACCGATTACCCAAGTATATCCGATGAGTTTTAACTACGGAAAGTTCAAAGTGAAATATCTACTTATCCTAAATAAAACATTTTTCCATATGTAGTCTGTGATATTTCAATTTGTGTGGAGGATAAAATATATTATCATTCATGTAGGGGATTGTTGAAAATTCCTAAAGAGTTGAATGAAATATATTTAGTCCCACATTGGCAAAATAGTGGGTTAATGTTGTGTAGATATATAGAATCCTCATTCCCTTAATTGGCCCTTAGGGTCAGGTAATTTTGTACGAGGGGAGGACCTATATCTGATGAAAACACGCGCGCGCGTGCGCTGCCCGTTCGATCGACCGACCGACCCGAACCGGTCGGGTTCGGGTTTGGTCTTGGGCTTTGACATGAAATCGGGCCTTGAATAAAACTATATTTTACACCGAAGTACACTATCTGAAATCCGCCATTGCTGATCATCACAGTCAGTACATAATCATTACAATCTCGAGCAGTTTTCTCGTCTGTTGTACCCTGTGAGGCCTTAAGGAAACTGACACGTTTCAGGTCTCAGACGATCTCGGTATCGATTACTGATTCTTACTTCAATTCAGTACTATACTCTGTACAGTATTCATATACTGTGTTTTACTAATTCGTAAGAAATTGACACAAACTTATGCTGGAAGTTTGTGCCGTTGACTAACTTATTCTAATTAAGAATAGTCATACTTTGTTGCAATCTGTTTTGAATACGGGTTTAACTACACCTACTTGGAGTGTATGGGTCATTTTAGTCCTCAGATTGAAGTCTGTAAATTGCCCTGCAAATCTTCATTACTATAACCAGTAAAGCAGTCAAATAAACATGAACAGAGACTGAGGGTACACAAAAAAGAAATGGCCCTCATCAGTTAGTTTCTTTTTCATGAAGATATAATGAAGCTGAAGTTGGTGATGAATAGGCGCACCATTTTTGCAAACACGATAATAAAACATAATGAAGTAAAACAAAATAAATATAAAAGAAGTAAAACAAAATAATAACAAGGCACATCATTTTTGCGCTGTGTGGCTCTTTTCATGTGTATCGCACCATAAGGAAGAAAGGTGCGCAAATGTTATGTCGTGCCGCATTTTGCTGACTAAAACTAAAAAACATCTTACCTGTTTTTAATCAGAGACGGCTGTGCATTTTGAAACTTAAAAGAGCATTTAACAAAAGGTCATTTATTAAAATTAATGTTTTGCTATAATCATATATCCATACAAATAAGCATTATACAATATACTGACAACTTGATACACTTCAAAACATGGATTAAGTAACAATATGAGTAAAGTAAATAATGAAATTTTGGTGAGTACTTCATAATAAATAATGGTATTAGTCTTAATACGACAATAGCATCTACAAATACAAAAATTGATTCTAACAGCTGAAATGTCAGTGGATTTACATATTGTGCGTCATACTTTTTTGTTCTGATGGAAATAATTTGGACATGCTTTCTTAGTCATGATCTTCTTGTGACATTAACAGAGAATTCACGTAAACTGGATTTTCTCTTTGGTGGAACAAAACTTGCAGATTTTCTCATTTATTTATCAAATTAATATATAAATTCCAAGGTACTAACAAGTTCTTGATTGTCATTGCCAAAACACACCGAAAAAAAAAAAAGGAGTTCTGTTAAACAATTGGATGTTTATGACATAGTTTGTTTTTCTTTTTTCCTATCAAAATATTAGTTTAAAACAGTTCCTAACAAGATATTAGTTTAAACTGTTTATCTGCCTGTACCAAATATGTCTTACAGTTGGTTACTCCTAAGTTAGGTAATCTAATACCAATAATGCATATATAAGTATACAGTCAAAACATATAACAAACTAACATAGCATATCCACTTCAATGGCCAAGTATCCCCTAATCTCATCACTGCTCTTCTTCCTAGCACGAATCATCGCCTGCAATGCAAGCTCGTTTACCGTTGGAGATAGCGCTGGTTGGGATGTAAGCGCCGATCTCCAATCATGGCCTACAAATAAGACCTTCAACGTGGGAGACGTCTTACGTATGTTCTCTAATCCAGTGACCTGGTTCAAATTTTCTTACTTTCTTTTAAAAGCAAATTCAGCTAACACATGTTTTGATACATGCATTTGTTAACAGTGTTCCAGTACTCCCGTTACCAAAACCTAAATGAGGTGGATAAAGCCAGCTATGACAGTTGCGACACTAGCAATGCCATACTATCATCAAGTAATGGCAACACCACTGTTACTCTTGCCACAGCAGGTAAGAATTACTATTTCATCAGTGGGAGACCGTTGAATTGCTTCGGAGGCATGAAGCTTCAGGTCAAAGTTGTGGGAGGTGATAAATTTGCTGCTTCACCTGGTTCTTCGCCTAAGGTTTCGGGTGGTACAGGAGACGGTAATGATCTTTTGCCTGGTTTAAGTAACGGCTCTTTCTATCCTCGTAATAGAGCTATTGGTGTTGAAGCTTTGTTGTTGATTATAGGAGTGTTTCTGTGGGTTGCAGGTTTTGGATTATGATTATGTTTTTGGTTAGTTGGTTGTTTTTTAATTATCGAATATGTAGGGTAAGAATGTGGCTAAACCTTCAGCCATAAGTTTGTGAAGCATTGTAATGTGGCAAGCAATAAGTGATATAGTAAATGACAATTTCACAAGTATACAATCAAGGCAAGGCGTGGGATGTGTGTTTATGAGTGTATATGTGTAGAGCTGTTATGATAATGGTAAATTTTACCAATACCAAGTAATTGGTAAAAAAAAATTAAATAATATTGGTTTACCAATGTTATCGGTATGGTAACGGTAAATTTACCATTGTTAACAGTAAATATAGCGGTAAAGAAAAGTCAAAACCAGTGGTAACGGTAAATTTAACAATCATATTAAATTTATTTTTCATTATTAGATCAAACTTTAATCATAGACACTTTTAACGATACGTTGTGGTTTTTAAGAAGATATTGTAGTATTATTTATGAGGATGATTCTTTTTAAGTTTTGTAAGGCTCAAAGTTTGAGATTATAAATGTTATTATCTCATATTATTGTAAATAAGTTGTGATGCATTAAGAAATACTTAGATGTCAACTAAAACATGTCGTAATACTAATATAAATATCATAGAGTAATAATAAAAAACAAGATAATTGTTTTTTTTTTTTTCAAATTTTAGTGCAACAAAATTTGAATGTTTATTGTACTGGTAAATTTCTCATTATCAGCCAACGGTATATCAGTTTATCGGTGTACCAATAAATATTTTACCATTGATAACGGTAAATTATAGGTAGTTATTTTTGACTTAGCAGTAGTACTGGTACGGTAATGATTCTCATGTAACGCTAGCGGTTACCATTAGCATAACAGCCTAATATGTGTATACCCATATTTATATCTAGCGTATGTGTAAAAGTGTCTTGCTACTGCTACCAGTGTTCCTTCGGAAGTTGGGATGGTAACAATGGATCAGTGCTCATTTCCTGGAGTCAGAAAGTAAAATCTTGTATACAGCAACACAGATATAGATGGGTAACGGGCACATATTGATCCTACATACATGTGTTAATGCTATTTAAAGCCAGCCCAACCGACTTAGTAAGCACAGTGACTTATTTTCTATTCAAAACATCAGTTAATTACTTAATCAAGTAATAGGTATATATAAACTTATTCGAGGTTCTTCCCATTTTACCTTTCCACTTCCACTTATAACTTAACCACTTTTCAAATAATACTTTTTCCCCAAATTTGGAAATGCAAGAAAATCAAAACCAAACGACACATAAAATCTGCAGCTGTAAAAGGCTAAAATTAAGCTGAATGCCTTTTCAATTTGCAGATGTTTTTCCACACACGGTGAAGGTAATTTCGGGTCATGTAAGAGACTTAGGAGCAATGATGAGCACAAGTTTCTGTTATTTACTGAAGAAGAATCTATCAAATGCAACTGAAGAAAAGCCAGGGTTAACTGTAGGAACAGAGTTGAGCTGTACCTTGTTAATAGCAAGTCAAAAGCCATATCATCATCGAATTATGAATAAGTTAGACTAGCACATTTTGCTTCCGTTGGGTACTGCTGCAGTTTGTGAACGAAGATTTGCTTTGGAGTATTCTCTAAACAAAAATAACTAGTATATGACTTGATATGGCCTGAATGCAATAATCTTATGGCCTAAAGTCAGAAGTAAGTATTTGGTTGATTTGGTTTATCTGATTATGAAATTGTCAAACCAAACCAGCCAATTTAAGATTGGTTGGTTCGGTTGGTTATCCGATTTAACCGAACTAAAAATATTTTAGATTTTATGTTCATAATATTAACTATAACTTGAAATAATTATAATATATGATAGCCTTGCCAAAATTATGATATATGATTAAAATATTATTATTTATGATTCTTATGTTTTCCAAAAGTAATTTTGATACATACCTGATTATTGATATTTACTTAGATAACTAAATTAACCTAAAATATTTACTATAATAACGATAATTTTGAAAATGTAATAAAAGTTCGGTTAATTTGGTTAAATCGATAACCGAACTAAATATTTTTCTGAACCGAATACAAACCAATCTAATTTCAAAACCAAACCAAACCGACCAAAGTAAATTGGTTTGGTTGGTTTATTTGGTTTAACCAAATAATGCTCACTCCTACCTGAATGCTTTAGCTACAACGAGTCACCCGAGAAAACATCGATCGCCTTGAGGGAAATAACAACACTTCAACTACTAACAACTATGTCTCTGAAAGTTCTTCATATGATTCACACCGCAGTAACTAGTGTCAGAGGAGAATATTATCTCAAGATGGTGTGGGAACCACCACCACAGAGGGAACAAATCAGCCTGGATGTTTCCGGTTCGAAATTGATCTCACCTGTGGGATCAGGACCTAATCCTATTATAGGGGGGCCCATGCCACTGCCATCCAAATCTTGGTTTTTGAACATCTTGCTACTAGCCAAATCAAGCAGCCTATGCTCAGCCTCCATGAAATAAACTTAATAATGTTGTTGAACTTGATGATGATGTCCCTCCAAGGAGGCGTCGCAGCCAAACTACTCCAAAGTTAGGTCAGGATCACCGAAATCCAGTGGAGATCCAAACTCCTTACCTCACTACCATGATCTGTAAGATCATGCGATGGTCACATGGTTACGTCAAGGATGACTGGGAAGCCGGTACGAGGTGTAACCCTTTACTGAAGTTGTTCTGAATGCCAAATGGCCTCAACAATTTATCATATCACAGTTCATGATATACTAAGGAAAAACTGATCCAAGACAGTTCCTTAACTGATACAAGTGGAATATGGATTTAGTTTGAGCCACAGATGCAGTTTAGTGTAAATGCTTTCTCGCATTTCTTGAAGATGCGACTCTTTTATGGTTCTTTAGACTTCTGCCGAGAACCATAACTTCATTCAATCAACTTGCCAAAAAGCTGGTGGAGCAATTTAGGATGCATACCACTGGGCCAAAGGATATCTTGACCATATCCATAATATTTCAAAAAGCTGGAGAATCATTTAAAAGCTACTTGGAAAGATTTAACAACGTTCTTGTGGAAGTTGATGATCTGCAACCTAACATTGTTCTCATGGCGCTTATAAAGGGCATACATCGTAAAACTGACCTTGGGGAATGACTCGATCAAAAACTCCAAGGATCTTGGAGCAATTTTATGTAAATGTCAATCAATACCTTCGTCAAGAAGAAATGCGTAGGAAATAGGCTATTGAAGGCTATCTCCACAAGCTTCAATAAGAGACTGTGCAAAGCAATGTCTCCATTAAATATAGGAGATAACTCCGGAATAGTCAATGTGAATATTCAGAATAAGCTCAAACAAAGCGATGACAATTCTGATGGTCGTGATAAAAAGAAGGAAACGAAGAAGCAATCCAAATTTTCATTATACAAGAACTACACTCCTTTGAACTCTCAGTTGAAGACTATTTATCATGAAACCTGCAATTCTGTACAATACAAGTAGCCCAATCCGAGGGAGTCCATGGAAAGCGAGATGCAATCAACAAATTATTGCAGGTTCCGTGAGATGTACAACCGCAATACCAATGACTGCCGACATCTCAGAGATGTTATCAAGAAGCTCATACCTGTAAATTTTCTTGAGTGGTACATTCAAGCTCCCAAGGATGGATCCCAGTGTACTCCAACACCCACACTAGCTTAGGCAATACCATGGTCATCTAGTTTCAGACTCCCTCAGTAGGGTAGCGTCATAAACACCATCTGTTGTGGACCTATCCCCATAGATAAAAGCTTCAGATGTATGGAGGAGTATGTCAACTTTATCAAGCACGTTGAAGATGAAGAGTGTTTAGCTGTGGACAAGGGTGTCATATCCAAATTCTAGAAGAAAATAAATGATGATATTGTCTTCTACGAAAGAGATGTTGTAGGCATGGAAGCCCTGTTGGAGAATGGAATGTTGATGATGTTTTGATGACAACAACCTTGATTCAATCTTTATTGATTATAAAATACATACTAACGTCTTTATCCAGAATATATATATATATATATGCAGGATTCATATGCAGGCAATAAATATTGAAGACCGTACAGTTTAAGAGTTTCAAGATTTCAAAGAAGATTCAAGACTCATGAGTATCGAGATATCAAGATTTCAAGAGATCAAGATTATCAGAGTAATAGAGTCTAGTTAGTATGTAAAACTATGATTAGCACTCTCAAATTTTTGTTTTCAAATTATTCTTTTTAAATTGATTTTAAATTAATTCAAACTCCATTCAGAATGATTTTAAATCATCCAAAGATTTTACTTGTGATTTCAATTATATATAAGTTTCTTATATGGTTTATATTGTATATATGTTTATAATTATATTATATAGTTGTATATCATTTATATATATAGTTTTTATGTCATGTGGTTAAATAATATTTTATATGTTTTTATACTTGAGTAATTATATTTTAAACAACTAGTTTTATTACAGGAATTTCCAGAATATATATATATATATATATATATATTGATTTAAATACTTGAAAAATGGTTTAAAATTAAAATTACAATACATATGTCGACATTCACTTTTATACATGTCGACATATAACTGTCACTTTTTTTTGGCAAGGCGATGCCAGTTTTACAGTGGCCGTACCACTTTTATTAGAAGGGGCAAAAGAGAAAAGAGTTCTACACAGGCACAGGAAACTCTAATCCTGGTTTGAAGTGCCAAAACACTATACATTACATAACAGGAGAGTAGCAAGGTGCTACTACTACTAAATATCACTCACAATTATTCCCCATCTGAGGAACAACTGGAGCTATTACTAGATCCTGTAACATTGGCATATTCTGAAAAGAGTACAACAAGATTTGGAACGTAACAAGAGTTAGGACTACAAAATTCGCCATCCCAATCCCATGTAGAATCATAGAATAGAGACTTGTTCTTGTTACCTAGCTCACCATCCTCAATGAGCTCAAAACCTTCTTCTATAATTTTATATGCCAGTTGAGACGACCCCAAATCCCGTTCAGACGGAGACAAGGGTTATCTTTGGAATATAACACAGAAATAGATAATAGCAGAACAAAATTAAGTAAATACACCAGATAATGAACAATAGAATATACTGGATAAAAGTAATCATCAGAGTTACACAGTATACAGGATCTTACTTAGTACAAATACAATTCAGCTATACATAAATGTCTACAGCGGAAAACAAACAAAATATGTACAATAGGAGTTGAACAGCATAAAAAGAGATAAATGATAGAATCCATCTTCAGCTCCAGCTATCCAGAAAGAACCAGCTAAACCTGAATACAAGGCTGCCCGTGTAGAAAAAGGGGCACCCGAGTTTGAAAGTGAAACAAACTACGAGTCAGTCATGGGACTGGTATGAGAAATCTATTCAACACATATATAATTGGGCAAATCACAGGACCACGCCACTTTCGTGGAACGGGTTTACTCCATTGGATTGCCAGTGCTTTAAAATAAATCTTTCTTGTAAACATCGCTATGCTTTTTATAAAAATGAAGCCGTCATAAGACTCAGTTCCCATCACACAATGCAACACAAACCGGAGGATAAAGTTTTTACCTTATAACGGCCAAAGTATGCTTGATACGAATAAAACAAAGGCATTTGATATTATTGCTAGTGTTTATATGTTTTGAAAACTATTTCAAATCATAACTATCAATCATAGACGACATTAATGCCCCATACCACTATGTCGCCATATATAAGCATACAATCAAAATCGCAAGGTCACGTATTTGGAAATTGGATTTCCGTCATGAACCAAGGCAAAAGATAGTCCTTACCGAATTCGAGACGCTCTAGCCCGCCCCTCAGGCAAGTACTCAGTCAAGCCTTTGGATCGTCAGGGCCGGTCCACCGATGTGGATTAAAATTCCTGAACACTGCGTTTCCCCACCCTTTGGGGTGTAAATGAGCCAACGAATGGCTCCATCGGACCCGGATCGTTCGATCTAACCGAGGCGCCTCGCAACTGCAACAACCACATAGGTGAAAAGTAAATAAATGTCAGGGCTGGTAGGTCACTGACACCACCCTAGCTAGAAAGAAACGCAGGCCCTCCCTGATGTCCTCTCCCGTTTCTGGTTCATACTGGGGTGTGAGGCTCGCGATTTTACGTTATACACAAAGCTACGCCACACAGGCGGTGCTTTAATCATCACCACAAGACTTTGCTTTTCAACAGAAGCCCTGATCACTGCATCTTAGCATGCCACACAGGTAATTCATGCCATGCGACTGATGTCCATCGATATACAACCTCTGAGCTCGTGCGTTTCAGAGAAGGGCGTTAAGCAAAAAAATAAATTCTCCGCCGCCAAACAGATGTATATTTAATAGGGATCAATCAACACAGAATAAAATCCAATGTCAGACACACAGTCCATTTACAAGTCCGTTCTGGGTCTGAACGAAACCGGAGGCACTAAATACCTCGCAAACCCTTCGATCACCACGTACGTCTGGACGATCACCGCTCATTATCCATATTTCGGGATGCCTCCCAATCAGGACCTCGGTTACCATCCAAATGAGGTGAAGATCTCCGGTCTTCGACCACCGTCTTCATCTTCGACTTTCAATCGTCGGTCGATTATTTGAAATGAGAATTAACTCGGCCTTTTCAAATAATTCACGTATATTTAGAATTTCAAATCAATTTATTCCAATGGTTAAATCATTTGACAACACCAATTTTGTTCTTTAATGTAATTTTCGCACCAAACACATTCAACCATCAAATACTACATAAATCGAGCAAATTCAGTTTATTTCCATTCCATATCGTTTATGATATTTTATAATGATTTATCGCTATTTTTATTTATTTTAAAATAGCCCATATATTCAAAACGACGCTTCGGGCCATAACGCGGCCGCGGCGCTGTTTTTCCTCAGATTTGATTTACACATATCTGGAAATCTAACCGTTGGATCTTCATAAAATTTACATCATTAGAAAGGTCTTTTCAAAACGAATCCAACGGTTCCAGTTTCGGGAAAATCCGACGGTCGGATCTCCCGGTACAATCGTTTGAAGTTTCGATTTCAAAATACGAACTGCAGCGTCGTTATTCGATTAAATATATAATTATATTTATATATATAAATATAATCGCTTCTGGCGCTGTTTTTCTTCAGATTTGAATTAAACATTCCAGACAATCCAACCGTTGGATTTTTATAAAGTTGGTGCCGTTGGGAAGATATTTCCAAGGCGAACCCGACGGTTGAGGTTTCGGGAAAATCCAATGGTCGGATTTCCCGCACTAGTTGTTTGAAATCATGGTTTCAAAATGCGAACTGCACGACTACGTTTCGTTTTAATTTTATTTATATTTATTTATTTATATAAATATAGTTCATTCAATGATTTCAATATCGTTTTCACTTCAAATATTTCACTAACGCCTTAAAATTTTGGAAAATTTCGCCATAACCTCCCCTGCACCGGGAGCATCGGGAAATCTCAAATAGCTTCCCCGGTCCTTCTAATCTCAAAAAGAAAAAGAAAAAGCCAAGCGGCTAGCCAACAGGCTCATAAAATCATCACCCAAACAAAACAGTAAATGTGTACCTATTTGTCGGGCACAAAATTTTATTCCTCTTCTCTAGCCCCTTTGCTATAACCTGTTCAATGAATATGCATGAACATATATATAGTTCTTATCATTTTTCATTTTCCATTCAACTTCATATTTGATTCCATTTGGTTTAAAAACACCATTCATCCTAACGTTGCATGTATAGGCAAAAATCATATCATTAGCTAATTAATGAATATTTCAACTCATATATGCTTATTTGAACGAGTGGCTATTTTTAACACTTCACATTTCAACGATTCATGTATATAATAAAAATGTGATTTTTACTGCAAAACAATTCATTTAAAAATACTATTATTTTATATAGTTTATATCGATGATAAAAAATAGGATTTTTCTTATAAAACAATTTCTTTCAAAACGGGATTATTTTACACAGTTCATATAGTCGATAAAAGGTGATTTTTATTATCAAACAATCTATTTCAAAATATGAATACCATTCAACACATGAATTTCAAATCAACGAATGAATATCGATTCAACACATGAAGGTTTTCTATAGTTTCTATATATAGGTAAAAATGTGATTTTTATATTTAAAACGCGAATACCATTCAACACATGAATTTCTAATCAATGAATGAATATCAATTCAACACATGAAGGTTTTCTATTCAATGAATAAATATAGTTTAAGCAGATGAAAATAATTCAAACACACGAATATTATTCAAAATTTCGGCAGCATAACGGCAGGGTAGTTAAAACCGGGACCGTCCCTAGTACGGCTCCTCGCTCTACCTTAAAACCTCGCGGTTTTTGACAATGGGGATCATGCATCTAGTTCGCACGCAGGCGGCATGTATATATTTATTTCATTTCCACAAACTAATCCTATGTGGTTTCAACCAAATATTTCTCAACCACAAACGGGTATTTTTCAACCTCAATCAATCAATATCAATAACAAACAATCCCAAACAATCATTCGCTATCAATCAATTTTCACACCAATCACAATCAATAAATATCGTCCATGGTTTGTGGACGAGGGGCGTATATATATATATATATTTATATGTAGCAATTCACTTTTATTTCAACACATATATAATTTTTACAACGCATATATAACTTATACATCGAACATACAACTTATACAACGCTTATACATGAGGTGTACAACGTTTATATAACTCATACATCGACTATATAATTTATACATCGTCGTTTTCCATATTGTTTTTAAATCAGAAATCTCACCTTGGGTTCCACTCCACCAAAAATAGCAGAAGGCTCAGAAAAATATGCGGTCTCTTCTAAAATGTAGAAGACGTTCTCACGGTCACGATGTTTCCTGTTGCATCGAATTTCGTTAACATAGCAAAAAGATATGATTTTTCAAAGGTTTGCAACACTTAAAAGTATTATTTTCAATTGAAAAATAAACAAGCCGTATACCAGTTTTTTCTTCGAAACTAGGTTTTCGATTTTCTCGCGAATCGATGCACGATATCACGATCGACCTTTACCACAGCGTATGGCTTCGAACCAGCTTCCCGGCGCCGGCAACCACCTTCAGTTCGACGTCCAGAAGAAGCAGCGGCGACAGTTGCAAACGACGAACTTCGTGGCTTTGATTCGAGCGATATACTCAATGAAAAAAATCAAACTTGGTATGGATTGGAAGGTCTCGACACGCTCTACAAAATTCCCAACAGGATGGAGGTCTAATTTTGAGCTGATTGAGAGGAATCGAGGAGAGAAGGTTTGGGGTAATTTCCGTCGTTCGTCGGCGAAGGGAATCGGGGAGAGAGAAAAGCTTTCGACCAATGAATTTTTTTTATTTATTTATATATTTTTAAATTTCGAAAATACCCCTTTCACTCATGAATCCCAATTCAAACCCAACGACTGTCGTCCCTAGCGTCTTACCCCCATTCCGAACACAATGGAATATGTTTCGTAGGCCCATTCGACTGTTTCAGCCAGTTTCCTTCAAATTAAAATATATAACATTCAATATTTAATTTGAACGTACATTTCAATTTACCATGGCCACAAACTGATTCGAAAAATTCCAGAAAAATAATTCTAGCTATGTTTTGATGATACGGTCCCAGCAAAACTAGTTTCGTCGAATTCTGAGACCGTTTGCAAAAAGGCCCATTTTTGGTCGATCCAATTTAACTGTAATTGACCAAAACACATTTTCCTTTGCCACGCTCACATATTAGCTTCAAAAATTATGAAATTTGAAACCTAGCAATAACTTCACATCCTGGACCCAACAAAAGTGGTTTCGTCGAATTCCGAGGTCGTATGCAAAATGGCCAATTTCACGGGCTATATAAATTCCATAGCGACCGTTCTGAAAATTCATTCGGCCATAACTTTTGCTTTCCGCAATGAAAATTCGATTTTTCAGATTCGTTAGAAAGGTATTCACTAACAGATTTAAATATTTTTGGTTTCACTAAAATCCGGATTGTTTTGCACCCGGTACAGTCCGACAAAGTTTGAATTCAATTTTTGAAACTGCAGCGCCACTTCAGGCCTTGTTTATAATTAAAATTAATTATATTCGTCGATTCAAACTCACCTTTCATTGCCATTATTAAAAATATTTATTTTAAATATTTAAAATCCATTATTTTAGCCAATTAAAAAAAAATTAAATTGGTTCAGATTTTCTGGGTCGTTACACCAGTCTTCTATAATCGTCTTCTATATCAGTAACATAGATATAATACATACTTTCCCATGGATCATATCTCATACCAGAATGGTCATGAAGCCAAGAGCGGTCACCATATTTCTAGTAGATACCATCATCCTCATAAGAGGAAGTATCATCGTCTTCCATAATTTCTTCCTCACATGGTGTAGTCACAGGTTGAGAAGAGTTCTGTATATCAAATAATCTGTCATTATCGCAAGAGGTAGTCGTAACCTGAACAGGGTCCTGAATAACAATCTTAAGGGGGACAACTTTTTGGACCTACTTCACAATAGGAGGGCGTTGAAGAGGGACATGCTTAGAAGGAGGGACATGAGCAGGGATAAAAGGTGTGGGTATTTAAGAACATAACTCATGTAAGTGACCAAATGACACTTAGTACATATGCCAGGCGTCCAACCATAGCGCACTCTCACCTCATCTACAAAGTCATCTACAACTCTAACTTTAATTGTTTCCGAAAGCAGTTTATCAGGGGTTATTTCAATTAGATCTTTAGCATAGAACAATTGTTCTCTTGCTGTTGTGTTTGCATCAAAATACCTTAACTTACCAATATAATTGGATAACCAATTCAAACCTATCAGCGATTGCAAAACAGAGGGAATATGAGAGAAGTAGGTCCATCCCGGGATGGAAAGGACTTGTTCTCTAGCACAATCAACAGTCGGACTCCATGGTGTAATAACGAAAGGCTTTCCCCTGATAATGGTAAGCTCAGAGCTGAGGACTTGAAGATGCTCTTCCGGAAGAGTAAACTTCATGATAAACATTGAGGGATCCAACTGGACTTGTAGGTCACCATGCTGCTGCCACATTTTACCACATTGCTCCTTAACAGCCATATAAGGAGGATTTGCATCTAGGAAGAAACCTACCAAACAATCTTTCCAAAAACCAGCTCTAGCATCTATTACCTCCGTCGGTAGAGCACTAATACTATCAATCACTGAATGTTCAAAGTGCTGGGTACATAAGTGCCAATGTTACGCGGTGTTCTCTCGAAAAGTGAAGACCATTTGATAGAGTTTACAGCTGCCACAGAACGAACATCAACTGGCACGGAGTTAGGTAATATACAAGGGTTCGCATCTTCATCATTTCCACCTAGTTTATCAGTTACAACATCTACTTGACATAATTTCTTCTTATTAACATTTAAACCATCATGAACATCAGCAGAAGGAAAGTTGGGGTCACAACCCTTAATAATATCAGTCTCCTTGCTTAAACCATCATTCAATGTTACATTTTTTTCAGCCCATTGAGATGTTACTGCCGAAGCTACAACCAGAGGGGTACCTGTAATTCTCCCATCAGAATATCCCGCATCATTGCTGCAGTCCGTATTATTTTCAGTTTCATGTTCTAACAACTTGGCCAGTTGAGTCGTAGCTGCCAAGACAACATTAACAATGTCGCTTAGAGAACCTCGTAGAGGTGCAGAGGAGGAAGGAACAACTCTATTGAGATCCATGATTGGCTCCTTGGTTGCAGGAAAGGCTGCCAGATCTGACAAGAGATCTTTGAAGGCGTCGGTCGACTTACAAGAATTCGAAGCTGCGTTCGACGATGGAATATTGGTCAGCAACGATGCTGTAACAACCCATATTTTGAATAATAAGTTACAACATAAATCAAGGCAGAATTCAATGATAAAATCTGAATCAAGGGAAACGGGCTGTGCCATTGCGTTCGTCTCAGAAAAATACGCGAAGTAGAGTCCGAGTTCTCGAAAATCGGAGTCCGTACGGCCCAGTTAAGGCCCATAGAAGTTTTCAGAAAATTCAAATTTAAAAACAGATTTCAAATTCAGCTGGGCAGGATAGGCGGGAAAAGATCCCGCCACTCCCCAAGTCGACTGGGGAGTCGACTTGGGAGTCGACACACCCCAGGCTGTGTCGACTGCCCAGTTGACACCCCTGTCGACTTGGGTGGTCGGCCAGTCTGGCCTGGGTGCACCTGACTTGTTTCTCAAGACATGTTTGGAGGCTAGTGACATGAATTGATGGCCCAGATCTGAATTAGGGTTAATCCTATGGCCTAAACTAACCTAATCTTCTATAAAAGGGCCCTAATACCTAGCCTAAATCATCATAAATCAATCCTACAACTAAACTATGCCAAAATGTTTAATCATGGCCTCCACCCTCTTGTCATAGCCTCCATCTTCATTCATATGAGAGTTCCTAAGCTTGTTTGAGAGTTTCTAAGCTTGATTCAAGGCCAAAGTTCAATCTTTCTTCATCAAAGCAAGGATCTTCTTCTTATTTCTCAAGGGTTTTCATTGAAGCTTATCATTTGGGAGTTTTAGAGTTGCTAGTGGCTTCGTCTCAATCTTATTTATATTTTATAAGTCTTCATAGCATTGTAAGCCCTATACTACTCTTAGATTCTAACTATGAAGTTAAATATGACATGTTGCAAGTTTGAGTTTGGTCCTAAGTGTGATATGTGCTTTGATCTTATCATGTTATGCATAGATTTATTCTATGCATATTTGTAAAGCTATCACCTTTACCTTATGCATAGAAAGCTATGAGCTTTGATTGGAAATGTTGCATTAAGCAACATAGAAACTCTCATAAACCTTATGTTATCTTGCATATGATGTTATATGCGAATCACTAGCTATCATCCTATGTCATTTATGATCATGTTTCACCTATTTGCTAAAGTTTGATATCATGCATGTTTTGAGGCTTATAATGTAATATGCAAGTTTATGATCTCTCATAAACCTTATGTTATCTTGCATATGATGTTATATGCGAATCACTAGCTATCATCCCATGTCATTTATGGCCATGTTTCACCTATTATGCTAAAGTTGATATCATGCATGTTTTGAGGCCTATAATGTAATATGCAAGTTTGTGAACACATTTGCCTCATATGCCACCATGTTTAACTTGTGGCCCAAACCTTATTAATTATGTCATGCTTCTAAGTTTCCCCCTTTGAGATCTATTTGCGTCTATGCGAACTTACATGCGATGGGGTTACGTTATGGGTAAACTAAAATGACAGAAAAAGATGACTTGAAAAGATGACATGAAATATGACATGTGATTATGCTTGAAACATGAACTTGGACATGACTTCTAGAAAACATGAGAATGGCCAACTCGAGGTTGGGTTGAGTTTGTAGCATAAATCTACCCGGAACCAACCGGCTTAACTAGTGGCTACAAGCAATAGGACCCAATGTGAGTAGTTGGTCATGTAGCACTTGAAACCCGAGGTTAGACTAACTTGTGGTGTAAAGCTACCCGGACCAGCCCGGCTTAACTAGTAACCACAACAAAGTCTAATGTGAGAGGTTGGGTGCATTCAATTAATTAATGCCACATGATAGGGTTAAGTCATGGACCACTTGGATACTTAACCAATTAAACTTTGATAGGGTTAAGTCATGAACCTTGGGTACACTTAACCAACTTGATTGGGTAGGGTTAACCATATTTAACCCATTAGAAACCCTAGTTACGTAGTCCTTTTCACCAGTAACCCTCTTGATTGTATCATGATACCCTAGAGACTAGGCTAGGGTGGGGCACGATTACTGGGCTGACATGTAAGCGACCAAAACGACGGCTGAGTAGGTGCGCCGGCGTAGGTTCAGGCGGACTATGGTCGTGCACATAGTCCGAAGTTGGAAAAGCAGACACGGGCACCCGTAGGTTTAGACTGTGCGTGCTTGATTTGTGTCCGTGGTTGGCACCCTAGGGCTTGATACACCCTAGGGTGGACCTAGCACAGTTTGACTACACTTCGTGATTGGGCCGTATGACACCGACACTTGACGAGTTAGGCTTTTAGGGAGCCGATCGACTAGACCGTGTTGTTGGACCCTGATCTAGGCCATCTCGGGATGTTGGGCCAAGATTGGGCCAAGGGATCTTTTCTTGTTGATACTTGACATAGATTACCAGTACACACTTGGTGCAACTTAACCTTGTATATGCGATGCCACACTTGATCTGTCTCTTCACCATGCCAGTTATCACCCTATGTTTCATCTCTGCTTTACATGTCCAGTTAACTTTATTAGTTTTTATACTAATAGTAGATAGGACTTACCAGTCTTTTTGACTGACCCGTTTTCTTTTGCCTCTTTTCTTCCGTCCCCCCCCCCAGGTTTGTAGGGTGGGAACACTGGTACCTTGCTGGATCTTTAGCTACTTTTTTGGATAGCTCATGTACGGTTTGGACTTGAGCATGCTATGGCTTTATTCTACTTTGGGGATAGTTACTTTATGTTTTTTTTTTCAGTTTTCAGTTTATGTTCTAGACTTTGTTTTATGGGAAAATAATGACCAAGTACTTTGATGTAACTTGACTATGGTTTTGAAATGTTAGTTTTATCCGCTGCTTAACTACTCTGTTTTACTTATATGTTCTGTCTTGTGATATCTGCATGCATGTTTACCTCGTTTAACGCCCCCCAAAGCCAGTGCCCTTGCAAGAGTGACATTGGCGGAGGTGGGGTGTTACATTTGGTATCAGAGCATAAGGTTTACAAGATTTGAGGAAAAAGGGTTTTTAAAACTTACCTTTTTGGAAAACTATTTTCAAAACCAATTAAGTATTTTCCAAGAAAAGTCTAGTTTATTTTAAAAGGGCTATTCCCCAAAAGCCATTAGCACTATCTTTTGTTTCCTCGTTCTAAATCTATCTTTTCCTTTTTTCAGCATGGCCGATCTTAATCTTCCCGAGGGAGTAACCATTCCCGGATGGTTCCGGAGGTACTTGGAAGCTAGGGCCAACGATGCGGGCCCAGCAACTACCCCCACCGTAACTGAGGTTCCCCCTCCTCCTCCTCCTCCTCAGCATCCACAAGCAGATTTCGCAAAGGTTTGCAGAGATTTTAAGGCGATGGGTGGCAAGAATTTTATTGGGACGGAGACTTTTGTGGAGACGAGAAATTGGTTGAAAGAAACTGAAGATCTCTTCGCTATCTTTGATGTGGAAGACCATAGAAAGGTTTTATTGGCAGCATGGCTATTAAAAGAAGAAGCTGCTTATTGGTGGGAGGTCACCAATGCTACTAGGCCTATAGAGACTTGGGCCGACTTTAGGACAAGGTTTGGGCTTAAGTTTCTATCATTTGCTGAGGCGAATCTGCAATTGGAGAAGTTTATATCTTTGAAGCAAGGGGACATGACAGTGAGGGAGTATGTGAATAAGTTTAACCAGCTTGCTCGATTCGGTTTGGACATGGTTAATACTCCCCAGAAGAAGGCTTTACGCTTTGCACGAGGGTTGAATGAGCCATTACAAGGTTTATCCCTATCTCATATACCCATGGGGGCCACTTTGGAAGGCCTAGTGGACATGGCATTGCTTCAAGGAGACGATAAGAATGGCAAGAAAGAAGTCAAGCCTAATGAGACTCAAACCAAGAAGACGGACTCCAAGTGGGGAGGAAATCAGAGCAATCAGAACAACAAGAACAACAAGAACAACAAGTGCAATAAGGCCAACAACAACAAGGCAAAGGACCCAAGAAAATGCAACTTCTGTGGGATTGTTGGGCACATAGCCAAAGATTGCAGAAAGAAGAAGAGGAAGTTGGGCGAATGCTTTCACTGTGGAGAGCCTGGACACCTTAGCAAGGATTGCCCCAAGAAGCAAGGACAAGGACAAGGGCAGACTCAGCATGCATGACCTTCTGGAGGGCAAGTGCATGCTCTCAACACTGCTCCAGTTCAGGACCGAGGTAGTATTTCTGTAGAAAGCCTTGTTTATATTTCTGATTATTCTGTTCGCACCTTATTTGATTCTGGCGCATCGCATAGTTTTATTTCTTCTGATCTTGTTGAAAGTTTGCACCTGAGTACTAGTCTAGTTGAAGATCCCGTTAGTGTTTCAAATCCAATTGTGGGTTCCGCCCATTTATCTATGATTTGTGTGGATTTGAAGATTTCTATCTTGACCGTAGAATTCACGTGTAATGCTTATGTTCTCGGGTTCATGGGATACGGGTTGATTTTGGGCATGGATTGGTTGTCCAGTTATAGAGCCATCCTCGATTGTGAGCATAGGGTGGTGAGGCTCATGACTCGCCTCGGTAATACTTTAGAGATTTCTTGTAACCCTAGAGATCCCGTCATGTTATGTTATCTTGAATCTCTTGACTCGTCCATCAATGATCTGCAATCTGTAAGGGTGGTCCGAGAATATCCTGATGTCTTTGAAGAGGTTAAGGGGTTACCCCCTAAACGAGAGATAGATTTTCGCATTTATCTTGTTGATAATGCCAAGCCAGTTTCATTGCCCGTTAGACACATGGCCCCACGAGAAAGAAGAGAGCTCAGTAAGCAAATCAAGGAGTTGCTTGAGAAGAATTTTATTAGGCGAAGCATTTCTGAATGGGGTGCTCCTGTGGTATTCGCTACTAAGGCGGATGGTTCGCTTCATCTATGTGTTGATTATCGAGAGTTGAACAAGCTGACAAAGAAGAATAGGCACCCATTACCAAGGATTGATGATCTCTTTGACCAGCTTGTTGGTGCTTCTGTTTTCTCTCAGCTCGATCTAGCCACCGGGTTCCATCAGCTTAGAGTGGCTGAGGATAGTATTGATAAGACTACGTTTAGGACTCCAGATGGATTCTTTGAATGGCTTGTCATGCCATTCGGTTTGACTAATGCACCCGCCTACTTCGTAGATTTGATGAGTAGGGTGTTCACGGAGTTCCTTAACAAGTTCGTGGTTGTCTTCGTGGATGATATTCTGATCTTCTCAAAGGATGAGGAAGAACATGCCAGACATCTCAAGGAAGTGATGGATACGCTTAGAGCTCATCAGTTGAAAGCCAAGTTCTCCAAATGTCATTTCTGGAGAAGGGAAGTTTGGTTTCTTGGACATATAGTTTCTAAGCAAGGCATAGAGGTGGATCCCGCGAAAGTGGTTGCAGTTCAAGACTGGAAGACTCCTAGGAATGCAACCGAAGTAAGAAGCTTTCTCGGTCTGGCGGGCTACTATAGGAAGTTCATCAGGGACTTCGCTAAGATTTCAGCCCCTCTTACTAAGTTGACGAAGAAGAACTTAGTCTTTGCATGGGACTTAGAGTGTGAGCTTGCTTTTCAAAGGCTCAAGAGGGCCCTTACTACAGCTCCAGTTTTGGCATTACCCGATGGCGGTAAGATGTTTACTGTGTACACTGATGCATGTGGCATGGGGTTAGGTGCTGTTCTGATGCAAAAGGGAAGAGTGATATGTTATGGGGGTAGGCAACTTAAAGTTCATGAGAAGAACTATCCCACTCATGATTTGGAGTTGGCGGCGATCGTCTTTGCACTCAAATCCTGGCGCCACTATCTTCTAGGCAAAAGTTTTGAGTTATATACGGATCACAAGTCACTCAAGTACCTCTTCTCGCAGAAAGATCTGAATCTAAGGCAGCAAAGGTGGATGAAATTCTTGGCATCTTATGACTTCGAGATAGCTTATACCCCTGGCAAGGGTAATGTTGTGGCAGATGCATTAAGCAGAAGTAGGTTCCCTTGTTTGTTGAGATGAGGAGCCTAGAGTTCTTGGCAACCTTTGATTTCACAATAGCTGTTGAGTCGATGACGGGTTCGTTAGCATCCCTTGAGCTTAGACCTATACTTCTTGATCAAGTTGGGGCTTCGCAGAAAGGAGACCCACAGATAGTCGAGGTCATGGACAAGTTGATTCGTGGTGAGACGTCTAGTCACGTTGCTAGATATACTGTTGATGATAAGGGTTGGCTAAGGCGTGACGGAAGGCTATGCGTTCCACAAGTAGGAGACTTGGTGCATAAAGTTCTCGAAGAAGCGCATCACTCGAAGATGACTATACATCCTGGAGGAGATAAGATGTATAGAGATATGAAGCGCATTTTCTTTTGGGCTGGAATGAAGAAAGATGTAGCAGAGTATGCTTCAAAATGCATGGTGTGCCAACAAGTGAAAGCCGAGTCGAAGAAACCCGGAGGGCTATTACATCCATTGGAGGTCCCGCAATGGAAGTGGGAAAGTATTTCTATGGATTTTGTGGATGGATTGCCTAGGTCAAGGAAAGGGAATACGATCATATGGGTCATAGTTGACAGACTTACGAAGAGTGCTCATTTCATTCCAGTGAAGAGCAAGAGGACCGCATCATGGCTAGCATCTATTTATCTTCGAGAGATAGTGCGGTTGCATGGAGTCCCTTCTAGCATAATTAGCGATCATGACCCAATTTTCACTAGCCAGTTCTGGAATAGTTTGCAAGAAGCGATGGGTACGCGATTGAATCTGAGTACAGCCTATCACCCCCAGACGGATGGCCAAACCGAAAGGGTGAATAGAGTGCTAGAAGATCTTTTGAGGCTTTGTGTTCTTGACTTTGGTGGTACTTGGGAAGACCACCTTCCTCTTGTAGAGTTTGCTTATAATAATAGCTACCAAGCTAGCATAAGGATGGCACCATTTGAAGCTCTGTATGGGAGGCCGTGTAGGTCACCATCTTGTTGGTGGGAGACAACGGATAGGCTTATACTTGGGCCCGATATGATACGGGACACATCCGAGAAAGTTGAATTGGTGAGAAGACAGATGAAAGCGGCCTAAGACAGACAGAAATCCTATGCTGACAGGCGAAGGACAGATTTGGAATTCGAACTTGGAGATATGGTTTTCGTGAAGGTTTCTCCTTTGCGTAATGTGGTACATTTTGGAGCAGTTGGGAAGCTGGCACCAAGGTTCGTAGGACCCTTCCCTATCATAGAGAGAATTGGAAAGATGGCTTATAAGGTGAAATTGCCCGAGAAGCTAGCCGGAGTGCATAATGTCTTTCATGTCTCGCATCTCCGAAAGTGCCTACATGAGTCCGCTGAGGTGGTTGAACCAAGCATTCTTGAAGACGTGGAGGTAGAGAAAGAGGCAACCTTGAGGAGAGCTCCGATTCGTATCTTGGGAACAGAGATCAAGAAGCTAAGAAATCGAGAAGTCAAATTGGTGAAAGTTCAGTGGAGTGAAGCCGAAGAGGATGCAACTTGGGAAACCGAGGAGAAGATGTGTGGGCTTTATCCATTTCTTTTTTAGGGTACATTCTAGACCTCTTTTCCTTTTTTACATATCTTCCTTTTTTCTATCCATGTTTATCCTGTTTATCTTGTTATCTCGTTAACCTTGTCATGAGAACCTTAGGTAGAAACCCTTTGGATGAAACATGTATTTTAAACATGTTATGCTTGATGTTTGCAAGTGGTTGCAAGTGTTTGCAAGTGGATACTCGTGGATGCATGATACACATTAGGCACCAAGATCGGCTCACACACTTTCATATTGAATATGCATGAGTGCTTATACTTATTCATGGATGAAGCTTGTTATGCTATCACGTGGATGTTGCATATGGATGAATGTTATGTGCACTCATGTAGAGATTATAAATTATGTTAGGATTTTGCATACATATGGACTCATTTCACTAACATACTTTGCATTAAGGGGGTTTACTGAATCAGTAACCTCCTGATTTTCGCATTAGATAAGTACATATACACACACCTTTGCATATAATCGTACAACATTTAGAATTTGTTAAGGACATTGACTGCACGTGGATGATGTTTTGAGTAGATGAATGATGGATGGTAGGATACGTTCTTCCTAACTTAGAGATTTCGGGGACGAAATCCTTTAAGGTGGGGAGGATGTAACAACCCATATTTTGAATAACAAGTTATAACATAAATCAAGGCAGAATTCAATGATAAAATTTGAATCAAGGGAATCAGGCTGTGCCATTGCGTTCATCTCGGAAAAATACGCGAAATAGAGTCCGAGTTTTCGAAAATCGGAGTCCGTACGACCCAGTTAAGGCCCATAGAAGTTTTCAGAAAATTCAAATTTAAAAACATATTTCAAATTCAGCTGGGCAGGATTGCCGGGAAAAGATCCCGCCACTCCCCAAGTCGACTGGGGAGTCGACTTGGGAGTCGACACACCCCAGGCTGTGTCAACTGCCCAGTCGACACCCCTGTCGACTTGGGTGGTCGGCCAGTCTGGCCTGGGTGCACCTGACTTGTTTCTCAAGACAAGTTTGGAGGCTAGTGACGTGAATTGATGGCCCAGATCTGAATTAGGGTTAATCCTATGGCCTAAACTAACCTAATCTTCTATAAAAGGACCCTAATACCTAGCCTAAATCATCATAAATCAATCCTACAACTAAACTATGCCAAAATGTTTAATCATGGCCTCCACTCTCTTGTCATGGCCTCCATCTTCATTCATATGAGAGTTCCTAAGCTTGTTTGAGAGTTTCTAAGCTTGATTCAAGGCCAAAGTTCAATCTTTCTTCATCAAAGCAAGGATCTTCTTCTTATTTCTCAAGGGTTTTCATTAAAGCTTATCATTTGGGAGTTTTAGAGTTGCTAGTGGCTTCGTCTCAATCTTATTTATATTTTATAAGTCTTCATAGCATTGTAAGCCCTATACTACTCTTAGATTCTAACTATGAAGTTAAATATGACATGTTGCAAGTTTGAGTTTGGGCCTAAGTATGATATGTGCTTTGATCTTATCATGTTATGCATAGATTTATTCTATGCATGTTTGTAAAGCTATCACCTTTACCTTATGCATAGAAAGCTATGAGCTTTGATTGGAAATGTTGCATTAAGCAACATAGAAACTCTCATAAACCTTATGTCATCTTGCATATGATGTTATATGCGAATCACTAGCTATCATCCTATGTCATTTATGATCATGTTTCACCTATTTGCTAAAGTTTGATATCATGCATGTTTTGAGGCTTATAATGTAATATGCAAGTTTATGATCTCTCATAAACCTTATGTTATCTTGCATATGATGTTATATGTGAATCACTAGCTATCATCCCATGTCATTTATGGCCATGTTTCACCTATTATGCTAAAGTTGATATCATGCATGTTTTGAGGCCTATAATGTAATATGCAAGTTTGTGAACACATTTGCCTCATATGCCACCATGTTTAACTTGTGGCCCAAACCTTATTAATTATGTCATGCTTCTAAGTTTCCCCCTTTGAGATCTATTTGCGTCTATGCGAACTTACATGCAATGGGGTTACGTTATGGGTAAACTAAAATGACATAAAAACATGACTTGAAAAGATGACATGAAATATGACATGTGATTATGCTTGAAACATGAACTTGGACATGACATCTAGAAAACATGAGAATGGCCAACTCGAGGTTGGGTTGAGTTTGTAGCATAAATCTACCCGGAACCGACCGGCTTAACTAGTGGCTACAAGCAATAGGACCCAATGTGAGTAGTTGGTCATGTACTACTTGAAACCCGAGGTTAGACTAACTTGTGGTGTAAAGCTACCCGGACCCGCCCGGCTTAACTAGTAACCACAGCAAAGTCTAATGTGAGAGGTTGGGTGCATTAAATTAATTAATGCCACATGATAGGGTTAAGTCATGGACCACTTGGATACTTAACCAATTAAACACGATGGGTTGATAGGGTTAAGTCATGAACCTTGGGAACACTTAACCAACTTGATTGGGTATGGTTAACCACTTTTAACCCGTTAGAAACCCTAGTTACGTGGTCCTTTTCACCAGTAACCCTCTTGATTGTATCACGATACCCTAGAGACTAGGCTAGGGTGGGGCACGATTACTGGGCTGACATGTAAGCGACCAAAACGACGGCTGAGTAGGTGCGCCGGTGTAGGTTCAGGCGGACTATGGTCGTGCACATAGTCCGGAGTTGGAAAAGCAGACACGGGCACCCGTAGGTTTAGACTGTGCGTGCTTGATTTGTGTCCGTGGTTGGCACCCTAGGGCTTGATACACCCTAGGGTGGACCTAGCACAGTTTGACTACACTTCGTGATTGGGCCGTATGACACCGACACTTGACGAGTTAGGCTTTTAGGGAGCCGATCGACTAGACCGTGTTGTTGGACCTTGATCTAGGTCATCTCGGGATGTTGGGCCAAGATTGGGCCAAGGGATCTTTTCTTGTTGATACTTGACATAGATTACTAGTACACACTTGGTGCAACTTAACCTTGTATATGCGATGCCACACTTGATCTGTCTCTTCACCATGCCAGTTATCATCCTATGTTTCATCTCTGCTTTACATGTCCAGTTAACTTTATTAGTTTTTATACTAATAGTAGATAGGACTTACCTATCTTTTTGACTGACCCGTTTTCTTTCGCCTCTTTTCTTCCGTTCCCCCCCCCCCAGGTTTGCAGGGTGGGAACACTGGTACCTAGCTGGATCTTTAGCTGCTTTTCTGGATAGCTCATGTACGGTTTGGACTTGAGCATGCTATGGCTTTATTCTACTTTGGGGATAGTTACTTTATGTTTTTTTTCAGTTTTCAGTTTATGTTCTAGACTTTGTTTTGTGGGAAAATAATGACCAAGTACTTTGATGTAACTTGACTATGGTTTTGAAATGTTAGTTTTATCCGCTGCTTTACTACTCTGTTTTACTTATATGTTCTGTCTTGTGATATCTGCATGCACGTTACCTCGTTTAACGCCCCCCCAAAGCCAGTGCCCTTGCAAGAGTGACATTGGCGGAGGTGGGGTGTTACAGATGCTTTATCACAAAGGGCATGATCAAAGTTAGGACGAGGATGAAAATCCGGTGAGAAGGTTTTCCTAGATCTGGTTGACGAAGGCAGATTCGAAATGGAGAGAGATGGCTTCTTCTTCTTAGTCATGGGAGAGCGTGAGGCAGGAGAGGAAGAAAGTGAGAGGCTTTATTGGATGAGGAAGAAAAGAGAAGGAATGTGAGAGGTATAAGAAGAAGCACCCAAATCGAAATAGATGAGCCTTTTCATATTTAAAAAGTTCCAGGAATGGTTGTGTCCCTTGGAACACTATATAAAGGGTCTGATTTGGAAAAAATTTCATAATACATCATTTCTTTCTTCCCTACTTCATATTCCACCATTATTCTACTTTAAATTTCAAGTTTCTACAATTATACTCTGACAATTTCAATACAAAATATATCATTCTCTTTCTATTCTCAATCTCTATCAAATACTCTCTGCTTGGAAGTGTTATTCAAGAGTTCTAGGACAAATGTAATCGAAAAGGAAAGGGTGTGTTCCTTGTAGCCCGTAAATCAAGGAAAGGGAGTGGTGTTAACCTTGTAGCCGTGAAATCAAGGGTGTTTAATCGGTGTTAACCTTATAGCCGTGAAATCAAGGGGTTTGTAATTGGATAGTGATATTAATAAAACTCTATGCAATCCAGCATTGCGTGGGACTGGACGTAGGAGTACTTCGAAGCAATATAAAATCCAGTGTGTTCTTTCCTTTTCTGCATTTTATTTCTGTTTATATCTGCATCTGTGATTGTTTCTGTTGTGATATTTATTCTGTGATTCATATAGTGTAACGACCCAGGATTTTAGGGCCAATTTAAAATTTTTATTTTAATGAATTTAAAGTATTTTAAATGATTGATTTATTTTAATCGAAGTTAAAACGAATAAATTTAATTTATATATAAAAGGAATTGAAAACAAGCGCTGCAGTTTGAAATTTTGACTTTAAACTTTGACTGAATGTACAGGATTCAAAATAAAACGAATTTTAGTGAAACCAAAGATATTTAAATCTGTTTAGGAATATCTTTCTAATGAATCTGAAAAATTGAAATTTCACTTTAAAACTTGTAAGTTATGTCAAAATTAAAATTTAGAAAAGTCGCTATGAAATGAATGAATATATATATAAAGGTCAGAATTGCCACTTTTTACATATGAAGGAATTGGAACTCGAAACCACTTCCATTGAGCTCAGAATTACGTTTCTGCATTGAAAAACAGTAAACACTTATATATTTTGAGTTACAGAAATTACTGTTTTCAAATTGTATTTTTAATATTAAATATATTCGCCCTGAAAATAACCATTTTTCAAAAAGGCTCAGAATTGAACGAAACGAATTTTGTTGTGATCGTATCGGCATAAGAAAGCCAAAAATAATTTTTCCGGATTTTTCTGACTTCGTATGTGGCCCCGGCAAAATTATATTTACGTTTGTATTTAAAATAAAAGGTTTATTTGAAAATAAAATAAAACCAGACTGTAACTTCAGAATTAGACCATGCGGATAGCGCCATCGCGTTCAGAAGGCGTGAAAACGTTAAGATCGACAGTCGTTGTGCGCGAATCGGAGACCGTATGAGAGAATTGTAATTTCTCGAATAAATTAATTAATTAATTAATTAATTAATAATTATTAAACCCTAACCATACCAGTATTTATACCCCTCCGTATACAGCTACAGTACCTTCTTCCTCTTCGTTCAAACACAGCCGCCGAACCCATTTACATCGAATTTTCAAACTCCATTATCTCACTCGTTTCTCGACGGAATTTAGCAAACTTTGGCACGTATCGAAGAGAAAATCGAGGCCTTCAATCTCCGACCAGTTTCACCCGTCCCCGTCCACCGTCGAAGCCGCCACGTCGCCAAGAACGTGCGCCGCACGCACCTGAACTGGGCCCCACCTCGTCCGTCGCACCCCCTCCGCCTCTGGCCGCCGATAGCCCTCTCCAAGCCGGTCGCTGTCCAACAAACGGCTCGCCAATCCGTCGATCGTAGCTCGCGAAAATCGAAGTTGAATTTCTGAACCAAATCTGAACTATAAAGGTAATTTTAATTTCAGATTTTGTAACGCTTTTAAGCGTGACAGAAGCAGTTGTTAAAAGTCTGGTTAATTAAAAACATTGATAACTTATTCGTTTGAACACCGATTCTGAAAATTTCAGATCCGACATGACCGTGAGGACGAGTAGTATTTGCTGAGACCGATTGGAGCCTTCTGAAAATTAATTTGGATTTATTATATTTATTATCCAAGCAAGGTGAGAATCCTTTATTTAAAAATTTTACATTAAAATAAACTATTCAGTATATGATGCGATTATAATATGATTCTGATCTGTTGTTGGTTATGATTTGGTGATGCCTTGTTATATGATTGAATGGCTAATATTAGATCCCTTGATTTCATGTTCATAGGTAAATAGAATTGACTATGTTAATGAACAAATTTGTTCAATATTTAATAGAAAATTATTCATGGTATGTTCATTGGCATTTTTGCCAATGTTTAAAATAGAAAATTATTCATGGTATGTTCATTGGCATTTTTGTCAATGTTTAAAAATAGAAAATTATTCATTGTATGTTCAATGACATTTGGTATGTATAAAATTGAATATGTCACCGTATGAAATGAACTATTTTTGTCATTATAAAATAGAATATGTCACTATATGTTTATGGACAAATTTGTGTCATTATAAAATGGGATTATACACCGTATGTTGATGGGCACTATTTTTGTTCATTATTAAAATAGAAATTGCCATAGTATGTTAATTGATAAATTTTGTCAATATTAAAATAGAAATTATTCACCGTATGTTAATGAGCAATCTTTGTTAATATAATGTCCACCGTATGAAATTAACATTTTTATTTAATGTTAATATAAAGAACGGTCACCTTATGATAATGACATTTGTGGAAAATGTTGAAAATGTTCATTGTATGATAATTAAAATTTTAATATACTAAAATAGAAAATGTTGAATTTGTTCATTGTATGTTAGAGTGACATTTTGTACATATTAATATAGAAAATGACTACGTATGATAATATAACTTTTTGTTATGTTAAAATATGAAAATATACATCGTATGAAATAAATGACATTTTTGTTATGATAAAAATATGAAAATATACACCGTATGATTCAATAACATTTTTGTTAATGTTACATAGAAAATACACTGTATGTTAAATCAGCATTTTTGTCATGTTATTAATATAAAAATGCACTGTATGTTAAACCAACGTTTTGTCATGTTAAAAATATATAAATTTGCGTTTTATGTAAACTAGCATTTTGGTTATGTTAAAAAAATAGAAAATGCATTGTAAGTAAAATAACATTTTTTGTTTAAGTGTTAAGAAATAAAAGAATTTTCATTTCATGAAAAATTAACATTTATTTTTAATGTTAATAAATATGAAATGTAAGGCATGTAAAATTAACATTTATTGTTAATGTTAATAAAAAGGAAAATGTATTGTAGGTTAAATTAACATTTTTTTTTTATGTTAATTAAAAATGAAATGAATGCATATTAAATTAACATTCATTTTTGTTATATAAAAAGAAAGGATGATTTAGCATTATTTTTAATGTTAAGATAAAAGTATTTTTGTCATTTTTATTTAATGTTTAACATATAAGAATGCATTGTATGTGAATGGTATTTTTGTCATTTTTATTTAATGTTATAAAAATATAAGTTTGCATTGTATGTTAAATAACATTTTTGGTCATGTTATAAAAATATAAGTTTGCATTGTATGTTAAATAACATTTTTGGGCATGTTATAAAAATATAAATTTGCATCGTATGATAAAATAGCATTTTGTAAAAAATGAAAATATTTACCGTATGATTGATTGATACTTATTTTGTTAAATATGAAAATGTCACCGTATGATTCATTAACATTATTTTTAATGTTATGTACTAAGAAAATGAACCGTATGAGATTAACATTCATTTGTGTTAATATTAGAATTATAGAAAATTTTCACCGTATGTTGAATGGAAAATTTTTGTTAATGTTATATAGAAAATTTCACCATATGATAATTTAACATTTTTGTCTATATTAAAAATATAGAAAATGCATTGTATGATTCATTAACATTTATTTCTAATGTTAATGGAATGGAAAATAAAAGAGAAAAACTCACTATATGGTTCATTAACATTTATTGTATGTAAATGTAACATTATTTTAAATGTTAATAAAAAGAGTATTTCTATCGAAGGAAGAGTACATTATTTTTAATGTTAAAAATAAGTAATTTACAATGCATGGGAAATCGACATTAGTTATAATGGTAATTTAAAGAGGATTAACTGTAGGAAAGAAATTACATTTTATTTATGCAATATATTATAAGAATAACACCATTGTATGATATTAACATTTTAATGTTAATGTTAAAAAGAAAATAACACTGTATGTAGTTAACATTATTTTTAATGTTAATATAAGAGAAAATTTCATCGTATGTCAAGTTAACATTTAATTTTAATGTTAACACATAAGAATTTATACCGTATGGTATTAACATTATTTTATAATGTATATAAAAAGAGAATTCACCCCGTAGTAAGGTTTAACATTATTTATAATGTTAAATAAAAGAAATGAAACTGTATGTAAGGTTTAACATTATTTATAATGTTAAATAAAAGAAATGAAACTGTATGTAAGGTTTAACATTATTTATAATGTTAAATAAAAGAAATGAAACTGTATGTAAGGTTTAACATTATTTATAATGTTAAATAAAAGAAATGAAACTGTATGTAAGGTTTAACATTATTTATAATGTAAATAAAAGAAATGAAACGTATGTAAGAATAACATTATTTATAATGTTAAATGAAAGGTAAGGAACTGTATTGAAACATTAACATTATTTATAATGTAGGTAAAAGGGAACTTACACCATAGGAAAGTGTTCATTATTCATAATGAAATTGGAAAAGAAATATATAAAGAAATGAATGGGATGGCACATTATAATTTACATTCTTAAATGAAAATTATAAAGTATAAAATAAATAATAATGAATTAAAAAGGGAAGAATTATCGTCTAATCCTAAACTACATTGTCATGTAAGTAGAAAGGTGAAAGTTAAGAGAAATGTAAGCTGCACGTAGGGACGATAAACTAAACGAATTATTTATATATATTTATATATATATATAATTATAATTAAACGAATTGAGCGCGGTAGTTCGCGTTTTGAAATCGAACTTTTAAACGAATATACCGGAAGATCCGACCGTCGGATTTTCCCAAAACTGAAACCGTTAGGACCGTCTTGGAAAAATCTTTCCAACGATATAAGCTACGCTAAAATCCAACGGTTAGATTTTGAGGAAAGTGAAAAACAAAATTGATTGAAAACAGCGCCAAGGTCGCCCTTGACCTGAAGCGTCGTTAAATAAGGAATTAATTATATTAAATAATTAAGGCAAGAATTAATCGTTATAAAATAAAATAACGATATGAAATTTGTTTTTCTCAAAATATATGAATGCGAGATTATTTGGAAAGTCCGGGTTAATCCCATTCCAAATGATCGTACGATTTCAAGAATTCAAGTATGAAGACGGCGTATGAAGACCGTAAATCTCCCCTCGAATGGACAACGATCAAGACTCTGAATTGGTTTGATCCCAATTCAAGGGTCGGGATAATTGCCCAAACGTACGTGTTGATTTCACGGGTTTGACCCTAGTTCAGACCTAGAGCATGGGTATAAATGGATAGTGTGTCTGACATCGTACCCCACAAAATATTATGTTGTTGATATTCAGTTAATATATAAACGATTGGTGGCAGAGAATTTATTCTCTACTTAACACCCGTTTATATAGTGACGGAAGATCAATAGTACGGTATGGAGTGACGGTGTGGCATACTAAGATGCAATGATCAGGGTTTCTTGTTGAAAAGCAGAACCTTGTGGTATGAAGAACATGACTTCACGAGCCTCACAAACCGGTAGAGTCTAAAAAGGGGGAAGGAAACGCAGGGAAAGTAGCACGTTTCTTTCTAGTTAGTAGTCATTTTACTTTTGGAGGATGATGAAATGAGGCGCCTCGGATAGGTCCTATAGGACCGGGGAACGTGTGCTTAGGAATTGCCAATCCTCTAAGCTGTATGTGAGGACCGGCCCTGCAGGATCCAAGGGTTAACTGCGGGTAATCCTGAGACGTTAACTAGAGCGTCACGAATCGGTAAGGAGTCCTCCCTATCCTGGACTCATGATGGAAACCCAAATTTCCAATACGACCCCAACGGATTTGATTGTATTACTAGTATGGAGGCATAATATATGGTACCTATGCTTCCTAGGATTAATACATTGCTTTGAATTGTTTTAAAACATATACACCCTAATAATAGTTTTAGTTTCGTATTTGGCGTATTTAGCATGTTTAACCACCATAAGGTAAAACTCTATCCTCTTGGTGTGCGTTGCATTGTGTGATGGGACCTGAGTCTTATGGTGGTTCCATTTTTCAAAAGACATTGCGTTTTGTTACGTTTTACTTATCTGTATTGACACTATAGTTATGCACGGCAATCCATTGGTACAACCCGTTCCGCGTTAGCGGCGTGGTCTTTGGATTTGCCTTATTAGTATAAGTTATTTAAGATTTCTCACACCAGTCCCACGACTGACCCATAGTTTGTTTCACCTTTTTGCAAACTTGGGTGCCCTCTCTTCTACACGGGCAACCAAGTAGACAGGTTCATTCTTTGCTTGGAGCTTTTCTTTGAAGCTGCTTATTTTCTCTCTCTTGGATTCTGCTTGGGAGAAGAGGTGATGACTTGGAGCTTGAAGACTTTTTGTTTCTATTGGCATCTATTCTTTTCTTTTTAGACATCAAACTTATTTCTTTTCTGCAAACTTGTTGTAATAGCTTAGATTCTGTTACTGGGGATTTTCTGTGATTGATGACATTATATTTTTCCGCTGCTATAATGTTATTACTCTATGAATCTCCTTTGCTATATTGTATCTGTGTTCTGTTTTATTGTATTTATGTTGTATTCCAAAAATGATTTCTCCTGCTTTCACTTGTGGAAGTTTGGGGTTATCACAGTTGGTATCAGAGCTTTGGTTTACAAAGCGGAGTACAACATATCTATAATAATTCGTTTACATAGAATCACTATATTCTATGGCGAACAGTTCATGAGATACATAATAGCCAGTCACTTTATCGTCATCTTTTCATTCATCCTTCGATCTTTTAGAATCACCTTTTCTGTTGTTTTGACTCTTTCCTTGATCATACGTTCGAAGAAGACTAAGAGAAGTGGCGATGCTCAATTGGCACATGTGTACGAAGGAGCGAAAGGACCAACTTCTTCGGTGGAAGGCCTGATGTTATAGGCGGTACTATTTCTGTTAAAACGTTTCAACATTCTCTGTGTTTATTCTTCCTCTTCTCCTCTTTTATTTTCTTTTTCCTTTTCGGGGACGAAAAGTTCTTAAGTGGGGGAGATTGTAACGACCCAAGATTTTAGGGCCAATTTAAAATTTTTATTTTAATGAATTTAAAGTATTTTAAATGATTGATTTATTTTAATCGAAGTTAAAACGAATAAATTTAATTTATATATAAAAGGAATTGAAAACAAGCGCTGCAGTTTGAAATTTTGACTTTAAACTTTGACTGAATGTACAGGATTCAAAATAAAACGAATTTTAGTGAAACCAAAGATATTTAAATCTGTTTAGGAATATCTTTCTAATGAATCTGAAAAATTGAAATTTCACTTTAAAACTTGTAAGTTATGTCAAAATTAAAATTTAGAAAAGTCGCTATGAAATGAATGAATATATATTTAAAGGTCAGAATTGCCACTTTTTACATACGAAGGAATTGGAACTCGAAACCACTTCCATTGAGCTCAGAATAACGTTTCTGCATTGAAAAACAGTAAACACTTATATATTTTGAGTTACAGAAATTACTGTTTTCAAATTGTATTTTTAATATTAAATATATTCGCCCTGAAAATAGCCATTTTTCAAAAAGGCTCAGAATTGAACGAAACGAATTTTGTTGTGATCGTATCGGCATAAGAAAGCCAAAAATATTTTTTCTGGATTTTTCTGACTTCGTATGTGGCCCCGGCAAAATTATATTTACGTTTGTATTTAAAATAAAAGGTTTATTTGAAAATAAAATAAAACCAGACTGTAACTTCAGAATTAGACCATGCGGATAGCGCCATCGCGTTCAGAAGGCGTGAAAACGTTAAGATCGACAGTCGTTGTGCGCGAATCGGAGACCGTATGAGAGAATTGTAATTTCTCGAATAAATTAATTAATTAATTAATTAATTAATAATTATTAAACCCTAACCATACCAGTATTTATACCCCTCCGTATACAGCTACAGTACCTTCTTCCTCTTCGTTCAAACACAGCCGCCGAACCCATTTACATCGAATTTTCAAACTCCATTATCTCACTCGTTTCTCGACGGAATTTAGCAAACTTTGGCACGTATCGAAGAGAAAATCGAGGCCTTCAATCTCCGACCAGTTTCACCCGTCCCCGTCCACCGTCGAAGCCGCCACGTCGCCAAGAACGTGCGCCGCACGCACCTGAACTGGGCCCCACCTCGTCCGTCGCACCCCCTCCGCCTCTGGCCGCCGATAGCCCTCTCCAAGCCGGTCGCTGTCCAACAAACGGCTCGCCAATCCGTCGATCGTAGCTCGCGAAAATCGAAGTTGAATTTCTGAACCAAATCTGAACTATAAAGGTAATTTTAATTTCAGATTTTGTAACGCTTTTAAGCGTGACAGAAGCAGTTGTTAAAAGTCTGGTTAATTAAAAACATTGATAACTTATTCGTTTGAACACCGATTCTGAAAATTTCAGATCCGACATGACCGTGAGGACGAGTAGTATTTGCTGAGACCGATTGGAGCCTTCTGAAAATTAATTTGGATTTATTATATTTATTATCCAAGCAAGGTGAGAATCCTTTATTTAAAAATTTTACATTAAAATAAACTATTCAGTATATGATGCGATTATAATATGATTCTGATCTGTTGTTGGTTATGATTTGGTAATGCCTTGTTATATGATTGAATGGCTAATATTAGATCCCTTGATTTCATGTTCATAGGTAAATAGAATTGACTATGTTAATGAACAAATTTGTTCAATATTTAATAGAAAATTATTCATGGTATGTTCATTGGCATTTTTGCCAATGTTTAAAATAGAAAATTATTCATGGTATGTTCATTGTAACACCCCGCCTCCGCTAGGGTCACTCACAAAGGAATGCACTAGCTTTAGAGGGGAATTATTGGTAAACATGCACAGAAATATCACAAGACAGAACATATAAAATAGCGGAAGTAAAAGCAAACTTTCATAACGTTAATATTAAGGTCTAAAGCCTTTTACATCAGAGTACATCAAAACCTGTCTTGCAATAGTAAAGAAGCATAAAAACTTTTTCATAAATTATTCCCCAAGTAAAACAGTAAAGTAGCCATAGCCAAGAAAAGTCCAAGCCATACATGATGGCCTTCAAGCAGAAGAAGTCTGAACTAACAACAGTATTTCCTCCCTGTAACCTGGGGGGGAAACGGAAGACAAGAAGCGAAAGAAAACGGGGTCAGTCATAAAGACTGGTAAGCCCTATCTACTATCAGCATATAAACTAGTAAAGTTAACTGGCATGAGGAACTGAGATGAACATAAGGATAATAGTATACTGGCATGATGAAATAACTAACAAGATAGATCAACTAAACCAAGAAAGCCGGATGAACTACTGTACCCAGAAAAAACTAAGGTGTCATGATAAATTATGATGTCGAGATAAAACAAGGTATCACATCGTCAGGTTTCTATCAAGTATAACGTCCCATGGTATCTATCCGGTATATACTCTGCACCTACTGTACTAGTATCCCAACCGTATCATGTGTTAACCATGAAAGTCCCTTACTTAACGTCATGTAATGGTCCATGTCAACCCAATATATAGCATATATTGGTTACTCAATTCGTATGTTTCTTTCCATGTGTATGTTCAGTCCTTTGCCGTAGACCGTACGGGCTTTCTTATGTAATTCTGTACTACTCCAACGTAGTTCCATTTCCCTTGAACTCGTTTTGGACTGTCACCCTAGATCTAGCTAGGCTCTCTCAACATGAATCATCGTTTGTACAACTAGGACTTATGCCACCTAGGACCACTAGGGATTACGCTTACCTATTGCACGTTTTCGTATTTCGGTTTTGGTTCAGCCACCTAGGGCCACTAGGGATTACGCTAACCGTCAACCGCGCCCTTTTTCCCACGCATTCATCGTGAATCGTTTTTCCATGACTGTATGCACATGTATCACATCGTGCCATCCGAGTCCTGTCACAGGGCAAATCAAGAAATACAGGACTCGGTCGGGAGCTTTCAATTTATCTGCCGATGCAGATACTAAGGTCTGTTTTTCTACACGTGGCTATGGTCCCACGAGACCCCTCCCTCAACTAGTGAAAGGCAACACAAGAGAAAATCTTGTATGAGAACTACACTCCGGCCAGCCCACATCCTACGGCCTACCTCACCCATAATTAGATAGCAATTATGGTCTGTTGGGTGTTCCCTGCCTTTCCGTACGTACACGCTTGACTCAAAATGGTAGATGATCGACGAACTTGCTATCTAGGGCACTATCATGTATTCGTCGACTCACTGCTATCCATCCCAGTCTTTAGGTCGCTCGTATAGCAACCAAGGCATACTCTTGGTTCTTCTAACGCAGACCTTAACCTCTTGTGAGCCCAGGATGATCATCTGCGACCTCACAGAGGGATACCAAGAATATCCTCACGTTCCCCGAAGCCGCTGCTTCGTTACCCAGTTCGCTGGAGCCTTTATCTAAATCAGATAGCCTGCTCCTACACGTATACTTAAACGATGACCTACCGTATCGGGTTACTCATCTATCTAAGAAGTGGTCCAAATTTCCTTGACTAAGAATTATTACTTAGTTTCCCTTAACTAAGGTTTACCACTTAGCCTTATTTCCATTATCCTTGTTAACTATGGTTATTTACCTAATCCTCCGAATTAGGGTTTATCTAATGGGTTAAGTGTCACTTAAGTTCACAACTTAACCCGTCTACAAAACATGTCGAAACTGGCTAAGTATCCAAGTCCAAGACTTAACCCTACAGACCATGTGTCAAGTTGGTTAAGTATATCAAGCAATCCATGACTTAACCTCGTCTAATTATCATTTTAGATTGGTTAAGTATATATTAATTTGACCCTATCAAATTACCGAGTCAAATCGGTCAAGCGTATTCGAAACGATTCGTGACTTAGCCTTATCATGTTTTCATGTTAAGTTGGTTAAGTATTGATTAACTTAACCACATCAAATTATCGAGTTGGATTAGTTAAGTGTAGGTTAACTTAACCCCCGTCCAATTACCATGTTTACATTAGTTAAGTCTAAGTTGACCTAACCCCACCCATTGACTGTATTATACGGTTAAGTGTCATTAAGGAAACTTACTTAACCTTATCAAGTTATCGTGTTGGATTGATTAAGTGTTGGTTAACTTAATCCCGTCCACTAGTCGTATAAAAATGGTCAAATGTCCTTAGGCAAATCAAGTTACTTAACCTACCCAAGCTTGTCATGTTTTGTTAAGTATCATTAGCCTAATCAAATTACTTAACCCATTTGTCCATGTCATATTTGGTTAAGCGTCATTAATCAAATTAACTTAACCCTATTATGTGGCATTAATTATTTAATGCACCCCAACCTCTCACATTAGACTTTGTTGTGGTTACTAGTTAAGCCGGGCGGGTCCGGGTAGCTTTACACCACAACCTAGTCTAACCTCGGGTTCAAGCACAACATGACCAACTTCTCACATTGGGTCCTATTGTTTGCAACTACTAGTTAGGCCGGTCGGGTCCGGGTAGTTTTATGTTGCAAACTCAACCCAACCTCGAGTTGGTCATTTTCATGTTTAGTCTAGTGTCAAATTACACTTACAACCCATACATGTCTAGTTTTCATGTTCCATATTCATAGCCAAAATTACATGTTGCCATGTTTGTATAAATTAACCCAAATCATATTTCATGTCATTAAAATTTACCCATAACATAACCCCAACGCTTTTAAACTCGCATATACGTTCGCAACAACGTAATGGATTAAAAGAAGAGACTTGGCAAAGGTAAGACAAAAGGGGTATTAAGCCACAAGTTAATCATGGTGGAAAATGAGGCACAATTGTGTTCATTAACTTGCATATGACATTTTTTAGCCTCAAAAGCATGCATAAACCCAAACTTGGCACATAGGTGAATCATGGTGATAAATGACATGGAATGATGACAAGTAACTCGCATATAACATCATATAAGGGTTATGACTTCATATGCAAGTTGACATAAAGGTTATGAAGGTTCTCATGTTGCATAATGCAACATTTCAACATAAAGGTCAAAGCTTTATACCCAAGAGTCATATAAGATAGTCCCACAAGCATAGAAAAAGGGTTATGCAAGTCTCTATGTTGCATTCATGCAATATTCCCGACAAAGGTCCTATCTTTCCAACCCAAAAGTCATGGAAAAGGTCTCATAATCACAAACCCACAAAGTCATGCTAAGATCTATGCATAAACATGCACCTAGGTTCAATCTCAACTTGCAACATGAACATTTAACTTTATAGTTAATATCTAAGAGTAGGAGAGGGCTTACATTGCTATGAAGGCACAAATCGATTTAAAATAAAGATTGAGACGAAGCCTATGCATGCCATAACCCAAAAACCCCCAAATCAACAAGCTCCAACAAAACCCATGAGCAAAATCCATAAAAATCCCATTTTAATGAACAAAGATCCAAGCTTTGGCCTTGAAATCGACTTGAGAAGCTCTCATATGGAGGTAGAAGCTCTCATACACTCACATAAACATGAAATCCCTCATAGAAATGAAGATACAATTTTATGACAAGAGGGTGGAGGCTAGCGTTTGAGTGGAGGCCATGATCACTTGAAATTTTGGCATAGTTTAGTTGTAGGATAGATTTATGAGAGTGTATGAGAGGGTTAGGGGTCTTTTTATAGAGTTTAGGGTAGTTTTAGGCCATTAGATTAACCCTAGGATAGATCTTGGCCATCCAAAGCATGTCTTGGAGAAGAAGTCAAGTTCTAAAAATGGAGTGGTGTCCTAAAAAATGGAGTGGTGTTGACTTTGACTTTTTTGAATCTATTTCCGTTTTTGAATTTTCATGAAACTTTGCGAGGCCGTATCTCGGTCATACGGACTCCGATTTACGAAATTTCGGACTCTATTTCGCGTATTTTTCCGAGACGAACGCAACGGCGCAACCCGTTTTATCTGATTCAGATGTTAACATTTAATTCTGCCTTGATTCTTGTCTTAACACGTTGTTAAAATTCGGGTTGTTACATTCATTGGCATTTTTGTCAATGTTTAAAAATAGAAAATTATTCATTGTATGTTCAATGACATTTGGTATGTATAAAATTGAATATGTCACCGTATGAAATGAACTATTTTTGTCATTATAAAATAGAATATGTCACTATATGTTTATGGACAAATTTGTGTCATTATAAAATGGGATTATACACCGTATGTTGATGGGCACTATTTTTGTTCATTATTAAAATAGAAATTGCCATAGTATGTTAATTGATAAATTTTGTCAATATTAAAATAGAAATTATTCACCGTATGTTAATGAGCAATCTTTGTTAATATAATGTCCACCGTATGAAATTAACATTTTTATTTAATGTTAATATAAAGAACGGTCACCTTATGATAATGACATTTGTGGAAAATGTTGAAAATGTTCATTGTATATAATTAAAATTTTAATATACTAAAATAGAAAATGTTGAATTTGTTCATTGTATGTTAGAGTGACATTTTGTACATATTAATATAGAAAATGACTTCGTATGATAATATAACTTTTTGTTATGTTAAAATATGAAAATATACATCGTATGAAATAAATGACATTTTTGTTATGATAAAAATATGAAAATATACACCGTATGATTCAATAACATTTTTGTTAATGTTACATAGAAAATACACTGTATGTTAAATCAGCATTTTTGTCATGTTATTAATATAAAAATGCACTGTATGTTAAACCAGCGTTTTGTCATGTTAAAAATATATAAATTTGCATTTTATGTAAACTAGCATTTTGGTTATGTTAAAAAAATAGAAAATGCATTGTAAGTAAAATAACATTTTTTGTTTAAGTGTTAAGAAATAAAAGAATTTTCATTTCATGAAAAATTAACATTTATTTTTAATGTTAATAAATATGAAATGTAAGGCATGTAAAATTAACATTTATTGTTAATGTTAATAAAAAGGAAAATGTATTGTAGGTTAAATTAACATTTATTTTTTTTATGTTAATTAAAAATGAAATGAATGCATATTAAATTAACATTCATTTTTGTTATATAAAAAGAAAGGATGATTTAGCATTATTTTTAATGTTAAGATAAAAGTATTTTTGTCATTTTTATTTAATGTTTAACATATAAGAATGCATTGTATGTGAATGGTATTTTTGTCATTTTTATTTAATGTTATAAAAATATAAGTTTGCGTTGTATGTTAAATAACATTTTTGGTCATGTTATAAAAATATAAGTTTGCATTGTATGTTAAATAACATTTTTGGGCATGTTATAAAAATATAAATTTGCATCGTATGATAAAATAGCATTTTGTAAAAAATGAAAATATTTACCGTATGATTGATTGATACTTATTTTGTTAAATATGAAAATGTCACCGTATGATTCATTAACATTATTTTTAATGTTATGTACTAAGAAAATGAACCGTATGAGATTAACATTCATTTGTGTTAATATTAGAATTATAGAAAATTTTCACCGTATGTTGAATGGAAATTTTTTGTTAATGTTATATAGAAAATTTCACCATATGATAATTTAACATTTTTGTCTATATTAAAAATATAGAAAATGCATTGTATGATTCATTAACATTTATTTCTAATGTTAATGGAATGGAAAATAAAAGAGAAAAACTCACTATATGGTTCATTAACATTTATTGTATGTAAATGTAACATTATTTTAAATGTTAATAAAAAGAGTATTTCTATCGAAGGAAGAGTACATTATTTTTAATGTTAAAAATAAGTAATTTACAATGCATGGGAAATCGACATTAGTTATAATGGTAATTTAAAGAGGATTAACTGTAGGAAAGAGATTACATTTTATTTATGCAATATATTATAAGAATAACACCATTGTATGATATTAACATTTTAATGTTAATGTTAAAAAGAAAATAACACTGTATGTAGTTAACATTATTTTTAATGTTAATATAAGAGAAAATTTCATCGTATGTCAAGTTAACATTTAATTTTAATGTTAACACATAAGAATTTATACCGTATGGTATTAACATTATTTTATAATGTATATAAAAAGAGAATTCACCCCGTAGTAAGGTTTAACATTATTTATAATGTTAAATAAAAGAAATGAAACTGTATGTAAGGTTTAACATTATTTATAATGTTAAATAAAAGAAATGAAACTGTATGTAAGGTTTAACATTATTTATAATGTTAAATAAAAGAAATGAAACTGTATGTAAGGTTTAACATTATTTATAATGTTAAATAAAAGAAATGAAACTGTATGTAAGGTTTAACATTATTTATAATGTAAATAAAAGAAATGAAACGTATGTAAGAATAACATTATTTATAATGTTAAATGAAAGGTAAGGAACTGTATTGAAACATTAACATTATTTATAATGTAGGTAAAAGGGAACTTACACCATAGGAAAGTGTTCATTATTCATAATGAAATTGGAAAAGAAATATATAAAGAAATGAATGGGATGGCACATTATAATTTACATTCTTAAATGAAAATTATAAAGTATAAAATAAATAATAATGAATTAAAAAGGGAAGAATTATCGTCTAATCCTAAACTACATTGTCATGTAAGTAGAAAGGTGAAAGTTAAGAGAAATGTAAGCTGCACGTAGGGACGATAAACTAAACGAATTATTTATATATATTTATATATATATATATATATATAATTATAATTAAACGAATTGAGCGCGGTAGTTCGCGTTTTGAAATCGAACTTTTAAACGAATATACCGGAAGATCCGACCGTCGGATTTTCCCAAAACTGAAACTGTTAGGACCGTCTTGGAAAAATCTTTCCAACGATATAAGGTACGCTAAAATCCAACGGTTAGATTTTGAGGAAAGTGAAAAACAAAATTGATTGAAAACAGCGCCAAGGTCGCCCTTGACCTGAAGCGTCGTTAAATAAGGAATTAATTATATTAAATAATTAAGGCAAGAATTAATCGTTATAAAATAAAATAACGATATGAAATATGTTTTTCTCAAAATATATGAATGCGAGATTATTTGGAAAGTCCGGGTTAATCCCATTCCAAATGATCGTACGATTTCAAGAATTCAAGTATGAAGACGGCGTATGAAGACCGTAAATCTCCCCTCGAATGGACAACGATCAAGACTCTGAATTGGTTTGATCCCAATTCAAGGGTCGGGATAATTGCCCAAACGTACGTGTTGATTTCACGGGTTTGACCCTAGTTCAGACCTAGAGCATGGGTATAAATGGATAGTGTGTCTGACATCGTACCCCACAAAATATTATGTTGTTGATATTCAGTTAATATAGAAACGATTGGTGGCAGAGAATTTATTCTCTACTTAACACCCGTTTATATAGTGACGGAAGATCAATAGTACGGTATGGAGTGACGGTGTGGCATACTAAGATGCAATGATCAGGGTTTCTTGTTGAAAAGCAGAACCTTGTGGTATGAAGAACATGACTTCACGAGCCTCACAAACCGGTAGAGTCTAAAAAGGGGGAAGGGAACGCAGGGAAAGTAGCACGTTTCTTTCTAGTTAGTAGTCATTTTACTTTTGGAGGATGATGAAATGAGGCGCCTCGGATAGGTCCTATAGGACCGGGGAACGTGTGCTTAGGAATTGCCAATCCTCTAAGCTGTATGTGAGGACCGGCCCTGTAGGATCCAAGGGTTAACTGCGGGTAATCCTGAGACGTTAACTAGAGCGTCTCGAATCGGTAAGGAGTCCTCCCTAGCCTGGACTCATGATGGAAACCCAAATTTCCAATACGACCCCAACGGATTTGATTGTATTACTAGTATGGAGGCATAATATATGGTACCTATGCTTCCTAGGATTAATACATTGCTTTGAATTGTTTTAAAACATATACACCCTAATAATAGTTTTAGTTTCGTATTTGGCGTATTTAGCATGTTTAACCACCATAAGGTAAAACTCTATCCTCTTGGTGTGCGTTGCATTGTGTGATGGGACCTGAGTCTTATGGTGGTTCCATTTTTCAAAAGACATTGCGTTTTGTTACGTTTTACTTATCTGTATTGACACTATAGTTATGCACAGCAATCCATTGGTACAACCCGTTCCGCGTTAGCGGCGTGGTCTTTGGATTTGCCTTATTAGTATAAGTTATTTAAGATTTCTCACACCAGTCCCACGACTGACCCATAGTTTGTTTCACCTTTTTGCAAACTTGGGTGCCCTCTCTTCTACACGGGCAGCCAAGTAGACAGGTTCATTCTTTGCTTGGAGCTTTTCTTTGAAGCTGCTTATTTTCTCTCTCTTGGATTCTGCTTGGGAGAAGAGGTGATGACTTGGAGCTTGAAGACTTTTTGTTTCTATTGGCATCTATTCTTTTCTTTTTAGACATCAAACTTATTTCTTTTCTGCAAACTTGTTGTAATAGCTTAGATTCTGTTACTGGGGATTTTCTGTGATTGATGACATTATATTTTTCCGCTGCTATAATGTTATTACTCTATGAATCTCCTTTGCTATATTGTATCTGTGTTCTGTTTTATTGTATTTATGTTGTATTCCAAAAATGATTTCTCCTGCTTTCACTTGTGGAAGTTTGGGGTTATCACATATAGTTTTTTGAGTAATCGTTAATTGTTTAAGATTTCTATAAGTTCTTTAAAACACTATTCACCCCCTCTAGTGTTAGGCTTTCCTTAAGATTTGTGATTCTCATCCCTAACAATTGGTATTAGAGCTGGTTAGAGAACGTGATAGGGGGTTCAAACTCGGTTGTTTCGTGGTGGTTGAGTCGCGAGGCTAGCTGTGAAGTCAGTTCTGAGGTACCATTGTTATGCCACGATGGCAGGTTAGGCCACTGGTTGTTGATGGCCCATAACAATTGATATCAGAGCACAGGTTTCCAAAATTTCATCATCTGAATTTTGGAAATATTAAATGGCAGTGAAATTACTAGTAATAACAGTTCATTTGTAGAGGGTCAGTCCACCGTTAGACCACTACTATTTAATGGTAGTAATTATTCTTATTGGGCATGTAGGAATGAAAATATATTTGCAATCTATAGGATTAAACACATGGAATATCACACAAACTGAATATGTTGAACCTACTACCAATTTTGCACAATGGACTAATGAACAAAAGGCTGCTGCACAAAATTTTAGGAAATCGTGCATTCGTTAATGGCTTTGGAAAAAATTTATTCTGAAGAAGATCAAGTCAGAAAAATCCTCAATTATCTAACTCCAGAATGGGATCAGAAAAACACTAGTAATTGAAGAGGCCAATAATATTAGTGAAATGAAGATTGAGGAGTTAATAGGGAATTTGATTTCGTTCGAAGTACAATTTCAGAAAAGAAAGGTGAATAAGTCGACAGAAAAAAATCTATAGAATTCAAAGAAATAATTGACGGTTCTGATTCAAGCAGTGAGGATGATGAAGAAATTGCCTTAATGACAAGGAATTTTAGAAAATTTCTTAAATATAAAAGGAGAAATAACTTTCAGAGAAATAATCAAGGAAGTTAGGGAAAAAATGACGATAGATGCTACAATTGCAACAAACCAGGTTATATAAAAAGAATGTGTCTATATCCAGATAAATCAAGCCAACAAACAAACGACAATTCATCAAAAAAAAGAATACACAACAACTGTAGATGATTCAGATTGATCATCAAGTGATGAAAAGCTAGAAATCGGAAATTCGAATATGTGCTTCACAACGATTCAGGATTCGGAAAATATCGAAGGAATGGATCTAAAAACCAGGTATGCCTTAATTAATAAATTTTGATTGAAATGGTTGAATGGATGCTTGCTTCGTTTGAAATTTCAAATTTGAAAATTGAAATTCAAAATAATAATAATTACTTTTACAATATTTTTTAAGATTAATATCATATTAAGAAATAATTAAACAGAGAATACAGAATATTAAATAATATAAACAAATTCAACAAGAAACTTGGATTTTTGAATGGTCACATATATGTCGACATACATGAGTGTACGTGTCGACATATACACCAGAAATTGAAATTCAAATTTTGAATTTCAAAAGTTTAAACTTTCAAATTTCCCTCCATCTTTTCACCAACTCCCAATGTCTAAAAAGATGTCCTCGAAAGATGTGTCCATTTTCCCTCTATTTAATCATCAATTCAATACTATTCTTTCTACCTTCCATTCAAAATTCAAAGCTATTTTTTCATCCTATGCTCTTCAAAACTATTCTCTAATGGCTTCCTCAAGTAATCCTAAGACCATGAGACTAACTAACACTCTCAAAGGTTATCTCTACAACAACCCGAAGGCTATTCAAGCGTACATTGATTATGTTACGAATGGAAAAGTCAATACGGGAACATTCGCTATCTTTGAAGATTTTTCTTCCTATGATATTCCTACTCTTTTTCATCAAAATGAAGTTTTAAGTTTAATTGATTCTCGGGATAACGATGAAGTATGTTATTCAAAATGTTTTATGCGAATTTAAATCATGGATTTTTCGAAGGAAATGAAAAACAAGTATAAATACTTGCATCTTTCTTATAATCCCATGATGTGGGACTATTCACAAATAGGAGGCATGTAACAGCCCGCATTTTACGTATCGGAAGATCGTAAAATATTTTTATTTTATTTCCTGAGGGTTGGATCATTCTCATCTTTTGGTATGTTGCTTATGGGGATGTGTGACATGTCCATAATTTTTACCGATTTTGTTTGTGACCATTTTGCCCCTGTCAGTCTTGTACTGGGCATAACTTTTGACTCAGGTCGAATCAGAGGGTGAGGCCTGTGCCATTGGAAAGGAATTGATGATTCCCTTTCCGTAGAGTGGTTACATTAAGGATTTGGTTCAGCGGTTTGGGAGAAATCGCTGTTTTAAGGTTTTTCAGTTGGCTGTTCAGGTTTTGGAAGGCTAATGGGCTGATTTGGAGAAGGCCCATTAGAGGGTGGGTGGAGACTATAAATAGGGGGTAAGGGGTATGGAGAAAGGTTGGCATTTTCCATTCTCTTATGGGGAGGCTTTGATCTCCTTCTTCCTCTAACATCTTTCCACCATTAAAATTCCAAAATCCAAGGAGGGAAATCGAAGATCTACACCATAAGAGGCTAGATCTACATCGTCTCAAGGGAGAATTCATCGGATTGAAGAGTTTGATTCGAAGTGTTCGCTGTCCGGATTGCGTTTTCATTGCTTTTGCTTAGATTTGGATAATTGGTGAGTGATTTACATCTCTCATTCGGATTCATGCAAGTATATGGGTTTTAGGATGTTAATTTCATCATTTCCATGTTATTTTCCTTAGATCCACATCATGCTAAGTCCATTTTATATATGAATCACCTTAGGATCTGATCTAGATAATTTAAATGGTTAATTTTATGATTTTTCTCAAGATTCTGCAAGTTAGATCCGTTTTTATGTTCATATGATTCACTTATCATGTTTTGGGAAATTTATGTGTTTTGATGGAAATTGTTAGATTGATGATATTGTTGGTTGCATAACATGTTTGTGATTGCGTTTGGATGAATCGGATAAGCTGGTTTCGTCGGATTCGTCGTTTGGCGAAGTTTTGGTCGAAATCGGAGTCGAATTGGAGATGTGCAGGTTTCTGGTCGTCCTGGAGTTGGTCGGGTCGGTCTGGAATGAGGTGGTCGGTCATAGTATGGCTTGGGAAGCAAGTCAGGGAGCTGGTCGGTTTAAGCTGGTCGGTCCAGAAGGAGAAGAAGTGTTTCTGGTCGGTTTCAGATGGTGGCATTCTGGTCGGTTTCAGATGGTGGCATTCTGGTCGGTTTCAGATGGTGGCATTCTGGTTGGTTTTTACTGGAAGCAAATCCTGGTCGCTCTGAAGGAGCTGGTCGGTCGGGTGGAGCAAAATCTGGTCGATCTTGACGGGGTCGATCCAAAGCTGGTCGGTCCCAAGGAGGTCGAGTCGATCCAAAGCTGCAAGGAGGTCGAGTCGATCCAAAGCTGCATGGAGGCGGGTCGTTCTGGAGCAAGGCTGGTCGGTTTTTGGCGGGTCATTCTGGAGCAAGGCTGGTCGGTTTTTGGCGGGTCTTTCTGGTTGGGGAAAGGCCTAGTGTCAAGGTTGGACATTGCCAAGGTTGGGCATATGGAGTTCATCCTAGAACTGGGGTTATCATTAGCCCTTGACATATGGCAAGGTTGGCCGTCATACGATAATGATGGTTTCGAAGCAGGATTGGCAGTGATAGCCAGAGTCAGTCATGGATGATTAGTTGTTCTGTTTGTACTATCTCACATAGATTATCCAAAGTCGAGGGAGACGTTCTTTGAGTGCTTAAGTGATATTGGTCTAGGCCTCTGGCGAGAGTACTTGAGGAATGTTAAACTCGATTAGGGTTGTCTGCGTGAGACTTATCTGGATGTCATGTGTGTTCTCTATGATTGAATGGGTGTTCTGGTTTCTATGGATGAATGGTTGAAATGCTTGGTGTAAAGGCTATCACTGTCCGATGTGGGGAAGATAAGGTTGAGTTCTTCTCTGGTAATGTGGGTAGATAAGTTTTTCATTTACCCATTCTCATATGCTTTCTTGTTGAAGTTTGTTAGCTGTATTATCGCTCACTAAGACTATTGTCTAACTCAAGGTTTTATGTCTCCTCTTATTACCTTGGGCTGTTCATCCGGTTGTGGATGGGCAGACTAAGTAGCAGGTTACAGGTAATGGAGCTTAGTGATACGAGGAAGCTGAGCGATGACGAGCAGGAGGCTGGCGTACTAGTTTTATTCTATCTAGTATTTCTGTTTCCGCTGTTTGAGTTGCTTGAGAGTTGTAGTGAGGCCTTATGTACAAACTTGGATATCAGTTGGATAATCTTTCTGGATGTTGAAAGAGTTTCAAAAGTTTTCTATATGATACCTCATTACTATCACCTGTTGTATATATTCTATTATATTTTATCCTTGCGCTGTGAGTTCTACGACAGGTTTTGATGTGTTCACTTACTATGATGATCGTCCATAGCAGCCTGGCACTCCTTTCAGCGCATTATTCCTCTTGTTTAGTGCGGGGGTTATGGGCGGCCGTCACATTTGGTATCAGAGCTCTGGTCAACGATTTTGGCCAAAGTTCAAAGACGTAATTGCGTATGAGGGACGTATTTGTAGATTTCAGTTGGATGTTACTATATATATTAGCATATATAGTAGTAGCGGTTGTATTCTTTTAGCAGTTTTCTTGGAAGTGGCTAACTATTCTAAATTTCAGATTTAGAATGAGTAGACGACCATCAAGGCACGCTGCTAGGAGAGCTAATACTGGAGGGGGAAATGGTGGTGAGCCAGATTACCCGACCATGTTTGAAGCCATGGTAGAAGCAATTATGCGAAGGGTACCCGCTCCAGTGGCGGCCATGGTAGATGTAGGGGTGCGAGTTCCTAGAATAGATTTTGCAAAGATGTGCAAGGACTTTATATCTCTAGGAGGGAAACCATTCAAGGGAACTGAACTAGCTGAAGAGGTTCAGAGGTGGATGGATTCATGTGTTCGAATCTTTGGAGACTTGGGTATTGAAGATGCAATGAAGAGAAAGCTTGCATCAAGGCAGCTGCAAAGCAGGGCCATGGAATGGTGGAATTCTGTTATACTCGAGACTCCAGAAGAGGAGATTTCATGGGAGCAATTCCAAGCTAAGTTTGAAGCAAAGTTTATCTCCACTGCTCAAAAGTCAGTTCTCTTCAAGAAGTTCATAGAGTTGAAGCAGAATGGCAGATCAGTTCTTGACTATATTTCTGATTTTGAGGCTTTGTCTAGATATGATCATTCATACATTGATACGCCCTATCAGAAGAACGAGAAGTTTGTCTTGGGTTTGGATGCACATATTGGGAAGCCACTTGTGGACCATCTTGATGATTCATTTGAAAAGATTGTGGAAAAAGCTATTCGCCATGAGAGCTTGTTTCCCAAGGAAGCAAATGTTGTCGCTGCAACCAAGGAAGCTCAGAAACCACAGCAGAGTGGTAATAAAAAGAGGAAGCAGCAACAACAGAAAGGAAAGGATGGCCAAAAGAAACCCAAGAGTGAGGCAGTTTGCTTTAACTGCCAACAGAAGGGACATTATTCGAATGAGTGTAAGAATCCCAAAGCTGAGAAGAAGTGCTTCAAGTGTGGAAAGCCTGGGCATGAGAAGAAAGATTGTCCGGAATCAGCTAAGGGTAAGCAGATTGTTAAGGCATATGCTTTGGATGCTGTGCCATCTTCTTCAAGAGCTCCTACTGCAGAGGAGAAGGGAAAGGGTGTCATGGTGCAAGGTAATTTTTCCGTTCACAGTGTTTCAGTTCGAGTGTTGTTTGATACTGGAGCATCACATTCATTCATCTGCAATGAGCTTGTGTGTCGCTTGGGTTTGGAACCCGAGATTTGTGATAGACCATTGATCGTGACTAATCCAGTTGGGGGTTCGTCCAGTTTTTGCATGATTTGCCGTGGTCTAGTATTATCGAGTCATGGTTGCTCTTTTATGTGTGATTGCTTTGTTCTTAATTTCGCTGGGTATGGGATCATCTTGGGCATGGATTGGCTCAAGAAGTATGCGGCAAGGGTGAATTGCGAGAAGCTAGAGGTGAGGGTCGGGGATGTGGAAGGGCGAAAGGTGTTGATTAGACGTAAGCGCGAAGACGGGGTCTTCGTGAGTTATCTATATTTGCTTGGGATTCCACAGGAAGACCTATCATCAGTGCTGATCGCTAATGAGTATGTAGATGTCTTTGACGAGGTCAAAGGGTTGCTGCCGCATCGCGAGATCGAGTTCAGGATCGATTTGGTCGAGTGTGTGAGACCAATTGTTATGCCACTTAGGCGGATGGCGCCTAAGGAACAGAGAGAGTTGGAGGTGCAAGTTAGAGACCTTTTGGGAAAAGGTTTCATTCGGAGGAGTGTTTCCGAGTGGGGTGCACCAGTCGTGTTTGCAACTAAAGCAGATGGCTCGTTAAGGTTGTGTGTGGACTATCGTGAGATGAACAAGGTGACTAAGAAGAACAAGTATCCGTTGCCAAGGATTGATGACTTGTTCGATCAGCTTCACGAAGCCAAAGTGTTTTCTCAGATGGATTTGGCAACGGGATTTCACCAGTTGAGAGTAGCTAAGGATAGTGTGCCAAAGACTGCTTTTAGGACACCGTCCGGATTTTTCGATTGGTTGGTGATGCCATTCGGGTTGACTAACGCGCCAGCGTATTTTGTGGATCTTATGAATAGAGTGTTCAGAGATCAGTTGAATAAGTTCGTGCTTGTGTTCGTGGATGATATACTGGTTTACTCCATAAATGTGGAAGAACATAAGACGCACTTGAGAGTTATGTTAGAGATCTTGCGAAAGCATCAGCTTAAAGCTAAGTTCTCAAAGTGTCACTTCTGGAAGGATGAAGTGAGGTTCTTAGGTCATGTTGTTTCTGGAAAAGGTATAGCGGTTGACCCCGCTAAAGTTGCAGCAATCCAGGACTGGGATAGACCTAAGAATGCAACGGATGTTCGGAGTTTCCTTGGATTGGCTGGTTATTACCGAAGGTTTATCAAGGATTTCTCTAAGATGGCTGCACCATTAACAGGATTGACGAAGAAGAACCAAGTGTTCGCATGGGATGCGAAGTGTGAACAAGCGTTCGAAATCTTGAAGGAGAGATTGACGAGTGCACCTGTGTTGACCATTCCAAGTGGGAATGAAGAGATGGTGGTATATACTGATGCATGTGGTACTGGACTTGGAGCAGTGCTAATGCAGAAGGATAAAGTAGTGGCTTACACAAGTCGACAGCTAAAGCCACATGAGAGAAACTATCCAACTCATGATTTGGAGTTGGCAGCGATTGTGTTTGCTCTGAAGATGTGGAGACATTACCTGTTGGGAGTACGATTCGAGTTGTTTACGGATCACAAGTCGTTGAAGTATCTTTTCTCCCAAAAGGATTTGAATCTTCGGCAGCAACGATGGTTAGAGTTTCTGGCATCATATGATTTTGGGATAGCCTATACTCCTGGCAAAGGCATTGCAGTTGCAGATGCATTGAGTCGAAGACACGCAAGTTTGGGAGCGATGTTTTCAGAATGGAAGGGCCTCGAGTATTTGGCAAGGTTCGATTTCAGGCCAAGGTGTGAGTTGGAACCTGAAATATTGGCAAGCTTGTCGATAAGGCCTACTCTTATCGAAAGGATTGGCGAGGGCCAAAAGAAAGATGCGAAGCTTGTCGAGTCCATTCAGAAACTGAAACCAGAGGATAAGGAGTTCGAGGTCGACCGAGAAGGCTGGCTTCGAAAGCAAGGACGATTAGTTGTTCCTGATGTCGACGGATTGAGGGATGAGGTTCTGAGAGAATGTCATCACTCGAAGCTAACGATTCATCCCGGTGGTAATAAAATGTATTAGGACATGAAGCGAGTCTACTACTGGGAAGGGATGAAAAGAGATATTGGAAAATTCATTTCAAAGTGTATGAACTGTCAGTTAGTGAAAGCTGAACAGAAGAAGCCGAGTGGTTTACTTCAGCCATTAGAGGTTCCTACGTGGAAGTGGGAGCAGATATCGATGGATTTTATCGATGGACTACCTAGAACTAGGGCAGGGAATGAAGGGATTTGGGTTATTGTGGATCGTTTGACCAAAAGTGCGAGATTTATTCCTGTCAAGACGACTAAGACAGCGTCAAAATTGGCTGAGCTTTATGTGAAATGGATAGTTCGATTCCATGGTGTCCCAAAGAGTATAGTAAGTGACCGGGATCCATTGTTCACGAATGGATTTTGGAAAAGTTTGCAAGAAGCTTTGGGAACCGAATTGTGCTTAAGTACGGCATATCATCCCCAAACTGATGGTCAGACCGAGAGTCAACCGAGTTTTAGAAGATCTCCTGAGGGCTTGTGTGATAGACTTCGGAGGATCATGAGAAGACCATCTGCATCTGGTTGAGTTTGCGTATAATAATAGCTACCAGTCGAGTATTGGGATGGCACCATATGAGGCGTTGTATGGAAGGTCGTGCAATTCTCTAGCTTGTTGGTTAGAAACTGGAGATAAGTTGGTACTTGGGCCCGAAATGATTAGAGAAACCTCGGGTTGTATCAAAATTGTTCGGCAACGAATGAAAGCGGCCCAAGATCGTCAAAAGAGTTACGTCGATAAGCGTCGTAAGGATTTAGAATTCGACGTAGGTGATATGGATTTTGTGAAGATTTCACCGTTAAAGCACATGGTTCGATTCGGAAGTAAAGGGAAGTTGGCTCCTAGGTTTGTTGGACCATTTCCGATTGTCGAGCGAATAGGAAAGCTCGCATATAGGTACGAGTTACCCGAGAAGATGTCGAGTATGCATAATGTTATCCATGTGTCGTTTCTACGGAAGTTTTTGCACGACTCGAATGTGGTGGTATCTCCAGAACAGTATGAAGATTTAGAAGTCGAGACCGCAGTTGCGAAACCTCGTAGGCCACTTCGTGTTGTGGGAAATGATACGAAACAACTTAGGAGGAAGACGGTTAAGCTAGTCAAGGTACAATGGAGTGAAGATGGCGACGATTGTACATGGGAGACGGAAGAGAGCATGAGGGCGACTCATCCAGAACTCTTCGTCGGTAGGACCCTTTGATATCGTATCTTCGTTGTGTCGTTGTATCTTGTTGTTGTGTGGTAGAATTCCGCGTGCTAGGATAAGGCTATGGATGCATGGCTTGATGGTTGCTAGTTTGGATGATAGAATTGGATTCACATGGATGATAGACATGCGGAATTGTTTTGGTTGCTTGTGTTTGCTTGGAATTTCGTGGGCGAAATTCTTAAGGGGGGAAGAATGTAACACCCCGCATTTTACGTATCGGAAGATCATAAAATATTTTTATTTTATTCCCTGAGGGTTGGATCATTCTCATCTTTTGGTATGTTGCTTATGGGGATGTGTGACATGTCCATAGTTTTTACCGATTTTGTTTGTGACCATTTTGCCCCTGTCAGTCTTGTACTGGGCATAACTTTTGACTCAGGTCGAATCAGAGGGTGAGACCTGTGCCATTGGAAAGGAATTGATGATTCCCTTTCCGTAGAGTGGTTACATTAAGGATTTGGTTCAGCGGTTTGGGAGAAATCGCTGTTTTAAGGTTTTTCAGTTGGCTGTTCAGGTTTTGGAAGGCTAATGGGCTAATTTGGAGAAGGACCATTAGAGGGTGGGTGGAGACTATAAATAGGGGGTAAGGGGTATGGAGAAAGGTTGGCATTTTCCATTCTCTTATGGGGAGGCTTTGATCTCCTTCTTCCTCTAACATCTTTCCACCATTAAAATTCCAAAATCCAAGGAGGGAAATCGAAGATCTACACCATAAGAGGCTAGATCTACATCGTCTCAAGGGCGAATTCATCGGATTGAAGAGTTTGATTCGAAGTGTTCGCTGTCCGGATTGCGTTTTCATTGCTTTTGCTTAGATTTGGATAATTGGTGAGTGATTTACATCTCTCATTCGGATTCATGCAAGTATATGGGTTTTAGGATGTTAATTTCATCATTTCCATGTTATTTTCCTTAGATCCACACCATGCTAAGTCCATTTTATATATGAATCACCTTAGGATCTGATCTAGATAATTTAAATGGTTAATTTTATGATTTTTCTCAAGATTCTGCAAGTTAGATCCGTTTTTATGTTCATATGATTCACTTATCATGTTTTGGGAAATTTATGTGTTTTGATGGAAATTGTTAGATTGATGATATTGTTGGTTGCATAACATGTTTGTGATTGCGTTTGGATGAATCGGATAAGCTGGTTTCGTCGGATTCGTCGTTTGGCGAAGTTTTGGTCGAAATCGGAGTCAAATTGGCGATGTGCAGGTTTCTGGTCGTCCTGGAGTTGGTCGGGTCGGTCTGGAATGAGGTGGTCGGTCATAGTATGGCTTGGGAAGCAAGTCAGGGAGCTGGTCGGTTTAAGCTGGTCGGTCCAGAAGGAGCAGAAGTGTTTCTGGTCGGTTTCAGATGGTGGCATTCTGGTCGGTTTCAGATGGTGGCATTCTGGTCGGTTTCAGATGGTGGCATTCTGGTTGGTTTTTACTGGAAGCAAATCCTGGTCGCTCTGAAGGAGCTGGTCGGTCAGGTGGAGCAAAATCTGGTCGATCTTGACGGGGTCGATCCAAAGTTGGTCGGTCCCAAGGAGGTCGAGTCGATCCAAAGCTGTAAGGAGGTCGAGTCGATCCAAAGCTGCATGGAGGCGGGTCGTTCTGGAGCAAGGCTGGTCGGTTTTTGGCGGGTTATTCTGGAGCAAGGCTGGTCGGTTTTTGGCGGGTCTTTCTGGTTGGGGAAAGGCCTAGTGTCAAGGTTGGACATTGCCAAGGTTGGGCATATGGAGTTCATGCTAGAACTGGGGTTATCATTAGCCCTTGACATATGGCAAGGTTGGCCGTCATACGATAATGATGGTTTCGAAGCAGGATTGGCAGTGATAGCCAGAGTCAGTCATGGATGATTAGTTGTTCTGTTTGTACTATCTCACATAGATTATCCAAAGTCGAGGGAGACGTTCTTTGAGTGCTTAAGTGATATTGGTCTAGGCCTCTGGCGAGAGTACTTGAGGAATGTTAAACTCGATTAGGGTTGTCTGCGTGAGACTTATCTGGATGTCATGTGTGTTCTCTATGATTGAATGGGTGTTCTGGTTTCTATGGATGAATGGTTGAAATGCTTGGTGTAAAGGCTATCACTGTCCGATGTGGGGAAGATAAGGTTGAGTTCTTCTCTGGTGATGTGGGTAGATAAGTTGTTCATTTACCCATTCTCATATGCTTTCTTGTTGAAGTTTGTTAGCTGTATTATCGCTCACTAAGACTATTGTCTGACTCAAGGTTTTATGTCTCCTCTTATTACCTTGGGCTGTTCATCCGGTTGTGGATGGGCAGACTAAGTAGCAGGTTACAGGTAATGGAGCTTAGTGATACGACGAAGCTGAGCGATGACGAGCAGGAGGCTGGCGTACCAGTTTTATTCTATCTAGTATTTCTGTTTCCGCTGTTTGAGTTGCTTGAGAGTTGTAGTGAGGCCTTATGTACAAACTTGGATATCAGTTGGATAATCTTTCTGGATGTTGAAAGAGTTTCAAAAGTTTTCTATATGATACCTCATTACTATCACCTGTTGTATATGTTCTATTATATTTTATCCTTGCGCTGTGAGTTCTACGACATGTTTCGATGTGTTCACTTACTATGATGATCGTCCATAGCAGCCTGGCACGCCTTTCAGCGCATTATTCCTCTTGTTTAGTGCGGGGTTATGGGCGGTCGTCACAAGGCATCATAAACTTATTTCATATTTTAAATAATTCATAGAATTTCCAACAATCCCCCACTTGAATTTTTTAAAATATTATCAAGCAGTTTCTAAAAAATATAAGATTGTGCATAAACAAAGGTGTCATCTGACTTGAACCTTTGCATAGTGAATAAGATTCAGTTTTTACTAGAGTGACACGTAGTCTTGAACTCTATTCCTGACATCAAAGCACACACAATCTTTTCTATAGTGCAATCCATTAAGCCTGTGCGTTTATGGCCATGTACATCTATCCCAGTTTGGTGAACGCTCTAGAGGTTTTGCCCAAAACTCCATAGGAAACGGATACATTTCCACATTCACATAGGTGAGTCTATCAAGAGTACTCCTGAAGGTAGGTACTCCACTCCAAATAGAGTATAGATCTCATTAAGAGTTTCTATTAACTCATCCTCTATCACTTCAGGAATACATGCTTCTTAGTTTTTCATATAGCATGTTCAACTTCTATCACTACACAACTTGTTTTTACCCATTGAACCTATTTCTTGGGATTTCCAGTCATTTAGGTCGGGTTATCATTGTGCGTGACTCAACAATCTAAGGGCAATAGTCCCATTCTTTTAGAAGAATTGTGGACTTTCTCTCTTGACAGTCCTTTCGTCAAAGGATCAGGCAAATTTTCTTCACTACGTACGTAATCCACTCTAACGGTACCTGTGGAAAGCAGTTCTCTAACCGTGCTGTGCTTACGACGTATTTGTCGTCTCTTACCATTATAATAACGGTTCTAAACTTTAGCAATAGCCGCGGTACCATCACAATGTATCAACACAGCCGGTATCGGTTTTTCCCATAAGGGAATCTCAGCTAGCAGGCTTCTCAAATACTCTGCCGCTTCACTAGCTGTGGCAAGTGCTATCATCTCAGACTCCATAGTAGACTAAGCCAAAATAGTATGTTTCTTGGATTTCCAAGAAACAGGTCCTCCAGCGATGCTAAATATATAGCCACTGGTCGCTTTAGAATCATCAGATAAGGTATTCCAGTCTGCATCAGAATATCCTTCAAGTACAGCTGGAAACCTCTCATAATGTAATCCAAGGTTCATGGTTCGTTTAAGGTATCTCATGACCCTTTCAATAGCATGCCAATGCTATATACTAGGTCTACTGGTAAACCTGCACAATAATCCCACAACATAGGCAATGTCGTGTCTAGTACAATCAGTGGCATACCGAAGGCTGCTAATGATGCTCGCATAATCAGACTGTCTTACACCTTCACCAGTGTTCTTAAATAACTTTACACTTGGATCGTATGGTGTACATGCAGGTTTACAGTCAAAGTAATTATATTTCTTTAGTATCTTCTCAATGTAATGAGGCTGATCCAAAGAAATTCCCTTTTCTGACCTAGTAATTTTAATACCAAGGATTACACTCGCCTCACCTAGATCATTCATGTCAAAATTGGCACTTAATAAGGATTTGACTAAATTTATGGCATGAATGTTTGACCCAAAGATGAGTAGGTCATCTACATAAAGGCATATAATAGTGCAAATGTCATTCTCAAATTTGTAATAAATGCATTTGTCACTTTCATTAACTTTAAAATCATTTGAAATGATTAAGTTATCAAATTTTTCATGAAATTGTTTAGGTGCTTGTTTTAAACCATATAATGATTTTCTAATTTGCATACTTTATGTTCTTGACCATGTACTACAAATCCTTCAGGCTGGTCCATGTAAATTTCTTCGTCTAATTCACCGTTCAAAAAAGCGGTTTTAACATCCATTTGGTGTATTAGTAAATTATGAATGGAAGCAAGTGAGATTAATACTCGAATGGATGTTATTCTAGTTACAGGTGAAAAAGTATCGAAGAAATCTATATTTTCTTTTTGTCTAAAACCTTTAGCTACTAGTCGTGCTTTGTATTTATCTATAGTACCATCAGGTTTTAGTTTCTTTTTAAGTACCCATTTACAGCCTATAGATTTACAACCAGGGGGTAAGGTTGTAAATCTGCCAAATGCCAAGTCTTATTGGATTCAAGAGAATCCATCTCATCATTTATAGCCTCTCGCCAAAAATCGGCATCTAATGAAGATAAGGCCTCTTGGAGGTTTAAGGGATCCTCCTCTATAGTAAAAGCGCTAAAATCCGAACCAAAATCTTTTACGGTTCTTGCTCTTTTACTTCTTCTAGGTTCAGCTTCAGAACTTTTATTAAGTTCTGTTCTAATAGGCGTACTTAATGTGCCCCCACTATTCCTTAATTTAAAAGGAAATTTAGTTTCATAAAAATCGGCATCATTTGATTCAATTATGTTATGTGCATTTATATCATAAAATCGATATGCTTTGCTATTAATAGCATAGCCTACAAATACACATTCATATGCTCTACTTGCCAATTTTATTCTCTTAGGGTCTAGAATGCGAACATATGCTAGACAACCCCAAGTTCTAAAGTATGAGACATTGGGTTTATGATTCTTTAAAATTTCATAAGGTGAAATTTTATTCTTAGATTTAGGGATTCTATTTAGAACATAACATACAGTCAATAAAATATTACCCCACCAATGTTTTGCTGCACCAGAACTTAGTAGGATGGCAACTACTAATTCAGTAAAAGTTCTATTTTTTCTTTCGGCTTTACCGTTCATTTTAGGTGAATAGGGTGGAGTTCTCTCATGTACAATACCATGTAATTTATAGAAGTCCACAATTGAATTAGATTCATATTTTGTTCCTCTATCACTACGAAATCTGTAACGACCCGAATTTTCGGCGACTTTGGTTATCGACATAAGCTCGATGTCGATAACCAAAACATCGAAAAATCCTGGTAATTAATGAAAGAAATTAGAGGGTGAGGATAGATAAGATAGAAACTTAGAATAGAAGAAGAAGAACACAACATCAGAGTAATACGAACCTCACAGCAGAACGAATAACATATAATAGATAACATAACTATGAAATATAACAGTTATGTATATAATAGCACTTATCAGAGTACAGCACTTACAACACAGCGGAAATAACTACAGCTATATGATCTTGAAGCCTCCTGCTCCAAGCTCTCCAAGTATATCTGTAAAATCCTGACTACTTGACTGCCTGTACAAATTTTGGCACCCAAGAGTTTAGGGAAAACAACAAAGTAAACTCCGGGTCAGTCATAGGACTGGTATGAGTAAAACAGTTTAAACAGGTATATGAACAAGTAAACGATATCTCATAAGACCACGCCGCAGAAAGGAATGGATTTTTCCCTTATGAGAACCCAAAATATCTTTATATCAAAAACCTTTTGATAATATAATAATGTCTATGTACAAATAGATATCAACTAGCAGAAACGCTTTCATCTCACGTTCTGCATATATAGTATACAATCAAAATCGCAAGCACGTATTGGATAATGGATTTCCAACTATGACAAGGTATTGAACCACCTTCCGATCAGTGTACTCTAGGAACGATACACTGGAGTTCAACAAGAACATCTTGTAACTCAGCCACACATGACCGACCACTCATTTCGCTTGAGTGTATCGAATGTACATCACCAACGGTTGGGATCAGCAACCGTTCCCGTATATATATGGGACAACATTGATAGATTAAAGAAGCAAATGAATATTCTCTAGATAGGTGGTTATACACCCTACTTCGGTGCGACCGACTTAGCCATGCTGCCTGCCCGATTTCTATCATTTACCGGTTGATGAGGCTAGAAGCTACGCTTTATCATTACATCAGATTCACTTCGAATGCCACATTGTCAGATCCATTGAAAATCACTAATTGGCGTCTACAACAGTACGTTACGTGTTAGCTAAAGAAATTTCCTTCTCCGCTTCCACTCTTGGTAAAGTTGAAGAAATCAATGTACGTGACCTTTCTGGAAATACTCTGTCAGACATCCATCTTCATTCACTTAAAATGACACATCGTCATACCCGCCGAATCACAAATTGACTTATCCAAAAATAACACGGGTATACAGCTAAGAGAAACGAATTCCTCCGCCACCAAACGTGAATATGTTTGAACAGATCAACTTACGCGATCTATTGGATATACTCTGTCAGACCTTCGTCCATACAAGTTGTCCTGGGACTGGACAAACCGAAGGCACTATTCAGTATATCCATCTTAGTCACTGTTATCTAAGACTTATACAATAGCCCTTGCAATTTACTCCATCTTCAATTATCTTAGGCATAAATGATTTGTAACGCTTATGCCAATACAGAGTGGTTCTTTGGATAATAATCCAACCGGTCTCTCCATATTAACAACGTTAAAATGGTCAAAACTTCGATAGTCTGTGAGTTAACTATCGGAGAAAACAAGTGTGCAAACAACGATATTATTTCCAGATGGAAATTATATCGGTAAATCATCAACATATATCTATATATATATTCACATTGCCTTATTTTCTATGTTTATAAAATATATGTTATTAACACAGGAAAACGTTTTCCATTTGCTTATTTACAAATCACTACTCTTCCCCAGCTATCAGTCCCTGACTGTGAACTAATATGAGAACAATTCCCTAAGTATAAATCCCGAAGGCCGAAACCAACATCAGATAGACACTTAGAAAACCATTCAATTTACTAATCTCTAGTTAGTTCTAATTTTACTTAACTCTATTTGATTAACTCTGATTGATTAACTCTAACTAGTCAACCTTAATTAATTAACTCTAACTGGTTTTACTTGGTTTGACTAACTCAATTTATTAATTCGACTGACTAATTCAACTCGATTAACCTAACTTGATTTACTTATCTCGATTAACTGAACTAATCACTTTGATTAACTCGACTAATTCACTTTGGTTAACTTAACCAATTCACTTAACTAATTCACTTAGTTTAACTTAACTAGTTCACTTAACTCCTGTCGAATAAACTATATTCGATAACTCCTCTAACTCTATTCGAATAAACTATATTTGATTAACTCATTTACTCTATTCGAATAAACTATATTCGATTAACTCCTTTTCTCTATTCAAATAAACTATATTCGATTAACTCCTTTTCTCTATTCGAATAAACTATATTCGATTAACTCCTTTTCTCTATTCGAATAAACTATATTCGATCAACTCATTTGATTTAACTCTAATCGATTAACTCCATCGAATAAACTATATTCGATAACTCCTTCGATTTAACTAATATTCTATAACTCACTTCGAATAAACTACATTCGAAAATCTCCTCTCGAATAAACGATATTCAATAATCTTCCTTTTCGATTTAACCAATCGATAACTCCTTTTCGAATAACTAAATTCGATAACTCCTTTCGATTTAACTAACATCGATTAACTCCTTCCGATGAAATTAACATCGATTAATTTAACTCGACGAACTTAACTCGACTCACTTATCTCGATAATCTAACTCAAGAACTTAACTCCTATCGATTAACTAATATTCAATTTAACTTCATTCGCTTGACTCTAGATCGCAGCGATCACAATGGTTACGCCTGACTCCCTCAGGAAACATCCGACACCCGTAGGCTATTTACAGCCCTGCGAATTAAGCTAGCAGTCGTACGAGATGGCAACTTATCCTGAATAAATCTGTTTGACTAACTCTATCTCAAATAACTATATTTGATAACTTCTACTTCGAAATAACTTAACTCGATTATCAACTCGAAAATCTTAACTCGAATCGCTTAACTCCAACTGATTAACTTGACTTACTTAACTCACTGGTTAACTTGACTTACTTAACTCACTGGTTAACTCTATTGAACTGGTTAACTCTACTGAACTGGTTAACTCTACTGAACTAGTTAACTCTATTCAACTAACTCGACTCGACTAACCCCTTTTGAATAGCATATTCGTTTTACTAACTTTCGAATACCATATTCGATTTACTCCCTTCGAATACCATATTCGATTTAACTCCTTTCGAATACCATATTCGATTTAACTCCTTTTGAATAACGTATTCGATTTACTTTATTCACTTTATAAAGATTTCCTTTTTAACAACGTTTTATTCATTCGAAAAGATTTACTTTTAAATAACGGTTCTACACTTTAAAAATGATTTCCTTTTTATAACGTTTCCTTTTCAATTCTATTTGTAAATGGTTTACAAATAATTCCTTTTCAAATTTATTCTTGAAATATTCTAACTCCTTAAATTCTCTGAAAAATTCGCCATAACCTCCTTTGTAACGGGAGCATCGGGAAAATCCCCAAACCCGCCACACAGGCCTTTCCATTCAAAAAGAAAATGGTTTGAAATTATTTCCTTTTTGAATATCTCCTTAAATTCTCTTTCGATATTTTATGGTACTTAACACATCAAATCACGATGACCAATCTCATTCAAACCCATATAATCAACCACAGGTTTTGACTACATCATATACCATAATATATGAAAAACAATAAAATAACTGTTGAGGAATCCAGTCGGATCCCTCCAACCTGTTTCCCTGCATCCACAGATGTTACACAATATGATTATCATCACTTTCAGTTCGATATAAATTATTCTGAAAGCAGAATCAATATATAAATATTTAATGGTTTATATATATATATTCATATATATATATATATATATATAATTTCCACTAACTGACTAGCAGTTCAATCAATCAACCAACACACAACAATCAACAGATGATTAACAGTTCTAAAAATACATTATAAAAATATAACTGTACAGAGTTGGTGAGTTTTACTCACATTTGCAGTTCATCGTTAAAGGACGATAAACTGTTATTTGATTTGAATCAAACAATTTATCTCGCCATAAATTCAAACGAGCTCTACTCTACTCCTAGTCAATTCCATGGTGTAGCCACCGTCCATACGATCCTAACGGATCCAACCGTTCGTGATTCCATTCTTAATGGCCCAAACCCATGTTTCAAAAAGCCCAACGTGGTTCCTTCTTCTTCCACAACGAAGACCCGACTCCACGTAGCCATTACCGATTCTTCAAACCCCCTTGCTCCTCCATTACTCGACCGAATCACCTACCATCACCCCCATTGTTCTCTTCTTCCCGAGCCCTTCCACTTCATCCCAATTTCACACTGCTTGACGTCCATCCCCTCGCGTCCCTTCCAGGTTGTGTACGACGTCGGTACCTCCACCTTGCCATCGAAGACCACAAAAACTCTGCCAATCTTTGCCGAAATCCACCACAACCACACTTCAAACCCAAACTCAAACACCATGCTTCAAATCCAAGTTTATCGCCAACCCTAGCTTTCACTGTAAAAACCCAAACACCACAAACAGCGATCGCACTTAGTAAAATGGTTATCAAACTAAAGAGAAAGGTTTCCTGAATCCAACCATATTCATATTATGATTTATAGAAATTTGTGAGGATTGATTTTGATTTTTCTTTATCCGACTTTTACTGCGAGAGAGAAAAAAAGAGATCGGTGGAAATAAAAGGTCGTTGACCAGAAATGAATTTATTTTTAGGGTTTAAGGGATGGAGATATATTCATAGTGTAAAAGTAATATTTTTAAATTCAATTTTTATATTAATTTTTAATGAACTGCTGCTTATATCTGTCCTTATAAATTCCTGTTATCACATACGATATTCAAAAATCACGAACTGGGCATGTAGCTAGAGTCCGACATTACGGTCCCAACGAAACTGGTTTCGTCGAATTCTGACTCTGTATGCTCACACAGCGTATTTTTAACTGTCAAAATACTGACTGTTTCTCTTTCTAAAAAATCTGTACGGCCACATACTAACTCTAAAAATCACGAAACTTGACGTTAGCAATAATTTGACATTGCGGATCCAACAAAACTAGTTTCGTCGAATTCCGACTTTGTTTGCAAAAGTGGCTATTTTTAAAGCTCTGGATGACCCATTTAAATATATAAATATATTTAAATATAATTAAGTTAAATACAAATAAATTTATATTATCGTATATCTTCACATATGATATCGTACAGCTCCAGAATATCATATCAAAATTTACAGTTTGATATTTCAGATTCCATATTATCTCGATATTCAGTTTATACTGAAAATCCTTTTATAACGTATATAAAGCGTTGCAAATTATAAAGGAATTCCACAGTGACTTTTCTGAAATTTTATTTGGACGTATCTCAAAATCTACACGACGAAATCCCAGTTTTTCTCTTCTGCTAGAAAGATATACTCCACCAGCTCCACACGTTTCTTGTTTCACAGAAATCCAGCTTAAAATGAATCCTGTACATTCAGTTGAAGTTCAAATCGCCAAATGGCGAACTGCTGCGCGTTTTCGAGCTCGATTATAATTATATTATAATTATACGTTCAAACGGTCGTTATTATAATATATTCGTTATTTAAATTCAATTCTAAACTGAATTAAATATTTTGAATTGTCCAGTTCACACAATATTGCCATTTCAGCTAATTCTGATTATTTCAGAATTATTTATATCATTATATTTAATTAAATATTCAATACTATTTAATTAAACGATCATTAACTTCTCTAAATCACCAAATATATAATTAAATAAATTAATTATATATATCTAAAAATGCGGGTCATTACATTCTTTCCCCCTTAAAATAATTTCGTCCTCGAAATTGCTAAGGTAGGGGACGACCCTATCTACTAGGTAAAAATTTATCTGTTTACCTCGTATCTCTGGTTTCAACTGAACCAATTAATATCGACTAAAATATTAATTTATTCCGACTAACTAAATTTTCAAAAATTCTGAAAATTTTCTAATACCTTAATTTTTTCGAAAAATTTCGCCAGCGTCTCCTTTGTACTGGTCAATATTTCAAACTCCAACTTGCCACTCTGGGCCTTCTTTAACCCAAAAGAAAATCAAACAGCCAAGCGGCTTGCTGACTCGGCTCATAAATCTCATATCCATATATACTATAAACTTCTTCCTTTTTGTCGGGCATATCAACTCTATCACTTCCATATGCTATCAACTCAGCATATACCAGTGTTATCTCAATCAATTTCCAATTAGTTCATATCCTCAAATCCAGATTGAATTTCATTCGAACCCCAATATCAAATTTCAAATTCTTAACTCATCAACCCAATTCCATAACAGATTATTCTCTAATCCAATTCAATTCTATTTAACTCAGTTCAAGTTAAATTTCAATTTATTTTCTCCATCTCATTTTATTTAACTTCATTAGTTAAATTTATATTCCAGAACTTAAATTCCTGGGTTTCTTTAAAATCAATTTGAAATCGCACTGCCAATTCAAAACCTTTGAATTTCTAAATAACTTGTTTCTTCAAACAATTCAAAAACAAAATCTTTGGTAGTAATCCATCACATAGAACTCGAAAATGAACACTGATGATGTCGCGATTCATCATCAGAATCTATTTTCCAGCTATCGAAGTGAGTTCAATACTATATCACTTTCAGTTTGAAAAATGTTTTCAAAATCTCCCAGGAACTTAAAATTTCCTTATTTTAATTCCAAATCTGATTTAAATTCATATTTAATTCATCTTATTTCATATACTCTACCTATATGAATTCTGATTGGTTATACATAACCATTTCACATGTTATAATCTTTTTCAATTATAATAACAACCAACACAACCAATATACTATACCAAATATATTCGGGTAAAATTATTCCATTTACCTTCTTTTCAAAACATACCATGTCGGTTCATCGTATTCAAGTGTTTATAATACTCCTACCGATACAGTGGATCAAACTGATCGACCAGAATCCATAAGCCACTCAACCAATGAGTCTCCACAATATAAATCACTTTATATTAACTAACAAATACGCACTCGTATATATACACTCAAATTCAGTCTAGGATATTACTAATCCCATCCCTACTGAATCACGCCACAGAGCCAAGGTATTAACTAAACCAATGCTCTTATACCAACTGTAACGACCCGGATTTTCGGCGACTTTGGTTATCGACATAAGCTCGATGTCGATAACCAAAACATCGAAAAATTCTGGTAATTAATGAAAGAAATTAGAGAGTGAGGATAGATAAGATAGAAACTTAGAATAGAAGAAGAAGAACACAACATCAGAGTAATACGAACCTCACAGCGGAACGAATAACATATAATAGATAACATAACTTTGAAATATAACAGTTATGTATACAATAGCACTTATCAGAGTACAACACTTACAACACAACGGAAATAACTATAGCTATATGATCTTGAAGCCTCCTGCTCCAAGCTCTCCAAGTATATCTGTAAAATCCTGACTACTTGACAGCCCGTACAAATTTAGGCACCCAAGATTTTAGGGAAAACAAAAAAGTAAACTCCGGGTCAGTCATGGGACTGGTATGAGTAAAACAGTTTAAACAGGTATATGAACAAGTAAACGATATCTCATAAGACCACGCCGTAGAAAGGAATGGGTTTTTCCCTTATGAGAACCCAAAATATCTTTATATCAAAAACCTTTTGATATTATAATAATGTCTATGTACAAATAGATATCAACTAGCAGAAACGCTTTCATCTCACGTTCTACATATATAGTATACAATCAAAATCGCAAGCACGTATTGGATAATGGATTTCCAACTATGACAAGGTATGGAACCACCTTCCGATCAGTGTACTCTAGGAACGATACACTGGAGTTCAACAAGAACATCTTGTAACTCAGCCACACATGACCGACCACTCATTTTGCTTGAGTGTATCGAATGTACATCACCAACGGTTGGGATCAGCAACCGTTCCCGTATATATATATATGTACATATATATATATATATATATGGGACAACATTGATAGATTAAAGAAGCAAATGAATATTCTCTAGATAGATGATTATACACCCTACTTCGGTGCGACCGACTTAGCCATGCTGCCTGCCCGATTTCTGTCATTTACCGGATGATGAGGCTAGAAGCTACGCTTTATCATTACATCAGATTCACTTCGAATGCCACATTGTCAGATCCATCGAAAATCACTAATTGGCGTCTACAACATTACGTTACGTGTTAGCTAAAGAAGTTTCCTTCTCTGCTTCCACTCTTGGGAAAGTTGAAGAAATCAATGTACGTGACCTTTCTGGAAATACTCTGTCAGACATCCATCTTCATTCACTTAAAATGTCACATCGTCATACCCGCCGAATCACAAATTGACTTATCCAAAAATAACATGGGTATACAGCTAAGAGAAACAAATTCCTCCACCACCAAACGTGAATACGTTTGAACAGATCAACTTACGCGATCTATTGGATATACTCTGTCAGACCTTCGTACATACAAGTTGTCCTGGGACTGGACAAACCGAAGGCACTATTCAGTATATCCATCTTAGTCACTATTATCTAAGACTTATACAATAGCCCTTGCAATTTACTCCGTCTTCAATTATCTTAGGCATAAATGATTTGCAACGCTTATGCCAATACAGAGTGGTTCTTTGGATAATAATCCAACCGGTCTCTCCATATTAACAACGTTAAAATGGTCAAAACTTCGATAGTCTGTGAGTTAACTATCGGATAAAACAAGTGTGCAAACAACGATATTATTTCCAAATGGAAATTATATCGGTAAATCATCAACATATATCTATATATATATTCACATTGCCTTATTTTCTATGTTTATAAAATATATGTTATTAACACTGGAAAACGTTTTCCATTTACTTATTTACAAATCACCACTCTTCCCCAACTATCAGTCCCTGACTGTGAACTAATACGAGAACAATTCCCTAAGTATAAATCCCGAAGGCCGAAACCAACATCAGATAGACACTTAGAAAACCATTCAATTTACTAATCTCTAGTCAGTTCTAATTTTACTTAACTCTATTTGATTAACTCTGATTGATTAACTCTAACTGGTCAACCTTAATTAATTAACTCTAACTGGTTGTACTTGGTTTGACTAACTCAATTTATTAACTCGACTGACTAATTCAACTCGATTAACCTAACTTGATTTACTTATCGCGATTAACTGAACTAATCACTTTGATTAACTCGACTAATTCACTTTGGTTAACTTAACCAATTCACTTAACTAATTCACTTAGTTTAACTTAACTAATTCACTTAACTACTGTCAAATAAACTATATTCAATAGCTCCTCTAACTCTATTCGAATAAACTATATTTGATTAACTCATTTACTCTATTCGAATAAACTATATTCGATTAACTCCTTTTCTCTATTCGAATAAACTATATTCGATTAACTCCTTTTCTCTATTCGAATAAACTATATTCGATTAACTCCTTTTCTTTATTCGAATAAACTATATTCGATCAACTCATTTGATTTAACTCTAATCGATTAACTCCATCGAATAAACTCTACTCGATAACTCCTTCGATTTAACTAATATTCTATAACTCACTTCGAATAAACTACATTCGAAAATCTCCTCTCGAATAAACGATATTCGATAATCTTCCCTTTCGATTTAACAAATCGATAACTCCTTTTCGAATAACTAAATTCGATAACTCCTCTCGATTTAACTAACATCGATTAACTCCTTCCGATGAAACTAACATCGATTAATTTAACTCGACGAACTTGACTCGACTCACTTATCTTGATAATCTAACTCAAGAACTTAACTCCTATCGATTAACTAATATTCGATTTAATTTCATTCGCTTGACTCTAAATCGCAGCGATCACAATGGTTACGCCTGACTCCCTCAGGAAACATCCGACTGCCGTAGGCTATTTACAGCCCTGCGAATTACGCTAGCAGTCGTACGAGATGGCAACTTATCCTGAATAACTCTGCTTGACTAACTCTATCTCAAATAACTATATTTGATAACTTCTACTTCGAATAAGTGGTATTCGATAACTTAACTCGATTATCAACTCGAAAATCTTAACTTGAATCGCTTAACTCCAACTGATTAACTTGACTTACTTAACTCACTGGTTAACTTGACTTACATAATTCACTGGTTAACTCTATTGAACTGGTTAACTCTACTGAACTAGTTAACTCTATTCAACTAACTCGACTCGACTAACCCCTTTCGAATAGCATATTCGTTTTACTAACTTTCGAATACTATATTTGATTTACTCCCTTCGAATACCATATTCGATTTAACTCCTTTCGAATACCATATTCGATTTAACTCCTTTCGAATAACATATTCTATTTACTTTATTCACTTTATAAATATTTCCTTTTTAACAACGTTTTATTCATTTGAAAAGATTTACTTTTAAATAACGGTTCTACACTTTAAAAATGATTTCCTTTTTATAACGTTTCCTTTTCAATTCTATTTGTAAATGGTTTACAAATAATTCCTTTTCAAATTTATTCTTGAAATATTCTAACTCCTTAAATTCTCTGAAAAATTCGCCATAACCTCCTTTGTAATGGGAGCATCGGGAAAATCCCCAAACCCGCCACACAGGCCTTTCCATTCAAAAAGAAAATGGTTTGAAATTATTTCCTTTTTGAATATCTCCTTAAATTCTCTTTCGATATTTTATGGTACTTAACACATCAAATCACGATGACCAATCTCATTCAAACCCATATAATCAACCATAGGTTTTGACTACATCATATATCATAATATATGAAAAACAATAAAATAACTGTTAAGGAATCCAGTCGGATACCTCCAACTTGTTTCCCTACATCCACAGATGTTACACAATATGATTATCATCACTTTCAGTTCAATATAAATTATTCTGATAGCAAAATCAATATATAAATATTTAACGGTTTTTATATATATATATATTCATATATATATATATATATAATTTCCACTAACTGACAAGCAGTTCAATCAATCAACCAACACACAACAATCAACAGATGATTAACAGTTCTAAAAATACATTATAAAAATATAACTGTTCAGAGTTGGTGAGTTTTACTCACATTTGTAGTTCATCGTTAAAGAACGATAAACTATTATTTGATTTGAATCAAACAATTTATCTCGCCATAAATTCAAATGAGCTCCACTCCACTCCCAGTCAATTCCATGGGGTAGCCACCGTCCATACGATCCTAATGGATCCAACCGTCCGTGATTCCATTCTTAACGGCCCAAACCCATGTTTCAAAAAGCCCAATGTGGTTCCTTCTTCTTCCACAACGAAGACCCGACTCCACGTAGCCATTACCGATTCTTCAAACCCCCCTTGCTCCTCCATTACTCGACCGAATCACCAACCATCACCCTCATTGTTCTCTTCTTCCCGAGCCCTTCCACTTCATCCCAATTTCACACTACTCGACGTCCATCCCCTCGCGTCCCTTCCAGGTTGTGTACAATGTCGGTACCTCCACCTTGCCATCGAAGACCATAAAAACTCTGCCAATCTTTGCGGAAATCCACCACAACCACACTTCAAACCTCAAACTCAAACACCATGCTTCAAATCCAAGTTTATCGCCAACCCTAGCTTTCACTGTAAAAACCCAAACACCACAAACAGTGATCGCACTTAGTAAAATGGTTATCAAACTAAAGAGAAAGGTTTCCTGAATCCAACCATATTCATATTATGATTTATAGAAATTTGTGAGGATTGATTTTGATTTTTCTTTATCCGACTTTTACTGCGAGAGAGAAAAAAAGAGATCGGCGGAAATAAAAGGTTGTTGACCAGAAATGAATTTATTTTTAGGGTTTAAGGGATGGAGATATATTTATAGTGTAAAAATAATATTTTTAAATTCAATTTTTATATTAATTTTTAATGAACTGCTGCTTATATCTGTCCTTATAAATTCCTGTTATCACATACGATATTCAAAAATCACGAAACTGGGCATGTAGCTAGAGTCCGACATTACGGTCCCAACGAAACTGGTTTCGTCGAATTCTGACTCTGTATGCTCACACAACGTATTTTTAACTGTCAAAATACTAAATGTTTCTCTTTCTAAAAATCCGTATGGCCACATACTAACTCTAAAAATCACGTAACTTGACGTCTAGCAATAATTTGACATTGCAGATCCAACAAAACTAGTTTCGTCGAATTCCGACTTTGTTTGCAAAAGTGGCTATTTTTAAAGCTTTGGATGACCTATTTAAATATATAAATATATTTAAATATAATTAAATTAAATATAAATAAATTTATATTATCGTATATCTTCATATATGATATCGTACAGCTCCAGAATATCATATCAAAATTTACAGTTTGATATTTCAGATTCCAGATTATCTCGATATTTAGTTTATACTGAAAATCCTTTTATAACGTATATAAAGCGTTGCAAATTATAAAGGAATTCCACAGCGACTTTTCTGAAATTTTATTTGGACGTATCTCAAAATCTACATGACGAAATCCCAGTTTTTCTCTTCTGCTAAAAAGATATACTCCACCAGCTCCACACGTTTCTTGTTTCACAGAAATCCGGCTTAAAACGAATCCTGTACATTCGGTTGAAGTTCAAATCGCCAAATGGCAAACTGCTGCGCGTTTTCGAGCTCGATTATAATTATATTATAATTATACGTTCAAACGGTCGTTATTATAATATATTCGTTATTTAAATTCAATTCTAAAGTGAATTAAATATTTTGAATTGTCCAGTTCACACAATATTGCCATTTCAGCTAATTCTGATTATTTCAGAATTACTTATATCATTACATTTAATTAAATATTCAATATTATTTAATTAAACGATCATTAACTTCTCTAAATCACCAAATATATAATTAAATAAATTAATTATATATCTCTAAAAATGCGGGTCATTACAAAATCTCTTAATTTTCCTATTTGTTTGATTCTCAATCTCAGTTTTGAATGTTTTAAACATGTCAAAAGCATCACTTTTAACTTTCATAAGATAAACATATGTGAAATCAGAACAATCATCGATAAAAGTGATAAAATAACGATGTCCATGTCTAGTTAATGTGCCATCAAGTTCACATATGTCAGAATGAATCAAGTCTAAGGGTTCAGATTCTCTATCAACAGATTTATGAGGTTTCTTTGTGATTTTTGCTTGTGTATAGAATTCACATTTATCAGATTCAGATTCTGCTATCTTAGGTATCATATCTAGAGTGCTCATCATATGAATTATCCGTTTATTAACATGACATAATCTGGAGGTCCAAATATTAAAATTACACAACATATAAGCAGAATTATTCACTTTATTAGATTCAACATTTAATTTGAACATTCCCTCACAAGCATAAACCTTTCCTACAAAGTTTCCATTATACACTATGGTATACAAATCAGCCCCAATAAATTGAGTAAACCCTGCCTTATTAAGGAGGTAGCCAGACACCAGATTCTTCCTCATCTCTGGATTATGCAAAACATCTTTGAGGATCACAGTCTTTCCAGAGGTAAACTTGATCTCCACGTTTCCAATCCCTGCAACTTTAGTGGTGTGAGAATCTCCCAGCAACATTTTCTGATCATCAGCAGCCGTGTCTGTGGAAAACATAGCACGATCATAGCAGACATGGCGAGAAGCACCAGTGTCTACCCACCAACCCTCTGATCCACCAACAAGGTGAATCTCAGTAATCATAGCCATAAGAGGCTCCTCCTCAGTCAAGTTAGCCTGTGGTACAGAGCTAGGCTTGTTCCGACACTTTCGTGCCATATGACCTGGTTTTCCACTGTTGTAACATAAAAACAACTATCCAGAGTCATTCTTTTGGGCTGATTTTTGCTGTCCTTTTAGGTTTCCTTACGGATTCCCATTTTGTTTGTTGCGTCTGTTCCGATTCTTAAAAGACTTCTGGTTTGGTTTCAGAACCGTGGGTTTGGTATTTTTAGTGTTGTTGTTTGAAACAAACAACACTTCCTCTTTCTGGTCCTGTTTGCGTGCCGCCTCCTCAATGCGAAGGCGAGTGATCAAACTCTCTAAGGAAAATTCCATAGTCTTATGCCGTAAGAAAATTTTAAAGTCTTTCCAACCTGGGGACAGTTTGTCAATAATAACAGCAATTTGAAACTGTTCATCCAAAACCATACCTTCGGAGATGATCTCATAAGCTATTTTCTGCAGCTCATGAGACTGCATCTCTACTGACCTATCGTCCGTCATCTGGTACTTGAGATAGCGGCTTACAGCATACTTCTTTGCCCCTGCCTCCTCTGTATCGTATTTCTTCTGCAGTGCTTCCCAGATCTTCTTTGCTGTCTTGTCCTCTGAGTTATAGTAATCATACAGATCATCGCTCAATCCGTTCAGAATAAAATTCTTGTATAGATAATCTTGTTCAGTCCAGGTCTGCAACTGCTTCGATTATTCAGTCCAGGATGTCATCTGCGCTTCATCAGATCCGTCAGGCTTGTCTGGCAGCTGCGGTTTGTCGGTGGTCAGAGCAATAGCCACCTTCCTCATTGTCAGGTAGAACTCCATTTTCTGACGCCATCGTTTGAAGTGCAGACCTTCGAAACGAAACGGGGCAGCAGTCACCAATGGGATCTGGAATGCAGAGGAAGGAGCAGCATTATCTATGGTTGTTGTCGAAGCCATTGTTTCTAATCGTCTTCAAATTGTAGGGAAACAATGGCTAAGTCAGGTACTTTGTCGCTTTCTTGAAGACGATTCGGCGATCTGGTCGGTGGTGCAAAACCAGTTCGTACTTCCATCGCCGCCTCTAGGACGATTCTGTATATCAATCTCGTCTACAACTGACGATAGGGCTGGGCCGGGTCGAGTCGAGTCGGTCGGTTGCGCGCGTGTGTGGTGGTCATGATGCATGGTCTCCCTCCTCACAACAAAGCATGCATTGGGAGCCCAAGGCCCCCAATATGACTTCCTAGAAACAAGTATAAATACTTGCATCTTTCTTATAATCCCATGATGTGGGACTATTCACAAATAGGAGGCATCATAAACTTATTTCATATTTTAAATAATTCATAAAATTTCCAACAACTCATATCCATACTTGAGCAGTAGCATTCATTCCTATTTGCATTTAGATAAATTTCATATACCAAAGGAACATTGACATATACAAAGCAAGTAAAATTGACCATAAGTTAACTAGTGCAAAAGCACAATAAGGAAGCAGCTTGTAACCAAAGCTGCTAGAAAGTTAGCATTAAACACTGGAGGTGTGAAGAATCCCATTGCTACATAGCTATAATGATGGCTGGGTATTATTTGATTCCATATTTGAATATATTTTTCTAATACCATCTTATTTTAATGTAGTGGAATTCATTATAAGAGAAATAACTTACGATTTCATGGTTATAGTCAGCATCCTTACTTTTCTTTTATGCTTATAGTATAGTGGGTGTTAGTTAGTTGACGATGATTTGTGTATAATATTATTATGGTGGAGACTGATCTGTGTTTCCTAAGCCTTAGTAGACAAAATGATATGCATAACTGTAGGCCTTTGAAATGACTCGCTAAAAGAGACGAGAATGGATACCAATGAGTATATAAATATGATGTATAATATGAGTATAAAATCAGAGTCTATGTATGATCAATGATGTGACATTATAGTACCTACTGGATATGAATCTCAAGTTATATATAATTATAATGCATCATATCTGTTGGTCTAACTCTGCCATTCAAACTGGCTGAGTTTACAAGCAGATTGCTAGATTTGCAGTCATAATGTAGTACACCAGCTGAGTGTATCTATATTTATCCTATATGACATAAGAAATACTGTATATAAATTAGCTTAGCTAACTGCTGAAAATGCTGCCATAAGTGCTGAAAGCGAGTATCATTGAAAATGAAAGTGTATCAGTTTGAATGAACAGCAAGAGTTTTAGCAGAAGATCCTAGGTTAAAGTGTGTAGGGACACTTCGGCAGGGCGCCAAACTAAGTTGGAGCTAAGACGGGCATGCAAATGGCAGTAGTTCAACAAGTTCTCTAGGATTAGTAATTCTATTCATTTATTATTTTCATTGAGTGTTCTTTCAAATCAAATAGTCAGCTACTTCTTCACTGACTACAATGCAACATCTAGAAGCTTACATATATCTTTGGAAAATTGTGTTGTTATGGGTGCATCTCAATGCTGAAGTTTTCAAACTTTTAAATATCAACATACATCAATGGTTGACACTAAAACGGAAGGGGTGGAGCCTTGAAACCTCAGCAGATATTGGGTCCCAGGCTCAACAATAAAGGTTCAACACTGTTGAGCTCTAATTTGTGAAACTCTAATTCCCTAGTTTTAAACTTATAAAAGTTTGTTTTGAGAAAAAATTAATTTGTGGTTTCCTTAAGAGCAAGGTTTTGATAAATAAAACATAGGATCAATCTTCCTAATTTGGAGTAAATGACTACTCATAGCTATTTGATTTCCTAATCTAATCAGCGCCTTCTGATTACAATTTTCTTTTGGGGATGACGTTCTAATTACTTCGTCCTCTTTTGTTTCATTTACTCCTTTATCTTTCAATTAGTTCTAGAAACAACGTTCCTGTATTAGGCCCTTAACATAAACTTGCACTACTGTATTGTTTAACATTAGTTAAACCTGGAAGTGCTGTAGTTGTTGAAATTGCGACAGTCTCACTCCTTACATTGAAAACATGTCAGGGATAAAGACCTCAAAAAACTAAACCAGTCTATATGAAAACGAATTGAAAATTATTATCAGTCGAGGACACATTATCACCCATTACGCTAGCACGTTTTGGGTTAGACACATTATCCATGAATTGTTTGTATATTCATTTTACTTTTGTTACTGATTATATATACGTGTAGTGTAATTGGATTGGTAGATGTCAAGTATAAGTGGAATTGTTATGCCTGCCACTTCATTGGGTACAAAAATACTTTTTTTTTTGAAAGAGAGGGTACTTGTATTACATTAAAAAGAGGTACAAAGATAGGTTCAAGCTGGATAAAAATACAACCGACGCCTAAAAAACAAATACTATACACCAAACAACAATCTAGCTCAAACCTTAATACTTAACTAGGCAAAACAGAAAACTGTACATAAACACATGCCATATACAACAAAAACTAAGACTAGAAGCAAAATAAAAGCTTCAAAGCTCCAAAAGAAACCACATTTAGATCCATAGCAGCAACTGATAAATCCCTTCAAGAACACCACAATGAGAGTAGAGCAACTACCAGCAAGAACAGAGAAGCAAACTTCAGGAAAGCACACTCCAGAAAGCACACTCTGTACGTATTGTGTCTTTGTCTAATGTTGTATGAAGATGCTTTATAAATTTCATTGTTGTTTGTGATAAACTTTGTTAATGGATATTGCGTCCAACTTATTTTATAAAATGATTAATTGTTATGATTTTATTTTATTGTTTTTAGATTGATTTACATATCTTTTGTATATTAATCAATTAAAATATATTTTAATGCAGTCAGATTAATGATATGTGAATATTGCAATAACATCGTTAAAGAACTGCTAATAAAACAAGTAATAACAGCATTTAAAAGTTGTTGTTGAAAACATATGAAAAACCATATACAACATATGATAAATGCTGTCATAACTTAGCAATGACACTTAAACACGCTGATGAAAAATTAAAAAATGCCTTAAACATATTTCCACAGCATTTCACAAACGTTGTTTTAATTTTAAAACAACAAAATATAAACGATGTATAATCCTAGTTTCAAGCAAAAAAACAACGTTGTATAAAACAGTTTTTGACAGCATTTTTCTTTTGCTGTCAGAAATTTTGCATCAACGATAGCATGTCGTTATACAACATTTCTAATAACGCTGTTATAGCTATTACAACGTTTTTCAAATGCTGTGACCTTTAGTACGAATACAAAGTAAAATTATTATTCTTTGTTCTTCCGTGGCTCAGTAAGAAGCCAAATGGCTTCTTCGCAAGCCTTCAACATCTTCTCAAAAGCCGTAGAAAGAGAGCATATACCTTCAGCATTGTGTTCAGTACTTTCTGATGGAGTTATACTTTCCGGGATAGGAGATAGCGATTTTCCTGGTCAAAGACCATGATTCCCAGGGTCATACCTCGGATATGTGGTAGCTTGTTGAGAAGAGCAATGTGTAGCTGACGAAGGCTTGGAAGTGCACACTTAACTTGATGATTGGCCTAGCGAGCCAATTGCATTAGCATGTAAAATATGTTTAGTCATGATTATCTTCCCTTTCCTTAAAGCCATAGCAGTTGTCTCCTCTTTCAATAGGCGTTTTCCTTCTTCCAGAATCTACGGCTCATACCCTCTCAAATACTCAATCACTATCGCCTCCTCACCACATCTTCTGCATTCCTTACTGTAGCTTCATCATCCAGGAACTCATCCCACACCATAGAAAATGTTTTTTTCGTATTGGTCAATCTAAGTTATGTCACGTTAGTGGATGACTTGAGCATAAGATCCCAGTATTGCAGATTCAAGTTTTTCTTTTTTCTTGTATGCTTTTTGAACTTGAGCCCTGAGTTATTGCAGTTCATCTTCAAACCTCTTTCTTACCTTATCAGCTTGTTCAAGCACAACTTTTCTTGACTCCTCAATCGCTTCCTTGCTTTTAATGCTCCTTCAGCCTTAGTTTTGTTCGGTTCTCTCTCTTTACTGAACTCTTCAAGCACCTTATTTATTTGCTCATTCCCATTCGAGAGAAGCTTACATTCCGTTTCTATAGCAGTCATCTTAAGGGAGTGTACATCTAACTCCTCCATGAATCTATTCTTCTCCTGGGCCATCACTTGGGTCATACCAACCATCTTTTTATTGGCCTCTTCCAGTTGCTTATTTAACTCAACGATCTCGACTTCTCCCACTTTCTTTCTATTCTGATCCGTTCTGACCCAAAATTTTAAGCCTATAGTTTCTGCATCTCTTTTTTCAAAAGATTAGACAACTTTAGTGTTGTTCATCGTCACCCTATATTGGTCACACACATTGTAAGCCAAAATTTGTACCACCAAAAGGCTAGAGTGAAAGAAGATTGAAACAAAAGAGAGAGCCTTCGGAACTACATGACTGTAACGTCGCGTATATTTAACGGTTTAATAATTAATTAATTTAAATAATGGTTTGGTAATATAAATAGTTTAAATAAAATAATTTTGAATATTTAATTAATATATAAATGATTAAATAATATATTTAAAGTCCAAAATAGTCGGAAAATAGTAAAATTGGAAATATTGTGGGAATTGGATAGTATAAGAGATTTGGTTAAGTTTAGATTCGAATTTTAATAACGAATCTATTTAATAAATGACATTTGAACGTATAATTTATATTATAATTTAAAACGAGCCGGTAATGTTGCGGTAATGTGTCATTTGGCGATTCGAACTTTAAATGAACATATAGAATCCATTTTAAGTTGGATTTTCATGAAACAAGAAACGTTCAGATCTAGTGAACTATATTTTTCTAATGGAAGAGAAAAATCGAGATTTCGTCATGTAGAGTGTAAGTTATGTCCAAATCAAATTTCCAAATAGTCGCTATGGAATTCGTTTATAATTTATAACGACTTATTTATATTATAAATGGATTTTAAATATAAATGGAATATCGATTTAACTTGGATTTGAGAATATCGAGTTAATTGTGTTTATTTTATAGTTGTATGATATTCTATGTGAATATATACGATAATATTAATTTATTAATATTAAATTAAATTGTTTATAAATATATTAATATTTGAATTTGGTTTATTTAGACCTTAGAAAATAGCCATTTTTGCAAACGAACTCTATTTTCGATGAAATTAATTTTGTTGGATCCGGAATATGAAATTGTTACATTTCAATTTTCGTGATTTTTGAAGTCAATATGTAGCCGTACGGTATTTTAATGTGAAAAATAGTCAATAATTTGACTTTAAAAATTGGCTGTGTGAGAAAACGAACTCGGAATTCGACAAATTAAGTTTCGTTGGGTCCGTAATATCGAACTGTAGCTGCATGTCCATTTTCGTCGAATTTGGATATGCTATGTGATCATAGGGATTTTTAAACGATGAACGGAGATAACGATTGGTTATTAATTAATAAAATAATGAATATAAAAATATTATTTCTCCTCTATAAATATTCCACTACTTCCCTAAACCCTAATTTTATTTTTCTTCTGGTCAAAGGCAAGAGTGTCGCTGGTTATTCACCCCATTTCATGATCTTTCAGAAATGAAACCAATTCAAAGAAAAATCCTAAATTCCTATAACAAGTTGCTTTGAGTAGCTTATGAGGAGAGCTTTCATCCTATGCTATTTTTATGGAGTGCGATTCATATTTCTGGAGCACGTCAGTTACAGCGGTCCCTAGGGTTCGACATTGGGATAAACTGAAACTTTAATCCACGAAACTAAATTGATATTTGGATTCAAGGGGTTAAATAGCATAATGTTGTATATTTTTCTGGGTGTTCGGTGCTGAGGAAATGTCGTGACTTCTCAATGGACCTGGAGTTCGGCTGTAAGCCGTAACTTGGGGAAAGTGAATCAAGTTCAGTAGTTTGTGATGAGATGGAAGAAAGCGAGTTAAGGGATTTAATGGTGATATTTGTTTTGGATATAGTGGAGGTATGGAGGAGATTGGGATCGAAGTCTGCACCGTTGTAAGCTGGAAACCACGAGCAGCTAAAATGGTGCGAGTTAGGTGACTTATACACAGTGAGATAGAGAAATGGAAGAGGAGGTTAAGATTGATTTTATCTTTGAGTTTAGTAGCAAAATGAGTGAAAAAGGATCTCAACAAAAATGTGTCATGGCGCCATTGTAAACGACGAGGAGCAGGAGCATTTTTTTGGGGAAGAAACAATTTGTAGGAGACGGGCCTGGTATGGGTGACGGGTCGAATACATAATTGTAAAGCCTAGTTTATATAAAAGATTAAGTTTATTTTAATTTGAATTAATATCTAAACTTAGAAATGTTGTATCTTTAACATACAATATCAGAATTCAGCAGAACAAGATCCGTTGGGATCGTATGAACGAAGGCTACACAATGGAACTAATTCGGAGTGAATTGGAGCTCGTTACAATTTATAGCGAAATAAATTGCTTGATCTGAATCAACGACGGTTATCGTTATTTAATGATAAACGACCAAACTGAGTAAAACACACTAACTCTGCCCAGTTTATATTTTTATAACATACTTTTAGAACCGATAAATGATGGTTGATTGTTGTGTGTTGATTGTCTGGATGAACTGCTAATTAATTAGTTGAGATTGTAAATCTAGTCATGTATATATATCGTTAATTAAGTATTGATTCTGTTTATCAGAATATTTCATATCGAAATGGAATTAATGTTATTTATGTCGATTAACATCTATGGATGCATGGAAACAGGTTGGAGGGATCCAAATGGATTCCTCAACATTTATATTACTGCTTTTCATATATTGTGATACATGATTTGATATATAATCTGTTATTGATTATGTGTGTTTGGATGGTACTAGTGTGGTATTTTAAAAATACCATAAGTGATATTAGAATATAAAAAGGGATTTTTGAAGTGGATATTGAATTTAAAATTTATATAAAATCAAAAGATTTTATAAAAAGGAAATATTTGTAAAATAAATGGAATTATAAAAAGGAAATGGCGAGATATAAAAGAACTATGAGATAAGGATTTAAAGTAGATTTTAAATAGAATCTGTTTTAACAGATAAATTGAGAAGATTAATTTTAAATAATATTTTATAAATAAATTTAAATATTTATCATTTGGTAAATAGAATATATAAGTCAGAATTTATATAGAGAAGTAAAATCGGTTTCAACACCGATATTTGAAATCAAACGTGAACGTAGTTAAAGGGAGTTATAAATATGATTTTTATGAACAGTCTATAAATAGAAGCATAAATAGAATTTGGGTTTGAGATATTGTTTTTAAAATGCGAAATCAAACTATTTTGATTTGATAAAAGAAATATTATTCACATTTGATGTGAATAATGGATTTAAGCAAATATTTTGCGAAATGAAAATATTATAATGGAATTTGGGTTTTGAAATAGGAATTTGAATGGAATTACTGAAATTAGAAACTGACTGGAAATTAGTTGAGTTGAATGGCTTTCTGAGTATCGATCTGATGTTGGTTTCGGCCTTCGGGGTTTATACTTAGGAAGTTGTTCTCTTACTAATTTACAGTTAGAGACTGATAGAAGTGGGAGGATAGTGATGCATGAATAGGGAATGGAAATGTTTTCCAATGTTAATAACGTTTATTTTCTAAATTTAGAAAATAAGGATTTACGAATATATGGAAACGGGAAATGGGGAAATGAATAAATAAATGATAAATTTATTTAGAAGGGAAAAATGTTGATTGATGGTTGATCGATAAAATTTCCATTCGCAAAATAAGATCGTTGTTTATATGGATATTTTCCTTAGATAGTTAAATAACCGACTATCAATGTTTTGACCGTTTTTCCGTCGTCAATACGGAGAAGCCGGGATCAGATTTATTATCTGAAAACCACTCCGTATGGGCATTAACGTTACGAATAAAATATGATGAAGATAATTGAAGACGAAGTTTATGCAAGGGCTGTTATGGAAAATCCTAGGTAGAAATTGCCTAAGATGGGTTTACAGAATAGTGCCTTCGGTTTGTCCAGTCCCAGGACAACCTGTATGGAAGAATGTCTGATAAAGTATATTTAATAAATTGCGTAAGTTGATCTCTTCAAATGTATTTACGTTTGGTGGCGGAGGAATTCGTTTCTCTTAGCTGTATACACAGGGTGTTTTTAGAGAAATCAATTTATGATTTGGCGGATATGACGACGTGACATTCAAAGTGAAAAAGGCATGATTTGTCAAAGATAAGCGTGGCCTCAAGCCTCACAACCAGGAAATGGTAAAAATCGGGTAGGTCGCATGGCTAAGTGGGTAGATGCCAATTAGGGTGTATTGTCACCTGATCTAGAGAAAATCCTTGCTTCTTTAATCTATATTCGATGTTGTCCCTTTCGGGAAACGGTTGCTGATCCCAACCATTGGTGAAATACAATCGGTACGCTCAAGCGAAATGAGTGATCAGTCATGTTTAGCTTGGGTTGCAAGATGTTCTTGTTGAACCCGGTGTATTCCTCTCTAGAGATACACTATCGGAAGGTGGTCCCATACCTTGCATGTTGGAATCCATTACCCAATAAGCGCCCACGGTTTTTGATTATATATTATATATGTGGAACGTGAGATGAAAGCGTTCCACTAGATTTCTATTTATTTGATTTAAACATTTTATAATATCAGAAGAGTATTGATTTTAAAGAAATATTTTATGTTATCGTAAGGTAAAAACCGTCTGTGTTTATGCGTGGATCGATCTTACGATTAGTCTTTCTTTTAAAAGGATTTTAAAAGTTAGACAAATGGTTGTAGTTTACTCACACCAGTCACATGACTGACCTAGAGTTTTTTTGTTTTGTTTTCCCTAAACTCTTGGGTGCCCAATTTTGTACGGGCAGTCAAGTAATCAGGATTTTATAGATATACTTGGAGAGCTTGGAGCAGGAGGCTTTAGGATTATATAGCTAGTGTTTATTTCCGCTGTGTTGTAAGTGTTCTACTCCGATAATGGTATTGTATACAGATACTAGTTTTATTTCAAAGTTATGTTATATAATATATTTATTCGTTCCACTGTGAGATTCGTGGTTACTCTGATGTTGTATTTATGTTCTTCTTCTTCTTCTATTCTAAACTTCTTTCTATCTATTCTCACCCTCTAACTTCTTTCTATTAGTGATCTGGCATGTTCGATTCTGGAATAGTTGACATGGTTTTATGTTAATTTTCTGGGTCGAAAATCCTAGTTCGTTACAATGACACCTTAAAAAAGTTGCCTTGAACAAAGCTTTGCTGCAAAAGCCTCGTGCAATGGCCTAAGGGATTATATAAGTGAACAAGACTAAAAATAAGCTTCCAGTGTTGTAAGCCAAAGAGGCCTTCTGGTGGAAAAGAACAAGAACGAGCAGCTTCCTAGAAGAGCTTCTACTGACTTACCTGAAAAGAAATAGTCTCCCACTTGTCATCCCCAAGCGTGAAGAGCTAAGAATTCATATACCTTTCGGTTTACCTGAAACATGAATATGTGAAAGCTGGAGCCACACCAACATATCTCCGCAAACATAGCATCATACGAGAAGAAAAGGAGGGCCGAAGGTAGCACCGAAAGCTAAAGACTCATACAAAACCACTCCTTTTAGCGCTTTTCCATCGCATCCGCTTCCAAAAGTCAAAGCCTCCAAAATGCCAAAACTACAGCAAACCAGTTACTCGAATCTAAGAAAGAAGAGACCAGGACCGCTCAATCAGGAAGCAGATGCAAGAAGTCTGGATTCAAAAAGCCAAAGGATAGGAATGCGAAAGCTGACTATCGAGGAAAATTGGAAGACAAGGAGGAGCAATTTAGGAGCTCCACCACTGATAGATATATAAACCCCATGGAAAGAACTACCTTGATAATGATGCTTATACTAAAGATTTAGTAGTAAAGGCTATCAAAGACTCATTCAGTTCCAAGGGAAAGAGAACCCTTGATGGTCAAGTGAATAGAAACGAAAGGTAGCACCGTTCACCAATAAAATTATGGCCAACGCTATCCTTTCACAAGTAAAAATTCCAACAATCAACTACCAAGAAGTACTTGGAAAGGACCATATATTCGTGGAAGTAGTTATCATACAAATTTTCCATCAAGTCCTATGTCCGAAAGGGCCCCATTATACATTACAAGATGGTTGCTAATATCAAATTACAATTAGGAGATCTGTTGGGAGAATAATTAAAAGATTTAATGATGTAGCCATTAAGGCGAAGGGGATGAATGATGGGGCTAAGCTGATAGCCGTCCATGCGGACGGCTACAGGAAAACACCTCATCCTGGAAAGACCTCATGGTAAATGAAGCTAAAGGTTTGCAAGAGTTTCATTTTCGTGCTGATAAATTTATACGCATGGATGAAATTTACCATGCTAGAAAGAAATACCCATGCGAAAAGATGGAGTGAAGCCAAACTTTGATCGAAATAATAAACTAACACGATGGACAGAATCCAACACAATTCGATTGCCTTAAATAAACCTATAGATTTTATCTATTCAACCATGAAAGGGAAAGTAAGATTCTGGAGGTTAAGAAGAGGGATAACTATTGCATTTACCATAAAGCAAATGGCCATAGAACAAATTAGTGTAAAGTACTTGCTGGTACCATTCAAAAGCTTGTGCGAGAGGGACATCTACATGAGTTTGTGCAAAATACTCATAATACCGCCTAAGACAACAAAAAAAATTCAAAGCCCTCCATCAAAACTACAGTTAATGTGGCTTAGGAACAAGATGCTACGGAAACGGGCCACCCCAATCAAATTAATGTAATCTATAGAGGCCCACATGTTGCTGGATATAATCAAAATGCCAAGAGCCGCTTTATCAAAGAAGCTAAAGAAGGGGTTTTCTCAATCCGAAAAGGAATTTCGGAACCACCCCCGCGAGGAATCCATATGCACACTTTGATAGTTATCCCAAAGGAGCTTCAAAATGGGATTCATCATCCATACAAAAATCCACTCATGATAAGTGCTCAGATAGGGAAATCCATATTGGCAAAAATTCTGATCAATACTGGAAATGATATCAACGTCATTTTCAAGCATGCTTTCGACCGAACGAATATTCCAAAAGTGAAGCTTGAATCCATCCCGGAACTAATTTCTGGATTTAATACTTGAAATATTTGATGGTCAAATTCCTAATGAAGAAGTGTTGGAGGACGATCAAGGGAGAAAATTTTAATTCAGGGGAAATGTACTTTTCCACTCTAGATTAAGACAAAAGGAATATTTTTCTTGTCTCAATGCTTCCACTGAATTATAGCCTTCCGATAATGGTCTCTTAAACCCAACATATGAAGCAAAGGTAATGAAGGTAAAAAGAATGATTGTTCCATTAAACGTAAATGTAATAATTACAAGTCTAAGGACAGAAAAAGGAAAATGGAAGAAATCAATATGGTAATAGACGGAGAAATCGAAACTGATTTAGATAGTCGGAGAGAAGCCAAAAGTATTGATCCCATTGAGGAAATAGAAGAGATAAATATAAACCCTTTCGATCCTAAAAAGATCATCAAAATAGGCTAAACTTTAGAACCAAAAATGAAAAATGAGTTAATCCATTTCCTCAAAGGAAATAAAGATATTTTTGCATGGATGCATACCAACACGATAGGAATTGACCCTTCGATCATGTGTCATTCCCTTAATATTAACCTAAATGTAACCCTAGTTCAGCAAAGGAAAAGGAGATTTGACAAAGTTTGATAAGAAGACTTGAAGGAAGAAGTAAAAAAAATTGATTGAGAATAGATTGACCCGGGAGGCCTTTTACCCTAGGTGGTTGGAGAACCCTGTCCTGGTAAAGAAATCAAGTGAAAATGGAGGATGTATGTCGACTATATTGATCTAAACAAAGCTTATCCAAAGGATGGTTGCCCTTTGCCAAGAATTGATCAACTAATAGACACTACAAGTGGACATAAGCTCTTGTCACTTATGGACGCGTGTTCAAGATACAATCAGATACCCGTGTTTAAACCAGATGAAGAACATACGAGCTTCATTAATGAAAACGGAATATACTTCTATAAAGCAATGCCTTTCGATCTGAAAAACATTGCAGAAACCTATCAAACGCTTGTTAGTAGAATGTTTTACATGCGAATTGAAAAAAAGTGGAAGTCTACATTGATGATATGTTGGTCAAATCACAAAAAAAGGAAAATCATCTAAAGGATTTGGAGGAAATATTTGGGGTACTGAGAAAATACCAAATGAAGCTAAATTCTCAGAAGTTCCATTTCGGCGTTCATTCGAGAAAATTCCTTGGATATATCATAAGTGAATGAGGTATAGAAGCATGTCCTACACAAATTAAGGCAACAGGGGATATGGCTGAACCCAAAACGAGCAAGGTTGTTATGAGATTTCATGGAAAAATAACAGCCTTGAGTAGGTTTATTTTAAACGCAAGTTTCAAATGTGTATTGTTTCTCGATGTAATCGAGAAGAAGCAAAAAATTTGAATAGGGAGAAGAATGCCGAAGGACATTCCAAACACTAAAAGTACACCTGGAAAATCCCCTTATAATGCTAAGCCCAAAGGATGGAGAAACCATGTACTTGTACATGGCTGTTTCATAATATGATGTTAGTTCAGTTCTAATATGAGATGATAAACTTTCGTTTTACTATGTTAGCCAAAGGCTAAAGAATGCCAAAACCTGTTATCTGATCATCGAAAAATTGGCTTATGTACTGACATTAACTTCCCGAAAACTACAGTCATACTTCCAAGCACATCCCAACAAAGTTATGACTAACTTACCACTCAAGCAAGTCTTCGCAAGCCAGAAACATCTTGAAGACTTGTAAAGTGGGGAATCAAGTTAAGCCAATATGGCATTGAATATAAGCCACAGATGACAATTAAAGGCCAAGCTCTAACTGACTTCGTAAACGAGAGTACCGGCTTTATCGATCAATGGTACGAAAGGCAATGGGATCTAAAACCAAAATGGCAATTACATGTTGATGGAGCATCCAATAAGAAAGGTTCAAGTGTCAGATATGTTATTATAACACCAGATTGGCATCGACTACATTATGCCATGAATTGATATTTCCAACGAGCAATAATGTAGCAAAATACAAATCAATTATTACTGGTTTGACTTTAGGAAAAGAGGTTAAGATTCCACGGATCAAATTTTTTGTGATTCTCAACTAATCGTAAATCAACTTAAGCAAACATGCCAAACCAAGGATCCAAATCTATTATAATATGCAAAAAGATATTGGAAATGCTAACAACCTTCAAATATTTCTCGACACATCAAATACCAAGAAGAGAAAACTCCCAAGCAGGTTCCTTAGCCAAATTGGCCAGCTCAAGAAAAGCTCAGGAAAAATGAATAATCCCTATCGGATATCAGGCAATGCTAAGTGTCGAGAAAAAAGAAAAGGTAAAGAATCTTTAGTATTGGCTAGATCCTAGGTAGGGGACTAAATAGAGAGTGAAGGCGAGGTTATACATAGAGTTACAACTGAAACTGAAAATCCTTTTGAGTATTCTAAGGAAAGAAACCAAATGACACATGTAATTGAATATTTAAACAAGGATATATTGCCTATGGATGAGATGGAAGCCAGGAAAATCAAGAGGCATGCTTCAAATTTTGTTATCTTAGATGGATTCCTATACAAGAAAGGTTATGCACTTTCGTACCTAAGATGCATCGACCCCAAAGGCGATATGAATTGCTAAAGGAAGCGCCTGAAGGATTTTGTGGAGATCATTCCAATGGATAAAATTGGCCAAGAGAATAGCATGACAAGGATTCTCCTGACCACAAATGACTAAGCATGCTATTGACCTAGTTAAAAAGTGTGATAAATGCCAGAGGTATTCTAAGATTCCTCATCTACCCCAAGTACTCTGACTCCCATAACGAGCCCATGGCCATTTAATGTTTGGGGAATAGATCTTATTGGTCATCTACCCATTTCAAAAGGGGAGCAAGGTATGCAGTGGTAGAAATCGATTATTTATCTAAAGGGGCATAAGAGAAATCACTTCCGAAAATAACTTTCGGAAAGGTTTTAAAACTCGTCATCAAGAATATAGTAACTAGGTTAGGAATACCCCATAAAATTATATCTGGCAATGGAACTCACTTTGAGAGCGAACAATTTTCACAATTTTGCTTCAGGAATGGTATAATTAAAAGTTTTTCTTCGATTTCTCACCTGAAAGAAAACAGAGCCGTGGAGGCCACAAGTAAGTCAATCAAAACCATACTAAAGAAACAACTAAACAAGGTAAAAGGAAACTAGGTAGAAGAGTTACACTTAGTTCTTTGGGCTTATAGGGAATCTACCAAAATGGCAACGGGGTATACGCCTTATTCTTCAACTTTTGGATGCAAAGCGATGCTTCAATTGAAATATAAGTATCATCTCATGGTAGGGTTGCCTACGCTTTTGAGAATCTTTGGATTTAATCCTTGGACTTTGGGACGAAGCCGTCATTCGAACAACAGAATATCAAAGAAGAATGATCTGTTACTATAACACTAAAGTAAGGTCAAGGAAGTATAAGGAAGGAGACTTAGTCCTCTGAAGAGCAATGGCTAACACCAAAAATCCCACAGATATATCATTGAGACCGAAATAGGAAGGACCCTTAGTAATCCACACGGTAATACCATCAGGGGATTACCGCATGTGCCATCCCAACGGTAATATGATTCCGAGAACTTGAAATGCAGAACACTTAAGATCATATTTCTCTTCTCTATAAGATGATAAAATCAACGAAGGTGAAATCTCTTGTAATAATCAAAGGAAATAAGACTACAAGGGCGGGAAAAAAAGTTTGAGATGTAAGGGAATCTTGTCAAGATCATTTACATGGATAAAAATAACGGAATGTCTTCAGAGTGGAAAATCGAAAATAAGAATTTCTACCCTTTACATAATGGATTAACTTAAAAAATTTTTGGGTATATCCTGGGTCCTTCCCCCAAAATGGAAAGAGAGGTAAGCTCAGGGCATCGCGTACCTGGCTCTAAGCCCTAATTATATCTTGGGACCCTGAAAGGGGATGGTAAGCCTTCATTCGCGCCTTAAGGCCAGGTTGATGCATCATCAGCCTTTAAGGATGTTAAGGCACCCTTTGGAGGAGGTACGCGCAATCATCGGTGCATAAGCCCAATTCTGAATGAAGCACACTCTACCTCTGATCTTTTTAAAATCAAACACTGCCTCTGCTTCAGCATAAACATGCACCGCCTATGCGCTAAAGCATGCTAAGTCTCTGCTTTAGAAAAATCCTAAAAGTTACTAACGAAAAAGAAGAACCGAAAGTGGTTTCTTATCTTTAAAACGAAAGAGGGTTTTCTGTACGACTATTAAAGCCAAAGATGGCTTCATAATTACTCAACCCGAAAGAGGACATTTCGGGTGTCTATTAAAGCCAAAAAATGGCCTCGTATTAACTGAAACCGAAAGAGGACACTCCAGGGATTTTTCAAAAGCCAAAAAAAGCTTCGCACTTAATATTTCCAGAGTTGGGATTCCTAAGTTCCTAAATTTCTAAGTACTCGAATCTGGGTTTCAGGATTTCTAAAGTAATGTCCTAGTATGAGTAAAGCAGAATGAAAAATATACATGTCGCTTGCGTGCAAACTAGATGCATGAATCCCCATTGTCAAAAGCTGCAGTTTGTGTTTTGAAACCGTGATTTCAAACGATTATTGCGGGAGATTCGACCATCGGATTTTCCCGAAACCAAAACCGTCGGGTTCGCTTTTGAAATATCTTTCCAACGACACCAACTTTGTAAAAATCCAACGGTTGGATTATCTGGAATGTTTAACTCAAATCTGAAGGAAAAAAGCGCCAGAATCGATTATATATATATATAATTAAATTAAATCGAATAATGACGCTGCAGTTCGTATTTTGAAATTGAAACTTCAAACGATTGTACCGGGAGATCCGACCATTGGATTTTCCCAAAACTGGAACCGTTGGATTCGTTTTGAAAAGATCTTTCTAATGAGGTAAATTTTGTGAATATCCAACAGTTATATTTTCAGATATGTGTAAATCAAATCTGAAGAAAAATAGCGCCACTGCCGCGTTATGGCCTGAAGCGTCGTTTGAATAAATTGGCTATTTTAAAATAAATAAAAAATAGCGATAAATCGTTATAAAATATTATAAACGATATGGAATGTGAAATTTAGAAATTAACTGGAGGTTGGCTAAGTCGAATGGTTTCCTGGGTTTTGATCTGATGTTGGTTTCGGCCTTCGGGGTTAATATTTGGGGAATCGTTCTCTTACCGATTTACGGTTAGTGACTGATGAATTGGAATGAAGCATGTGTTGTGTTTGTGAAGCACTTTTTAATTACATACGCAAGTTGCTTAGAAAGACCGGGTTTATCCCATTCTGAACAACTGAATCGACGATAAGAAATCGAAGATGAAGACGGTGGTCGAAGACCGGAGATCTTTACCTCGTTTGGATGGTAACTGATGTCCTGATTGGGAGGCATCCCGAAATATGGATAATGAGTGGTGATCATCCAGATGTACGTGGTGATCAATGGGTTTTCGAGGTATATAGTGCCTCCGGTTTCATTCAGACCCAGAACGGACTTGCAAATGGACTGTGTGTCTGCCATTGGAATTCATTCTGCGTGATTGATAGCCATCAGTTACATGGTGTAAATTGCCTATGTGGCATGCTAAGAGGTAGTGATCAGGGCTTCTGCTGAAAAGCAAAGTCTTGTGGTTGATGACCGAAGCACCGCCTGTGTGGCGTAGCTTTGTGTATAACGTGAATTCGCGAGCCTCACACCCCGGTATGAACTAGAAACGGGAGAAGGACCTCAGGGAGGACATGCGTTTCTTTCTAGCTAGAGGTGGTGTCGGTGCTTAAACTCGCAGACATTTATGTATAGCTAAACTGTATTTGTACTAAGTATGATCCGGTATACTGTGTAACTCTGATGATTACGTTTATCCAGTGTATTATTTGTTCATCATCTGGTGTATTTATTTAATTCTGTTCTGCTATTATCTATTTTTGTGTTATATTCCAAAGATTACCCTTGTCACCGTCAGTATGGGATTTGGGGTCGTCAGATCTAATAAGCCAATGAATGTTTCGCACATAATATTTCTAGAGTTGGGATCTTTGGGTTTCTAAATACCCAAGTTTGTGTTTTGGGATTTCTAATAAGCCGAAGAAGGCTTCGTTTATAATATTTCCAGAGTTGGGATCTCTAGGTTTCTAAATTTCTAAATGCCCGGATCTGGGTTTCGGGATTTCAAATAAGCCGAAGAAGGCTTCGACATAATGTTTCCAGAGTTGGGACTTTTGGGTTTCTAAATATTTAAGTACCTAGATCTGGGTGCCAGGATTTCTAATCAGCCAAAGAAGGATTCACACATAATATTTCCAAAGTTTGGATTTCTGGGTTTCTAAATTTCTAAATACCCGAGTCTGGGGTTTAGGATTCCTAATATGCCAAGAAGGTTTTGTACATAATATTTCCAGACTTCGAATTTCTGCATTTCTAAATTTTTAGATACCTAAATCTGGGTTTTATGATTTCTAATAAGTCAAAAGAGGCTTTGTTTCTATTGGGATTTATGGATTTCTGATTTTGTTATTACGTGAATAGGATTTTGGATAAGCTGAATAGAGCTTCACACACTGTTTCAACCCGAGATCTCCTTCGAGATTTTGTTTTAGGCTCTTTCCGAAATGAAACACTAAATATCGCTCTAAATCTCCTTTCAAATACACCCCTAAGATATTGCAATATCAAATGATATATCGTCTGAGATGAAATTCTGGAATATCGTCCAAGATCTTAGTTTTTTTGGTTAAAATTTAAATATGTGCCTGAACTAGAACAATAATTAAAAAAAATCAAATCTATCCATGGTAATCTTTTTTTATTTTACGTTTTGCATGTTAAATGACCATATTGTATGCTCATATATGTTCTACAATGCTTATGATTTTCATATTCGTCTTTTTTACATACATGTTACCTATAAAATTATGTATTTTATGGTATATTTATGCTGAATTTTTTATTATTTTGGATCCTTTTAATGTTTTATGTCCAACAATAATTCTTTTTTAAGCATATTACGATTTAGAGTATGAATGACATATCACAAAATAAAAAATAATAAAGTTATTTTCCAATTCAATTTTAAGTTACTATGTTTTTAATAACATTCATAAAAATCATTTTGTAAAAATATCTTTTTTTAACAAATTATGTACCCCATGATTGTTCTGATATGAACTTTCAGACCCGAGATGGAAACCCAAGACAAACTCCCGAGTTAGACTCGTCTCGTCCGAGAACTCCCCCGATACGAGATCAAGTCTATAAAATCTTCGAGATGAAATGCAATCGATATCCAAGATTTAAAACGTTGGCTTCAGATATATTATTTGCAGAATTGGGAAATTCTCAAATTTATAGTACATAAATCTGAATTTTAGGTCTTCAACTAAATCAGAAGAGGCTTCGTATAAGTTATTCTTAAAGAAAATAGTCTAACTCACTGAGTTGCCTATCGTCCCAATATGGGTCTCAAGTATCTGATATACCGAAGAGTGCTTCGTGCATATTTTTGAAGTGATATATCAAGGATGGTTTCCTGTATATTATTTCCAAAAGAAAGGTCTCTGAGATTTATTTCTCAAACGTGCTTCAAACATGGTACTACTATCATCCTTCGAATATGGGTTTCGGATCCATTGATAAACTAAAAAAACTTCATTACCATTATTTCTTAAAGGAATTTTCCCAAAACCTAGTTACCAACTCGTTTGCAGGTTGCTTAGACCAACTAATTACTGGAATAGATTAACATATATCCTTCCCCTAACAACAATATTTAATCAAAACCGGGGTATAACCCCAATAAAGCCTATACAAGGGTTTTGTACAATATTTGACTTATATATAAACAATTGGATTTGTACATGTATATTATTAAAGATTTTAACCTGCAGGTAGAACCAGACAAAGTCATCAACTATTTTTGTCCTAAAGAAGAAAAGCTTCTTTCACATTGGGGGGAAAATGTAAGCCAAAATTTGTACCACCAAAAAGATAAGTGACAAAAGACCAAAACAAAAGAGAGAGCCTACAGAAATACACGATGTCTTAAAAATTGCTTTGGGAAAAGATTTGCAGAAAAAGAAAAAGCCTCGAGTGGTGGCATAAGGGATTATATAAACGAGCAAGAAAAAAGGCCAAAAATAAGCTTCCGACACAGTAAGCGAAAGGGGCCTTCAGGCGGAAAAGAACAAGGACCAGCAACCTCCCAGAAGATCTCCTACCAACATAACCCAAAGGAAAATAGTATCCAACTTGTCATCCACAAGTGTGTGGAGCTATCTTTTGGTTTACCTAAAACGGAAATATGGGAAAGCTTGAGCCTCCAACAAAAGATCTCCACAAGAGAAGCACCATACAAGAAGAAAAGGAGGGCTGAAAGCAGCACTGAAAGCCAAAGTCTCCTGCAAAACCACTCCTTCCAGCGCCATGCCATGGCATTCGCTTCTGGAAAACCCCTTATGAAAGTCTCCATAACAACCTAGCAGTCACTCTCAGAAGAATAGTAGAAAATGCATTCATGAAGCCCCTAATCTCATGGAAGGGCCAACCCACATATATAAATACGGCCCTAAAGGTCCAAAATTGGGGCGAACAAATTCATTCTCAAAATTGTAAACCTAGAATTGCGGGGTGAAACCCTAATTTTTAGACCAATTTGGGTTTATAGTAATCTTATTTGGCAATTCATAATAAAAAGGAGAATTAGGAGTCTTAATTAATGAAGTTTAATCTTAAGAGAAAGGAAGCTTGATCATTTTTGGCTATTAACTCATTTAATAACCAATTGCACACGATTTTTAACTTCTAACTTCTTATCTTTACTCGAAAAAAATGTTGCAAACCACATCTGGGGGAATACGAAAGAAGAGTCCAAAGACAATATATCTTTACCCGGAAGATGTTAGAAGAATAACTGCCAACGAGCCCATGTTATCTTAAAGAAATCATGAATCTTATTTCCTTTAATTTGAGCTTTGCAACATCAGATTTTTCAATATGAACTTAACAAAGAAACTTTAATCCCTTCGGAGGAGGGTTGGGGCTTTAGCTTAGTTTGTAATCTCGTATGGTCGAAATGAAGTCCTGACTCTGCTCGCTTTTGATGAGACCAAAGGAATAATTTCGGGTTCAGATCAAATAGAAGCCTTCAGAAACATTTAAAGCATAGGTGTATTACCCCATTTTTCAGAAGGTCTATCTGTGTAGTGAATCCAATTCGAAAATACCCACTTTTAGCTACATTCATTCTAAATTATTTTTGGATGTTAAGCAATTTTATAGCTGACACACATCGAACATCGGATCAATTGTTTCTCTATTGATCTCTCCAAAGATTGGGTACATGGGTGGAACAAACACTAACTCATTAAAGTATAGATTTAGGAATGTTAACCTAACGCTAGTCATCTGTTGTTGAGGAGTTAAAGTCAATTCAGGGATGGTTACTTTTTGCTTCTTCTTGTTTTCCCCACACAATGATCTTTTCACTATATTAGAGCCTTTACGAAACTGCTCTCGGCTCGAATCCTTGGGTGGAGGTAGCGAGGGCATTATTATAGAGGAGGAGGTAGCAAGGGCACAATAGATAGCCCCATGCTTCTCGAATTACCACGATTGTCAGACCTGGTCTATTCATCATGTTGACATGGCTAATTTCATAATCATAGCTACGCTTTCGGCTAGATAAATTCTCTTGTGTACAAACGGAAAAAATCTCCACTAATATCGAATCGCCCTAAGGGAAGGACTTTCCTGCCTCTATCCTTATCTATGTCCCCTCTCTATCACTTTCTCATACCATTGTACTTGTTTAAAGAAAAATCCGGGTTAGAGATGGTTCGATAGTACATAAATACGTATTGTGTCATGCAATTCTTCTGAGTGTGTACACTAGTGTCCATCCCAATGGATCAGTTTTCAACTTGCTTAAGGGATTGACCTCCCTAGCACATGATGGCACCGAAGCCATTTTGGAGTCTGGAAGGAACCTCTCGACTTTGATGTTTTCAAAGCTACATGATGACGTTTCCAAAGGTATATTATCTATGCCTTTGAACTGTTATTCCATTTCCATTTAAAAATTAGTTTCGGTTGTCGTCGTATTAGGTGTAGCCTTCACAACTTCATCCGTTCATAGTTCATCTTAGGGCTGGCAATTAGAACCAAGAACCGAAAACCCGAACCAAACCGACCCGAGAAGAACCGAACCCGAACCGAACCCGAACCGAACCCGATGGGTCTAGGTGATGAAAAATACAGTTTAGACCCCATCAAACCCGACTCGAATTGACCTGACCCAAAAAACCTGACCAAAAAGGTTTGGTATATATGTATTTTTAGTGTTACTATTCAACCAAACCCGAACCTACCCGACCCAAACCGAAACTTGGGTCGGGTTCAGATTTTAGAAATGTATAGTTTAGATCTGACATAACCGGACCCACCTAAAACCGAGACCCGCTAGGTCGAGTCCGGGTCCATCGGGTCGGGTCTAATTGCCACCCCTAGTTCATCTCCATTCAAAAAGTAGTTTTGGTTGTCGTCACAATAGGTGTAGCCTTCACTACTACATCCGTTCATGGTTCAGTTATTGGTGAAGGAATCAGAGTAGGTGGATGATCATCTCTTCTTTCAGGCTCATCTTCATCTTCCACATTTTTATCTCCTATCCCCCTTTGGTCTCCACCAAGTTCTCCTTTTGCAAGGGGCACAGTCGGGAGCTTGACAAGGGGAACGTCACCTATTCCTTCTCCTCCAACTCCTCCTCCTTCGCCTTCCACTATAACCATCTCCTCCTCATCATCATGGCCTTCGTGATGCAACAAATCTAACACATGTGGAGAAGATAATCTAATATCAATGTTTGTGCATTAGGGTATGCTACTACCATACCTATTAGGGCTAATACCCCATCCAAATATGCTTGATCTGAAAGCCTTAAAAGTTACCCGTCACGGCCCGCCTTCCTACGTAGTTCAAATCGATGATTAACCAGACTTAAACCAATCAACAAGACATATCGCCCTGGGTTACAACTAATAAGAACCGAAAAAAATAACTTTTTCATTATCACTGCAATAACTTTTACATCAGATACAAGAGATATTAGTGTACAAATTTTTTCTCAAAGTATGCACAGCGGAATTAACTATATCAGAGTGTACCATGTATGTAGCGGAAAACATAAACTCTCAGCAGAAGAAATAAAATGCTCTGGACATAGTTCTAGCTTCAATTTAGCAAGTGCTCTATAAAATATCGGCAAGCCAAAACTATTAGGCTGCCCGTATGGAAAATATGGGCATCCAGAGTACAAATGGAATAACAATAAATTCTGGATCAGTCATGGGATTGGTGTGAGAACAAAAACAGTTATTTACTTTATTTTAAAATTGGGTAAATCATAATACCATGTCATATAACACGGAAAGAGTTTTCCCTTGTGAATACCAGTCATAAAACTACTCGCAATACTTATTGAAAATGAAGCTACCATAAGACTCACATCCCATCACACAATGCAACACAAACCAGGGGAGCAAGTTTTGCCTTATGATAACCAAATATGCTTAGTACGTGGAAGTCTCTTTTATTATTACTAGTGCATAGTATGGAAATCAATTTCGAAAGAAAATGTATCAATCATATAAGACGTAGGTACCCATATATTACGTCTACATACATAGAATATAACTAAAACCGTAAAGGGTTCGTATTGGAAGTTAGGTTCCATCAATGACCAAGGCAAAGGATATTCCTTAATCACATTCGGGCATACCTCTAGTGAGATATCCCTAGAGTAAATAAACGAGTCCTTCTGTAGTGGAAAAGCCGGTCCACCTATACAAGGTGTAATTTGGGTTTCTCCTGAACATAACGTTCCCCGGTCGTTACCGACCATTATTCGAGGTGCCTCGATCTATCATCCACTAAGTAAATTGCCTGGGCTCCATATTAAGCATCACTTTCTCAACTAGAAGGAAACGTTAGTCCTTATCTCTGTTGTACGTCATCATGTTTCAGCTCTTTACCGGTTGTGAGGTCCTAAAGTCACCATTTACACAAAGCACTGCTTTTCAACAAAAATATTTAATCATCAGTAGCTCATCACTTAGCATGCCACATTGTCATCTCATAACATATAATCGCTAATTGCTAACTGTATCACCTTTGAGCTCTACATCTCAAATGAGGGTGTTAAGCTAAGAGAATAAATTATCTTCCACAACTAGAAACACGTTTAGCAAAAATCATTTACATACTACAAGATACAATGTCAGACACACATCCATACAAGTCCGTTCTGGGTTGTGAATGAAACCGAAGGCATCTTATTTCTCGTCCAATTAAGGAGAGAGACCTTTGCATATCTGGAGAATCAACAAGAATGTCCAGACTACTGCTACTTATAACCTCGTCTTGGGTGTACACCCCAATTGAGACATTAGCAACAAATCCAAACGATGTGAAGGTCCCCGGTATTCAACCACCATCTTCAGTATCTTCAATACTCGTCGTATAGTTATTCAAAATGGGTTGGAACCCGTTCTTTCCGAAATAACTAGCGCATCTTTATAATCAACTGATATATATAAATAGCATGAGTCTCATTCCACTTTGGAATAATTTTTTACTCAAGTCATTCTTTACATTGGGTATACCCATTTAAATCTTTTCAAAGATTTACGTTCTTCAAACTCGTTTAAATCTTTCCTTGGAAATCATTTCAAAAGATTATAAAATATCATTTCATAAAACTTAACTCAAATCAAGTTTTCTACGCTTTACCGGGATTATTGAATCTCAAGAAAAAGGTAATTTCTCAAATCATTATTTCATTCCCATCTTATTCATCCCATGGAGCAAAACTAGTGGTACTCCATATCTAATGCCCCTCGTATTTTGGTAAGTTAAATTACCCTCTTTAATTTCAATTCTGATTGGAGATTTCAATTATCTTTACAGGAAAAACATATTTATCCCAAACCCGATTCATTCATTGATCATTGATTATGGTAGATTACTTTATCTTTCCTTGATCGTATTTCTAGCCCAAAATCGTACGTATGAATTCTTAACCATATCGTTAGGGAAAAACTATTCATTAACCAAAATTAGTTCTCGATTACACAATACCAAGAGAATGGCCTATCAAGTGTATAACCTCGAAGGCCTAAACCAACATCAGATTAAACACCCAGAAGACCACCCAACTCAACTATAAACCATCAAGTTCCAACTTCTTTCTATAAATTTTTATATTAAATTTAAATAAAGATTTCATTTCAACTAATCTTGAGAAATCATCTTCCACTTTAAATGGGTTAAAGAACATTGTTATTTAAAAACATTTCACGGTACACCGAAAATCATACTTCCATTAGAAGTAGAATCTTCACGGAAATCATATCAGTTCACAATCGATATAAATTCCTATATCGGGCTAATACTATAAGCGGAATAACGGAAAAACCTTTTAAAATTCTTAAATAGTAAAGGTCTTCCTCCATGGAGACCCATCTCATTTATCACTAAATCGATTTCTATTCAATTCCAGTTTAATTTATTAATTGGAAAACTTAACTTTGGAAACTTCATTAATCTTAATTAAAAGATTTATTACATACTTTATTATCTTTAACTGGGTTAAAAACGATGTTGCTGAAGACACCACTCACGCAAACCCTAAACTAATTGAAAATAACATTTAAACATAATTTATATCCACTTATATTCAACACCAATTCTCGTAGTCAACGAATACTATAAGTGGAATAACGACATAAACATCTTCTAAATTCCTCAAATAGTAAACGTCTATATAGCGTAATAAATACCAAATAGTTTCTATCCAAATCCAATTTATGCAAATTGAAAAACTTTTCTAAATCAAAAGATTTACAAAAACATATCTTTTGAAACGACATTTATATTTGATAAACCAAATAACTTAAGTTCATTTAACTTAAATTCACAAAACCTCATTTTACCGTATTTAGCAAGTTAGGCTGAAAACACAAAAATTGAAATATAGTTTGAAACTTCATATTTCTTTTTCAAATCATTTGTTATGATTTATCATAATTTTTCCACACTTTTAATAATTTTTATATGGCTTTTTCGATCGATTTTCAATTACGATCATCGAACTGCGTTTACAACGACCTTTTCACAAATAGATTTAAACATAACTTGGAATCTATAAGTTGAAATCCAAAATTTCTTCTTCCATTTGAAAGCTATTATCAATAGAAAGCAAAAGTTTCTCATTTCGGGAAATTCGATTTAAATTACACTAGTCATGCACATTTGAAATTCATGGTCGGAATTTGCGAACGATCGCTGCGCGACACGTTCTATTCAAACCATATTATTATTTAAAATAAAATTCGATCGATTTAGTCCAAACGTATTTTATAAAACATTTAAAACACATTTAAAAACAATTCAAATTCAATTATAACTCAAAATTGAATATTCTATATTATATAACATTAAAATAACAATATTTTTCAAAATTAAATCTTTTTAAGTCCAAACTTTTATGAAATCAATTATAAGTAACTTTCAAGTTGAATCAAAAGAGTTCTCACTGTGATTTTTGATCGTTTCAATAATGATCGCTTTGGAATTAAATTAAAGTTGGGTTTAATTTAACCCAAAATTCCAACTAGCCCGAATATCATCCAAACCAGTTTGTACACGTAGCCTGCATCCATACGATCCCAACGGATCCTGTTTCATCCAATTCTGAGTTCATACGAGCGAGAGAAATATGTTTAACATTAAACAATTAACAACGTCATTAATTTAATTAATTATTTTAATAACCTTCTTCTTCTTCTTACCACGTTCGTGCTCACCATGGATTCGAGCTTGCCGGAGCCACCAGAGCAGCAACTACCGCCACTGCGGTGACCACCCCAACCCGCTGCCCCTTCGTCGACCGCCCCCTACCCCAGTTCGTCGTAAACAATCAGAAATCGCCCCTCGACCAGAAATCACGTTGACTGCCCTACCGCCCACCACACACAACCAATGACCATGAGATTTTACCAGTAGGTGCGCCTCCCTCTCTGACAGACACTTCTCCAGTTGGAGCCTCGGCCTTAATCGGCTTTGTTTGGCCCGAAATCACTAATATACGATTGTTGTACCAAAAAACTATTCACTTTCGATCATGTAAACTCCACGGTCACCACATTCATTTTCAGGCCAACCTCCCAACAACAAACTTGTAAATCTCTCTCCCCTTTTCAACTTTCTAGTTGACACCTTAGGCCAACTCTCTACTGTTTGCATGATAATTGAGAAAATACGAAAGTAATTCCCTACCTTTCGGGCCAGATTCCGGCCACCTCGGTTGTCCGTTGGCCACCAAATTTTTGCTGTAGATAGCACTCGACATACACTACAACCTTCATGTTGAAATTTCACTCTAATCCTCACTCGTTTAGAAGATAAAAATTAAAGTATGAAAGGGGTTTATTTGCAAAATATGGAGGCTGTTTTGATTTGGGAATTAGGATTGGTGATTTTAAGGGTTACTTATAGGGTAGATATTTTGGGTTTAATAATATTCTGTTCCTTTATTTTGTTACTATGTACCTATCGCTATCTCTTATTGATGTTTGTAAATTTGCATGGGCACACACGAACTCCACTCGTGTTGAAAATTGATATTCAGCTATGGTTTGTCATTACAGTCCTAGCGAAACTTGTTTCGTCGAAATCCGAGTCCGTTTGCTCAAATAGCGCTAGTTTGGGCTTAAATTATTGATTAATCATACATACGTATTGAACGTTTATATCTCGCATGACCATATACCAACTCCGACTGATTCAAAATTTGGAATCTTACAATAATTTATCATTACAGATCCAATAAAAATGGTTTTGTCGAAATATGAGATCGTTTGCAAAATGGCTATTTTTCCATATTTAATAAAATCGATATAATATAGTTTTAAAATAATCTAATTCTTTGAAAAGTACCCAAACATAATTTCATATATTCAAAATAAACTATATTGGTTTTTAAACTACTTCATTTCAATCCAAATCGATATTCAATATATTATAAAATCCCTTTATTTTATTAAATAAATCGTTATGGTTTATAAATGATTCCATAACAACTTTTTGGAAATTTGACTTTGACATAACTCACAATCTATAAAATTAAATCTCGAATTTTCTCTTTCATTAGAAAAATATAATTCGATATTCGAATGTTTCTTGTTTCAACCGATTCTGACTTATATTGGATCGTATACATCCATTTAAAGTTCAAAACGTAATATTACGAACTATTATATTATAAGTTATACGTTCAAACCTTAAATTAAATAAATTCTAAGTCATTAATTATTAAAATAAACCGTTTTAAATATTTAAATCAATTTAAATATTTCTTAGCAAATTCCGGGTCATTAGAATCTCACGCACTTAAAAAAAAAATCATCCTCGAAATCAAAAACGGAACTGAAGGTCGTTTACTTAACCAACAAAGCCTTTATTCCAACAAACTTAAGTTCTTCAACTTTTAGCTTCTTTGAAAATTCCCTATTCTCGAATCATTCTCTAACGCCTAAATTTTTTGAAAAAATTCGCCATAACCTCCTTTGTGCTGCTTAATCAGTACAACTACAACTCGCCTCCCTAGGCCCTCATCGGTCAAAAATAAAATCGAAAATCCAAGCGGCTTCCCAACTAGGCTCATAAAATCATCAAACCCAACTAATACAGTAAACGTGTACCTTTTAGACGAGCATTTAATTTTATTCCTCATCTTAGCTTCCATTCAATAACCTGTTCAATATATATACGTCCAGTTCCAACTAATTTCCAATTTATGAACTATGCAATTGAATTTCCTTAAAATTCCTTCCAATTTTATTTAACTTCACTTAAATAGATTTTAATTTATTTGGTTCACCTTTATCTTTTCAATTTATTTAACTTGCACCAGTTAAATTTAAATCTCAAACCATCTTAATCATTTCCCAAATCATAGACATTGAATTTTAACCAAGTTCTTAGCTTAAGGCTATTCTTCCCTTCATCCTGGCTATCCTAATCGTTTTCAAAAACTTATGTAAATGGGTTTAAGTATACCTTGATATGTCAATTGGAATCATATATTCATCCCACTTTCGAAACTCGAAAATAAATATATGATGATGTTGCAATCATTATCAGAATCATCTTCAGGCGACTAGAATGTGATTCTATATCTATCTAGTATATTTGAGACTTCGTATATAGGTTAGCTAGGCGTATATTCAAAATCTTCTTATACTCTATAGTCCAACCTCAGCATCAAATAAAATACCCAAAGTCTTACTATAAGATAATTAGGTAAGTTAACCATATCTACTTTCTAAACCCTCATTTTCAAAAATATAGTCTTTCAAAACCAAATTCATTTTTTTATAAATACGCAAATTTGTACTCTTCTATATATAATACTCTTCAAACTCATTCTAGGGCATTACTGACCCTACCTCTAATGAGTCACTCTCGTAGGATGCTACTAATCCTACCTTTGATGAGTCCTTTCCTTCCATTTAAATGAGTTGTACCCCAAAGCTTTGTATAAACCAAAGCTATGATACCATATGTCGCGATCCCTCTTCCTGATCTATTCAAACATATGAATAAACCGACTTAAACCAATCAACAAGACGTATCGCTTATGGTTACAACCAATAAGAACCGAACAAAATAACTTATTCATTATGATTGTAATAACTTTTACATCAGAGTACAAGAGATATTAGAGTACATAAATATTATCAGAGTATAATAATAAACACATGCACATCAGAAATAACTATATTAGAGTGTATCATGTACACAGCGGAAAACATAAACTCTCAGCGGAAGAAAAAAATGCTCTGGACACAGTTCTAGCTTGAATCCAGCACCTGCTCTATAAAATATATGCAAACCAAAACTACTAGGATGCCCGTATGGAAAATATGGCACCCATATTTCAGGTGAAAGAACAATAAACTCCTATCAGTCATGGGACTGGTGTGAGAACTAAAATGGATATTCACTTAATTTTAAAATTGGGTAAATCATAAGACCATGCCATATAACACGGAACGGGTTTTCCCTTATGAATATCATACATAAAACTACTCGTAATGCTTTTTGAAAATGAAGCTACCTTAAGACTCGCATCCCATCACACAATGCAACACAAACCAAAGGAGCAAGTTTTTCCTTTTGATAACCAAATATGCTTGATACATGGAAGTATCTTTTATTATTACTAGTGCATAGTGTGGAAATCACTTTCGAAAGTAAATTTGTCAATCAAAGAAGATATAGGTACCCATATGTTACGTCTACATATATAGAGTACAACTAAAACCATAAAGGGTTCGTATTGGAAGTTGGGTTCCATCATTGACCAAGGGAAAGAATCTTCCTTAATCGCATTCGGGCACACCTCCAGCGGGATGTCCAAGGAGTCAACAATTGAGTTCTTCTGTAGTGGCGAAGCCGACCCACCTATACCAGGTGTAGTTCGAGTTTCTCCTGAACATAAAGTCCCCCGGTCGTTACAGACCATTATCCGAGGTGCCTCGATCTATCATTCACTAAGTAAATTGTCTGGGCTCCATACCATAACATCCCTCTCTCACCTAGAAGGAAATGTTAGTCCTTATCTCTGCTTTACTCATCCTGTTTCGGCTCATTACTAGTTGTTAGGTCCTAAAGTCACGTTTTACACAAAGCACTGCTTTTCAACAAAAAGCTTTGATCATCAATAGCTCATCACTTAGCATGCCACCTTGTCTTCTCATAACATATAATCGATAATCGCTAACCGTATCACCTTTGAGCTCGTGCATCTCAAAGGAGGCTGTTAAGCTAAAAGAATAAATTCTCTGCCACCAACAGAAACATATTTAGCAAAAATCCATTACATACTACAAGATACAATGTCAGACACACATTCATACAAGTCTATTCTGGTTTGTGAACGAAACTGAAGGCACCTTATTTCTTGTCAAATAAAGGAGAGAGGCCCTTGCATATCCAACAATCAACAAGAATATTAAACAACTGGTACTTAAAACCTCATCTTGGGTGTACACCCCAATCAAGAACTTAACAATAAATCCAAAAGATGAGAAGATCCCCGGTCTTCAACCACCGTCTTCAATATCTTCAATACTCGTCATAGTTATTCAGAATGGGTTGGAACCCGGTCTTTCCGAAATAACTAGCACATCTTTACAATCAATTGATATATAAAAATATCATGAGTCTCATTCCACATTGGAACATTCTTTTACGCAAATCATTCTTTATATTAGGTATACCCATTTAAATCTTATCAAAGATTTACATTCTTTAAACTCTTATTTAAATCTTTCTTTGGAAATCATTTCAAAAGATTATAAAATCTCATTTAACAAAACTTAACTCAAATCAAGTTTTCTACGCTTTACCGGGATTATTGAATCTAACGAAAATGGTAATTTCTCAAATCATTATCCCATTCCCATCCTATTCATCACATGTAGCAAAACTGGTGGTACTCCATATCTAGTACCCCTCGTATTTTGGTAAGTTTAATTACCCTCTTTCATTTCGAATCTGATTGGAGATTTCAATTATCTTTACCGGAAAAACATATTTATCCCAAACGCAACCCATTCATTGGTCACTGATTGAGGTAGATTACTTTGTCTTTCTTTGAACACATTTCTAGCCCAAAATTGTACTTATGATTTCTTAACCATATCGTTAGGGGAAAACCATTCATTAACCAGAATTAGTTCTTGATTGCACAATGCCAAGAGAATGGACTATCAAGTGTATAACCCCGATGGCTTAAACCAACATCAGATCAAACACCTAGAAGACCACCCAACCCAACGATAAACCATCAAGTTCCAACTCCTTTCTTTGAATTTTTAAATTCAGTTTAAATAAAGATTTCATTTAAATAATCTTGAGAAATCATCTTCTCCTTTAAATGGGTTAAAGAACAATGTTATTTAAAACATCGTTCACGATAAACCGAAAATCATACTTCCATTAGAAATGGAATCTTCACAAAATCATATCGGTTCACAATCGATATAAATTCCCATACTAATACTACACGCAGAATAACGGTAAAGCCTTTTAAAATCCTTAAATAGTAAAGGTCTTCATCCACGGAGTCCCATCTCGATTATCACTAAATTGATATCTATTTAATTCCAATTTAATTTATAAATTGGAAACTTAACTTTGGAAGCTTCATTAATCTCAATTAAAAGATATATTCCATACTTTTTTATCTTTAATTGGGTTAAAGAACAATGTTGTTGAAGACACCATCATGAAAATTGTTAAACTAATTGATATTAATTATAAGATTTAAACAGAATTTGTATCCACTTATATTCAACAACAATTCTCGTAATCAACGAATACTATAAGTGGAATAACGATATAAACATCTTCCAAATTCCTCAAATAGTAAACGTCTACACAACGGTAATCAATACCAAATAACCAAAGATCATTTCTAACCAAATCCAATTTATTCAAGTTGGAAAACTTTTTTAAATCAAAAGATTTACTAAAACATATCTTTTGAAATAACATATATATTTGATAAACCAGATAACTTAAGTTCATTTAACTTAAATTCACAAAATGTCGTTTTACTGTTGTTGATGGCAAGAAATGTCGTAAACACCAAAGGTTCTAATTACCAGGAATAGTCAATTTGGTCGCACAGACAAGAGTAGAAAGCAGTAAATAACACAAGAGATTTATAGTGGTTCGGCCTCGTGAGGGGCCTACGTCCACTTTGAAGCGTTGTTGGAATATTATTAATCATCAAAGTTACAAGTGTGAGACCATCCAATTACATCTCCTTACATTCATCTTTATGCTAGATGATGTCATAATTAAGCTATATGATGTCATCCTTGAGGCTATACTCATATATGATGTCATAATTATCATATATTAAATATATTAAGAAAAGGACACTTTTTCCCTTCTTCTTTCTCAAATGGGAGATGCCATTAATGGAGCTCTCTAGAGGTCCCATGGTCTCAAATTCCAACCCCTTTCAAGTGTGAAGTCATGGGGTATTTATATGAAAGGGAGTAGGTAGGAGTAGGTGGGAGTAGGTAGAAATAAGGGACCACATCCAGAAATTCGCGCCTAGAGACTGTATATGCCCGAAAATCCGTACCTGAGCCTTGGGTGCGAAATTTCGCACCTCGTAGGTATGAAATTCCACACATCGTGGGTGCGAAATTTTGCACCTCGAGGGTGCGAGATTTCACACCTCGAGGGTGCAAAATTTCGCACCTCGTGGGTGCGAGATTTCGCACCTTGAGGGTGAGAGATTTCGTACCTCGAGGGTGCGAAATTTCACAGCTCGTGGGTGCGAGATTCCGCACACTAAGGGTGCGAGATTCCACACCTTAAGGGTGCGAAATTTCGCACCTCGTGGGTGCGAGATTTCGCACATCGAGGGTGTGAAATTTCGTACCTCGTGGGTGCTAATTCCGCACCTTGTAGGTTCAAAATTCGCGCCCCACGGAGGTGCAAAATTCACACCTCCCGGGGTGCAGAGTTTGCTTCATGAGGCGCCTGAAGGCTACATGGATCGGTGTTTTGGTGTAACACCCCATATTTTCATTTAACACTATAGTAACGAATAAAAAAAACTTAATTTCAAATTTGAGAATTAAGGGAAACAGGTTACGCCATTGCGTTCGTCTCGGATTTCTGCTTGAGATAGAGTCCGAGTTTGCGTGAATTGGTATTCGTATGAAGGAGTTATGGCCTTCAGAAGTTTCAGAAATTCAAATAAATTCAAACTGTTCAAAACAGAATTCAAAATTTCGAATTAGAGTTTAGAAGCGGGCTGGGCGGGAAATTTCCTGCCCAGGACCCAGGTCGACCTCCCCCGTACAGGTCGACCTCGGGGTCAACCTGCCCCTTCAAGCAGATTTGAGAGCTGCTGTGTTTTGACTCCCTGCTGAGTTATTAGGGCAGAATTTGAAATCCTATCTTGGCTGGATAGTCGTGATTGATTCTAGGTTCATCTAACGGCTCTTAAACCATTAATCCTCTATATAAACAACCTAACACTCAACCTAAAATCACAAAAAAATTATTCCTAGAGCCGTCATGCCGTCAATGGGGAACCTAGAATAGCCGTCATAGCTTTCAAATCAAAGATAGGATAAAAGCTACATCAAAATCAAATTTAAACTAATCGAATTCAACGATCTACATCAAAGGCGAGCATTTCAACTTCAGAATACAGATTCCAGAAATCAAGAATTCCTTTTTGTAAGTATAGTTGCCTTTCAGATGTGAGTGAATTAAAGATGTGATTTGTAATGAATTGGAAAATAGAATTTGAACCAAGTTGTATGTGATTTAACGATGTGAATTCATGTCTAATCCTTGCGATAATTTGGTCATGTATGTCTTGGAATGATTGTGGTTTATTTGAACTTATCATATCATATAGAAATTGGTGATGAACTATTTATGATTTGGGGAACGAAACCATTATACCGCATATAAGTTTGGCAATCCTTTCATGATGTGTCATATGCAAGTTATATGTTTTAGGTTAGATCCCAGTCAAAATCTATATATATATGTTCATATGCAAGTTACATGTTAGATCCAAGTCAAGATCTATGTATATATGTTCATATGCTAGATCCAAAACTAGATCTATATTTATATGCATGTTTATAAAGTGGATTCATGTAAGTTCACACGATCATTATTGTTAGATCTAGTTCACACCTACATGTTAAAGTTAAATTTATACACGCTTTGGTAGTATACATGTCTAAATTATGCTAGTTTATAAACCAAATTGTGTTCACCCATGCCTAGATCTACATGTTCACATGCTTAGGTTTATGCTAGTTCTATCCAATTTAATTGCAAGTTTCATGAGACATGTTAATTTAAATTTGCTGACATATGTTGATTGGATGTTCCCTTCTTTTACCTCTTGTTTATAAATTGAGCTAATTTGCGGGCCTCAATGACTTTATGTGATTTTGCGAATGTACAACGTGGGTAACGTTGGGAAAATCTTGGAAATTACATGTAGTTGATATATTTGGCTCATAGTCATGTAATTAATGAGTGGCATAAAAATGGTATAATTTATATACCAAAAGTTGTGAACATGATTTAGAGGGAAAGTGGGCCATGGTAATTAATTGTTGACAAATTTACATTTAAACATAAAGAGCATAAATATGTAAATTTAGAAAAGATGAATATGCCTCACCCAAGATTATACTGAGTTGTGGTGTAAAACTGCCCGGAACTGACCGGCACATCCAGTAACCACAAAAAGACATGTCTAATGTGGGTGGTTAGTGCATTGAGCCCAAGAAGGACCCGAGGTTAGACTGAGTTATGGTGTAAAACTTCCCGGAACCGACCGACACATCCAATGACCACAATAATACCTATCTAATGTGAGTGGTTGGTGCATTAATGAATTAAAGCTAAGTCAAGATTGGTAGGGTTAAGTCAATTAAGGAAACACTTAACCAACTAAACTAATGGGTGGGGTTAGGTAAACTTGGACACTTAACCAATTAAACATGTTGATTAGAAAACCCTAGTAACGGGGACCCATTTCAGCAGTAACCCACATAGATGTATCATGGTACCCTGAACTAGGAAGGGTGGGGCACGATTACTGGGCTGATTATAAGCGGTCAAAACGTCGGCGGTTGGTGCGTCAGTGTAGGTTCCTACGGAGTACGGGCGTGCACGTACTCCGGAGTGGAAAAAGCAGGCACTGGGCATCTTGAATCGTGTCGGGTTGCCACCATAGGATTTGATACAACCCGTGTTGGGACCAGCACAGATATCTACAATCAAGCGGGGGCCGAATGACACACGTGATAAATACATGCGAGTAGGAGCCGATCGATGTAAGGGGATCATTTCACCATGAACACGTGGTGCTAGTTGGACAAGTATAAGTAGGTGCAGAGAAATAGACATGGGTGCGATGTATATTTGGTTTGTCCTACCTTGTATAGTTCTATGATTAGTTATTCTGGTTCTATCCTATTTTTCAGTTTGTTCCAATCATGACCTTTTGCTTATTCGTACACTGAAAAGTCACTAGACTTACTCAGACTTATGTCTGACCCATTTTTCTTTCGTCTTCTTTTCTTCCGTCCCCCCTCCCCCAGATCTACAGGGAGGGAATACTCCAGCTTAGTCAGACCCTTTGCAAGCTTCAAGAAATTAGATGTATGACTTGGACTCTCTCTCCATGGATATGGCTTTTAGACACACTCTATAGGGATTTATGCTGTTTTATTTTAGTTCTATGCTTCTTTATGTCTTAATCAAGACAGAGATTATGATGTAATGTTTTGGAAGTTATTATGAGACAATTTGCTGTAATGTTTTGGTATTGAACCACGTATGAAATAAATGTTTGTTTTCCGCTGCTTATATATATATATATATCTGTCTTGTAAATTTTTTGTGTCTTGTACCTATAACCCTTCACCAAAGTTAAGGCATTCCCTTTGTGAGTGACCATAACGGAGGTGTGGTGTTTTACTTGGTATCAGAGCAAAGGTTTACTAGATCAGATAAAAGTTTTTGAAAACTATTTTCAAAAAGAAATATAAAGGAGCATTTTACAAGAAAAAGTGTTATTTTATTTTAAAAAGGCATAATCCCCCAAACCATATGCACTATCTTTCTATCCTTCGTTTTGAATCTTTCCTTTTTTTTGTTTTAGCATGTCTGGGGATCCTAACCTTCTAGAGGGTGTACCGATACCTGGATGGTCCAGGAGGTACCTAGAGGCTAGGTCCAACGACGCAGGCCCAGCAAACATTCCTCCTCCCCCGGCTGCGGTGGTTCCTCCTCCTCCTCCTCCTCCTTCTCCTCGTGCAAATGCTTTCTCAAAGATATGTAGAGATTTTAAGGCCATGGGTGGAAAGAATTTTAGTGGAACTGAAACATTTGTAGAAGCAAGGAACTGGCTCAAAGAAACTGAAGATTTATCCGTCATCTTCAAGGTGGATGATAGGCAAAAGATCCAGTTGGCGGTGTGGTTTCTTAAAGACGAAGCTTCTTATTGGTGGGAGGTCACCAATGCTGATAGGCCGGTGGAAACTTGGGAGGATTTCAGAATAAGATTTGAGATGAAATTCCTCTCACAAGCTGAGCAAAGCTTACAGGTAGAGAAGTTCTTATCTCTTAAGCAGGGAAGTATGACGGTCAAGGAATACGTCAACCAATTCAATCAGCTGGCCCGATTTGGACTGGATTTGGTGAACACTCCTCATAAGAAAGCTCTCTGTTTTGTCAAGGAATTGAATGAGCCACTTCACAGCTTAGCTATGACCCATATACCTATAGGTGCGACTTATGAGAGGTTGGTGGACATGGCACTTTTACATGAGGAAGACAAGGGCAAGAAAGAGGCAAAAGTGGAAGTGCCTCAAGATAAGAAGGTGGAGGGATCACAGAACAAGAAAGCTGATTCAAAGAAAGGCGAGAAGAACAACAAACCCCATGACAAGAGAAAATGTAATTTTTGTGGCATTTCTGGACATCTGGTCAAAGACTGCAGGAAGAAGAAAAGGAAGACGGGTGGTTGTTTCCATTGCGGTGAGACATGACATATGGCTAAGGACTGTCCAAGGAAGCAAGGGCAGGGACAAAGGACTAGATCCACTTCCGGAGGGCAGGTTCACGCTCTCATAGCACCTCCGTAAGAACAAGGTAGAAATATTTCTGTTGAGGGTTTAGTTTATCTTTTTGATCATCCTGTTCGCACACTCTTTGATTCTGGCGCATCACACTCCTTTATATCTACTTCTTAAGTTGAATCTCTGCACCTAGACACCAGTATAGTAGAGGATCCCTTGGTTTTTTCAAATCCAATTGGGGGCTCAGCTTATTTGTCAATGGTTTAATTGGATTAGAAAATTTCTATATTAAGCGTTGGGTTTAGATGTAATGCCTTTGTTTTGGGCTTCACGGGCTATGTGTTGATTCTAGGCATGGACTGGCCATCCAGTAGTGGTGCCGTCCTCGATTACGAAAAGAGAGTGGCTAGACTCATGACTCGCCTTGGTAACACTCTCGAAATTTCTTGTAATCCCATGAATTCTGTTATGCTAAGTTATCTAGAATCTCTTGATGTGTAGGTTGAGAATTTGCAGTCTGTTAGAGTGGTCCGTGAATATTCAGATGTGTTTGAGGAGGTAAAGGGCTTACCTCCGAAGCGGGAGATAGACTTCCGCATATACCTCGTTGCAATGCGAAACCCATTGCTTTACCCGTGAGACACATGGCTCCAAGGGAGAGGAAAGAACTCAGCAAGCAAGTTAAAGAGTTGCTTGAGAAGGGGTTTATAAGGCGGAGTATTTCTGAATGGGGTGCGCCAGTAGTGTTCGCAACTAAAGCGGATGGTTCACTTCGCCTGTTCGTTGATTATAGGGAGCTAAACAAGCTGACCAAGAAGAATATGCACCCACTCCCAAGAATAGACGATTTGTTCAATCAGCTTGTAGGTGCATCGGTTTTCTCCTAACTAGATCTAGCTACCAAGTTTCATCTGCTAAGGGTGGCTGAAGACAACATTGATAAGACCACATTCAGAACTCCGGATGGTTTCTTCGTGTGGCTTGTCATGCCTTTTGGCTTGACAAATGCACCCGCTTACTTCGTTGATTTGATGAGCAGGGTGTTTAGGGAGTTCCTCAATAAGTTTGTGGTGGTCTTCATGGACAACATTTTGATCTTCTCGAAGAATGAGGAAGAGCATGCTCAGCACTTAAGGGAAGTCATGGATACTCTCCGTGCACACCAGTTGAAAGCCAAATTCTCCAAATTCCATTTCTGGAGAGAAGAAGTAAGGTTCCTTGGACATGTGGTGTCCAAAGAGGGGTTAGCTGTGGACCCCGCAAAAGTGGTTGTTATGCAAGATTGGAAGGTTCTGCGAAATGCAACCAAAGTCTGAAGCTTTCTCGGGCTAGCAAGCTTTTATCGAAAGTTCATCAAAGACTTTGCAAAAATCTCAGCTCCACTTACAAGGTTGACAAAGAAGAACCTAGTTTTCACTTGGGATTTGGATTGCAATATTTCTTTCCAACGCTTGAAAAGGGCTCTGACAACAAACCCAGTTCTGACATTGCCTGATGGGAGCAAGATGTTTACAGTATACACGGATGCATGCGGTACAGGATTGGGAGCTGCCTTGATGCAAGAAGGGAAGGTAGTAGCTTATGGTGGAAGGAAATTGAAAGTACATGAGAAAAACTACCCAACCCATAATCTAGAGTTGGAAGCCATCGTTTTTGCGCTTAAGTCTTGGCGCCATTATCTCCTAGGTGAGAAATTTGAATTGTTTACTGATCATAAATCGTTGAAGTACCTTTTCTCGTAGATAGATCTCAACTTGAGGCAGCAAAGATGGATGGAGTTTCTGGCCTCATATGATTTCGAGATTTCCTATACTCCTGGCAAGGGCAATGCAATAGCAGACGCCTTGAGTAGAAAGAAGCTGACCTTAATCCCTCTGTTTGTAGAAAGGGAAAGCGTGGAGTACATAGCCAACTTTGACTTCAGACCCTCTTCTGAATTTGTGCCTGGTCTGTTAGCAACACTGGAAGTGCGGCCTACACTGTTGGACTCAATAGGGACCACGCAACCGGAAGACCCACAGCTAGTTGATATAATAGATAAGCTGATTAGGAGTGAGACTTCGAGTCACCTCAATAGGTACTCCATCGATGATAAGGGATGGTTGAGACGGGATGGAAGACTATGCGTCCCACAAGCAAGGGATTTGGTGAAGAAGGTTCTCAAAGAGTCACACCATTCCAAATTGACCATACACCCAGGTGGAGACAAAATGTACAAAGACATAAAAAGGGTTTTCTTTTGGAATGGCAGGAAGAGGGATGTAGCTGAATTCGTCTCTAAGTGCATGATATGTCAGCAAGTCAAGGCAGAGCAAAAGAATCCTGGTGGTTTGCTTCATCCTCTAGAGATACCACAGTGGAAATGGGATAGCATTTCGATGGACTTTATTGATGGGCTGCCTAGGTCAAGAAGGGGCAATACTAGTATTTAGGTAATAGTGGACAGGCTCACTAAAAGCGCCCACTTTATACCCGTCAAAAGCAGAAGGACTGCCTCATCTTTAGCATCGATATATCTTAAAGAGATAGTTCGACTCCATGGGATACCCTCCAGCATAGTGAGTGATCGAGACCCTATCTTTACGAGCGAGTTCTGGAGGAGTTTGCAAGAGGCTGTGGGAACACAGCTATGTTTAAGCACGGCCTATCACCCCCAAACCGATAGTCAGACGGAAAGGGTGAACAGAGTAGTAGAAGATCTTTTGAGACTATGCATTCTTGACTTTGGCGGTACATGAGAGGATCACCTTCCTTTAGTGGAATTCGCCTACAACAACAGCTACCAAGCCACCATAGGCATGACACCCTTCGAAGCTTTATATGGAAGGTCATGCCGATCACCAACTTGTTGGTGGGAGTCTACAGATAAGCTCATACTTGGACCAGACATGATCAGAGAAACTTCAGAGAAAGTGGGTTTGATACGAAGGAGAATGAAGACTGCCCAAGATAAACAGAAGTCCTACGCAGACAAAAGAAGAACCGACCTTGAGTTCGAAGTTGGAGACAAGGTGTTCCTTAAAGTATCTCTTTTGAGGAACGTCATTCGCTTTGGATCCGCAGGAAAGTTAGCACCAAGATTTGTAGGACCATTCCCTATCATTGAGAAGATTGGGAAGATGGCTTATAGAGTACAACTGCCCGAAAGATTGGCTGGAGTTCATAATGTCTTTCATGTCTCTCACTTGCGGAAGTGCTTACATGAGTCTGCAGAAGTGGTGGAACCAAGCGTACTAGAGGAAGTAGAAGTAGAACGAGAAGCAACTGTGAGGAGAGTCCCAACTCGTGTCTTGGGTACAGAAGTTAAAAGGCTACGCAACCGTGAAGTCAAGCTCATCAAAGTTCACTGGAGCGACGCCGAGGAAGACGCGACTTGGGAGATTGAGGACAAAATACGCGCAGCCTACCCTTTTCTTTTTGAGGGTACATCCTTGATCTCTTTTTCCTCAAGTTTATGCTTGTATCTACCTTTTTAAGTATATGTCCTCGGTCCTTTTCTTTATCCTTAGGTAGAAACCCATTTGGACGTAAACATGTATTTGAAGACATGTTATGATTGATGGTTGCAAGAGGTTGCAAGTGGTTGCTGATGGTTGCAAGAGGTTGCAAGTGGTTGCTCGTGGATGCATATACACACACATTAGGTGTTAGATCGGCTCAGTCACTTTCATATTTCATATGCATATATGTATTTGTATATGATTGGAACTTGATGTGTTATCATATGGATGTTGCATTTGTATGAATGATTGTGCACTCATATAGAAAATTTTGAGTAGGAAAAAAAATTGCATACATAATGGACTCATGGCGCTGACATAATTTGCATTAAGGGGGTCAACTGAACCAGTAGACCACCTGATTTTGCATTAGATAAGGACATGTACACACACTATGCATATGATCATGAAGCATTCGAAGTCTTCTAAGGACAATGGACGCCTGTGTTTGATAGTTGAGTAGATGGATGATTGGATGGTAGGATATACATTCTTCTTGACTTGAAGATTTCGGGGACGAAATCCTTAAAGGAGGGGAGAATGTAAAACCTCGTATTTTCTGTTAACATTATAGTAACGAATTAAACAATAATTAATTTCAAATGTGAGAATTAAGGGAAACGGGTTATGCCATTGCATTCGTCTTGGAATTCTGCTTGAGATAGAGCCCGAGTTTGCATGAATTAGACTTCGTATGAAGGAGTTATGGCCTTCAGAAGTTTCAGAAATTCAAATAAATTCAAACATCTCAAAACAAAATTCAAAATTTCGAATCAGAGTTCAGAAGTGGGCTGGGCGGGAAATTTCCCGCCCAGGACCCAGGTCGACTAGGGGGTCGACCTCCCCCATACAGGTCGACCTGGGGTTCAACCTGCCCCCTCGAGCAGATTTGAGAGCTGCTATGTTTTGACTCCCTGCGGAGTCATTAGAGCAGAATTTGAAATCCTATCTTGGCTGGATGGTCCTGATGGATTCTAGGTTCATCTGACGGCTCTTAAACAATTAATCCTCTATATAAACAACCTAACACTCAACCTAAAATCACAAAAAATTATTCCTAGAGCCATCATGCCGTCAATGGGGAACCTAGAATAGCCATCATCGCTTTCAAGTCAAAGATAGGATAAAAGCTTCATCAAAATCAAATTAAAACTAATCGAATTCAACGATCTACATCAAAGGTGAGCATTTCAACTTCTGAATATAAATTCCAGAATTCAAGAATTCCTTTTTGTAAGTATAGTTGCCTTTCAAATGTGAATGAATTAAAGATGTGATTTGTAATGAATTGGAAAATAGAATTTGAACCAAATTGTATGTGATTTAACGATGTGAATTCATGCCTAATCCTTGCGATAATTTGGTCATGTATGTCTTGGAATGATTGTGGTTTATTTGAACTTATTATATCATATAGAAATTGGTGATGAACTATTTATGATTTGGGGAATGAAACCATTATACTGCATATAAGTTTGGCAATCCTTTCATGATGTGTCATATGCAAGTTATATGTTTTAGGTTAGATCCCAGTCAAAATCTATATATATGTTCATATGCAAGTTACATGTTAGATCCAAGTCAAGATCTATGTATATATGTTCATATGCCAGTTACATGTTTTGTGCTAGATCCAAAACTAGATCTATATTTATATGCATGTTTATAAAGTGGATTCATGTAAGTTTACATGATCATTATTGTTAGATCTAGTTCACATCTACATGTTAAAGTTAAATTTATACATGCTTTGGTAGTATACATGTCTAAATTATGCTAGTTTATAAACCAAGTTGTGTTCACCCATGCCTAGATCTACATGTTCACATGCTTAGGTTTATGCTAGTTCTATCCAATTTAATTGCAAGTTTCATGAGACATGCTAATTTAAATTTACATGACATATGTTGATTGGATGTTCCCTTCTTTTACCTCTTGTTTATGAATTGGGCTAATTTGTGGGTCCCAATGACTTTATGTGATTTTGCGAACGTACAACGGGGGTAACGTTGGGAAAATCTTGGAAATTACATGTAATTGATATATTTGGCTCATAGTCATGTAATTAATGAGTGGCATAAAAATTTATATACCAAAAGTTGTGAACATGATTTAGAGGGAAAGTGGGCCATGGTAATTAATTGTTGACATATTTACATATAAACATAAAGAGAATAAATATGTAAATTTAGAAAAGACGAATATGCCTAACCCGAGGTTAGACTGAGTTGTGGTGTAAAACTGCCCGGAACCGACCGGCACATCCAGTAACCACAACAAGACCTGTCTTATGTGGGTGGTTAGTGCATTGATCCCAAGAAGGACCCGAGGTTAGACTGAGTTGTGGTGTAAACCTGCCCGGAACCGACCGGCTCATCCAGTGACCACAATAATACCTGTCTAATGTGAGTGGTTGGTGCTTTAATGAATTAAAGCTAAGTCAAGATTGGTAGGGTTAAGTCAATTAAGGAAACACTTAACCAACTAAACATGTTAAATAAAATGATGGGTGGGGTTAGGTAAACTTGGACACTTAACCAATTAAACATGTTGATTAGAAAACCCTAGTAACAGGGACCCATTTCAGTAGTAACCCACATAGATGTATCATGGTACCCTGAACTAGGCAGGGTGGGGCACGATTACTGGGCTGATTATAAGCGGTCAAAACGTCGGCGGTTGGTGCGTTAGTCTAGATTCCGACGGAGTACGGGCGTGCACGTACTCCGGAGTGGAAAAAGCTGGCACTGGGCATCTTGAATCGTGTCGGGTTGCCCCCATAGGATTTGATACACCCCGTGGTGGGACCAGCACAAATATCTACAATCAAGCGGGGGCCAAATGACACACGTGATAAATACATGCGAGTAGGAGCCGATCGATGTAAGGGGATCATTTCACCATGAACACGTGGTGCTAGTTGGACAAGTATAAGTAGTTGCAGAGAAATAGACATGGGTGCGATGTATATTTGGTTTGTCCTGCCTTGTATAGTTCTATGATTAGTTATTCTCGTTCTGTCCTATTTTTCAGTTTGTTCCTATCATGACCTTTTGCTCATTCATACACTGAAAAGTCACTAGACTTACTCAGACTTATGTCTGACCCATTTTTCTTTCGTCTTCTTTTCTTCCGTCCCCCCGATCCATAGGGAGGGAATACTCCAGCTTAGTTAGACCCTTTGCAAGCTTCAAGAAAGTAGATGTATGACTTGGACTCTCTTTCCATGGATATGGCTTTTGGACACACTCTATGGGGATTTATGCTGTTTTATTTTAGTTCTATGCTTCTTTATGTTTTAATCAAGACAAAGATTATGATGTAATGTTCTGGAAGTTATTATGAGACAATTTGCTGTAATGTTTGGGTATTGAACCACGTATGAAATAAATGTTTGTTTTCCGCTGCTTATATATATATCTGTCTTGTAAATTTTCTGTGTCTTGTACCTATAACCCTCCACCAAAGATAAGCATTCCCTTTGTGAGTGACCTTAACGGAGCTGGGGTGTTTCATTAGGGTGAGGCGAGGTCTCTGTTGGCGCAATCCCTCTTCATTCTGTTTCTTTCGCTCCTAAGCATCCCTTTCGGCTTTAGTTCCATGTGATGCGTTGAGCCGAGCGTGTCTTGTGTACTTTTGGGAACCGGACCAAAAAGCTGGTTAACATTTTCCCCCCAAAGTACGTCTTGTGTCGACATGGTGTGCTTTGGATTGGTTGAATTAGTAATTGAGTTGCTGGCTTATCCTGTAAGTTTAAAGGAAAACACATGTTAGTTGACAGGCTCGTTCGTTGTAGGATTGCAGGCGAGCAGTTGCTGGTGTGGCGCCACACTCACGTTGCTGAGTATTCGTAGTGTGTTTCCCCCGCGTGTTTTTAGGGTCAGTATGCGCATGGAATACGTACACCTAAGCGCATTGCGTGAAGTCTCAAACCCGGGGGCTCGGTTTTTCCTTTTTCTCTTTTTTTTGGTGAGGTGCAAAATTTCAAGCCATAGAGATTCGAAATTTCGAACACGTGGATTCGAAATTTTGAATCTTGGAGGTTTGAAATTGCAAACTCGTGGGTTCGAAATTTATAACCCGTGGGCTAGAAATTCTTGGGAATGCGAAGGGACTATTACCTTTTATTATAAATAGCTTCCCCCTTCACTTTTTTCCCTTCCATTTACTTTCTTGACTCGACCACCATTAAAAAGCTTCGATTCCCTGGTACTTCGAAATTCGAACGCGGCAAAGGTGGGTCTCGAGATTTATTTAGGTGCGCGCGAAGTAGAGGGAGGCGCTGGGAAGCGAGCGCGAAGTTTAGCCTCGAACTCGGAGGAGGTTCGGACGCTCGAGCCTACAGTGGCTTGACGTTCGAACCTCACCGAGGTTCAAGTACTCGAGCCCTGCTGGGGTTCGAGCCTTCGAACCTTGAGGGGTTCGAACATCCGAACCCTTGGGGTCTCGAGATGTTGGACCCCGCTGTGGTTTGGGTGTTCGAACTTCGGGGCGTTCGATCTTTCGAACCCCAGGGGGGTTCGAGCATTCGGACCCCAGGGGGGTTCGAGCATTCGAACCCTGGTGGGTTCGAGCATTCGAACCCCTAGGGGTTCAAACATTCGAACTCCTGAGGGGTTCGAGTATTCGAACCCTGGGAGGTTTGAGCTTCCGAACCCCTTGGGGTTCGAACTTTCGAACCCTATCGTAGTTCGAGCCTTCGAGCCTTTGGTCTTCCGATCCTCTGCGTTGCCTAAATTTTGTGGTACTATACATATTGTGACCTTTCCACATAGGATAGAGCATATACTCGAACTGTGATTGAACTGTTGGACTGTTTTATTTTCCTTTGTACATCTCAATATTGCATGACACCACGCACACTTGATAGCTTTAACTGACACGAGGGGTATAGGTTATTCCAATGCGATGTCTAATACTAGTGTGTTAAAGTATAGTTAGCCATGCAAACAAGATCAAAGACTAGAAAAATCCTAGAAGCCGAGGCATCCCCATCGTCGTCACATTCATCTGATTCTACTAATAGTGGTAGCTCGAGTGTCAGCGAGCTTGAGACTACCGAAGGATCCGTTCCTTCTCAATCGGCCAGTTCACCCGAAGTATCAAATCATGAGGAACAAATTGAGAGGCTACATTGTCCGGTCATACATGAAGAGGTTGAGAATGTGGATATTGTCAATGAAGATGCCCCAGCGGGCCTAGTGTCCCCGGATATGTTACCCGCTGCCGTTATCTTGGAAAATCCGACGGACTCGGTACCGTCACGTCTGGATCCTACGGCAGTCATGAAATGGCGCAGCGGTTCAGTATACCAGTAGGTGACGCTCATGCTCCGAGAGAAGATGGAAGGGCTCACGCACCGCCCGAGCGTTTAGTTGCCTGGAATAGGCAAGCTTGTTTCGCGGGGTGCGTGCCCCCAACCAATGATTTTATTCAGGACATTCTTTCCTATTTCCGCCTTGCACCTTCGCAACTGCATCCAAATGCTTACACGTCGCTCTTAGGCACTTGCGTTCTATATCAAAAGTATTTGAACATGGAACCCACCGGAGAGGACATTCGGTTTTTCTTCATCCTGAGGAGAACATCTAGCAGATCGCCTTCCCAATGTTTCCTGGAAGCGACAGCTGCCCCCAAATTCTTTATCAGGACGTGGCCCAGGACATCAGTGTTCAAACAAGACTGGTTCTTTATGCGCTGCCCTCCTGGATTTGCAAGGAGGTGGATTGAAGGGAGTAAGTGCTTTCGAACTTCGCTTCCAATTATAATGTTCTTGGAGCCCATATCTTATTATTATCCATTTTTGATTGCGGTAGGGAATCCAGGGGCACACACCGGCGAAGAGTATAAGCAACATCTTAATTCCTTTCCGGCAATTCCCAAGGAGTCTCGCAAAACGGAAACTGTGACAAGCCAAGAGTGCCTTCGCCATGCGGGGTTGCTTCCTGACGATCGGGCTGTAGTTAGGCCCGTGGTGGCAAGCGGTGTACCGAAAAAGGTGGTGGCGAAAGGCCCTGCGACCCCCGGTCAGAAAAGAAAGATGCCCTCTGCTGGGGCCTAGACCGAAGAAGGTCGTCAAGTTCCAAGGAGACGTCGGTGGAGATGGGGCTCCTGGTGAGGAGGTTGCAGTCGGAGATGAGGGCCCCTTGAATGTTCCCGTTCCTCCCTCGACTGGAGAGATGGGGGAGGGAAAGTCGACTAGGCCATTGTCTCCAGTGGCTTCTCCTGGAGCTGCCACCACGGTTGAGGACGAGCGCCAGTTTGATGGCTTGAATAAGATTGACCTTGAAGTATTCTTGTGGCCGACTCCGGTTGTCATGGACTAATTAGCTCTTTCTGCGGAGGGGTTAACTCCTTTGAGTGGACCACAATCTGGTCTGTTGAGAGAACACTTAGGGCATACACTCATTAACACTGCATAGCATAGTGGCTTATCCGAGCGTGCGATTTAACGGACTGTGTTCCATTTTTTTTTGACAGTTGATATGGCTAGAGGACGCGAAGGACGAGGCTATGGTCATGGAGGCCTCCAATGCCCTAGGTATCCTTTCTTTGAGGGCTTTAAAAGAGGGACCAACTTGTATGGAACTCCACCACCCCTCCCCCCGCCTGGTCGCAGTAGCGAGCACCGAGGTGGGGATCGATCTCGACAATCTCCGACTCCTCCTCCTCCGACTCAGGTGTTCGAGGAAGATTCTCGGCCTAACCTGGGGGGTTCTCGGCGTCCGTCTTCGATGGCTCCTTAACATACCGCGCCCTTGGCTCCTGCTCAGCCTGCTAAGGGTAGGGAGCTGTCATCCAGCCATTCGAGACTGGCGGGAACAACGGTAGTAGGGAGGCAAAATCTCGCGGAGCCCAAGAGGCCGGAGCTTTCCATTGGCGAGGGGAAAGAGCTGCTGAAGCAAGACTTTCCTCACTACTATTTTAACGAAATAAAGTTCCTTCCTGATCTCCAACCATCCTCTGCCAGGGAGTCCGGGGATGTCTGGATGTGTGTGAAGGAAGAATACCATTAGGCCGACCAACTTCTCAGTTACTCCTGCCAACTCTCGAAGCTAATCAAGAAGAAAAACCTAGAGCTCACCAACCAGGGTTTGGCCATAGAGGATGAACGGGTTACTACTGGCAATTTGAATACTGACATTGGTGAGTTTGCTATTTGTATTGTGTGTGCACTGTTTCTCATTCATGTGCCTTTATATAATGACTTATGGGCCCTGTTATTTCAGTGGAGATGAAGAGGGCATACGAGAAACTCAAACGAGAAACTGGTCACTCCCGCTCTTCTTCCATGGAAAATGTAGCTGATTTGACAACCGAAAACAAGGCCCTTAAGAGGGACATGGCTGAGGTGGATAAGAAATGCATCGAGTTGGAAAGGGAGAACGCTATAGTCTTCGAACTCCAAAAAAACAACAATGCCTTAAGAGCGGAGAATGGCAGCTTGAAGAGGCAGCTCGAGGAAATGATAAAGGCCAAGGAGGATGCGAAGGCTAGTAACCGGGATGTGTTAGGCACAGTGGATGGACTTAAAGCTGAACACATGGGAGAAGTGGAACAGTTGAGGGAGGAGCTGGAGGATGCAGAATTCCGGGTTCAATCATCTGTGGAGGAGGATATCTGAAACATGTACGTTATGGTCTTGAGATTCCATGGGATTATCCTCGGGAACTAGCTCAAACTTGGGAGAGATTGGTTCTGTATGAAGCCTATCTGCGCCAAGTGGATGTGGGAATTTTAGATGAACGCCAACTCGCGATTGATCTCCTGACTGTCGAGGAGCACAAGAGGCTGAAAGAGGGTAAGAGGTTGTTGCTTGAGGACGCTGAAAGAGAGAGGCTGGAGACTCACTTCCGAGAAGGGGAAGTCTGTCATGACTGAGAATGTTGTGGTAGCGGAGACATTTGCAGAAGCAAGCTCCTATCGACCATTGGCCCCTGAATCGGGTATGGTGAGCGATCCCACAGCTTCAATTCGGGTTTCGACCGAGTATGACCCTGAGCATCTGGAGCTAGAAGAGACCAGATTCACTTTACCTACCACCACAAATACCCCTCTTGATATTTCTACACCATCCCTGACCGGAGGTAAATTCTTTTGCCATGCATCCCCAAGGATGATGTAATTACCGAATTTATGGACTAAAAGGTTTTGTTTTCAATGTACAGCCCTTTCTGGACTGACCATGACATCGGGCCCTGGCCCCGTGGTCCCCCAAACAACTGAATTTGAGCCAGGACCTGTGGTAACGCAATTTGGAGAAGGTGACGATCAGCTGAACACTTACTCGGATATAAGGTTAACTCCCAACATGTATGAGAGCCTTATAGAGGACGGAGAGGAGGTTGATGGTCAAAGTTCTCGTATCAGCGGCCTAGTGGAAGTTGATGTGCCTTCGATGGCTGCTATGGTGAAGACCCAAAGAGCCAAAATGATGGCTAAGCGTGAAGAAGTGGAGGAGAAGCAAAAGCATGAAGAGGCTACCGGGGAGGAGGTCCTAATGAAAACCAGGCAGGATGCTGAGGTGAGAGCCCCTGACACGGTTGCGAACAGGAAGGCCAAGAAGAAGAGGGCTGATGATGAGGCACGGAAGACGAGGAAGCACAGCAGAGGGATACCATGTCCCTTGAGAAAACCAAGGCTGATGATGTCATGCCACATAGATCCCAGAAGCTTGTTGAGCGACGGGCTGCTAGAGAAGCCAAGGAACGGGCTGAGCGAGAAGGCTAGGCGGTCCCGGAGAAGAGGGACGCTGTGGTCAGTCTCGCAGCTAGGAGTACCCCCATGCCCATTCCGCATACCTCCCTTGTTGATATCACCGAGATCTCTAGCGGCGAGGGTGCGGATGAGAAGCGTCTCTCGGCTTCTCATGAATCGACCACTTCTTGGAAGGGCCGAGATGGAAGGAGCGAGTCTGGTAAGAAGAGGCCCGATGCAAAGGATGAACCGTCGAGTGTGGAATCTACAAAAAAGAAACACAAGCACAAACGGAAGAATCATGATTAGTGTTAACAACCTAAGTAGAAGTTACCGTTCATTTTGGTAGTGTAGGCTGATAGTTTACGCGAGTATGACCCTCACTTTTGGTTTTTCAAGACATGGTGTGGTTTTCATGTACACCCTGTCATTAGAAAGGAAGATGTTAGGCATGTAGTTTGCCTTAATGTGTGTACATAGAAATGCAACATGAATTAGTAAAGATCGCAATTTGTGTTAAGTGTTTGGATGTTCTTCTTATGTTTTCAGGTGTCCCGTACTTGTATAAGCATACTTATCATTACGCCTAACAAAAAAGCGATTATGTACCACGCTTTGGGTCAATTATTCCAGAGGGGTGTGATTGTGTACCGCGCTCCGGGTCAATTATTCCAGAGGGGTGTGATAGAGCGCATGCTTCTAGTATGTTTCCCTCAGCTCAGGAAACTAGTAGTTTGCGAAGCCAGGCTGAGCGCCTGCTGTGTTTGGGTTGCCTAGGGTTAATCCCAAGTGTAGCGAAGGCATATGACGCATTGTGCGGTCCATCCGATGTGTGTCTCTCCTGTCGTTCATCGGGTTAAGGTGAGACACAAGTGTCATTTATTCACCTGAGAAGAGAAGCCCGGATCATCAGCCCGTAGGGTCCGATCGTAGCCATGGGCTACCCCTTAGCCTTGAGAGCTTCGGGGAAGAAATGATTTAAGGGTCACTCTCGGTGCTGCGCCAAGATTCGACCGGTACCCGTGGACGATGGAGGGAGTTACATCACTCCCACCTGGCTATTGGGTGGCCCCAAGTCGCTCGGGACTTGGGCGTGCAACGATTTATCCTCGGTCTCAACACGGGTCCGAGGTTCGAGTTCATGGTTATTTATACTCGGTCGCGCCATGGGCCGGCGACTCGAGTAGCATTGCCGGCTCCCGTGTTTGGGGTGCCGGTCGTAGCCATTATGTTTTGGCCTCGAGGTTGGCTCGAGACTCGGACGGCGGTATCGACTCCGTGCTCGGAGGCCGATACGAAAACCGATTGTTTGAACGTAAGCTAGTTGTCAGGATTAGTCAAACGTGTCATGCGCGGAGTAAGCATAAACAGGAAGATATGGGAAGTTGAACATCATTTCCACCAATAACTTTGGCAGTAATAGCCTTTAGAATGCATTGAATTGTTAGAAAACAAAACATTAATGGAAAGCGTAAAGAACTGTGAACTAAGTTATGTAAAGTAGCGGCGGAGATGTTCATTGTTCCATGCCCTTGGGAGTTCAGCCCCGTCCACGGTTGCGAGTTTGAAAAATCCATTGCCAAGCTTTCGTTGTATGGAGTATGGACCTTCCCAACGAGGGGCGAGGCCTGTTGGTGGAGGAAAGATCCGTTTTAAGATGAGGTCGCCGATGTTGAGGTCCTTATGGCTTAGGCGACTTGTTGCCATTGGGCAGCGGCTCGGAGATCAGCTTCGTTCCTTTTCTCTTCCAACAAGTCAAGTGATCCTAAAAGTAAATCTTGGTTTGTCCTTGGATCGAAATAGGTGACTCGATGAGATGGAAGCTTGAGTTCGATAAGAATGACGGCTTCTGACCCGTAAGCGAGGGCAAAGGGAGTATGTTTGGTTGCTGTCTTGTGGGTGGTTCGGTATGCCCATAGTGCTAGAGGAAGTTCGTCTGCCCACATGCCCCCAGCCTTTTCCTGGCGCTTCTTGATGACGGACTTAATAACTTTGTTTACCGCTTCGACATGCCCATTGGCTTGAGGATGAGCCACTTCCGAGAATCTCTTTTCGATGTTGTGCCGCTGGCAGAAGGCTTTGAATTCGGCGCTCTCGAATTGAGTGCCGTTGTCAGAGATGATGGCTTGACGGACCCATATCGAGTAATGATGTTGCGTACAACAAAGTTGATCATCTTCTTTGTGGTAATCGTGGCGAGTGCTTTGGCCTTGGCCAATTTGATAAAATAATCAACGGCGACGACGGTGTATCGGGCCCTGCCCCTAGCGATTGGAAGAGTTCCAATGATGTCGATTCCCCACATGGCGAAAGGCCATGGGCAAACAATTTGTGTCAGCTCTGTAAGCGGGGCTCTCGGGATCTTTGAGAAGCGCTAGCACTTGTCGCACTTGCAAGCATAGTCTGCGGTGTCTTGATCGAGCGTGGGCCAATAATAACCATGTCTAAGTATTTTTCTGGTCAGGGTTTACCCTCTAGTATGGTCACCGCACTCCGCTTCATGTACATCGGTTAAGACTTTGATGACGTCATGATGGGCTACACATCTGAGCAAGGGGACAGAGAAACCTCTACGGTAGAGAATCCCATCCATAAGAAGATAGCAAGCCGATTGGCGGGTGAGTGATCGTCTTTCCTTGTAGCTCCCCGGAAGGGTCCCGTGTTATAGGTAATTTATGATTGGTGTCTACCAAGATTCAGGTTAGAGTTTGGTGTTTATGACCGCCTCAGTTTGAATTTGCTTGATACTAAGGGAGTTGAGCACTTTGACGGGGGAGAATCCCAAAAGTTGCGGATCCTCGGAGCTCGCTAATTTGGATAACGAATTGGCTTTTTCATTTTGTTCTCGGGGTAAGTGAGTGATGATGAAGTGATTGAGGTGAGTGAGTAATTCCTGAACCTTGGTTTAGTAGAGGGCGAGTCGTTCCCCCTAAGCTTGATATTCCCCTTGTACTTGACGCGCGATGTGTTGTGAATCGGAGAAGATTTGGATCTTCTTTAGTTTAAGCTCGATCGCAATTCTAAGTCTGACTATCAAGGCCTCATATTCCGCGTCGTTATTAGTAGTAGGGAAATTTAGTTTTAGTGCGTAGCATATTGGGTGTCCCTCGGGGGTGATGAACACGACTCCGGCCCCAAAGCATTTGCTGTTGGAGGACCCGTCCGTGAATATTTTCCATTGAGTGCCGAGAGCTACCGGTTTCTCTGCCACGGTCTCGTCGGAGGTAGTGAACTCTACTATGAAGTCAGCGAGAGCCTGGCCGAGGATGTCTCAGTAGGGAATGAAAGTTATCTCAAATTGGCTCAGCTGTATAGTCCACTTCAATAGCCGTCCAGACGCTTCGGGTCGCTCCAGGACCGGTCGTAGTGGCTGATTGGTGAAAACCTTTATAGGATGAGACTGGAAGTATGGTCGAAGCTTCCGAGAGGAAATGAGTAAGCAGAATGCTAGCTTTTCCAGCTTCAGGTAATTCTTCTGTACCCCTGTCAATCGTTCGCTTATGTAGTAGACGGGTCGTTGGATGCGGTCCTCGAGGCGGATTAACGCCAAGCTGATTGCCTACGTAGAAACAGCCAAATAAATGCATAAGTCCTCATGGTCTATGGGCTTAGACATGATAGGTGGTCGCTCTAAGTGATCCAGAAGTTATTTGAATGCAGAAATGCATTCTAGGGTCCACTCGAAATTACGTTTCCCTTTTCGAAGTAAATCGAAGAAGGGATCGCACTTGTCGGTGGCCTTGGATATGAACCAACTTAAAACGGCAACCTTTCCATTTAAACTTTGGACATCCTTGATGTTCTTAGGGATTTGGATGTCACAAATAGCATGGATTTTTTCTGGATTAACTTCGATTCCCCGGGAGTTGACGATGAAACCCAAGAATTTACCTAAAGCGACTCCGAAGGAGCATTTCAAGGGATTGAGTTTCATGTCGTACTGGCGGAGGATATCAAACATTTCAAAGAGGTCGTGGACGTGACTGCTTGATACTTTAGATTTTACCAACATGTCATCCACGTACAACTCCATGGGCTTTCCGATTTGGTTTTTGAAAAGTCGATTAACCATTCGCTGATAAGTAGCGCCGACGTTCTTAAGGCTGAAAGGCATGACACGATAGCAGTAAAGTCCTAGGTCTGTTATGAAAGAGGTGTGATCCTGGTCGCGAAGGTTCATCGAAATTTGATTATAGCCTGAGTAGGCGTCCATGAAAGATAGTAGTTGGTATCCGACGGTTGAGTCAACAAGTCGGTCGATCTTTGGGAGTGGGAAGCTATCCTTTGGACATGCCTTGTTTAAGTCGGAGAAGTCAACACACGTTTTCCATTTAACGTTGGCCTTCTTGACCAGAATTGGGTTGGAGACCCACTCGGGGTAATTGACTTCGTGAATGAAATTGTTGTTGAGCAGATGGTCTACCTCTTCCTCAAGTGCTTTGGACCTCTCGGGTCCCAAGAAGCCTCGTTTCTGCTTGACTGGAATTGTTGTAGGATCAACACTTAGGCAATGGCAAGCGATCGCAGGGTCGATGCCTTTCATATCGGAATGAGTCCATGCAAACACGTCTAGGTTAGCGTTCAAGAAATCCACAAGATCTTCTTTGATTGCAAGGTTGAGTTGAGATCCTATCTTCAGCACCCTTGATGGATCATCGGGATTAATAGGAATATCCACTGTAGGTTCGACCGGGGTAGCCCTCTCATACTCGGGCTCTTTGTCCTTCCATGGGTCCAGGTCTTCGGAAAGACGGCAGTGACGTCTGAGCCAAGGCCCAAACGCCGCTGATTGCTATGCCGAAATAGTCATGGCGCAAGAAGGTGTGGGCACTGCTTTTCCCTTGTCCTTATTGCGTGCGTTCTTCCATGCTATAACATAACATTCTCTGGCGCTTACTTGGTCGCTTTGACTGTTCCAATCTCGTTTTCTATTGGAAATTTCATTAGGAGAGACCATGGCGACATGCAGACCCGAAGTTCTGTGAGAAAAGGGCGTCCAAGGAAAGCGTTGTAGGGGGAATCAATGTCTATAACCACGAAAGTGAGGATTCGGACCCGGCTCCGACCCCACTCGCCTAGCTCCATAGGTAAATCGATCATTCCCACCAGGGAACTAGAAGCCCCATTGAAGCCATGGATTGTGGCGCGGCATGGCTTTAAGTCATTTGTATCTAACTTCATCTGGTCATAAGCAGTTTTGAAAATGATGTTGACTGAGCTTCCGGAATCGATTAACACCTTTCGAACAGAAGCGGCACCGATCTGAGCTGTGATAACTAGTGGATCGGTGGTTGGTATTTCCAGACCGGTAGAATCTCTTTTGCAGAAAACGATGTCGTTCCAAATGTTTTTTGGAGCTTGGCTGGGGCGGATTCGTTAGGTGCGGAGAAAGTTTCATAAGCAGCATGCTTTATTGAAATAACATACTCTTCCATTTTTCGGAAGCTGTCATGTATGAGGGTAAGGTCCACCACATATGGTGTTGATTACCATCCCACGCCTTCGATTAGATGGACCTGGAGCTGCCTTGGCGGCTGCTTGAGGCGCTGGTGCCGGAGGCTTTGGGTTTGCTTCGGGAGGAAAAGGCTCTTGGACATATTGTTCATGTCTCTTTTTGTGGATAAGCTTCTCAATTGCATCCTTGAGCTAATGATATTCATTAGTATTGTGGCCGTATACGTCATTGTATCGGTAGTACCTCCCAGTATTTTTCTCAAGGTCGGCTGATTCCCTGGTGTGCGGCTTCTTGTATGACAAAGCGTTGCATGTCTCCAAGTATATTTTTTCTAGATCCTTGTTTAGCGGGGTGTATGTCTCGAATGCTCGGTAACGGCCGGGCTTCCTTGGCTTGGTCAGGGCCTGATCGTTGTTCCGGCCATCTTGCCTACCATAGTTCGGTCTTTGCCTGTTAGGACCTGCCCCCTTGTTCTGATCAAATGGCTCTCCTACTTGTTTCCTCCCGAGGTTGTTATTTGCAGCGCCTGCTTGAGGGCCATTGGGGAGACTGGTGGTTGAGTGTCGGTTGCGTCTTGCCTCTTCTTGGCATAAGTACTAATCTGCCTTCTCATAGAAGGCGTCAAAGCTTTTTGGCTGCTTCCGATCGATCCACGCCCCGAATTCGGAAGTAGGGAGGATGCCTTTGGCTAATTGAAAGAGTACGGTGCGAGGATCCGGATCCTCGACCTCGGCAAGGGCAATGTTGAACTTGGAGAGGTAGCTTTTGAGCGACTCAGCGGGCCCTTGGTATAAGTTAAAAAGGGTGAGGGCATTCTTTGGAGTTGGTATGTGCATCCCGAATTGCTTGACCAACTGTGTCGCTAACTGGCCGAAGTTGTTAATGGAATCGAATGGGAGGCGAGAGAACCATAACAGAGAGGTTCCTGATAATAAGACTGGGAAACATTTGCATTTGACCAGATCGTTGCCCCGACTTGAGTCCATTTGCCATTCATATCGATTAAGGAAGGCACAAGGGTCAGTGGTGCCGTCATAGAGCGGCATTTGCGGACTGCTGAAGCATCGCGGCCATTCAGCTTCGTTCACCCTTCTTGTGAAGGGGTTACGCCTAATGTGCGCTTCCCATGAATCATGCACATTTCCTCGCATTTCCCTTATGATTCTTCGAACCATGTTGGGAAGGTAAGTTGGTGGGACCCATGGGTTTTGGCGAGGTCCTGGAGTTCTTTTGCGAGGGCGTCTCCTATGATGGATGTCTGGATCGTCTACCTCCATGTCCTCGACATCTATGATTGGATCCTGGTATGGACGGTGAGGTGGAGGAGGGTGATGCGGTTCCTGTTCTGGAGGAACGCGGGCCGTTGGAATAGCAGGCCCATCATCCTGATCAGTGACCGTCGGGTTGTGTCGAGGAAGAGGTTGGTTAGTAGGACCTGATCCGTCATTGATGATCAAGCGAGAGCAGTCTCGGTACTGTGCCCCCTCGCTATATGTGACGGTAGTTCGGTCGCCATTGCCGTTGGCGTAGCCATTTCCATTACCATTGTCGAGGGCATTGGTGCGGGTGGCGACGTTGTTCATGAGGCTAAACCTCCTCCTTTGGTGCGGGTCCCTTGACTCGTAAGAAGTTTCCGATATGGTTGGTCGGGGTTGAGTATTGTTCCAAGTTAGTTGAAGTTGAGTGACGATGCACTGACTTTCTTGAAGTTGTCGCATAAGGTTGATGTTATTCCTTAATGCTTGATTAAGCTCGACTGTTGTGTTCTCATATTTCTCATTAAGCGCACGGATTTGAGCTTGTGTTGTGGGCGCTTCGGGGTCCACACTAGGAGGGACGGTTTCATTAGTGGTCGGAATGTCCATCGGTTGAGGTTGTTGGGATGTACCGGCCTCGGCTGCGCCTGAAGATCCGACCATTGTGTTCTTTGGTCGCTTTGCCATCATGAGCAGACTCGACGGCATATTTAGCAAGGAACCTCAAGCTCGTCGGGAGTCGAGATGATAACATGTGACAAACGCGCAAAATCCGAGTTTTCGCACTGAAAGCATCAAATGTTGAGGGCAAGAAATGTCATAAAAACCAAAGATTCCAATTATCAGGAATAGTCAATTTGGTCGCACAGACAAGAGTAGAAAGCAGTAAATAACACAAGAGATTTATAGTGGTTCGGCCTCGTGAGGGGCCTACGTCCTCTTTGAAGCGTTGTTGGAATATTATTAATCACTCAAAGTTGCAAGTGTGAAACCATCTCATTACATCTCCTTACATTCATCTTTATGCTAGATGATATCATAATTAAGCTATATGATGTCATCCTTGAGGCTATACTCTTATATGATGTCATAATTATCATATATTAAATATATTAAGAAAATGACACTTTTTCCCTTCTTCTTCCTCAAATGGGAGATGTCATTAATGGAGCTCTCTAGAGGTCCCAAGGTCTCAAATTCCAACCCCTTTCAAGTGTGAAGTCACGGGGTATTTATAGGAAAGGGAGTAGGTAGGAGTAGGTGGGCATAGGTAGAAATAGGGGACCACATACAGAAATTCGCGCCTGGAGCCTGAATATGCCCGAAAATCCGCACTAGAGCCTAGGTGCAAAATTTCACACCTCGCAGGTACAAAATTTCGCACCTCGTGGGTGCAAAATTTCGCACCTGGAGGGTGTGAGATTTCGTACCTCGAGGGTGCGAGATTTCGCACCTCGTGGGTGCGAGATTTCACACCTCGAGGGTGCGAGATTTCGTACCTCGAGGGTGCAAAATTTCGCACCTCGTGGGGGCAAGATTTTGCACCCCGAGTGTGCGAGATTTCGTGCCTTACGGGTGCGAAATTTCGCACCTCGTGGGTGCGAATTCCAGATCTCTGGGTTCGAATTCGCGCCCCACGGAGGTGCAAAATTTGCACCTCCCAGGGGTGCGAAGTTTGCTTCATGAGGCGCGCGACGGCTGCACGATCGGTGTTTAGGGTGCCGCGAGGTCTCTGTTGGCGCAATATCTCTTCATCCTGTTTCCTTCGCTCCTAAGCGTCCCTTTCGGCTTTAGTTCCACGCGATGTGTTGAGCCGAGCGTGTCTTGTGTACTTTTGGGAACTGGACCAAAAGGCCGGTTAACGACCGTATTCATCCAATTAGGCTGAAAGCACAGAAATCGAAGTTCGAAACTTCATATTTCTTTCTCAAATCACTTTAAAATCATTTGTTATGATTTATCCTAATTTTTTCCGTGTTTTTAATAATTTTTATATTGCCATTTCGATCGATTTACAATTACGGTCATCGAACTGTGTTTCCAGCGACCTTTTCAAAAATAGATTTAAACATAGCTTGAAATCTATAAGTTGAAATCCAAAATTTCTTCTTTCACTTGAAAGCTATTTTCAAAAGAAAACAAACGTTTCTCGTTTCGGGGAAATCCGATTTAAATTGCATTAATTATGCTCATTTGGTGGTCATGGTTGGAATTCGCAAACTATCGCTGTGTGACACGTTCTATTCAAACCATATTATTATTTAAAATAAAACTCGATCGATTCAGTCCATACTTATTGTATAAAACGTATATAAACTTGTTGGAAGACGATTCAAACTTCAAATTCAGTTATAACTCAAAATTGAATATTCTATAATATTATAAACTTGAAATAATAATATTTTTCAAAATTAAATCTTTTGAAATCCAAACTTTCCTTAAGTCCATTATAAAAATAAATAAGATTGTTGGAACAATCACTTCGAGTTAAAATGTCGTTTATATATCTAACTCGAATTCACTTTTGAATTAACTATTCAAAATCTATTTTTAACTAGAACAAGCCATTTCTAATTCAAAAATTTCTCACGTCCATTTCAACCTTTTCAATAGTTATTTGAAATCATATCAATTTAATTTTCAAATTGTTTCGGATATAAAAATTTATATTTATTTCATGCCTTATTTCATTTAAATGAATATATTGTTCATTTAATATTCCAATGAAACTTGACTCATTCAATTCTAAAATTAATCCATATTCGTGGTTGTCAATTTGTGTGAACAATTATAATAACAGCAACAACAGTTATCATCTGTCAAACAACAGTTATAATATAAGCATTATAATCGTTAACGCTTACATGTACATAAACAGTATTAATAAAACTGTAATAACATCCATCATCCATGAAGCAAACATAGCAACCACAAGCAATCAATATATAATCAATTGACGATTATAAATAACTCTCAAGTTGAATTAAAAGTGTTCTCATAGTGATTTTTAATTGTTTCAATAACAATCACTTTGGAATTAAATTAAACGTGGATTTAATTTAACCTAAAATTCCATCGAGCTCCAATCTCGTCCAAATCAGTTTGTATATGTAGTTGCGTCCATACGATCCTAACGGATCCTGTTTCCTCCAATTCTGAGTACATACGAGCGAAATACATATGTTTAACATTAAACAATTAACAAAGTCATTAATTAGATTAATTATTTTAATAACCTTCTTCTTCCGCTTACCATGTTCGGGCTGACCATGAATACGAGCTTACCATTGCCGCCTGGAGTCACCAGAGCACTAACCGCCGCCGCTGTCATGACTATCCCAGCCCGACGCCCCTCCGCCGACCAGTCCCCTACCCCAGTTCGCCACTGGCGATCAGAAACCGCCCCTCGACCACAAATCACGTCGACCGCACTATTGGCCACCACATACAACCAACGACCACGAGATTTGAAAGTAGGTGCACCTCCCTCCGATGAACACTTCTCCAATTGGAGCCTCGTCCTAAATTAGCTTCATTTGGCCAGAAATCGCCAATATATGATCGTTGTACCCAAAAACTGTTCGCCTCCGATCATGTAAACGCCGCGGCCACCACAGTAATTTTTAGGCCAACCTCCTAATAGTAAACCTATAGACTTCTCTTCCCACTCCAACTTGCTAGTTGACATCTCCGTCCAACTCTCTACCGCTTACACGATAATCGAGAAAATCCAAAAGTGATTCCCTACGTTTTGGGCCAGATTTTGACCACCTCGGGTGTCCGTTGGCCACCAAATTTTTGTTGTAGGTATCACTCGACATACACTACAACTTTCATGTTGGAACTTTACTCAATTCTCACTCATTTGGAAGATAAAAATTAAAGAATGAAAGGGACTTGTTTGCAAAATATGGAGGCTGTTTTAATTTGGGAATTAGGGTTGGTGATTTTATGGGTAATTTACAGGATAGATATTTTGGGTTTAATAATATTTTATTCCATTATTATATTACTATGTGTCTATTACTATCTCCAATTGATGTTTATAAATTCACATGGGTACATACGAACTCTGTTCGTGTTGAAAATTGATATGCAACTATGGTTTGTCATTACAGTCCTAGTGAAACTTTTTTTGGCGAAATCTGAGTCCGTTTTCTCAAATAGCTCTAGTTTGGACTTAAACTATTGATTAATTATACATACTTATTTACATTGAACGTTTATATCTCGCACAACCACATACTAACTCCGATTGATCTGAAATTTGGAATCTTACAATAATTTATCATTACGGACCGATTAAATTGGTTTCGTACAAATCCGAGATCGTTTGCAAAATGACTATTTCTCCATATTCAATTAAATCAATATAATATAATTTAATTTCAAAATAATCTAATTCTTTGAAAAACAAATTATAATTATTGTATATACCCAAACAGAATTTCATATAGTTTCAAAATAAACTATATTGGATTTTAAACTTGGTAGTTCATTTTCAAGCTAAATCGATATTTAATTTAATATAAAAAACCCTTTATTTTATTGAATAAATCGTTTGGTTTATAAATGATTCCATAGCGGCATTCTAAAAATTTGATTTGGACATAATGCACAATCTACAAGATGAAATGTCGATTTTTCTCTTTCGTTCGAAAAATATAGTTTAATAGATTCGAAAGTTTTTTGTTTCAACCAATTATGACTTATATTGGATCATATACATCCATTTATAGCTCAAAACGTAATATTATGAACTATCGCGTCCCTACTAGCTCGTTTATAATTATATTTAAATTATACATTCAAACCATAAATTAAATAAATTCTAAGTGGTTAATTCTTAAAATAAATCGGACCCCTTTGTCAGGATTGTGTGGTTTACTATTCAAATTCTTAAAATAAATCATTTTAAATATTTCTTAATAAATTTCAGGTTGTTACATTACCTGTGCAATCTAAACTTCATAATAGTCTGGACGAAACGACTTAATTAATTTGGAGTAACATATACATATGTTGACACCTTACTTCCTTGTATCCAAACGCCTCACAATTTTAGGCGGACAACGTACTTAAAACGAGTCATGCTTAAAATTGCTAAGCTTGTTCCACCCTCAAGAATAATATGGTTGTTGCGTAGTGCTTCCAAGTACATAAGCTATGGAGCTCGTTTCCTTTGCTTAAACGTATATAAATAGATGATTTCTTCACCAGTAGGCTCCAAATCCAAATTATCTTCATATAGGATGCATGTACTAAGTAGAAATGTGTAATTATTCAGATGGAGTTGTTGGCGCCAATCACATAAAGAAAAGCATATCCTGACTGAATGGGAAGAACGAGGGCATACACCCGATGGAGCACATATATTTGTTATCAACAGTGTATCCCTTCAGAGGAGCATGCAATCTACCATCTTTCCCTTGCATCCGAACATCTCCAAGAGGTACGTCGTACTTTACGCAGATCCTCGTTTGCATGGATCCATCAGTCCTAGACGCATTCGAATCCATAGGGTTCTCCAAAACCATTGCTCCTTTCAAAGTGTTTGGAGCTGTCAGAACTTCCTCTTGATCAACTATCATCTCTCGGGTGCATTGTGGACCTGTCTATGCTTGTTGCATACCTTCCTCAGCATTTGAATCACCACCAGGTTGATCTACCAGCGACCGATCTTTGAGTTGCTCCTCCTGATTTAACCCCTCAGGTTGATTCACTTGTTGAGATGGGCTTGAATCATCTGATGTCCAGTGGTGGTTATTTCCCAAACATGACTCACTCGTAGAATAGCTAGGTTATGAAACTTCGCCAGAACTTTTGGCTTGCAAGCCTCTAAATCGTGTGGAGCTTCTTATTGCCATAATTTACAGTACTTGCAAATAAACACAGTTAACGTAATTAACATGTACCCCGTGTTAGTGCAAATTAATGTGGAACATGAAGTGTTATGCACGCTCATGTAAATTCAGTTAAACACTTTGAAATATGGTGATGGGATTCAGGTCATAACTGGTGCGATCGTCATCGTCGATCATCTCCCCAACATTCAGATCGAATCGTGAAATTCCACTGAGGCTTGAGTTCGAAAAAAAGAGTTCGGGGTCAATAATTCAGTCATGTGCCATCAGCCTAGTTTTATACTCTATCATATGTGTTTGTTTGAGTTATTGGTTTAGATCGATAGTCTAGGCTATTTTTGTGGGTGAAAACGACCGAGTTATCGATGCAACAAAATCGCGAATTCGTCAAGTTAAAACTCATAAATGAATTTGAACTGAAACACTATTCACAATGACAAAAACTTGAAAGCCAAATCGAGTAATTCGATCACTTTACCACATAGACTGACCCTTGCTCCAAATACTGAACCCCTAGCTCCATATTCCAAATTCTGAATCTGATCTATGGACTTCACTAAGTGATCGATCTGACTTCTCACCTTCCCATTTCTTTTTCCCTTAGCAAATTGGATCTGCCATTCCATTTTTACTCCTACTTCCTCCATCTTCTTTCTGACTGATGGGATCAAGCATATTTATACGAAAGGTAGGAAACCGACCGTTAACTTCGCAACTTCAATGAAATTTCCTATGCATAGGGCCAATACCGATCTGATCCAATACTTTACTTATTTAAAAACACAAAGGAAAAAGACATGCGTACGTTCACCTTAATTGACATGCTTATGCTTGTAAGTGTCAATTTACAAATATACGATCACCAATGTGACCAAGAATCGAATATTAGACATGCACTTACCAACACAAAACTTATAACTATAAAAAGTTCATTCAACTCCTAGGTGTATGTTCGACACTTGTGCGCAATCGAATTTTGAAGACTAACATGTACAACCATATGTGTATCCATACATTTTAAATATAATATTTACAAGACATTTCAAGCATACTACACAAAATCTCGTACGAGAGTGTGAGTGCGCTTGCGACTCCAAATCGGCAATGACTAACTTACATTCAGGTGTAAGTAGGAGCCAACAACCAACAACTAATTTCTTGATGCGATAAAGATTAGATGTTTAATTGAGAATTCTGATGAAATCCAATCCGGATGGTTGAAATTTAACAAACAGGATGAACCACTGACAAAACTAGGAGCATATTCTCATACCATTGAAGCTGGACCGGGTGTCACGGCCATTTAAAAACGACATACTCCTTAGCATACACCACTCAAGGGAATGATCACGACCATTCGCTGAGAGTATCATGTAGTTCGTTCCTACCACTAAGCCTTGTTTCAATTCAAAGCATGTCATGTTAACATAAGACATACTTTGGAGGGGAAAGTGTTACCCGGCCTTCTGATCCGTCTATTAGAAACTATCCGAATTGACACAACTCGATGATTATCAATGTTAACAGCCTAGAAACGCCATCTAATAGCCTAGAGATCGAATCCAAATAGCATCACACCATGACAATCACTTTAGTTCATCAGAATTGTGCCCGAGAACTCTTCCACTGAAGCATCAGCTTAAGCAATATAAAGGGATCGATACAACCGCGAGACGAATCGATAGAATAACTCTACTTTAACAATCAAATAGTCATAACTCTTTGACTCATGATCTAAACCACGTTAAAATTCATATGACAACTCAAGACATATGATGGGACCCATAAGAGAAGTTGGAGGCCCCACACCCTTGTTTTGAGGGAACTGTATCAATCCTTATAAAGGGGCCGAGACTGATCCCTCCTATAGAGCATTTTGGGCCTGGGCCACCTATGACTCTTCTATAATGGTACTCCGACTTTCCTTGCGAACCTGCATCTATAAATACCCGCTACATTGACGAAAAATTAATATTTTTGGCATTTTTTTACTTTGGCATATACCATTCGAAGTCTTACCGATCCGATGAGTTGTAATCTTGTAATTTAGCAATAAAGTTAATAAATTTTCCAAGTGGATGTACGGATAATAACGTTGAACCATTATAAATCTCCATGTCTCTTTTTATTTCTTTTTTACTCATTTTTCATTTATTTTAGTTTTACTATTTGTTGAACTCGTTGGGTGTTGTATCAAATTTTGGTGTCAACAACAATTAAACATTGAATTTTGAATTGTCATGTATCGAAAAATAGAAATATGTTATTATTCACGTTGGTTTATCGTATGACCTCCACTCTTCGTTTCTTCATGGATTTTTAATTGAAATTTCTAAGGGTAAAAGTATCATATGAGATTGTTTTATTAATATTAATTATATAAGTTATTACGGATTAGGGAAAAAACAATGCTTAGGGTGCGCTTGGTTACTGTTTTTAATTTTAGTTTTCCGCTTATACAAAAATCCAAATGAGATCAAAACAACTGTTTTAGAAAATGAACTTAACAAATAAAACGGAAAACAACCTTTTCATACTTTTCATTTTTTAGAAAAACAACTGAAGAACGAAAGATAATTCAAATTTCTTTCGTCCGTCGAACCTCTCCGTCGTGTCTTCAAGCTCCCTTTCATCCTCTCTGTTTTCCATTCATCCTTCAATTAACGTTGAAAACTCAAAATTCAAAACCTAAAATAAACATTATCAGGGAATGTGAATCTTAAGGCAGGACTAACATTAGGGGGGTGAATAGTGTTTATAAGGAATTTACGAAAATCTTAAACTTAAATGAACTACTGTATGAATCACAAACAACAGAGATGATCACAGACAAAAAATCAAACGTAAACACAGAAACAAATAAATATAAAATGTGGAAAAGGAAAGAACACAACGGATTTTATACTGGTTTGGATTACTCCTACGTCCAATCCCACGCAATGCTGGATTGCGCAGAGTTTTATTATTATCCGTATCCAAGTACAATCCCCTTGATTTCACGGCTACAAGGTTAACACCGCTACAAACACCCTTAATTCTATGACTACAAGGTTAACACTGCTCCCTTTCCCTGATTTTAGGGGTTCAAGAAACACACCCTTTCCCTAAACACTTCCCAAATGATTACAATAGCCCTATAACACTTCAATAGCACTTTAATTCACAAAGTAGTGGATAGAGAGTGAGAAAAGAAAAAGTTTTACACAATTAGAGTAGAAATCGGCAAAGTAGAAGTGTAGAAATTAATAAAATGATAAACAATAATTGGGATGAAGAGGGGTGAAGATGGAGAAGAAGATATATCAAAAAATTCGAAATCAACTCCTACTTTTAAGATTTGAAAGGTTGTAACGTCTCAGAAACGTTACAAATGGTGAAAAGACACTTTCTTTGAAAATTGAATTTCAGACAGTTGTATGTCGACGTACCCATATATGTATATCGACATATATACATATATTTTTAAAACTTATTTTTCAATTGTTTAATTATATATATTATTCTGGAAATTCTTGAATTAAAACTTAGTGATATAAATGAGTATTCTAAAGTGTAAAATCATATGAAAACATAATAATACATTATATAAACATACTTAATATTTATAAGGTTTAAAACTTTATAACTATATAAACTTATAATTAAACTTAAAACTTATATTTGAAATCATAGTAAGATAGAAAAACAATCTGAAATTTGAAATTTGAAAATTAGAATTTGAAATTTGAAAATCAGAATTTGAACCTGGAGTGCTTTTCAGAGTCTTACATATAAACTAGACTCTATTACTATATTTGTCTTGAACTCTTGAAAACTTGATAACTCATGAGTCTTGAATCTCTCTTGAATTTTGAATCTCTTGAAACTCTAAAACTGTACAGTCTTCAGTATTTAAGTCTTATATACAAATCCTGCATATGTGTATGTATATATATTCTAGGTAAAGATGTTAGTATATATTTTATAATCAATTGATGATGGTAATTGAAATCATCAAAACTCCATTCTCCAACAGTCTCCCCCTTTTGATGATGACAACCTTGATTTATAAAACATTCATAGCTATTCATTACCGGTTGATATTATGTGATCTGGTTCTTCTAATACTCCCCCTGTCATCATGAATCCTACATACTCTCCCTTAAACTAATTCTAACTAATCATTATTTTATAATTTCTCCCCCTTTGTCATCAACAAAAAGAAATTCTAAATATACTGCCCCTAAATCCTATATCTATCTACACATATTCTATGATTCTATACTAAAGTAAATTACTCCCCCTAAATTCATGACTACAAAAAGCAGAAACAAAATAATCAATTCAAATGTTAATATTTACAAGTGTATTAATCCATAAGAGTTTTAAATTCAAGCAAACCAACCCAAGTAATATTTACAAACAATGTTCTAACAAATTCAAATCAAACCAATCAAATTAAAACCAATGTCTCTTGGTACTTCTACCCATCCTTCTTCTCCAAAGATCGGATCTTTGTTGATGACCTCCCAATCTTTATCTTCTTTTGTAGGTGGTTCCTTAGCGAGATTGTTGTTTTCATCTTTGAAAAGAGAAGATATTAGCTAACAGATGGCATCAAAGTGCTTCTATTGTTGTTCAAACATCTTTATTTGGCTCAATTCGAGATGATGCAGATTGTGTAGTACTATTGAAAGGATATTCTTGAAAGAATTCAACGTTTCTTCAAGATTTTCACTTAAACTATGAATTGGATTTTCCATAATTTGACATTTTAGATAAGAATTGAATAGAGAAGAAGGATAATTGATAGAATAAATTTTTCAAGAAGAAATAGGTTTATATAAGGTCTAGAATTTGTTGTATTTGAATAGACATGAGTTAGTTATTTAAATTTTAAATTTTGAACAAATTTAAAAACTTGGCAATTGTATGTCGACATAGGGATATATGTATGTCGACATACATTTTTTTTTTTGAAATTTTCATTTTTTTAATTAGTTCTTATTATATTATTTTAATTTAGTTAATTGTAATGTTTTTACAATAACTTACAAATAGTTTTGACATAAATAAAACACCATTCATTTCAACTTGAAAGCAAATACATTCAACTAATACGAGACACTAAATAAGATATTCGAAAGCAAATACAAGAAAATACAAAAGGTAATATAAACTAGATAAGCTTAGATTTCAGCGGATTATGAGGAGGAAGAAGAAATTCCAAGTTTTCTTCCTATTTTGTCGATGAACTTAGACATATGAGTAAGCTTCTTTTGGTTCTTAGCTAGTTTTACATGATTTTGAACAAGCGTCTCTTTGGAAATGGTTCTAGTGTTGAATAGACGCTCTACACTTTCCAAAGAAGTTTCTTTTTCTTCGATATCTATAGGTTCTTCTTCTTATTGCATTCGAGCTTGTTTATCTTCGAGTGCCTCATATGGCTTCAAGGTGAGTGAAATTTTCATAAGATGTATATTTGTGGAGTCAAACACCTTTCTTGGCACAAATACTTCTCCCTTTAGATCAACTCCGAAATATTTGAAAATTTGAGTAAGGTAAACTCCATTATAAAGATTGTTTTCTCTTGTTGACATTTCTTTGAGCTTAAATTCTTTTGAGATCATATCGGCCCAATTGATGTCATGAGCACCAATAGTAGTAAAGAGTGTTTTTTTGGACTTTGAGAGTTGGGTTGTTGAAATTTCCGGAATGAGGAGTGATGGTATGTGGAAGGAGGAGGTTTACGATTCTTGTTTTTGAGCGGAAAAAGCGATTTTTGAATTCCAAATGAGCGTCGCTTTCAAAAATGTGTGATGAAAGATTTCCAATTCTGTTTCATCGATTTCGAATTCCAAAAAATCTATGCCTGTACTCTTGTGATTCAAGATATTTCCCAAAATTTCACAATCTAGAACGATTTAATGCTACTCTATATTTGATTTTCATCTCCTTTGTAAAATCGACAATTAAGATTTGCATAGAACATTTTGACAACTTTCGGGTAACATACTTCATTGTTATCCCATGCATCAACCAAGCTTAAGACTTCGTTATGATTCAAAAGAGAAGGGAGATCATAAGATCAAAAATCTCCAAAGATGGCGAAAGCTCCTGTTTTGACTTTTGCATTTGCTAAGTAGTCAACATATGCATTGATTTCTTCTCTATCATTGTAAAGATATCCTTTGATGGTTTTGGAAAATCACATTGTTTGAGGAGTGCTAGAGGAAGCCATTAGAGATTTGTTTTTGAGGAGAATAGATATGAAGAGAGTTGTTTGAATTTTGAATGAGAGATAGAGAGAATAAGATTGAATAGATATATAAATAGAGATTGAATGGGCATAACTTTTCAGAAATCAATGACACCTTTTCAAACCTTGGGAGTTGGTGAAAAGTTGGAGGGAAGTTTGAAAGTTTAAACTTTTGAAATTCAAAATTTGAATTTCATTTTCTGGTCTATATATCGACATGACCATTTATGTATGTCGACATACAAGAAGAATTTCAAAGGACATTTTGTTTTGACTTTTTGGTTTTATTATATTATCGATTAATATTTCTAGTTTTATTATTTCCAAAATTAATATTAATCCTAACAAACATCCAAAATTTATTTTATTATTTTACTATTTATTCTTTTATTATTATTATTTCGAATTTCAAAATTCAAATTTTAATTTTCAAGTTTGAATTTTAAACTTTAAATTTCAAATTCAAAATAAAGCAAACAAAACATCCATTCAACTAAAAAATAAAAAATTAATTAAGTTGTACCTGGTTTGTAGATCCGTTTCTTCGATTTTTTCTGAATTCTGAATCACTGTGAAACACATATTTGAATTTCTGGTTTATGGCTCTTTATCGCTTGATGATGAATTTGAATAATCTAAAGTTCTGCATAAGCCCTCTTTCTTTTATTTGACGAATTACTATTGTTTGTTTGTTGATTTGATTTATCTAGATATCGACAAAGTCGCTTTATACGGCATGGTTTGTTGCAGTTATAACATCGATCATCATCTCTTCCCGAACTTTCTTGATTATTTCTTTGAAAATTATTTCTCCGTTTGTATCTCAGAAATTTTCTGAAATTTCGTGTCATTAAGGCAATTTCTTCAACGTCTTCACTACTTGAGTCAGAACCATTTGTTGTTTCTTTGAATGAAATGGATTCCTTTTCAATGGGATTAATTTCCTTTATTTTATGTAATTGGACTTCAAACGACATCAAATTCCCAATCAACTCCTCAGTCTTCATTTCACTGACATTATTGGCTTCTTCAATTGCCAAAGTTTTATGATCCCATTTTGGAGTCAATGAACTAAGTATTTTTCTGACTTGATCTTCTTCTGAATAAGTTTTTCCCAATGCTATTAATGAATGTGCGATCTCTTGGAATCTGCAATACATATCGAAGATAGATTCATTCTCGTTCATTTTTAATAACTCAAATTGATTAATTAGCATTGATATCTCTGTCTGTTTAACTTTATTGGTTCTTTCATGAGTAACTTGTAATGTTCTCTATATTTCATAACAAATTTACAAACTGACACTCTATTAAACTCATTTCTATCAAATGAACATAACAACATATTCATGGCTTTAGAATTGCTTTGTGCAGCATCCTTTTGTTCATTGGCCCATTGTGCAAAATTAGTAGTGGGTTCGACATATTCAGTCTGTGTACTATTCCATGTATCTAATCCTACTAATTGTAAATATATTTTCATTCCACAAGCCCAACATGAATAATTAAAGAAATTAATCAGTGGTGGTCTAACAGTGGACTGGCCCTCTACAAAAGAACTATTATTACCAGTGTTGGTTGCCATTTAATATTTTCAAAAATCAGATTATGAACTTTTTGAAAACCTATGCTCTGATACCAATTGTTAGGGAATGCAGAATGTGGATCTTAAGATAAGACTGACTCTAGAGGGGGTGAATAGTGTTTATAAGGAATTTACAAAAATATTAAACTTAAATGATCTACTATATGCATCACATATAACAAAGATAACCACTGACACAAAATCAAACACAAACACAGAACAGATAAATATAAAATGTAGAAAAGGAAAGAACACACCCGATTTTATACTAGTTCGGAGTACTCTTACATCCAGTCCCAGGAAACGCTGGATTGCACACAGTTTTATTATTATCAATATCCAATTACAATCCCCTTGATTTCATGGCTATAGGATTAGCAATGCGCCAAACACCCTTGATTCTACGACTACAAGGTTAACATCGCTCCCTCTCCTTAGTTTCATGGGTATAAGTAACATACTCTTTCCCCCATACACTTCCCAAATGATTACAACAACCCTATAACTATTCAATAACACTTCAATTCAGAGAGTAGCGGATAGAAAGTGAGAAAAGAAGAAGTTCTATATAATTAGAGTAGAAATTAGCAAAGTAGAAGTGTAGAAATCAATAAAGTGACAAAGAATAATGGTGGGATGAAGAGGGGGTGAAGACGGATAAGATGACATGTTAATGCTAAAAATGGCACTACACCCTAAGATGTTTTTTCAACACTTCACAAACAATTTAGATCCACAAAAGTGGTAGTCACAAACACAAAAAGCAAGTAAAAACAAGGGGATTTATAGTGGTTTGGCTTAGAATTGGCCTACGTCCACTTTAAGGAGAATTCTCATTATCATCATTGAAGTTACAAGGCACATAATCTCTCTAACTTCGCTCATTTTTTCATTTACAATAATTTTTTCTCTACTTCTTCTTTTTACTCTCTTGATTCACTTGAATCCACCATGGAAATAGCTAGATCTCTCTAATTGTGATGATTGTTGATGTGGGTATTCAACAATTGGACACTTGGATGTTCTTGAATGATTTCATGGTGGTCGAGAGGTTGAATCTAAGCTTGAAAGAAGTTTAATGGAGGTTGGAGTGATTTGGAATGGTGCAGAAATGAGTTTGGCAGCTCTTCGTGGAGAGGAAATTCCATTCCTTTCATGGTGGAAGTGTGGGGGTATTTATAGGTGTGGTTATGAGGCAATGAGGTCCAAAAATAGGTGTGTAGGATGTCGGGTCGTTGGAGGTTCCACCTCCTTAGGTTGCACAATGACCTGATTATTTAGGTCGCACAACGACCTGTTTCAGTTCCAGCATATGCGACCTAACTTATTACCTTATCATGCATCCGTCCATCCATCCCTTTTGTCACACGTGGCTTCATAAATGTAGATACAAACTGCTATGATGCATAAGCTATGAATCAATGCTGACGTGTCCGTTTCTCTAGAAAACACGGCCGTCCAAACTTTAACAACGTGAACAACCCAACTCATATATTCAACACGAACGACCCACACAATTTTCACGATCCATGTTTACATAGAACGACCTAACATTCATTTTTATTTGCCACGTGTCATGTTTCCCAACGAGCTGCATTCATGGATTATGGGTCACGATATAAGTTCTCTCGTAATATGAATATGAATATTGAATGTTTGCACGGGCTTACTTCACGTACGACCTGAATTTGAAGGTCTAAACGACCTGTCTTGGGAACACATGATCTTATTTCCATGTCGTTTACACAACCTGTCTCATTTTACACGACCTGACACTAGATCGCGTAATAACCTGGTTGCAAGTTACAGTCCATATAACAAACTCTAGATCCACATATTTGCCACGTGCACCCTCTAAAGCTGTGCGGTCCAGGCTATCTGTATATGCCATTACGGTTCTTGAATGCATGAACCACGACCTGTTTTCCACGTGAGAAAGCAAAGCCCTAACTCACAAATAATCATGGCTATGACTTAGTCAGTTCGAAGCAGGCCAACGACCTGGCATACACACGGAAGACTTAATCACATATAACGACCCGACGGTCCCTGGAGGAATCTAACAGCCTGACGTGCTTGCATTCATACTGAACGATCCAGTTTCTTTGCATGTATTTGGTTCATATAACTGAATCATGCTTGGCACACGTGTTAACCATATGTATTTTAACATAGCTTGGTTTATAGCAACTTGTATTATACACGATGTATAATATATTCGAACATATCCAGTTGACGAGTCATTATTTAAATCATGCAAGTTTAAACTGTCTGGTCCATGATTATATGATTGCCACCATCCATTCATAATAGTATCCATGCAATCCATCGTTACAGGAAGTGACCATTTCATGCTATGTGATATTTTCTAATCAATCCATATGTTTTAAGCGTAGGCATACCCCTTGATTCTTGAACAATCCGTTGAACGTGCATAGATCCGATCATGACAGTTTTGCAATGCGCTATCTATCAGAGTACTTCGACCCGATCCAACGAATGATCTTTGAACCGCGTTATAAACGGAGTTAACAAGATATATCAAAAAATTCGAAATCAGCCCATATTTATTAGAATTGAAAGGTTGCAACGTCTAAGAAACGTTACAAATGGTGAAAAGACACTTCCTTTGAAAATTGAATTTCTGACAGTTGTATGTCGACATACCCATATATGTATGTTGACATATATACATATATTTTTTTAACTTATTTTTCAAGTGTTTATTTATATATATTATTTTTGAAATTCTTAAATTAAAACTTGGTGATATAAATGAGTATTTAAAGTGTAAAATCATATGAAAACATAATAATATATTATATAAACATAATTAATATTTATAAGGTTTATAACTATAAAAATGTATAACTATATAAACTTATATATTAAACTTAAAACTTATATTTGAAATCGTAAGTAAGATAGGACAACAATTTGAAATTAGTATTTGAATTTTGAAAAGCAGAATTTGAAATTAGAAAATCAGAATTTGAACCTGGAGTGTTATTCAGAGTCTTACATGTAAACTAGACTCTATTACTATATTTGTCTTGAACTTTTGAAAACTTGATAACTCATGAGTTTTGAATCTCTCTTGAATTCTGAATCTCTTGAAACTCTAAAATTGTACAGTCTTCAGTATTTAAGTCTTGTATACAAATCCTGCATATGTGTATATATATTCTAGATAAAGATGTTAGTATATATTTTATAATCAATTAATGATGATAATTGAAATAAGATTGTTGTCATCAAAACTCCATTCTCTAACAAACCAAATACTACCTTGCATTTTCGTATTGATCCCAACATCAAAGTGTCTGGATCTTCTACTTTTTTTTGAGTTGCTTTTCATTAGAAATAATCTTTGAGCATGGCTAGCTACTTGTGTTCAGAGGTCTTATCCTAAAATTACTTGAAACTCCTCTCAAGTCTCTTTTCACGGGAATGTCATTCCCAGTAAGAAACTTCGGTTTTGTCTTAAGGAACTCCTGAAATTAGAGTGACTTGCAATAAATGATAGATGTGTAACATACACAATAGCTAAATCCAAGATATTCTGTACATATGATAATAACCTATGAGCAAAATAACTTATACAGTGCATTGTAATATTTAATAATAATCGGAATTTCTTTGGTGTCACAACCTTTTAGTATAAAAGTGAACTACCAAAAATGTCCTTATATATTATAAACATATTACTACTAGAATATAGGATCTTAAACATAAATTCTACTTACTAATTCAACATGCCAATTTACTAATACAGTGATATTAGTAGACCATAATATCACTTAAAAAGAGGATCTTAGAGACCAAATTTATTTACAAATTCAAAACATTCATCTATAAATATTAACAAGTCTTAATATCTCTTAAAATTTGGATCTAGCAAATAATATTTATGTATAATTTTTTTTATTTGTGAATAATAGAAATGAAGATTTACAATTTAAAATCATAAGATATTGCATTAAAATTTAAAAAAATACATGATTTTAACACCAAAATCAAGATCATGATCATAACCTAAAATCTTATTCCAAACTATATGTTTTTCTTTTTTGTATCTTCTTTTTGTATGGTCTAAGCAAAATTACCCTACCCATTATCACCTAGCATTTCTCTATCCTTTTTCTTTTATTTAGCCTTTTAACTGGATAAGTAACCACGAGATCCATGAATGATTGTTTGTTTTCCCCTTTTACCAATTTTAAATGAGAATAAATTCTTTTGTTACCACAAGAACAATAAAATTACCATTTGACACCAGAATAAGCACTGTAGAGAAAACATGCAGCCATGTTTTTGAAGGTATTATCTCTAAAGGTTTTGGGTTCAACCATTTGACATCAGAATAGGCACAGTAGAGATAACATACAGCCATAGTCCAATTCATTACCACTTCTTAGTAGGGATGTCAATGGATGCTTTCGGATACAGATAATGTCATATTCGTACCCGTATCCGAAATTATTTTCGGATATCGAATATTCGTATCTGTTTAATTTTAGGATATCGGATATCTGTATCTGCTTAATTTTCGAATATGGACGGATATCGGATATTTATCCGCTCCGCCCATAATTAATAAATTTAAGAGTACAAATAAAAAAGTTTAGATCAACATAAAATAAATTTTGTACTAATGTTTATAAAAAAACAAGGAAATAAAGAAGTGTGATGATGAAACATTGTTTTATACTAATATCCATAAACATATCAAAAAATAATTTAAAATTTAAAACTAAAACTACCATTTTCCGCTAAAAATGGACAAAATTTTATATCATAGTAAAACCCAATAGTTACAATATAATTATTAACTCTATTTTCTATTTTGAGTTATATATATTACATCAATTAGTCAAACGGATATTTTTCACATACGGATACCATTCACTATTTCAGATCTCGAAAATATCACTCGAGGTCTCCTCCGATATCTCATTTTGGACTCCTTCCGAAACGAAATAGCAAATCTCACTGCAAATCTTGTTTTGAATATATCGTCCGAGATATTGCAATATCGAATGATATACCGACCGAGACGAGATATCGAGATATCACCCGAGATCTTGGTCTTTGTTGTTAAATTTTAAACTTGTGCCTAAAGCAAAATAATAATTAAGAAAACCCAAATCTAACCATGATAATCTTCTGATACTTAATATTTTTGCATGTTAAATGAGCATATCATATGTTCATATATATGTTTTACATTGCTTACGATTTTCATATTCGTCATTTTACTAGCACTTTACCTATGAAATTATGTACTTTATGTTCTACTTATACTGAATTGTTTTATGTTTGGGATCCTTTTTATGTTCTTTGTCTAACAATAATTCATATTCATGAATCATAAGTCGTACGCACTAATTTATTTGTATTTTTGTTATTTTTTTATTTTAAGCATATTATGATTTATGAATATGAATGTTCTTTCGTAAATTAAGAATATGAGGTGCAATCCAAGTTTAAGTTACTATTTTTATAATGGCATTTATGAAAATTATTGTGCAAGAATACCAGTTTTTAACATATTATACACCCCGAGATTGTTCCGATATAATCTTTCAGGCCCGAGATGGACATCCGAGACAAACCTCCGAGTTAGACCCATCTCATCCGAGTTCTCCCCCGATACGAGATCAAGTCTATAAAATTGCCGAGACGAAACGTTACTGATATCCGAGATTTAAAACCTTGATACCACTATAACGGTATAACCATATCCGTATCCGAAAAACTTTTTGGATATCAGATATCCGTATCCGCTTTACGGATAATATCGGATAACATATATTTTTCATATTTTCGGATACGGATTCAGACGGATATCGAATTTTCCGGGTATTCATTGACGGTTCTACTCACTACGCAACTGTACCGACTTTTTAACTGGAAATGCTAAATTAGTATGGCGAAAAGGAATAAGTTCACCACTAAAATCCATCTCCATGTTTTTAATTCTAATAATTTACACAACCGTATTTCATCTAGAGTTTGCATTTTTGAAGCGAGTGTTTCAATTAATCATGTAAAGTTATTATACTGGTTCAAAACTTTTTATGTAAACTTACCGAATAAAACCTCGAAGAATATGTACTATTCAGTCAGAATAATTTCTTTGGCAGATCAAGTAACAATCACAGGCACAAATATTGGGCTTATGGTGTATGATAAAGGACATATGCATTGTTTGACAAAACAGATTATAACAGAAACCATAATTTGAATGTCCAACGAACTGAAAATAATTTATTTATTTTTAAAAAAAGCAAAAGCAAAAAAACCACACATGTATATTGGGCATTTATGATACTTGTAGCTTGGTCACAACATAATCACTCAATTATTGGCCAAATCCAAGTTCAATATATCACTGGCCATGATCCGACAAAGGGAATATATATTATTTAACAAAACAGACTATAACGGAAACCATAATCTGAATATCCAAAGAACTGATGTTAATTAAATTATTTTTTTGAAAAAGAACATACACACACACACACACATTGGCCATTTGTGACACTTGCAGCTTGGTTCCGACATAATCACACTCTATTATTGGCAAAATGCAGGCTCGACATATCACTGGCCATTGGCATTAATCTGATCTCACCCCTCAATTCATTTATTCTTGGATCATTTATGCCAAATGTTTAGGTTCCGTTCCACTTGGATGTTCTATATATAACTGAATATTCAAAGGCTCGCTATTCAAAGACTTAATTGGATTTATATCTGGAGGCTGCATCCATTGCATTATGTCAGTTGGAATCCATAATTGTGGTTCTCTGCTGCTGCTCTCTTGAGGAAGTGAGCGGAATATGCTGTGATCTCCCAGTTACATCCTATTCGTAAACAATAACAATTGAAACAATGAGTTTGCTCCTACATAAGATTAAAACCTAGAACATGCATGTATAGCTAATATATACATATCATGGCTCTAATAACGGTCTCCATGTATCTTTCGAGTATTGTATAATTAACCTGGTGGAAGCATTTTTGTGATGGGCTCAACCACTGTTAGCTTGACTAAGAAAGCTCTCAGTGCAAACTCAAGTTCGTTTTGATCCACGTCACTTCTATAAGTTTGATTAACATGGACCTTGAACACAAATCTTTCGATGGGAACATGGTATTTATCATAGAAAATAACAACCACTCTTTCAACCAAACCCTGCGTTTACAAAGAATATCACCATAAACTTTGGTATGAACTTCGGCTATATACAATTTTTTCAAATAGACAATATTTACCAGATAACATAGGCTGGTCAAACTAACTACATTCGTTTAAGGTGACACTTAAATCTAAGGGAAAACAAATCTTACCTGACTATTCGAAATAATCTTGGCTTTTCAGGAAATAATTAATTGTATTGTTAAATTAGCAATTGTATTAATGAATTGAATAAATTAAGGGAAAATCTAGAATTCCTATTTTAGATATTCTAGATAATGCATTCCTATAATACTCTAGAGAGTGCACTGCATTATAAAAGCAAAGCAATCTAGCTGATGTATGTATGCAATCAAAATTTGTAATCAAAAGAAAAGCAATGAAAATTTCCTCCTCATTAAAATAATTCTCTCAAAAATTCCTTCTTCTTCTCTTAAAAATATTCCTAACAGTGGTATCAGAGCCCTAGATCCTTGCAATTAAAAAAAAACAAAGTGCAAAGTAATGGCTTCTCCAAGCAATACTTCAGCAAGCATCAACTCCACCTATAGCAATGTCCAAGTTCCTTTATTTGAAGAAGAAAATTATGATTTTTGGGCAGTAAAAATGGAGACTTTGTTCACCTCCTTGGATGTCTTTGAGTTCATCAAACAAGGATATGAAGACTCAACAGCTGCAGCAGAACGTACAGCAGCCCAAACTGAAGTATTAAAAAAGAAAAGAATCACAGATGTTGGAGTTCTTGGAATGATTCAAAGAGGAGTGTCAAACACCATATTCCCAAGAATTATGAGAGCAAAAACAGCCAAGGAAGCATGAGAAATCTTGCAACAAGAGTTTGAAGGGGATTCAAAAGTGAGAACTGTCAAACTTCAATCTCTAAAGAGAGATTTTGAAAATGAAAAAATGAAAGAAAATGAAAGTTTGAATGAGTATTTTAATAGGTTGTCCGAATTAGTGAATCAAATGAAGTCTCATGGAGATATAATTGACGATCGTAGAATCGTTGATAATATTTTGATAAGCTTAACTGAAAAATTTGATCCTATGGTGGCTGTTATAGAAGAAACCAAAGATTTGTCAAACATGACCATTCAAGGCTTGATGGGTTCACTTAGATCCTACGAGCAAAGGTTGTTACGCCGTATGGAAAAGACGGTTGAAAACGCGTTTCAGTCCAAACTCACCACTCAATTAAACAATGACAAAATAATAAAGCAAAATATTGGCGAGTCTTCTAGAGGTGGCAGATTTGGCAAAGGAAGAGGAAGAAATTCACGCAGAAGAGAAAGTGATGAAGGAACAAATAAATGGTGTGGAATTTGCAAAAAAAGCTCTCATGAAGAAAAGGGTTGCTGGAAAAAAGGAAAGCCACAATGTCATAATTGCAAAAGGTTCGGGCACATTCAAAAGGACTGTCGCCTTGGTAAGCCACATAACACAGCATTTGCCGGAGTGGAAGATATGGAAGGGAGCTTGTTCTTTGCTTGTCAAAAGGCAACTGAAGAATATAAGAATATATGATACCTGGACAGCGGATGAAGCAATCATATGACAGGAAATAAAAATGCATTCATTGACATAGACCCTTCATTTGGTTCGAAAGTTAAATTTGGCAATGGAGAGTATGTTGAAGTTGAAGGCAAAGGCAGCACTGAAGTTGCAACAAAGCACGGAAGTAAAGTTATTCATGATACCTTTTATGTTCCTAAATTAGATGAAAATTTGTTGAGCATTGGACAACTTTTAGAGCATGGTTATTCTCTTCAATTTGAGAATCGAGAATGTAAAATTTTTGATTCAAAAGGAAAAGCTACTACTGTAATCAAAATGACAAACAACAGAAGCTTTCCCCTCCATCTCAATTATGAGAAAAATCATAGCTTCATGGCAAAAAAGGAAGACGACACTTGTTTATGGCATAAGAGACTTGGGCACTTAAACTACAATAGTCTCACATTTCTTTCACAAAAGAAGATGGTGTACAGGTTGCCAACAATAAAAAAAGAAGAACATGGAGTATGTGAAGGCCGTGTACTTGGCAAACATCATCGGCAACCTTTTCCAAAGGAAGGATCAAGGAGAGCCAAAGAAGTGTTGGAATTAGTACACACGGATGTATGCGGTCCTATGAGCACATTATCTCATGCTCAAAACAGGTACTTTATTTTATTCATTGATGATTTGACCCGCATGACATGGGTTTATTTTATGAGACAAAAATCTGAAGTGTTTGTTATATTTAAGAAGTTTAAAGCTTTTGTTGAGAAACAAAGTGGCAGGTACATAAAAGTTTTGAGAAGTGACAGGGGAAAGGAGTATAACTCCAATGATTTTGATAAAGTTTGTGAAGTAGAAGCTGTCGAGAGGCAACTAACCGTTAGGTATACACCTCAGCAAAACGGTGTATCCGAAAGGAAGAATCAAACAGTGATGGAGATGGCTAAATCAATGTTGTTTGAGAAAGGCATGCCTAAAGAATTTTGGCCTGATGCTGTAAATACAGCTGTGTATTTGCTGAATAGATGTCCAATAAAAGCTGTATGGAATATGACGCCATCTGAAGCGTGGAGTGGAAGAAAGCCTTCAGTGAATCATCTTAGAGTCTTTGGGAGTATTTGCTATGCTCAAATTCCTAAAGAAAAAAGGACAAAGCTTCAAGAAGCAAGTGAAAAATGCATTTTTATGGGCTATAGTTCTGTGTCAAAGGGCTACAGACTTTACAACTTGAAGACAAAGAAAGTACTCACCAGTAGAGATGTTATATTTGATGAGAAGACATCTTGGAATTGGCAAAAGGAGAAAGTGGAGGATAAAACCGTTCCAGCAGTAATTTTAGAACAAAATCCAACTACACTTACAAATAACCAATGTGATTCATCTACACCAAGTTCTCCATCTAGCACTTCATCCTCAGCAAGCCATAATTCATCATCTCCATGCTCAACCCCAATAAAAATGAGGAGTTTGGATGATATTTTTGCTAGGTGCAACTATTGCGCAATGGAATCAGAAAATTTTGAAGAAGCTGAATATATTTCAGCTGGCCTAGCTACCCAACAAGCAATATGGTTAAAGAAAATACTAAATGATTTTGGTGAGAAATAAGAAGCTGTGACTATCCATTGTGACAACAAATCAGCCATTGCTATAGCTAAGAATCCAGTCCATCATGGAAGAACAAAGCATATAGCCATTAAACATCATTTCATTCGAGAAGCAATTGAAAATGAAGAGGTGCAGCTGAACTTTTGCAAAACAAATAATCAAGTTGCTGATATTTTCACAAAAGCATTGAAGCCTGATAATTTTAAAAGACTGCGAGATCTTCTTCGAGTTCAAAAACCCAGCTTACGGGGGAATATTGGAAATAATCTTGGCTTTTCAGGAAATAATTAATTATATTGTTAAATTAGCAATTGTATTAATGAATTGAATAAATTAAGGGAAAATCTAGAATTCCTATTTTAGATTTTCTAGATAATGCATTCCTAGAATACTCTAGAGAGTGCACTGCATTATAAAAGCAAAGCAATCAAGCTGATGTATGTATACAATCAAAATTTGTAATCAAAAGAAAAGCAATGAAAATTTCCTCCTCATTGAAATAATTCTCTCAAAAATTCCTTCTTCTTCTCTTAAAAATATTCCTAACACAGACTCATGTCATTCCCTTTGAATAAATTAGGCAAACATCCCTTCAAACTTTGAAATGCAAATTACATCATTATCATTTCCGCACGGGCAATTAAGTGAAGTTAAATTGTAATATTAAAAATGTGATATCTCTCAGTAGACTTATCGGATTTTAATTTTATTTTCACTAGTAAATCACAAATTTATTACCTTTCAATTAAGATCCATGTCATGTTTTCACCTTTTGGGGGGGGGGGTGGCGGGATATTTTCCTTGGGAATTCAGGCTGGCCTCCAGGAAAATATTCGCTCTGGGGAGCTGCAGTCAAACATTTGCCATGAAAACATTCAAACAAATTTTTGCTGGGAGCAAACAGCCTCTAAATATTAAAGAAGAAATTTGTCAAAACATATCATAAGCAGATCTTGATAGAAAGATAATAAAAGTTATGGTTTAATAACAAAAACGAAATTGAAATCTGATAAACCCACTGAAAGATATCTTTTTTTTAATATTACAAATGTTTATGCAACCATTATGTCCAGTCATGAAGATTCAGCATATGCCACTAATTTGAAGCGCGGGCAGAAATACAATTTATATTCTAAGCATATGCCACAACACCACTTTTGGACAATGTATGAAGTTCATATCGTGTGCTCTTCCCCTTTTAATATGCACCGCATAACAATGTTTTGTTCAACTTGTGTCAAAGCTAGCTTATAAGCAATTTTTAGTTTTAGAACCTTCATGTCTGGTAGAATTAAATTAGCTGGTATACCGCTAAATAATTCATGAAAATATATGAACCACTAGCATATGAGGTGGGTTTGCAATTGACATCAATAATGGTCGTACAATGAATCTAGAAAGCAACCATGGTTTTCAAACATTGTACATATACATGTGTGTGCGCGTGTGCGTGCATGCATGCATGTGCATGTGTATGAGGACCTGTAGCTCTTTCGATTTAGCCATCTACCTTAACCCCTAAATTTCAACCATGTGTGTGTGTTTGTGTGAGGATCTATAGCTCCTTTGATTTAGCCATTTCCCTTAACCCTCGAATTTTAGCCACTCGTTATTATTCACAACATGATGTAACATGAGAAGGAACAATAGATATTCAAATAAAAACTAGTGGTTGAAATAAGAGGAATAAATAAAGGCAATGGATATATATTTATAACAATCTAACACAACTTTTAGACATGTTTCATGAACTTACGTTGCTAGTTATAAAGCTAATTACAGAAATTCAAAAAGCAATAAATATTTATAGTAATCCAGATAAACAGAATTATACCAAAAACAATTACCAATAGTGGTTCAGATATTGAGTTAATAATAAAACTTAACCTTGTGTATATGAGGGAAAAGCGCAGAAGTAACCGAATGTATATAACTGTCTAGCTGAGGATGCCGGGCTTTGTGAACCACTACATTCATGTATCTTCTCCTCTCAAATGCCACTTTCAGTTTTTTTAATAACAACAATTCAATTCAGTACTTTTGCTTATGTTAGATTATTACTAAAAATAACTCACACTATGTGGAAATATATAACTTACCAGGTGGGTAGAATTGTTTGAGGTTTAGTATGGTGGAGATGGCAACCTCCAAAAATTCAACAAGTATCCGGGCAGTTTATTCTGTTAGTTTCGAAAAAAAAAAACTTAGAAAGAGAGAACGAAATTAATTAAAATGATCATGTAAGATCATTAGTTCATAGAATATACCTTGAGGAGAAAGGTTTTTGCGATCCATACACAAATCACTTCAGCTGTTCCTAAACTTCTATTACATGCAATGTGGCACCTTCGGTTATTTAAAAAAAATATGGTGGAGATAGATTACAACTATTGAGTATAAAAAGTAATAATGTCAGATAGTGTAATTTGTAGTTCAATGTTGTTGTTGTATTGTGATATATGCTTTTGTACTGTAGTTGTATTTTCTGTTTTGTTTTGTTACGTTTTTAGTCTTGTTTTAGGTTATTGGGCTAAACAGTTTTATGTCCCATGTTATTTTAGTTGACCATATAAGCTTTGGCCATCGGTTTGTATCATTTTGAGATTTGAAATAAATCCTCTTTTCTTCTTTTCTCTGAGACTTAGAAATTTATCATGGTATCGGAGCAATCGATCGATGAATCTTCGATGATCTGATTTCGCTCCTTCTTTCTTCTATCTGGCTACTATTTCTGGATTCAATTTCACGTTTCCGAAACCCTAGAACATGGTGAATGATGATGAAGATGGTGATTCTCAGAATAATTCGACTGCTTTCAATTCAACTGGGGTGAATTTTAATGATCCTTATTACTTATCCAATTCTGACCATCCAGGTATGCAATTAGGTAATCATGTTCTTACTGGTACGAATTTTTTGAATTGGTCAAGAACAGTAAAAATGGCTTTGATAGCTAGATATAAGCTTCAATTTGTTGATGGAACTCTTCCTATACCTGGAGCATCTTCGATTAATCAACAGAAGTGGATAAGAAATGATTATATGATTATGTCATGGATTTTAAATTCAATTGAAAAAACCCTAGATGAGAGTTTCATGTTTGTAAATTCGTCTAGACAATTATGGAAATAATTAAGTGAAAGATTTGGTCAGACAACTGCACCTAGGATTTTTGAATTACATAAAAGTCTTACTTCTACTCAACAGAATGATGATTCGATAGCAGAGTATTATGGTAAATTGAAAGGTGCTTGGGATCAATTACAATTGTTAGAAGGATTTCCTGAGTGTACATGTGATGCTATGAACAGTTGTATCTGTGGAATTTTTTAAAAATTTCTTGAGATTGATCAAAGGAACAAGTTAATGCAGTTTTTATCAGAGTTGAATAAAGATTTTGATCAGGTGAAAACTAATATACTAAGTACTGATCCTCTTCCAAATGTCCATAAGGCCTATTATATGCTTCAGCAGGTTGAGCAACAAAATAAGTTGAATAATATGAATGCTACAAATGAATTGAGTGCTTTTCAAGCTCAAATGCTCAAGACTTTTCCAAAACCTGCATATCAGACTATTAAGAAAGATCTTAAGAGGCAGAAGAGTGAAACTATTTGTGATCATTGCAAGAAGAAAGGGCATTCCATTGAGCAATGTGTTAAACTAGTTGGGTATCCTGAATGGTGGTTAGATTTAAAAGGAAAGAAGAACTCCAGGATGGCAGGAAATGTTCAGCAGAATAATCAAGGAATTCTGGGAAAAGGTCCACAAGAAGTTGCTGAGTCAAGTACAACAAATAAAAGTGTTGATCCTGTTATGGCCTCTGCACTCTATAATGAAGTGATTAAGATGATTCAACAGAACAATAAAGGAAGCATTGCTGAAGATAATCCTTTGTATGCTGCTGCAAATTGTGCAGGTATATTTTCAGCATCATTTTTTGACTGTCTAATAAAAAAATTTGACTGTGAAAGTTGGATTATAGACACTGGGGCAACAGATCGTATGGCATCTAATTTGATTTTGTTTGCTTCACTTAAAGAACTAAATAATCCAATTAAAATATCATTGCCTGATGGAACTGTTAAAATGGTGAAATATGTTGGTACAGTTGTATTAAGTCCTGAAATAATTCTTAAAAATGTTTTCTATATTCCTGAATTTAAGCATAATTTACTTTCTGTTGGCAGATTACTAGATGATAATCATCTAATTGCAAAATTTGAAAGAAATTCATGCTATTTTCAGGACCTTTCTACTAAACAAGAGTATGCTGTTGGATCAAGGCATTTTGGTCTGTACAAACTCTGCAAGTATTCTTCAAATTGTTTCTCTTCTGATTCAGTTGGTTTTACTAAATCTGTTGTTTCTAATACTTCTTTTTCTTATGCTAACAATAGCATTACTACCAATGTAAAGCCTAGTATTGATGTTATTCATGCTAGGTTAGGTCACATTTCTATTAGTCATATGAAAATTTAATAGTGTCCATTTCAAGCAAATATGATAATGAAAATAATTGTGATTTTAGTTATGAAGTTTGTGTGATGGGTAAACACAGTAAAATGCCATTTCTAAAATCAAGTTCTTATGCTGTTGAGCCTTTTGATATGGTACATATAGACCTTTGGGGACCATATTCAAGACCATCATTATCTGTTGCTAGATATTTTTTGACAATTGTGGATGATCATTCCAGAACTACATGGACTCATTTGCTTCATTAAAAAACTCAAGTATATTCTGTTATTGTTGGTTTTATTGAATATGCTCATACTCAATTCAACAAGAAAATAAAGGTGATTAGAAGTGATAATGGGACAGAAATAATTCAAGAATCATGTAGAGTATTTTTTCTAAACAAAGGCATCATTCATCAAAGAAGTATCCCTGGAAATCCACAACAAAATGGTAGGGTAGAAAGAAAGCAAAAACATCTCCTTGAAACTGCTAAAACCATAAGATTTCATGCTGGTCTTCCTTACAAATTTTGGGGTGATTGTGTACTTGCAGCTACACATATTACAAATCTTCTACCTAGTTCAGTTTTAAAATGGAAAACCCCTTATGAATTACTCATGGGAAAAAGTCCTGATTATAATTACTTGAGAGTTAAAGGTTGCTTATGTTTTGCTGCTCAAAAGTTAAATGATAAGTTTGCTCCTAGATCAAAGAAATGTATTTTATTAGGTTATCCTTATGCACAGAAAGGGTACAAATTATTTGATTTGGGTTCTCATAAAGTGGTTTTTAGCAGAGATGTACATTTTGTTGAAAACTGTTTTCCATTCAAGGATGATCCAAAACTGATTCCTTCATTTATTCCTCAAACATCAGAAAATCCTCTCCCTCAAGTTAATCCTGCTTTTGATATTGATGTTTTTCAGAATCATCATTCAACCACAAACCAATTATCTCCACATATCCCTGAAAATAATGTTCAAAATCCTGATAGTGTTCAAAATCCTGATTCTCCTCAAATTTCAAATATTTCTCCTATTATTCATCCTATCACACAAATTTCAGAAGCACCAAATCTAAGAGTTTCTTCTAGAATTAGTAAGTTGCCTAAGAAGTTTGATGATTTTGTTATGACAAAAACAGCTACTAAAGTAGTTCATAATGTAGATTCAAACAATTCTGCTAGTTTTAACATTTATGCAGAACCTACTCTTGGTCATTTAAATATTATGAGTCTACATAGTTTGAACAATGTTATGGTAGCCTATGAACCATCTTCATATAATCAAGCTAAAGATCACTCTGAATGGATAGAGTCAATGGAAAAGGAATTACAGGCACTTGAAAATAATGGCACATGGGAATTGACCGAGTTATCTCTTGGGAAGAAAGCAATTGGATTAAAGTGGGTATATAAAACTAAATTTAATCCAAATGGAGAAGTGGAAAGATGTAAAAGCAGAGTTGTTGCAAGAGGAGATAAACAAATATCTGGTAAGGATTATAAGCATACTTTTAGTCCAGTAGCAAAACTAACAACTGTTAGATTGATTATTGCAGTTGCTACTATTAAGAAATGGGAAATTCAGCAGCTGGATATTAATAATGCTTTCCTTCATGGTTATCTGAATGAAGAAGTGTACATGATTCCTCCTCTTGGCTACAAGAAAGTGAAGCCAGGTCAGGTTTGCAAACTTAAAAGGTCAATTTATGGTTTGAAACAAGCAAGTAGATGTTGGAATAAGGAATTGACAAAATTTTTGATCAATTGGGGTTTTACACAATCTAAGCAAGACTATTCATTGTTTTTTATAAATAACAATGAGTCTTTTACAATAGTTGTTACCTATGTTGATGATTTGTTGCTCACTGGAAATGATAGTTTAATGATGGACAAGTTGAAAACTGATTTACATGATACTTTTACAATTAAAGATTTGGGTAGTTTGAAGTATTTTCTAGGAATAGAAGTATCAAGATCAGATTCTGGTATTCTTTTAAATCAAAGAAAGTACATTTTAGATATGCTTAAAGAGAATAAGCTGGAAGAGTGTAAACCAGTTTTATTTCCTGTGCAAAAAGGATTAAAACTAAGTATTTTTGATGGGGAGCAGTTAGAAGACCCTGAAAATTATAGAAGATTGATTGGTAAATTTTGTATTTGAATCTTACAAGACCAGACATTTCTTATGCTGTTCAGCAATTAAGTCAGTTTTTAACAGCTCCAAAAATGCCACATTATAAAGCTGCTATACATGTGTTGAAATATCTTAAAGGTACTATGAATATTGGCCTTTCATTTCCAGCAAATTCAGAATTCAGACTTACAGCGTATAGTGATGCAGATTGGGGTACTTGCCCAGATTCTGGTAGATCTTTGAGTGGTTATCGTGTGTTTCTTGGCAATTCTTTAATTTCATGGAAAACAAAAAAACAGAAGACAGTTTCTAAGAGTACAACAGAATCAGAGTACAGAAGTATGAGTTACACTTCCAGTGAGATAGTTTGGCTTGAAGGATTGTTGACTGAAATTGGTATTACTGTTCCTACTCCTATAATTTTACACTGTGATAATGTATCTGCTCAGCATATTGCAGAAAATCTAGTATTTCATGAAAAGACAAAGCATATAAGAGGCAAGCACCAAAAGCTAGATGTACATTATGTGTGAGAGCTTGTTCAGTCTGGTTTTGTGCAGTGCAAGCATGTCAATTCAGCCTTGCAACTCACTGATATTATGACCAAGCCGTTAGGAGCTGATCAACATAGATTTTTGTCTTCTAAACTTGGTTTGGTGAATCATTTGGCTGTTCAAGATTGGACTTGTCATTCTACCCCAAGTCCATCTTGAGAGGGGGCTGTTAGATAGTGTAATTTGTAGTTCAATGTTGTTGTTGTATTGTGATATATGCTTTTGTACTGTAGTTGTATTTTCTGTTTTGTTCTGTTACGTTTTTAGTCTTGTTTTAGGTTATTGGGCTAAACAGTTTTACGGCCCATGTTATTTTAGTTGACCATATAAGCTTTGGTCATCGGTTTGTATCAATTTGAGATCTGAAATAAATCCTCTTTTCTTCTTTTCTCTGAGACTTAGAAATTCATCAAATAATACTATAGGTACAATGCTGAGGTACTGTCCAACATGCAGACTAAGTAATATAAAGTTCTAACTTTAATCCCAATTAGTCCAAAAATAAAGAAAGGCTCACCATTGAAGCAGATTATTTAACAACCATACCACGGTAATACATCGTACATCAAATTTTTTTTTTTTTTTTACTTATTTGTTTCGATAAGACATAAGGAACATAAGCTAATTGGAAAGTGAGAGGCACATCAATGTTTAGCTTCTAAGGAAAGCATTCTCTCATGGTTTAACTCCTTTGTGAGCTTGAATCATTGAGAGCAGCACTCCTACTCCCTCCCTAAAGGGCAAGTATATGCAATATGACTTCTTCAAACTGCCGACCTCTTACTCGATAGCTAAGTACCATACCATATCATTACGCCACACTCCCTTGGCTTGGATATTTACTATTATATTTTAATATAATCCGAGACTGGAGAATAGAAATGACACTGAAAAACTGTTTTTTCTATCCATTCAACATCCAATAATTATATTATACAATTTCTTGAATTGGAAATCTTATGTCAGATCCACTGAATTTCAGAAAATGTGTATTTACAATTATGTTCATATCGCAGACAGCTGACTGCAGATCAGAATCCAAGTAAACACTGTAAAGAAAATGAACCATCAAAAAGAAAAAAGGCCAAATCACACAAATGGACATATTAATGTTGAAATACCAAATGCAAATGTGTAAGATGCCGAATCTTCAAAACTGTACAAGTGCATCTGGTATAAATGTGCGCGCACAAAAAGAAACGTAAATTTATAACAAAGATTTCTAATAACTATTTCCCTTTAAGATATCAGAGCAAAAGCTCTAAGGAGAACTAGATTTGTAGATTTCTTCCAAACTTTGTCTCTCCCTCCCATAGTGGCTACAGAATCTGTATGGCTTTTGATGGACCCATTTCAGCTCTGAATGTCTCGCCTGTTGACACAACAAAAATCTTTGTAGTCATATCCGGTGGCCAGGTTTCACTAAAACTTCACCCCTAAACTATCCTTCATGGATCATTCTCTGATCTTTGGATACATCCTGATTGGATACAACTATGGTTCGGATCCATGTCCCACCTTTTATCGGTACACCAAGACTAACTTCTCCTTCATTGCTGATATGATTGCCCCTCTCAAAGCTTAGGCCAAAACTTTAAAAAGAAGCATGGTATAAACATACTCACTTGTATGCAAATAGTTAAGTAAGGAGTCTACGACACATTTCTCATCCTCGTGACTCTCAACCCATCTCATTATACCTTGCAACCCTTCATTTGACATCTAATAAACTCACTATCATTGCTGTTCCAGTTTTTGACGCTGATATAGTTTCCACCATTCTCGACGGTTTGGGACCCAGGATATAGAAATTTATAGGTGCCTTGAGCGCGCCATCAAGTTTGAGGAACCTCATTGCGAAATGGTTGCTTATGACATCTTCCTAAAGCTAGTGCAAATTACTCTCATATCTTATCAGCCATTGCTATTTCACGTTTCATTTTTTCCTAACAGCAGCAACCACCGCAACAAAAGAAGCAACTCAAAAGATCCTGATAATGGAAATAAATACATTTTACCCAGGACAATGACAGCTCGGATTTCAAAAAGAACACAAAGGCTTTTGTCGATTGCAACAAATCATGTTTGACCACAACAGCCTAGAGGACATAGGTGTAGATGATGGTTCAAGTTTGCCCATTTCTCATATCAGTTCTACGGAAATACGGTCAATTCCGCCTAACACACCGAAACGTATGAAATCCAAACAACGGTCATATAGTATGTCACAATCACAGTTACAGAGTGCATATAAAGTAAACAAGCAAGGATTTACAGTGGTTCGGCAATGTTCCTACATCCACTGTGAAACAATCATTTCTTTATACTGTTCGATTACAATTACAGTTTCGATTTAAGTTCATGATTGTGGAGTAATAAATGTTGTAGCTAGACAACAGTAAAGTCCTTGCGTAGCAGTGTCCAAAAGCCAAAAAATCCCCGAATGAGTCATCTAATGATCTATTTATAGTTGTGAAAGAACTCAGATCAATCAAAATTTTGATGCAGAAGTAGGATCTCCAAGTTGACCGAGCTTGTGAGAAGCCAAGTTGGCCCCTCATAGAGATTGATATCGCCCAAACAAGGAATCAATATCGATCTAATGAGTCCGATCCCTTTAAGTGACAAAGTCCTTGACATGATTTGATCAAACGAGTTGAGTGATCCACGAGTCCTTACGCCGAATCCTAGCACTAATCCATCTCAAGTCCGTGCTGATCTATAGCTTTTGCCATATTCGAAACCAAAGTGTATGGCCGATCGCTGAATTGTAACGCCAAACCCGATTTCAAGTTCTAATTCTAAGTGATCCAAAGCCAAATCCTTGTTGATCCGCATTGCTTGCGTGTGATCCGCCCTGAAGTATGCGTAGGCAATGCAGTGGGATTGGATCAGATCGATCCAGTCATCTAATCCATGATATATGAAATGAACTATGATCTAATGATGCCACGTGAAGCGTCGTCCCAATCCACTGAAAACCATGTGATCCAATGAGACCCGGAGGCGATCCGACCCCAATTGAATATGTCAATTTCTCTCTGGTAAATGTCAATTTATCAAGTCCAAAAGCGTAGAGCGATCTACGAGACCTGAAGGTGATCAACCTCGCCTGATCTAATGCCCACGTACACGATCGATCCAAGTCGTGTAAATCCATAACTTTTGAGTATTCGTCGAATCCAATGCTTAGTCCAAGCATTTTCCAAGCTCATGTAAGTACGTGCTCGAGTCCTGAACGATCAAGCGATGAGAAATTCAAAGCGTGATGGCCTTGCCAAAAGGCAGATTAACACTTGTCCCCTCATTCATATCTTTATACGGAAGATGTGTTTTGTATGACTCCATTGCCCACAATCCCTCTGGATTGACTATGAGTTCCAGGGTCGTTTTAAGTCGTAATTAATATCCCCGAATATATCCAATAGGCTATCCAGGTTGGGTTTGATCTCTTCGGATCCCTGCCAAGTATAGTTTATTCCCAACGTTCATTGCCTCTTCATGCCAAGCGTGATCCGCACTTAGCGATCCAAGCCTCGTCAAACTCTTATCGAGCGTTGCCGCATTTGACGTTCCAAGTTTTGCACGTTTAGTGTGACCCATGTTTGATAATTCATAGCCTCATCGGATCCTAGAAAAGCTTTAACCACACTTGACGATCTTTAACCACGTCGGGCTCTTGCCACGTACCGTCGTACTTGACGATCCAAGTTTTTTCATGTCAAAAACGATTTGCAGTTGACAATCCTAGTGTCGACGAGTTCTTGCCGAGTACTTATGTACTTGACGATCTTGATCAAATCATCTCGGTTACATAACAACCTGACCATTGCCAAGTACGACGACACTTGACAATCCTAGCATCACCAGGCTCTTGCCGACCACGAAGGTGATCGACGATCCCGACTGAATGAATCTACGTCTGCACCCATCCAATTTTTGTTAGGCATTGTCACCACTAACGATCATGATCAAGCCACCTCGTTCGAGAGATGATTGACTCTTGTCAAATACGACGGTGTTTGATGATCTCGATCGAACCATCTTGTTGTCTGAATGATCCAACACTTGCCAAGCGCGACGACACTTGACAATCCTGACTAAGCCACCCCTTTTAAGGAGCAACCCAGCATTTGCCAAACATGACGGTGTTTGACGATCCTGATCGAACCACCCCGTTGTCAGAATGATTTGACCCTTGCCAATCGTGGAGGCACCTGTCGGTCCATTAATTTTGTCAAGGTTGAAACTCAAGCATGAGTACAACTAGCCTAACAATTTTATTAAAGTTTTAGAAACAAAAGTTTATTACAACAGAAATCCCTGGTCTATCACCATTTCAGAACTTTCCCAGGGATCTCACCGGTTCTCGAAAAGAAGGAACTTTATTACAAATTAAATAAAACAAAGTAAAAAGGGATGGCGTATTGCCATCTACGAGCATGCCTAAGGACCAAATCATGATCACGTACATGGGTAAGATTAGTCGTTTATTATCCGATTTTCATGTCATCAGTTGATGATGATCCCACGTGTGGAACTAGGTCTGCCACAGTTCTGCGCAGTTGACGGTTGCTTTGATTCCATCACTACAGCTCTGCCTAGGACATACTAAGGTAGTTGCCCTTTCCTAACCAGCTCATTTTCATCCTTTAGGTGTTTGCATTCATCAGTGTCATGCTCATTAATATCGTGAAACATACAATATTTTATAAAGGTTCTTTTCCGTTTTGAATGTCCCCTCCTTCATCATCTGCCTTCCTTTTCCCTTTTATCATTATAAAATTGGACGGTGCACAATCTTTAGTAGCATTTACTTCGAAAGCTTCGCGGTCTGCTCTCGCATCCTCTTGCCTTAGAAACCTATCGGCTTTAAAATAGAATTTGCCGAGATCCTACGGGGATCCCTTTCCAATGAAGTTTTGAACTCGGAATTGTCCAAGACGTCAAAAGCTGCAGTCATCAGAATCATGGACGAATCTGGTCAATCCACAGAAGTCACTGCAATATCGAAGCGTTCCCAGAATTTCCAGACTCTTTCTGGTTCTTTGACTAATGGCTGTTAAGGTCATCACATTTTTGAGTTGAGAGATATGTACCCGAAATTGTTAAACAAACTTTTCCACTAAATTGTTCCATCTGCCAATTGAGCCTGATTCGAACTGCTAAAACCACGTAGTAGCAATGCCAGAGAGAAACAACGGGAAGCTATGGCCATAATCGGGAAGCAATGTCTGAGAGAAACTTACGATTGGCCATGACATTGTCAGACGCCTTCAGCACTTCCGCGTGGCGCTTACAACGCATGAGATGGATGGTAAGATCATACCTACCATCGAAAGCTTATAGAACTAGCAACTTGAAATTTGGTGGATTTCAAAAACATCGTATGCTCTGAGTGAATGGACTTCGATTAACGCAATCCAAATCCGATCGAGGTATCCCGCCTCTCAAAGCTCTCATAATCATGTCCATGATCTGATTGTTGTCATTCAGCAGTTGACACCAATCGCCAAGTCCAACACCCGCAGTTTGAGTGTTTTGAGTATCCAATCCGTCGTCTAAACCTGTACGTGTCTGATTTGCAATGCCAAAGCCGAGGTTTCGGGGTCTAGAAGAGTGGAAGTCAAGCCACGCCCGTCGGGGGATTGCCCTCTGCATTAATCGAATTGGTGCATACCCGTGGGTTGGGATTGATACCGACTTCTTTTGTTGTGTTGGGAGATGCCCCCAGTTCCAGCCTAAGTTTATGTCTGATGCTAGGTCCAGCTCCAGCAGTCGTGTTCTGATTTTCAAGCCATCCCGATCGTCCAACTTGGTTGAGGAATTTCAACTTTATTTTCTCATGTGTTTTCAGAAAGCTCTCTTGATGTTCGAGGCAGTTTTGTAGGTTGTTAGCCATCTCATCCATGTCATCCCTTGTCAAGTATAAGGAACGACTCCCTCCAAAAGAAGCCTCCTGACTCCTTCCTTGCATTATTGTGCCTCCCGGATGCTTATGTGTGTTCTTCTTCTTCATCATAGTTTCCTCAACATAGAGTTTCCTTTAGTTCAAGAAGTAACCCCTACCTTACATGCTAGAATGTTAGATGAAAATTTGGTTAATTTCGCCTGACACCTCGAATGTATGATCCAACCAACAGTTACAGGATATGTCACAGATCATAGAGTGCATAATAAAGTAAATGAACACACAAATTTATAATGGTTCAACAATGTATCTACATCCACTGTTAGGTAATCACTTGTTTATATTGTTTGACTACAACTAGAGTTTTTATTTGAGTACAAAAATATGGAATAAAAGATGTTGTAGCTTGACAACAGAAAAGTCCTTGCATAATATGTCCAAAAGCCAAGAGAAGATCCCAAAATGAGTCATCTGGTGGTTTATTCATAGCTGCAAAAGAGCTCGGATCGACCAAAATTTAAGAAGTAAAAATAGGATCTCGATGTTGACCGAGCTGGTGAGGAGTTGGATCGGCCCTTCTATAATCCATAGGGATCGGTACCAATCCAATCAAAGGTTCGAAACCGATCTGATGGGTCCGATCCTTTTAAGTGGCAAAGTCCTTGCCATGATTCGATCAAACAAGTTGAGTGATACATGTGTCCTTATGCCAAATCCTAGCATTGATCCATCTTAAGCATGTGCTGATCCATAGCTTTTACCAGATCCAAAAACAACGCGTACGGCCGATCCGATGGATTGTAATGCCAAATCCAATTTCTTCAAGGCCTAATTGATTTGAAGCCAAAACCTTGTCGATCTGCATCGCCTGAGAGTGATCCGCCTTGAAGTATGTATGTCCTATCTGGTGGGATTGGATTAAATTGATATGATCCATGATATAAGAAGTAAACTCGAATCTGATGATGTCACCTGAAGAGTCGACCTGACCACTGAAAACCATGTGATCCGATGAGGTTTGAAGGTGATCCATCCCAATTGAATATGCCATCCCCTCTCTGTTAAATGCCAATTTACGGGATCCAAAAGTGGGTGCAGGATGATCCATGAGACCTGAAGATAATCAACCATGTGTGATCCACTGCCCAGGTAGACGACCAATCTAAATCATGTAAATCCACAACTCCGAGTATTCGTCGAATCCAACGCTTAGTCCAAGCGTTTTCCGAGTTCATGTAAGTCCATGCTCGTATCCCGAGCGATCTAGTGATGAGAAATCCAAAGCGTGACGGCCTTATCAAAAGGCGGGTCAACAGTAAAAATCCTAAACTTTTATTTAAGTTCTACTTGTTTATTCGATGCAAAATATTTGTTGTTTCACATTTCTGTAAATATTTCATATATATTAAAGAATATTTATTGTCTTCATTTCTTCTTTTTAAAAGGATTCATGCAAATTTTTTTATCCACAATCCAAAACATGAAAGATGTATATAAGTGATTCTTTGTAGAAAATAAGGAAAAACAAATTCTATGTAGATCCTTGAAAATAAGATCAATGATGTAAGAGGACCAATATATGATTGACATAGTCAATTAAATCATCCATCTCTAGCACTTTAAAATATTCATTAACTTTTCTCTCCCGATGTTGTCCAACATATTTATGCTAGCGTTGTCAATGTACTAAGAAGCATGGTTCAATTACAACCATTTTGAATTGGTACTGGCATTGACTCAAGCCAAATTTCCGTTGAAATCCATTCACATTACATAGACCTTTGGTTTTTATGTGTGATTACCCAAGAATGGTTTATTTTCCCGAAACGTTTGATTTACCATGTAGTATCCCATCGTCCTTGTTTATTCTGATGTACGAGGACCTTCAATATTTGAATTTTTCGACAAGTTTAAAAGCAATCTTTTTTTGTTAACCATTCCATAAAAATATTTGTAGTTCTATCGGTAAAAGTAAATTCTAACATGTTTAATCTATTTCCATATTTATGAAACCAGTTGAAAACTATTTTAAAACAAAAGTACAAAGTTTATATACAGATGGGGAAGTGAATATCAAAAATTTAAATCATATTTAGTCTGGCAAGCAAATTCACATTTGACAACACCACCACCTCGCACACCACAGCATAACGTTGTTGCATGTTGACACTATCATATTATTGAAATCAAACTCAATCTACTTCATCACATTTCACCTCCACTGTCATTTTAGACATATGTATTTCAAGCAACTACATATATCATCAACCATCTTCCAAGTTTCAGCACCTATTCTAAACTATAAATCACCTTCTGGTCTTATTCCGTAAAACTCCAAACTACTCAAAACTTTGTATCTTTGGTTGCCTAAGCTACCAACGACCACTCTTATTCCTCTTATAAACTACAATTTTGATTACGCCAATGTATAGTTCTTGGTTATTCATTACATAAAGTGCATGTTTATGTTTATGTTTTGATCTTGAAACTCGATGCGTTTTGCCTTTCATATGTGGTATTTTGATGAAAAAAACATTTCCTCCAAAAGATCTCCAACATTCATTCTATGTCACATCATCAACATCAATCGTCGCTAATACACTGTATCAAACAAGTCCCTCCATTTAATCAACACACAACACAATAAACCACCTGTCATGCTGAAGCGCGTACATGCTCCACACCACTCCACATGTCATGAATGAGCAGTTTCTCATGCTTGTAGATTTGCATCTTATGGTCCTTTTTTATCGCATCAAAACATCTTTATGCAATGAAGCACTCATCTGAACCCACAAATGCTTCATCTATACTCACTCCTCAGTCAAACACCATGTCTTCACAAACTACCCAAGATCATCTTGGAAAACTTATGATTAAGGAACCAAAACCGACCTATGATTACTTAGCATTGCTCTTTCACCTGGATGATCATTACGACAACTTGAAGTGAATAATGCATTTCTTCAAGTACACCAAAGATCAAGGTATCTGACGGTACCCGATATTTTTGTGGTGCCGTACCGGTATCCACGCTAACTGAACCGAAATCGAGGGAGGAGATCGGTCCGGTGAGGGTTTCAGGAGAAAAAAAATAAAAATAAAAAATTCATCTAAATAAGCATACTGATCTCAATTCTTCCCTGCCCTAACACCTTCGACCTGATGTTGAGAGCACAGCTTCGTCTTCAACTATAGCAGCATCGCGAGAGAATGACATTTTGATTTGAGAGAGATTATGGCAGCGATAATTCTTTCTTACGATTTGGCAGTCGGTTTCGAAAGCAGCAGTCGTTGAAAGCGGCATTTATTCTGTTCTGTCGTTGAATTGAAGGGGTGCTCTGGGTTTTTATTTCCTTGAAGAAAAAAGGGACTGAACTTTTTATAAAAGAATAAAAATAATAAACACAATAAATTTAGTGTACTTCTTGAATATAGGAAAATACAGAAGGATAAAAAGAACAAAATATTATTTCATAAGAACAAAGAGGCAAAATTTTGTCTATAAAAATAAGTGTTAGTGTAAAGGAAGGAATTATAATGAACCACTAAATTCTTCCCTTTACACAAAATTTTGTCCTAAAAGATAAAATTTTGCCCCCTTGTCCTTATGGAACCGTTTTTTGTTCCTTTTGTCCTTGAGGGTAAAAACCCCTTCTTAATACGCAGCGCATTCTACATGGCAGTTAACCGCCATGTAAAATTGTTTTTCATGGTGACTAGTCGCCAACCGACGTTGCATTCCACGACGATCAATCATTGAACAACGATTGTTCGGTTGTTGATCGTCGTAGAAAGCAACGTTTGTTGCAAGGTTTAAATTTTCGTTTTTCGTTTCCATTTCGGTCTTCGTAAAAAAATTCAATTCCGGTTTCGTTTCGGTTGTTCCGGAAATTCCGCTTAAATTTCGGTATGCCAATTCTAGTAATCTTTTGAAATAAAATAACTTGGATTTTGTTCAAAATTAACATAAATTTTATGCAAATTATTTTATAATGACCAATGTACAACAATTCTCCTTATCGGTTCACAATTCATTAACAAACTAAATAACAACCCAACTGTTTTTTCCGAGAGAAGGCCAAAGCTTTAAAAGCCTAGCCCATGGATATGCAATTCAGCCGAAAGACGAACTACTGCAGCTTGAACAAAACAGATCGATATCTACGGTCTGCTTAACAGAACCCTACCCGACAGAAGAAAAATAAAAGGTACGCTCAGTAGAAAGCCGTGTTTTTCTTTCTCCACTCGACATCTCTCTCTCTCTCTCGTTTTCTCTCTGGGTCTCTCTCACTTCCCTTCTCTTTCTCATAGTTATTTAGGAATTTGCAGAAATTGGTTTTTTCTTTGATTTGGGCAGAAATGTTGAAAATGAGCGGATTCCGGTCAGCTCACTACTGTAAGCGGACCGAAATGGTCTGAATTTCAGCGTGCCGGGAGGAATCTCGAAGTTTGTTGGTGGTTGTTGGCCGTGCGAAAAAAACCAAAAATAGTTAGTTGGTAGCCCCTTAAAAAGTATGATACTACGAAAAGTATATCCTAATATTTTGTGATATTTTTTAGCAACGGTATTAGGAAGAAGAAATCATGGTGTCCTTAGCAATACACTTATTATAAACTCTCGGTTGTTGTTTAACTAATCCTAGCTTAGTACTCCCTCTATTTCTAAATGTTAGATATTTTAAGAAGTTTGATGTGTTTCAAAACATAAGATGTTTAAGCTTTTCATGCCCTCTTTATCTATGATCCGTAATACTACTCATATTTCCAACCACTAGTTGCTCCTTCATTAATGATTTTTCCCTCTTTTTTGCATAAAAAGAAGTTAATTTAAGAGAGAGACTTAATTTTTGTATGGATTACGTCATTGATTGATCCCTTGATTCGTATGCAAATAGCTAAAAAATCTTATATTTAGAAACAAAGGGAGTATTAAACTGAATGTATTGTTAATTTTAATATGAACAGAATTTAGTAATATTTAATTTATTGTTTTATTTACGAAGATTTTATTATATTTTTATTGACAATTTTCAAAATCGAAAGCAAAACCGGAACTTTCAAAATTTTCGAAATCGTCCAAAACTAAGAAAATTTCAAATGATCGAAACTGAACCTGGGTTCCAGAATCTTGGTTTGCACGAAGCAACCTTTATGATTTATTAACGCCTTGTGGTCTACTCATAGTATCAAGAACTAATCTCATTTATCACTTTATATAGTTTTATATGTGCATAAACCTCTATCACTTTATTTGTTTATAAGAACAATTTCACGAGTATATGTGGATGCTCTTATCATTACACGAAATAATAAGGTTATAAGTAACAAATTTAGTACAAAGTACAAACACCTCAAAGCGATTCTCAAAGGAGGACCTTGGACCGCTTTCATTAATTTTTGGTGTGGAAGTAATTCCAACACCATAACACCCACCACCCCTTACAAAAATACCACAATTTCTGTAAAAAAACCTAAAATTTTGAAATTTCTTAAAAGATAAATTAATTGAAACTTTAATTTTCAAAATTTAAGGTTCAATTTATTATTGAATTTTATAAAATAAATGAACTGGATTTCTATATACAAACATAAGTAAGTACAATTTGACAATGGAAATTTAATGGTTGTCAATGCAGATTCTAATTGTTGAATTAACTTGATTTTTTTTTTGGTAAGGCAACTCGATTTATATTACTATTTGAATGTAAATTCATTCTAAAAATTTAAACTTAAATAATAACTTGTAACATTGGGTAATGTGGTTGCTAAATCTATCGAAATGAAACCTTTTCTAAAACGGTTAATTTTGGTTAAAATTAGAATTTGAGTTGAAATTTCAAAAGTTTAAAAATTCAAATTTTCTTTTTTTAATGATGTTACTACCAAAATTCACCGCGAAACTAGCTAACGTTGAAGGGTTATCCAGTGAACACAAGCACAAATGAATGGTCCGAGAGCCACACAAACCGATACCTTCTTAGGGCAAAGGAGCTCAAAGTCAACAAAATGTCGACACGGTCTACCCGGTAGGGGATTCTATACCGAAAGGTCGCCTGAGTCAGAAGCTAAGAAAGAAAGAGGCAAGAGCTACACTAATGGAAATCCGGAAGGACGAAAGAGTTGCCGGTATTAACTTACTTAATACCAGTACACCAGGTGGTAAAGACACCAAAAGCATTAAGCCAAATGTACATAAAGATTATCCAAAACCAGCTTCAGAAACATCTATCACATAAACTGCGAAAGGTCATCTTGATAAACAACAAGCATATTACCTGGAGCAACCTTATGGAAGACTAAGTTATGCCCAGAGACCCCATCGGAACTCAAATCGGAACCCCAGAAAAGATACAGGCTATCCGTACTGGTCTACTTAGTACAAACACCGATAGTTGTTCCGAACCGGTAGCTATCTACATGCATCCTGAAGAGAAGATCCTCTAAGCATTCATAAGGAAACCAGAAGCCTACATCCGGAAGCTTATAACCAAGAGCATACAACCGGAGGCTCAAATACCTTCTGAAAAGCTACTACATCAACAAGCTCATATCATTCTCAAAGAAGCCTCGACTGATTGGAACCTTCCCTCCGGAAGCTATAATCCGCACCGCAAAAGCGGACGGGAGCTAAAGCAAGTGAAACCAAGGAGAAAAGCGACCAACAGAAGTATATGCAGGCCCAACGGCCCAACAGCAGAAGGGTCCCTGATTTCTCTATAAATAAGACCCCAAGGGTCACAGTTTCAAAAGGATGCTCTCATTCTAATTCTTGTACTCTTTCTCTTTAGAGTAAACCCTAATACTTAGATCATTTTGAGGATTTCTTCTATTCTGTCCATGTGTTCTAAATGAAAGATTAATAAAAAGTGAATCTATACTTATAGTATTTTCTTATTGGGTTATCGTGCTATTTCTTAGTTATCGTTGCTACAATTTACTGTTTGTTTCCTACATATGCATGAATCCTTGCCCAAACCTTTCCGCAGATCGGATGAAACACCCTTTTCCTATATGCTTAAACCCTTCCTGCAAGCTTAGACCCTCCCTACGAGCTTAGATCTTTCAGCGAGTTTGGTGCAGAATTCCTTTCTACCATCCGTTAGGTCCTTTATCAAGGGTTGTGTTTAGTGATCCTTCTCACCAAGGTAACTATTGGTTCTTGAATCGCTTAAGCGTGATATTTGCCCTATTAAGGGAAGAGTAACTACTCTTTCGGATTCTAGGCCTTGATACCTTGGGACGGGGATCTAACCTAAACATGCGAAGGCTAAACAACCTATTTGTCCCTTAAGTCCATCCCCATTGACCTATCTCCGGTGTTGATGAAAAATATCGTTAACATTTTGGTGCTAGAAGGAGGGCCTGAACCTCCGATCCTTTGGTTAACCTTTCTACATATCCACCTGTGATGTTCCGTCCCGGATTGGACTAAACCTTGAAGAGGCGAACATTATGAATAAAAGGTCTCTACCAGTTACTAATGGGTTTCCCATGGTTGGGAAAGGTATTGGCGAGCCGTGGGCGACCAAAAGGTTCAAATTAGAAACCCTGCGTATCTAAGAGAAATAGAAGGATGTAGAACCATATGACCTTGATCGATGGAGCATTAACCCCTTCCACTAAGGACCGACTCCGATTTTTGCACTAAATCAGTCCTCGACAGAAAGATATAACTCCTTTCTCCATATCAAAGAAGCTATTCTAACATAGGTTAGGGGAACCATATTCGAACAGAAGGTTGAGAAGGCTTCCACTCCTCTCACCAATAAAAGGTCTGAAAGAGATATACCCCCACGTCGAAAGGCAGTTAAAAGGAAGTTTAGGAACGAAGAAGGAATAATAAAATCAAGTGATAAAAGGGCCAAAATGCAACAACGAAAGAGGGCTTTCGAGTCAAGATTGCCAAAAGGTTGTAAGCTTACAATGTCAATTGAGGGTATCTACTTCCTAACTAGACACAAGTTAAAGTTTTGGCCATCATTAAAAAAGAAACCCAAAAATGAAGCTAATAGGGAAGGGCCATATTGCTACTACCATATGGTAAATGGACACGAAATAAACCATTGTATAGTTTTAGAGGGAATGATCATGAACTTCTTAAGCCAAAGAAAACTACAAAAATATGTAAAGAAGGCATAGGAAGTTACACCGGTAAAATCTTCTAGAAAGGAAAAACGTTATCTACCCGATAGCAAAGAAGAAAATCCCCACAAACTTGAAATGACCAAGGACAGGTCAAGCCATAAATGGATAAAAGAAAAACCCTTGTCATCACCAAATTGGTCAGGGCAAGGCATCCCCCGGAGGGGGGTGGTATGTTAGTCTTTTTTCATTCCCAAATCAGAGGGGGCTAGGTTAAAGCATCAAAAGCGTAAGCCTCCGTTTCACACCAGAAATGGTCGTGGCGGTGCATCTAAAATTTGCACGCTCTGCCTCTGCTCGTAGAAGAGTACGCCTTGCCTCTGCTAGAACTAAGAACGTCCTACCTCTCTTGCAGAAGAGCACGTCCTACCTCTGCTTATGTTCCGCGTTACCCGCAGAAGGGAATGCAAACCCCTATCATCACCTATGATGGTCAGGATAGGGCACCCCTCGGAGGGGGTGGCGTGTAAGCCTCTATCAGTACCTACGATGGTCAGCATCAAAAGAGTAAATCTTAGTTCTGTGCCTACAATGTCACCGTCTAAATTTCTAAGACCTTATCATCACCTACGATGGTCAGGATAAGGCGCCTCCTAAAGGGAGGTCGGGTAAGTCATTGGGCCCTGCTTATGGATAAGCTAGCCAGGCGCACTGGATGCACAAGCCCGGAGAGTGGCCAATAAAGCACGTACATCCTATGCTTTGACATCATATGAAACACCCCACCTCTATTAAGGTCACTCACAAAGGGAATGCCTTAACTTTGGTGGAGGTTTATAAGTAAAAGCCATAGATAAACTCAAGACAGATATAAATACACATATTTTAAACAGCGGAAACCAAACAGACTTTTATTGCATCAATACGTGTTCAAAACAAAACATTCCATAATTGTCTCAAAATACTTCCAACATTACAACCTCATTACTGTCTTGATTATTAAAGAAGAATAAAACATAAATAAAGTGACAAAAATCCCCATAGTGATATCCAAAGCCATAGTCCGAGCAAAAGAGATCCAAATCATACATCTACGGTCTCTAAGCTTGCAAAGAATCTTACTGAGCTGGATTGTTTCCTCCCTGTGGACCTGGTGGGGGGGGGGGACGAATGAAAGAAGACGAAAAGAAAATAGAGTCAGACATAAAGCCTGAGTAAATCTAGTGACTCTTCAGTATATAAATAAGAAAAGGGCATGATAGATATAAACTGAAAACATGAAAGTATCATAAGCTAAGAAAGTGTAGTTTAGAACCGAATGTACTATCACACCCACACTATATCTCTGCACCTACTCGAGCTTGTTCTAACTGGCATCCCATGCTGAGGGTGAAGTGATCCCCATTTTCCAAAGATCGGCTTCTACTCGCATAAACATGTGTCATACGGCCCCCAAGAATTGTAGATACCTATGCTGGTCCCACCATGGGGTGTATCAAGACCCATGGTGGCGGCCCCGACACAAATTTTAGAAGCCATAGGTTATACTACTGGTGTCCCCAGTGCCCTGGTTGTCTGCTCCGGAGTGTGTGCACGCCCACACCCCGTTAGACCTGCACTGTGCTCCCACCGCCGTCGTTTGACCGCTTACAATCAGCCCAATAATCGTGCCCCACCCTGCCTAGTTTCAGGGTACCATGATACCTAACTTGGGTTACTGCTGAAACAGGTCCCTCGTTACTAGGATTTTCTAGTCAAACATGTTAAGTGGTTAAGTGTCTGTATTTACCTAACCCCCACCCATCTATTCTTGTTAACATGTTTAATTTGGTTAAGTGTTTATAGTTGAGTTAACCCTACCACCTGTCCTTAGCCTCTTCGGAGCACCAGACCACTCACATTAGACAGGAATTGCTACGGTTACTGGATGTGCCTGTCGGTTCCGGGCAGGTTTACACCGTAGCTCAGTCTAACCTCGGGTCCTTATTGGGCTCAATGCTTAACTACCCACATTGGATAGGTATTTTTGTGAAAACTGGACAGCCGGGCGGGTCCGGGCAGGTTTACATCACAACTCAATCCAACCTCGGGTTAAGCACACCGTGTTTTCTAAATTTACATATTTTGTCTCTTTTCAGTTATATGTAAACGTCATATCTTTTATTCTTGGGTATAACAATTAATACCGCTTAAATGTCATTGTCTTTGGCATGTGCCAATCATGCCAACATATATATTTTCATGTTTTACACCCAACGTTATTACCCCCGTTTGTATGTTCGCAACGTTATAACAAATGTGGGGCTCGACACAATTCAGTCCAACCTCATAAACGTGAGAAAAAGGGGAAACCAATAACATATAACATTTTTCAACATATAACGTTGTGTAGCGCATGAACTTGCAATTTAGCAATACTAACATAAATGATGGTTCATGTGATCTTGCATTCAAATCAAAGTATAACTAAGTAGGTAACATATGAAATGGCATAGTTTAGGCTAATACAAACTTGTGTTTAAACATGTTTAACTTAACATAATGTCAACCACAAAACTAGCATGTTGTATATTCACAAAAATGTCCAGTTATAACATCTAATCACATAGCCTATTTCAACATGAACTTGTATAGTTTATGAAACCCGAACGATACTTAACATAGATCCAATTATACTTGCAAATAAACATGAGAATGATATCATAGTTTTTAGGTCAAGTAGGCATAAAAGGTTTCAAATCTAGAACATGTTTACATAAGCCTAAATTTAGACTTAGTGAATGTATATAGTCCATGCCATAGGTATAAACATAAAGAGATCAAATTCTAGTTTTTGCCACAAACTTGCAAGTGCCATTGTTTTCATATACAATTGTTCAATAGGCTTGCATCAATCAATTTATGCCACAAACATCAATACACAAGTCATGATAGAACCATTACAATTCACAGAATTTATACAATAACACAATTCTATTTTCATTTACATCGAATCACATCACAGATTTTATTCATATTCTGAAAGGTCACTATACGTACAACGAATGCAGAATCTTGTATTCTGGATTCTGAATTCTGAAATTGAGATGCGATCCTTTGGGTAGACTAACGTTGTATTGATAAATTTGATTAAACTTTAATCTTCCTCTTAATTTGATTCGTCTCTTAGGCTTTTCTCTCTTGACGGCTATGTTCAATTCCTCCCTGGCAGCATGACGACTCCTTTCTTATTTTTTATGTGATTTTTCAGTTGAGAATTAGGGTGTATTTATAGATTTTTAAATTGTTTTGAGCCATCAGATGAAGACAGGAGGAATCTAGACCATACAAAGTTCAAAGAGCCAATCAAGAGGCGACACGTAAGCCCTAGTGACACATAGAACCACATAAATTCAAGCCAGAGCCAGACCTAGCCAGCCAGGTCGACCAGGCAGGTCGATTGGCAGGTCGACCTGGGGGGGCCAGGTCGACACTATGGTCGACCTAGGGGGGGCCAGGTCGACGCTATGGTCGACCTATGGTGACCAGGTCGACGCCATCATCGACCCTATGGTCGACCTGGTCTCTGGGCGGGAATTTTCCCGCCCAGCCCAGTTTGAACCTGTTTTTCGAATTTTAAATTTTAAACTGAGCTGTTTGAATTTAAATTTTATTCTGAAACTTCTGAAGGTCATAACTCCTTCATACGGAGTCCGATTCGCGCAAACTCGGACTCTATCTCAAGAAGAATTCCAAGACGAATGCAATAGAGTGACCCATTTCCCTTAATTCTTCCATTTAGAATTAATTACACTTTAGTTTGTGAAGCTTAACGTTATAGAATTCACGGGGTGTTACATTCTCCCCCCTTAAAAGGATTTCGTCCCCGAAATCTTCAAGTTAGGAAGAATGTAATCCTACCATCCAATCGTCCATCTACTCAACCAACAAACACAGATGTCCACTGTCCTTAAAAGACTTCTAATGCTTCATGATCATATGCAAAGTGTGTATACATGTCCTTATCTAATGCAGAAATCAGGCGGTCTACTGATTCAGTTGACCTCCTTAATGCGAATCATGTAAGTGTCATGAATCCATTATGTATGCAAAATTTTCGTACTCATAATTCTACATGAGTGCACAACCATTCATACAAATGCGACAACCATATGACATCATATCAAGTTTCAACCATATACAAATGAGAATACATATATATGCATATGCAATATGAAGTGACTGAGCCGATCTAAAACCTAGGGTGTGTGTATATGCATCCACGAGCAACCACTAGCAACCATTTACAACCATCATCCATAACATGTTTTCAAATACATGTTTACATCCATTTGTTTTCTACCTAAGGAGTTAGGAATAGGACCGAGGAGATATACCTAAAAAGATAGATAAAGCATAACTTAAGGAAAAAGAGAGATCAAAGATGTACCCTCAAAAAGAAGAGGGTAGGCAGCGCATATTCTGTCCTCAGTTTCCCAAGTCACGTCTTCCTCGGCGTCGCTCCACTGAACTTTAACGAGTTTGACTTCGCGGTTGCGTAGCTTTTTCACTTCAGTTCCTAAGATGCGGGTTGGAACTTTCCTCACCGTTGCTTTACGTTCCACTTCGGCTTCTTCTAGAATGCTAGGTTCCACCACTTCCGCGGACTCATGCAAACACTTCTGGAGGTGAGAAACATGAAAGACATTATGAATTCCGGCCAGTCTCTCGGGTAGCTCTAATCTATAGGCCATCTTCCTAACCTTCTCGATGATAGGAAACGACCCTACAAATCTTGGTGCTAGCTTTCCTGTGGATCCAAAGCGAACGACGTTCCTTAAAGGAGATACCTTAAGGAAAACCCTGTCCCCAACCTCAAATTCAAGGTCGGTCCTTCTTTTGTCGGCGTAGGATTTTTGTCTGTCTTGAGCAGTCTTCATTCTCCTACGTATCAAGTCCACTTTCGCCGAAGTCTCTCGGATCATGTCTGGACCAAGTATAAGTTTATCTGTAGACTCCCACCAACAAGTTGGTGATTTACACGGTCTTCCATACAAGGCTTCGAAGGGTGCCATGCCTATGGTAGCTTGGTAGCTGTTGTTGTAGGCAAATTCCGCTAAAGGAAGGTGATCCTCCCACGTCCCTCCAAAGTCAAGAACGCAAAGTCTTAAAAGAACCTCTAAAACTCAATTCACCCTTTCTGTCTGACCATCCGTTTGGGGGTGATAGGCCGTGCTCAAACATAACCGTGTGCCCACAGCTTCTTGCAGACTCCGCCAAAACTCGCTTGTGAAGATCGGGTCTCGGTCACTTACAATGCTGGAGGATATACCATGGAGTCGAACTATCTCCTTAATGTAAAGAGATGCTAGAGATGAGGCAGTCCTTCTACTCTTGACAGGTAAAAAGTGGGTGCTTTTTGTAAGCCTATCCACTATTACCCAAATGCTGGTATTGCGCCTTCTCGACCTAGGCAGCCCATCAACAAATTCCATTGAAATACTATCCCACTTCCACTGTGGGACCTCTAGGCGATGTAGCAGTCCTCCAGGCTTCTTCTGTTCTGCCTTGACCTGTTGGCATATCATACACTTAGAAACGAAATCTACCACGTCTTGCTTCATGCCATTCCAAAAGAAAGTCCTTTTTATATCCTTGTACGTCTTATCACCGCCAGGGTGTATAGTCATCTTGGAATGATGCGCTTCCTCAAGAACCTTCTTTGTCAACTCCCTTGTTTGTGGGATGCATAATCTTCCATCTCACCTCAGCCAACCCTTATCATCAATAGAGTACCTATTGAGGTGACTAGAAGTCTCACCCCTAATAAGTTTATCAATCACATCAAAAAGCTGAGGGTCTTCACGTTGTGCAGCCCCTATTGAGTCCAAGAGAGTAGGGCGTACTTCGAGAGATGCTAGTAAACCTGGTACAAAATCCGAGGAGGGCTTAAAGTTTAAACTGGCTATATACTACAAGCTTTGCCTTTCTATGAAGAGTGGGCTTAAGGTCAGTTTCTTTCGGCTCAATGCATCTGCTACTACATTGCCTTTGCCGGGAGTATAGGAAATTTCAAAGTTATACGAGGCAAGAAACTCCATCCATCTTTGCTGCCTCAAGTTAAGATCCTTCTACGAGAAGAGATATTTCAACGATTTATGGTCAGTGTATAATTCGAACTTCTCACCTAGGAGATAATGGCGCCAAGACTTAAGCGCAAAAACGATGGCGGCTAACTCAAGATCGTGGGTTGGGTAGTTCTTTTCATGAACTTTCAATTGCCTTCCGCCATAAGCTACTACCCTCCCTTCTTGCATCAAAACAGCGCCTAGTCCTGTTCCGCATGCATCTGTATATACCGTGAACATTTTGCTTCCATCTGACAGAGTCAGAACTGGGGCTGTTGTAAGAGCCCTTTTTAATCGTTGGAAAGCAAACTCGCAGTCCAAATCCCAGGTGAACGCCAGATTCTTCTTTGTTAGCCTTGTGAGTGGAGCTGAGATTTTTGCGAAATCCCTAATAAACTTTCGGTAAAAACCGGCTAGCCCAAGAAAGCTTCGAACTTCGGTTGCATTTCTTGGTGTCTTCCAATCTTGCACTGCCACCACTTTCGCGGGGTCCACGGCCAACCCCTCTTTGGACACTATATTCCCTTGAAATCTTACTTCTTTTCTCCAGAAGTGACACTCGGAGAATTTGGCTTTTAGCTGATGTGCCCGGAGAGTATCCATGATTTCTTTCAGATGCTGAGCATGTTCTTCCTCATTCTTTGAGAAGATTAAGATATCGTCTACGAAGACAACCACGAATTTGTTGAGGAATTATCTGAACACCCTGCTCATAAGGTCTACGAAATAAGCGGGTGCATTTGTCAAGCCGAAAGGCATGACAAGCCACTCGAAGAAACCGTCTGGGGTTCTGAACGCCGTTTTATCAATGCTATCTTCAGCTACTCTTAGCTGATGGAACGCAGTTGCCAGATCAAGTTGGGATAAGACCATCGCACCTACTTGCTGATCAAACAGATCGTCGATTCGGGGAAGAGGGTGCCTATTTTTCTTGGTCAATTTGTTTAACTCCCTATAGTCAACGCAAAGGCGAAGCGAACCGTCCTCTTTGGTTGCGAACACCACTGGAGCACCCCATTCTGAAATGCTCCTTCTAATGAACCCCTTTCTGAGAAGTTCTTTAACCTGTTTACTGAGCTCCTTTCTCTCCTTTGGAGCTATGTGTCTGACAGGTAAAGCTACAGGCTTTGCATTATCCACAAGATATATGCGGAAGTCTATTTCCCGCTTCGGAGGTAAGCCCTTCACCTCCTCAAAGACATCCGGATATTCCCGGACTAATCTAAGTGACTGCAAATTCTCGTTGGAAGCATCAAGCGACTCTAGATAACTAAGCATAACATCATTCAAGGGATTACAAGAAATTTCTAGAGTGTTACCAAGCCGAGTCAAGAGCCTAACTACTCTTTTCTCACAATCGAGAATGGCACTATTACTGGATAACCAGTCCATGCCTAAGATCAAACCATATTCCGAGAAGTCAAAAACAAAGGCATTACAACTAAACTCAATGCTGAGAATAGAGATTTTCAAACCCAAACAAACCATTGACAAGTAAGCGGAGCCCCCAATTGGATTTGAAGCTACTAAGGGATCCTCTACCACACTAGTGTCTAGATGCAGAGATTCTACTAAGGCAGATGAAATAAAAGATTGTGATGCGCCAAAGTCAAAAAGTGTGCGAATTGGATGATCATAAAGATAAACTACACTTTCTACAGAAATATTACTACCTAAAGTTCTCAAGATAGGATTGAGAAGATAAGCAGGATAAAATAAAGCATCTAGGAGAAGAAGTTAAAGAGGTACCCCCAGAAGGTCCTGCTTGCGGGCCTTGCCCTTGCTTCTTAGGGCAGTCTTTAGCCATGTGTCCAGCCTCACCGCAGTGGAAGCAAGTAGCACTCATCTACCTCTTCTTCTTTCTGCAGTCGTTCACCACATATCCAACAATGCCACAGAAATAACATTTCCTTTTCTCACGTGTCTTGTTATTATTGTTGGGGTCCTTTCCTCCTTGACTATTATTCGTCTTCTTATTCGACGATTCTTCCGTTTGCTGGTTCACGTAGAGGAGGAGTAAAAGCATCTGTAGCTGGGGAGTAAGGTCCCCAAACATGCTGAAACGAAAAGGAAAGATTCAAAACGAAGGATAGAGAGAGATGGTGCACATGGCTTTATGGGATTTTGTCTTTTAAAATATAACACTTTTTCTAGAAAAATACTTCTTTAAACTTTCTTTTGAAAACAATTTCAAAAACTTTTATCTTATCTGGTAAACCTATGCTTTGATACCAAGTGAAACACCCCACCTCTATTAAGGTCACTCACAAAGGGAATGCCTTAACTTTGGTGGAGGTTTATAAGTAAAAGCCATAGATAAACTCAAGACAGATATAAATACACATATTTTAAACAGTGGAAACCAAACAGACTTTTATTGCATCAATACGTGTTCAAAACAAAACATTCCATAATTGTCTCAAAATACTTCCAACATTACAACCTCATTACTGTCTTGATTATTAATGAAGCATAAAACATAAATAAAGCGACAAAAATCCTCATAGTGATATCCAAAGCCATAGCCCGAGCAAAAGAGATCCAAATCATTCATCTACGGTCTCTAAGCTTGCAAAGAATCTTATTGAGCTGTATTGTTTCATCCCTGTGGACCGGGAGGGGATGAAAGAAAGAAGACGAAAAGAAAATAGAGTCAGACATAAAGCCTGAGTAAATCTAGTGACTCTTCAGTATATAAATAAGAAAAGGGCATGATAGATATAAACGGAAAACAGGAAAGTACCATAAGCTAAGGAAGTGTAGTTTAGAACTGAATGTACTATCATACCCACACTATATCTCTGCACCTACTCGAGCTTGTTCTAACTGGCACCCCATGCTGAGGGTGAAGTGATCCCCATTTTCCAAAGATCGGCTCCTACTCGCATAAACATGTGTCATACGGCCCCCAAGAATTGTAGATACCTATGCTGGTCCCACCATGGGGTGTATCAAGACCCATGGTGGCGGCCCCGACACAAATTTTAGAAGCCATAGGTTATACTACTGGTGTCCCCAGTGCCCTGGTTGTCTGCTCCAGAGTGTGTGCGCGCCCGCACCCCGTTAGACCTGCACTGTGCACCCACCGCCGTCGTTTGACCGCTTACAATCAGCCCAGTAATCGTGCCCCACCCTGCCTAGTTTCAGGGTACCATGATACCTAACTTGGGTTACTGCTAAAACGGGTCCCTCATTACCAGGATTTTCTAGTCAAACATGTTAAGTGGTTAAGTGTCTGTATTTACCTAACCCCCACCCATCAGTTCTTGTTAACATGTTTAACTTGGTTAAGTGTTTATAGTTGACTTAACCCTACCACCTGTCCTTAGCCTCTTCGAAGCACCAGACCACTCACATTAGACAGGTATTGCTACGGTTACTGGATGTGCCGGTCGGTTCCGGGCAGGTTTACATCGTTTCTCAGTCTAACCTCGGGTCCTTATTGGGCTCAAAGCTTAACCACCCACATTGGATAGGTATTGTTGTGACAACTGGACAGCCGGGCGGGTCCGGGCAGGTTTACGTCACAACTCAATCCAACCTCTTGTTAAGCACACCGTGTTTTCTAAATTTACATATTTTGTCACTTTTCAATTATATGTAAATGTCATATCTTTTATTCTTGGGTATAACAATTCATACCGCTTAAATGTCATTGTCGTTGGCACGTGCCAAACATAGCAACATATATATTTTCATGTTTTACACCCAACGTTATTACCCCCGTTTGTATGTTCGCAACGTTATTACAAATACTGGGCTCGACACAATTCAGCCCAACCTCATAAACGTGAGAAAAAGGGGAAACCAATAACATGTAACATTTTACAACATATAAGGGTGTGTGGCGCATGAACTTGCAATTTAGCGATACTAACATAAATGATGGGTCATGTGATCTTGCATTCAAATCAAAGTATAACTAAGTAGGTAACATATGAAATGGCATAGTTTAGGCTAATACAAACTTGTGTTTAAACATGTTTAACTTGACATAATGTCAACCACAAAACTAGCATTTTGTATATTCACAAAAATGTCCAATTATAACATCTAATCACATAGCCTATTTCAACATGAACTTGCATAGTTTATGAAACCCAAACGATACTTAACATAGATCCAATTATACTTGCAAATAAACATGAGAATGATATCATAGTTTTTGGGTCAAGTAGGCATAAAAGGTTTCTGTAACAACCCGGAAAATCTGGGCCAGTTTAAAATTTTTTATTTTGGCGATTTTAGCGAAATTTGATTATTTAAAATGAATTATTTTAAATAATATCGACGTGAAATTTATTTTGAATATAATTCGAACGCATATGTTATACGCGCCGTCGTTAGAATATAAATAATTATATATAATTATAAATAGAATTGAAAATGGCGCGGTAGTTCGATAATTCGATTTCAAACTTCAATTGAATGTACCGGGTGCAAAACAATCCGGATTTTAGTGAAACCAAAAATAATGGAATCTAATAGTGAATATCTTTCCAACGGATCCGAAAAATCAAAAGTTCGTAGCGGGAATCAAAAGATATGTCCAGTTGAAAATTCTGAATAGTCGCTATGGAATTCAGGCCCTTAAAAATGGACATTTTGCAAATGACCTCGGATTTCGACGAAACCAGTTTTGTTGGGTCCGTGATGTCAAATTATTGCTAGATTCCAAATTTCATAATTTTTCGAATCAATATGTGAGCGTGGCAAAGGAAAACGCGTTTGACCAGTTTTAGTTGATTTTAATCGACTTGAAATGGGCCATTTTTCCAACGGTCTCAGAATTCGACGAAACTAGTTTTGTTAGGACCGTATCGTCCATACGAAGGTAGAAAATATTTTTCTGCAATTTATTGAGTTATATGTTGATTTCAACGGAAACTGATCGAAACAGTCAAATCAGCTTACGATACATATCCCATTGTGTTCGGAATAGGGGTAATTAGCTATGGACGACAGTCGTTGGGTTCGGTTTGGAGTTCGAATGGAAAAGTAACTTTATGGATAACTAAATAATTAAATAAAAAAAAGAGATTGGTCAACCCCTTATCTTCTCCCCTCCCCCCCAGTTATCGTTCATTACCAAACCCGATAAGCAAAAAAAAAAAAAGAGAGGCGCTCAATGATCGACGGACCGCCACCCATCGCGCTGTCGGAGCTGGCGCAGCCCTCCGGTCCCCCTGCCTCCCGCGCTCTCGTCCCACACTGGAGCTCCCCCTCGACCTCCTTCTCCTTCAAACTGCCTCCAATACAAACCCGCCCAATCAATAGGAGCCGCGCCCACCACCAGCCACTGCTCCGGCCATCCGTTGCGGCCAGCGCCCCCCTTGGCCTCCTCAACCGCGGTGAAGACCCCCCCTTTTCAACAACTTCGATTTTGGCAAAGTAAGTTTTATAATTTTTAATTTTCATTTTAAAACTGATTTTTCTGCTTATTAAAAAACTGATTTTCTTTGCTTGCTAAAAAAAAAAACTGATATTTTTTTTATAGTTATTAAGACTGATTTTATACTTTAAAAGATTTGGTTTTTTTTACTTTAAAAGAGTTGATTTTTATCTTAAGAAAAGAACCAATTTTTATAACGAGGAAGGATTGATTTTTATAGAAGAAAGAATTGATTTTTAAAGGTGAAAAGGCGAGATTTTTAATATGGAAAAGATTAGATCTTTAATTTAGAAAAGAGTATATTTTTAAAAAAATATAAAAAGGTTTGATTTTTGGTAGATAAAGAAATGATTTTTAGTCATAGTTATAGATGATAAAAATATAATTTTTATATTACAGAAAGGCTAAAAATATAATTTTTATTCGAGTGGTAAGTTAGAAATATAATTTTTATATAAGTATGAATATAAAAATACGATTTTTATATGTGTTGTAGCGAAATAAAAAATTCTATCTTTGAATATAGGAGGTAGCGATAAAAATTATATTTTTACACTATAGAAGCGATAGTAAAAATATGGTTTTTATATATTGAACATCGAAATAAAAATATGATTTTTATATATTGAACTTCGAAATAAAAATATGATTTTTATATATTGAACTTCGAAATAAAAATATGATTTTTATATATTGAACTTCGAAATAAAAATATGATTTTTATATATTGAACTTCGAAATAAAGATAGGATTTTTATATGTTGAACATCGAAGTAAAAATATGATTTTTATATATGTAGTGGCTACGGGCAACGAAGATGACGAAGTTGCGATAGCGATGAAGATTTCTATCAATGAAGTGCCGTGGAGCTAGGATAGCTATATGTGAGAACTTCTCACCTTTCAATTTAATTTTTCTAGTTATATATATATACTAGGATGCAGACGGTGCTTAGTAGCACCCGACACAATCGTCCACAGACCATGGACTTGTTTGTTTGGCTGTGTTGTTAGTTAGATTGTTTGGGTTGATTTGAATTGTTTGGTGGAATAAAATTGATATGATTGATGTGTGAATGGCGTGGGCCTTCACTAGACCGGGGATAAGGCTAGGCCTCGTCCCGATTCTAGTATCGTGCCGTTATGCCGCCGAAATTTTCTAAAATAAGTTAGAAAAATGAAAATATCATTTTATTTAAAGAATGAATAATAGAAATTCATATATTGGAATAAAATGTTTTATCGTTAAAAATATAATTTTTAACGTGAGAATGAATATAGTGAATGTGAATAAATAAATATTCATTTACAAACCAGACGGTTTGTTTATGTACACCTATTTGAAGGACATTGATTGGGTCGATAAATTTTACACATCGCCCAACAGCACAAATAAAATATGTGTTTGATTGTTTGAAACCCCACACGGGTGTTGGGATGAAATTTGAAGTTCACTCATCCTGATTGATTAAATATGTCGATCGATTGATTGACAGGCTGTTATAAGCGTTAGATATCTATATTTGATGCTTATACAGTGTAGTGCACTTTGGTTGATGGTTGATTATTTTTCAATGCTATTATGTGTGTAATGTATGAAAATCCATGTAATTAACTTTATATGGTAATTAATTGGGCCTCATTCCAATTTGAAAAATAAAGAATATTATAAAATAAAAGTTCATGTGTTGACAGTACTCATCCATTGAGATTGGTCATGTGTTGAACGAAATATTTTAGTAATAAAATTTGCACCTTTATCGATATAAAATAAAAGTTCATGTGTTGACAGTACTCATCCATTGAGATTGGTCATGTGTTGAACGAAATATTTTAGTAATAAAATTTGCACCTTTATCGATATAAAATAAAAGTTCATGTGTTGACAGTACTCATTCATTGAGATTGGTCATGTGTTGAACGAAATATTTTGATAATAACAACTATTTTGAAAAAGAAATATTTGAAATAGAATATTTGAAAATAGAAATTTATGAAGCCGTGTTGATTAGATTGACGCCATTTTGACGTAAACGATATTTATATCGATTTTATTCATTTCGAAATGAAATGAATTAAAAACGATTTCGAAATGAAATGAATTGAAAACGATTTCGAAATGAAATGAATTAAAAACGATTTCGAAATGAAATGAATTGAAAACGATTTCGAAATGAAATGAATTAAAAACGATTTCGAAATGAAATGAATTGAAAACGATTTCGAAATGAAATGAATTGAAAACGATTTCGAAATGAAATGAATTAAAAACGATTTCGAAATGAAATGAATTGAAAACGATTTCGAAATGAAATGAATTGAAAGCGATTTCGAAATGAAATGAATTGAAAACGAATTCAAATAGAAAACGAATTTGAATTGAATCGAATAGAAAACGAATTTGAATTGAATCGAATTGAAACGAATTCGAATCGAATTGAAAGCGAATTGAAATGAATTCAAATTGAATTGAAATTTGAATTGAATAGAAATGAACTTTAAAACGAATTTATAAAGAAGAATTCAATTTTGATTTGAATTGAAAAGGAAGTTGAAATTGCTTTTGAAACGAATTTAAAACTATTTATATAATTCGTTTTAAATAGAAATCGACGAAATATATATATTATATATAATATATATAATATAATGGCCTGAATAGAACGCGCCGCGCCGCGGCAGTTCGCGAATTTCGACCATTAACTTCGAACGAATATTACGGGAGATCCGACCGTCGGATTCTCCTAAAACCGGAACCGTTGGGTTCGTATCGAAAAGAGCTTTCTAACGAATATTAGAAATTAGAAATCTAACGGTTGGATTTGGAATTATGTCCAAATCAAATTTGAAAAAGGTCGCTGTAAGTGCAGTTCGATGACCGTTGAAGGAAATCGACTGTACGGGCCTTGATAAAATTATTAAAAATAGTAATAATTTGTATAAAATCATAAGAAATGATTTGAGAAGAATTGGGATGAAAAACTCCATATTTGAAAAGATAAAAATAGATTTTTATCGAATTGAACTGGTTTTGAACTAGAATTATAATTCTATTTATTTTTAAATAAATAAATTGAATTTAAAAAGGGGTTTTAAAAATAACCAGAATATCCAATGATTGCATTGGAGTGGATTTGAATCGAAATTATCTTCGGAATATTTCGATGTTGGAATTCGTGATTATACAGGTGTTGTTATGGAAATTTGAAAGATATACATTTATATCGTTATTTCCAATACGACATTTGTTAGTCGTAGAATTTGATATTGAATATAAGCCGATATATTTTCTATTCCGAGCCTTGTATTGAATATCGAATGTGATTTGGGTTTGTCGTGAATGGTGTCTTCACTAACACTGTTCTTGAACCCAGTTGAGAAATGATTAAATCTTTTTATTTAGATTTAATGAAAGGTGCCAATTAAATAATATTTAATTGGAATTGAATTGATATTGATTTTGGGTTTATCGTGAACAGTGTTTTAAATAACACTCGTTCTTTAACCCGATAATCAATGGGATGTGACTTTGGGTTTATCGTGAACAGTGTTTTAAATGACACTGATTCTTTAACCCTGTCGAAGATTAAAACTAAGTGGAGTTTTAATGAATCTTTAATTAGATTGAAATGATCGAAAATGGAGTATCACCAGTTTTGCTCCAGGCGATAGTTAAATCTTTAATTAGATTTGAACGTGAAATGGTAATTGAATTTACCGATAACACTGTGGTGTTAGATATGAAGTAGGACCAGTTTTACTTCATGGGATTAATAGGTTGGGATTGGGAAATTAAAACAAATGATTACTTCGGTAAGTTTCGTTAATCCCGACTAATTTGAATCGAAATTCAGAAGAAGATTTGAGAATAAATTTTAGTGATTTATCTTGGATAAAATTAACGGGAACCTTTCCCTATGAATGTGAAATTCAGAAACTAACTGTCGGTTAGCCAAGCAGAATGGTTTTCTGGATATTGATCTGATGTTGGTTTCGGCCTTCGGGGTTAATATTTGGGGAATTATTCTCTTGATTAATTTACGGTTAGTGACTGATGAATTGGAATGAGGCGTATGTTGTGTTTGTGTAACACTTTTATAAAATATACGCGAGTTATTCGGGAAGACCGGGTTTAACCCATTCTGAATAACTGATACGACGATAAGTCGAAGATGAAGACGATGGTCGAAGACCGGAAGTCTTCACGTCGTTTGGGTAATTACTGATGATCTTGATTGGGCTGTACACCCAAGAAGATGGAAACAGTTGGTGATCGTCCAGACGTACTTGGAGATCGATGGATATGCGGGGTACTAGGTGCCTCCGGTTTCGTTCAGACCCAGAACGGACTTGTAAATGGACTGTGTGTCTGACATTGGATTTTAGTCTGTGTGATTGATTTCTATTAAATATATATCTGTTTGGCGGCGGAGAACTTATTCTCTTGCTTAACGCCCTTCTCTGAGACGTACGAGCTCAGGGGTTATATATTGATGGATATCAAACGCATGGAGTGAATTGCCTGTGTGGCATGCCTAAGTGGCAATTGATCGAGGCTTCTGTTGAAAAGCAAAGCCTTGTGGTGATGATCAAAGCACGGCCTTTGTGGCGTAGCTTTGTGTAACGTTTGCTTCGCGAGTTTCGCACCCCGGTTGTGAACCAAAAACGGGAGAGGACCTCAGGGAGGGCATGCGTTTCTTTCTAGTTAGAAGTGGCGTCAGTGGTTTTACACGCCCTGACGAGTTTGACTTATGTGGTTGTTGCTGTTGCGAGGCGCCTCGGATTGATCGGTCGTTCTCGAACCGATGGAGTCATTTAGTTGGCTCATTTACGCCCCAAAGGGCGGGGAAACGCATGTTCAGGGTTTAAGTTTAATCCACATCGGTGGACTGGCCCTGACGATCCAAGGGTCACTCGAGCTCTGATCCTGAGGCTCGGGCTAGAGAGTCTCGAATCGGTTGAGGACTATCTTTTGCCTCGGTTCATAGACGGAAATCCAATTTCCAAATACGTGACATTTGCGGTTTTAATTGTAGAACTAGTATGGCGACATGATATATGGTACCCATGCCGCCTATGATTGATACTTATGATTTGAAGTTGTTTTATACACTATGCACTTATAATAGTATCAAATGATTTGTTTTAAACGTACTAAGCATTCTTTGGCTGTTATAAGGGAAAACCCTATCCTCGGTTGCGTTGCATTGTGTGATGGGACCTGGGTCTTATAACAGCTTCATTTTTCTTTATCTAGCATTGCGCTGTTTGTTTTATGCACTGGTATTCTTGGGAGGAAACCCGTTCCGTGTTATACGGCGTGGTCCCTTGATTTACCTAACTTTAAAATAAAGATTAACTGTTTTAGTTCTCACACCAGTCACATGACTGACCTGGAGTTTATTGTTTTAACCTAAACTCTGGGTGCCCTTATTTTGACACGGGCAGCTAGTAGTTTTGGTTTTGCAGATTTATATTCACAGGATCCTGGTTTACAGCTGGAACGATATCCGGAAAGCTTTGTATCCGTATATCTACTTCTAGTTGTGTATTGTATTATTTTCCGCTGCTATGTATTTAAATGTAATTTAAATCTCTGTTATTTCTGTGTAATATTCATTTATACTCTGTATATTCTTGTATTCTGATGCATTGTTGTAATATACAATGAAATGTTCTTCTGTTTGCGTTCTGTTTTGTCGTGTTCTCAAACGATAGGGCGTTTCGAACGGCCTGGGTCGGTTTAACGACTGGTTCGGACCGAGCGAAATTCCTTGCCGTCACAGTTGGTATCAGAGCTTTGGTTTAGAAAGCTCAGAGAACAGGACACATTAGAACCATACGAAAGAATTCATCAGATATTGGATTAGTAATATCCAATTAGAATGACTCGTTAGAGATGGGATCAGGAGTATCCTAGAACGAGTGTGAAGAGTATATTTTTAAAAATGAGGACAAATTTTTGTTTTGAGAATTTAAATCAATTTTTCGTATTTGATTATTTATTTATATTGATTTGGACAATCCAGTATATATAGATTTTGCGTATACGTCTGATCCGCGTGTATTCGAAGTTTTGATATATTGGATAGATATGGAATCACATTCTAGTCGCCCGGAGATGGTACTGATGATTGTCATGACATCATCAGTATTTATGTTCGAGTTTCGAAGGTGTGACATCTATATATTTCCATTAGACTGGTGTGAGAACCAAAACCTATAGATATAGCTAGAATACATTGTTGTGATTTGGCATCAAAACATGATTTTCTTTATATATATCAAAATTATCAATTTGAAACATTAAATTCACTAATTGATTGATGTTTGTGTTGTTTGTTCATTTGTTTGCTAATTTTGAACCATTATGCCTAATTGAACCAAATATTGAACTATATTGAAAATTGGTTGCATTTGCTTGCATATACAAGTATATCATTGAACAGGTCATAGCAAGGAGGCTAGAGCTGAGAATAAAATTTGTTTGCCCGACAAATAGGTACATGTTTACTACATAATTTACTGTTTTGTTTGGGTGATGATGATTTTATGCGCCTATTGGCTAGCCGCTTGGCTTTTTCTTTTTCTTTTTGAGATCTGAAGGACCGGGGAAGCTATTTGAAATTCCCCGATGCTCCCGGTGCAGGGGAGGTTATGGCGAAATTTTTCGAAAATTTAGGGTGTTAGCCAAATTTTTGAAATTTTGAAAATTCTCAGAAACTGAAAAGTTGGAGAATGAAATCCAGATCGAACGTAGTGTTGAATAATCAAACCACTTTCGACTTTGTTCCTTTTCGGGGACGAAAAGTTTTAAGTGGGGGAGATTGTAACAACCCGGAAAATCTGGGCCAGTTTAAAATTTTTTATTTTGGCGATTTTAGCGAAATTTGATTATTTAAAATGAATTATTTTAAATAATATCGACGTGAAATTTATTTTGAATATAATTCGAACGCATATGTTATACGCGCCGTCGTTAGAATATAAATAATTATATATAATTATAAATAGAATTGAAAATGGCGCGGTAGTTCGATAATTCGATTTCAAACTTCAATTGAATGTACCGGGTGCAAAACAATCCGGATTTTAGTGAAACCAAAAATAATGGAATCTAATAGTGAATATCTTTCCAACGGATCCGAAAAATCAAAAGTTCGTAGCGGGAATCAAAAGATATGTCCAGTTGAAAATTATGAATAGTCGCTATGGAATTCAGGCCCTTAAAAATGGACATTTTGCAAATGACCTCGGATTTCGACGAAACTAGTTTTGTTGGGTCCGTGATGTCAAATTATTGCTAGATTCCAAATTTCATAATTTTTCGAATCAATATGTGAGCGTGGCAAAGGAAAACGCGTTTGACCAGTTTTAGTTGATTTTAATCGACTGGAAATGGGCCATTTTTCCAACGGTCTCAGAATTCGACGAAACTAGTTTTGTTAGGACCGTATCGTCCATACGAAGCTAGAAAATATTTTTCTGCAATTTATAGAGTTATATGTTGATTTCAACGGAAACTGATCGAAACAGTCAAATCAGCTTACGATACATATCCCATTGTGTTCGGAATAGGGGTAATTAGCTATGGACGACAGTCGTTGGGTTCGGTTTGGAGTTCGAATGGAAAAGTAACTTTATGGATAACTAAATAATTAAATAAAAAAAAAGAGATTGGTCAACCCCTTATCTTCTCCCCTCCCCCCCAGTTATCGTTCATTACCAAACCCGATAAGCAAAAAAAAAAAAAAAAAAGAGAGGCGCTCAATGATCGATGGACCGCCACCCATCGCGCTGTCGGAGCTGGCGCAGCCCTCCGGTCCCCCTGCCTCCCGCGCTCTCGTCCCACACTGGAGCTCCCCCTCGACCTCCTTCTCCTTCAAACTGCCTCCAATACAAACCCGCCCAATCAATAGGAGCCGCGCCCACCACCAGCCACTGCTCCGGCCATCCGTTGCGGCCAGCGCCCCCCTTGGCCTCCTCAACCGCGGTGAAGACCCCCCCCTTTTCAACAACTTCGATTTTGGCAAAGTAAGTTTTATAATTTTTAATTTTCATTTTAAAACTGATTTTTCTGCTTATTAAAAAACTGATTTTCTTTGCTTGCTAAAAAAAAAACTGATATTTTTTTTATAGTTATTAAGACTGATTTTATACTTTAAAAGATTTGGTTTTTTTACTTTAAAAGAGTTGATTTTTATCTTAAGAAAAGAACCAATTTTTATAACGAGGAAGGATTGATTTTTATAGAAGAAAGAATTGATTTTTAAAGGTGAAAAGGCGAGATTTTTAATATGGAAAAGATTAGATCTTTAATTTAGAAAAGAGTATATTTTTAAAAAAATATAAAAAGGTTTGATTTTTGGTAGATAAAGAAATGATTTTTAGTCATAGTTATAGATGATAAAAATATAATTTTTATATTACAGAAAGGCTAAAAATATAATTTTTATTCGAGTGGTAAGTTAGAAATATAATTTTTATATAAGTATGAATATAAAAATACGATTTTTATATGTGTTGTAGCGAAATAAAAAATTCTATCTTTGAATATAGGAGGTAGCGATAAAAATTATATTTTTACACTATAGAAGCGATAGTAAAAATATGGTTTTTATATATTGAACATCGAAATAAAAATATGATTTTTATATATTGAACTTCGAAATAAAAATATGATTTTTATATATTGAACTTCGAAATAAAAATATGATTTTTATATATTGAACTTCGAAATAAAAATATGATTTTTATATATTGAACTTCGAAATAAAGATAGGATTTTTATATGTTGAACATCGAAGTAAAAATATGATTTTTATATATGTAGTGGCTACGGGCAACGAAGATGACGAAGTTGCGATAGCGATGAAGATTTCTATCAATGAAGTGCCGTGGGGCTAGGATAGCTATATGTGAGAACTTCTCACCTTTCAATTTAATTTTTCTAGTTATATATATATACTAGGATGCAGACGGTGCTTAGTAGCACCCGACACAATCGTCCACAGACCATGGACTTGTTTGTTTGGCTGTGTTGTTAGTTAGATTGTTTGGGTTGATTTGAATTGTTTGGTGGAATAAAATTGATATGATTGATGTGTGAATGGCGTGGGCCTTCACTAGACCGGGGATAAGGCTAGGCCTCGTCCCGTTTCTAGTATCGTGCCGTTATGCCGCCGAAATTTTCTAAAATAAGTTAGAAAAATAAAAATATCATTTTATTTAAAGAATGAATAATAGAAATTCATATGTTGGAATAAAATGTTTTATCGTTAAAAATATAATTTTTAACGTGAGAATGAATATAGTGAATGTGAATAAATAAATATTCATTTACAAACCAGACGGTTTGTTTATGTACACCTATTTGAAGGACATTGATTGGGTCGATAAATTTTACACATCGCCCAACAGCACAAATAAAATATGTGTTTGATTGTTTGAAACCCCACACGGGTGTTGGGATGAAATTTGAAGTTCACTCATCCTGATTGATTAAATATGTCGATCGATTGATTGACAGGCTGTTATAAGCGTTAGATATCTATATTTCATGCTTATACAGTGTAGTGCACTTTGGTTGATGGTTGATTATTTTTCAATGCTATTATGTGTGTAATGTATGAAAATCCATGTAATTAACTTTATATGGTAATTGATTGGGCCTCATTCCAATTTGAAAAATAAAGAATATTATAAAATAAAAGTTCATGTGTTGACAGTACTCATCCATTGAGATTGGTCATGTGTTGAACGAAATATTTTAGTAATAAAATTTGCACCTTTATCGATATAAAATAAAAGTTCATGTGTTGACAGTACTCATCCATTGAGATTGGTCATGTGTTGAACGAAATATTTTAGTAATAAAATTTGCACCTTTATCGATATAAAATAAAAGTTCATGTGTTGACAGTACTCATTCATTGAGATTGGTCATGTGTTGAACGAAATATTTTGTTAATAACAACTATTTTGAAAAAGAAATATTTGAAATAGAATATTTGAAAATAGAAATTTATGAAGCCGTGTTGATTAGATTGACGCCATTTTGACGTAAACGATATTTATATCGATTTTATTCATTTCGAAATGAAATGAATTAAAAACGATTTCGAAATGAAATGAATTGAAAACGATTTCGAAATGAAATGAATTAAAAACGATTTCGAAATGAAATGAATTGAAAACGATTTCGAAATGAAATGAATTAAAAACGATTTCGAAATGAAATGAATTGAAAACGATTTCGAAATGAAATGAATTGAAAACGATTTCGAAATGAAATGAATTAAAAACGATTTCGAAATGAAATGAATTGAAAACGATTTCGAAATGAAATGAATTGAAAGCGATTTCGAAATGAAATGAATTGAAAACGAATTCAAATAGAAAACGAATTTGAATTGAATCGAATAGAAAACGAATTTGAATTGAATCGAATTGAAACGAATTCGAATCGAATTGAAAGCGAATTGAAATGAATTCAAATTGAATTGAAATTTGAATTGAATAGAAATGAATTTTAAAACGAATTTATAAAGAAGAATTCAATTTTGATTTGAATTGAAAAGGAAGTTGAAATTGCTTTTGAAACGAATTTAAAACTATTTATATAATTCGTTTTAAATAGAAATCGACGATATATATATATTATATATAATATATATAATATAATGGCCTGAATAGAACGCGCCGCGCCACGGCAGTTCGCGAATTTCGACCATTAACTTCGAACGAATATTACGGGAGATCCGACCGTCGGATTCTCCTAAAACCGGAACCGTTGGGTTCGTATCGAAAAGAGCTTTCTAACGAATATTAGAAATTAGAAATCTAACGGTTGGATTTGGAATTATGTCCAAATCAAATTTGAAAAAGGTCGCTGTAAGTGCAGTTCGATGACCGTTGAAGGAAATCGACTGTACGGGCCTTGATAAAATTATTAAAAATAATAATAATTTGTATAAAATCATAAGAAATGATTTGAGAAGAATTGGGATGAAAAACTCCATATTTGAAAAGATAAAAATAGATTTTTATCGAATTGAACTGGTTTTGAACTAGAATTATAATTCTATTTATTTTTAAATAAATAAATTGAATTTAAAAAGGGGTTTTAAAAATAACCAGAATATCCAATGATTGCATTGGAGTGGATTTGAATCGAAATTATCTTCGGAATATTTCGATGTTGGAATTCGTGATTATACAGGTGTTGTTATGGAAATTTGAAAGATATACATTTATATCGTTATTTCCAATACGACATTTGTTAGTCGTAGAATTTGATATTGAATATAAGCCGATATATTTTCTATTCCGAGCCTTGTATTGAATATCGAATGTGATTTGGGTTTGTCGTGAATGGTGTCTTCACTAACACTGTTCTTGAACCCAGTTGAGAAATGATTAAATCTTTTTATTTAGATTTAATGAAAGGTGCCAATTAAATAATATTTAATTGGAATTGAATTGATATTGATATTGGGTTTATCGTGAACAGTGTTTTAAATAACACTCGTTCTTTAACCCGATAATCAATGGGATGTGACTTTGGGTTTATCGTGAACCGTGTTTTAAATGACACTGATTCTTTAACCCTGTCGAAGATTAAAACTAAGTGGAGTTTTAATGAATCTTTAATTAGATTGAAATGATCGAAAATGGAGTATCACCAGTTTTGCTCCAGGCGATAGTTAAATCTTTAATTAGATTTGAACGTGAAATGGTAATTGAATTTACCGATAACACTGTGGTGTTAGATATGAAGTAGGACCAGTTTTACTTCATGGGATTAATAGGTTGGGATTGGGAAATTAAAACAAATGATTACTTCGGTAAGTTTCGTTAATCCCGTCTAATTTGAATCGAAATTCAGAAGAAGATTTGAGAATAAATTTTAATGATTTATCTTGGATAAAATTAATGGGAACCTTTCCCTATGAATGTGAAATTCAGAAACTAACTGTCGGTTAGCCAAGCAGAATGGTTTTCTGGATATTGATCTGATGTTGGTTTCGGCCTTCGGGGTTAATATTTGGGGAATTATTCTCTTGATTAATTTACGGTTAGTGACTGATGAATTGGAATGAGGCGTATGTTGTGTTTGTGTAACACTTTTATAAAATATACGCGAGTTATTCGGGAAGACCGGGTTTAACCCATTCTGAATAACTGATACGACGATAAGTCGAAGATGAAGACGATGGTCGAAGACCGGAAGTCTTCACGTCGTTTGGGTAATTACTGATGATCTTGATTGGGTTGTACACCCAAGAAGATGGAAACAGTTGGTGATCGTCCAGACGTACTTGGAGATCGATGGATATGCGGGGTACTAGGTGCCTCCGGTTTCGTTCAGACCCAGAACGGACTTGTAAATGGACTGTGTGTTTGACATTGGATTTTAGTCTGTGTGATTGATTTCTATTAAATATATATCTGTTTGGCGGCGGAGAACTTATTCTCTTGCTTAACGCCCTTCTCTGAGACGTACGAGCTCAGGGGTTATATATTGATGGATATCAAACGCATGGAGTGAATTGCCTGTGTGGCATGCCTAAGTGGCAATTGATCGAGGCTTCTGTTGAAAAGCAAAGCCTTGTGGTGATGATCAAAGCACGGCCTTTGTGGCGTAGCTTTGTGTAACGTTTGCTTCGCGAGTTTCGCACCCCGGTTGTGAACCAAAAACGGGAGAGGACCTCAGGGAGGGCATGCGTTTCTTTCTAGTTAGAAGTGGCGTCAGTGGTTTTACACGCCCTGACGAGTTTGACTTATGTGGTTGTTGCTGTTGCGAGGCGCCTCGGATTGATCGGTCGTTCTCGAACCGATGGAGTCATTTAGTTGGCTCATTTACGCCCCAAAGGGCGGGGAAACGCATGTTCAGGGTTTAAGTTTAATCCACATCGGTGGACTGGCCCTGACGATCCAAGGGTCACTCGAGCTCTGATCCTGAGGCTCGGGCTAGAGAGTCTCGAATCGGTTGAGGACTATCTTTTGCCTCGGTTCATAGACGGAAATCCAATTTCCAAATACGTGACATTTGCGGTTTTAATTGTAGAACTAGTATGGCGACATGATATATGGTACCCATGCCGCCTATGATTGATACTTATGATTTGAAGTTGTTTTATACACTATGCACTTATAATAGTATCAAATGATTTGTTTTAAACGTACTAAGCATTCTTTGGCTGTTATAAGGGAAAACCCTATCCTCGGCTGCGTTGCATTGTGTGATGGGACCTGGGTCTTATAACAGCTTCATTTTTCTTTATTTAGCATTGCGCTGTTTGTTTTATGCACCGGTATTCTTGGGAGGAAACCCGTTTAGTGTTATACGGCGTGATCCCTTGATTTACCTAACTTTAAAATAAAGATTAACTGTTTTAGTTCTCACACCAGTCACATGACTGACCTGGAGTTTATTGTTTTAACCTAAACTCTGGGTGCCCTTATTTTGACACGGGCAGCTAGTAGTTTTGGTTTTGCAGATTTATATTCACAGGATCCTGGTTTACAGCTGGAACGATATCCGGAAAGCTTTGTATCCGTATATCTACTTCTAGTTGAGTATTGTATTATTTTCCGCTGCTATGTATTTAAATGTAATTTAAATCTCTGTTATTTCTGTGTAATATTCATTTATACTCTGTATATTCTTGTATTCTGATGCATTGTTGTAATATACAATGAAATGTTCTTCTGTTTGCATTCTGTTTTGTCGTGTTCTCAAACGATAGGGCGTTTCGAACGGCCTGGGTCGGTTTAGCGACTGGTTCGGACCGAGCGAAATTCCTTGCCGTCACAGTTTCAAATCTAGAACATGTTTACATAAGCCTTAATTTAGACTTAGTGAATGTATATAGTCCATGCCATAGGTATAAACATAAAGGGATCAAATTCTAGTTTTTGCCACAAACTTGCAAGTGCCATTGTTTTCATATACGATTGTTCAATAGGCTTGAATCAATCAATTTATGCCACAAATATCAATACAAAAGTCATGATAGAACCATTACAATTCACAGAATTTACACAATAACACAATTCTATTTTCATTTACATTGAATCACGTCATAGATTTTATTCATAATCTGAAAGGTCACTATACTTACAACGAATGCAGAATCTTGTATTCTGGATTCTAAATTCTGAAATTGAGATGTGCTCCTTTGGGTAGACTAAATTGCGTTGATTAATTTGATTATACTTTAATCTTCCTCTTAATTTGATTCGTCTCTTAGGCTTTTCTCTCTTGACGGCTATGTTCAATTCCTCCCTGGCAGCATGACGACTCCTTTCTTATTTTTTTATGTGAATTTTCAGTTGAGACTTAGGGTGTATTTATAGATTTTTAAATTGTTTTGAGCCGTTATATGAAGACAGGAGGAATCTAGACCATATAAAGTTCAAAGAGCCAATCAAGAGGCGAGACGTAAGCCCTAGTGACACACAGAACCACAGAAATTCGAGCCAGAGCCAGACCTAGCCAGCCTGGTCGACCAGGCAGGTCGACTGGCAGGTCGACACCCAGGTCGACACTATGGTCGACCTGGGGTGACCAGGTCAACACCATGGTCGACCTGGTCTCTGGGCGAGAATTTTCCCGTCCAGCCCAGTTAGAACCTGTTTTTCGAATTTCGAATTTTAAACTGAGCTGTTTGAATTTAAATTTTATTCTGAAACTTCCGAAGGTCATAACTCCTTCATACGGAGTCCGATTCGCGCAAACTCGGACTCTATCTCAAGCAGAATTCCGATACGAACGCAATGACGTGACCCATTTCCCTTAATTCTTCCATTTAGAATTAATTACACTTTAGTTTGTGAAGCTTAATGTTATAGAATTCACGGGGTGTTACATCATAAGCCCAGAGAGCGACTCAAGGAGCACGTACAACCTATGCTTCACAAATCAAATCTGAAGGGGATCCCAAAACACTGATACTAGAAGGGAATTTCTGGTACTTAATCTCTAATTACCTAGAAAAGGGTTGGTTCAGGTCTTCTATACTAATACCTGAATCTGGGTAGATTTAATTCATCACAAGTACCGAAAGGGAATTTCTGGTACTCAATCTCTAATGGCCTGAACAAGGGTGATTTCAGGCTTGCTATATTAATACCTGAATCTGGGTTGGTTTAGTTCTTCACAAATACCGGAAGGAGATTCCCGGTCTTCAATCTTTATATTACCTAGATAAAGGGATGTTCAGAATTTCTATTAATACCGAAAGGGGATTTCTGACCATCAATCTTTAATTACCCAAACAAGGGTTGGTTCAAGACTTCTGCGAACACCGGAAGCAAATTCCTGATCTTATTTCAATACCTGAATCCGGGTTAATCCGGGACTCCTACCATGTAAGCAAGCTTAAAATTGACCGAGAGATCTATTGAAGCATCAGATGCTGATTCCCAGTCCTTTACCAGATGATCCTAGTATGGGATGGATGCGAAAGCTTATAATTCGCTAACGAAAGAATTCTAAGGTAAAGCAGCACAGCCAAAAATATGCTCTCAAGGGAAAGCACATCATAAAAATGGCTTCGGATAAAATGGTTGCATCCTTTCAGGAAAATTCTTAAACCATGTATGTATAAACAATTGTTATCTGCATTTTATATCAACAACCATTTACATGATAGACAACATTAATGCACAAGTTCATTCATAAAAGTTACATTCTCAATACCCTAAGTATGGGTATAATTATATGTCACTATTGTAAAATGTCATTAAATATCTAGGTCCTCTCCATCCTCAGGCAAAGGAGGGTCAATAGCATGACGAAGTGCGATGCTTAGTAGCTTGTTAAGCTTTCGCACTGTCCTACCCATTTCATCTAGATGATCAGAAGGTTTAATCTGAAGTTCAAGGCTCTGTTATAAGCCCTGCACATTGCCCTAAGAGACTTGTTCTCTTTCTCTAACTCGAAAACATTCATATGCAAATCATGCCTTTCCTCTTGTAAACGTCTTATTTGATCATCATACCAGACAACATGGTCATGGGAATCCTTAATCAACTTAGTATCATAGGACCCCTTTATCTCAGCTACCACTTTCTTACACCACTCAGAAATAACTGATTCCTTTAACCCAAGAGGAGGGTTATTCAATTAAAAATACTTTTGGGAGGCTGAGGCCTTACGTACTGTTGTAACGCTGGGAGGTTGAGATCCCATCATGATAGGGATATTTTTGTAACAATATTCCCATGTCTCACACTTCGTGTTGACGTTATTTAAATCAATTTCCAAATCGACAATACATTGGCGTGAACTCCTCAATTCATCCTCAAACTCAAATTCAATAGAGGGTGTAGTCCTTATGTATGCCCTCAATCCCAGAATAATCCTATCTCTCTCTTCTAACTGGTCTTTTAAAGCATTCATTCTCTCATTCAAATGTTTAGTGGATAAATTCTGGTGTAAAATCTTCCTCTCTTGAGACATAGAAGGAATCTCTTTTGCCGACAATGCTTCACTCTGAGACGGGAAGATATCACGACGATCAACCTACCCACAGGAACACAAGAAAATAGTTGCGATTATATTTTCTTTTCGGTTTACAAAAGTAAAACTCCATTCTTATATAAGAACTTTGTGTGAGTTAAATCCGAAACGAATCTACCGTAGCATATAGATAAAAAGAGAGTTACAAAGGACCACTTTCACTTGATTAATACATCTATTGTTTACATAACATCTCGGCATGTTTAACCCTTAAACTCTTTATAATTGCTTCGTAATCTTCGCTCAGAAATTTAAAAGAGATCCGAGGGAATTCTGTATAAACACTCCTAAGTTTCTCGAAAAAAACATTTTTTCCTGATATCATGAATTGATGTTGTTAAAAATTCCTTCTTAGTCTACAAGTCACATGTAGTGCATCTTCATAGTGAACAAAGTTCTATCATAATGCAAATAAGTGTATTAGTAGGCACATGTAGTAATTGGGACTCTATACAAATTTTACACAAATTGATTGGATTAAGTTTACAAATATTCTTCTTGTCCTACGTAAGAACGATTTAGTTCCTTCTGTTTGCCATCTATTTCTGTTTAAGGCAGGAAACAACTTTTCTTTTGTCTATTAAATATAGTAGCAGAAAACTAGTTGTGGTCAAAATACTTAGAAAAGGAGAAAACATTGCCAGAGCAGGAATTATACCCGAGAAAAAGGAGCTTCAAGGCCCATGGCTTTCTACCCTCCCGAAAGGCTGGAAGGGCCGGCTTCTCTAAACAAAGGAGATTCAGGATCAAAGGAAATGCGGGAACCTCCTACTTCAGGATTTGGCCTAATGTAATCATGGGGCACCTCGGCTCCTGAAGAAATATCATTTCTATTCCTCTCCTGTTCACCCTGACGGCCCCTACTTCCGAAGCCGTCGCCGCTGTCACCCCCGTCGTTATCAACGAAGGTAGAGGCCTCTTCTCTTTCAATAGAATCACCAGAGAGACTATCAGTATATAAAATATCCTCAACTTTAGATTCACCTTTCTGTGGCGTCCCAACGCCTCGTTCACCCAACTTAATCCTTTCCATAACTCAATCCCTGACGAAGGGTGGAACTTTGGTAGTACGAATCTCGGGAAGACTCCAAAGGTTACCAGAAATAAGGTGAAATAAAGCATCTTCATAATATTCAATCTTAATCAACGGAAGATGAACTTGCAAGAAGTCAGAAATCATGCCTTCAGCTGCATAAATTATCTTCACAGCGCGGGAAAGCTTCTCATCCTTCTTCCGGAGCTCCTCAGCATGAGTAACCACATCTTCCGCTATTTGATGTTCCAAGGCCGACACTTTGTCAGGGGTTACGTCCTTAGTCTACCTTACTTTATCTAAAGCTGCCTTGGCGTGTTCCAGGGAATCTTTCAACCTCTCACATTCATCACTTAAAGCTTCATTCGCCTCTCGAAGCTTAATGATTTTGGAGGTGGGGGAAGAAGGGGTTGATTTGGGAAAAAGCCATCTTTTGGAAATCTAGAAAGATAAAAGCATTTAGTACACGGCTGCAACAAATTAAAAAGGAAAACAAAATGTTGTACCTGAAGCTGTCGGATGATCAACCACTGGTAGAAATCCGCCACATCTGAAGAAGAAGAAGGTAACGAGATATCAGAAGACTCCAGACAAGAAAGAGAAAGCTTTACAAAATCAGCAAAATCAGTTGAAGGATCGGGGGTCCTCAAAGGCTCTATGGACCGGGAAGTCGGAATTCACGACATAACATGCGCACCCGCTCCTGATAAACTTGGAAGAGATGACGACCGGATACAACCCCCACTTTCCCTACCAGAAGTACCCTCGAAAATTGCGGAAGCAGAAAAATCAAGCTTTAGCCTCTTAGCTGGCGGCTTGACATGCAACTCAGCCAACCTCTTAATAGCAACAACGCTAGATCGATTCAAAACATCGGTGAGGGTCAAGACTTCCGAAGTCAAAACTCCTAGTCAAATGAAAAATCAAAGATTCAAGAGTATGGGACTTGGATGTTAAAGAGACTTCAATAAAGAAGCCATCTAATCAAGCAAAACATACCGAGAGACAAGGGGGTAGAGGAAGCAAACACTTTTGAGCCCAACAATAAGCATTTAGAGCCTGGAAAACGAATAGGTGGATGTCCCAAATTCTTTTGCTCATCAGGAAGAAGATCATATTGATGCAACTTGTCCTTGGTTAATAGAACAGATCGACCCTGCGGCTCTTTGAGTAGTTTCAAAAGGAGATCAAACACACAAGATTCACTTTTGGTTAAGGGAACTCTCTTAGAAGCAGGATCTGAAGAAAAAAGACTAAAGTTAAGTCACAAATGAGAAAAGTAGCCGCTCACAAAAGGTTAGAGGATTTACCATAATCAGCAAATTTGCCTGAAATACCAACAGGGCATCTGATGAAGAAGAACTGACCTTCCCAAGATATAGCCTTACCCCGCAAGGTGGTAGTATGGAATATAGGGAAGTCGGCACCACTTGAAAAATGCATCAGGTATTGGATGAGGTTAGAAGTAAGAGAACTCTAGCCCGATTCAAGAGAAAGTATTTCATGACATAAAAGCAACGTATAAGTGCTTGGCAGGAGTTGGATGGGTGCAACCTCCAAGTCCCATAGAAATGGAAATATAAAAGATGAAAAAGGGAAGAAGCCCCCATGCCAGATATGTGAAGCTGAATAAGCAAAATATCCTTTAGGAGGATTCATGATGTTATCACAATAAGTAGCAGGAATGGCCTCCACATTATCTATTCCAAAGCTGACGAGAATGGAGTTTACTTCATCTTGAGAAGTAATCAAAGATTTCTTCAAGGCGAAAGATTTTCTCCTCCGAGAAATGCCATAAACACCAGTTGGTGATGGACTGGAACTCCTTTTATTAGACATGGCGCTGCCAAGTGTTATAATTCCATAAATATGTAAAATTCATATCCCACTCATTAGAATACCATGGAGTGATAACACATAAACCTACTAGTAATAAATGACCAAGATAGTGCACATTAAGATGATTCCAAATACTAGTTTAGGTTAGACACACAACAAATGTCGCATTTGATGAAAAATAATTGAGCCCTTAATAATAGCAGGATTAGTTTTTCTTAAGGATAATGCTAGGAGGGCTCAATGGAAAAAGTAACGACTGGACCAGAACCAGGCGACCATAAGTCAGCATTGAAGCCCTGGTTGGTTCTCGACACCAGCAAAATCGATGGTGCCAGCAACATCATTTCCGTTACTTAATTATAAAAATAGATTCTTTTATGCAAATTTCATATCTTAAACCCTAAAAGTTGATATTTGGGGGAAAGAGCATATGTATAGCCCACCATGAATCCTAATCCTGATCACTGACATTCAAATGATTTATGTTCAACACCCAAAATCCTAATTAGACTAGACAGAGCGATTTAACACCTATTTAAAGTTCAAAGCAGAAATATTTACCAGAAATTCAATTGAGAAATTCTTGAAACAAGCTTTCAGTCCTTAGTGAACAAATAATCTGGTTCGAGAAACTAATGTTACAGGTAAAAGTTAAAGAAGAAGAAGCGTTGGTAATTATGTAAAGTTACCTCAAATCCACACCGTACAAACGGAGACCAATCAGCGTTTCCAATCAAGGGAGATCAAAAGGCTCAGAGATAACACTTTGGAAAAGGTAGAAAGTTTGACTTGAAAAGTCGAAAACACCCCTTCATCAGGGGGGAATTCTACTACCAAAATTAACCCCGAAACCAGCTAACAGTGAAAGGGTATCCAGTGAACACAAGCACGAAGGAATGATCCGAGAGCCACACAAACCGACACCTTCTTAGGTAAAAGGAGCTCATAGTCCAAAAAATGCCGACACAGTCTACCCGGCAGGGGATTCTATAAAGAAAGGTCACTTGAGTCAGAAGCAAAGAAAGAAAGAGGCAAGAGATCCACTAACGGAAATCCGAAAGGACGGAAGGGTTGTCGGTATTAACCTACTTAATACCAGTACACCAGGTGGTAAAGACATCAAAAGCATTAAGACAAATGTACATAAAGATTATCCAGAACCAGCATCCGAAACATCTACCGCATAAACTCCGAAAGGTCATCCTGATAAATAACAGGTATATTACCTGGAGAAACCTTCAGGAAGACTAGGCTATGCCCGGAGACCCCGCCGGAACTAAAATCGGAACCCCAGAAAGGATACAGGCTATCCGTACTAGTTTACTTAGTACAAACACCGATAGTGGTTCCGAACTGGCAGTTATTTACATGCATCCTGAGGACAAGCTCCTCTAAGCATTCATAAGAAAATCGGAATCCTACATCCGGACGCTTATAACCAAGAGCATACAACCGGAGGCGACTACATCAACAAGCTCATATCATTCTCAAAGAAACCTCGACTGAACGGAACCTTCCCTCCGGAAGCTATAATCCGCACCGCAAAAGTGGCCGGGAGCTAAAGCAACTGAAACCAAGGAGAAAAGTGGCCAATAGAAGTATCTGCATGCCCAACGACCCTATAGCAGAAGAGTCCCCGATTTCTCTATAAATAAGACCCCAGGGGTCACAATTTCAAAAGGATGCTCTCATTCTGATTCTTGTACTCTTTCTCTTTAGAGTAAACCATAATACTTAGATCAATTTAAGGATTTCTTTTATTCTGTTCATGTGTTCTAAAAAAAAGATTAATAAAGAGCGAATCTACACTTATAGTATTTTCTTATGAGTTTATCTTGCTATTTCTTAGTATCGTTGCTACAATTTACTATTTGTTTCCTACATATGCATGAATCCTTGCCCAAACCTTTCCGTAGATTGGATGAAACACCCATTTCCTATATGCTTAAATCCTTCCTACAAGCTTAGACCTTCCTTACAAGCTTAGATCTTTAAGTGAGTTTGGTGCAGAATTCCTTTCTACCATCCGTTAGGTCCTTTATCAAGGATTGTGTTTAGTGATCCTTCTCTCCAAGGTAACTGTTGGTTCTTGAATTGCTTAAGTGTGATATTCGCACCATCGAGGGAAGAGTATCTGCTCTTTCAGATTCTAGGCCTTGATACCTAGGGACGGGGATCTAACCCACATACGAAGGCTAAACAAACTATTTTTCCCATAGGTCCATTGCCATTGACCTATCTCCGGTGTTGACAAAAAATATCGTTAACATATGATTTTACACTAAATTCTGAGTTGCGTAGCATTTTTCGTTTCGTAAAAGTGCAATTTCGTTTGCTCCAATTGTGCCTTTTGTAGTTTATAAAGCATGCAAAATGATGTTGTTGTGTGTTCAATTTTACATTTTATCTTCTGGGCTCTACTGTGAATTGTGACTTAACTTCATGGGAAAGCTCTCTGTGCCACATCATTCCACTACATGCATGTTTACATTAAAATTTTATTGGACTCCAATTGGGATGTACATACTTTTCTCTGTACTCCTCATTTCTCATTCTCTGAATTTTTTTTTCTTCCTCCCTCGGCAAATCTCCTCACTGTAAATCTCTTCTCTACGAAATTTAGATATCTCATCCTCTTCCATGAATCGATCCCTAGGTAATTTCATTTTTTGGGTATTTTCTATTTAATCTTTCCTATTTTCATTTGGATCTAAATCTATAAACAAAAACCCTATTTCCTCTTTTTCATCAAAACCTAAAGCCTCTTTCTTAAATCCCTTGACTTCCCTTCCTATGCATCCAAACCCAACCTTTACCCTCCTCCGCTAACAGCCACCGACCACCAGCTTGGACCCAACCAACTCGAGCCTACAAAATCTAATCCTCTTCCGTTCCCCTGCATATATTTTTTTCCTAAATTTTGATCCATATTGTAGAGGCCATAGATTACTCATATGAAATTCGAATCCACTTTTCCGTTTTCTTCAGATTAGGTGAAATTGAAATAGCTACGACTTTTATGTTTATGACTTTTTGTAATTTTGCATATTTTTATATCAAAAACACTATATTTCAAACCTATTTTCAGACCTAGATTTTTTGATTTGAAAGTACCTTTTACTGTTTTAGTCGTACCTCTCATAAATTTTATTCAAATCCAGATTTTTTTTAATCTGAACATAAAAGAATTTGCAGTAATTTTCATGTTTATGACTTTTGCATATTTTGCGATTAACTGGTCCAAAAATCAAATACAAAATAATCAAATTTTTGTTCAGTTTTTGTGAATTTTGTAAAAATCTAATTCCATCTTCCCATGCCAAAACCACTCTACCTTCTTCATTTAAATTGTTTGGGATCTTGATTTGTCAATTTATTCATGTCATGGTGTTAGAAAATGCGTAGTTGTACTGATTAGTTCCATGACCATTTGTCTTCATTTTCCAAGTCTCTTATTTTCCATGAAATATGAGTTTATCTCACACTTGGCTAACATTTTATGAAAGTATGATTCAACACATGTGAATGGTTAAATTAAAATATTATGATTGTTTTAGTTGACTTGATTGTTATATTAAATTTAAATTTGCATTCATGACATGAAATTGTGCTATTTGTGATATGGATTGTTATGGATTAAAATGATATGATATGTCTTCGTTGTTATTAACCAAAATGACATGATATGGATTTGCTATGTGATATATTTGTATTGTTATGTTTTTAATTTACTGTCTCAAAGTGCAAGTTCCCAGTAGATTTAGGAACATAATTATGGATTGAAATGATATATATCTGAATCACTATAACTTTTCATATTAAATTGGGATACGGGTTGAAATGATATATACCCAGAAATTTAATTACGCGAGTTGAAATGATATATAAGTTAGAGACTTAGATGTTGATGGTGATGGTTTTAATGACAACGACCTTGTTCCAACTTTGTTTCAATTATTATTATAAAATATATATTAACACTATTATCTAGAATATATATATATATATGTATATGTATATCCAGGAAATCTATGCAGGTAATGAGTATTGAAGACTATAATGTTCAGAGAATTAAGATTTCAAAATAGAAGAGTTCAAGATTAAAGACTCATGAGTATTAAGAATTCAAGAGTTCAAGAAATATAGAGTAATTATGTCTGAATATATTGTTAAAACTCTGGTTAGCACTGAGAATTATATTTTCAAACTTAATTCTGATTTCGAAATACTTTTCAAATGATTTCAAAATTACTTCCTTGTTTTTAATCTATTTTTCAAATAATTTCAAAATTACTTCCTTATTTTTAATTTATACTTCATTATTTTTAGAAATATTTTATCTCCCAAAATTTACTTTAACTCCTGTTTTTTAAATTGTACTTAAGTCCTAATTCAAATAAGTTTTACTTACAAATTTAATACTAATTCCACTCCAGTTACTTATATATTCAATTTATATTAAGTTTTAGTATACTCATATTTTCATATATATATACTCCTATATCATTTTATATATACAGTTTTTAATTATTTTTAAATGATCTTAATATATGTTTTTAAAAATATTTTCTACTTGGAATAATCAAGTTTAATATAAAGGAATATAGTTTGTTTTAACTCTGGAATCATCATAATTTATTTAAACATTATTTGATTTGATTTAAAATTATATTTTTAAAGCTTTACATATGGATGTCGACATACAAGTTTATGTATGTCAACATAGGAGTCGTTAATTTGCTTTTTAAATTTTAAAAAAGTCATTTCTTTTGAATTCAAATCTTTTCTAAAAGGATGTGCATGTGGGAAAACTATATAAAGGCTTCAGAATTCAAAAAAATTAACTAGTTTTCATCTCTTCTTCTTCCTTAATTATTCTACCATTATTCTTCTTAAATTATTAACTTTCTGCACTTATACTTTGCCAAATTTCGTAGAAATCGTATCATTCTTCTTCTCATTCAACTTTACATCAAACTCTCTCCGAAATTCAAGTGCTACTCAAGAGCTATAGGCTGCTTGTAATCATATCGCAAGATCAAGTCTTATCGAGTCAATACTACAAAAACTGATAAGAGAAAGGTGTGGTAGTTCCCTGTATAAATCTATTGGATACGATTGTGTCTCAAAAATCGATTGGGTGTAAAGTTGTGGCCCGGAAAATCAACTAAGTCTCACTTTACTTGGAATCTGTTGGGGTGTGCCTTGTAGCCCTGAAATCAAGGATTGTAATTAGATATTGTTGATAAAAATCCACATCAACCTACGGTTGTGTGGGACTGGATGTAAGGAAGTCCCGAACCAGTGTAAAATCCTGGTGTGTATTTTCCTTTTGCTACTTTTCATTTTATTTTTTGCATCTATGATTGACTCTGTGATTTGTGATATCTGAATTTGCATAGCATTCTGTTCAATCCTAAAAGATTTCAAATAACTTAATATAATCAATAAAACACTATTCACCCCCTCTAGTATTTAATTTCCCTTAAGATCCTTCATCTGCATCCCCAATTGTATTGGAGCATTGGTTTTCAAAGTTTTCATAATATGAATTTTTTAAAAGTTTAAATGGCAACCAACACTAGAATTGTCAATAATAATAGTTCTTTTATAGGGGATCAATCCACTATCGGACCACCACCATTCAGTGGTAGTAATTATTCATGTTGGGCTATAGAATGAAAATTTATTTACAATCTATAAGATTAAACACTTGGAATATCACACAATAAATATGTTGAACCCATTGTTAATTTCGGACAATGGACTAATGATCAGAAAGCCACAACACACAAAATAATTCATAGGCTATGAATATTTTATTCAGTTCACTAGATTAGAATGAGTTTAAATGGATATCTATTTGTAAATATGCATATATGAAATCTAGAAACTTTACAAGTGACTCATGAAGGAACAAGTATAATTAAACAGACTAAAATATCTTTGTTAATCAATCAATTTGAATTATTCAAAGTGAATCAAAATGAGTCTATCTCCGATATGTACTGCAGGTTCCAAGAAATCGTGGATTCACTAACGGATTTGGGAAAATAATATTCTGAGGATGATCAAGTCAGAAAGGTTCTGAATTCATTAACTTCAGAATGGGATCAAAAGACACTTGCAATTGAAGGGGCCAGTAATATCAGTACAATGAAAATTGGGGAATTAATCGGTAATATAATGTCATTTGAGGTTCATATGCAAGGAAGAAAAGAAAATAGTCATCAAAAACAAAATCGATAACATTTAAAGCGACAACTGAAGATTCCGACTCAAATAGCAAAGATGATGAAGATACAACTCTAATGACAAGGAATTTTAGAAAATTCCTAAGATGCAGAAAAAGAAATAATTTCAAAAGGAATAAGCAAAGAAACTCTTTGAAAAAAATGAGATTCCTAGTAATGTTAGATGTTATAACTGCGACAAATTAGGCCATCTAAAAAGATTATGTCCATATTCGGAAAAACAAAATCAACGATAATGATAATTAATCAAAGAAGAGAAAAAGAGCATAAATATTAACTTTGGATGATTTTGATTCATCATCTAGTGATGAAGATCAAGAAATGGATAACTCAAATATGTGCTTCACAGCAACTCACAAATCAGAAGAAATCGAAGAACGGATCTAAAAATAGGTACACCTTTATAGTAAATTTTAAATTTTTGTTTGAATGGTTGTTTGCCTTGTTTGAAAATTTAAATTTTATATTCAGAATTTTAAATTTTGAAATTTAAAAATTAAAATAATAATGATTTAAAAATATAATAAGAAAATAATGATTGAAAAAGTATTTTATAATAATAATTACCCCAGGAAATAATTAAATAAGAAATATAAGAAATAAATAATCAAGATTGTCATCAGGTATGAATATTTTATAAATCAAGATTGTCATCATCAAAAAGGGAAAGACTGTTAGAGATTGAGATGTTAATGGTGATGGTTTTGATGATAACAACCTTGTTTTAACTTTGTCTAAATTATTATTATAAAATATATACTAACACTATTTTCTAGAATATATATATGTATATCCAGAAATCTATGCAGGTAATGAGTATTGAAGACTATACAGTTCAGAGAATCAATATTTCAAAATCGAAGATTTCAAGATTAAATACTCATGAGTATCAAGAATTCAAGAGTTCAAGAAATATAGAGTAATTATGTCTGAATATATTGTTAAAACTTTGGTTTGCACTGAGAATTCTATTTTCAAACTTAATTTTGATTTTTAATTACATTTCAAATGATTTCAAAATTACTTCCTTGTTTTTAATCTATTTTTCAAATAATTTCAAAATTACTTCCTTATTTTTAATTTATACTTCTTTATTTTTAGAAATATTTTATCTCCCGAAATTTATTTTAACTCATGTTTTTTAAATTGTACTTAACTCCTAATTCAAATAAGTTTTATTTACAAATTTAATACTAATTTCACTACAGTTACTTATATTTTCGATTTATATTAAGTTTTAGTATACTCATAGTTTTATACATATACTCTTATATCATTTTATATATATAGTTTTTAATTATTTTTAAATCATCTTAATATATGTTTTTAAAAATATTTTCTACTTTGAATAATCTAGTCTAATATAAAGGAATATAGTTTATTTTAACTCTGGAATGGTCATAATTTATTTAATATTATTTGATTTGATTTAAAATTATATTTTTAAAGCTTTACTGTAACAACCCGGAAAATCAGAACCAATTTAAAATTTTTATTTTGGTTATTTTAATGGATTTTGAATATTTAAAATGATTATTTTAAATAATAACGACGAAAAATTTATTTTCAATGAAGTTAGAACGTATAGATTTATTTTAATTATAAAACGAGCCTGAAATGGTGCAGTAGTTTGAAAATTCGATTTCAAATTTCAAACGAATATACAAAGTTCAATATAAGTCAGAATTGGACGAAACAAGAAATAATTGAATCCGAATAACAATATCTTTCTAATGGACGTAAGAAACTGAGATTTTGTTTTATAAATTGAAAGTTACGTCCAGTTTAAAATTCAGAAAAGTCGCTGTGGAATTTATATATATTTTAATATATATATAAAGCCCTTAAAAATAGCCATTTTGCAAACGGCCTCCATTTTTGACAAAACCACTTTTGTTTGATCCGGAATGTCAATTTATTGCTAGATTCAAATATTCATAATTTTTGGAATTAATATGTGAGCGTGGCAAAATAAAACGTGTTTTGCAATTTCAGTTTGAATTGGATCGACCAGAAAAAGTCCATTTTTCAAAAGGTCTCCAAATTCGACGAAATCAGTTTTGTTGTGACCGTATCGTCCCAACATAGCCAGATTTATTTTTCTGGAATTTTTAGAGTCAGTATGTGGCCCCGACAAATTAAAATGTACGTTCAAATCTAAAATTGAATGTTTTATATTATAATTTGAAGAATAACTGACTGAAACAGTCGAGTGGGCTAATGAAACATATTCTATTGTATACGAAATGGGGGTATTAAGCTAGTGATGACAGCCGTTGGGTTTGAATTGGAGTTTGTATGGAGTAAGGGGTATTTTTGGATTTAATTAAATTAAAAATTAAAATATAAAGTATGGGCCAATCACGTTTCAGTCCATTTTATCGTTTCAGGAAAACAAAACATGTAACCCCAATCTCGACGGCGTTGGTTGCTCCTCACTTATCTCCTCTTTATCTTCCAATCCACGTCGAATCAGACCCTAGTCCTATTGAGGAAATTGTAGATCCCCTCGAGAGCTTCAAATCCATACCTGGCACACCCTCCATCGTGGCGTGTATCTCGAGATCTGAGCCTGTGAAGCGCCGTCGCGTCGATCCCTTTTCCTCCACCACCACCGCCGCGAGTTGAACCCCATCACCAGCACCGGGAAGCCCTTTCGTTGCTCGACAACGTGATACCACCTGATCTTGACCTCGTGCAGCGGATTAGGAGAAAGATTCAAACCTAGTTTTGAATCATTTAAAAAGGTATACGGCTGTTTTTATTTCAAATGATTACAATAGTTAAAAGCGTTATGAATTGGAATTTATTTATAAATACCATATCTTTTTCGTTTGTGGTCGAAATCCAGTGAAACAAGAGACACCGGGACTGTGACGACGTCCTCTACATTCTAGAAGAGACTGAAGAATTTTTAGAGCTCGTTACAATTTTAGGCGAAGCCGAACCCAATGTGAGAACTTCTCACTAAAATTATTTTTGTACAGTTATTTATTTTATAACTGAAAATATGAACTGCTCCCCGTTGTCCACAGACCATGGACGACTTGTTTGTTTGATTGTGTTGTGAAAATTGTTTGTGATGTGAAATGGATTATATAAAATATTCATATGTTGAGTAAAATATTTTATCGTTAAAAATATAATTTTAAACGAGTATAGAAATGGAAATAAATATTCATTTACAAATCATACAATTTGTTTATGTACACCCATTTATCTGATATTGATGGGGATGATATATTTTACACATCGCCCAACTGCATAAATAATATTCAGTATTTGTTGGTTGAAACCCCATACGGATATTGGGATGATATTTGACGTACACTATTGTAACAACCCAGAATTTTGGGGCCAATTTAAAATTCTTATTTTAGGAATTTTAATGGATTTTAATTATTTAAAATAGTTTATTTTAAATAATAACGACTAATTTTTTTTAATCAAAACGAATAAATTTAATTTAATTATAAAGGAGTTTAAAACAGCGCTGTAGTTTGAAAATTTGAATTTGAACTTTGACTGAATGTACAGGATTCATTTTAAACCAGAATTAAGCGAAACAAGAAATATTTGAATCTGTTGAATCATATCTTTCTAACAAATCTGAAAAATTGAAATTTCGTTAAATAAATCAAAAGTTATGTCCAGTTTAAAATTTAGAAAAGTTGCTGTAGAATTTTTATATATTTTTATATAATATATCGGCCTTGAAAATAGCCATTTTTCAAACGACCTCGGTTTTTGACGAAACCACTTTTGTTGGAACCGGAATGTCAAATTTTTGCTAGGTTTCAATTTTCATAATTTTTCGAATTAATATGTGAGTGTGGTAAAAGAAAATGTTGTTTGACCATTTCTATTAAATTTAATCGACTAGAAAATGGCCATTTTTCAAACGGCCTCAGAATTTTATGAAATTAGTCTTGTTATAACCGTATCGTCAAAACATAGCTAGAAATATTTTTTCTGTAATTTTTAGAGTCCGTATGTGGCCCTGGTAATTTAAAATATACGTTTGAATTTAATAATTAAATGATTTATAATTGAATTAAAAGAAAAACATATCGTAACAGCCAAACTGGTTTACGAAACATATTCCATTGTGTTCGGGATGGGGGTTATTAGCTAGGGGCGACACTCGTTGGGTTTGATTTGGAGTTCGTATTGATAAACATGAATTTTCGAATTAAAAGGATTAATAAATAAAAGAAAATACGGTATAAATACCGTATACTATACCCTAATCCTAATACCATATAGTACCAGCCGCCACTAGTAAATTCAATGGCCAACTTGATCCCAATTTCAAACCTTAACCATTTCCAATCCTCTTAACGGAAATCAACAAACCATATATCAAATCGAAGAGTTTTCTGAGAGCTTTCAATCGGTATGGGTGTGATCGAATTTAGTGGAGTGAGGCGATCGGATTTGGAGCTGGAAGGTCGCGCGTTCAGGTTCGGTTTTCGGGGCAGGGGGCCCACCGAGTGGCGTGGTGCTTCGGGCGGCGACGCGGCTGGTGTAGGGTGACGGAGCGGTGGTGTCGGATGATCGGTCGGCGGCGTTCAGAGGTGGTGGGGGTCAACCCTAACTTCAACGGTTTTGGGTTTAACGAGCTTCAGGCAAATACAGAAAGGTAGAAGATGGTGGCCTCTTTAATCTTTGGATAGGGAATGTAATTAAGGTCTTAATTATAATTTTAATTAGTTATTAATATAATTAATATTCAAAATACGATAACTTGTTGAAACGAACACAGAAAATGACAAGATCGGAAGCGTTGGATTCGTATTTCCGAGATCTACGCGATGGAACACATTAGAACTGAAAATGAGCAGAGCAAAATTCAAAGAAATTTCAGATCTGAACTGTTCAGATTCAAATCAAGGTGAGAAATCTATTTTATTTCTTTCCTTTATAATTGAAATTAAATTCTGAAATTATTGTTATAAATTTGCAGTTAATTCATACTGTTATTATTCTGTGTTAATTGTAAATACACATCTGTTTGTTTGATTTTGATTGTGACGATAGAATTGTAAAAAGTTACATTTCTGTTGATTAGATTGAACAAATTTATTATTTTTCTCATTTTATTGTTAAAATTAACTTTTCTGTTAATTTGAATTAGACTAAACAAAATTATCATTTCGTTTGTTGTACTATCGAAATTAAAACATTCCTGTAAATTAGAAATTGGTTTAAACAAAAATACACCATTTTTGTTTATATACAAAGAATCTAATGTGTATCAAACCAAATGTTGTAAATATGTTGAATTAGAATTTTCAACATATATGAAACACAAAATTTGGTTAACTTGTTAAATCAGCAATTTTTAACATTAAAATGAATCAAACTTTTATTCATTTGTGTTGAGTCAAATTTTGCAGTAAAACATGAATATACATTTTTATGTTATTTTGTTGAAATAGTTTTTCAAAAAAAAAAAATAGAATAAACATTTTTATGTTATTTTGTTGAACTAGATTTTCAACAAAATAGAATACACATTTTGATGTAGTACTGTCTACATAAAAAGAATAGATTTTTAAAGATGCCTTTTTAGTTTTTTTTTTTAATTTCAAATTAGAGACAAGAAAAAAACAAAAAAAAAAGAACTGATTTCAAAGGTGCATTTTTATGTAATCTGTTTTCAAATAAAAAGATTACATTCTTAATGTAGTTATGTTTTCATTTAAAAGATTTGATTTTCAATATTACATTTTTGTGTAATATTGTTTACAATTAAAAGATTAGAATTTCAAGTTATTTTTTTACGAGATATTAATTCCATATAAAAGATTAGAATAGCAAGATATCATTTCTAGGTAATATTGTTTACATACAAATATTAGAATTAAAAAAATACATTTTTATTTATAAAACGTTACCAGTCATTAAAAATACATTTTTGTTTTAAAATGTAGTATTAGATAAAAAGTACATTTATTATAAAATGTTTCATTGGTGACGAAGATAACATTTGTTATAAAATGTAATCTTTGTAGTAAAAGTACAATTTTATTTTAAAGTGTAATATTACAATAAAATACATTGTGACATAGAAATGTAACATTAGTATGAAAAAACCGTTTTGTTAGCAAATATGATATTGAATAAAAACAAGCCATTCTGTCAAACTTGTTAGTTAAAATCAAAATATGCACTTTTGTCAATTTACATTAGTTAACACAAAATATGCACTTTTGTCGGTTTACATTAGTTAACACCAAATATGCACTTTTGTCAATTTATACTAGTGAAAGCAAATTATGATTTAAAGAGTTGTACTTTGTTTACAATTGTAGATGCGAATAAATATTACATTTTTTTATTTTGTATTTTAGTAGAAAAAGAAATATACATTTTTGTTTATAAATTGAGTTGCGAACAAAACATTTAATAAAGATTATATTTTATTTGCATATTTAGATGCAAATAAACATCGTAGTTAAAAGATTTTATTTTTATTTGCATATTTAGAGGCAAATAAACACCGTAGGGAAAAGATGCATTTTGTTTACAATTTTAAATGTAAACAAAACATTAAAATTAAAGGTTATACTTTTATTTGCATTCCTTGTTGCAAGTAAAACTAGAAATAAAAATTTACAATTTTTATTTACATTCCACGATGTAAATAAACATGAATAAAAAGTTGAATCTTTATTGCATTCTCTATTGCAAATAAAGCATGAAATAAAAAGTTATATTTTTATTTGTATTCCTTATTACTAATAGAACATGAAAGCAAAAAGGTACATTTTCATCTACACTTTTGTTGTTATAAAAATGATAAAATTAAACGATCACATTTTTAATGTAATATAAAGATTACATTTTATACAATATAAAAAGAATATCATTTTTAGGTAAAATGAAAGATTATACTTCATTGTAAATGAGTATATATTAGAATTCAAATTTTTTGATGTTAATGAATCAGTAGAAAAGATTTATGGTTTTTGATAAATTATGTCAACATAAGAACTTATATTGTTATTATATAGGAAATGATTCATCATTACATATGTCTATGATGCTGAAATGTTACACTTACATTTACAAGTCATCCGACTTGTTTATGTGATTGGGTCGATAATTTTTACACATCGCCTAAGTGCGCATATAATTTATTATTTGTTCGATGGATGAAACCCCACACGGGTATTGGGATGATACTGTACACACACTAATCCCAATATTTAGTTATATGTCAATCGATGGATTGACAGTCTGTGATGAGCGTTAATTATTTACTTTAATGCTCACCCAGTTATAAATTCCACTTTGGTCGTCATTTGGATGCTTGATAATTGTTTGTCATGATTATTGATTACATGCAATATATGGTTGTTGAGTGAGTCACACTCCAATGAAGAATATTTTAGAAAAGAATATATTTTAGAAAAATGTATTTTTATTGAGATGAACTAGTTATCAACTAGAATAAATCATTAAATATAAATTTAATGAAGATTTCCAATTTGTTAATATTTAAATTAAATTAAATTAAATAAATTGGATTTGGGTTTGTCGTGAATAGTGTCTTAAATAACACTGTTCTTAAACCCCGTATGAAAAGAATAATCTTTTAATTTAGATTATTAGAGTTTTCAATTATATTTAGTAATCGAAATAAGATGAAGTGTGAGTTGGGTTTATTGTGAACCATGTTTTTAAGTGACATGTTGTAATGTCCCGCATTTTATCGATTTGCATTTGAATATTTAAATCAGTTTGAATATTGAATTCGTGATATAAATGGATTTATATATTAATTAAAACGAAGTTGCACTTATAAAAATATATATTAAATATAATCGAGCCCATAATATCGTGGCATTTGGTAAATTAATGTTCTGAACATCAACTGAGTGTACACGATCCGTTATTAGTTGGATTTCTTCGAAATGAGAAACGTTGAAATCTATCGAACTATATCTTTCCAGCGGAAGTGGAAAATGGAGATTTCAGCGTATAGATTGCAAGATATGTCAAAATCAAATATTCAGAAAGTCGCTATAGAATCGTGTATCGACCGTAACAGTTTATTCGAAATAACTAGATATCGGTTTCGAATTTAGACAAGGTTCTTTTGGGATGTAGTAATAATTTAATTTTTCGAATTTTACTGTAATTTTTAATTAATTATATAAGCAACTTCTTATTTGGAGTATTCCGCACCCTGTATTGATATTTCGGGGTTTCAAAATATGAGTTAATCTACCGGTATTATTATATTTCTGGGATCGTGGCACCTTGCTGGCCACGATTGTATTTTTATTTCTATCCATACCAGTTCGTATGTGATAGTTTTGGTTTGATTACTTCATACCCAAGTTTAGTGAAAATATGATACAACTTATATACATATATTTCGACTTCCTTCCCAGCCAAGTCCTCTACACACGTCCCATCTTTCCAATCCACATCCCATCTTTCCAATCCACGGACATACCTACTGCCTAAGTCTTCATGTATAAGGAAAAGAAGATGCCTAAGAAATGGTGCAGTAACCTACTTAATCAAAAAATCAACTGCAAACCATTCCCCTATACGTAACACGCCATGAACCTACGAAGAAAGAAAGAGTCCGTATCCCTAGTTTTCCGCATGAATTCTAGGAAGTTGCCTTAATATCTAAGTATATTACATTTCTATATATATATATAATATATATATATATATACACGAGAAGCCATCCAAACGAAATGGTAAGAAAATGAACGAGAGCGATCACCAGGCGAGCTGTACAGTGGGGATGAAGGTGCGAGCTCATGGAGAGGGATGGTGCAACGAAAATCCGAGAGATGGCATGCGAGTTGGACGGGAAGCATACTGGTACGAGGAGGCCTATATTACTGAGCGTGGGAGATGAGTTCGAGAATCATGAAGAGATTCTTGCGAACAGGAGCCGACCATAAGACAGAAAAATGGAGCAGCGTTCAAAACTATAAATGGTCTCGAAGTGCGTGCGTTCTCCTTTAAGTGGGATAGCAGGAGTCTTTAAACTAATGGAGCAGTTCAAATTGCCTGTAGCCTGCGTTATTACCAAGAAAGCAAGGAGCGTGAAGGGAATTTCAACGTGCTGAGGGGTTTCTGGGTTGAAGAATAGTACGGATCTTCATTTTCTGGAGTGGATGGGTTTTGAGAAATATATGTGTCGATAGCACGGATGCAAACAAGATTGTGAATGGCCATGAATAAGTGCCTTCACATAAGGAAAGCAGGAACCGGAGCTTCATTTAGGAGGTAAATAAGAGGATTGTTTGCATGATGTCATGGAGAAATAGTGGTGGACTTGGGAGTACACTGCATGGAGGCGCGACAGCGTTCATATGCAATGGAGCACTGAGTAGCCTACATGGAGTTTCAACGGTGTACGGTTCAAGGGGTTCCAGCGTGGTGCGAGAGCTGTGAACGGAGAGGAAGCAGATGGTTTTGATGAAGTGGAGTGTGAGTGAGACGACCCGAACTTCCCCGTGAAGGAAAGCACGGATAGAATTGAGGACAAGACAAAATAGAACGCATACGGAAAAACATTTCATTGTTATTACAACAATGCATCAGATTACAAGAATATACAGAGTATAAATGAATATATATTACACAGAAATATCAGAGATTTAAATTACATTTAAATACATAGCAGCGGAAAATAATACAATACACAACTAGAAGTGATACACGGATACACAGCTTTCCGAGCATCGTTCCAGCTGTAAATCAGGACCCTGTGAATATAAATCTGCAAAACCAAAACTACTAGCTGCCCGTGCGGAAAATAGGGGCACCCAGAGTTTAGGTTAAAACAATAAACTCCAGGTCAGTCATGTGACTGGTGTGAGAACTAAAACAGTTATTTAAAACTTTACTTTAAAAGAGAGTAATTCAAGGGACCACGCCGTATAACACGGAACGGGTTTCCTCCCAAGAATACTAGTGCATATAACAAAACAACGCAATGCTATTTGGAAAAATGAAGCTATTATAAGACCCAGGTCCCATCACACAATGCAACGCAAGCCGGAGGATAGGGTTTTCCCTTATAATAGCCAAACATGCTTGGTACGTTTAAAACAAATCATTTGATACTATTATAAGTGTATAGTGTCAAAACAATTTTCAATCATAAATATCAATCATAGACGGCATGGGTACCATATATCATGTCGCCATACTAGTTCTACAATTAAAACCGCAATATCACGTATTGGAAATTGGATTTCCGTCATGAGTCGAGGCAAGGGGCAAGCTCCTCTCCGCGTTCGAGACACTCTAGCAAATGTCCCAGGACCCCACTTTGATCCTTGGAATCGGCTGGGCCGGTCCTCTCTTACTTTTGAGGATTGGCAATTCCTGAACACACGTTTCCCGGTCCTTACAGACCTATATCCGAGGCGCCTCGTATCCAACAACCACACAGGTGAAAAGTATATAAATGTCAGGGCTGGTAGGTCACTGACACCACCCTAGCTAGAAAGAAACGTCGTGCTCTCCCAGCGGTCCGTCTCCCGTTTTTGACTCATACCGAGGTGTGAGGCTCGCGAATTCACGTTATACACAAAGCTACGCCACACAGGCCGTGCTTTGATCATCAACCACAAGACTTTGCTTTTCAACAGAAGCCTTGATCAATTGCCACTTACGCATGCCACATTGGCAATTCACTCCATGCGACTGTTGTCCATCGATATACAACCTCTGAGCTCGCATGTCTCAGAGAAGGGCGTTAAGCAAGAGAATAAATTCTCCGCCGCCAAACAGATGTATATTTAATAGAGATCAATCAACACAGAATAAAATCCAATGTCAGACACGCAATCCATTTACAAGTTCGTTCTGGGTCTGAACGAAACCGGAGGCACTTTCCTCGCATATCCATCCATCTCCAAGTACGTCTGGACGATCACCAACTGATTCCCTCATCCTGGGTGTACAGCCCAATCAAGATCATCAGTAATCACCCAAACGATGTGAAGACTTCCGGTCTTCAACCACCGTCTTCATCTTCGACATCTCGTCGAATCGATTATTCAGAATGGGTATAAACCCGGCCTTTCTGAATAACCCACGTATATAATAAACGAATGTTACATAAACACAACAAACGCCTCATTCCAATTCAGAATATTCTTTTATTCACAAAAACACATTCTTAGGGAAATGTTCCCATTAATTTTATCCAAGATAAATTCTTCTAAATTTATTCTATAATCTTCCTTTGGATATCATTTCAAACTAGTCGGGATTAGCGAACCACACCGAAGTAATTATTTATTTTATTTCCCAATCCCAACCTATATATCCCATGGAGAAAACTGGCAACACTCCACATCTAACACCACGGTGTTATCGGTAAAATTAATTACCATTTCACGTTCAAATCTAATTAAAGATTTAACTATCGCTTTGGAGCAAAACTGGTGGTACTCCATTCTCGATCACCTTTCAGATTTGATAATTTAAATTATCAATTCACATTTTTAATCTAATTAAAGATTCATTAAAACTCCACTTAGTTTTAATCTTTTCAAAAATCAACATCTTGCCTTTAACTGGGTTAAAGAACCAATGTCATCTAAAACACGATTCACGATAAACCCAAATCACATTCTATTGTTAATTGGGTTAAAGAACAGGTGTTGTTCAAAACACCGCTCACAATAAACCTAAAAACCAATTCAAATTCAATTTCAATTAAATATTATTTAATTGATACACTTCATTAAATCTAAATAGAAAGATTTAATCTTTTTCCCTATTGGGCTTAAGAACAGTGTTAATGAAGACACCATTCACGACAAACCCAAATCACATTTGATATTAAATACAAGGCTCTGAATAGAAAATATACCAGCTTATATTCAATATCAAATTCTGAAACCAACAAATATTGTATTGGAAATAACGATATAAAATATATCTTTCAAATTCCCATAACAATATCTGTACAGTCACGAAATCCAACATCGAAATATTCCGAAGATAATTTCGATTCAACTCCAGTCCAATTCACATATTGGGAATATTGATTATTTTTAATAATTTTATCAAGGCCCGTACAGTCGATTTCCATCAACGGCCATCGGACTACACTTACAGCGACCTTTTTCAAATTTGATTTGGACATAATTCCAAATCCAACCGTTAGATTTCAAATTTCTAATATTCATTGGAAAGCTCTTTTCGATACGAACCCAACGGTTCCGGTTTTAGGAGAATCCGACGGTCGGATCTCCCGCAACGTCAATTCGAAGTCAATGGTCGAAATTCACGAACTGCCGCGGCGCGGCGCGTTCTATTCGGGCCATTATATATATAATATATATATTTCGTCGATTCCCCTTTAAAACGCATTTTATAAATCGTTTTAAATTCGTTTTCAAAACCATTTCAACACTATATTCAATTTCTAATCAAAATTGAATATTTCATATCATTACTATATAAATGATAATATTTTCAAATCGTTATATTTTGAAATCACTTCTTTTCTATATTCATTATAAAAACGAATATAATCGATATAAATATCGTTCACGTCAAAATGGCGCAACTCTAATCAACACGGCTTTATATATTTCAATAAATTCGTTATCCTATTCAACAAATGAATATTTATATTCTATTCAACACATGAATCTATATTTCTTCCAACACCTGACTAATCTCAACACATGAGTACTGTCAACACATCACTATTTTTGTTATGTAAAATATTTTATAAAACTATGGTATCTATCGTTTGATTTTAATTAGACTCCACCGTGAAGTAGTTCTAATTTTAAATATGATAAAGATGTAAATTTCATTGTATAAAATATTTCACTCAACACATGAACATCGTCAACACATGACTATTTTTATATTCAACACATGAATTTTCTTTTATAATATTCATTGTTGTCCCAATTGGAATGAGGCCCAATCAATCACCATATAACGTTAATTATATGGATTTTCATACAACACATGTATATAATTGCATTGAAAAATAATCAACCATCAACCAAAGTGCACTACACAGTATAAGCATCAAATATAGATATCTAACGCTTATAACAGCCTGTCAATCAATCGATCGACATATTTAATCAATCAGGATGAGTGAACTTCAAATTTCATCCCAACACCCGTGTGGGGTTTCAAACAATCAAACACATATTTTATTTGTGCAGTTGGGCGATGTGTAAAATTTATCGTCCCAATCAATGTCCTTCAAATAGGTGTACATAAACAAACCGTCCGGTTTGTAAATGAATATTTATTTATTCACATTCACTATATTCATATTCACGTTAAAAATTATATATTTTTAACGATAAAACATTTTATTTTAACATATGAATTTCTATTCAGTTCATTCTTTAAATAAAATGATATTTTTATTTTCTAACTTATTTTAGAAAATTTCGGCGGCATAACGGCACGATACTAGAAACGGGACGAGGCCTAGCCTTATCCGCAGTCTAGTGAAGGCCCACGCCTAGGGGTGTAAACGGGTCGGACCGGACCGGACGGAGGTGTGTCCAAGCTCTGTCCTATAAGAATTCGGACGGACACGGACCGGACATCATATAGCCTCGGACCGAGCCGGACAACGGATTGTCCGGTCCGATATAATAGAAAAACATCATCGGACAGAAAACTAGTGTGTCCAAGCTCTGTCCTATAAGAGAATCGGACGGACACGGACCGGACACCTTATAGCTTCGGACCGAGCCGGACAACGGACTGTCCTGTCCGATATACAGCCCTACCCACGCCATTCACACATCAATCAAATCCATTCCATTTCACCAAACAATTCAATTTAAACCAAATAGACTAACCAACTACACAACCAAACAATTGAACAAACAAGCCATCCATGGTCTGTGGATGACGGGTGTCGGGTGCTACTAAACACCGTCTGCATCCTAATATATATATATAACTAGAAAAAGAAATTTTGAGTGAGAAGTTCTCACCAACTAGCTAATCCAATCATCTCGACTCTTCTTATGTAGAAAATCTTGTCGTTCTCGCCTTTTGTCACTTTCACCGCCCGTAGTCACTACATATATAAAAATCACATTTTTATATTGTTGCCATGTATATAAAAATCACATTTTTATATTGTTGCTATGTATATAAAAATCACATTTTTATACTACTACTATATAGATAAAAATTCTATTTTTACAACGGTGTTCATATAATAAAGATTATATTTTTATATCGCCACTTATATAAAAATTACATCTTTGCTCCTTTTACATAATAAAGATCAAATCTTTAATACTTCTATAATGTAAAAATCATATTTTTAACATCTCTATAACATAAAAATCATATTTTTATTAACTTCATATGTCAAAAATCATAGAAGCTTTAAAGCGGAGAAAACTCACTTTTTTTTTCTAACGCCTTTTCTGAACTGCTGAATTGTTGTTCGAGCTCCAGACTTCGTATACAAACTCAAATCTTCAATCCATCTTTTTTTCTAGCACAAACACGCCATTCTGAACAACTTTCGCCTAAGGAACTTTTTGCCGAAAATGCTCCAATTCGCCAGAATTCGCGAAAGTACACGAATTTTGCCGCTTCCGGACAGCAGACTTTAAACGCGTTTTCCGGGCAGCTCCGAACTCCAAAACACGACTTCCATATAGCCAAATCGAAGAGAATTTCGTGCTCTACGACTTTGGTCTTGAGGGACTTTGGCTAAAAGTACACGGTTTGGGAGTTATTGACGAAAAACGGTCAGGGACTTTTATGCAAAAACGGGATTTTTGGTCAAAAGGGGGATATTGGCCATGTGGGGCCCACGGTCGGAATTGGGGGAGGCAAAGGGGGGCGTGGGGCCTGAGGTGGCGTGGGGAGGTGGCTAGGGGGCGGCGGCGGCGGTGGCCGTGGTGGTGGTGGTGGCTCCTAGGGTTTGCAAAATCACATAAAAGAGAGGAGAGAGAGAGGAGGAGGAAGAGGAGGAGGAGGGGAAGAGGAGGCGGGGGTGCGGCGGCTCACCGGAGGCTGGTGGTGGGCGGTGGAGGAGGGGCAGCGGTGGTGGTGGAGGAGGAGGCCATTTTTGAGTTTTTGTGGAGAAAGGAGGAAAAGTGAATTTATGAAATAGAAAAGGAGGAAAAGTGATTATATGCTAGTTTCTCGCGTATCGCCTGAACGCTAGCGATCTCCGATGGCCGCGGATTTCGGACATGAGATAGTAGACGTGAAGACGAGTCCAACGAAACAAGTTTCGTCGAATTCCGAGTTCGTTTGACCATTCAAAAAAATCACAAAAATGTTCAGATAAGCTCTAAAAATGCGATTTTGGCGCACCTTTTCTTCTCGCACGCTCACATGCTAACTCAAAAAATCAAGCCCTCTTGGATTTAATCATTATTAGATGATACGAATCTAGAAAAAAAAGTAGAATTGAATTCCGAGGTCGTATCAATAATGTTCCTTTGTAAAATGACTACCCGCTTTACCCTGAACTGTTTCAGCTCGCACGGCCACATACTAACTCCGTTCGACGCGCCATTTGGAACTCAACAAAGATTTGTCATTATGAATCCATAAAAATTTATCTTGTCGAATTCTGAGCTCGTATGCAAAATTTCACTTTTTAAAGGCTATGTATTGTTAACCGAACAACTCCAGCCCATAGCCACTATTCCGGATATCGGAATATATCGAAGCTTATACTTTTCGGAGTTCTAAACGGCATTTTGAACTCAATGGAAGTGGTTTCGAGTCCAAATTCATCCGTATGCAAAATATGACTTTTTGGCGCCGTATGTAATTTACATAGCGACTATTCTGAATTTTCAACTGGGCATAACTTTTGATTCCTGCTATGAAATTTCAATTTTTCAGATTCGTTGGAAAGATATTCTCGAATAGATTCTAATATTTTTGGTTTCACTAAAATCCGTATTGTTTTGCACTCGGTACATCCAATTGAAGTTTGAAATCGAATTATCGAACTACCGCGCCATTTTCAATTCTATTTATAATTATAAATAAATATTTATATTCTAACGACGACGAATATAATATATACGTTCGAATTCTATTCAAAAATAAATTTTTCGTTGATATTATTTAAAATAATCTATTTTAAATATTCAAAATTCGCTAAAATTGCCAAAATAAAAATTTTAAACTGGCCCGCATTTCCGGGTTATTACAATCTCCCCCACTTAAAACTTTTCGTCCCCGAAAAGGAACAAAGTCGAAAGTGGTTTGATTAATCAACTCTACGTTCCATCTGGCTTCCATTCTCCAACTTTTCAGTTTATGAGAATTTTCTAAAATTTCAAAAATTTGGCTAACACCCTAAATTTTCGAAAAATTTCGCCATAACCTCCCCTGCACCGGGAGCATCGGGGAATTTCAAATAGCTTCCCCGGTCCTTCTAATCTCAAAAAGAAAAAAAGAAAAAGCCAAGCGGCTAGCCCATAGGCTCATAAAATCATCATCACCCAAACAAAACAGTAAATTATGTAGTAAACATGTACCTATTTGTCGGGCAAACAAATTTTATTCTCTGCTCTAGCCTCCTTGCTATGACCTGTCCAATGTAAGTATATGTATATGCAAGCAAATGTGACCAATTTTCAATATAATTCAATATGTGATTCAATTTAGGCTAAATGGTTCAAAATTAGCAAACAAATAAACAAACAACACAAACATCAATCAATTAGTGGATTAAAGTTTCAAATTCATAATTTTGATATATAGTCAAAAATCGTGTTTTTGATGCCAATTCACAACAATGAATCTATCTATATAAGTTTTGGTTCTCACACCAGCCTAATGGAAATATATATAAGTCACACCTTCGAAACACGAACATAAATACTGATGATGTGGCCACATCATCAGAATTATCCCCGGGTGTCTAGAATGTGATTCTATATCTATCCAATATATTAAAACTTCGACTATACGTTCATGACGCGTATACGCGAAATCTTTATATACTCGATTGTCCAAATTCAAAATAAATAAATATTCAAATACGTTTAAAGAGATTTAAATTTTCAAAACAAAATTGTTTTCATTTGAAAAATATACTCTTCACACTCGTTCTAGGATACTACTGATCCTATCTCTAACGAGTCACTCTAATTGGATGTTGCTAATCCAATATCTAATGAATTCTTTCGTATGGTTCTAATGTGTCTTGTTCTCGAGCTCTGTAAACCAAAGCTCTGATACCAAACTGAGACGACCCGAACTTCCCCGTGAAGGAAAGCACGGATAGAATTGAGGACAAGACAAAATAGAACGCATACGGAAGAACATTTCATTGTTATTACAACAATGCATCAGATTACAAGAATATACAGAGTATAAATGAATATATATTACACAGAAATATCAGAGATTTAAATTACATTTAAATACATAGCAGCGGAAAATAATACAATACACAACTAGAAGTGATACACGGATACACAGCTTTCCGAGCATCGTTCCAGCTGTAAATCAGGACCCTGTGAATATAAATCTGCAAAACCAAAACTACTAGCTGCCCGTGCGGAAAATAGGGGCACCCAGAGTTTAGGTTAAAACAATAAACTCCAGGTCAGTCATGTGACTGGTGTGAGAACTAAAACAGTTATTTAAAACTTTACTTTAAAAGAGAGTAATTCAAGGGACCACGCCGTATAACACGGAACGGGTTTCCTCCCAAGAATACTAGTGCATATAACAAAACAACGCAATGCTATTTGGAAAAATGAAGCTATTATAAGACCCAGGTCCCATCACACAATGCAACGCAAGCCGGAGGATAGGGTTTTCCCTTATAATAGCCAAACATGCTTGGTACGTTTAAAACAAATCATTTGATACTATTATAAGTGTATAGTGTCAAAACAATTTTCAATCATAAATATCAATCATAGACGGCATGGGTACCATATATCATGTCGCCATACTAGTTCTACAATTAAAACCGCAATATCACGTATTGGAAATTGGATTTCCGTCATGAGTCGAGGCAAGGGGCAAGCTCCTCTCCGCGTTCGAGACACTCTAGCAAATGTCCCAGGACCCCACTTTGATCCTTGGAATTGGCTGGGCCGGTCCTCTCTTACTTTTGAGGATTGGCAATTCCTGAACACACGTTTCCCGGTCCTTACAGACCTATATCCGAGGCGCCTCGTATCCAACAACCACACAGGTGAAAAGTATATAAATGTCAGGGCTGGTAGGTCACTGACACCACCCTAGCTAGAAAGAAACGTCGTGCTCTCCCAGCGGTCCGTCTCCCGTTTTTGACTCATACCGAGGTGTGAGGCTCGCGAATTCACGTTATACACAAAGCTACGCCACACAGGCCGTGCTTTGATCATCAACCACAAGACTTTGCTTTTCAACAGAAGCCTTGATCAATTGCCACTTACGCATGCCACATTGGCAATTCACTCCATGCGACTGTTGTCCATCGATATACAACCTCTGAGCTCGCATGTCTCAGAGAAGGGCGTTAAGCAAGAGAATAAATTCTCCGCCACCAAACAGATGTATATTTAATAGAGATCAATCAACACAGAATAAAATCCAATGTCAGACACGCAATCCATTTACAAGTTCGTTCTGGGTCTGAACGAAACCGGAGGCACTTTCCTCGCATATCCATCCATCTCCAAGTACGTCTGGACGATCACCAACTGATTCCCTCATCCTGGGTGTACAGCCCAATCAAGATCATCAGTAATCACCCAAAAGATGTGAAGACTTCCGGTCTTCAACCACCGTCTTCATCTTCGACATCTCGTCGAATCGATTATTCAGAATGGGTATAAACCCGGCCTTTCTGAATAACCCACGTATATAATAAACGAATGTTACATAAACACAACAAACGCCTCATTCCAATTCAGAATATTCTTTTATTCACAAAAACACATTCTTAGGGAAATGTTCCCATTAATTTTATCCAAGATAAATTCTTCTAAATTTATTCTATAATCTTCCTTTGGATATCATTTCAAACTAGTCGGGATTAGCGAACCACACCGAAGTAATTATTTATTTTATTTCCCAATCCCAACCTATATATCCCATGGAGAAAACTGGCAACACTCCACATCTAACACCACGGTGTTATCGGTAAAATTAATTACCATTTCACGTTCAAATCTAATTAAAGATTTAACTATCGCTTTGGAGCAAAACTGGTGGTACTCCATTCTCGATCACCTTTCAGATTTGATAATTTAAATTATCAATTCACATTTTTAATCTAATTAAAGATTCATTAAAACTCCACTTAGTTTTAATCTTTTCAAAAATCAACATCTTGCCTTTAACTGGGTTAAAGAACCAATGTCATCTAAAACACGATTCACGATAAACCCAAATCACATTCTATTGTTAATTGGGTTAAAGAACAGGTGTTGTTCAAAACACCGCTCACAATAAACCTAAAAACCAATTCAAATTCAATTTCAATTAAATATTATTTAATTGATACACTTCATTAAATCTAAATAGAAAGATTTAATCTTTTTCCCTATTGGGCTTAAGAACAGTGTTAATGAAGACACCATTCACGACAAACCCAAATCACATTTGATATTAAATACAAGGCTCTGAATAGAAAATATACCAGCTTATATTCAATATCAAATTCTGAAACCAACAAATATTGTATTGGAAATAACGATATAAAATATATCTTTCAAATTCCCATAACAATATCTGTACAGTCACGAAATCCAACATCGAAATATTCCGAAGATAATTTCGATTCAACTCCAGTCCAATTCACATATTGGGAATATTGATTATTTTTAATAATTTTATCAAGGCCCGTACAGTCGATTTCCATCAACGGCCATCGGACTACACTTACAGCGACCTTTTTCAAATTTGATTTGGACATAATTCCAAATCCAACCGTTAGATTTCAAATTTCTAATATTCATTGGAAAGCTCTTTTCGATACGAACCCAACGGTTCCGGTTTTAGGAGAATCCGACGGTCGGATCTCCCGCAACGTCAATTCGAAGTCAATGGTCGAAATTCACGAACTGCCGCGGCGCGGCGCGTTCTATTCGGGCCATTATATATATAATATATATATTTCGTCGATTCCCCTTTAAAACGCATTTTATAAATCGTTTTAAATTCGTTTTCAAAACCATTTCAACACTATATTCAATTTCTAATCAAAATTGAATATTTCATATCATTACTATATAAATGATAATATTTTCAAATCGTTATATTTTGAAATCACTTCTTTTCTATATTCATTATAAAAACGAATATAATCGATATAAATATCGTTCACGTCAAAATGGCGCAACTCTAATCAACACGGCTTTATATATTTCAATAAATTCGTTATCCTATTCAACAAATGAATATTTATATTCTATTCAACACATGAATCTATATTTCTTCCAACACCTGACTAATCTCAACACATGAGTACTGTCAACACATCACTATTTTTGTTATGTAAAATATTTTATAAAACTATGGTATCTATCGTTTGATTTTAATTAGACTCCACCGTGAAGTAGTTCTAATTTTAAATATGATAAAGATGTAAATTTCATTGTATAAAATATTTCACTCAACACATGAACATCGTCAACACATGACTATTTTTATATTCAACACATGAATTTTCTTTTATAATATTCATTGTTGTCCCAATTGGAATGAGGCCCAATCAATCACCATATAACGTTAATTATATGGATTTTCATACAACACATGTATATAATTGCATTGAAAAATAATCAACCATCAACCAAAGTGCACTACACAGTATAAGCATCAAATATAGATATCTAACGCTTATAACAGCCTGTCAATCAATCGATCGACATATTTAATCAATCAGGATGAGTGAACTTCAAATTTCATCCCAACACCCGTGTGGGGTTTCAAACAATCAAACACATATTTTATTTGTGCAGTTGGGCGATGTGTAAAATTTATCGTCCCAATCAATGTCCTTCAAATAGGTGTACATAAACAAACCGTCCGGTTTGTAAATGAATATTTAATTATTCACATTCACTATATTCATATTCACGTTAAAAATTATATATTTTTAACGATAAAACATTTTATTTTAACATATGAATTTCTATTCAGTTCATTCTTTAAATAAAATGATATTTTTATTTTCTAACTTATTTTAGAAAATTTCGGCGGCATAACGGCACGATACTAGAAACGGGACGAGGCCTAGCCTTATCCGCAGTCTAGTGAAGGCCCACGCCATTCACACATCAATCAAATCCATTCCATTTCACCAAACAATTCAATTTAAACCAAATAGACTAACCAACTACACAACCAAACAATTGAACAAACAAGCCATCCATGGTCTGTGGATGACGGGTGTCGGGTGCTACTAAACACCGTCTGCATCCTAATATATATATATAACTAGAAAAAGAAATTTTGAGTGAGAAGTTCTCACCAACTAGCTAATCTAATCATCTCGACTCTTCTTATGTAGAAAATCTTGTCGTTCTCGCCTTTTGTCACTTTCACCGCCCGTAGTCACTACATATATAAAAATCACATTTTTATATTGTTGCCATGTATATAAAAATCACATTTTTATATTGTTGCTATGTATATAAAAATCACATTTTTATACTACTACTATATAGATAAAAATTCTATTTTTACAACGGTGTTCATATAATAAAGATTATATTTTTATATCGCCACTTATATAAAAATTACATCTTTGCTCCTTTTACATAATAAAGATCAAATCTTTAATACTTCTATAATGTAAAAATCATATTTTTAACATCTCTATAACATAAAAATCATATTTTTATTAACTTCATATGTCTAAAATCATAGAAGCTTTAAAGCGGAGAAAACTCACTTTTTTTTTTCTAACGCCTTTTCTGAACTGCTGAATTGTTGTTCGAGCTCCAGACTTCGTATACAAACTCAAATCTTCAATCCATCTTTTTTTCTAGCACAAGCACGCCATTCTGAACAACTTTCGCCTAAGGAACTTTTTGCCGAAAATGCTCCAATTCGCCAGAATTCGCGAAAGTACACGAATTTTGCCGCTTCCGGACAGCTGACTTTAAACGCGTTTTCCGGGCAGCTCCGAACTCCAAAACACGACTTCCATATAGCCAAATCGAAGAGAATTTCGTGCTCTACGACTTTGGTTTTGAGGGACTTTGGCTAAAAGTACACGGTTTGGGAGTTATTGACGAAAAACGGTCAGGGACTTTTGTGCAAAAACGGGATTTTTGGTCAAAAGGGGGATATTGGCCATGTGGGGCCCACGGTCGGAATTGGGGGAGGCAAAGGGGGGCGTGGGGCCTGAGGTGGCGTGGGGAGGTGGCTAGGGGGCGGCGGCGGCGGTGGTGGTGGCCGTGGTGGTGGTGGTGGCTCCTAGGGTTTGCAAAATCACATAAAAGAGAGGAGAGAGAGAGGAGGAGGAAGAGGAGGAGGAGGGGAAGAGGAGGAGGGGGTGCGGCGGCTCACCGGAGGCTGGTGGTGGGCGGTGGAGGAGGGGCAGCGGTGGTGGTGGAGGAGGAGGCCATTTTTGAGTTTTTGTGGAGAAAGGAGGAAAAGTGAATTTATGAAATAGAAAAGGAGGAAAAGTGATTATATGCTAGTTTCTCGCGTATCGCCTGAACGCTAGCGATCTCCGATGGCCGCGGATTTCGGACATGAGATAGTAGACGTGAAGACGAGTCCAACGAAACAAGTTTCGTCGAATTCCGAGTTCGTTTGACCATTCAAAAAAAATCACGAAAATGTTCAGATAAGCTCTAAAAATGCGATTTTGGCGCACCTTTTCTTCTCGCACGCTCACATGCTAACTCAAAAAATCAAGCCCTCTTGGATTTAATCATTATTAGATGATACGAATCTAGAAAAAAAAGTAGAATTGAATTCCGAGGTCGTATCAATAATGTTCCTTTGTAAAATGACTACCCGCTTTACCCTGAACTGTTTCAGCTCGCACGGCCACATACTAACTCCGTTCGACGCGCCATTTGGAACTCAACAATGATTTGTCATTATGAATCCATAAAAATTTATCTTGTCGAATTCTGAGCTCGTATGCAAAATTTCACTTTTTAAAGGCTATGTATTGTTAACCGAACAACTCCAGCCCATAGCCACTATTCCGGATATCGGAATATATCGAAGCTTATACTTTTCGGAGTTCTAAATGGCATTTTGAACTCAATGGAAGTGGTTTCGAGTCCAAATTCATCCGTATGCAAAATATGACTTTTTGGCGCCGTATGTAATTTACATAGCGACTATTCTGAATTTTCAACTGGGCATAACTTTTGATTCCTGCTATGAAATTTCAATTTTTCAGATTCGTTGAAAAGATATTCTCGAATAGATTCTAATATTTTTGGTTTCACTAAAATCCGTATTGTTTTGCACTTGGTACATCCAATTGAAGTTTGAAATCGAATTATCGAACTACCGCGCCATTTTCAATTCTATTTATAATTATAAATAAATATTTATATTATAATGACGACGAATATAATATATACGTTCGAATTCTATTCAAAAATAAATTTTTCGTTGATATTATTTAAAATAATCTATTTTAAATATTCAAAATTCGCTAAAATTGCCAAAATAAAAATTTTAAACTGGCCCGCATTTCCGGGTTATTACAGTGAGGCTTTCTGTTGGAAGGAGGAAGTATACTGGGGACATGGCTTTACTGAAGTAGAAGGAAGACGAGTTGAAAGGAGGTAATGCAGTTCTGGAAAATGGCGTGGGATATATTTGTTCAAGGGTATTCTGGTCACGGTTGCAAGCTGATGTGTCCGCGGCATAAATCAGAAAGGAGATGGACGCGTACAGGGATGAAGGAGTTGGGTCTTCAAGGACAATGTGAATGACATGTACTGAAAACATGTGCTGCAGTTTGGACGTCTCCAGTGAGGATGCTTCGCTCCACCATCGATTTTGAAGATTAACTATACTCCAGCTTTTGGTTTGCACGTTGACTCGGTCCAAAGGCAAACGGTCAAAAAGATGGAAAATTGACAGTGCTATTGAGGGAACTAAAGTCACTGAATATTCTACTATCATTCAGTAATGTGAGTAAAATCACTAACTCTGATCTATTTTAAAATATTTTAATATATTTTAATGTTGTTTGAATGTTGTGTGATGGTCGATTAGGTAGATTACAATTAATTTGGTTGAATATTATATATCATTGCATATGTACACATCACCGGTTAGACACTGATTCCGTCGATTATAAATATCCCCTAGTATGGAATCAGTGATAATTGTTTGACTAACATCTGTGGATGCGGGAAAACGGTTGGAGGAATCCAACCGGATTCCTCAATATTTATGTGTACTGTTTGTTTTATATGTGTGCACTATTTGATCCCAAAATTACAGTAAAAACCCATGTGAATGTTGATGTTGAATGAGAATTCAACATTTGTTTGATTTAATAAATAAACGCTATTAATTTAGAAAGTGACAATAGACGACCATAAACCCATCGTTTTGAAGTTCACTGACCGTCAGGTAAATCAACGAAGTTAATTATAAAAATTATATTTTTATAATTATAGCAAAGTTTTAAATTATAATAGAAGTTCTATTATAAACCAGTATTTTAGAGTTCGTTTTTGTAAAGTAAATAAAAACGATTGTTGACATTTAAATAAGTTTATAAAGCAGAAATTATCCGACGATTTAATATTTGGGAATTATTTTAAGACAAACAGTTTAGAAATGTTATTAGATTAAATATATTAATCTAATTGTAACGAACTGGGATTTTCGACTCCGAAAATCGACACAAAACCCAGCGTCGGCTGTTCAGACATTGAAAATACCAAGTCATTAATAGAAAGAAATAAGAGGATGAGAAAGATAAGATAGAATTAATAGAATAGAAGAAGAAGAACATCAGAATCAGAGTAAACACGAATCTCACAGCGGAACGAATAAAATATATTATATAACATAACTTTGAAATACAAATCTGTTTTGTATATACATACCATATCAGAGTACAACATAACATTTGATACAGTGGAAATAATTCTAAATAACCAACAGTGAAGACTCCTACTTCAAGCTCCTCCAAGTGTATCTGTAAAGCCTGAAACACTTGACTGCCCGTACAAATTTGGGCACCCAAGAGTTTAAGGAAAAAAACAAACAAAATAAACTCTGGGTCAGTCATGGGACTGGTGTGAGTAAATTCCAACCATACGATTTAACTTTGAAAATCCTTTTGAAACAAAAGGATAATAGTAAGACTAGCCCACACATAAACATGGACGGTTTTTACCTTACTATAACCCAAAATATTTTGATATCAAAATCCAGTGATATTATAATAATGTCTAATCAAATAGATAACCAAATAGTAGAACGCTTGCATCTCACGCTCTACATACATAGTATAAAATCAAAAAAACCGCAGGGCGCTTATTGGAGATTGGATTCCAACTATGACAAGGTATGGGACCACCTGCCGATAATGTATCTCTAGAGGCGAATACACTGGGTTCAACAAGAACGTCTTGCAACCTGGCCCACACATGACCGACCACTCATTTCGCTTGAGTGTATCGAATGTATATCACCAACGGTTGGGCTCAAACCACCGTTCCCGAATGGGCAGAATCGATAGATTAAGAAACAAAAGGAATTTCTCTAGATATGAGATTATACACCCTAATGGGAGCGACCCACATAGCCATGCTGCCTGCCCGATTTTTGTCATTTCCCGGTTGTGAAGCTTGAGGCTACGTATATCCTTTAGAACATCTGGCCACCATACACTTTGAATGTCACATCGTTAAACCCGTCAAATCACTAGTTGATCTTCCCAAAAATATTACGGGTATCAAAGCTAAGAGAAACGAATTTCTCCGCCACCAGACATAATACCTTGAAAAGATCGTCTTATGTGACCATTAGGAATACTCTGTCAAACATTCGTCCATACAAGTTGTCCTGGGACTGGACAAACAAAACACCATTCTAGCACAGAATGGCCCTTGCATTGCACTCCGTCTTCAATTTTCTTCAGCATAATCAAATTCGCAGCGCTTATGCCTATACGGAGTGGTTTTCAAATAATATATCCAACCGGTCTCTCCGTATTGACAACGATGGTCAAAACACTTCGATAGTCGGTTATTTAACTATCGAAGTAAAAACAAACATCCATTCAAATGGACAACTAAACATCACACAACCATGGGCACTTTTTATTTACCATTCGTCATCGTCGAATTATAATTCCATTTCTAATAGTGTTATTTAACTCTAATCATATTTCAAACATCGAAATGATGTCATCGTTTTCTGAAACGATTCTCAACTACTCGTTCTTATATTTCTTTGGACAATCATCGTTACTTATTATTTTAGAATAAGTGGATTTCAAAACAAACTGTTTACATTCTCTAGGGAGTAGTGCTATATAAAAATCATTCTAAATTTGGTCAACAACGCTAATTCATCGTTATAGTTCAAAAACTTGTCATACGCTGTAATATCCTTCTTTATAACAAATCTCGACAGAGCAGTCACGCTTAAGCCTAGTCAACAGCGTGATAGTTCAAAACTTGCAATACGCTGTCATATTCCTTTTATATTAATCTTGACATCTCTTTCCGTTACAAAAATCTTGACATTTCTTTCCATTACAAAAATCTTGATATTTCTTTCCGTTACAAAAATCTTGATATTTCTTTCCGTTACAAAAATCTTGATATTTCTTTCCGTTACAAAAATCTTGATATTTCTTTCCCAACTCGATAACATCTTAAATGGGATCTGTTTACGAAAACAATTATTTAATTAAAATAATTAAATAATAATTTACTTCATAATTGCTGAAGTAAAACAATTTACTTCCTTATTAATTTAAAATAGAGTGGTTGCATACTTAATGAACAATAACTATTTTATTAGTTCCATAACCCTTTTATCTTCATTAAAAAGGTAATTAAGAATTTAGAAATTTAATTAATTTAAACAAATAACTCTTAAGTTATTATCATTGAAAACCGATTAACTAACTAATAATTCTCGACCAAACAGTGGGTTTAGTCAACCTCAACCATCCGTTAATGTATCAACTTATCTTAATTCCTTCTTAATCAATACCGCCTATTTATTTAATCAACATAACGTTGGATTTTCATTTACATGATTCAAACAGTGCCTACACAAATGAAACAGTACATATAAATATTTTGGAATCCGGTTGGATTCCTCCAACCGGTTTCCGCATCCACCGATGTTAGTCAAACAATTATCACTGATTCCATACTAGGAAATATTTTAATCGATGGAATCAGTATCCAACCAAATGATGTGTACATATGCAATGATATATATATTTTTCAACCAATTTAGTTGTAATTTACCTAATCAAGCATCACACAGCATTCAACCATTATTTAAAATATAATTAAAATATTTAAAAAAAAACAGAGTTAGTGAATTTACTCACCTTAGCGTGTTAACCGTTAAATAACGATTTGCGTTGGTCGATAATTCACATCAGACGTCTTAATTTGCCATCACTCACTGCATACAATGCCACCGCTACTTGACGTCATCGACCTTCTCTCGACTCTGTCCATCCATGTTCCGCGTTGCGTAGCTCCGCCAACGTATGCCAAGCTAACATCATCGACCTCCCCTTACCTTACCGATGCTGACCACCACGTGCAAAAAGAATGCTCCATGTACCCAATGCTGCTATACACACACCACCCCCTTGCTTTAAATCTCCTTTACTATACAACGTTCTTCATGGTTTCTTGGACAAGGACCCATATTATCCGCCATTTATGTAAAAGAACATACTGCCTCCACCTACATTACTTACTCTATCACATTCTTAATCGATGAACACTCCAGTGCTCTCCTGTTCATGAGCTCACACCTTTACACCAGACTTGAATGCCTAAATCTTAGTTAAAAACTGCTTACTTCTGCTATTTTCTTTAAACCGAGGACCACATGTTTTTTACACCATTTGAACAGTGCATAGGACTTCCGCAACTTCCACTCATGTATGCACCTTCACTTGCACAAGCACCCCTAGCCACGCAACTCCCTCCCAAGACTCACAGTGCCATGCGCTCCTTGAATTTGTATATCACTTCACCCCAAGATTTCCATGCACTACAACGCACAGCCATGCAATGCTCCATCTAGCCTCACGTTCTTCTCTCTCCTTCACACAATACAACCCAATGCCGCCACCCTTTCAATACTTCACGCTACAGCTCTTAGATACTCCGGCCACATCTCCCTTCATACCTCACAGTTTCTACTGGGTTTATATTTTTTTTTAGTGTACGGTAAAAGAAGGGTAATGGCGGCTTCCAACTTATGTTCCGAAAGTAGAAGAAATAACGTGGGTATTTATATTGATAGATTCCTTGGCATGCAAGGAGTATCAAATAGGCTAGCTGTTACTAGGCTTGAGTTTTCATTTCAAACAGCTGTTTTGCTGTTCGATTGGAACCAACGATGCAGCCTTTACGGCTTTACTGGGGGTTTGTAGTATTTGGGGACGTGAGTGATCAGGTCTATGTGTGAATGGATGTATTGAAGACACTAGTGTAGGGATGCAGATGTATACACTTAGGATAGAAGGCTTAGTCAAGGTGATAAGCTTTGCTTTCATTATATAATATAAATGCCAATGTCGGTTCTACAAAACAAATATATGCGTCTAATAGAATAAATCTTAATTAGCGATTATAACTTGGTAATATAATTAAAGATCAAAAGTTTAGAGTCTACTAGGTGCCGTATCTTCAAGTTTAGTCACTTACAGAGGAATATGTTGTTCATGAAATTTAATTTCATTCATTGATTTTGGAAACATCACCGAAGTCCTAATTTAAGGTGGCATGTGTTAGGATTAGGCATGTGTTGAGTTAAAAGAGAATAGATTAGCCGTGCAACTTTGAAAGGAACAGGTTGGCAGCTTGGTTTTAGGTATGTTCAGACTATGAACTAGGCATGTGCGCCTTACTGAGAAACGAAACCTTTAGTGTAGCTTGGTCCTTCCTATATACGGTAGGGTGGTAGTATACGAATTCGATAGCACACAACAGTGCTTGATTGATTTTGAACTGTGGATGATCCTAGGTGTGCATCGATTTGTCTTAGGGTAGGATAGGAACAGAGATTTAGAAATTTCATCACTGTCATGAGTTGTATATTCCAACTTTTCTTGATGTGAGGATACGTTCACCAGCTAGGTAGGGGAGGAGAGTGGCACTAGGAGGGCAAAGATATATTTATACACAATATTTTTCTTTTTTGATATTAATTGTGGGAGTACCTAATCAAGCTGAAATCTTAGTCAACATACTAGAAAGATTTGTCCATATTTTAAACGATTTGCCCAAGATTTTACTTTTGATTTTCTTGCCAAATCTTTTGACTGAACGCAAAAGAAATCTTATACCAGATTTTGAAATGACCTTTGAGAGATTTCCAGTTGGTGTATACATTTATTTTACATTAAACTTGCACATGAAGTGGTTGAACCAAACTATCACATACGTGTTGCCACGGACAGAAATAAAAATACAGTCGTGTCCAATGAGGTGCCACGATCCCAAAAATATAATAATATCGGTAGATTGACTCCTATTTTGAAACACCAAAATATTGATATAGGGTGCAAAATATTCCAAATAAAAAGTTGCGTATTTAATTAATTAAAAATTACAGTAAAATTCTAAAAATTAAATTATCACTATGTCTCAAAAGAATCCTATCCAAATTTGAAACCGGTATCAAGTTATATTGAATAAACCATTACGGTCGATAACCGATTTTACAGCGACTATTTGAATATTTGATTTGGATATATCTTGCAATATATAAATCAGAAATTCGATTTTTCACCTCCATTAAAAAAATACAGTTCAATAGATTCCGATGTTTCTTGTTTCGCAGAAATCCGATTTAAAACGAGTCCTGTACACTCAGTTGAAGTTCAGAACGTTAAATTACGAACTGCAGCGTCGTTATGAGCTCGATTATATTTAATATATATATTTGTATACGTTCAACTTCGTTTTAATCCACTTATATTACGAATTCAATATTTAACTGATTTAAATATTCAAATATAAACCGATAAAAATGCGGGACGTTACATTCCTTCCCCCTTAAAATAATTTCGTCCTCGAAATTGCTAAGGTAGGGAAAATGCTACAATCGCTATTATAACCAGGTTAAAAATCTTTGATTTAATTCCTTAAACTCAGTTTTCACAGAACCGTTGTTATTCCAACTAAAATATTCATTTCTTCTTATAAACGAATATTTTCGAAAATTCTGAAAATTCCCTAACAGCTAAATTTTCAGAGAATTTCCACAGTATCTCCTCTGCACAGCTCATTCGGTATTACTATAACTTGTCACACTGGGCCTTTTCCGATCAAAAGAAAATCAAACAGCCAAATTGGCTCGTCAAAATCTCTTACTCATTTGTACATTTTTGTTGGGAACTCAACTCTGTCTCTTTGACCTGCTATCAGTTCAGCATGTACAAATGCCATATCAATCCATCTCTACTGAATTTACCTTCAATCCAATCATTCTTTTATACTCAAGTCAATTTCCACTTCAACGTCCACTCCAAATCTCGATCCCAAACTCCTACTCAACAATCCAATTTCATAACCAAGTTTGGTTCCATTCCTACTCTTATTTCACAAATTCAATTACTTCACCAAGTTTAATCTTATTCCAATACGATTTTCACTTGCTTGGCTTCAACTCAACTCCACTTTTATTTGAATTATTTAGATTTTCTGTTTATTTACTTCATAAGTAAATTTTAAATTTCAGAATTCAAATTCCTGGGGTTTTTATTTCAAATCAGTTTAAAATCATATATATATTCATAACATAGCAATTCAAAACATTTGAATTTTTTTTAACAACTCGTTTTCTCAATACAATTCAAAAACAAGATCTTTTGGTAGTACTCTGTCACTCCGAAACTCGAAAATGACACTGATGATGTGGCCAGCATCATCAGAATTATTTTCCAGTGGTAGAAGTGAGTTCAATACTATATCATCTTCAAAACTTGTTTTTCAAACACTTTTACTTTGAAATTACTTCAAAACATATTCCAAAACACTTGGAAAATATTTTCAAATCCACCCAGGATTTAAAATTCCCTTATATTTAAGCCAAATTCATTTACAATAACTTCCCAAATTCTAGAGTTTTAACTCTAATTCTGGTTTTATCTTTGGATTCAATTCATCTGAATTTGCATATTATACTTATATAATATTTCGATTGGTTATTTAATTAACAACTCCATTATAAATCCTATTCGATCATAATAACGATCAACACTATAATAATCCCAAAATATATACTCCTTTTTATATCAAAATATAATTTGGGTAAAAAGAAATTTATTTACCCTCTATTCAAAACATACTGTATTGAATTACTCTGTTCAAGAGTTTAGAAACACCTATCGATACAGTTTGCAATCCAGTATCGATCAGAATTCATAAACCCTTGCCAAACCAATCAACACAATATAAAACAGTTTTCATACATTTTTACAAATACGCGCTCATATATATACACCCATACTCAATCTAGAGTATTACTAACTCCATCTCAATTGAGTTATACCACAGAGCCAAGGTAATCACTTAACCTTCAGCTCTGATACCAACTGTAACGAACTGGGATTTTCGACTCCGAAAATCGACACAAAACCCAGCGTCGACTGTTCAGACATTGAAAATACCAAGTCATTAATAGAAAGAAATAAGAGGATGAGAAAGATAAGATAGAATTAATAGAATAGAAGAAGAAGAACATCAGAATCAGAGTAAACACGAATCTCACAGCGGAACGAATAAAATATATTATATAACATAACTTTGAAATAAAAATCTGTTTTGTATATACATACCATATCAGAGTACAACATAACATTTGATACAGTGGAAATAATTCTAAATAACCAACAGTGAAGACTCCTGCTTCAAGCTCCTCCAAGTGTATCTGTAAAGCCTGAAACACTTGACTGCCCGTACAAATTTGGGCACCCAAGAGTTTAAGGAAAAAAAACAAACAAAATAAACTCTGGGTCAGTCATGTGACTGGTGTGAGTAAATTCCAACCATACGATTTAACTTTGAAAATCCTTTTGAAACAAAAGGATAATAGTAAGACCAGCCCACACATAAACATGGACGGTTTTTACCTTACTATAACCCAAAATATTTTGATATCAAAATCCAGTGATATTAATAATGTCTAATCAAATAGATAACCAAATAGTAGAACGCTTGCATCTCACGCTCTACATACATAGTATAAAATCAAAAAAACCGCAGGGCGCTTATTGGAGATTGGATTCCAACTATGACAAGGTATGGGACCATCTGCCGATAATGTATCTCTAGGGGCGAATACACTGGGTTCAACAAGAACGTCTTGCAACCTGGCCCACACATGACTGACCACTCATTTCGCTTGAGTGTATCGAATGTATATCACCAACGGTTGGGCTCAAACCACCGTTCCCGAATGGGCAGAATCGATAGATTAAGAAACAAAAGGAATTTCTCTAGATAGGTGATTATACACCCTAATGGGAGCGACCCACATAGCCATGCTGCCTGCCCGATTTTTGTCATTTCCCGGTTGTGAAGCTTGAGGCTACGTCTATCCTTTAGAACATCTGGCCACCATACGCTTTGAATGTCACATCGTTAAACTCGTCAAATCACTAGTTGATCTTCCCAAAAATATTACGGGTATCAAAGCTAAGAGAAACGAATTTCTCCGCCACCAGACATAATACCTTGAAAAGATCGTCTTATGTGACCATTAGGAATACTCTGTCAGACATTCGTCCATACAAGTTGTCCTGGGACTGGACAAACAAAACACCATTCTAGCACAGAACGGCCCTTGCATTGCACTCCGTCTTCAATTTTCTTCAGCATAATCAAATTCGCAGCGCTTATGCCTATACGGAGTGGTTTTCAAATAATATATCCAACCGGTCTCTCCGTATTAACAACGATGGTCAAAACACTTCGATAGTCGGTTATTTAACTATCGAAGTAAAAACAAACATCCATTCAAATGGACAACTAAACATCACACAACCATGGGCACTTTTTATTTACCATTCGTCATCGTCGAATTATAATTCCATTTCTAATAGTGTTATTTAACTCTAATCATATTTCAAACGTCGAAATGATGTCATCGTTTTCTGAAACGATTCTCAACTACTCGTTCTTATATTTCTTTGGACAATCATCGTTACTTATTATTTTAGAATAAGTGGATTTCAAAACAAACTGTTTACATTCTCTAGGGAGTAGTGCTATATAAAAATCATTCTTAATTTGGTCAACAACGCTAATTTATCGTTATAGTTCAAAAACTTGTCATATGCTATAATATCCTTCTTTATAACAAATCTCGACAGAGCAGTCACGCTTAAGCCTAGTCAACAGCGTTATTTTATCGCTATAGTTCAAAACTTGCAATACGCTGTCATATTCCTTTTATATTAATCTTGACATCTCTTTCCGTTACAAAAATCTTGACATTTCTTTCCATTACAAAAATCTTGATATTTCTTTCCGTTACAAAAATCTTGATATTTCTTTCCGTTACAAAAATCTTGATATTTCTTTCCGTTACAAAAATCTTGATATTTCTTTCCCAACTCGATAACATTTTAAATGGGATCTGTTTACGAAAACAATTATTTAATTAAAATAATTAAATAATAATTTACTTCATAATTGCTGAAGTAAAACAATTTACTTCCTTATTAATTTAAAATAGACTGGTTGCATACTTAATGAATAATAACTATTTTATTAGTTCCATAACCCTTTTATCTTCATTAAAAAGGTAATTAAGAATTTAGAAATTTAATTAATTTAAACAAATAACTCTTAAGTTATTATCATTGAAAACCGATTAACTAACTAATAATTCTCGACCAAACAGTGGGTTTAGTCAACCTCAACCATCCGTTAATGTATCAACTTATCTTAATTCCTTCTTAATCAATACCGCCTATTTATTTAATCAACATAACGTTGGATTTTCATTCACATGATTCAAACAGTGCCTACACAAATGAAACAGTACATATAAATATTTTGGAATCCGGTTGGATTCCTCCAACCGGTTTCCGCATCCACCGATGTTAGTCAAACAATTATCACTGATTCCATACTAGGAAATATTTTAATCGATGGAATCAGTATCCAACCAAATGATGTGTACATATGCAATGATATATATATTTTTCAACCAATTTAATTGTAATTTACCTAATCAAGCATCACACAGCATTCAACCATTATTTAAAATATAATTAAAATATTTTATATAAAACAGAGTTAGTGAATTTACTCACCTTAGCGCGTTAACCGTTAAATAACGATTTGCGTTGGTCGATAATTCACATCAGACGTCTTAATTTGCCATCACTCACTGCATACAATGCCACCGCTACTTGACGTCATCGACCTTCTCTCGACTCTGTCCATCCATGTTCCGCGTTGCGTAGCTCCGCCAACGTATGCCAAGCTAACATCATCGACCTCCCCTTACCTTACCGATGCTGACCACCACGTGCAAAAAGAATGCTCCATGTATCCAATGCTGCTATACACACACCACCCCCTTGCTTTAAATCTCCTTTACTATACAACGTTCTTCATGGTTTCTTGGACAAGGACCCATATTATCCGCCATTTATGTCAAAAGAAAATACTGCCTCCACCTACATTACTTACTCTATCACATTCTTAATCGAGGAACACTCCAGTGCTCTCCTGTTCATGAGCTCGCACCTTTACACCAGACTTGAATGCCTAAATCTTAGTTAAAAACTGCTTACTTCTGCTATTTTCTTTAAACCGAGGACCACATGTATTTTACACCATTTGAACAGTGCATAGGACTTCCGCAACTTCCACTCACGTATGCACCTTCACTTGCACAAGCACCCCTGGCCACGCAACTCCCTCCCAAGACTCACAGTGCCATGCGCTCCTTGAATTTGTATATCACTTCACCCCAAGATTTCCATGCACTACAACGCACATCCATGCAATGCTCCATCTAGCCTCACGTTCTTCTCTCTCCTTCACACAGTACAACCCAATGCCGCCACCCTTTCAATACTTCACGCTACAGATCTTAGATACTCCAGCCACATCTCCTTTCATACCTCACGGTTTCTACTAGGTTTATATTTTTTTTTAGTGTACGGTAAAAGAAGGGTAATGGCGGCTTCCAACTTATGTTCCGAAAGTAGAAGAAATAACGTGGGTATTTATATAGATAGATTCCTTGGCATGCAAGGAGTAGCAAATAGGCTAGCTGTTACTAGGCTTGAGTTTTCATTTCAAACAGCTGTTTTGCTGTTCGATTGGAACCAACGATGCAGCCTTTACGGCTTTACTGGGGGTTTGTAGTATTTAGGGACGTGAGTGATCAGGTCTATGTGTGAATGGATGTATTGAAGACACTAGTGTAGGGATGCAGATGTATACACTTAGGATAGAAGGCTTAGTCAAGGTGATAAGCTTTGCTTTCATTATATAATATAAATGCCAATGTCGGTTCTACAAAACAAATATATGCGTCTAATAGAATAAATCTTAATTAGCGATTATAACTTGGTAATATAATTAAAGATCAAAAGTTTAGAGTCTACTAGGTGCCGTATCTTCAAGTTTAGTCACTTACAGAGGAATATGTTGTTCATGAAATTTAATTTCATTCATTGATTTTGGAAACATCACCGAAGTCCTAATTTAAGGTGGCATGTGTTAGGATTAGGCATGTGCTGAGTTAAAAGAGAATAGATTAGTCGTGCAACTTTGAAAGGAACAGGTTGGCAGCTTGGTTTTAGGTATGTTCAGACTATGAACTAGGCATGTGCGCCTTACTGAGAAACGAAACCTTTAGTGTAGCTTGGTCCTTCCTATATACGGTAGGGTGGTAGTATACAAATTCGATAGCACACAGCAGTGCTTGATTGATTTTGAACTGTGGATGATCCTAGGTGTGCATCGATTTGTCTTAGGGTAGGATTGGAACAGAGATTTAGAAATTTCATCACTGTCATGAGTTGTCTATTCCAACTTTTCTTGATGTGAGGATACGTTCACCAGCTAGGTAGGGGAGGAGAGTGGCACTAGGAGGGCAAAGATATATTTATACACAATATTTTTCTTTTTTGATATTAATAGTGGGAGTACCTAATCAAGCTGAAATCTTAGTCAACATACTAGAAAGATTTGTCCATATTTTAAACGATTTGCCCAAGATTTTACTTTTGATTTTCTTGCCAAATCTTTTGACTGAACGCAAAAGAAATCTTATACCAGATTTTGAAATGACCTTTGAGAGATTTCCAGTCGGTGTATACATTTATTTTACATTAAACTTGCACATGAAGTGGTTGAACCAAACTATCACATACGTGTTGCCACGGACAGAAAGAAAAATACAGTCGTGTCCAATGAGGTGCCACGATCCCAAAAATATAATAATATCGGTAGATTGACTCCTATTTTGAAACACCAAAATATTGATATAGGGTGCAAAATATTCCAAATAAAAAGTTGCGTATTTAATTAATTAAAAATTACAGTAAAATTCTAAAAATTAAATTATCACTATGTCTCAAAAGAATCCTATCCAAATTTGAAACCGGTATCAAGTTATATCGAATAAACCATTACGGTCGATAATCGATTTTACAGCGACTATTTGAATATTTGATTTGGATATATCTTGCAATATATAAATCAGAAATTCGATTTTTCACCTCCATTAAAAAAATACAGTTCAATAGATTCCGATGTTTCTTGTTTCGCAGAAATCCGATTTAAAACGAGTCCTGTACACTCAGTTGAAGTTCAGAACGTTAAATTACGAACTGCAGCGTCGCTATGAGCTCGATTATATTTAATATATATATTTTTATACGTTCAACTTCGTTTTAATCCACTTATATTACGAATTCAATATTTAACTGATTTAAATATTCAAATATAAACCGATAAAAATGCGGGACGTTACATTCCTTCCCCCTTAAAATAATTTCGTCCTCGAAATTGCTAAGGTAGGGAAAATGCTACAATCGCTATTATAACCAGGTTAAAAATCTTTGATTTAATTCCTTAAACTTAGTTTTCACAGAACCGTTGTTATTCCAACTAAAATATTCATTTCTTCTTATAAACGAATATTTTCGAAAATTCTGAAAATTCCCTAACAACTAAATTTTCAGAGAATTTCCACAGTATCTCCTCTGCACAGCTCATTCGGTATTACTATAACTTGTCACACTGGGCCTTTTCCGATCAAAAGAAAATCAAACAGCCAAATTGGCTCGTCAAAATCTCTTACTCATTTGTACATTTTTGTTGGGAACTCAACTCTGTCTCTTTGACCTGCTATCAGTTCAGCCTGTACAAATGCCATATCAATCCATCTCTACTGAATTTACCTTCAATCCAATCATTCTTTTATACTCAAGTCAATTTCCACTTCAACGTCCACTCCAAATCTCGATCCCAAACTCCTATTCAACAATCCAATTTCATAACCAAGTTTGGTTCCATTCCTACTCTTATTTCACAAATTCGATTACTTCACCAAGTTTAATCTTATTCCAATACGATTTTCACTTGCTTGGCTTCAACTCAACTCCACTTTTATTTGAATTATTTAGATTTTCTGTTTGTTTACTTCATAAGTAAATTTTAAATTTCAGAATTCAAATTCCTAGGGTTTTTATTTCAAATCAGTTTAAAATCATATATATATATTCATAACATAGCAATTCAAAACATTTGAATTTTTTTAACAACTCGTTTTCTCAATACAATTCAAAAACAAGATCTTTTGGTAGTACTCTGTCACTCCGAAACTCGAAAATGACACTGATGATGTGGCCAGCATCATCAGAATTATTTTCCAATGGTAGAAGTGAGTTCAATACTATATCATCTTCAAAACTTGTTTTTCAAACACTTTTACTTTGAAATTACTTCAAAACATATTCCAAAACACTTGGAAAATATTTTCAAATCCACCCAGGATTTAAAATTCCTTTATATTTAAGCCAAATTCATTTACAATAACTTCCCAAATTCTAGAGTTTTAACTCTAATTCTGGTTTTATCTTTGGATTCAATTCATCTGAATTTGCATATTATACTTATATAATATTTCGATTGGTTATTTAATTAACCATCTCCATTATAAATCCTATTCGATCATAATAACGATCAACACTATAATAATCTCAAAATATATACTCCTTTTTATATCAAAATATAATTTGGGTAAAAAGAAATTTATTTACCCTCTATTCAAAACATACTGTGTTGAATTACTCTGTTCAAGAGTTTAGAAACACCTATCGATACAGTTTGCAATCCAGTATCGATCAGAATTCATAAACCCTTGCCAAACCAATCAACACAATATAAAACAGTTTTCATACCAATTTACAAATACGCGCTCATATATATACACCCATACTCAATCTAGAGTATTACTAACTCCATCTCAATTGAGTTATACCACAAAGCCAAGGTAATCACTTGACCTTCAGCTCTGATACCAACTGTAACAAACTGGGATTTTCGACTTCGAAAATCGACACAAAACCCAGCGTCGACTGTTCAGACATTGAAAATACCAAGTCATTAATAGAAAGAAATAAGAGGATGAGAAAGATAAGATAGAATTAATAGAATAGAAGAAGAAGAAGAACATCAGAATCAGAGTAAACACGAATCTCACAGCGGAACGAATAAAATATATTATATAACATAACTTTGAAATACAAATCTGTTTTGCATATACATACCATATCAGAGTATAACATAACATTTGATACAGTGGAAATAATTCTAAATAACCAACAGTGAAGACTACTGCTTCAAGCTCCTCCAAGTGTATCTGTAAAGCCTGAAACACTTGACTGCCCGTACAAATTTGGGCACCCAAGAGTTTAAGGAAAAAAAAACAAACAAAATAAACTCTGGGTCAGTCATGGGACTGGTGTGAGTAAATTCCAACCATACGATTTAACTTTGAAAATCCTTTTGAAACAAAAGGATAATAGTAAGACCAGCCCACACATAAACATGGACGGTTTTTACCTTACTATAACCCAAAATATTTTGATATCAAAATCCAGTGATATTAATAATGTCTAATCAAATAGATAACCAAATAGTAGAACGCTTGCATCTCACGCTCTACATACATAGTATAAAATCAAAAAAACCGCAGGGCGCTTATTGGAGATTGGATTCCAACTATGACAAGGTATGGGACCATCTGCCGATAATGTATCTCTAGAGGCGAATACACTGGGTTCAACAAGAACGTCATGCAACCTGGCCCACACATGACCGACCACTCATTTCGCTTGAGTGTATCGAATGTATATCACCAACGGTTGGGCTCAAACCACCGTTCCCGAATGGGCAGAATCGATAGATTAAGAAACAAAAGGAATTTCTCTAGATAGGTGATTATACACCCTAATGGGAGCGACCCACATAGCCATGCTGCCTGCCCGATTTTTGTCATTTCCCGGTTGTGAAGCTTGAGGCTACGTCTATCCTTTAGAACATCTGGCCACCATACACTTTGAATGTCACATCGTTAAACCCGTCAAATCACTAGTTGATCTTCCCAAAAATATTACGGGTATCAAAGCTAAGAGAAACGAATTTCTCCGCCACCAGACATAATACCTTAAAAAGATCGTCTTATGTGACCATTAGGAATACTCTGTCAGACATTCGTCCATACAAGTTGTCCTGGGACTGGACAAACAAAACACCATTCTAGCACAGAACGGCCCTTGCATTGCACTCCGTCTTCAATTTTCTTCAGCATAATCAAATTCGCAGCGCTTATGCCTATACGGAGTGGTTTTCAAATAATATATCCAACCGGTCTCTCCGTATTGACAACGATGGTCAAAACACTTCGATAGTCGGTTATTTAACTATCGAAGTAAAAACAAACATCCATTCAAATGGACAACTAAACATCACACAACCATGGGCACTTTTTATTTACCATTCGTCATCGTCAAATTATAATTCCATTTCTAATAGTGTTATTTAACTCTAATCATATTTCAAACATCGAAATGATGTCATCGTTTTCTGAAACGATTCTCAACTACTCGTTCTTATATTTCTTTGGACAATCATCGTTACTTATTATTTTAGAATAAGTGGATTTCAAAACAAACTGTTTACATTCTCTAGGGAGTAGTGCTATATAAAAATCATTCTTAATTTGGTCAACAACGCTAATTTATCGTTATAGTTCAAAAACTTGTCATACGCTATAATATCCTTCTTTATAACAAATCTCGACAGAGCAGTCTCGCTTAAGCCTAGTCAACAGCGTTATTTTATCGCTATAGTTCAAAACTTGCAATACACTGTCATATTCCTTTTATATTAATCTTGACATCTCTTTCCGTTACAAAAATCTTGACATTTCTTTCCATTACAAAAATCTTGATATTTCTTTCCGTTACAAAGATCTTGATATTTCTTTCCGTTACAAAAATCTTGATATTTCTTTCCGTTACAAAAATCTTGATATTTCTTTCCCAACTCGATAACATCTTAAATGGGATCTATTTAGGAAAACAATTATTTAATTAAAATAATTAAATAATAATTTACTTCATAATTGCTGAAGTAAAACAATTTACTTCCTTATTAATTTAAAATAGAGTGGTTGCATACTTAATGAACAATAACTATTTTATTAGTTCCATAACCCTTTTATCTTCATTAAAAAGGTAATTAAGAATTTAGAAATTTAATTAATTTAAACAAATAACTCTTAAGTTATTATCATTGAAAACCGATTAACTAACTAATAATTCTCGACCAAACAGTGGGTTTAGTCAACCTCAACCATCCGTTAATGTATCAACTTATCTTAATTCCTTCTTAATCAATACCGCCTATTTATTTAATCAACACAACGTTGGATTTTCATTCACATGATTCAAACAGTGCCTACACAAATGAAACAGTACATATAAATATTTTGGAATCCGGTTGGATTCCTCCATCCGGTTTCCGCATCCACCGATGTTAGTCAAACAATTATCACTGATTCCATACTAGGAAATATTTTAATCGATGGAATCAGTATCCAACCAAATGATGTGTACATATGCAATGATATATATATTTTTCAACCAATTTAATTGTAATTTACCTAATCAAGCATCACACAGCATTCAACCATTATTTAAAATATAATTAAAATATTTTAAATAAAACAGAGTTAGTGAATTTACTCACCTTAGCGCGTTAACCGTTAAATAACGATTTGCGTTGGTCGATAATTCACATCAGACGTCTTAATTTGCCATCACTCACTGCATACAATGCCACCGCTACTTGACGTCATCGACCTTCTCTCGACTCTGTCCATCCATGTTCCGCGTTGCGTAGCTCCGCCAACGTATGCCAAGCTAACATCATCGACCTCCCCTTACCTTACCGATGCTGACCACCACGTGCAAAAAGAATGCTCCATGTACCCAATGCTGCTATACACACACCACCCCCTTGCTTTAAATCTCCTTTACTATACAACGTTCTTCATGGTTTCTTGGACAAGGACCCATATTATCCGCCATTTATGTCAAAAGAACATACTGCCTCCACCTACATTACTTACTCTATCACATTCTTAATCGATGAACACTCCGGTGCTCTCCTGTTCATGAGCTCGCACCTTTACACCAGACTTGAATGCCTAAATCTTAGTTAAAAATTGCTTACTTCTGCTATTTTCTTTAAACCGAGGACCACATGTATTTTACACCATTTGAACAGTGCATAGGACTTCCGCAACTTCCACTCACGTATGCACCTTCACTTGGACAAGCACCCCTGGCCACGCAACTCCCTCCCAAGACTCACAGTGCCATGCGCTCCTTGAATTTGTATATCACTTCACCCCAAGATTTCCATGCACTACAATGCACAGCCATGCAATGCTCCATTTAGCCTCACGTTCTTCTCTCTCCTTCACACAGTACAACCCAATGCCGCCACCCTTTCAATACTTCATGCTACAGCTCTTAGATACTCCGACCACATCTCCCTTCATACCTCACGGTTTCTACTGGGTTTATATTTTTTTTTAGTGTACGGTAAAAGAAGGGTAATGGCGGCTTCCAACTTATGTTTCGAAAGTAGAAGAAATAACGTGGGTATTTATATAGATAGATTCCTTGGCATGCAAGGAGTAGCAAATAGGCTAGCTGTTACTAGGCTTGAGTTTTCATTTCAAACAGCTGTTTTGCTGTTCGATTGGAACCAACGATGCAGCCTTTACGGCTTTACTGTTGGTTTGTAGTATTTGGGGACGTGAGTGATCAGGTCTATGTGTGAATGGATGTATTGAAGACACTAGTGTAGGGATGCAGATGTATACACTTAGGATAGAAGGCTTAGTCAAGGTGATAAGCTTTGCTTTCATTATATAATATAAATGCCAATGTCGGTTCTACAAAACAAATATATGCGTCTAATAGAATAAATCTTAGTTAGCGATTATAACTTGGTAATATAATTAAAGATCAAAAGTTTAGAGTCTACTAGGTGCCGTATCTTCAAGTTTAGTCACTTACAGAGGAATATGTTGTTCATGAAATTTAATTTCATTCATTGATTTTGGAAATATCACCGAAGTCCTAATTTAAGGTGGCATGTGTTAGGATTAGGCATGTGCTGAGTTAAAAGAGAATAGATTAGTCGTGCAACTTTGAAAGGAACAGGTTGGCAGCTTGGTTTTAGGTATGTTCAGACTATGAACTAGGCATGTGCGCCTTACTGAGAAACAAAACCTTTAGTGTAGCTTGGTCCTTCCTATATACGGTAGGGTGGTAGTATACGAATTCGATAGCACACAGCAGTGCTTGATTGATTTTGAACTGTGGATGATCCTAGGTGTGCATCGATTTGTCTTAGGGTAGGATTGGAACAGAGATTTAGAAATTTCATCACTGTCATGAGTTGTCTATTCCAACTTTTCTTGATGTGAGGATACGTTCACCAGCTAGGTAGGGGAGGAGAGTGGAACTAGGAGGGCAGAGATATATTTATACACAATATTTTTCTTTTTTGATATTAATAGTGGGAGTACCTAATCAAGCTGAAATCTTAGTCAACATACTAGAAAGATTTGTCCATATTTTAAACGATTTGCCCAAGATTTTACTTTTGATTTTCTTGCCAAATCTTTTGACTGAACGCAAAAGAAATCTTATACCAGATTTTGAAATGACCTTTGAGAGATTTCCAGTCGGTGTATACATTTATTTTACATTAAACTTGCACATGAAGTGGTTGAACCAAACTATCACATACGTGTTGCCACGGACAGAAATAAAAATACAGTCGTGTCCAATGAGGTGCCACGATCCCAAAAATATAATAATATCGGTAGATTGACTCCTATTTTGAAACACCAAAATATTGATATAGGGTGCAAAATATTCCAAATAAAAAGTTGCGTATTTAATTAATTAAAAATTATAGTAAAATTCTAAAAATTAAATTATCACTATGTCTCAAAAGAATCCTATCCAAATTTGAAACCGGTATCAAGTTATATCGAATAAACCATTACGGTCGATAACCGATTTTACAGCGACTATTTGAATATTTGATTTGGATATATCTTGCAATATATAAATCAGAAATTCGATTTTTCACCTCCATTAAAAAAATACAGTTCAATAGATTCCGATGTTTCTTGTTTCGCAGAAATCCGATTTAAAACGAGTCCTGTACACTCAGTTGAAGTTCAGAACGTTAAATTACGAACTGCAGCGTCGTTATGAGCTCGATTATATTTAATATATATATTTTTATACGTTCAACTTCGTTTTAATCCACTTATATTACGAATTCAATATTTAACTGATTTAAATATTCAAATATAAACCGATAAAAATGCGGGACGTTACATTCCTTCCCCCTTAAAATAATTTCGTCCTCGAAATTGCTAAGGTAGGGAAAATGCTACAATCGCTATTATAACCAGGTTAAAAATCTTTGATTTAATTCCTTAAACTTAGTTTTCACAGAACCGTTGTTATTCCAACTAAAATATTCATTTCTTCTTATAAACGAATATTTTCGAAAATTCTGAAAATTCCCTAACAGCTAAATTTTCAGAGAATTTCCACAGTATCTCCTCTGCACAGCTCATTCGGTATTACTATAACTTGTCACACTGGGCCTTTTCCGATCAAAAGAAAATCAAACAGCCAAATTGGCTCGTCAAAATCTCTTACTCATTTGTACATTTTTGTTGGGAACTCAACTCTGTCTCTTTGACCTGCTATCAGTTCAGCCTGTACAAATGCCATATCAATCCATCTCTACTGAATTTACCTTCAATCCAATCATTCTTTTATACTCAAGTCAATTTACACTTCAACGTCCACTCCAAATCTCGATCCCAAACTCCTATTCAACAATCCAATTTCATAACCAAGTTTGGTTCCATTCCTACTCTTATTTCACAAATTCGATTACTTCACCAAGTTTAATCTTATTCCAATACGATTTTCACTTGCTTGGCTTCAACTCAACTCCACTTTTATTTGAATTATTTAGATTTTCTGTTTATTTACTTCATAAGTAAATTTTAAATTTCAGAATTCAAATTCCTGGGGTTTTTATTTCAAATCAGTTTAAAATCATATATATATATTCATAACATAGCAATTCAAAACATTTGAATTTTTTTTAACAACTCGTTTTCTCAATACAATTCAAAAACAAGATCTTTTGGTAGTACTCTGTCACTCCGAAACTCGAAAATGACACTGATGATGTGGCCAGCATCATCAGAATTATTTTCCAATGGTAGAAGTGAGTTCAATACTATATCATCTTCAAAACTTGTTTTTCAAACACTTTTACTTTGAAATTACTTCAAAACATATTCCAAAACACTTGGAAAATATTTTCAAATCCACCCAGGATTTAAAATTCCTTTATATTTAAGCCAAATTCATTTACATTAACTTCCCAAATTCTAGAGTTTTAACTCTAATTCTGGTTTTATCTTTGGATTCAATTCATCTGAATTTGCATATTATACTTATATAATATTTCGATTGGTTATTTAATTAACCAACTCCATTATAAATCCTATTCGATCATAATAACGATCAACACTATAATAATCTCAAAATATATACTCCTTTTTATATCAAAATATAATTTGGGTAAAAAGAAATTTATTTACCCTCTATGCAAAACATACTGTGTTGAATTACTCTGTTCAAGAGTTTAGAAACACCTATCGATACAGTTTGCAATCCAGTATCGATCAGAATTCATAAACCCTTGCCAAACCAATCAAGACAATATAAAACAGTTTTCATACCAATTTACAAATACGTGCTCATATATATACACCCATACTCAATCTAGAGTATTACTAACTCCATCTCAATTGAGTTATACCACAAAGCCAAGGTAATCACTTGACCTTCAGCTCTGATACCAACTGTAACGAACTGGGATTTTCGACTTCGAAAATCGACACAAAACCCAGCGTCGACTGTTCAGACATTGAAAATACCAAGTCATTAATAGAAAGAAATAAGAGGATGAGAAAGATAAGATAGAATTAATAGAATAGAAGAAGAAGAACATCAGAATCAGAGTAAACACGAATCTCACAGCGGAACGAATAAAATATATTATATAACATAACTTTGAAATACAAATCTGTTTTGCATATACATACCATATCAGAGTACAACATAACATTTGATACAGTGGAAATAATTCTAAATAACCAACAGTGAAGACTACTGCTTCAAGCTCCTCCAAGTGTATCTGTAAAGCCTGAAACACTTGACTGCCCGTACAAATTTGGGCACCCAAGAGTTTAAGGAAAAAAAACAAACAAAATAAACTCTGGGTCAGTCATGGGACTGGTGTGAGTAAATTCCAACCATACGATTTAACTTTGAAAATCCTTTTGAAACAAAAGGATAATAGTAAGACCAGCCCACACATAAACATGGACGGTTTTTACCTTACTATAACCCAAAATATTTTGATATCAAAATCCAGTGATATTATAATAATGTCTAATCAAATAGATAACCAAATAGTAGAACGCTTGCATCTCACGCTCTACATACATAGTATAAAATCAAAAAAACCGCAGGGCGCTTATTGGAGATTGGATTCCAACTATGACAAGGTATGGGACCACCTGCCGATAATGTATCTCTAGAGGCGAATACACTGGGTTCAACAAGAACGTCTTGCAACCTGGCCCACACATGACCGACCACTCATTTCGCTTAAGTGTATCGAATGTATATCACCAACGGTTGGGCTCAAACCACCGTTCCCGAATGGGCAGAATCGATAGATTAAGAAACAAAAGGAATTTCTCTAGATAGGTGATTATACACCCTAATGGGAGCGACCCACATAGCCATGCTGCCTGCCCGATTTTTGTCATTTCCCGGTTGTGAAGCTTGAGGCTACGTCTATCCTTTAGAACATCTGGCCACCATACACTTTGAATGTCACATCGTTAAACCCGTCAAATCACTAGTTGTTCTTCCCAAAATATTTTGATATTTTGGGAAGATCAAAATATTTTGATATCAAAATCCAGTGATATTATAATAATGTCTAATCAAATAGATAACCAAATAGTAGAACGCTTGCATCTCACGCTCTACATACATAGTATAAAATCAAAAAAACCGCAGGGCGCTTATTGGAGATTGGATTCCAACTATGACAAGGTATGGGACCACCTGCCGATAATGTATCTCTAGAGGCGAATACACTGGGTTCAACAAGAACGTCTTGCAACCTGGCCCACACATGACCGACCACTCATTTCGCTTGAGTGTATCGAATGTATATCACCAACGGTTGGGCTCAAACCACCGTTCCCGAATGGGCAGAATCGATAGATTAAGAAACAAAAGGAATTTCTCTAGATAGGTGATTATACACCCTAATGGGAGCGACCCACATAGCCATGCTGCCTGCCCGATTTTTGTCATTTCCCGGTTGTGAAGCTTGAGGCTACGTCTATCCTTTAGAACATCTGGCCACCATACACTTTGAATGTCACATCGTTAAACCCGTTAAATCACTAGTTGATCTTCCCAAAAATATTACGGGTATCAAAGCTAAGAGAAACGAATTTCTCCGCCACCAGACATAATACCTTAAAAAGATCGTCTTATGTGACCATTAGGAATACTCTGTCAGACATTCGTCCATACAAGTTGTCCTGGGACTGGACAAACAAAACACCATTCTAGCACAGAACGGCCCTTGCATTGCACTCCATCTTCAATTTTCTTCAGCATAATCAAATTCGCAGCGCTTATGCCTATACGGAGTGGTTTTCAAATAATATATCCAACCGGTCTCTCCGTATTGACAACGATGGTCAAAACACTTCGATAGTCGGTTATTTAACTATCGAAGTAAAAACAAACATCCATTCAAATGGACAACTAAACATCACACAACCATGGGCACTTTTTATTTACCATTTGTCATCGTCAAATTATAATTCCATTTCTAATAGTGTTATTTAACTCTAATCATATTTCAAACATCGAAATGATGTCATCGTTTTCTGAAACGATTCTCAACTACTCGTTCTTATATTTCTTTGGACAATCATCGTTACTTATTATTTTAGAATAAGTGGATTTCAAAACAAACTGTTTACATTCTCTAGGGAGTAGTGCTATATAAAAATCATTCTTAATTTGGTCAACAACGCTAATTTATCGTTATAGTTCAAAAACTTGTCATACGCTATAATATCCTTCTTTATAACAAATCTCGACAGAGCAGTCTCGCTTAAGCCTAGTCAACAGCGTTATTTTATCGCTATAGTTCAAAACCTGCAATACACTGTCATATTCCTTTTATATTAATCTTGACATCTCTTTCCGTTACAAAAATCTTGACATTTCTTTCCATTACAAAAATCTTGATATTTCTTTCCGTTACAAAAATCTTGATATTTCTTTCCGTTACAAAAATCTTGATATTTCTTTCCCAACTCGATAACATCTTAAATGGGATCTATTTAGGAAAACAATTATTTAATTAAAATAATTAAATAATAATTTACTTCATAATTGCTGAAGTAAAACAATTTACTTCCTTATTAATTTAAAATAGAGTGGTTGCATACTTAATGAATAATAACTATTTTATTAGTTCCATAACCCTTTTATCTTCATTAAAAAGGTAATTAAGAATTTAGAAATTTAATTAATTTAAACAAATAACTCTTAAGTTATTATCATTGAAAACCGATTAACTAACTAATAATTCTCGACCAAACAGTGGGTTTAGTCAACCTCAACCATCCGTTAATGTATCAACTTATCTTAATTCCTTCTTAATCAATACCGCCTATTTATTTAATCAACACAACGTTGGATTTTCATTCACATGATTCAAACAGTGCCTACACAAATGAAACAGTACATATAAATATTTTGGAATCCGGTTGGATTCCTCCATCCGGTTTCCGCATCCACCGATGTTAGTCAAACAATTATCACTGATTCCATACTAGGAAATATTTTAATCGATGGAATCAGTATCCAACCAAATGATGTGTACATATGCAATGATATATATATTTTTCAACCAATTTAATTGTAATTTACCTAATCAAGCATCACACAGCATTCAACCATTATTTAAAATATAATTAAAATATTTTAAATAAAACAGAGTTAGTGAATTTACTCACCTTAGCGCGTTAACCGTTAAATAACGATTTGCGTTGATCGATAATTCACATCAGACGTCTTAATTTGCCATCACTCACTGCATACAATGCCACCGCTACTTGACGTCATCGACCTTCTCTCGACTCTGTCCATCCATGTTCCGCGTTGCGTAGCTCCGCCAACGTGTGCCAAGCTAACATCATCGACCTCCCCTTACCTTACCGATGCTGACCACCACATGCAAAAAGAATGCTCCATGTACCCAATGCTGCTATACACACACCACCCCCTTGCTTTAAATCTCCTTTACTATACAACGTTCTTCATGGTTTCTTGGACAAGGACCCATATTATCCGCCATTTATGTCAAAAGAACATACTGCCTCCACCTACATTACTTACTCTATCACATTCTTAATCGATGAACACTCCGGTGCTCTCCTGTTCATGAGCTCGCACCTTTACACCAGACTTGAATGCCTAAATCTTAGTTAAAAATTGCTTACTTCTGCTATTTTCTTTAAACCGAGGACCACATGTATTTTACACCATTTGAACAGTGCATAGGACTTCCGCAACTTCCACTCACGTATGCACCTTCACTTGGACAAGCACCCCTGGCCACGCAACTCCCTCCCAAGACTCACAGTGCCATGCGCTCCTTGAATTTATATATCACTTCACCCCAAGATTTCCATGCACTACAATGCACAGCCATGCAATGCTCCATTTAGCCTCACGTTCTTCTCTCTCCTTCACACAGTACAACCCAATGCCGCCACCCTTTCAATACTTCATGCTACAGCTCTTAGATACTCCGACCACATCTCCCTTCATACCTCACGGTTTCTACTGGGTTTATATTTTTTTTTAGTGTACGGTAAAAGAAGGGTAATGGCGGCTTCCAACTTATGTTTCGAAAGTAGAAGAAATAACGTGGGTATTTATATAGATAGATTCCTTGGCATGCAAGGAGTAGCAAATAGGCTAGCTGTTACTAGGCTTGAGTTTTCATTTCAAACAGCTGTTTTGCTGTTCGATTGGAACCAACGATGCAGCCTTTACGGCTTTACTGTTGGTTTGTAGTATTTGGGGACGTGAGTGATCAGGTCTATGTGTGAATGGATGTATTGAAGACACTAGTGTAGGGATGCAGATGTATACACTTAGGATAGAAGGCTTAGTAAAGGTGATAAGCTTTGCTTTCATTATATAATATAAATGCCAATGTCATTTCTACAAAACAAATATATGCGTCTAATAGAATAAATCTTAATTAGCGATTATAACTTGGTAATATAATTAATGATCAAAAGTTTAGAGTCTACTAGGTACCGTATCTTCAAGTTTAGTCACTTACAGAGGAATATGTTGTTCATGAAATTTAATTTCATTCATTGATTTTGGAAACATCACCGAAGTCCTAATTTAAGGTGGCATGTGTTAGGATTAGGCATGTGCTGAGTTAAAAGAGAATAGATTAGCCGTGCAACTTTGAAAGGAACAGGTTGGCAGCTTGGTTTTAGGTATGTTCAGACTATGAACTAGGCATGTGCGCCTTACTGAGAAACGAAACCTTTAGTGTAGCTTGGTCCTTCCTATATATGGTAGGGTGGTAGTATACGAATTCGATAGCACACAGCAGTGCTTGATTGATTTTGAACTGTGGATGATCCTAGGTGTGCATCGATTTGTCTTAGGGTAGGATTGGAACAGAGATTTAGAAATTTCATCACTGTCATGAGTTGTCTATTCCAACTTTTCTTGATGTGAGGATACGTTCACCAGCTAGGTAGGGGAGGAGAGTGGCACTAGGAGGGCAGAGATATATTTATACACAATATTTTTCTTTTTTGATATTAATAGTGGGAGTACCTAATCAAGCTGAAATCTTAGTCAACATACTAGAAAGATTTGTCCATATTTTAAACGATTTGCCCAAGATTTTACTTTTGATTTTCTTGCCAAATCTTTTGACTGAACGCAAAAGAAATCTTATACCAGATTTTGAAATGACCTTTGAGAGATTTCCAGTCGGTGTATACATTTATTTTACATTAAACTTGCACATGAAGTGGTTGAACCAAACTATCACATACGTGTTGCCACGGACAGAAATAAAAATACAGTCGTGTCCAATGAGGTGCCACGATCCCAAAAATATAATAATATCGGTAGATTGACTCCTATTTTGAAACACCAAAATATTGATATAGGGTGCAAAATATTCCAAATAAAAAGTTGCGTATTTAATTAATTAAAAATTACAGTAAAATTCTAAAAATTAAATTATCACTATGTCTCAAAAGAATCCTATCCAAATTTGAAACCGGTATCAAGTTATATCGAATAAACCATTACGGTCGATAACCGATTTTACAGCGACTATTTGAATATTTGATTTGGATATATCTTGCAATATATAAATCAGAAATTCGATTTTTCACCTCCATTAAAAAAATACAGTTCAATAGATTCCGATGTTTATTGTTTCGCAGAAATCCGATTTAAAACGAGTCCTGTACACTCAGTTGAAGTTCAGAACGTTAAATTACGAACTGCAGCGTCGTTATGAGCTCGATTATATTTAATATATATATTTTTATACGTTCAACTTCGTTTTAATCCACTTATATTACGAATTCAATATTTAACTGATTTAAATATTCAAATATAAACCGATAAAAATGCGGGACGTTACACTAATGGTAAGAAGAAATTAAATTCAGTTAACGAATTTACTGATGGAATGAAGTTGATTTAAATCAACAGTTTAATTGAAAATGATTATTAGATTAGCTGGGTCCTTGTAAAGAGGTTATAAATAGAACGGTGAAATGAAGTTAAAGCGAAGTGTTAATGTTTAAAATAAATAATAATAAACAATGAAGATTTCAGAGTATGAATATGGTGTTATAAAACCGTATTCCAAAATAAAACAAGGAAATACAATTTTATGAATATTATAAGTAATAAGGGATTAGAATACAAACCTATATCTGTTCTAAGGTAAGAACGTTGTCGACCAAGGTCTGAGAGGTAAATAGAATACCCCAACTTGAACGACTTCACTATTATCGAGGAACGATATCAGTTTGTGACGGAAAGAGATGTCAAGATTATTGTAAAGGTAATATGGCAGCATATTGCCAGTCTTAGAATTATAGCAATAAAATAACGCTGTTGACTAGGCTTAAGCATGACTGTTGTCAAGATTAGTTATAACGAAGAATATTACAGCATATGACAAGTTTGAACTATAACGATAAAATAACGCTATTGATAAGGTAAGTGTGACTGTAATGTTGAGATTAGTTATAAAGAGAATATTACAGCGTATTGCAAGTTTTCACTATAGCGATAAATTAACGCTGTTTACCAAACTTAAGCGTGATTTTTATATATAGCAGCATTTCCTAGGAAATGAAATAGTTTTGATTTGAAATCCACTTATTCTAAAAATAATAGGTAACGGTGTTTGTCCAAAGAAAATCTAAGAATAAGTTTAGAATGAGAAATTGGAGAATCGTGTTAGAAAGCGATGGCAGCATTTCGATGTTCGAAGTGTAATTAGAATTAAACCATTAGGAACTATAATTCGACGATGTCGAATGTATTAAAGTAAATAATTTTAGGAATTATAATTTGCTAGGATAATTAACATTTAGTTTTAAACAAATAAATGTTAATAGGATAGGATTCAGTATTTAGTTATAAACTTGATATTTATTTGATAAGAAATCGACTTAGAAACAGAGTTTATAAAGTGGAATAAGAATATAAAAATATGAAAAGATTTCGGTAAACAAGATAAGGGAAGTATTATGTGAATAAAGAATTATATAGTAAAGGTGTTCAGATTTCTATAATAAGGGGTGGTATTCACATTTCAAAGTGAATAATGTTTTAAAAGTGAACGTGGGGCCGATTAAAAGGTTGAAATGAAATTGGAAATATTTTCCAATGTAAATGGGGTAGATTATCCAAGTATAGAAATAAAGAATGTGAAAATAATGGATCAAACGTTGATAACATATATTTTTTGGAACATGGGAAAATAAGAATTATAATAACTGGGAATGTTTTCTAAGAATTGTGAAAAAGGTTAAAACGACGTTTTGAGAAATATCTGGTGAGATATGGGAATTCAAATAATAAAAGCAAATGTTAAATAAACAGTACCCGTGTTTATGTAATGATTAGTTGTTCATTTGAATGAATGTTTGTTTTACTTCGATAGTTAAATAACCGACTATCGAAGTAGTTTTGACCATCGTTGTCAATACAGAGAGACCGGTTGGATTTATTATCCGAAAACCACTCTGTATAGTCATAAGCGCTACAAACTAGATATGCTGAAGATAATTGAAGACAGAGTTAAATGCAAGGGTCGTCCACTTCTAGAATGGTGTTTATGTTTGTCCAGTCCCAGGACAACTTGTATGGACGAGTGTCCGACAAAGTATTTCCAACGGTGACGACGTTGATTTTTACGAATATACCAAGTTGGTGGGGAGAAGGTAACTTCTCTTTATTCTACACCCAGTGTGCATTTTTGTAATCGATAAGTGATTACGGATTTGACGATGTGGCATTCAAAGTGAATGGTGATCAGATGTTCTGAAGATAGACGTTGCCTCTAGCCTCACAACCAGGAAGTAACAAAAGTTGGGCTAGGAAGCATGGCTAGTTGGGTCATCCCCAAGCAGGATGTATTGTCACCGATCTAGAGAAAATTCGTAATTATACTTCTTTTTGATTCTGTATCTTCGGATTACGGTTGGATGGCCAACAGCTGTGGGTGGCAATATATTCGATACACTCAAGCTAAATGAGTGGTCGGTCATGTGTGGCGGGGTTGCAAGACGTTCTTGTTGAACCCAGGTGTATCTCCTCTAGAGTACACTGTTCGAAGGTGCTCCCATACCTTGTCTGTTGGAATCCAATCTCCAATAAGCGCCTGCGTTTTTTTTTATTTTATACTATATATATATGTAGAGCGTGAGATGCAAGCGTTCTACTACTTGGATATTTATGTGTTTAGACATTATCATAATATCACTGGTTTTGATATCAAAGTATTTTGGGTTATAGTAAGGTAAAAACCGTCCATGTTTATGTGTGGGCTGGTCTTACTATTATCTTCTTGTTTGAAAAGGATTTTCAAAGTTAAATAGTATGGTTGGAATTTACTCACACCAGTCCCATGACTGACCCAGAGTTTATTTGTTTGTGTTTTCCCTAAACTCTTGGGTACCCAAATTTGTACAGGCAGTCAAGTGTTTCAGGAATTTACAGATTCACTTGGAAGAGCTCAAAGAAGGAAGCTTCACCATTCGTTATTTAGAGATTTATTTCTGCTGTGATATGATGTATTGTACTCTGATAATGGTATGTATATACAATACAGTTTGTTATTTCAAAGTTATGTTATAATACGTATTACTCGTTCCGCTGTGAGATTCGCGTTTACTCTAATTCTGTTCTTCTTCTTCTTCTTCTATTCTATTGGTTCTATCTTATCTTTCTCATCCTCTAAATTCTTTCTATTAATGATCTGGACTTTCGTGCACTTTGAGTTGAATGTGTAGTATATTAGTCAGCTCAAATTGGCATGGATTTTCAGGCCATCACAGTTGGTATCAGAGCTGAAGGTTAATTGATTACCTTGGCTCTGTGGCGTAACTCAATAGAGATGGAGTTAGTAATACTCTAGATTGGGTTTGAGTGTGTATATATATATATATGAGTTCATATTTGTAAATTAATATAAAAACTGATTTACATTGTGTTGACTGGTCAGTCGAGTGGTTTATGAATTCTGGTCGAAACAGTAATGCAAACTGCGTCGATAAGTGTTTCTAAACTCTTGTACAGAGAACAGTAATGCAAACTGCGTCGATAAGTGTTTCTAAACTCTTGTACAGAGTAATTCGACATAGTATGTTTTGAAAAACTAGGTAAATAAAATACTTTTACCCAAAATATATTTTGATATAAAAGAAGTTTATATCTTGAGATTATAATAGTATATTAAAAGGTTGATCGTTATTATGATCGAGTAAGATTTATAATTGAGATGGTTATATAAATAACCACTCGAAATATTATATAAGTATAATATGCAAAAGCAGATGAACTGAATCTGAATTTAAAACCAGAAATGAAATAAAACTTTAGAAACTTGGAAAACAGTTGGAAATAATGTTTGGATTAAATATATATGGAATTTTAAAATCCTGGGGGATTTGAAATTGTTTTCCAAGTGTTGTGTAAGATATTTTGAAGTAAAATTCAAAATGGAAGTGTTTTAAAACGAATTTTGAAAGTGATATAGTATTGAACTCACATTGATCACTGGAAAATAATTCTGATGATGACGGCCGCATCATCAGTGTAATTTTCGAGTTCTAAGTGACGGATTACTACCAAAGATTTTGTTTGAATTATTTTGAGGAAATAAATTGTTCGGAAATTCAAATGCTTTGAATTGATATGTTATACATATATATATGATTTCAAATTTAATTTGAAATAGAAACCTAGAAATTTAGATTCTGACATTTAAATTTAAATATATTGAAATGGTAAAACTGAATAAATAAATTAGAACTTAACTTAACAATAAGTTAAGTAAATTTTAAATTTAATTAAAGCCAGTTAAGAGGAAATTGAATGGAAATAAAATAATGTTGAGTGAAATTAGATTTTGGAATAAAAGTAAACTTAAGTGAGTAAGTCAAATTAGTATTGAACTCACATTTCTATCCATACCAGTTCGTATGTGATAGTTTTGGTTTGATTACTTCATACCCAAGTTTAGTGAAAATATGATACAACTTATATACATATATTTCGACTTCCTTCCCAGCTAAGTCCTCTGCACACGTCCCATCTTTCCAATCCACATCCCATCTTTCCAATCCACGGACATACCTACTGCCGAAGTCTTCATGTATAAGGAAAAGCAGATGCCTAAGAAATGGTGCAGTAACCTACTTAATCAAAAAATCAACTGCAAACCATTCCCTTATACGTAACACGCCATGAACATACGAAGAAAGAAAGAGTCCTTATCCCTAGTTTTGCGCATGAATTCTAGGAAGTTGCCTTAATATCTAAGTATATTACATTTCTATATATACATACATACATACATACATACATACATACATATATATATATATATATACACGAGAAGCCATCCAAACGAAATGGTAAGAAAATGAACGAGAGCGATCACCAGTCGAGCTGTACAGTGGGGCTGAAGGTGCGAGCTCATGGAGAGGGATGGTGCAACGAAAATCCGAGAGATGGCATGCGAGTTGGATGGGAAGCATACTGTACGAGGAGGCCTATATTCCTGAGCGTGGGAGATGAGTTCGAGAATCATGAAGAGATTCTCGCGAACAGGAGCCAGCCATAAGACAGAAAAATGGAGCAGCGTTCAAAACTATAAATGGTCTCGAAGTGCGTGCGTTTTCCTTTAAGTGGGATAGCAGGAGTCTTTAAACTAATGGAGCAGTTCAAATTGCCTGTAGCCTGCGTTATTACCAAGAAAGCAAGGAGCATGAAGGGGTTTTCAACGTGCTGAGGGGTTTCTGGGTTGAGAATAGTACGGATCTTCATTTTCTGGAGTGGATGGGTTTTGAGAAATATATGTGTCGATAGAATGGATGCAAACAAGATTGTGAATGGCCATGAATAAGTGCCTTCACATAAGGAAAGCAGGAATAGGAGCTTCATTTAGGAGGTAAACAAGAGGATTGTTTGCATGATGTCGTGGAGAAATAGTGGCAGACTTGGGAGTACACTGCATGGGGGCGCAGCAGCGTTCATATGCGATGGAGCACTGAGTAGCTGCATGGAGTTTCAACGGTGTATGGTTCAAGGGGTTCCAGCATGGTGCGAGAGCTGTGAACGGAGAGGAAGCAGATGGTTTTTATGAAGTGGAGTGTGTGGCTCTCTGTTGGAAGGAGGAAGTATACTGGGGACATGGCTTTACTGAAGTAGAAGGAATACGAGTTGAAAGGAGGTGATGCAGTTCTGGAAAATGGCGTGGGATATATTTGTTCAAGGGTATTCTGGTCCCGGTTGCAAGCTGATGTGTCCGCGGCATGAATCGGAAAGGAGATGGATGCGTACAGAAATGAAGGAGTTGGGTCTTCAAGGACAGTGTGAATGACATGTACTGAAAACATGTGCTGCAGTTTGGACGTCTCCAGTGAGGATGCTTTGCTCCACCATCGATTTTGAAGATTAACTATACTCCAGCTTTTGGTTTGCACGTTGACTCGGTCCAAAGGCAAAACGTCAAAAAGATGGAAAATTGACAGTGTTATTGAGGGAACTAAAGTCACTGAATATTCTACTGTCGTTCAACAATGTGAGTAAAATCACTAACTCTGATCTATTTTAAAATATTTTAATATATTTTAATGTTGTTAGAATGTTGTGTGATGGTCGATTAGGTAGATTACAATTAATTTGGTTAAATATTATATATCGTTGCATATGTACACATCACCGGTTGGACACTGATTCCGTCGATTATAAATATCCCCTAGTATGGTATCAGTAATAATTGTTTGACTAACATCTGTGGATGCGGGAAAACGGTTGGAGGAATCCAACCGGATTCCTCAGTATTTATGTGTACTGTTTGTTTTATATGTGTGCACTGTTTGATCCCAAAATTACAGAAAAACCCCATGTGAATGTTGATGTTGAATGGGAATTCAACATTTATTTGATTTAATAAATAAACGCTATTAATTTAGAAAGTGACAATAGACGACCATAAACCCATCGTTTTGAAGTTGATTGACTGTCAGGTAAATCAACGAAGTTAATTATAAAAATTATATTTTTATAATTATAGCAAAGTTTTAAATTATAATAGAAGTTCTATTATAAACCAGTATTTTAGAGTTCGTTTTTATAAAGTAAATAAAAGCGATTGTTGAAATTTAAATAAGTTTATAAAGCAGAAATTATCCGACGATTTAATATTTGGGAATTATTTTAAGACAAACAGTTTAGAAATGTTATTAGATTAAATATATTAATCTAATGGTAAGAAGAAATTAAAATCAGTTAACGAATTTACTGATGGAATGAAGTTGATTTAAATCAACTGTTTAATTGAAAATGATTATTAGATTAACTAGGTCCTTGTAAAGAGGTTATAAATAGAACGGTGAAATGAAGTTAAAGTGAAGAGTTAATGTTTAAAATAAATAATAATAAACAACGAAGATTTCAAAGTATGAATATGGTGTTATAAAACCATATTCGAAAATAAAACAAGGAAATACGATTTTAATGAATATTATAAGTAATAAGGGATTATAATACAAACCTATATCTGTTCTATGGTAAGAACGTTGTCGATCAAGGTCTGAGAGGTAAATAGAATACCCCAACTTGAACGGGCTTCACTATTATCGAGGAACGATATCAGTTTGTGACGGAAAGAGATGTCAAGATTACTATAAAGGGAATATAGCAGCGTATTGCCAGTCTTAGAATTATAGCGATAAAATAACGTTGTTGACTAGGCTTAAGCGTGACTGTTATGTCAAGATTAGTTATAACGAAGAATATTACAGTGTATGACAAGTTTGAACTATAACGATAAAATAACGCTATTGATAAGGTAAGTGTGACTGTAATGTTGAGATTTTTTATAATGAGAATATTACAGCGTATTGCAAGTTTTTACTATAGCGATAAATTAACGCTGTTAACCAAACTTAAGCATGATTTTTATATATAACAGCATTTCCTAGGAAATGAAATAGTTTTGATTTGAAATCCACTTATTCTAAAAATAATAGGTAACGGTGTTTGTCCAAAGAAAATCTAAGAATAAGTTTAGAAAGAGAAATTAGAGAATCGTGTTAGAAAGCGATGATAGCATTTCGATGTTCGAAGTGTAATTAGAATTAAACCATTAGGAACTATAATTCGATGAAGTCGAATGTATTAAAGTAAATTATTTTAGGAATTATAATTTGATAGGATAATTAACATTTAGTTTTAAACAAATAAATATTAATAGGATAGGATTCAATATTTAGTTAGAAACTTGATATTTACTTGATAAGAAATCGACTTAGAAACAGAATTTATAAAGTGGAACAAGAATATAAAAGTATGAAAAGATTTCGGTAAACAAGATAAGGGAAGTATTACGTGAATAAAGAATTATATTGTAAAGGTGTTCAAATTTCTATAATAAGGGGTGGTATTCACATTTCAAAGTGAATAATGTTTTAAAAGTGAACATGGGGCCGATTAAAAGGTTGAAATGAAATTGGAAATATTTTCCAATGTAAATGGGGTAGATTATCCAAGTATAGAAATAAAGAATGTGAAAATAATGGATCAAACGTTGATAACATATATTTTTTGGAACATGGGAAAATCAGAATTATAATAACTGGGAATGTTTTCTAAGAATTGTGAAAATGGTTAAAACGAGGTTTTGAGAAATATCTGGTGAGATATGGGAATTCAAATAATAAAAACGAATGTTAAATAAACAGTACCCGTGTTTATGTAATGATTAGTTGTTCATTTGAATGAATGTTTTTTTTTACTTCGATAGTTAAATAACCGACTATCGAAGTAGTTTTGACCATCGTTGTCAATACGGAGAGACCGATTGGACCGAAAACCACTACATATAGGCATAAGCGTTACGAATTAGATATGCTGAAGACAATTGAAGATGGAGTTAAATGCAAGGGTCGTCCAGTTCTAGAATGGTGTTTATGTTTGTCCAGTCCCAGGACAACTTGTATGGACGAGTGTCCGACAGAGTATTTCCAACGGTCACACCATTGATTTTTACGAATATACCAAGTTGGTGGGGAGAAGGTAACTTCTCTTTATTCTACACCCAGTGTGCATTTGTTTAATCGATAAGTGATTACGGATTTGACGATGTGGCATTCAAAGTGAATGGTGATCAGATGTTCTGAAGATAGACGTTGCCTCTAGCCTCACAACCAGGAAGTAACAAAAGTTGGGCTAGGCAGCATGGCTAGTTGGGTCATCCCCAAGCAGGATGTATTGTCACCGATCTAGAGAAAAATCATAATTATACTTCTTTTCGATTCTGTATCTTCGGATTACGGTTGGATGGCCAACAACCGTGGGTGGCAATATATTCGATACACTCAAGCTAAATGAGTGGTCGGTCATGTGTGGCCAGGTTGCAAGACGTTCTTGTTGAACCCAGGTGTATCCCCTCTAGAGTACACTGTTCGGAAGGTGCTCCCATACCTTATCCGTTGGAATCCAATCTCCAATAAGCACATGCGTTTTTTTTTTTGAATTTATACTATATATATGGAGCGTGAGATGCAAGCGTTCTACTACTTGGATATTTATGTGTTTAGACATTATCATAATATCACTGGTTTTGATATCAAAGTATTTTGGGTTATAGTAAGGTAAAAACCGTCCATGTTTATGTGTGGGCTGGTCTTACTATTATCTTCTTGTTTGAAAAGGATTTTCAAAGTTAAATAGTACGGTTGTAATTTACTCACACCAGTCCCATGACTGACCCAGAGTTTATTTGTTTGTGTTTTCCCTAAACTCTTGGGTACCCAAATTTGTACAGGTAGTCAAGTGTTTCAGGATTTTACAGATTCACTTGGAGGAGCTCAAAGAAGGAAGCTTCACCATTTGTTATTTAGAGATTTATTTCTGCTATGATATGATGTATTGTACTCTGATAATGGTATGTATATACAATATAGTTTTGTATTTCAAAGTTATGTTATAATACATATTACTCGTTCCGCTGTGAGATTCGTGTTTACTCTGATTCTGTTCTTCTTCTTCTTCTTCTATTCTATTAGTTCTATCTTATCTTTCTCATCCTCTAAATTCTTTCTATTAATGATCTGGACTTTCGTGCACTTTGAGTTGAATATGTAGTATATTAGTCAGCTCAAATTGGCATGGATTTTCGGGCCATCACAGTTGGTATCACAGCTGAAGGTTAAGTGATTACCTTGGCTCTATGGCGTAACTAAATAGAGATGGAGTTAGTAATACTCTAGATTGGGTTTGAGTGTATATACATACATATATATATATATATATATATATATGTGAGTGCGTATTTGTAAATTAATATAAAAACTGATTTACATCGTGTTGACTGGTCAGTCGAGTGGTTTATGAATTCTGGTCGAAACAGTAATGCAAACTGCGTCGATAGGTGTTTCTAAACTCTTGTACAGAGTAATTCGACATAGTATGTTTTGAAAAACTAGGTAAATAAAATACTTTTACCCAAAATATATTTTGATATAAAAGAAGTTTATATCTTGAGATTATAATAGTATATTAAAAGGTTGATCGTTATTATGATCGAGTAAGATTTATAATTGAGATGGTTATATAAATAACCAATCGAAATGTTATATACGTATAATATGCAAAAGCAGATGAACTGAATCTGAATTTAAAACCAGAATTGAAATAAAACTCTAGAAACTTGGAAAACAGTTGGAAATAATGTTTGGATCAAATATATGGGAATTTTAAAATCCTGGGAGATTTGAAATTGTTTTCCAAGTGTTGTGTAAGATATTTTGAAGTAAAATTCAAAATGGAAGTGTTTTAAAACGAATTTTGAAAGTGATATAGTATTGAACTCAAATTGATCACTGGAAAATAATTCTGATGATGACGACCGCATCATCAGTGTAATTTTTGAGTTCTAAGTGACAGATTACTACCAAAGATTTTGTTTGAATTGTTTTGAGGAAATAAATTGTTCGGGAATTCAAATGCTTTGAATTGATATGTTATACATATATATATGATTTCAAATTTAATTTGAAATAGAAACCCAGAAATTTAGATTCTGACATTTAAAGTTAAATATATTGAAATGGTAAAACTGAATAAATAAATTATAACTTAACTTAACAATAAGTTAAGTAAATTTGAAATTTAATTAAAGCCAGTTAAGAGGAAATTGAATGGGAATAAAATAATGTTGAGTGAAATTAGATTTTGGAATAAAAGTAAACTCAAGTGTGTAAGTGGATTAATTGTGTGTTCTGAATTAGAGTAGAATTGAATTATTGAATGAGAATTTGGAATTGGAATCAGAACTGGAGTTTGAAATGGAGTCTGATTTGGGTAGAAACAAATGATTGGGTTGGAAAATAAATTGATTAGAGATCAAAGGGAAATGCATCTGTATACGCGGATAAGGCAACAAATGAATAGAAAAGGGTTGAATGCCCGATAAAAAGGTATAAGTTTACCTTATATTTGGGTATGAGATTTTTGAGCTACTTTGAAAAGCCGCTTGGATGTTAATTTTATTTTGAAGGCCCAGAGTGGCAAGTTGTAGTAGTACCGAATGAGCCGTGCAGAGTAGATGCTGGCAAAATTCTCCGAAAATTTGAGCTGTTAGGAAATTTTCAGAATTTTGAAAATATTCGAAATAATAAGGAATTAATATTTAATTGGAATGAACTAGTTCAGTTGAAACTGAAATTATGAAGTAAACCAAAATGATTTTTAACCTGTTTACAACAGAGATTGTAGCATTTTCCCTACCTTAGTAATTTCGAGGACGAAATTATTTTAAGGGGGAAGGAATGTAATGTCCCGCATTTTATCGATTTACATTTAAATATTTAAATCAGTTTGAATATTGAATTCATGATATAAATGTATTTATATATTAATTAAAACGAAGTTGAACTTATAAAAATATATATTAAATATAATCGAGCCCATAATATCGCAGCATTCCATAAATTAACGTTCTGAACATCAACTGAGTGTACACGATCCGTTATTAGTCGGATTTCTTCGAAACGAGAAACGTTGAAATCTATCGAACTGTATCTTTCCAACGGAAGTGGAAAATGGAGATTTTGGCGTATAGATTGCAAGATATGTCAAAATCAAATATTCAGAAAGTCGTTGTAGAATCGTTTATCGACCGTAACAGTTTATTCGAAATAACTAGATATCGGTTTCGAATTTAGACAAGGTTCTTTTGGGACGTAGTGATAATTTAATTTTTAGAATTTTACTGTAATTTTTAGTTAATTAGATAAGAAACTTTTTATTTGGAGTATTTCGCACCCTGTATCGATATTTCGGGTTTTCAAAATATGAGTTAATCTACCGGTATTATTATATTTCTGGGATCGTGGCACCTCGCTGGCCACGACTGTATTTTTATTTCTATCCATACTAGTTCGTATGTGATAGTTTTGGTTTGATTACTTCATACCCAAGTTTAGTGAAAATATGATACAACTTATATACATATATTTCGACTTCCTTCCCAGCTAAGTCCTCTACACACGTCCCATCTTTCCAATCCACATCCCATCTTTCCAATCCACGGACATACCTACTGCCTAAGTCTTCATGTATAAGGAAAAGCACATGCCTAAGAAATGGTGCAGTAACCTACTTAATCAAAAAATCAACTGCAAACCATTCCCCTATACGTAACACGCCATGAACCTAAGAAGAAAGAAAGAGTCCTTATCCCTAGTTTTGCACATGAATTCTAGGAAGTTGCCTTAATGTCTAAGTATATTACATATATATATATATATATATATATATATATATATATATATATATACGAGAAGCCATCCAAACGAAATGGTAAGAAAATGAACGAGAGCGATCACCAGGCGAGCTGTACAGTGGGGCTGAAGGTGCGAGCTCATGGAGAGGGATGGTGCAACGAAAATCTGAGAGATGGCATGCGAGTTGGACGGGAAGCATACTGGTACGAGGAGGCCTATATTCCTGAGCGTGGGAGATGAGTTCGAGAATCATGAAGAGATTCTCGCAAACAGGACCCGGCCATAAGACAGAAAAATGGAGCAGCGTTCAAAACTTTAAATGGTCTCAAAGTGCATGCGTTCTCCTTTAAGTGGGATAGCAGGAGTCTTTAAACTAATGGAGCAGTTCAAATTGCCTGTAGCCTGCGTTATTACCAAGAAAGCAAGGAGCGTGAAGGGGTTTTCAACGTGTTGAAGGGTTTCTGGGTTGAGAATAGTACAGATCTTCATTTTTTGGAGTGGATGGGTTTTGAGAAATATATGTGTCGATAGCATGGATGCAAACAAGATTGTGAATGGCTATGAATAATTGCCTTCACATAAGGAAAGCAGGAACATGAGCTTCATTTAGGAGGTAAACAAGAGGATTATTTGCATGATGTCGTGGAGAAATAGTGGCGGACTAGGGAGTACACTACATGGGGGCGCAGCAGCGTTCATATGTGATGGAGAACTGAGTAGCCTGCATGGAGTTTCAATGGTGTACGGTTCAAGGGGTTCCAGCGTGGTGCGAGAGCTGTGAACGGAGAGGAAGCAGATGGTTTTGATGAAGTGGAGTGTGAGGCTTTCTTTTGGAAGGAGGAAGTATACTGGGGACATGGCTTTACTGAAGTAGAAGGAAGACGAGTTGAAAGGAGGTAATGCAGTTCTGGAAAATGGCGTGGGATATATTTGTTCAAGGGTATTCTGGTCACGGTTGCAAGCTGATGTGTCCGCGGCATAAATCAGAAAGGAGATGGACGCGTACAGGGATGAAGGAGTTGGGTCTTCAAGGACAATGTGAATGACATGTACTGAAAACATGTGCTGCAGTTTGGACGTCTCCAGTGAGGATGCTTCGCTCCACCATCGATTTTGAAGATTAACTATACTCCAGCTTTTGGTTTGCACGTTGACTCGGTCCAAAGGCAAACGGTCAAAAAGATGGAAAATTGACAGTGCTATTGAGGGAACTAAAGTCACTGAATATTCTACTATCGTTCAGTAATGTGAGTAAAATCACTAACTCTGATCTATTTTAAAATATTTTAATATATTTTAATGTTGTTTGAATGTTGTGTGATGGTCGATTAGGTAGATTACAATTAATTTGGTTGAATATTATATATCATTGCATATGTACACATCACCGGTTAGACACTGATTCCGTCGATTATAAATATCCCCTAGTATGGAATCAGTGATAATTGTTTGACTAACATCTGTGGATGCGGGAAACCGGTTGGAGGAATCCAACCGGATTCCTCAGTATTTATGTGTACTGTTTGTTTTATATGTGTGCACTGTTTGATCCCAAAATTACAGTAAAACCCCATGTGAATGTTGATGTTGAATGGGAATTCAACATTTGTTTGATTTAATAAATAAACGCTATTAATTTAGAAAGTGACAATAGACGACCATAAACCCATCGTTTTGAAGTTGATTGACCGTCAGGTAAATCAACGAAGTTAATTATAAAAATTATATTTTTATAATTATAGCAAAGTTTTAAATTATAATAGAAGTTCTATTATAAACCAGTATTTTAGAGTTCGTTTTTATAAAGTAAATAAAAACGATTATTGACATTTAAATAAGTTTATAAAGTTGAAATTATCTGACGATTTAATATTTGGGAATTATTTTAAGACAAACAGTTTAGAAATGTTATTAGATTAAATATATTAATCTAATGGTAAGAAGAAATTAAAATCAGTTAACGAATTTACTGATGGAACGAAGTTGATTTAAATCAACTGTTTAATTGAAAATGATTATTAGATTGACTGGGTCCTTGTAAAGAGGTTATAAATAGAACGATGAAATGAAGTTAAAGCGAAGAGTTAATGTTTAAAATAAATAATAATAAACAACGAAGATTTCAAAGTATGAATATGGTGTTATAAAACCGTATTCCAAAATAAAACAAGGAAATACGATTTATGAAGTTTATTAAGTAATAAGGGATTAAAATACAAACTTATATCTGTTCTAAGGTAAGAACGTTGTCGATCAAGGTTTGAGAGGTAAATAGAATACCCCAACTTGAACGGCTTCACTATTATCGAGGAACGATACCAGTTTGTGACGGAAAGAGATGTCAAGATTAGTATAAAGGGAATATGGCAGCGTATTGCCAGTCTTAGAATTATAACGATAAAATAACGCTGTTGACTAGGCTTAAGCATGACTGTTATGTCAAGATTAGTTATAACGAAGAATATTAAAGCGTATAACAAGTTTGAACTATAACGATAAAATAACGCTGTTGATAAGGTAAGTGTGACTGTAATGTTGAGATTAGTTATAAAGAGAATATTACAGCGTATTGCAAGTTTTTAATATAGCGATAAATTAACGCTGTTAACCAAACTTAAGCGTGATTTTTATATATAGCAGCATTTCCTAGGAAATGAAATAGTTTTGATTTGAAATCCACTTATTCTAAAAATAATGGGTAACGGTGTCTGTCCAAAGAAAATCTAAGAATAAGTTTAGAAAGAGAAATTGGAGAATCGTGTTAGAAAGCGATGGCAGCATTTCGATGTTCGAAGTGTAATTAGAATTAAACCATTAGGAACTATAATTCGACGAAGTCGAATGTATTAAAGTAAATTATTTTAGGAATTATAATTTGCTAGGATAATTAACATTTAGTTTTAAACAAATAAATAGTTAATAGGATAGGATTCAGTATTTAGTTATAAACTTGATATTTATTTGATAAGAAATCAACTTAGAAACAGAGTTTATAAAGTGGAATAAGAATATAAAAGTATGAAAAGATTTCGGTAAACAAGATAAGGGAAGTATTACGTGAATAAAGAATTATATTGTAAAGGTGTTCAGATTTCTATAATAAGGGGTGGTATTCACATTTCAAAGTGAATAATGTTTTAAAAGTGAACGTGGAGCCGATTAAAAGGTTGAAATGAAATTGGAAATATTTTCCAACGTAAATGGGGTAGATTATCCAAGTATAGAAATAAAGAATACGAAAATAATGGATCAAACGTTGATAACATATATTTTTTGGAACATGGGAAAATAAGAATTATAATAACTGGGAATGTTTTCTAAGAATTGTGAAAAAGGTTAAAACGAGGTTTTGAGAAATATCTGGTGAGATATGGGAATTCAAATAATAAAAACGAATGTTAAATAAACAGTACCCGTGTTTATGTAATGATTAGTTGTTCATTTGAATGAATGTTTGTTTTACTTCGATAGTTAATTAACCGACTATCGAAGTAGTTTTGACCATCGTCGTCAATACGGAGAGACCGGTTGGATTTATTATCCGAAAACCACTCCGTATAGGCATAAGCACTACGAATTAGATATGCTGAAGATAATTGAAGACGGAGTTAAATTCATGGGTCGTCCAGTTCTAGAATGGTGTTTATGTTTGTCCAGTCCCAGGACAACTTGTATGGACGAGTGTCCAACAGAGTATTTCCAACGGTCACACTGAAACACCCCACCTCCGTTAGGGTCACTCACAGAGGGAATGCCCTAATTTTGGTGGAGGTTTATAAGTATAAGTCACAGATACACAAGACAGATATAAATACACATATTTTTAAACAGTGGAAATAACAGCAACTTTTATTTCATCAAAATACGTGTTACACAAACCATACCATAATTGTCTTACAATACTTCCAAAAACATTACATTTCCATAACTGTCTTGATTTTTATAACTTAAAGAAGCATAAAAACATAAGTAAACTGCATAAGTCCCCATAATTGCTATCCAAAGCCATAGTCCAAAATGAAAGAGATCCAAGCAATACATTCTCTCTTTTCAAGCTGGATGTGAAACTGGTCAAGTTGCGGTATTCCCTCCCTATGGACCTGGGGGAGGGGGGGGACGAAAGAAAAGAAGACGAAAGAAAAGTAGAGTCAGCCATAAAGCCTTAGTAAGTCTAGGACTATTCAGTCTATGAATAAGAAAAAGAGCATGATAAGTATAAACTGGAAATGGGAAAGCACCATAAACTAGGTTAAGTTGTCTAGAGTCGAATACACTATCGTACCGCATATTAATCTCTGCACCCCCTATAAACTAGTTCCCAACTGGCAGCCCACAACCAGGGTGAAGTGATCCTTTTTAATGATCGGCTCCTACTCGCATAGTTACATGTGTCTTATGGCCCCCGATGTTGTAGCTACCTATGCTGGTCCCACCATGGGGTGTATCAAGTCCCATGGTGGTGGCTCGACACAGTTCTAGAATGCACAGGTATACTACTGGTGCCCAGTGCCTAATTTTTCTGCGCCGGAGTGTGTGCACGCCCGCACCCTGTTAGAACCTACACTGCTGCACCACCGCCGTCGATTTGACCTCTTACAGTCAGCCCAGTAATCGTGCCCCACCCTGCCTAGTTCAGGGTATCCTGATACACCTTGTAGGGTTACTGGTGAAAAGGGTCCCCCGCTACTAGGTTTTCTATTTTCTAGCCAACATGCTAAGTTGGTTAAGTGTTCTGTATAAACCTAACCCCCAATCAGTCTGTATAGTTTAGCATGTTATATATGATTAAGTATTAATTCAATTTACTTAATCCTATAAATCCTGACTTAGCCTTAATTGTCTTATTAAAGCAACAACCACTCACATTAGACAGGTATTGTTGTGACTGCCTGTTGCCGGTTGGGTCCGGGCAGTCTTACGTCACAACTCAGTCTAACCTCGGGTCTTTATTTGGCTCAATGCTTAACCACCCACATTGGATAGGTATTGTTGTGACTACTGGACAGCCGGGCGGGTCCGGGCAGGTTTATGTCACAACACAATCCAACCTCGGGTTAAGCATGTCGTATTTTCTAAGTTTACATATTTTGTCTCTTTTTCTTTTATATGTAAATATTTGCGGCCCATTATTCAAATTCATTATTCTTGGGTATAGTAATTTATACCATTTTAAATGTCATGAATCGTTGGCATGTGCCAAACATGCCAACACATATATTTTAATTAACCCCAACGTATTCCCCCGTTTGTACGTAATAATATAACATATGTTGGGCTTCAACATTTTAGCCCAACTTAGCCACATAAAAAGTGGAGGCTTAGAACATGATGTATATATATTCTAAGTAACATCAAAAAGGGGTGTGTAAACGCATGAACTTGCAACATAGCGGTCTAATTAACATAATTTAGGCATTTGTGAACTTGCATTGTAATAGCATAAAATCTTGACATAAAACATACCTAAACATGAATCATGGTTTTAATCTAATCCTGTCAACTTTTATTTAAAATATGAATCTAACTTAATTATGTGCCACATATATTATCATATGTTTTCTAACAACAACCTAAGCCTAAAACATATTTTGTTTGGGCATAAAGTTAAACATAAACTAATCATGTTCATAAAGTCGAAACAAGTTCACAAAGATGCTTATTTTTGTTACTAATACACAAGTATGGTTTTCACTTGAATCAATGATGCCTATTCCAACATAAATTCATATGAATCATAATACCCAATTGGATCCAACTACACTAAAAATGATCATAAAAATATACATAGAAGGATCATTAATCTTGTTGGCAAAATAGTGAATCATATAATTGCATGATTCTTAACTTGGTTGCAATGAAATATGTATAACTTCTCATTAACCACAACGTATCAAATTTCCAACATGAGATATATACTTGTATTGCAACTATTCCATAGGTCCAATATCATGTCAATTACACTACCACATCCTAAAATCCATTCATAGCAAATCATAGCGACATACAATTATGAATTAACATCATTATAATTAAAGTACAATCCCATTTCTTATTCTACACAATCAAATCTCAATTATTCATTCACATCAGAATAGCACTCTACTTACAACGTATGACGAGTCTTGTATTCAGGACTCTGAATTCTGAATTTGGTGATGCTATCCTTTGTTGTAGGTGTTGTTTTGATTTAATTATCGTGGCTTTAAGCTTTTGAATCAACTCCTTATCATCTCTCGATTTGACGGCTATTCCTAGTCTTTCTTCAGCAGCATGATGGCTCTATACTCATTTTTATTTGTGTGAATTAGGTGGAGTCTTAGGTCCTTTTTATAGAGTTTGTGAATTGATTAGAGCCGTCGATGGAGCCAAGATTAATGTAAGCCGTTCGTTTCAAAGAGAAACCAATCAAGAGTTGCCACATAAGCCCTAGTGACAAGACAAAGCCCAGAAATTCGGCCAAGCACAGACCAGGCCAGCCAGGAGGGGCTGGGTTCGACCTGGCTCAGGGGCCAGATCGACTACCCAGTCGACACCCAGGTCGACTGCCCAGTCGACCTGGGTCTTGGGCGGGAAAATTCCCGCCTAGCCCAATCTGGGTCCGATTTTGAATTTGAATTTGTTTTTCTGAACTGTTTCTGCCTGTTTGAATTTTAAACTGAATTCTGAAACTTCCGGAGGTCATATCTCCCTCATACGGAGTCCGTTTTACGCAAACTCGGACTCTATCTCAAGCAGAATTCCGAGACGAACGAAATGGCGTATTCCGTTTCCCTTAATTCTTTGATTTGAAATTAATTATACTTTAATTTATGAATTTCACTGTTATAGAATATACGGGGTGTTACATTCTCCCCCACTTAAAAGGATTTCGTCCCCGAAATCTTCAAGTTTTGGAAGAATGTGTATCCTACCATCCAAACGTCCATCTACTCATCCATCAAACATGAGCATCCATTGTCCTTAAAAGACTTCTAATGCTTCATGATCATATGCGAAGTGTGTGTATATGTACTTATCTAATGCAAAATCATTCGGTCTACTGATTCAGTTGACCTCCTTAATGCAAATTATGTAAGTGCCATGAATCCATTATGTATGCAAACCTTCCTATTTATGATTCTACATGAGTGCACAATCATTCATATAAATGCAATATCCATATGACAACACCTTAAACTTCAACCACATAAGAATGTAAATACATATATGCATATGCAATATGAAGTGACTGAGCCGATCTAAAACCTAGATTGTGTGTGTATATGCAACCATGAGCAACCACTAGCAACCACTAGCAACCACTTGCAACCACTTGCAGCCATCATCCATAACATGTTTCAATTACATATTTTCATCCAAAGGGTTTCTACCTAAAAGATAAGGTCGAGGAGATATACCCTAAAAGATAGATAAAAACACAACTTAAGGAAAAATAAATATAAAAGATGTACCCTCAAAAAGAAAAGGGTAGGCTGCGCGTATTCTAGCCTCAGTTTCCCAAGTCGCGTCTTCCTCGGCGTCGCTCCACTGAACTTTGACGAGCTTGACCTCGCGGTTGCGTAGCTTTTTCACTTCAGTTCCTAAGATGTGTGTTGGAACTCTTCTCACAGTTGCTTCACGTTCTACTTCGGCTTCTTCTAGAATGCTAGGCTCTACTACTTCAGCAGACTCATGTAAACACTTCCGGAGGTGAGAAACATGAAAGACGTTGTGAACTCCGGCCAGTTTTTCGGGTAGCTCTAATCTATAGGCCATCTTCCCAACCTTCTCGATGATAGGAAATGGTACTGCAAATCTCGGTGCTAGCTTTCCAGTGGATCCAAAACGAACAACGTTCCTTAGAGGAGATACCTTAAGAAAAACTCTGTCCCCAACCTCAAACTCAAGGTCGGTCCTTCTCTTGTCGGCGTAGGATTTCTGTCTATCTTGGGCCGTCATCATCCTTCTTCGAATCAAGTCCACTTTTTCTGAGGTTTCTCCGATCATGTCTGGACCAAGAATAACCTTATCTGTAGATTCCCACCAACAAGTTGGTGACTTGCACGGTCTTCCATATAATGCTTCGAAGGGTGCCATGCCTATGGTAGCTTGGAAGCTATTGTTATAAGCAAACTCTACTAAGGGAAGGTGATCCTCCCATGTCCCTCCAAAGTCTAGAACGCAAATTCTCAAAAGATCCTCTAAAACTCTATTCACCCTTTCCGTCGGTCCATCGGTCTGGGGGTGATAGGCCGTGCTCAAACATAATTGTGTGCCTACAGCTTCTTACAAACTACGCCAAAACTCGCTTGTGAAGATAGGGTCTCGGTCACTAACAATGCTGGATGGTATTCCATGAAGTCGAACAATTTCCTTGAGGTAAAGAGATTCTAGAGATGAGGCGGTCCTTCTACTCTTGACAGGTAAAAAGTGGGCGCTTTTAGTAAGCCTATCCACTATTACCCAAATGCTAGTGTTGCCTCTTCTAGACCTAGGCAGCCCATCAATGAAGTCCATTGAAATGCTATCCCACTTCCACTGTGGAACCTCTAGAGGATGGAGCAGACCGCTAGGTTTCTTCTATTCCGCCTTAACCTGTTGGCAAATCATACACTTAGAAACGAAATCTGCCACGTCCTTCTTCATGCCGCTCCAAAAGAAAGTTCTCTTTACGTCTTTGTACATTTTACCTCCACCTGGATGTATCGTCATTTTGGAGTGATGTGCTTCCTCGAGAACTGTAACACCCCACGCCCGCTATGGTCACTCTCAATGGGAATGCCATGGCATCGGTGGAGTATTTTAGTGAATATAGAACAGAAAAATTACAACAAGACAGATATAAATGGTACTTGAAATTTTAAAACATCATCTCATAACAGCGGAAGTTAAAACATGTCTGGTTACATCACAAAACCATACAAGAGTCAAGTACAAAATATCCATCTTGATAAAAATAAGTACATAATCCCACTAAGTAAACAATAGCCATAAAAGGATAGATGAACTGAGCTTTACTTCAACGGTCCAAACTCTAAAGGATAGATACAGCAATCTGATCAAAGCCCACTAGCACTAGGCCCACTCTGATAACCTGGGGTTTGGGGAAAAAGATAAACAACAACGGGGTCAGACATAAGTCTGAGTGAGTCCTATAACTTTAACTATACAATCATTAAAGTAACCAGAGAAGACATAAGTTGATATACGGTAATGCCTGGGGATGAATGGCTACACTAAGCAGCTTGGCAAACTTAGGATAAACTAAGATAACCGTAAAGACGCATTTATCCACCCAAGGATAATTACTAGATTACACCGCCCCAGACCTATCCACCCAAGGATAATTTCTACACTGCACCACACCAGTTCTACCTACCAAGAGTAATTCCTACTTAAAGGTTGATCCCACTAAATGTACTTAGTAATTTTTTTACCCAGTAGTTTCGTGTACCCCTAGCTAACTACCTAGGTGTACCCACTACTCCCAAGCGATCGGCTCCCTAACGTAGATATCCGTGCTGGTCCCACAATGGGGTGTATCATTTCCTCAAAGTGGCAACCTGATAATATCAACGGTGCACGGCTTTATACCTACACGATGCAACAACGACTTACTAACCAGCCCGGGTCCACACACGCATATGAAACCCGTTGGTCCTACGTTGCCACCGCTAACCCGTTTTGGCCTCTTATAGTCAAGCCCAATATGCGTGTCCCGTCACTCGACTTGAGTCGAGCCCACTAAGATACGTTTGGGATATTGGTTGAGATGGGCCCCCACAAGCTACCACCTAAGCTTGTTATTCTATCTAGTGTATCCCACTTAACCCTTTTTAATAATCATGTCTACCCTCATGTTATAAATCCTGGTTAAGTCATTTAATCACATTTTAATTACCACTCAAGGCACCCACTAGATTTCCACATGCCACCTAAGGCACTTACTTAACCCTTTAATCATGTTTACTTACATGTTCCACTTTGGTTCTAATCGTATTTTCACATGCCACCCATGGCACTTACTTAACCCTTTAATCATGTTTACTTACATGTTCCACTTTGGTTAAGTATTCTAATCGTATTTTTCTATTGCCACCCAAGGCAACCCACTAGATTCCACATGCCACCCAAGGCACCCACTTAACCCTCATGTCCCACTACATGCTAATTTGGTTAAGTGTTTCTTAGTTAATTAAGACCGTGATCCTCATAAAGACCTCTCACATTAGACTATCTTTTATGACTGCTGGTTAAGCCGGTTGGGTCCGGGCAGCCTTATGTCATAACCGAGTCTAACCTCGTGTCTTTACATTAATCACGTATTTAGTTTGTGCCTAAGACCTCTCACATTGGGCTAACATTTGTAGTAACTGGTTAAGCCGGTTGGGTCCGGGCAGTTTTACACTACAAATGAGTCCAACCTCGTGTCTTAGTCGATTAATTTCATCTAATTAATCACCCCCATATTAATTGTCCCTTATTAATATCAAGTTTCTCATAACATGGGTAGACCTAACTCAATAGGTAAATTCCCATGGGGTAGACCTAACTCAATAGGTAAATTCCCACTTATGTTAATTTATTTTTATGGTATGCTTAATCATACCCAATCATACTTTTATTAACATATTTATTAACCCCATCGTTCCCCACGCAAATCGTTCTCATTTCACGACATAATAAAAGGGAAGATCAATCTCAAACATCATGGGTTAAACCAAATATTAGCATAAACTTTGTCATGGGTTAAGAGGATGTCAACTTGCATATATGAGCATATATTAACCCAACTACATTTAACCCCAAACTTGCATATTATCATACACATGACTTGCATAACATGTTGCATATGAACTTGCATATTATCATACACATATCTTGCATAACATGTTGAACTTGCATATAAGCATTCACACAACTTGCATAACATGTTGAACTTGCATATAAGCATTCACACAACTTGCATAACATGTTGAACTTGCATATAAGCATTCACACAACTTGCATAACATGTTAATCATGCATTTAAGCATACACATAACTTGCATAAGCATTCACATTCTTGCATAAGCATTCACATACTTGCATATTAACTCACAAACTTGCATAATGTGTCATCATGAACTTGCATATTAACAAACATGTAACTTGCATAGCATATCTTGCATATTAACATACATGTAACTTGCATAGCATATCTTGCATATTAACATACATGTAACTTGCATAGCATATCTTCATGAACTTGCATAACATATCTTCATGAACTTGCATAACATGCATATGATCACATAGCCCACAACTTGCATATTTAGCATCATGTAAACATAACATATATCATACTAAACTTGCATAAACTTACATACTCAACATGCATAAACCCACTTGTTAAACATGCATAAACCAACTTATTAATCATGCATAAATCCACTTATCAAATATGCATAAACCAACTTATTAATCATGCATAAATCCACTTATCAAATATGCATAAACCAACTTATTAATCATGCATAAATCCACTTATCAAGTATGCATAAACCAACTTATTAAATATGCATAAACCAACTTATTCAATATGCATAAACATAGGAAAACATAGAGTAACATATCATTACAAATGATTCAAACTCACTAATCCGCATTCAAGACCATAAGTCTCATTACACCTAATCTACTTGCTTTAACAATTGATGTTAAAGTGATAGAAACTCACAACTAGCAATTTGCACTCCAAATGAAGAAGATTAAGATGCTTAGAATGGATTAGAGGTTGATTAGAGAGGTTGATTAGCTTGCTTTCCTCTTCATTGATTTGTGGTGGCCATGATCAAGTTCCATTTTGCCATAGCTTAGTTACAAGATCTAATTATGAATGATTTAGGATAGGGTTAGGGTCTTATTTATAGGATTAGGTTGCATTTTAGACCCTTAGATTAACCCTAGATTGGTTTAGACCCGTCAGATCCAAGAAGCTTCCAGAACCAGCCCTCCAAGCCAGCCCAAGAACCTAAACTGGTGCACCCAGTTTTACTGGGCGTCGCCCCCCTGTCGACAGGCAAGTCGACAGGCAAGTCGACACCCCTGTCGACAGCCCTGTCGACAGCCCTGTCGACATGGGTAGGGCGGGAATCTTCCCGCCTGGCCCCGCTTGCTCTATTTTAAAATCTGGTTTTAAATTATTAAATCTGTTTTTAGTTTTGAATTTTCTGCAAACTTCATCGGGCCATAACTGGGCCATACGTACTCCGATTTTCGAAAACTCGGACTCTATTTTGCGTATTTTTCCGAGACGAACGCAATGACGCAGCCCGTTTCCCCCAATTCTCACATCTGAGATTATTTATTCTGTAATTAGTGAATTTTAGCATTACCCGAAATTCGGGGTGTTACATTCTCCCCTCCTTAAAGGATTTCGTCCCCGAAATCTCTAAGCTAAGGAGAATGCATATCCTACCATCCAAACAACCATCTACTCAATCCATCAAACACGGGCATCCATTGTCCTTAAAACAATTTCTAATGATGTATGAGCATATGCGAAAAGTGCGTGTATATGTTCCCTATCTAATGTACGAACATATGCAAACCATGATAGTGCCATGCATCCAATATGTATGCGAGATAACCCTATCGACACATACAGTATCTATATGAGTGCACAATCATTCACCAAAATGCATCATCCATATGATAACACAATCATTATACATCCATAAATATAGCTACCTACACACAATTATATGCAATATGCAATATGAAGTGACTGAGCCGATCTAGTGCCTAGAGTGTGTATATATGCATCCACGAGCAACCACTAGCAAACACTTGCATCCACTTGCATCCATCAACCATAACATGTCTCAAACACATGTTTCAACTATAGGTTTACCCTATCTAAAGGTCAAACAGCACTAACGAGAGGACATACTAAAGATAAGATAAGTACTAGTCAAACGATAGAGGAGAAATTATACTCTCAAAAAGAAATGGATACAAAGAACGCATCTTCGCTTCCGTCTCCCAAGTAGCATTGCTTCCGTCATCTCCCCATTGCACCTTAACTAGCTGAACTTCTCTGATCCTCAACTTCCTAGTTTCTGACCCAAGGATGCGAATAGGAGCTCGTCGAATCGTCGCATCACGCTCTACTTCCAATTCTCTAAGTAAGCTCGGCTCTACTACCTATGCGGTCTCGTGTAGGCACTTCCTCAAATGTGACACTTGGAATACACCATGTACACTACTAAGTCTCTCAGGCAACTCCACCCTATATGCTATCCGTCCAATCCTTTCCTTAACAGGAAACGGTCCAACAAACCTTGGTGCTCACTTCCCAACAGATCCAAAGTGAACCACATTCCGCAACGGAGATACCTTGATAAAAAGCATGTCCTAATATCAAACTCAAGCTCTGTTCTCCTCTTATCCGCATAAGATTCCGCCGCTTTCATCCTTCTTCGAATCAAGTCAATCTTCTCTGAAGTCTCTCTAATCATATCAGGCCCAAGCAAGATCTTATCCGTAGATTCCCACCAACATGTAGGTGATCGACAAGGCCTTCCATAAAGAGCTTCAAAAGGTGTCATACCAATACTGGACTGAAAGCTGCTATTATATGCGAACTCTACCAACGGAAGATGCTCTTCCCATGTACCTCTAAAATCCAAGATACAAAGCCTCAAAAGATCTTCTAAGATACGGTTCACCCTCTCGGTCTGACCGTCCGTCTGAGGATGATATGCGGTGCTCAAACACAACTGAGTCCCTACCGCCTCTTGCAAACTTCTCCAAAACTCACTAGTGAAGATAGGATCTCGATCGCACACCATACTGGAAGGTATACCATGTAATCTAATAATCTCTCGAAGGTAAACTGAAGCTAGACATGGAATAGTCCTCTTGCTCTTCACGGGTATGAAATGGGCACACTTAGTAAGTCTATCTACCATAAGCCCGATCCCCGTATTACCCTTCCTTGATTTCGGTAATCCAACGAGACACTATCCCACTTCCCATTACGGAACTTCCAACGGGTGAAGCAACCCTCCGGGCTTCTTCTGTTCCGCTTTCACTTGTTAGCACACCAAGCATCTAGCGACATACTTGGCCGCGTCTTTCTCCATATTGGCCCAAAAGAAAACTCGCTTCATGTCTTGGTACATCTTGCCCCTACCGGGATGAATGGTCATCTTCGACCGATGTGTATCATCAAGTATAGCCTTCCTCAAACCCCTGTCTTGCGGTACACAAAGTCTACCGTCTCTACGCAACCACCCCTTACCATCTAGGGTGTACCTACTCAAATGGCTGGACAACCCCCTCCTCGTGAGCTTCTCTACTAACTCATCCAACTGTGGGTCGTCTCGCTGTGCTCCGCCAATACGCCCCAAAAGAGTAGGCCTAACCTCCAAGGAGGCTAGCAAACCGGGTACAAAGTTAACGGAAGGTCTAAAGTCAAACATAGAAATAAACCCTAAGCTCCGTCGTACAACGAACCATGAACTCAAGGACGACCTTTTTCTACTTAAGGCGTCCGCTACCATGTTTCCCTTGCCATGGGTATACGCTATTTCAAACTCATAGGATGCTAAGAATCCCATCCAAAATCATCACAACTGTCCATCTCTCACGCAGACCACCCTAGTCGAGCTCGACATCCCCCAAATGCAAGCCCCAAAGGCCTAAACCAATATCAGACAAACACCCAAGGGATATCTCCTTCGAGTTCAGGCGACCTACGTGAGATAATACTAGTAAAAATGGCTAAACAACTAAGCCTTTGACCAATCTTTGGATGTCCTTGCCAGTCTCGCTCCAAAACCACCGTTTGTCCCATAACTAGCTTTGCTCACCCTATTGAGCACATACAAAAACTTATTTTGTTCCCAGAAAAGACCAAAGTGTCATCTACAAAGACCATCACAAACTTATTTAGGTACTCCCTGAACACCCTCCTCATCAAACCAATATGCGGGGGCGTTCGTCAAACCAAATGGCATCACTAGCCACTCATAAAAACCATCCGGAGTCCTAACGGCAGCCTTCTCTATACTGTCCTCAGCCACTTTCAACTGACGAAACCCCGTGGCTAAGTCCAACTGCGCAAATACTGAGGTGCCAACTAACTGACCAAAGAGATCATCAATCCTCGGCAATGGGTGTCGATTCTTCTTTGTGAGTCTATCCAGTTCTCTTTAGCCTACACAAAGTCTGAGGGACCCATCCGCCTTCGCAGCAAAAACTACTGGAGCACCCCACTCCGATATACTTCGTCTTATGAACCCCTTCTTAAGCAAACCACCTACTTGCTTATCGAGTTCCCTCCTCTCACGAGGAGCCGTGTGGCACACTGGCCAAGATACTGGTTTGGCCTTATCTACCAGATATTTTCGGAAGTCAATCTCCCGCTCCGGAGGTAAGCCCTTTCCCTCCTCTCACACATCCGAGTATTCCTGGACTGCTCTAACAGATCGCAAACTCTAGACCATCGTGTCAAGTGATTCTAAATACTTAGCATAACAGATTCCACGGGATTACTAGAGATCTCGAGAGTGTTACCCAAGCGGGTCATAAGCCTAACAACTCTCCCTTCAAAATCAAGAACGGCACCCTTACTTGATAACCAGTCAATGCCCAAAACTAACCCATAGCCCGTGAAGCCCAACAAGCATCACATCTAAACTCAACGCTAAGTATAGAAACTTTCAAACCCAAACACATCATGGAGCCCCAATTGGGTTTGAAACAACTAAGGGATCATCTACTAACTGGTGTCTAAGTGCAGTGACTTAACTAACAATGATGAGATAAACGAACTCGATGCGTCAGAATCAAATAAAGTTCGAATCGGATAATATAGAAATCCAAATTCCAACCTAGACGGTCCTATCCCCATCTGGTACACTAGCTGTGAGGGAATACAACTACCCTCCAGGAGATTCCATACCTTGCCCTTGCCTCTTTGGACAATCCTAATAAGGTGTCTTATTCCTCCCCAAAGAATAACTACTAACCTTCTTCTTCTTCCTATTCTCCACTCGTAACCTCCCACCAATGAGGTTTCATCTTTTATTAACCAAACAACTATTTGAGCCTTCCTCACATCGTCTATCCTATAGGTACCTACCAGTCCTCCTCCTTCTTGAACCAACTTCTAATCTGATTAACGTCTAAGTCCCTTGAAGCGGTTTTCCATCCTTATCTATCTTAGAAAGATCGTCTATACGCGGAGGGGAAACTCAAAATGAGAGAGAGGAAGAGATTCAAAACGGAGAATTCGAAAGATATAGATATGGCTATTGGGGATTATGCTTTTCTTTCAAAAACTTTTCTCTTAAAAGACATGTTTTTGAAAATACTCCTTTCAAAAATATTCTTAGAAAATAGTTTTTCTAAAAATTTTATCTGTTCTGGTAACCTGGCTCTGATACCACGTGTAACACCCCACGCCCGCTATGGTCACTCTCAATGGGAATGCCATGGCATCGGTGGAGTATTTTAGTGAATATAGAACAGAAAAATTACAACAAGACAGATATAAATGGTACTTGAAATTTTAAAACATCATCTCATAACAGCGGAAGTTAAAACATGTCTGGTTACATCACAAAACCATACAAGAGTCAAGTACAAAATATCCATCTTGATAAAAATAAGTACATAATCCCACTAAGTAAACAATAGCCATAAAAGGATAGATGAACTGAGCTTTACTTCAACGGTCCAAACTCCAAAGGATAGATACAGCAATCTGATCAAAGCCCACTAGCACTAGGCCCACTCTGATAACCTGGGGTTTGGGGAAAAAGATAAACAACAACGGGGTCAGACATAAGTCTGAGTGAGTCCTATAACTTTAACTATACAATCATTAAAGTAACCAGAGAAGACATAAGTTGATATACGGTAATGCCTGGGGATGAATGGCTACACTAAGCAGCTTGGCAAACTTAGGATAAACTAAGATAACCGTAAAGACGCATTTATCCACCCAAGGATAATTACTAGATTACACCGCCCCAGACCTATCCACCCAAGGATAATTTCTACACTGCACCACACCAGTTCTACCTACCAAGAGTAATTCCTACTTAAAGGTTGATCCCACTAAATGTACTTAGTAATTTTTTTACCCAGTAGTTTCGTGTACCCCTAGCTAACTACCTAGGTGTACCCACTACTCCCAAGCGATCGGCTCCCTAACGTAGATATCCGTGCTGGTCCCACAATGGGGTGTATCATTTCCTCAAAGTGGCAACCTGATAATATCAACGGTGCACGGCTTTATACCTACACGATGCAACAACGACTTACTAACCAGCCCGGGTCCACACACGCATATGAAACCCGTTGGTCCTACGTTGCCACCGCTAACCCGTTTTGGCCTCTTATAGTCAAGCCCAATATGCGTGTCCCGTCACTCGACTTGAGTCGAGCCCACTAAGATACGTTTGGGATATTGGTTGAGATGGGCCCCCACAAGCTACCACCTAAGCTTGTTATTCTATCTAGTGTATCCCACTTAACCCTTTTTAATAATCATGTCTACCCTCATGTTATAAATCCTGGTTAAGTCATTTAATCACATTTTAATTACCACTCAAGGCACCCACTAGATTTCCACATGCCACCTAAGGCACTTACTTAACCCTTTAATCATGTTTACTTACATGTTCCACTTTGGTTCTAATCGTATTTTCACATGCCACCCATGGCACTTACTTAACCCTTTAATCATGTTTACTTACATGTTCCACTTTGGTTAAGTATTCTAATCGTATTTTTCTATTTCCACCCAAGGCAACCCACTAGATTCCACATGCCACCCAAGGCACCCACTTAACCCTCATGTCCCACTACATGCTAATTTGGTTAAGTGTTTCTTAGTTAATTAAGACCGTGATCCTCATAAAGACCTCTCACATTAGACTATCTTTTATGACTGCTGGTTAAGCCGGTTGGGTCCGGGCAGCCTTATGTCATAACCGAGTCTAACCTCGTGTCTTTACATTAATCACGTATTTAGTTTGTGCCTAAGACCTCTCACATTAGGCTAACATTTGTAGTAACTGGTTAAGCCGGTTGGGTCCGGGCAGTTTTACACTACAAATGAGTCCAACCTCGTGTCTTAGTCGATTAATTTCATCTAATTAATCACCCCCATATTAATTGTCCCTTATTAATATCAAGTTTCTCATAACATGGGTAGACCTAACTCAATAGGTAAATTCCCATGGGGTAGACCTAACTCAATAGGTAAATTCCCACTTATGTTAATTTATTTTTATGGTATGCTTAATCATACCCAATCATACTTTTATTAACATATTTATTAACCCCATCATTCCCCACGCAAATCGTTCTCATTTCACGACATAATAAAAGGGAAGATCAATCTCAAACATCATGGGTTAAACCAAATATTAGCATAAACTTTGTCATGGGTTAAGAGGATGTCAACTTGCATATATGAGCATATATTAACCCAACTACATTTAACCCCAAACTTGCATATTATCATACACATGACTTGCATAACATGTTGCATATGAACTTGCATATTATCATACACATATCTTGCATAACATGTTGAACTTGCATATAAGCATTCACACAACTTGCATAACATGTTGAACTTGCATATAAGCATTCACACAACTTGCATAACATGTTGAACTTGCATATAAGCATTCACACAACTTGCATAACATGTTAATCATGCATTTAAGCATACACATAACTTGCATAAGCATTCACATTCTTGCATAAGCATTCACATACTTGCATATTAACTCACAAACTTGCATAATGTGTCATCATGAACTTGCATATTAACAAACATGTAACTTGCATAGCATATCTTGCATATTAACATACATGTAACTTGCATAGCATATCTTGCATATTAACATACATGTAACTTGCATAGCATATCTTCATGAACTTGCATAACATATCTTCATGAACTTGCATAACATGCATATGATCACATAGCCCACAACTTGCATATTTAGCATCATGTAAACATAACATATATCATACTAAACTTGCATAAACTTACATACTCAACATGCATAAACCCACTTGTTAAACATGCATAAACCAACTTATTAATCATGCATAAATCCACTTATCAAATATGCATAAACCAACTTATTAATCATGCATAAATCCACTTATCAAATATGCATAAACCAACTTATTAATCATGCATAAATCCACTTATCAAGTATGCATAAACCAACTTATTAAATATGCATAAACCAACTTATTCAATATGCATAAACATAGGAAAACATAGAGTAACATATCATTACAAATGATTCAAACTCACTAATCTGCATTCAAGACCATAAGTCTCATTACACCTAATCTACTTGCTTTAACAATTGATGTTAAAGTGATAGAAACTCACAACTAGCAATTTGCACTCCAAATGAAGAAGATTAAGATGCTTAGAATGGATTAGAGGTTGATTAGAGAGGTTGATTAGCTTGCTTTCCTCTTCATTGATTTGTGGTGGCCATGATCAAGTTCCATTTTGCCATAGCTTAGTTACAAGATCTAATTATGAATGAATTAGGATAGGGTTAGGGTCTTATTTATAGGATTAGGTTGCATTTTAGACCCTTAGATTAACCCTAGATTGGTTTAGACCCGTCAGATCCAAGAAGCTTCCAGAACTAGCCCTCCAAGCCAACCCAAGAACCTAAACTGGTGCACCCAGTTTTACTGGGCGTCGCCCCCCTGTCGACAGGCAAGTCGACAGGCAAGTCGACAGGCAAGTCGACACCCCTGTCGACAGGCCTGTCGACAGCCCTGTCGACATGGGTAGGGCGGGAATCTTCCCGCCTGGCCCCGCTTGCTCTATTTTAAAATCTGGTTTTAAATTATTAAATCTGTTTTTAGTTTTGAATTTTCTGCAAACTTCATCGGGCCATAACTGGGCCATACGGACTCCGATTTTCGAAAACTCGGACTCTATTTTGCGTATTTTTCCGAGACGAACGCAATGACGCAGCCCGTTTCCCCCAATTCTCACATCTGAGATTATTTATTCTGTAATTAGTGAATTTTAGCATTACCCGAAATTCGGGGTGTTACAAGAACCGTCTTTACTAAATCCCTTGTCTATGGGACACATAGTCTTCCGTCTCGCCTTAGCCAACCCTTATCGTCGATGGAGTATCTGTTGAGGTGACTTGAAGTCACACCCCTAATTAGTCTATCAATCGTCTCCACAAGCTGAGGGTCTTTGCGTTGTGCTGTCCATATTGAGTCCAAAAGAGTAGGGCGCACCTCGAGAGATGCTAATAAACCCGGTATGAAATCAGAGGAGGGCCTAAAGTTAAAACTGGCTATATACTCTAGGCTTTGCCTTTCAACAAACAACGGGCTTAATGTTAGCTTCTTTCTGCTCAAAGCATCTGCGACTACGTTGCCTTTGCCCGGAGTGTAGGAGATCTCGAAATCGTACGAGGCAATAAACTCCATCCACCTTTGTTGCCTCAAGTTAAGGTCCTTCTGTGAGAAAAGATATTTCAACGATTTATGGTCAGTGTAAAGTTCAAACTTCTCACTTAGGAGATAATGTCGCCAAGACTTGAGTGCAAAGACGATGGCGGCTAACTCAAGGTCGTGGGTCGGGTAGTTCTTTTCATGAACTTTCAATTGTCTTCCACCATAAGCTACTACCCTCCCTTCTTGCATCAAGACAGCGCCTAGCCCTATCCCACATGCATCTGTATAAACTGTGAACATCTTGCTTCCATCTGGCAACGTCAGAACTGGGGCTGTGGTAAGAGCCCTTTTTAGTCGTTGGAAAGCAAACTCGCAATCCAAGTCCCAACCGAACACTAGATTCTTCTTTGTCAGCCTTGTGAGTGGAGCTGAGATTTTCGCAAAATCCCATATGAATTTTCGGTAGAAACCTGCTAGTCCTAGAAAACTTCGGACCTCAGTTGCATTCCTTGGTGTCTTCCAATCCTGTACCGCTACTACCTCAGCAGGGTCCACAGCTAACCCTTCTTTGGATACCACATGCCCAAGAAACCTTACTCCCTCTCTCCAAAAGTGGAACTTGGAGAATTTGGCTTTGAGCTGATGGACTCGCAGAGTTTCCATGATTTCCCTTAGGTGCTGAGCATGTTCTTCTTCACTCTTTGAGAAGATCAAGATATCGTCTACGAAGACTACCACAAACTTGTTGAGGAATTCTCTGAACGCCCTACTCATCAGGTCCACGAAGTAAGCGGATGCGTTTGTCAGGCCGAAAGGCATGACAAGCCATTCAAAGAAGCCATCTGGGGTTCTGAATGCTGTCTTAGCGATGCTATCTTCAGCCACCCTTAGCTGATGAAATCCGGTCGCCAGATCGAGTTGGGAGAAAACTGACGCTCCTACAAGCTGATCAAACAGATCGTTAATTCTGGGGAGAGGGTGCCAATTATTTTTCGTTAGCTTGTTGAGCTCCCTATAGTCAACACATAGACAGAGTGAACCATCCGCCTTTGTAGCGAATACCACTGGAGCGCCCCATTCTGAAATGCTCCTTCTAATGAACCCCTTCTCTAGAAGCTCTTTAACCTGTTTACTGAGCTCTTTCCTTTCCCGTGGATCCATGTGTCTAACGGGCAACACAACGGGCTTTGCATTATCTACAAGATATATGAGGAAGTCTATCTCACGCTTCAGAGGTAAGCCCTTCACCTCTTCGAAGACGTCCGGATATTCCCGGACCACCCTAACCGATTGCAAACTCTCAACAGAAGCATCTAGTGATTCAAGATAACTAAGCATAACCGCATACGAGGGATTACAAGTAATTTCCAGAGTGTTACCGAGTTGGGTCAGAAGCCTAACCATCCTTTTCTCATAATCAAGGATGGCACCATTACTGGATAGCCAATCCATGCCCAAAATCAAACCATATCCCGAGAAGCCCAAAACAAAGGCAATACATCTAAATTCTACGCTTAGAATAGAAATTTTCAATCCCACACAGATCATAGACAAATGAGCTGGGCCCCCAATTGGATTTGAAACAATTAAGGGGTCCTCTACCATACTAGTTTCTAGGTGCAGAGATTCTACTAAAGCAGATGAAATAAAGGAGTGTGATGTGCCAGAATCAAATAAAGTGCGAATTGGGTGATCAAAAAGATAAACTACACTTTCTACAGAAGTATTTATACCTCGCAGTTGCAGAGGTGGTGCTTCTAGCGCATGAACCTGTGCCTCTGAGGTGGATCCAGCCTTCTGCCCCTGCCCTCGCTTCTTTGGGCAATCATTAGCCATGTGGCCTGTCTCTCCACAAGAAAAGCACCCACCATTCAACTTGGCCTTCTTTTTCCGGCAGTCTTTCACTAAGTGTCCCACTTTGCCACAGAAATTACACTTCCTCTTCTCTTGGGACTTGTTGTCTTTCCCTCCCTTCTTAAAGTCTGTCTTCTTAGGCTGTAAACCTTCTTTCTTCCCTTGTGATCCTTCTGCCTTTGTCTCCTTCTTACCTTTATCCTCTTCGTTCAGCAATGCCATCTGCACCAACCTTTCATACGTAGCTCCCATAGGTATATGGGTCATGGCCAAGCTGTGTAATGGCTCATTCAATCCTTTGACAAAGCGGAGAGCCTTCTTGTGTAGAGTGTTGACTAGGTCCAGTCCGAACCTAGCCAGCTGATCGAACTGATTAACGTACTCTTTGACTGTCATATTTCCTTGCTTAAGAAATAAGAATTTTTCCAATTGAAGGCTCCTTTCAGCTTCTGAGAGAAATTTAGCCTCAAACCTCGCCCTAAAGCCCTCCCATGTTTCTACTGGTCTTTCTGCATTGATAACTTCCCACCAGTAGGAAGCCTCGCCTTTAAGTAGCCATACTGCCAGTTGTACCTTCTGCCTATCTTCTACCTCAAAGATGACAAATAAGTCCTCGGTTTCCTTCAGCATGTTCCTGGCTGCCACGAAGGACTCGGTTCCATGAAAGTCCTTCCCTCCCATAGTTTTGAAATCTTTACAAATCTTAGCAAAAGCATTTCCATGCGGAGGAGGTGGAGGAGGAGGTGCTGCTGCAGCTAGGGGAGGAGGATGATTTTCTGCAGCTGGGGGAGGAGGAATAGCGGGACCTGGCTGATTGGCCCTTGCTTCTAAGAATCGTCTGAACCAACCAGGTATTGGTACACCCTCTGGCAAGTTGAGTTCTTCGGACATGCTGAAACAAAAAGGACAGATTCAAAACGAAGGATAAAAGATAGTACCTATTGCTTTGGGGGACTATGCCTTTTTTTTAAAATAAAATAACTTTTATCCTTAAGAATGCTTCTTTAAATTTTCTTTTGATAATAAATTTTCAAAACTTTTTATCTGATCTGGTTAACCTATGCTCTGATACCAAGTGAAACACCCCACCTCCGTTAGGGTCACTCACAGAGGGAATGCCCTAATTTTGGTGGAGGTTTATAAGTATAAGTCACAGATACGCAAGACAGATATAAATACACATATTTTTAAATAGTGGAAATAACAACAACTTTTATTTCATCAAAATACGTGTTACACAAACCATACCATAATTGTCTTACAATACTTCCAAAAACATTACATTTCCATAACTGTCTTGATTTTTATAACTTAAAGAAGCATAATAACATAAGTAAACTGTATAAGTCCCCATAATTGTTATCCAAAGCCATAGTCCAAAATGAAAGAGATCCAAGCAATACATTCTCTCTCTTCAAGCTGGATGTGAAACTGGTCAAGCTGCGGTATTCCCTCCATGTGGACCCGGGAGGGGGGGGGGGGGGGGGGGACGAAAGAAAAGTAGAGTCAGACATAAAGCCTGAGTAAGTCTAGGACTATTCAGTCTATGAATAAGAAAAAGAGCATGATAAGTATAAACTGGAAATGAGAAAGCACCATAAACTAGGTTAAGTTGTCTAGAGTCGAATACACTATCGTACCCCATATTAATCTCTGCACCCCCTATAAACTAGTTCCCAATTGGCACCCCCCAACCAGGGTGAAGTGATCCTTTTTAATGATCGGCTCCTACTCGCATAGTTACATGTGTCTTACGACCCCCGATGTTGTAGCTACCTATGCTGGTCCGACCATGGGGTGTATCAAGTCCCATGGTGGTGGCCCGACACAGTTCTAGAATGCACAGGTATACTACTGGTGCCCAGTGCCTAATTTTTCTGCGCCGGAGTGTGTGCACGCCCGCACCCCGTTAGAACCTACACTGCTGCACCACCGCCGTCGATTTGACCTCTTATAGTCAGCCCAGTAATCGTGCCCCACCCTGCCTAGTTCAGGGTATCCTGATAAACCTTGTAGGGTAACTGCTGAAAAGGGTCCCTCGCTACTAGGTTTTCTATTTTCTAGCGAACATGCTAAGTTGGTTAAGTGTTCTGTATAAACCTAACCCCCAATCAGTCTGTATAGTTTAGCATGTTATATTTGATCAAGTATTAATTCAACTTACTTAATCCAATCAATCCTGACTTAGCCTTAATTGTCTTATTAAAGCTACAACCACTCACATTAGACAGGTATTGTTGTGACTGCCTGTTGCCGGTTGGGTCCGGGCAGTCTTACGTCACAACTCAGTCTAACCTCGGGTCTTTATTGGGCTCAATGCTTAACCACCCACATTGGATAGGTATTGTTGTGACTCTGGACAACCGGGCGGGTCCGGGCAGGTTTATGTCGCAACGCAATCCAACCTCGGGTTAAGCATGTCATATTTTCTAAGTTTACATATTTTGTCTCTTTTTCTTTTATATGTAAATATTTGCGGCCCATTATTCAAATTCATTATTATTGGGTATAGTAATTTATACCTTTTTAAATGTCATGAATCGTTGGCATGTGCCAAACATGCCAACACATATATTTTAATTAACCCCAACGCATTCCCCCGTTTGTACGTAATAATATAACATATGTTGGGCTTCAACATTTTAGCCCAACTTAGCCACATAAAAAGGGGAGGCTTAGAACATGATGTATATATATTCTAAGTAACATCAAAAAGGGGTGTGTAAACGCATGAACTTGCAACATAGCGGTTTAACTAACATAATTTAGGCATTTGTGAACTTGCATTGTAATAGCATAAAATCTTGACATAAAACATACCTAAACATGAATCATGGTTTTAATCTAATCCTGTCAACTTTTATTTAAAATATGAATCTAACTTAATTATGTGCCACATATATTATCATATGTTTTCTAACAACAACCTAAGCCTAAAACATATTTTGTTTGGGCATAAAGTTAAACATAAACTAGTCATGTTCATAAAGTCAACACAAGTTCACAAAGATGCTTATTTTTGTCACTAATACACAAGTATGGTTTTCACTTGAATCAATGATGCGTATTCCAACATAAATTCATATGAATCATAATACCCAATTGGATCCAACTACACTAAAAATGATCATAAAAATATACATAGAAGGATCATTAATCATGTTGGCATAATAGTGAATCATATACTTGCATGAGTCTTAACTTGGTTGCAATGAAATATGTATAACTTCTCATTAACCACAACGTATCAAATTTCCAACATGAGATATATACACTTATTGCAACTATTCCATAGGTCCAATATCATGTCAATTACACTACCACATCCCAAAATCCATTCATAGCAAATCATAGTGACATACAATTATGAATTAACATCATTATAATTAAAGTACAATCCCATTTCTTATTCTACACAATCAAATCTCAATTATTCATTCACATCGGAATAGCACTCTACTTACAACGTATGACGAGTCGTGTATTCAGGACTCTGAATTCTGAATTTGGTGATGCTATCCTTTGTTGTAGGCGTTGTTTTGATTTAATTATCGTGGCTTTAAGCTTTTGAATCAACTCCTTATCGTCTCTCGATTTGATGGCTATTCCTAGTCTTTCTTCAGTAGCATGATGGCTCTATACTCATTTTTATTTGTGTGAATTAGGTGGAGTCTTTGGTCCTTTTTATAGAGTTTGTGAATTGATTAGAGCCGTCGATGGAGCCAAGATTAATGTAAGCCGTTCGTTTCAAAGAGAAACCAATCAAGAGTTGCCACATAAGCTCTAGTGACAAGACAAAGCCCATAAATTCGGCCAAGCATAGACCAGGCCAGCCAGGAGGGGCTGGGTTCGACCTGACTCACGGGCCAGGTCGACTACCCAATCGACACCCATGTCGACTGCCCAGTCGAGCCCTGTCGACCTGGGTACCCCAGGTCAACTACCCAGTCGACCTGGGTCTTGGGCGGGAAACTTACCGCCTAGCCCAATCTGGGTCCTATTTTGAATTTGTTTTTCTGAACTGTTTCTGCCTGTTTGAATTTTAAACTGAATTCTGAAACTTCCGGAGGTCATATCTCCCTCATACGGAGTCCGTTTTACGCAAACTCGGACTCTATCTCAAGAAGAATTCCAAGACGAACGAAATGGCGTATTCCGTTTCCCTTAATTCTTTGATTTGAAATTAATTATACTTTATTTTATGAATTTCACTGTTATAGAATATACGGGGTGTTACACACACCGTTGATTTTTACGAATATACCAAGTTGATGGGGAGAAGGTAACTTCTCTTTATTCTACACCCAGTGTGCATTTGTGTAATTGATAAGTGATTACGGATTTGACGATGTGGCATTCAAAGTGAATGGTGATCAGATGTTCTGAAGATAGACGTTGCCTCTAGCCTCACAACCAGGAAGTAACAAAAGTTGGGTTAGGCAGCATGGCTAGTTGGGTCATCCCCAAGCAGGGTGTATTGTCACCGATCTAGATAAAATTCATAATTATACTTCTTTTCGATTCTGTATCTTCGGATTACGGTTGGATGGCCAACAACCGTGGGTGGCAATATATTCGATACATTCAAGCTAAATGAGTGGTCTGTCATGTGTGGCCGGGTTGCAAGAAGTTCTTGTTGAACCCAGGTGTATCCCCTCTAGAGTACACTGTTCGGAAGGTGCTCCCATACCATGTCTGTTGGAATCCAATCTCCAATAAGCGCCTGCGGATTTTTTTGATTTTATACTATATATATATGTGGAGCGTGAGATGCAAGCGTTCTACTACTTGGATATTTATGTGTTTAGACATTATCATAATATCACTGGTTTTGATATCAAAGTATTTTGGGTTATAGTATGGTAAAAACCGTCCATGTTTATGTGTGGGCTGGTCTTACTATTATCTTCTTGTTTGAAAAGGATTTTCAAAGTTAAATAGTATGGTTGGAATTTACTCACACCAGTCCCATGACTGACCCAGAGTTTATTTGTTTGTGTTTTCCCTAAACTCTTGGGTACCCAAATTTGTACAGGTAGTCAAGTGTTTCAGGAATTTACAGATTCACTTGGAAGATCTCAAAGAAGGAAGCTTCACCATTCGTTATTTAGAGATTTATTTCTGCTGTGATATGATGTATTGTACTCTGATAATGGTATGTATATACAATACAGTTTGTTATTTCAAAGTTATGTTATAATACGTATTACTCGTTCCGCTGTGAGATTCGCGTTTACTCTGATTCTGTTCTTCTTCTTATATTCTATTAGTTCTATCTTATCTTTCTCATCCTCTAAATTCTTTCTATTAATGATCTGGACTTTCGTGCACTTTGAGTTGAATGTGTAGTATATTAGTCAGCTCAAATTGGCATGGATTTTCGGGCCATCACACATGTGTTCTTTAACCCAACTGACAGTGAAAATATGATTTAGAATTTATAAATCTTTTATTAATATTTAAATGGGAATTTTCCGAAAGTAAAGTTTTCCAATTTAATATATTAAATTGGAGTTGAATGGAATTCGAATTTATAATAACTGAGATAAGTTTCTGTAAAAGAAGACCGATACTACATATGGAATTTAAGAGGCTTTGCCGTTATTCCACTTATATTATTGGTTACAGGAATTTATTACGGTTATAAATTGATTTGATTTTTGTGAAGATTCCATATTTTATGGAAGATGATTTTGGGTTTACTTTGAACTATGTTTTTAAATGACATTAGTTCTTTAACCCAATTAAAGATAAGATTAATTTCTTAAATTTGAATAATCATTGAATAATGATTTTTGATATTTAAAACCAAATTGGGGTTTTAATAAATCTTTAAAAGAAAGATTTAAGAAAAATTTGAAGAATTTATCTTTGATAAAATAAGGCGAATATTTTATTTAAAAGAATACTCTGAATTGGAATGTGGCATTGGATGCGTTTTGTAACACTTGAGTTTGATTATAAAAATACACGAGTTATTCGGAAAGACCGGGTTTAACTCATTCCGAATAATCACTACGACGATGAAGAGTCGAAGTTGAAGATGGTGATTGAAGACCGACGATCTTCACATCAAATGGATGTGTTGCTACTGAGACCCATGACGGGAGTAGCTACCTTGAAAGGGCTTCAGTGGTGGCTGTCCGGACTATTGTTGATTGTTCGGATTTGGTTTTCACTCAAACCCAGAGCATAAGCTAGTAAATGGATGTGTGTCTGACATTGGATTTCGTTCCATGTGAATTAAATCGATTTCTATTAATGTATGTCTGTTTGGTGGTGTGGAATTTATTCTCTACTTAACACCCTGGTATATATTAATAGTGATTGATCGCAAGGCGTGAATTGTCAATGTGGCACGCCAAGATGCAATTGATCAAGGCTTTTGTGGAAAAGCAGGGCCTTGTGGGATGATTAAAGTATAGCCTATTACGGCATAACTTTGTTTATATCGTGACTTCACGAGGCTCACACACCGGTATGAGTCAAAAACGGGATTAGGACTGTAGGGAGTGCACACGCTTCTTTCTAGCTAGTGGTAGTGTCAGTGTTTAAACTGGTTGGCATTTTACTTATGTGGATGATGGATTTTGAGGCGCCTCGGATTTTTATAGGCCGTTAGTGGTCATACTATAGGTCCAAAGGGTCCGGGAAGCATGTGTTCAGGCATAACCAATCCACTGCCGATAGGCGGGGACCGGCCCTTAAGATCCAAGGGTTCACTGCGGGGGATCCTGAGGCGTTTGCTAGAGTGTCTTGAATCGGAGAGGAGTTTGCCCCTAGCCTCGACTCATGATGGAAATCCAATTTCCAATACAACCTTATGGTTTTGAATGTAGAACTAGTATGGCGACATGATATTTGGTACCCATGCCGTCTATGATTGATACATTATGATTGAAATATTTTTATTAGAACATATACACACTAATATCAAATCCGTTTTATCGTATCAAGCATCTCTTGATCATTATAAGGTAAAACCCTATCCTCCGGTTTGCGTTGCATTGTGTGATGGGACTTGGGTCTTATAATGGTTTCATTTTTCCTAAAAAGCATTGCGTTGTTTAACGATTTACTTTAGTTTATGCACTGGCAATCCAATGGAGTAAACGCATTTCGCGTTAGCGGTGTGGTCCTGTGATTCGCCTTATTTTTAGTTAAGTTAAGATTTCTCATACCAGTCCCATGACTGACCTGTAGTTTGTTTCACTGGCAAACTCGGGTGCCCATAATTTCCACACGGGCAGTCGAGTAGCTTTTTGCAGATATATTTACAGGATCCTGTTTTACAGCTGAAGCAGTATTCAGAAAGCTCTGTATCCGTGTATTCCTTTCGGTTGTATATTTGTATTATTTTCCGCTACTATTTAAATGCAATTTAAAACTCTGATATTATTGTATTTCTATTGTGTAATAAGTATTCATACTTTGTTATATTCTTGTACTCTGATGTAATTGTTGTAATCAGCAACAAAATGTTCTTCAGTCTGTGTTCTGAAGTGTATTGTTCTCATAGCAATCCAGTCTTTCCCTTACTGGGAAGTTTGGGTCGTTTCATTTGGTATCAGAGCTTTGGTTTACAGAGCTCAAGAACAAGGCACATTAGAACCGAACGAAAGAATTCATCAGAGATTGGATTAGTAATATCCAATAAGAATGACTCGTTAGAGATAGGATCAGTAGTATCCTAGAACGAGTGTGAATGGTATTATTTTCTTTAAAAATAAAAGTAAAAACATATTAGTTTTGAAAATTTTATCTTAAAATACATATTTGAGTATATTATATTTTAATGTGGACAATCGAGTATATAAAGATTACGAATATATGAGTAATTAACGGATATTCGAAGTTTTAATATACTGGGTAGATATAGAGTCACACTCTATTCGGCCGGAGATAATTCTGGTGATAGGTCGACCATCACCAGCATGTATGTTCGAGTCTCGAAAGTGGGATATCTATATATTTCCATTGACTGGTATGAGAACCAAAACTTAGTTAGTACACATTGCTGTGATTTGCACTAAAAAATTATGATTTTTGACTATATAAAAGTTATGTATATTTTAAAAGTTAATCACCTAATTGATTGATGGTTGTGATGTTTGTTAATTAGTTTCACTAATTAAAATATTAGAATGACAATTAATTAAACCAATAAATAAAAATTTAAAGCTGAGTTAGTTAATTAAACAACTTTTAGCTTTGTTCCTTTTTGAGGACGAAAAGATTTTTAAGTGGGGGCGATTGTAACAACCTAGAATTTTGGGGCCAATTTAAAATTTTTATTTTAGGAATTTTAATGGATTTTAATTATTTAAAATAGTTTATTTTAAATAATAACGACTATTTTTTTAATTAAAACGAATAAATTTAATTTAATTATAAAGGAGTTTAAAACAGCGCTGCAGTTTGAAATTTTGAATTTAAACTTTGACTAAATGAACAGGATTCATTTTAAATCAGAATTGAGCGAAACAAGAAATATTTGAATCTGTTTAATCAAATCTTTCTAACGAATCTGAAAAATTGAAATTTCATTAAATAAATCAAAAGTTATGTCCAGTTTAAAATTTAGAAAAGTCGTTGTAGAATTTTTATATATTTTAATATAATATATTGGCCTTCAAAATAGCCATTTTTCAAACGACCTCGGTTTTTGACGAAACCACTTTTGTTGGAACCGGAATGTCAAATTATTGCTAGGTTTAAATTTTCATAATTTTTTGAATTAATATGTGAGTGTGGTAAAAGAAAATGTGTTTTGACCATTTCTGTTAAATTTAATCGACTAGAAAATGGCCACTTTTCAAACGGCCTCAGAATTCGGCGAAATTAGTCTTGTTAGAACAGTATCGTCAAAACATAGCTAGAAGTAATTTTTTTGTAATTTTTAGAGTCCGTATGTGGCCCCGGTAATTTAAAATATACGTTTGAATTTAATAATTAAATGATTTATAATTGAATTTAAAGAAAAAGATATCGTAACATCCGATCTAGTTTACGAAACATATTCCATTGTGTCCGGGATGGGGGATATTAGCTGGGGGCGACACTCGTTGGGTTTGATTTGGAGTTCGTATTGATAAACATGAATTTTCGAATTAAAAGGATTAATAAATAAAAGAAAATACGGTATAAATACCGTATACTATACCCTAACCCTAATACCATATAGTACCAGCCGCCACTAGTAAATTCAATGGCCAACTTGATCCCAATTTCAAACCTTAACCGTTTCCAATCCTCTTAACAAAAATCAACAAACCATATACCAAATCGAAGAGTTTTCTGAGAGCTTTCAATCGGTATTGGTGTGATCGGTTTTAGTGGAGCGAGGCGATCGGATTTGGAGCTGGAAGGTCGCGTGTTCGGGTTCGGTTTTCGGGGTCGGGGGCCCAACGAGTGGGGTAGTGCTTCGGGCGGCGGCGCGGCTGGTGTGGGCGACGGAGCGGTGGTGTCGGGTGATCGGTCGGCGACGTTCAGAGGCGGCGGGGGTCAACTCTAACTTCGACGGTTTTGGGTTTAACGAGCTTCAGGCAAATACAGAAAGGTAGAAGATGGCGGCCTCCTTAATCTTTGTCTAGGGAATGTAATTAAGGTCTTATTTATAATTTTAATTAGTTATTAATATAATTAATATTCAAAATACGATAACTTGTTGAAACGAACACATAATTTGACAAGATCGGAAGCGTTGGATTCGTATTTCCGAGATCTATGCTATGGAACACATTAGAACTGAAAATGAGCAGAGCAAAATTCAAAGAAATTTCAGATCTGAACTGTTCAGATCCAAATCAAGGTGAGAAATCTATTTTATTTCTTTCCTTTATTTTTGAAATAAATTCTGAAATTATTGTTATAAATTTGCAGTTAATTCATACTGTTATTATTCTGTGTTAATTGTAAATACACATCTATTTGTTTGATTTTGATTGTGATGATAGAATTGTAAAAAGTTACATTTCTGTTGATTAGATTGAACAAATTTATTGTTTTGCTCATTTTATTGTTAAAATTAACTTTTCTGTTAATTTGAATTAGACTAAACAAAATTATCATTTCGTTTGTTGTACTATCGAAATTAAAACATTCCTGTAAATTAGAAATTGGTTTAAACAAAAATACACCGTTTTTGTTTATATAAAAAGAATCAAATGTGTATCAAACCAAATGTTGTAAATATGTTGAATTAGAATTTTCAACATATATGAAACACAGAATTTGGTTAACTTATTAAATCAGCAATTTTTAACATTAAAATGAATCAAACTTTTATTCATATGTGTTGAGTCAAATTTTGCAGTAAAACATGAATATACATTTTTATGTTATTTTGTTGAAATAGTTTTTCAAAAAAAAAAAGAAAAAAAAAATAGAATAAACATTTTTATGTTATTTTGTTGAACTAGATTTTCAACAAAATAGAATACACATTTTGATGTAGTACTGTCTACATAAAAAGAATAGATTTTTAAAGATGCCTTTTTAGTTTTTCTTTAATTTCAAATTAGAGACAAGAAAAGAAGAAGAAGAAGAACTGATTTCAAAGTTGCATTTTTATGTAATCTGTTTTCAAATAAAAAGATTACATTCTTAATGTAGTTATATTTTCACTTAAAAGATTTGATTTTCAATATTACATTTTTGTGTAATATTGTTTACAACTAAAAGATTAGAATTTCAAGTTATTTTTTTTTACGAGATATTAATTCCATATAAAAGATTAGAATTGCAAGATATCATTTCTAGGTAATGTTGTTTACATACAAATATTAGAATAAAAAAAAACATTTTTATTTATAAAATGTTACCTGTCATTAAAAATACATTTTTGTTTTAAAATGTAGTATTAGATAAAAAGTACATTTGTTATAAAATGTTCATTGGTGACAAAGATAATGTTTGTTATAAAATGTAATCTTTGTAGTAAAAGTACAATTTTATTTTAAAGTGTAATATTACATTAAAATACATTATGACATAGAAATGTAACATTAGTATGAAAAGGCCGTTTTGTTAGCAAATATGATATTAGAATAAAAACAAGCCATTCTGTCAAACTTGTTAGTTGAAATCAAAATATGCCTTTTGTCAATTTACATTAGTTAACACAAAATATGCACTTTTGTCAATTTACATTAGTTAACACCAAATATGCACTTCTGTCAATTTATACTAGTGAAAACAAATTATGATTTAAAGAGTTGTACTTTGTTTGCAATTGTAGATGCAAACAAATATTACATTTTTTTATTTGGTATTTTAGTAGAAAAAGAAATATACATTTTTGTTTATAAATTGAGTTGTAAACAAAACATTTAATAAAGATTATATTTTATTTGCATATTTAGATGCAAATAAACATCGTAGTTAAAAGATTTTATTTTTATTTGCATATTTAGAGGCAAATAAATACCGTAGGGAAAAGATGCATTTTGTTTACAATTTTAAATGTAAACAAAACATTAAAATTAAAGGTTATACTTTTATTTGCATTCCTTGTTGCAAGTAAAACTAGAAATAAAAAGTTACAAATTTTATTTACATTCCTCGATGTAAATAAACATGAATAAAAAGTTGAATCTTTATTGCATTCTCTATTGCAAATAAAGCATGAAATAAAAAGTTATATTTTTATTTGTATTCCTTATTACTAATAGAACATGAAAGCAAAAAGGTACATTTTCATCTACACTTTTGTTGTCATAAAAATGATAAAATTAAACGATTACATTTTTAATGTAATATAAAGATTACATTTTATACAATATAAAAAGAATATCATTTTTAGGTAAAATGAAAGATTATACTTCATTGTAAATGAGTCAATATTAGAATTCACATTTTTTGATGTTAATGAATCAGTAGAAAAGATTTATGGTTTTTGATAAATTATGTCAACATAAGAACTTACATTGTTATTATATAGGAAATGATTCATCATTACGTATGTCTATGATGCTGAAATATTACGCTTCCATTTACAAGTCATCCGACTTGTTTATTTGATTGGGTCGATAATTTTTACACATCGTCCAAGTGCACAAATAATTTATTATTTGTTCGATGGATGAAACCCCACACGGGTATTGGGTTGATACTGTACACCCTAATCCCAATATTTAGTTATATGTCAATCGATGGATTGACAGTCTATGATGAGCGTTAGTTATTTACTTTAATGCTCACCAATTATAAATTCCACTTTGGTCGTCATTTGGATGCTTGATAATTGTTTGTCATGATTATTGATTACATGCAATATATGGTTGTTGAGTGAGTCACAGTCCAATGAAGAATATTTTAGAAAATAATATATTTTAGAAAAATATACTTTTATTGAGATGAACTAGTTATCAACTAGAATAAATCATTAAATTTAAATTTAATGAAGATTTCCAATTTGTTAATATTTAATTGAAATTAAATTAAATTAATTGGATTTGGGTTTGTCGTGAATAGTATCTTAAATGACACTGTTCTTAAACCCCGTATGAAAAGAATAATCTTTTAATTTAGATTATTAGAGTTTTCAATTATATTTAGTAATCAAAATAAGATGAAGTGTGAGTTGGGTTTATTGTGAACCATGTTTTTAAGTGACATGTGTTCTTTAACCAAATTGACAGTGAAAATATGATTTTGAATTTATAAATTTTTTATTTAGATTTAAATGGTAATTTTCCAAAATTAAAGGTTTCCAATTTAATATATTAAATTGGAGTTGAATGGAATTTGAATTTATAATAACTGAGATAAGCTTCTGTAAAAGAAGACCGATACTACATATGGAATTTAAGAGGCTTTGCCGTTATTCCATTTATATTATTGGTCGGATATAGGAATTTATAACGGTTATATATTGATTTGATTTCTGTGAAGATTCCATATTTTATGGACGATGATTTTGGGTTTACTGTGAACTATGTTTTTAAATGACATTAGTTCTTTAACCCAGTTAAAGATAAGATTAATTTCTTAAATTTGAATAATCATTGAATAATGATTTTTGATATTTAAAACCAAATTGGGGTTTTAATAAATCTTTAAAAGAAAGATTTAAGAATAATTTGAAGAATTTATCTTTGATAAAATAAGGCGAATATTTTATTTAAAAGAATACTCTGAATTGGAATGTGGCGTTGGATGCGTTTTATAGCACTTGATTTTGATTATAAAAATACGCGGGTTATTCGGAAAGACCGGGTTTAACTCATTCCGAATAATCACTATGACGATGAAGAGTCAAAGTTGAAGACGGTGATTGAAGACCGACGATCTTCACATCGAATGGATATGTTGCTACTGAGACCCATGACGGGAGTAGCTACCTTGAAGGGGCTTCAGTGGTGGCCGTCCGGACTATTGTTGATTGTTCGGATTTGGTTTTCGCTCAAACCCAGAGCATAAGCTAGTAAATGGATGCGTGCCTGACATTGGATTTCGTTCCATGTGAATTAAATCGATTTCTGTTAATGTATGTCTGTTTGGTGGTGAGGAATTTATTCTCTACTTAAAACCCTGGTATATATTAATAGTGATTGATCGCATGGCGTGAATTGTCAATGCGGCATGCCAAGATGCAATTGATCAAGGCTTCTGTGGAAAAGCAGGGCCTTGTGGGATGATCAAAGTATAGCCTATTACGACATAACTTTGTGTACATCGTGACTTCGCGAGCCTCACACACCGATATGAGTCAAAAACGGGATTAGGACTGCAGGGAGTGCACAAGCTTCTTTCTAGCTAGTGGTAGTGTCAGTGCTTAAACTGGCTGGCATTTTACTTATGTGGATGATGGATTTTGAGGCGCCTCGGATTTTTATAGCCAATTAGTGGTCATACTATAGGTCCAAAGGGACCTGGAAGCGTGTGTTCAGGCATAACCAATCCACTACCGATAGGCTGGGACCGGCCCTGAAGATCCAAGGGTTCACTGCGGGGGATCCTGAGGCATTTGCTAGAGTGTCTCGAATCGGAGAGGAGCTTGCCCCTAGCCTCGACTCATGATGGAAATCCGATTTCCAATACGACCTTGTGGTTTTGAATGTAGAACTAGTATGGCGACATGATATATGGTACCCATGCCGTCTATGATTGATACATTATGATTGAAATGTTTTTATTAGAACATACACACACTAATATCAAATCCATTTTATCGTATCCGGCATCTCTTGACCGTTATAAGGTAAAACCCTATCCTCCGGTTTGCGTTGCATTTTTTGATGGGACTTGGGTCTTTTAATGGTTTCATTTTTCCTAAAAAACATTGCGTTATTTAACGATTTACTTTAGTTTATGCACTGGCAATCCAATGGAGTAAACCCGTTTCGCGTTAGCAGCGTGGTCCTGTGATTCGCCTTATTTTTAGTTAAGTTAAGATTTCTCATACCAGTCCCATGACTGACCTGTAGTTTGTTTCACTGGCAAACTCGGGTGCCCATAATTTCCACACGGGCAGTCGAGTAACTTTTTGCAGATATATTTACAGGATCCTGGTTTACAGCTGAAGCAGTATTCGGAAAGCTTTGTATCCGTGTATTCCTTTCGGTTGTATATTTGTATTATTTTCCGCTGCTATTTAAATGCAATTTAAAACTCTGATATTATTGTATTTCTATTGTGTAATAAGTATTCGTACTCTATTATATTCTTTTACTCTGATGTAATTGTTGTAATCAGCAATAAAATGTTCTTCAGTCTGTGTTCTGATGTGTATTGTTCTCATAGCAATCCAGTCTTTCCTTTACTCGGAAGTTTGGGTCGTTTCAACTATTCCCAATTGTTAAGTGGTATGTCAATCGATTGGTCGACAGGCTATTGTAAGCGTTAATTATTTATAATTAATGCTTATGTAGTCGTGTAATGCACTCTGGATGATGGTTGATTGTTTATCATTGTTGTTATATACATGTGTTGTATGAAATCCATATAAATAACATTATATGGTAATTGACCGTGTCTGGTTCCAATTTAGAAATAAAAGAATATTTTAAAATAACAAATATTTTAAAATAATATTCAGAGAATAATCAAAATATGATTTTGATGTGCGATTTTGGATGGACACGACAATATTGAAGTATATAAAGCCGTGTTGATTAGATAGGCGCTATTTTGACGCGAACGATATTTATATCGATTTTATTCATTTTTATAATGAATATCGAAAAGAATTTTTCAACATCTGATATTTTTAAAATATTGTCATTTATATATTAATGATATAAAATATTCAATTTTACTTTAAAATTGAAAATGAAGTTGAAATCGTTTTTAAAACGAATTTAAAACGATTTATAAAATATGTTTTAAAAGGAAATCGATGAAATATATATTATATATATTTAATGGCCTGAATAGAACGCACCGCGCAGCGACTGTTCACGAATTTCAACCATTGACTTCGAATTGACGTTACGGGAGATCCGACCGTCGATTCTCCTTAAACCGGGACCGTTGGGTTCGTATTAAAAAGAGATTTCTAACGAATATGAGGGATTTAAAATCTATCGGTTGGATTTGGAATTATGTCCAAATCAAATTTGGCAAAGGTCGCTGTAAGTGCAGTTCGATGACCGTTTATGGGAATCGACTGTACGGGCCTTGATAAAATTATTAAAAATATTAATAATTTGTGTAATATCATAATAAATGATTTGGAAAGAATTGGGATGAAAAATTTCATATTTGAAAAGATAAAAATATATTTTTATCGAAATGAACTAGTATGAACTAGGATTATAATCCAATATTTTTAAATAAATAGATTGGATTTGAAATGGTTTTAAAAATAACCGGAATTTCCAATATATGAATTGGAACGGATTTAAATCGAAATTATCTTCAGAATATTTCAGTATTGAATTCCGTGATTATACAGACATTGTGGAGGAATTTGGAAGATATATATATCGTTATACCAATACGATATTTGTTGATTTTTGAATTTGATATTGAATATAAGCCGATATCTTTTCTATTCAGAGCCTTGTATTTAATATCAAATGGGATTTTTGGGTTTATCATGAATGGTGTCTTCACTAACACTATTCTTAAACCCAGTTGAGAAAAGATTAAATCTTTTTATTAAGATTTAATGAAGTTTACCAATTAATTAATATTTAATTGGAATTGAATTGAATTGTATTTTTGGGTTTGTCGTGAACGGTGTCTTCATTAACACTGCTCTTAAACCCCGTGCGAAAAGAATAAATCTTTTTATTAAGATTTAATGAAGTTTACCAATTAACTAACATTTAATTGGAATTGAAATGGAATGTAAATTAGTTTTATTTTGAACTGTGTTTTTAGTGACATTCGTTCTTTAACCCGATTTATAGGGAAATGTGATTTGGAATATATAAATCTTTTTATTAAGATTTAATGGAAATTTTCCAAAGTAAAGTTCTCCAATTTAATATATTGGAATGGAATGAAATTCGATTTGGTAATAATCGAAATGAACTTCTGTGGAGGAAGACTGGTAATATATATGGAATTTAAAAGGCTATGTCGTTATTCCATTTATATTATTAGTCGGATACGGAAATTGATATCGATTTTATACATTGATCTATTTTCCGTGAAGATACCATAATTAATGGAATGAGATTTTGGGTTTATCGTGAACTGTGTTTTAAATGACATTAGTTCTTTAACCCAGGTAAAGACAGGATTACTCGTGTAGCATTGGATTCCGAACTGTATGGTTGATCTTTGCTAAATATATATCTATTTAGTGACGGAGAATTTGTTCTCTTACTTAACACCCTTCGCTGAGACGTACGAGCTCAAAGGTTATATATCGGTAGAAATCAATAGTACGGTGTAGATTATTGATGCGACATGTTTGATTTCCCCAAGTTAAATAATCCTTAATATTGATTTTTGGGAAGATTAAAACTAAGTGGAGTTTTAATGAATCTTTAATTAGATTGAAATGTGAATGTGATAATTTTAATTATCAAATTCGAGGATGGAGTATCACCAATTTTTCTCCAAGCGATAGTTAAATCTTTAAATAGATTTGAACGGGAAATGGTAATTAATATTTACCGATAACACTGTGGTGTTAGATACGGAGTATTACCAGTTTTGCTCCATGGGATAAATAGGTTGGGATTGGGAAATATAATAAATGTTTACTTCGGTAAGGTTTGCAAATCCCGACTAGTTTGGATAAACCTTTATATGGTTTGATATCCAAAGTAAGATTAAAGAATAAATTTAAAAGAATATATCTTTGATAAAATTAATGCGAACCTATTCCCTAACGATGTGAATATTTGAATAAAAGATTATTATGGATTGGAATCAGGCGGATGTTGTGTTTGTGTAGCACTTGTTTATTATATACGCGAGTTATTCGGAAAGGCCGGGTTTATACCCATTCTGAATAACTGATACGACGATAAATCGACGACGAAGACGGTGGTTGAAGACCATAGGTCTTCACATCGTTTGGATGATTACTGATGTCTTGATTGGGCTGTACACCCAAGACAAGGTAATAAGTGGTGATCGTCCAGATGTATTTGGAGATCGACCGGATATGCGAGGGCCTCTCTCCTGTATTGGACATATCGGATGAGGAATAAGGTGCCTCCGGTTTCGTTCAGACCCAGAACGAACTTGTAAATGGATGTGTGTCTGACATCGGATTTTATTCCGTGTGATTGATTTCTATTAAATATATATCTGTTTGGCGACAGAGAATTTATTCCCTTTCTTAACGCCTTTCTCTGAGACGTACGAGCTCAGAGGTTATATATTGATGGATATCAGTCGCATGGCATGAATTGCTTGTGTGGCATGCTGAGTTGCATGGATCAAGGATTTCGTTGACAAGCAAAGTCTTGTGGTTGATGATCAAATCATAGCTTTAATATAGCGCCACTTTGTGTACAACGTTAACTCGTGAGCCTCACACCCCGGTGTGAACCAGAAACGGGAGAAGGACTCCATGGGGACATGCATTTCTTTCTAGCTAGGAGTGGTGTTTGGGTTTTACAAGGCCCGACATTTTACTTATGTGGATGTTGGAAAGCGAGGTACCTCGGATATATCGGTTACTACGGAGCCGATGGATATTGAGTCATCTGGCTCATTTACACCACATATGGCGGGGAAACGTATTGTTCAGGGATTACTTATCCAGTTAAAATGTGGACCGGCCCTGGCGCTCCTAGGTGCAGTTGCGGTTGTATCCTGAGGGGCGGGCTAGAGCATCTCGAATTCGGTAAGGACGATCCCTTGCCTTGGTTCACAGATGGAATCCTACTTCCAATACGACATTTTGCGGTTTTATTTGTAGAACTAGTATGGCGACATGATATATGGTACCCATGCCGTCTATGTTTGATACATTTATATTTGAAGTTGTTTTCTTCACTTATAGTAATAATAAAAGATGAAATTTCACGTATCAAGCATTATTTGGCTATTATAAGGGAAAACCCTATCCTTCATCTTGCGTTGCATTGTGTAATGGGACCTGGGTCTTATAATAGCTTCATTTTTCTTTAATTAGCATTGCGCTGTTTGTTTTATGCACTGGTATTCTTGGGAGGAAACCCATTCCGTGTTATACGACATGGTCCCTTGATTTACCTAATTTTAAAATCAACTTAATAACTGTTTTAGTTCTCACACCAGTCACATGACTGTCCTGGAGTTTGTTATTTTAACCTACACTCTGGGTGCCCCTATTTTCCACATGGGCAGCTAGTAGTTTTTGTTTTGCAGATTATATCTTTTCCAGGATCCTGGTTTATAGCTGGAGCTATATTCGGAACGCTTTGTATCCGTGTATTTGTTTCAGTTGTGTTTTTTATTATTTTTCTGCTGCTATGTATTTAGATGTAATTTAAATCTCTGTTGTGTAATATTTATTCATACTCTACTATATTCTTGTACTCTGATGTAATTGTTGTAACAAGCAATGAAATGTTCTTCTGTTTGTGTTCTGATTTGTCGTGTTCTCAACTTAATCCGGGCTTTCTTTTACGGGGAAGTTCGGGTCGTTATATTTTGGTATCAGAGCTTTGGTTTACAGAGCTCGAGAACAAGAAACATTAGAACCAAACGAAAGAATTCATCAGAGATTGGATTAGTAATATCCAATAAGAATGACTCATTAGAGATGGGATCAGTAGTATCCTAGAACGAGTGTGAAGAGTATATTTTTAAGATAAAAATAAAAACAAATTTTGTTTTGAAAATTTAAACCCTATTATTCGTATTTGAATATTCATTTTATATTGAGTTTGGACAATCTAGTATATAAAGATTTTGAATATACGCCTTGCAAACGTATGTTCGAGTTTTAATATACTGGATAGATATAGAATCACACTCTAGTCGCCCGGAGATGAAACTATTGATGACTGTACATCATCAGTCGTTTGTGTTCGAGTTTCGAAGGTGGGATATCTATATATTTCCTATTGACTGGTGTGAGAACCAAAGCTAGATAGGTTATTGTTGTGATTTGGCATCAAAAATATGATTTTTGAATATATATTAAAGTTATGCATTTGAAAAACTAATCAACTAATTGATTACTGATTGTGTTGTTTGATTATTGGTTTGATTAATTAAATTTTGAACAATATAGCCAAATCGAATCAAAATTTGAAATGAATTGGAAATTAGTTGAAATTGCATGCATATACATGTATATACATTGAACAGGTCATAACAGGGAAGCTAAGCAGAGGAATAAAATTGTATGTCCGACAAATAGGTACATGTTTACTAATAAAAATGTTTATGAGCCTAAGGCTGGCCGCTTGGCATTTTCTTTTTCTTTTAAAGATGTTTATGAGCCTAAGGCCGACCGCTTGGAATTTTCTTTTTTTTTTCTTTTGGATTGATGAGGGCCCTGTGAGGCGAGTTGCGGTTTTAAAGGTCTTCCCGTACAAAGGAGGTAATAGAGAATCCGATTAACAATATCTTTCTAACGGATGTAAGAAACTGAGATTTCGTTTTATAAATTGAAAGTTACGTCTAGTTTAAAATTCAGAAAAGTCATTGTGGAATTTATATATATTTTAACATATATATAAAGCCCTTAAAAATAGCCATTTTGCAAACGACCTCCGTTTTCGAGGAAACCACTTTTGTTAGATCTGGAATGTCAAGTTATTGCTGGATTCCAATTTTCATAATTTTTGGAATTAATATGTGAGCATGGCAAAAGAAAATGGTTTTGCAATTTCAGTTTGAATTGGATCGACCACAAAAAGTCCATTTTTCAAAAGGTCTCCAAATTCGACGAATTCAGTTTTGTTGGGACCGTATCGTCCCAACATAGCCAGATTTATTTTTTTGGAATTTTTAGAGTCAATATGTGGCCCCGGCAAATTAAAATGTACGTTCAAATCTAAAATTGAATGTTTTATATTTTAATTTGAAGAATAACTGACTGAAATAGTCTAATGGGCTTATGAAACATATTCTATTGTGTCCGGAATGGGGGTATTTAGCTAGGGACTACAGTCGTGGGGTTTGAATTGGAGTTCATATGGAGTAAGGGGTACTTTTGGATTTAATTAAATTAAAAATTAAAATATAAAGTATGGGCCAATTACGTTTCAGTCCATTTTATCGTTTCAGGAAAACAAAACCCATAACCCCAATCTCGGCGGCGACGGTTGCTCCTCACTTCTCTCCTCTTTATTTTCCAATCCACGTCGAATCAGACCCTAGTCCTGTTGAGGAAATTGTAGATCTCCTCGAGAGCTTCAAATCCATACCTGGCACGCCCTCCATCGTGGCGTGTATCTCGAGATCTGAGCCCGTGCAGCGTCGCCGCGTCGAGCCCTTTTCCTCCACCACCGCCGCCGCGAGTTGAACCCCACCACCAGCTCCGGCAAGCCCTTTCGTAGCTCGACAACGTGATACCACCCGATCTTGACCTCGTGCAGCGGATTAGGAGAAAGATTCAAACCTAGTTTTGAATCATTTAAAAAGGTATATGGCTCTTTTTATTTTAAATGATTACAGCAATTAAAAGCGTTACGAATTGGAATTTATTTATAAAAATCATATCTTTTTCGTTTGTGGTCGAAATCCAGTGAAACAAGAGATACCGGGACCATGGCGACGTCCTCTACATTCTAGAAGAGACCGGAGAATTTTTAGAGCTCGCTACAATTTTAGTCGAAGCCGAACCCGATGTGAGAACTTTCCACTAAAATTATTTCTGTACAGTTATTTAGTTTATAACTGAATATATGAACTGCTCCCCGTCGTCCATAGACCATGGACGACTTGTTTGTTTGATTGTGTTATGAAAATTGTTTGTGATGTGAAATGGATTATATAAAATATTCATATGTTGAGTAAAATATTTTATCGTTAAAAATATAATTTTTAACGAGTATAGGAATGGAAATAAATATTCATTTACAAATCAGACAATTTGTTTATGTACACCATTTATCTGATATTGATTGGGACCATATATTTTACACATCGCCCAACTACACAAATAATATTCAGTATTTGTTGGTTGAAACCCCACACGGGTATTGGGATGATATTTGGCGTACACTAATATCAATTGTTTAGTGGTATGTCAATCGATTGGTTGACAGACTGTTGTAAGCATTAATTATTTATAATTAATGCTCATGCAGTCGTGTAATGCACTCTGGATGATGGTTGATCGTTTATCATTGCTGTTATATACATGTGTTGTATGAAATCCATATAAATAACATTATATGGTAATTGACTGTGTCTGGTTCCAATCCAGAAATAAAAGAATATTTTAAAATAATGAATAATTGAAAATAATATTCAGAGAATAATCAAAATATGATTTTGATGTCTGATTTTGGATGGACACGAAAATATTGAAGTATATAAAGCTGTGTTCATTAGATAGGCACCATTTTGATGCAAATGATATTTATATCAATTTTATTTATTTTTATAATGAATAAAAGAATTGATTTCAAAATCTGATATTTTAAAAATATTATCATTTATATATTAATGATATAGAATATTCAATTTTAATTTTAATTTGAAAATGGAGTTGAAATCGTTTTTAAAACGATTTTAAAACGATTTATAAAATACGTTTTGAAAGGAAATCGATGAAATATATATAATATATATATTATATATATTTAATGGCCTGAATAGAACGCGCCGCGCAGCGACCGTTCGCGAATTTCGACCATTGACTTCGAATTAACGTTATGGGAGATTCGACCGTCGGATTCTCCTAAAACCGGGACCATTCGGTTCGTATCGAAAAGAGCTTTCTAAGAATATGAGGGATTTGAAATATAACATTTGGATTTGGAATTATGTCCAAATCAAATTTGGAAAAGGTCGCTGTAAGTGCAGTTCGATGACCGTTTATGGAAATCGACTGTACGAGCCTTGATAAAATTATTAAAAATATCAATAATTTGTGTAAAATCATAATAAATGATTTGGAAAGAATTGGGATGAAAAATTCCATATTTGAAAATATAGAAATATATTTTTATCAAAATGAACTAGTATGAACTAGGATTATAATCCAATATTTTTAAATAAATAGATTGGATTTGAAATGGTTTTAAAAATAACTGGAATTTCCAATATATGAATTGGAATGGATTTGAATCGAAATTATCTTCAGAATTTTTCAATATTGAATTCCGTGATTATACGGACATTGTGGAGGAATTTGGAAGATATATATATCGTTATTCCAATATGATATTAGTTGATTTTAGAATTTGATATTGAATATAAGCCGATATATTTTCTATTCAAAGCCTTGTATTTAATATCAAACGGGATTTTGGGTTTGTCGTGAACGGTGTCTTCACTAACACTATTCTTAAACCCACTTGAGAAAAGATTAAATCTTTTTATTAAGATTTAATGAAGTTTACCAATTTATTAATATTTAATTGGAATTGAATTGAATTGAATTTTTGGGTTTGTCGTGAACGGTGTCTTCATTAACACTGCCTTAAACCTCGTGTGAAAAGAATAAATATTTTTAATAAGATTTAATGAAGTTTACCAATTAACTAACATTTAATTGGAATTGAAATGGAATGTAAATTGGGTTTATTGTGAACTGTGTTTTTAACTACATTCGTTCTTTAACCCGATTTACAGGGAAATGTGGTTTGGAATATATAAATCTTTTTATTAAGATTTAATGGAAATTTTCCAAAGTAAAGTTTTCCAATTTAATATATTGGAATGGAATGGAATTCGATTTGGTAATAATCGAAATGAACTTCTGTGGAGGAAGACTGTTAATATATATGGAATTTAAAATGCTATGTCCTTATTCCATTTATATTATTAGTCGGATATGGAAATTGATATCGACTATATATATATTGATCTGTTTTCTGTGAAGATTCCATAATTAACGGAATGAGATTTTGGGTTTATCATGAAGTGTGTTTTAAATGACATTAGTTCTTTAACCCAGGTAAAGACAGGATTACATGTGTAGCATTGGATTCCGAACTGTATGGTTGATCTTTGCTAAATATATATCTGTTTGGTGACGGAGAATTTATTCTCTTACTTAACACCCTTCTCTGAGGCGTACGAGCTCAGAGGTTATTATCGGCAGAAATCAATAGTACGGTGTAGATTATTGATGCGACATGTTTGATTTCCCAAAGTTAAATAATCATCAATATTGATTTTGGGAAGATTAAAACTAAGTGGAGTTTTAATTAATCTTTAATTAGATTGAAAAGAAAATGTGATAATTTTAATTATCAAATTCGAGGATGGAGTATCACCAGTTTTTCTCCAAGCGATAGTTAAATCTTTAATTAGATTTGAACAGGAAATGGTAATTAATATTTACCGATAACACTATGGTGTTAGATATGGAGTATTACCAGTTTTCCTCCATAGGATGAATAGGTTGGGATTGGAAAATATAATAAATGATTACTTTGCTAAGGTTCGCTAAGGTTCGTTAATCCCGACTAGTTTGGATAAACCTTAATATGGTTTGATATCCAAAGGAAGATTAAAGAATAAATTTAAAAGAATTTATCTTTGATAAAATTAATGGGAACCTATTCCCTAATGATGTGAATATTTGAATAAAAGAATATTCTGGATTGGAATGGGGAGTATGTTGTTTTTGTGTAGCACTTGTTTATTATATACGCGAGTTATTCGGAAAGGCCGAGTTTATACCTATTCTAAATAACTGATACGACGATAAGTCGACGATGAAGACGGTGGTTGAAGACCAGAGGTCTTCACATCATTTGGATGATTACTGATGTCTTGATTGGGCTGTACACCCAAGACAAGGTAATAAGTGGTGATCGTCCAGACGTACTTGGAGATCGACCGGATATGCGAGGGCCTCTCTCCTATATTGGACATATGGGATGAGGAATAAGGTGTAACACCCCACGTCCATTAATGTCACTCACAAAGGGAATGCATTAACTTCCATGGAGGTTATAAGTGAATATAGAACAGAAAAATTACAACAAGACAGATAATAAATAGTACTTGGAAATCTAAAACTTCATTTTATTGCAGCGGAAATTAAACATGTTTGTTACATCATAAAACCAAGTACAATATCCATCTTCACAAAAACAAAATACATAATCCCATTACATAAATAGCCATTAAAAAGATAACAAGCTGGACTTTACTTCAACGGTCCAAGCTTTCCAAGAGAGATGAAGCAATTTAATCAAACTCCACTCGAACTGGGCCCAACCTAAGGACCTGGAGGGGGAAAAAGGATAGAAATAGAGGGGGCGAGACATAAAGTCTGGCGAGTATGATAATTCTAACAATACTATTATCAAAATAACTAGACTAAGGCATAAGCTGGAAGACAAGTAAATGTCTATGAACTCTTAGGAAGATAAAGATAGCGTTTAAGATAACGTTAAAGACGTAAAGGCACACCTAATTACTAATGAATGATTACTACAATGCACCGCACATTACTACACTGCACCATACCAGTCACCCTATTGTTTGATCCCACTTGCTTCACACAGAAACTTTATAAATAGCCTTACGTACCCCTAGCTGACTACATGGGTGTCGTCTGCCCCTATCTCCACTAGGTGTACCCCACTACCCACTTTCGATCGGCTCCCTACTCGTAGATACCCGTGCTGGCCCCACAGTGGGGTGTATCACTCCCCTAAAGTGGCAACCCGATACAACTTGAGAATGCACGGCTTATACCTACACGATGCAACAACGTCTTACCTACCAGCCCGGGTCCACACACGCATATGAAACCCGTTGGACTTGCGTTGCCACCGCTCCTCGTTTTGGCCTCTTACAGTCAAACCCAGCATGCGTGTCCCGTCCTCGACTTGGGTCGATGTAACGACCCGCATTATACGCATCATAGGATCGTAGAATATTTATTTCTTTCACATATGAAGTCGTTTGGTCATGTAACTTTGGGAGACGACTATGGGGGTCATTTCTCATGTTCATGATTTTTGTCGATTTTTAAATGACCGTTTTGCCCCTAGTTGGTACTGGTTTGGGCATAACTTTTGACTGGGAAAGAATTTTGACCTGAAACCACTTCCATTGGCTCCGGATGATGGTTTACAATTCCGTAGAGTGGTCACATTAGCCAAACGGACTCACCGTTTGGGTGATATGGCTGAAACAAGTTTCAGATGGTGAAATACAGCTTAATTGGGCTTAACCGGGTGATTAGCAGCTAGGCCCAGAGGGGAATTTCGGGTTTAGGGGTATATAGGGGCTGATTAGGGTTAGAAAACATTTCTTTAGACATTTTCCAGCCGCCACTTTCATCCTTAGACACTCTAACAATGGCCTCCTACATCTAAAACACCCCAAATCACTTTCTAATTGAAGATTAGGCTTAGCAACATCAAATTAAGAAGAAAAAGCACCAAAGTAAGGTTAGAGCTGCTGTTGGACATCAGTATTCGCCCCAAATCAGAGGAATTTCAGTTCTGAGAATTTTGTTTGTGGCCAAGGTGAGTGATTTGCATTGTTTTTCACTAATTACGGCTAATTAGGGTAATTAGCGAAGATTAGCGAAATTATGGCTCAGAAAAATCTAGAAAAATTCCTAAAATTCTAAAACATCATTTTATGCCTCTGATATGAATTTGGGTTAATTTCGACTAATTTTGTTAATCCCGGAATTTGGGGGATTAAGGGATGATTAGTGATAATTAGCGAAATTATGCATGCTAAAATTCTGGAAAAATATGTATAAATTCATAGATATTATTTCAGGCCTCTGATAAAAATTTGGGTTAATTTGGTTAAGTTTTGCTAATCCTATTCTCAGTTTTGCTTAAACATGCTTAAGGGGAAAATGAGGGTTTTTGGGTATGTTTGATCCATTTTGATATGTCATATTGTTGTTTTGGTGTTTGTGGTTGGTTCCCTATGTTCCTATGATTGTATGGTATGCTTTGTGATTGATTAGAAGTGTTAGATTGGTGGAAAACGTCGTCGAGAGGCGAAAATAGCTTGCTGGAATGGTGCAGGTTTGAGGACCAGGAAAAACCGACCAGGGGAAGGTTTCGGACCGACCAGAGGAGCTTCGACCGACCATGTTCTGGTCCGACCATGTTTTGGACCGACCAGAGGAGCTTAGACCGACCAAGTTTTGGACCGACCAGAGGAGCTTCGACCGACCATGTTTTGGACCGACCAGAGGAGCTTCGACCGACCATGTTTTGGACCGACCAGAGGAGCTTCGACCGACCAGGTTCAGGACTGACCAGGGGAGTTTCGAACGACCAGGATTGAGGCGATGAAACCGACCAAGATCGAGATGAGGGAAAAACCGACCAGGGTGTTTTGACCGACCAGGCGGAGGAACTCAGCACGACCGATCCGAACCGGAAGCCTGAAGGTTGACCGAGCTGAACTGATGACGTTTGACCGATCCGAAGCAAGTGAAGTAAAGTGAAGAAGACCGATCCGGTGAAGACCAACAACCCGAGATGCAAAGGTAGTCCAAATGGAAGTTAGAGCTCAGGATCCCGGACCCAGTTGGGAACCAATGAGTTCACTTCATGGTTGGGCTTTGCTGCGGGACATGTGCAAAGGGGTTGTCGGCATTCATAACTTTGGTTCACCACTGAGAGATGGATGGTGGGCTTGTAGTGATAGTTACACGGGATTGGATTCCGTCATGGCCCAAAGTATTAGGTGACCAAAGTAGTGGATATCGTATGCTTTACGCACAGAGTGAGGGATGTGAGGATTATTGCTATGCTTGATTGTTTGACATCACTATGACATGCACACCCCCCACCCCCGTTATCTTTACACCATTTGAAAGGGCACCTTAGAGTGTTGTACAGTATGTAGTGCTAACTCTTTGGTTGTAGGTCCAGGTTCAGGTATGATTGGATTATACCTGTTATTGTTTTGTTTAGATGCTTATCGCTCATACCAGGCTTTATGTCTGACCCAGAGTTTTATGTCTCCTCTTATTACTCTGGGTGCTCACACGAGCAGACTAGAGACAGGTTATGGTTAGCTGATGATGCGCGAGTAGCTGATTCGGAGGCGAGCAGGAGGCTTCCACGTATGATATATAGATATTCTCCCTGTGTCGTTGGTGGTCACTACTTGGGCATTAGTAGTGTACCTTATTTATCTTGCTTTTGCTTTAGAGACAGTATTTTAAAAGTTGTAATAAGCTGTATTTTGGATTTCCGCTGCTATGATGTTAGTTGTTTCAGCTTATGCACTGTCTCACCTGTTTTATGTCAAGTATGTTATTATTATATTTTATTCTATGCGCTGTGAGACATTTTACAGGTTCCTTGTAGTTCATTCTCTTCTTTCCTTTCTTTGGCGACCGTTCCGTGCTAACTGGACATGTGTACAACACACTTTTGGAGTAAATGTCGGTTGGTGCGGGGCGGGCTGTCACAGTCGAGCCCACAAAGATACGTTTGGGATACTGGTCGAAATGGGCCCCCACAAGCTACCCACCTAAGCTTGTCACTAGTATATCCCACTTAACCCTCTTAGTCATGTTCATTTACATGTGTGTTTGGTTAAGTCTTACTAATCGTATTTCACATGCCACTAAGGGCACCCCCTAGATTCCTCATGCCACCCAAGGCACCTACTTAACCCCCATGTCCCACCTTACATGTTTATCTGGTTAAGTATTTCTTAATTCATTCAGGCCATAACCTCATAAAGACCTCTCACATTAGACTGGCATTTATGGCAGCTGGATTTGCCGGGCGGGTCCGGGCAGTCTTACACCATAAAAGAGTCTAACCTCGTGTCTTTACAACCGTTATGCTTTAGTTTAGGCCTAGGACCTCTCACATTGGGCTGACATTTGTGACCACTGGATTTGCCGGGCGGGTCCGGGCAGGTTCACGTCACAAACGAGTCCAACCTCGTGTCCTAAGCATTGATTAACACTTAAAATCTTTTACCCCAGTTTTAATAATTCCCTATTCAAATTCTTAATTAAGTCAACTTTTAATGATGTCCATAATTGACTCAATTATGCCCATCCACTTATGGCATGCAAAATCATATCAATTGCACCCCAACTTTTTAATATTAAATCCTTAATATTACCCCTACCCCACGTTTATACGTTCGCTTATTCAACGCATAATATAGGCTAGACTTGTATAGTCTAACACCTAGCACAAAGATAAATAATCACAACATATAGACAATTAAAATAAATTTAATCATAATAGGGGTGAAACTTGCATAAACTACACATGTTAAGGATCAAAAGGTGTCAACTTGTTAAATGTCTCAATTTACATGATATGATCATAGCCCAAATCTATACATAAACTTGCATATGGGGTTTTTTTGGCAACATAATGATGGTGTGAACTAGCATAGGATATCACATATGTCATAGCATAATTCTAGATGTCATAATAGATGTCTTGGCATATGTTCATAACTTTTCTAATCAATCTAACTTGCATATGTGACTTGTCATATAGATCAACATAACCCAAACATGATGATCTAATTAATATGAACTAACTAGCATAGATGGTAACATCATGGCCTTTTTAACATGTATGATTCATCACAACTTAGCATAGAAACATTCAACATACATAACATCATCATAGCATGATTTACAACATATAAGATATCATCATCACATAACATTGGATTTACAATATACATGATAGCAAAAAGGGTTTACAACAACATATATGATAATTCACATCATCTACTCATAATCCATTCATAACTCAACCTAATTAAAATGATAATAATCTTGTTAAGATCATCATACTCACAACTTAGAGAAGAAAAGAGAGAGTTTTGCTTTGCTTTAGGGTTGAGAGAATTAGAATTGAATTTTCTTTTCTTCTTTCTTAGTTGGCGGCGGCTCCATTGATTTCCATGGCGACAGTAACTATTCTATTTTAATTAGGTTTAGGGTTAGCATTAGGATGTATTTATAGGTATAGGAAGTTATTTAGGACCATTAGATTAACCCTGAACAATGAGAACCAATCAAATGCAAAATCTGCATTTGAGCGAATCGGCCCACGGGTTGAATGCCAAACACCCTGGATTAACCCCTAGTCGACCCAGCAGAGCTCGGGTCGACCTCAAAAATGGGCCGGTTCGGTTATTTCCCCTCCCAATTCGCTGTTTTGAACTTTTTCGCATATTTATTTATTTAATTTTTAAGTTATATATATATATATATCAATATATATATTTCTCTGCGCAATCCATTTCACTTAATTCTTTTCTAAAAATTAAGTATACTTTAATTTGTGAATTTTAATGTTATAAAATTACGGGGTGTTACATTCTCCCCTCCTTAAAGGATTTCGTCCCCGAAATCTCCAAGTCAAGAAGAATGTATATCCTACCATCTAATCGTCCATCTACTCAACCATCAAACACCAGCATCCATTGTCCTTAAAAGACTTCTAATGCTTTAATGTCTATATGCACAGTGTGTGTATATGTCCATATCTAATGCAAAATTAGGCGGGCTACTGATTCAGTCGACCTCCTTAGTGCAATTCATGGTAGTGCCATGCGTCCAATATGTATGCAAAAGATTCCTAATGATACATATTAATTCTATATGCGTGCACAACCATCCACCAAAATGCAACATCCATTTTACTAAATACATCCATATATATGCAATATGCAATATGAAGTGACTGAGCCGATCTAGTGCCTAATAGTGTGTGTATATGCATCCACGAGCAACCACTAGCAAACACTTGCATCCACTTTGCATCCACCATACATAACATGTCTCAAACACATGTTTCAACCATAGGATTATCCTACCTAAAGGTCAAAGATACTAGCGAGAGGATATACTAAAGATAAGATAAGTACAAGCTAAGCGATAAAGGAGAAATTAAAGGACATACCCTCAAAAAGAAAAGGGTATCGTGAACGCATCTTCTCTTCCGTCTCCTAAGTAGCGTTGCTCTCATCATCTCCCCATTGCACTTTGACTAGACTGACCTCTCGATTCCTCAACCTCTTGATCTCCGACCCAAGAATGCGCGTAGGAGCTCGTCGAATTGTCGCATCACGCTCTATCTCCACCTCTCTAAGCAAGCTCGGCTCTACCACTTCCGCGGTCTCGTGAAAGCACTTCCTAAAATGTGACACATGGAATACGTCATGTACACCACTAAGTCTCTCGGGCAACTCCACTTTATACGCCATCCGTCCAATCCTCTCCTTAATAGGAAACGGCCCTACAAACCTTGGTGCTAATTTCCCAACGGACCCAAAGAGAACAACGTTTCGTAATGGAGACACTTTGACAAAGACCATGTCCCCAACTTCAAACTCGAGATCTGTCCTCCTCTAACCCGCATAAGATTTCTGCCTATCTTGCGCTGCTTTCATCCTCCTTCGAATCAAGTCGATCTTCTCCGAAGTCTCCCTATTCATATCGGGCCCAAGTAAGATCTTATCCGTAGATTCCCACCAACATGTAGGTGAACGACAAGGTCGTCCATATAGAGCTTCGAATGGTGCCATACCAATGCTGGACTGAAAGCTGTTATTATATGCGAACTCCACCAATGGAAGATACTCTTCCCACGTACCCCCAAAGTCTAGGATACATAGCCTCAACAGATCCTCTAGAATGTGATTCACCCTCTCGGTCTGGCCGTCCGTCTGAGGATGATATGCGGTGCTCAAACATAACTGAGTCCCTACCGCCTCTTGTAAGCTTCTCCAAAATTCGCTAGTGAAAATAGGATCGCAGTCGCTCACTATGCTAGAAGGAACACCGTGCAAACGAACTATTTCTCGGACATATACAGAAGCTAACCATGGAGCAGTCCTCTTACTCTTCACGGGAATGAAATGGGCGCTCTTAGTAAGTCTATCTACTATAACCCAAATTCCCGTATTACCCTTCCTCGATCGCGGTAATCCATCCACAAAATCCATCGAGATGCTTTCCCATTTCCATAGTGGAACCTCCAATGAGTGAAGCAACCCACCGGGTTTCTTTTGCTCCGCTTTTACTTGTTGGCACACCAAGCATCTAGCGACATACTCGGCCACGTCTTTCTTCATGTCGGGCCAAAAGTAAACTCTCTTCATGTCTTTGTACATCTAGTCCCCGCCGGGATGAATGGTCATCTTCGAACGATGTGCTTCGTCAAGAATAGTCTTCCTTAGGTCATCGTCTTTTGGTACACAAAGTCTACCGTCCCTACGTAACCAACCCTTATCATCAAGGGTATACCTACGGAGATGGCTTGATGACTCCTCTCCTTTGAGTTTTTCTACTAACTCAACCAACTGCGGGTCGTCTCGCTGTGCCTCGCCAATCCGTCCCAAAAGAGTAGGTCTGACCTCCAAGGATGCTAGCAAACCGAGTAAGAAGTCAACGGAAGGTCTAAAGTCAAACATCGAGATGAACTCTAAACTTCGCCGCTCAACAAACAAAGGACTTAAGGATAATCTTTTTCTACTTAAGGCATCGGCCACCACGTTACCCTTGCCAGGGGTATATGCTATCTCAAAGTCGTAGGACGCTAAGAACTCCATCCACCTTTGCTGCCTTAAGTTCAAGTCCTTTTGTGAGAATAGGTATTTTAAAGATTTGTAGTCATTGAATAGTTCGAATTTCTCGCCAAGAAGATAATGACGCCAAGACTTAAGCGCAAAAACAATAGCGGCCAATTCTAGGTCATGTGTAGGATAATTTTTCTCATGCGCTCTCAACTGCCTTCCACCATAGGCTATTACCCTACCCTCTTTCATTAAGACTGCGCCTAGTCCTATCCCACAAGCGTTTGTATGAACGGTAAACGACTTACTCCCGTCTGGCAATACTAAGACTGGGGCTGAAGTCAAAGCTCTCTTCAAACGTTGGAACGCATCATCACAATCTACGTCCCATGTGAAAACTAGGTTCTTCTTCGTCAAGCGTGTCAATGGAGCTGATATCTTTGCGAAGTCTTTGATAAACTTCCTATAGTAGCCAGTCAACCCCAAGAAACTTCTCACTTCGGTAGCATTTTTAGGAACCTTCCAATCTTGGATGGCCACCACCTTCGCGGGATCTACAGCTATCCCTTCTTTGGAAACCACGTGTCCTAAGAACCGTACTTCCTTCCTCCAGAAGTGACACTTAGAAAATTTAGCCTTAAGGCTATGCGCTCGTAGGGTCTCCAACACTTCCCTAAGATGCAGGGCATGCTCTTCTTCATCCTTAGAAAAGATCAAGATGTCATCTACAAAGACTACCACAAATTTGTTAAGGTACTCCCTAAACACCCTACTCATCAAATCAACAAAGTATGCGGGGGCGTTTGTCAAACCGAAGGGCATCACTAGCCATTCATAGAAACCGTCCGGAGTCCTAAAGGCAGTCTTGTCAATGCTATCCTCAGCCACTCTCAACTGATGGAACCTAGTGGCTAAGTCCAACTGCGAAAACACTGAGGCGCCAACTAACTGATCGAAGAGATCGTCAATCCTCGGCAGTGGGTGTCTGTTCTTCTTAGTAAGCTTATTAAGTTCTCTATATTCCACACAAAGTCTAAGGGACCCATCCGCCTTCGTGGCAAATACTACGGGAGCACCCCACTCCGATATACTTCGTCTTATGAACCCCTTCTCAAGCAACTCCTTCACTTGCTTACCGAGTTCCCTCCTTTCACGTGGAGCCTGGTGGCGTACTGGCAAAGATACTGGTTTCGCATTATCCACAAGATATATTCGAAAATCTATCTCCCGCTTCGGAGGCAAGCCCTTCACCTCCTCAAACACATCTGAATATTCTTGGACCACTCTAACAGATCGTAGATTTTCCTCAGATGCGTCAAGCGATTCTAGATAACTTATCATAACCGAATTTATGGGATTACAAAAGATTTCAAGAGTGTTGCCAAGGCGAGTCACGAGCCTAACTACTCTCCTTTCACAATCAAGAACGACCCCATTTCTGGATAACCAATCCATTCCTAAAATTAGCCCATAGCCCGTGAAGCCCAACACATAAGCATCACATCTAAATTCAACGCTAAGTATGGAAATTTTCAAATCCAAACACATCATAGACAAATAAGCTGAGCCCCCAATTGGATTCGAAACAACTAAGGGAACCTCTACTAAACTGGTGTTTAAGTGCAGTGATTCAACTAATGATGTAGAGATAAACGAATGTGATGCGCCCGAATCGAATAAGGTACGGACAGGATGATCAAACAGAAAAACTAAGCTTTCAACATAAATGGTTCTACCTCGTTCTTGCAGCGGTGGGACCGCGAGAGCCTGACCTTGTCCCCTTGCCTGCCTTGGTGCCATAAGAGCCTGCACCTGTCCTCCCGAGGTAGCTCCTGCCCTCTGCCCCTTCTTTGGGCAGTCCTTCACTAAATGTCCCGCATCGCCACAATGAAAATAGCCTGTCTTCTTTTTCTTTCGGCAATCCTTGCTGAGATGGCCTGATGTCCCACAGTTAAAACATTTCTTCTTTCCCTTGCCGTTATTGTCTTTACCACCCTTCTTGTTTTGCTGTTGTGGTTTCTTCTGATCCCCCTTCTTCTCGGGTGCCTTATTAGCTTTAGCGCTTTTCTCCTCATGCATAAGCGCCATTTCTACTAACTTCTCAAAGGTGGCCCCCATAGGGATGTAGGTCATAGCCAACCCTTGCAATGGTTCATTCAAGCCATTCACGAACCTCAGATCCTTCTTCTCCGACGTGTTTACTAAGTCCAAGACAAACCTTGCTAACTGATTAAATTTATTGACATATTCTTTCACTGATGAGCTTCCTTGCTTCAATGTCAAGAACCTTTCCATATATAGATTTTCTTCCGCCCTTGAGAGAAACTTCGCCTCGAACCTACGTCTGAAATCCGCCCAAGAGTCAACAGGACGCTCCCCATTAGTAACCTCCCACCAAAATGAGGCCTCTCCCTTCATCAACCAAGCTGCTAATCGAACTCTCCTCCCTTCTTCTACCTCAAAGATTTCTAGCAATTCTTCCACCTCCTTAAGCCAATCTCTAGCTTCCACAAACGTTTCTGACCCTTGAAATGGTTTTCCACCCATAGCCTTGAATTCCTTACACGTCTTTGCAAAATTATCTACGTGAGGAGGAGGAGGAGGAACGAGTGCAACTGGTGGTGGAGGAACAGTGGCTGGACCTGCAGCGGCCCTAGCCTCTAATAACCTCCTATACCATCCTGGTATCGTTGTACCGTCGAGTAGATTAAGATCTTCAGCCATGATGAAACGAAAAAGGAAAGATTCAGAATGGAGAATTCGAAAGATAAAGATATGGGCTATTAGGATTATGTTTTTTTCTTAAAAACATTTCTCTTTAAATTTCTCACTAAAACAAGTTTTTGAAAGCACTTCTTCCAAAAATAAATATTTTTCTAAAGTATTTTTATCTGTTCGGTAACCTTAAGTTCTGGTACCACGTGTAACACCCCACGTCCATTAATGTCACTCACAAAGGGAATGCATTAACTTCCATGGAGGTTATAAGTGAATATAGAACAGAAAAATTACAACAAGACAGATAATAAATAGTACTTGGAAATCTAAAACTTCATTTTATTGCAGCAGAAATTAAACATGTTTGTTACATCATAAAACCAAGTACAATATCCATCTTCACAAAAACAAAATACATAATCCCATTACATAAATAGCCACTAAAAAGATAACAAGCTGGACTTTACTTCAACGGTCCAAGATTTCCAAGAGAGATGAAGCAATTTAATCAAACTCCACTAGAATTGGGCCCAACCTGAGGACCTGGAAGGGGAAAAAGGATAGAAATAGAGGGGGTTAGACATAAAGTCTGGCGAGTATGATAATTCTAACAATACTATTATTAAAATAACTAGACTAAGGCATAAGCTGGAAGACAAGTAAATGTCTATGAACTCTTAGGAAGATAAAGATAGCGTTTAAGATAACGTTAAAGATAACGGTAAAGGCACACCTAATTACTAACGAATGATTACTACAATGCACCGCACATTACTACACTACACCACACCAGTCACCCTATTGTTTGATCCCACTTGCTTCACACAGAAACTTTATAAATAGCCTTACGTACCCCTAGCTGACTACATAGGTGCCGTCTTCCCCTATCTCCACTAGGTGTACCCCACTACCCACTTTCGATCGGCTCCCTACTCGTAGATACCTGTGCTGGCCCCACAGTGGGGTGTATCACTCCCCTAAAGTGGCATCCCGATACAACTTGAGAATGCACGGCTTATACCTACACGATGCAACAACGTCTTACCTACCAGCCCGGGTCCACACACGCATATGAAACCCGTTGGACTTGCGTTGCCACCGCTCCTCGTTTTGGCCTCTTATAGTCAAACCCAGCATGCGTGTCCAGTCCTCGACTTGGGTCGAGCCCACAAAGATACGTTTGGGATACTGGTCGAAATGGGCCCCCACAAGCTACCCACCTAAGCTTGTCACTAGTATATCCCACTTAACCCTCTTAGTCATGTTCATTTACATGTGTGTTTGGTTAAGTCTTACTAATCGTATTTCACATGCCACTAAGGGCACCCCCTAGATTCCTCATGCCACCCAAGGCACCTACTTAACCCCCATGTCCCACCTTACATGTTTATCTGGTTAAGTATTTCTTAATTCATTCAGGCCATAACCTCATAAAGACCTCTCACATTAGACTGGCATTTATGGCAGCTGGATTTGTCGGGCGGGTCCGGGCAGTCTTACACCATAAAAGAGTCTAACCTCGTGTCTTTACAACCGTTATGCTTTAGTTTAGGCCTAGGACCTCTCACATTGGGCTGACATTTGTGACCACTGGATTTGCCGGGTGGGTCCGGGCAGGTTTACGTCACAAACGAGTCCAACCTCGTGTCCTAAGCATTGATTAACACTTAAAATCTTTTACCCTAGTTTTAATAATTCCCTATTCAAATTCTTAATTAAGTCAACTTTTAATGATGTCCATAATTGACTCAATTATGGCCATCCACTTATGGCATGCCAAATCATATCAATTGCACCCAAACTTTTTAATACTAAATCCTTAATATTACCCCTACCCCACGTTTATACGTTCGCTTATTCAACGCATAATATAGGCTAGACTTGTATAGTCTAACACCTAGCACAAAGATAAATTATCACAATATATAGACAATTAAAATAAATCTAATCATAATAGGGGTGAAACTTGCATAAACTACACATGTTAAGGATCAAAAGGTGTCAACTTGTTAAATGTCTCAATTTACATGATATGATCATAGCCCAAATCTATACATAAACTTGCATATGGGGTTTTTAGGAAACATAATGATGGTGTGAACTAGCATAGGATATCACATATGTCATAGCATAATTCTAGATGTCATAATAGATGTCTTGGCATATGTTCATAACTTTTCTAATCAATCTAACTTGCATATGTGACTTGTCATATAGATCAACATAACCCAAACATGATGATTTAATTAATATGAACTAACTAGCATAGATGGTAACATCATGGCCTTTTTAACATGTATGATTCATCACAACTTAGCATAGAAACTTTCAGCATACATAACATCATCATAGCATGATTTACAACATATAAGATATCATCATCACATAACATTGGATTTACAATATACATGATAGCAAAAAGGGTTTACAACAACATATATGATAATTCACATCATCTACTCATAATCCATTCATAACTCAACCTAATTAAAATGATAATAATCTTGTTAAGATCATCATACTCACAGTTTAGAGAAGAAAAGAGAGAGTTTTGCTTTGCTTTAGGGTTGAGAGAATTAGAATTGAATTTTCTTTTCTTCTTTCTTAGTTGGCGGCGGCTCCATTGATTTCTATGGCGACGGTAACTATTCTATTTTAATTAGGTTTAGGGTTAGCAATAGGATGTATTTATAGGTGTAGGAAGTTATTTAGGACCATTAGATTAACCCTGAACCATGAGAACCAATCAAATGCAAAATCTGCATTTGAGCGAATCGGCCCACGGGTTGAATGCCAAACACCTGGATTAACCCCTAGTCGACCCAGCGGGGCTTGGGTCGACCTCAAAAATGGGCCGGTTCAGTTATTTCCCCTCCCAATTTGCTGTTTTGAACTTTTTCGCATATTTATTTATTTAATTTTTAATTTATATATATATATATATCAATATATATATATATATTTCTCTGCGCAATCCATTTCACTTAATTCTTTTCTAAAAATTAAGTATACTTTAATTTGTTAATTTTAATGTTATAAAATTACGGGGTGTTACATAAGGTGCCTCTGGTTTCGTTCAGACCCAGAACGAACTTGTAAATGGATGTGTGTCTAACATTGGATTTTAGTCCGTGTGATTGATTTCTATTAAATATATATCTGTTTAGCGGCGGAGAATTTATTCTCTTGCTTAACGCACTTCTCTGAGACGTACGAGCTCAGAGGTTATATATTGATGGATATTAGTCGCATGGCATGAATTGCCTGTGTGGCATGTTGAGTTGCATGGATCAAGGCTTTTGCTGAAAAGCAAAGTCTTGTGGCTGATGATCAAAGCATAGCTTTAATATAGCGCTGCTTTGTGTATAGCATTAATTCGCGAGCCTCACACCCCGGCATGAACCAAAAACGGTAGAAGGGCCCTAGGGAGGACATGCGTTTCTTTCTAGCTAGGAGTGGTGTTTGGGTTTTACAAGGCCCGACATTTTATTTATGTGGATGTTGGAAAGCGAGGTACCTCGGATATATCGGTTACTACGGAGCCGATGGATATTGAGTCATGTGGCTCATTTACGCCCCATAGGGCGGGGAAACGTATTGTTCAGGGATTACTAATCCAGTTAAAATGTGGACCGTCCTGGCGTTCCTAGGTGCAATTGCGGATGTATCCTGAGGGGCGGGCTAGAGCGACTCGAATTCGGTAAGGACGATCCCTTGCCTTCGTTCATAGATGGAATCCAACTTCCAATACGACATTTTGCGGTTTTAATTGTAGAACTAGTATGGCGACATGATATATAATACCCATGCCGTCTATGATTGATACATTTATATTTGAAGTTGTTTTCTTCACTTATAGTAATAATAAAAGATGAAATTTCACGTATCAAGCATTATTTGGCAATTATAAGGGAAAACCCTATCCTTCAGCTTACTTTTCATTGTGTGATGGGACCTGAGCCTTATAATAGCTTCATTTTTCTTTAATTAGCATTGCGCTGTTTGTTTTATGCACTGGTATTCTTGGGAGGAAACCCGCTCCGTGTTATATGCCGTGGTCCCTTGATTTTCCTAATTTTAAAATCAATTTAATATGCTTTAGTTCTCACACCAGTCACATGACTGACCTGGAGTTTATTGTTTTAATCTAAACTCTGGGTGCCCCTATTTTGCACACGGGCAACTAGTAGTTTTGGTTTTGCAGATTATTTCTTTTCCAGGATCCTGGTTTACAGCTGGAGCTATATTCGGAACGCTCTGTATCCGTGTATTTGTTTCAATTGTGTTTTATATTATTTTTCCGCTGCTATGTATTTAAATGTAATTTATATCTCTGTTGTGTAATATTTATTCATACTCTGTTATATTCTTGTACTCTGATGTAATTGTTGTAATAAGCAATGAAATTTTCTTCTGTTTGTGTTCTGATTTGTCGTGTTCTCAACTGAATCCGGGCTTTCCTTTACGGGGAAGTTTGGGTCGTTATATTTACATATGGTTGTCAACCTACAAGTTTATGCATGTCAGCATAGGAGTCGGTAATTTGCTTTTTAAATTTTAAAAAAGTCATGTCTTTTGAATTCAGATCTTTTCTGAAAGGATGTGCATGTTGAAAAACTATATAAAGGCTTCAGAATTCAAAAAAATTAAGTAGTTTTCATCTTTTCTTCTTCCTTAATTATTCTACCATTATTCTTCTTAAATTATTAATTTTCTGCACTTATACTTTGCCAAATTTCGTAGATATCATATCATTCTTCTTCTCATTCAAATTTACATCAAACTCTCTCCGAAATTCAAGTGCTACTCAAGAGTTATAGGCTGCTTGTAATAAAATATCACAAGATCAAGTCCTATCGAGTCAATACTACAAAAACTGATAAGAGAAAGGTGTGGTAGTGCCCTGTATAAATCTATTGGATACGATTGTGCCTCGAAATCGATTGGGTGTAAAGTTGTGGCCCGGAAAATCAACCAAGCCTCACTTTACTTGGAATCAGTTGGGGTGTGCCCTTGTAGCCCTGAAATCAAGGATTGTAATTGGATATTGTGGATAAAAATCCACATCAACCTTTTGTTGTGTTGGACTGGATGTAGGGAGTCGTGAACCAGTGTAAAATCCTGGTGTGTACTTTCCTTTTACTCCTTTTCATTTTATTTTTTCCATCTATGATTGATTCTGTGATTTGTGATATCTGAATTTTAGCATTCTGTTCAATTCTAAAAGATTTAAAGAAACTTAATATAATCAATAAAACACTATTCACCCCCTCTAATGTTTGATTTCCCTTAAGATCCTTCATCTACATCCCCAATTGTATTGGAGCACAGGTTTTCAAAGTATTCATAATATGAATTTTTTTAAAAGTTTAAATGGCAACCAACACTGGAATTGTTAATAATAATAGTTCTTTTATAGGGGTTCAATCCACTATTGGACCACCACCATTCAAGGTAGTAATTATTCAGGTTGGGCTGTAGAATGAAAATTTATTTACAATCTATAAGATTAAACACTTGGAATATCACACAATAAATATGTTGAACCCATTCTTAATTTCAGACAATGGACTAATGATCAGAAAGCCACTGCACAAAATAATTCAAAGGCTATGAATATTTTATTCAGTTCACTAGATTAAAATGAGTTTAATAGGATATCTATTTGTAAATCTGCATATGAAATCTAGAAAACTTTACAAGTAACTCATGAAGGAACAAGTATAATTAAACAAACCAAAATATCTATGTTAACCAATCAATTTGAATTAATTAAAATGAATTAGAATGTGTCTATCTCCAATATGTACTACAGGTTCCAAGAAATCGTGGATTCACTAATGGATTTAGGAAAATAATATTCTGAGGAAGATCAAGTCAGAAAGGTCTGAATTCATTAACTTCAGAATGGGATCAAAAGACACTTGCAATTGAAGATACCAGTAATATCAGTACAATGAAAATTGGTGAATTAATCGGTAACCTAATATCATTTGAGGTTCATATGCAAGGAAGAAAAGAAAATAAGTCATCGAAAACAAAATCGATGACATTTAAAGCGATAACTGAAGATTCTAACTCAAATAGCGATGATGATGAAGATACAACTCTAATGACAAGGAATTTTAGAAAATTCCTGAGATGGAGAAAAAGAAATAATTTCAAAAGGAATTAGCAAAGAAACTCTTTGAAAAAAATGAGATTCCTAGTAATGTCAATGTTATAACTGCAACGAATTAGGCCATCTAAAAAGATTATGCCCATATTCGGAAAAACAAAATCAACCGATAATGATAATTAATCAAAAAAGAGAAAAAGAGATACATCAACTTTGGATGATTCGATTCATCATCCAGTGATGAAGATCAAGAAACGGATAACTCAAATATGTGCTTCACAATAATTCACAAATCAGAAGAAATCGAAGAACGGATCTAAAAATAGGTACGCCTTTATAGTAAATTTGAAATTTTTGTTTGAATGGTTGTTTGCCTTGTTTGAAATTTGAAATTTTATATTCAGATTTTTAAAATTTGAAATTTAAAAATTAAAATAATAATGATTTAATAATATAATAAGAAAATAATGATTAAAAAAGTATTTTATAATAATAATTATTCCAGGAAATAATTAAATAAGAAATATAAGATATAAATAATCAAGATTGTCATCAGGTATGAATATTTTATAAACGAAGATTGTCATCATCAAAAAGGGGAAGACTGTTAGAGATTGAGATGTTAATGGTGATGGTTTTGATGATAATAACCTTGTTTCAACTTTGTCTAAATTATTATTATATAATATATACTAACACTACTATCTAGAATATATACATACATACATATATATATATATATATATATGTCTATATGTATGTGTGTATATATAGCAAATCTATGCAGATAACTATTATTGAAGACTTTACAGCTCAGAGAATCAAGATTCCAAAGTAGAATAGTTCAAGATTAAAGACTCAAGAGTATCAAGAATTTAAGAGTTCGCGAAATATAGAGCAATTGTGTCTGGATATATTGTTAAAACTCTGGTTAGCACTGAATTCTTGTTTCAAACTTAATTCTGAATTCAAATTCCTTTTCAAATGATTTCAAAATTACTTCCTTATTTTTAATTTATTTTTCAAATAATTTCAAAGTTACTTCCTTATTTTAAATTTATACTTCTTTATTTTTAGAAATATTTTATCTCCCGAAACTTATTTTAACTCATACTTTTCAAATTGTACTTAACTCCTAATTCAAATAAGTTTTACTTAAAAATTTAATACTAATTTCATTATAGTTCCTTATATTTTCAATTTATATTAAGTTTTAATATATTCGTAGTTTTATATATATATTCATATATCATTATATATATAGTTTTTAATTATTTTTAAATCATCTTAATATATGTTTTTAAATATATTTTCTACTTGGGATAATCTTGTTTAATATAAAGGAACATAGTTTGTTTTAACTCTGGAATCATCATAATTTATTTAAACATTATTTGATTTAAAATTTTATTATTGAAGTTTTACATAGGATGTCGACATACAAGTTTATGTATGTCGACATAGGAGTTGTTAATTTGTCTTTAAAATTTTGGAAAGTTGAATCTTTTGAATTCAAATCTTTTCTGAAAGGATGTGCCTGTTGGAAAACTATATAAAGGCTTCAGAATTCGAAAATAATAATTAGTTTTCATCTTCTTCTTCCTTAATTATTCTACTTTTATTCTTCTTAAATTCTTAACTTTCTACACTTATACTCTGCCCATTTTCATAGAAATCATATCATTGTTCTACTCTTTCAACTCTTAATCAAATTCTCTCTGAAATTCAAGTGCTACTCAAGAGTTATAGGCTATTTCTGTGCAGTTAAAGCACTTAGCGGTTCTCTAGTGGCAGAGGTGCAAAAAGGTGTAGCGGGGATAAAGCGGGAAAATAGCGGAGGCGCAAAAAGGTTCATTAGATGTAAAACCAAATATTTGTAAATTAATTAATCATCTTTCTCACATTATATACGTATAATAAACTAATATTAATTAATCTTATATAACAAAAACACGGAACCATAGTTATGCATGCTAAATTTGATGGGTGTAATTGATTGTTACAATATATTAGGCACTTATGCCTTAAATTTATCCCTTTACGTTAACTTTACTGAATTGTTTGAAAAGATAACTAATCAAGTTAAGCTCTATATATTAATATTGCTAAAGTGAACGCTAAAAAGCCTTGATTTAATGGATGCAGCGAAAAAAGCGGGGCTAGAAGCAGATCTACTGTTCATCAACACTAAATTAAAATAGCGTAGCGGTTGAAGAGCGCTATGGGTTATAGCGGGGATTTAGCGGGGCTTTAACTGCATAGGGCTATTTGTAATCAAAGATCGCAAGATCAAGTCCTATCGAGTCAATACTACAAAACTGATATGAGAAGGGTGTGGTAGTGTCCCGTATAAATCTACTAGGTGCGGTTGTGTCTCGAAAATCGATTGGGTGTAAAGTTATGGCCCGGAAAATCAACTAAGTCTCACCGTACTTGGAATCAGTTGGGGAGTTCCCTTGTAGCCTTGAAATCAAGGATTGTAGTTAGTTGTTTTTAAATAAAAATCCACATCAACCCAACATTGTGTGGGACTGGATGTAGGGGAGTCTCGAACCAGTGTAAAATACAGGTGTGTACTTTCCTTTTACTGTTTTTTATTTTATTTTCTGTACCTGTGATTGATTCAGTAATTTTGGTATCTGTAATTTGCATAGCATTCTGTTTAAACCTAAAAGATTTCATGAAATTCAATATTATCAATAAAACACTATTCACCCCCTCTAGTGTTTAATTTGTCTTAAGATCCTTCATTCGCATCCCCAACAATATACCCGATTGACTTGACCACAGAATAGAAAATTATATATGGGCATCATTAGTTAATAAAAGTTATTTTTTGAAATTTCTTAAGTATGTTTTGATTTTAGTAAATTGATTTTGAAAGTTAGTTTAAATATTGAGTTTAAATTAATAATTTGAGATAATTTAACTTGAATTTAAGTAACTAACTTAAAATATGATTTAATGAAACTATGTTTAAAAATAATTTATAAGATTCTATTAAAATATAATATTTATAGTTAAGGTTCAATTTAAACTAAATTTTATATTGCAAACTAACTTAATACAGTATTACTTAATATAGTATTACTTAATATAGTTTAACTTAATTTAATATAACAATTTGTTTTAAAATGTTTAAAATTAATATAAAATATTTATTTAGTTTTAAAAGATTTATTTTGAAATTTTAATTTAATGTAATATAATATATATATTTAATTTAATAATTTTAATAAAGGATTTAATTTTAAGACTTAAATTTTCTCAAATTTAGTAAATGAAAAGACTTGATTTGATTTGAAGATTTTGTCGACATAAGATTTTATTTGCAAAGTTTATAAATTTTGAATATGAAAATTTTGATCTGAGAAATTGACTTGTTAATCAAACTTTGAAAGTTGTTTTAGATAATATTATGAAACTATATGAATTTAGAATTGAAGTTTTAGACCAAACTAAAGTAATGGTTTAGAATTTTGATTTTTGTAAACAATTAAATTTGAAACATGGACCAGTTTAATTTAAGTTAATTTGAATGGAAATTTGAAATCTGAATTCATGATAAGTCAAATTTAAAATTACGGATAATTGGTATGGATTGAATTGTTATATTTAAATTGTTGTATCTATTATAATTTTAAAACTATTTTTTATAAAACTATTATATATATATTTTACCTATTAAAATTATATAACAATTTATTAAAATATTTTTAATAAAACTATTTTTATATTACAGTTAATTATATATATCTACTATTTTGAAATTAAACCATTTTCAAATATATTTTATTATTTTAAAACTAAATTCTATTTCCAATCCGAGCTATTAAGTCTGAATTGATTCAAGATAATGAATTTAATTAATAACGACATTTGTGGAATAGAATATAAAATTAGAATCTGAACTTGATAATGAATTGTTTGATAGTATGAAATTTGCAGCTGAACCCAATACTTAATAGTTGCGATTAAATGATTTTAAAGAAATCAATACTAGAAGTTAAAATTGATTTATGACATTGAAATGTGATTTCAAACATAAATGATCACGGTGTGAAAAACGTAAGTGTTTGGTTGTTAAAGAGACCGAAGACGATATTGACATGCTCACTATCGATATTTGAAACCACTATAACAACTGTGCACGTGGTAGAGAACCCAGAATGAAGTAGTGTGGTTTGGCAAACCCTACTGGAATGAAGTAAGAGAATGATGATGGATAGTCTTGAGCTTTGGATCATAATTAAAACACTTAAAACAGGAGCTACGTCAAGGCCAAGTGGGGTCGCTCCTCCAATCAGACACGCTTCATCGATAATATATTACCTTGTGATTTGATTTGGATGCACCTCTTGAATTATGAAAGCATTGTTCGAGGTGGATGATAGATGCGGCTATGCGTTTCCACTATTGGGCTATGCATTTCCACTAGTTGGGCTATAAAAAAGGTAAAATCATATACTGGGTATTTCCTTGTGTATCTTGTCATATTATTATGATCGTGCCCACTATGATCTTGATTTGTGTCGTACCTATGGAGTGTCCTCTGTTAGCCCCTAGTTTACGGCGGAATTTACGGTATCTGTATAGACTACGATATTATAAACGGTGTAAGGTTAATAATGGTAATCCCATTTATGCTATTTTCAATAGTATATTTACCTAGACACTGTTATAGCATATTGTATTATATAATATCTAGTTTAACGAATCCTTAGAGAATGGGAATCCCATACATCCTTCAAGTTACTTGTGCATTTCATTTAAATGGTCCACTTGAGTTGATGTAATTTCATAAGAATGTTAGACCTAACTCAAGTGTTTTATTTTACTTTATGCTTGGGTCAGATCGAGTATTACAATATTGAGATTCCATCCTTTTGAGTTAGGGACTTGTTGAAGACCTCATCTCTATCTATTTTATTTCAGCATTCCTTATGTATTGAAAATCCTACATATTTAGACTTCGCTGTATTTGATTTTGGAACTCTAATATTATGTATAAATTTTGAAAATTTGTATTTAGCAGCTACATGAACTATTGTTGGGTTTTATTTATTCCACTGTGAAATAATCTACTTTCTGTGTTTGTGATCTATTTATGATTTTATGATGATTTATATTTAACCCTATAGTAATAACAATCTGCTGTTGTGAACAATTAGAGTTGGTTTTATTAGCGATTTAAATAGTCCGAAAGGAAAGGTTATTACATATGGTGTCAGAGCTTTGGTCTGAGAAAACATTAGCTTACGGGATTAAAATTCATTAGAGATAGGGTAGTATACCCTATAATGAGTAGAATTATTCTGAAATCGTTCTTAAGGGAGCGTATTTTGAAAAGTATAAATGGTTTATAAAAGGATTTTTAGATATAATAGAAATGTTTTGACATTTAGTCCTTTCTAAGAGTTTCCTTGTTTTGGTATTCATATTCCTTGATAGGTATCTTTTTGATTAAAATTTTCTTAGTTATGTTGTTCCTTGTTTTGAACCTATCTTAGGAAATTTATGATTGATTGTTTCCAAAATCATAATTAAGATCTAATTTACTTTAATTAGGGTCCCCGTCCTCTGTTAATCCCCGTTAATTAGGTTCTTACGTTAATTTAGCTTCTAGTTAATGTTCCATATTTATCTTTAACTTAACAGAATAAATAATGAAAGAAATTTTAAGTATTGCTCATATTATGAATCAATGTGATATGAATGTGCTAATAACTAGGGTAATAACTACTTAGTTTATTAATTGATGTAATAAAGTATTTTGAAATGTATTATACAAACTTAAAGATGTTATACAAATATGATTTATAAGACGATAAGTTGTAAATAACTGGAGATTGTTGAATTCGAAATTTTATATAAACTGATTTTGAAATATTAACGACTTCTTAATGAGCATAATATTAATTTCATTTCATAAACATGATATTTTGGACTTGTTATCATTAAAGTACGAACCATTAATTTGATTCAAGTAAATGAAATTGGAATATTAATTTGAATTTGGGAATATGCTTATGAAATGATAAGTTTTACTTTACGTGGATAAAATTTAAAAAAATTATTATGAAATATATAATATTAGTTGAACTTATAAAGAAAAATGGATTTCGTAAGTACGATTTAGGCAAAATTAACTTTGTGACATGTTGCAAGCTGATGAAACTTACTATTGTTCATTTAAACCTGAGTTTAGTCATTTAAAAATAAAGTAGAACTTAGAAAAGATTGAAATAAATTCAAATTTTGGTCATATTAAGGATTACAAGAACAAAATTGATGTAAATTTGATTTAATGAGATAGAATTGAACATGAACTAGATTTGTGTACTGATATAGGTAATAATTTAAAATGTATTCTTAATGGTAATTAAGACTTGTGATCTCAATTAAGATGGAATTATAGCATAAATTTTATAGCGAATTTAAGTATGAATTTTGCACTAAACCAATGTAAGTCCAATAAAGGCTAATATATGTTAATATAACATATATTTTGCAATATGCTTCGAAATGTGCTTTGAAATGTTATATGATTTACATTTGCAAATTTAAAGTTGGTTATATTAGATAAATGATAGAAGTTAAAATTTAATAAATTAATGAGTGGGGGAGAGATATAATTTTTCCCATTTGAAATTTATAACACATGAATGATTTGAAATGTATGCTATAATTTGAAACAAAAATTTCAAGTATTATACTTGACATTAAGATTGGACCATCAAGTATGTAAGATTTTGGACATACTCCTAGCTAACGCTGTAATTAATCTTGTATGTCCTAGATAGCTATATAGTCGCTTGAAAATGATTCAAGTGATCACCAGGGTATCACCGATATTTTTTTTAGGTTACGAAAGTGATATATATATATATATATATCCAAATGGTCGACTTCTAATTTCAACAATGGGGACTAGGTCTTCTTCCAGCCGCCTCTCTCTCTCTTTTTAAACTTCCTTCTCCGCTTCATCATTCACTGCTTTTCCTTCCTTGACCTAGCTTTCCTCGTTGTTGGTTAGATCGGCTACTCTCCTCCATTTATCTATTCTCAATTTCGTTTCTCCACTCCTGATCTACAATCCTTAATCTAAACCACTTTGTGGTTTCCTCCACTTACTACATATATTCTTCGTGAATTCAGATCTCGTTCTACCTCCCCAAAATCACATGATTTGAGCCTGCTTTTGGTAAACTGCAGATCCATTTTGTTTGGTTCTAGCAAACATCGGCCTAACTGGGTGTTATAGTTGTTCATGACGTTGGTTGTTCAAGCCATTGAGGGTATGGGTTTCGACAAGTGTCGTCGCAACTTCGGTTCCAGACTCCTCCAACCGATCTTCCGATCATTCGACTGCGCCTTGATGTTCTGCGGGTGTCGATGCTGATGCTGGTAAGTACTCTATAAAGGGTAACTGGATGGTTGCAAATAAAATTGGTTTCAAAGTCTTCAATTTGGTGGATGAATCAATATGTTGATGGACAATTTTCATCTTTCCTGTTCTTGAATTATTGGAAATGATATATATCGGCCTTTCCCGTTTTGTGGTTACTGTCAGAGTGGACCGCTGTGTTGTAGTGCAGAAATCCTGCAGTTTCTTGCAGTTTTGGTTTGGTATAAGGTTTAGTTCGTAGTTTCCAATTTGATTTTCAGTCCTTAGTTCCCAGTTTATAATTTCTTTGTAACCCGGTTAGTATGCTAACCGTAATTATGTAATGCTTTATTTTCAGTTTGAATATATGTGTGCACATTTTCAATATATATATATATATATATATATATAGTGTCAAATGATACGTCGGGTGAATACTTGAAACAATACTGAAATGTTTAGGAAATATCTAAACTTTGATTTAAATATATTTCAATATATCAATCTAAGTAAGTTTACAAATATGTATCACTTGATTTTAAAATATATTAGATTACTTGATTTCTTTTTTTCCTCGCCTCATTCCTTTTCGGGGATGAAAAGGTTGAGGGAGGGAGAATGCAACAACCTGAATTTTTAAAAGATGAATTAAATGAAACTTCATTTTTCAAAACATAAGACTTAATTTATTATTGAATTTTATGAACTAAATGAATTGGCTTTCTATGTACAGTTTGACAATGGAAATTTAATGGCTGTCAATGCAGATCCTAATTGTTGAGTTAACTTGATTTATTTTTGTAATAACCCGGAAATCTGGGCCAATTTAAAATTTTTATTTTGGCAATTTTAGCGAATTTTGAATATTTAAAATGAATTATTTTAAATAATATCGACGAGAAATTTATTTTGAATGGAATTCGAACGTATATATTATATAGTTCGTCGTTAGAATATGAATAATTATATATAATTATAAATAGAATTGAAAATGGCGCGGTAGTTCGATAAATCGATTTCAAACTTCAATTGAATATACCGGGTGCAAAACAATCCGGATTTTAGCGAAACCAAAAATAATAGGATCTAATTGAGAATATATTTCCAACGAATCCGAAAGATTGGAATTTCATAACGGGAATCAAAAGATATGTCCAGTTGAAAATTCTGAATAGTCGCTATGGAATTCAGGCTCATAAAAATGGGAATTTTGCAAACGACCTCGGATTTCGACGAAACCACTTTTGTTGGGTCCGTGATGTCAAGTTATTTCTAGGTTTCAATTTTCATAGTTTTTCGAATCAATATGTGAGCGTGGCAAAGGAAAACGTGTTTGACCAGTTTTAGTTGATTTTAATCGACTGGAAAATGGCCATTTTTCCAACGGTCTCGGAATTCGACGAAACTAGTTTTGTTAGGACCGTATCGTCAATACAAAGCTAGAAAATATTTTTCGGGAATTTTTCGGGTTAGTATGTGACCCCGGTAAATTTAAATGCGCGTTCAAATTCAATATATAGAGTATATGTTGATTTTAACGGAGACTGATCGAAACGATCAAATCAGCTTACGATACACATCCCATTGTGTTCGGAATGGGGGTAATTGGCTATGGACGACAGGCGGTGGGCCTCGTTTCGAGGTCGAAATAAAAAAGTCAACTTTCGAAAATTAAATAAATTAAAAATTTAAAAATACCCCTCTCCCCCTTACTTCCTCTCAGGCCCCCCCGTTCATTTCTAAAACGAAAAGAAAAAAAAATCCCCAAAAGAAATCGCGTCGCCCCCCATCCATCTGCCGCCGCCGCCGCTCGCCATCGACCCCCCCCCCCCCCCCCCCCGCCCCCGCCTCCGCTTGGGCACTGCGCCACCGCGGCATGCACTTCCCCCCTCCTCTGAGCCTCCCTCTTCCAAAACGCAGTAAGTTTTCCCTTTTATTAATCTATTTTGTTTACTTTATTAATCTATTTTGTTTACCTTTAAAATTGAAAATTTGTTTACTTTGAAACTGAAAAGAATTGATTTTTGTTCATATAAAAGAAATAATTTTTATGAAAGTAAAGATTATATTTTTCTTTATGGAAAGGAGCTATGAAAGGTTATGATTTTTCATGATAGAAAAAGAGGATTTTTAGCTTTATAAAAATTATATTTTTCTATTGAAAAATATAATTTATAAGTATATTAAAGATCAAATTTTTATAAGGTGAAAAAACGAATTTTTATAAGCTTAAAAATCGGGTTTTTCTTAAAGGAAAATATTATATTTTTTACATAGGAAAAGATTATATTTTTAATATAGGAATGGCGATATTTTTAACGATAAAAATTAGATCTTTAAAGTAGAAGAAAAATATAAATTTTCTTTGATGGAATAGCAAATAAAAGGATTCGATTTTTATATATTGAATAGCGAAGTAAAAATTCGATTTTTATATATTGAATAGCGAAGTAAAAATTCGATTTTTATATATTGAATAGCGAAGTAAAAATTCGATTTTTATATATTGAATAGCAAAGTAAAAATTCGATTTTTATATATAGAACAGCGATATAAAAATGTGATTTTTATATATGTAGTGAAAGCGGACAACGAAAGTGACAAGAGTCAAGAACGGCGAAGATTTCTACATAAGAAGAGTCGTGGGATTGGATTAGCTAAGCAGTGAGAACTTCTCACCTTTCAATTTTGTTTTCTAGTTAAAATATATACTAGGATGCAGACGGTGTTTAGTAGCACCCGACACCCATCGTCCACAGACCATGGACGGCTTGTATGCTTGTTTGTTTGATTTTGATGTGTAGTTGATTGTGTGACGTGATGTGAAATGAAATAAAATATTTATATAGTTAAAATATTTTATAGTTAAAAATAGAATTTTTAACGTGTATATGAAATGAAATGAAATAAAAATAAACAAATCGGACGATTTGTTTATATACACATTTGACTGATATTGATTGGGACGGTAAATTTTACACATCGCCCAACTGCACAAATAAAATCTGTGTTTGATTGTTTGAAACCCCACAAGGGTATTGGGATGATATTTGACATACACTAATCCCGATCGTTTAGTTGTATGTCGATCGATTGATTGACAGACTGTTATAAGCGTTGAATATTTATATTTGATGCTTATACAGTGTAGAATGCACTTTGGATGATGGTTGATTATTCATCGTTGTTGATATATACATGTGCTGTAGAAAATCCATATAATTAACATTATATGGTAATTGATTGGGCCTCATTCCAGTTTCGAAATAGAAATATTTGAAAAGGAAATATTTGAAATAGAATATTTGAAAATAGGAATATATGAAGCCGTGTTGATTAGATTGACGCCATTTTGACGTGAACGATATTTATATCGATTTTATTGATTCTATAATGAATATCGAAAGTGATTTCAAAATCTGATATTTCGAAAAGAATTGAAATTAAAATTTAACTGAATAGAAATGAATTCGAATTGAAAATGAATAGAAATGAATTCGAATTGAAAATGAATAGAAATGAATTAGAATTGAAATTGAATATAAATGAATTCGAATTGAAATTGAATTGAATTGAAAACGAACTGAAATTGAATTAGAAATCAATTTGAATTGAAATCAACTTGAAATGAATTTAAAACGAATTTATAAGGAAAAATTCAATTTTGATTGGAATTTGAAATGAAGTTGAAATCGTTTTGAAAACGAATTTAAAACGATTTATATAATACGTTTTAAAAGGAAATCAACGAAGTATATATTATATATATTATATATATAATATAATGGCCTAAATAGAACGCGCCGCGCCGCGGCAGTTCGCGAATTTCGACCATTGACTTCGAACGGATATCACGGGAGATCCGACCGTCGGATTCTCCTAAAACCAGAACCGTTGGGTTGGTATCGAAAAGAGCTTTCTAACGAATATTAGAAATTAGAAATCTAACGGTTGGATTTGGAATTATGTCCAAATCAAATTTGGAAAAGGTCGCTGTAAGTGCAGTTCGATGGCCGTTGATGGAAATCGACTATACGAGCCTTGATAAAATTATTAAAAATTCCAATAATTTGTGTAAAATCATAAGAAATGATTTAGGAAGAATTGGGATGAAAAACTCCATATTTGAAAAGATAAAAATAGATTTTTTTTCGAAATGAACTAGTTTTGAACTAGAAATTATAATTCTATTTATTTTTAAATAAATAAATTGAATTTGAAAAGGGTTTTAAAAGTAACCAGAATTTCCAATAATTGAATTGGAATGGATTTGAATCGAAATTGTCTTTGGATTATTTCGATGTTGGAATTCGTGATTATACAGATGTTGTTATGGAAATTTGAAAGATATATATTTATATCGTTATTTCCAATACGATATTTGTTGGTCGTAGAATTTGACACTGAATATAAGCCGGTATATTTTCTATTCAGAGCCTTGTATTTAATATCAAATGTGATTTGGGTTTGTCGTGAATGGTGTCTTCATCAACACTGTTCTTAAGCCCAGTTGAGAAAAGATTAAATCTTTTTATTTAGATTTAATGAAGTGTACCAATTAAATAATATTTAATTGGAATTGTATTTGTATTGATTTTTGGGTTTATCGTGAACAGTGTTTTAAATAACACTTGTTCTTTAACCCGATAATTAATGAAATGTGATTTTGGGTTGTCGTGAACGGTATCTTCAATAATACTGTTCTTAGACCCAAAGGAGTTAAGAAAATTCAGAAACTAACTGGAGATTAGTTAAGTTGAATGATTTCTGGATATTGATCTGATGTTGGTTTCGGCCTTCGGGGTTAATACTTAGGGAACTGCTCACTTGCTAATTTACGGTTAGGGACTGATTGAAATGTGATGTGATTTTGGGCTTATCGTGAACCGTGTTTTAAATGACACTGATTCTTTAACCCAGTCAAAGATTAAAACTAAGTGGAGTTTTAATGAATCTTTAATTAGATTGAAAAAAAATCGAGAATGGAGTATCCCCAGTTTTGCTCTAGGCGATAGTTAAATCTTTAATTAAATTTGAACGTGAAGTGGTAATTGAATTTACCGATAACACCGTGGTGTTAGATATGAAGTATAACCAGTTCTACTTCATGGGATGAATAGGTTGGGATTGGGAAATTAAAACAAATGATTACTTCGGTAAGGTTCGTTAATCCCGACTAGTTGAATCAAAATTCAAAAGAAGATTAAAGAATAAATTCAAGAGATTTATCTTTGATAAAATTAATGGGAACCTTTCCCTATGAATGTGAAATTTAGAAACTAACTGTCGGTTAGCTAAGCAGAATGGTTTTCTGGATATTGATCTGATGTTGGTTTCGGCCTTCGGGGTTAATATTTGGGGAATTATTCTCTTGTTAATTTACGGTTAGTGACTGATGCATTGGAATGAGGCGTATGTTGTGTTTGTGTAACACATGTTTATTATATACGCGAGTTATTCGGAAAGACCGGGTTTATCCCGTTCTGAATAACTGATACGACGATAAGTCGAAGATGAAGACGGTGGTCGAAGACCGGAGGTCTTCACGTCGTTTGGATAATTACTGATGATCTTGATTGGAATGTACACCCAAGAAGATGGAAACAGTTAGTGATCGTCCAGACGTACTTGGAGATCGATGGATATGCGGGGTACTAGGTGCCTCCGGTTTCGTTCAGACCCAGAACGGACATGTAAATGGACTGTGTGTCTGACATTGGATTTCAGTCTGTGTGATTGATTTCTATTAAATATATATTTGTTTGGCGGCGGAGAATTTAATCTCTTGCTTAACGCCCTTCTCTGAGACGTACGAGCTCAGGGGTTATATACTGATGGATATCAAACGCATGGAGTGAATTGCCTGTGTGGCATGCCTAAGTGGCAAGTGACCAAGGCTTCTGTTGAAAAGCAAAGTCTTGTGGTTGATGATCAAAGCACGCCCTTTGTGGCGTAGCTTTGTGTAACGTTTACTTCGCGAGTTTCACACCCGGTGGTGAACCAAAAAGGGAGAGGACCTCAGGGGGGACATGCGTTTCTTTCTAGTTAGAAGTGGCGTCAGTGGTTTTACACGCCCTGACGAGTTTGACTTATGTGGTTGTTGCTGTTGCGAGGCGCCTCGGTTTGATCGGACGATCCGGGTCCGATGGAGTCATTCGTTGGCTCATTTACGCCCCATAGGGCAGGGAAACGTAGCGTTCAGGAATTTTAATCCACATCGGTGGACCGGCCCTGTCGCTCCAAGGGTCGATGCGCTCTGACCCTGAGGCTCGGGCTAGAGAGTCTCGAAGACGGTGAGGACGATCCCTAGCCTCAGTTCACAGACGGAAATCCAATTTTCAAATACGTGACATTTGCGGTTTTATTTGTAGAGCCTAGTATGGCGACATAGTGGGATGGGGTTTTTATGCCGTCTATGATTGATACTTATGATTTGAAGTTGGTTTATACACTATGCACTTATAATAGTATCAAATGATTTGTTTTAAACGTATCAAGCATTCTTGGCTATTATAAGGTAAAAACCCTATCCTCCGGCTTGCGTTGCATTGTGTGATGGGAACTGGGTCTTATAATAGCTTCATTTTTCTTTATTTAGCATTGCGCTGTTTGTTTTATGCATTGGTATTCTTGGGAGGAAACCCATTCCGTGTTATACGGCGTGGTCCCTTGATATATCTGATTTAAAGTAAAGTTTTAAATAACTGTTTTAGTTCTCACACCAGTCCCATGACTGACCCGGAGTTTATTGTTTTAACCTAAACTCCGGGTGCCCTTATTTTGACACGGGCAGCTAGTAGTTTTGGTTTTGCAGATTTATATTCACAGGATCCTGGTTTACAGCTGGAATGATATCCGGAAAGCTTTGTATCCGTATATCTCTTCTAGTTGTGTATTGTAATATTTTCCGCTACGATGTATTTAAATGTAATTTAAATCTCTGATATTTCTATGTATTATTTATTCATACTCTGTATATTCTTGTATTCTGATGGAATTGTTGTAATAACAATGAAATGTTCTTCCGTCTGCGTTCTATTTTGTCGTGTTCTCAAAACAATCAGGCGTTTCGAACGGACTAGATCGGTTTAGCGACTGATTCGGATCGAGCGGAATTCCTTTTTGTCACAGTTGGTATCAGAGCTTTGGTTTACAAAGCTCAGAGAACAAGGCACATTAGAACAATACGAAAGAATTCATCAGAAATTGGATTAGTAATATCCAATGGGAATGACTCGTTAGAGATGGGATCAGTAGTATCCTAGAACGAGTGTGAAGAGTATATTTTTAAAATGAAAACGAATTTTATTTTGAAATTTAAATCAATTATTCGTATTTGATTATTTATTTTATATTGATTTGGACAGTCCAGTATATAAAGATTTTGCATATGCGCCTTGCAAACGTATATTCGAAGTTTTAATATACTGGATAGATATAGATTCACACTCTAGTCGCCCGGAGATGATTCTGATGATTGTAGCTACATCATCAGAATTAGTGTTCGAGTGTCGAAGGTGTGATATTTATATATTTCCTATTGACTGGTGTGAGAACCAAAATTAGATAGGGCCTACTGTTGTGATTTGGCATCAAAAATGTGATTTTTGACTATATCACAAAATTATGCGTTTGAAATGCTAATCAACTAATTGATTGGTGGTTGTGTTGTTTGATTATTGTTGGATTAATTAAAATTTGAACCATTTAGTCAAATTGTATCAAATATTGAATTGTATTGAAAATTAGCTGCATTTGCTTGCATATACATGTACTTACATTGAACAGGTCATAGCAAGGAGGCTAGAGCAGAGAATAAAATTTGTTTGCCCGACAAATAGGTACATGTTTATTATAATTTACTGTTTTGTTTGGGTGATGATGATTTTATGAGCCTATTGGCTAGCCGCTTGGCCTTTTCTTTTTCTTTTTGAGATCAGAAGGCCTGTATGGCAATTTCGGGATTTTCCCATGCTCCCGGTGCAGGGGAGGTTATGGCGAAATTTTTCGAAAATTTAGGGTGTTAGCCAAATTTTTGAAATTTTTGAAAAGTTCTTAGAAACTGAAAAGTTGAAGAACTTAAGCCGTAGTGAAAACACTGGAAGTTGAGTTGATTTGTAAAACAACTTTTGGCTTTGTTCCTTTTCGGGGATGAAAAGTTTTAAGTGGGGGAGATTGTAATAACCCGGAAATCTGGGCCAATTTAAAATTTTTATTTTGGCAATTTTAGCGAATTTTGAATATTTAAAGTGAATTATTTTAAATAATATCGACGAGAAATTTATTTTGAATGGAATTCGAATGTATATATTATATAGTTCATCGTTAGAATATAAATAATTATATATAATTATAAATAGAATTGAAAATGGCGCGGTAGTTCGATAAATTGATTTCAAACTTCAATTGAATATACCGGGTGCAAAACAATCCGGATTTTAGCGAAACCAAAAATAATAGGATCTAATTGAGAATATATTTCCAACGAATCCGAAAGATTGGAATTTCATAACGGGAATCAAAAGATATGTCCAGTTGAAAATTCTGAATAGTCGCTATGGAATTCAGGCCCTTAAAAATGGGAATTTTGCAAACGACCTCGGATTTCAACGAAACCACTTTTGTTGGGTCCGTGATGTCAAGTTATTTCTAGGTTTCAATTTTCATAGTTTTTCGAATCAATATGTGAGCGTGGCAAAGGAAAACATGTTTGACCAGTTTTAGTTGATTTTAATCGACTGGAAAATGGCCATTTTTCCAACGGTCTCGGAATTCGACGAAACTAGTTTTGCTAGGACCGTATCGTCAATACGAAGCTAGAAAATATTTTTCGGGAATTTTTCGGGTTAGTATGTGACCCTGGTAAATTTAAATGCGCGTTCAAATTCAATATATAGAGTATATGTTGATTTTAACGGAAACTGATTGAAACGATCGAATCAGCTTACGATACATATCCCATTGTGTTCGGAATGCGGGTAATTAGCTATGGACGACAGGCGGTGGGCCTCGTTTCGAGGTCGAAATAAAAAAGTCAACTTTCGGAAATTAAATAAATTAAAAAATACCCCTCTCCCCTTACTTCCTCTCAGCCCCCCCATTCGTTTCTAAAACGAAAAGAAAAGAAAATCCCTAAAAGAAATCGCGTCGCCCCCCCACCATCTGCTGCCGCCACCGCCGCTCGCCATCGACCCCCCCCCCACCCGCCTCCGCCTGGGCACTGCGCCACCGCGACAGGCACTTCCCCCCTCCTCTGAGCCTCCCTCTTCCATAACGCAGTAAGTTTTCCCTTTTATTAATCTATTTTGTTTACTTTATTAATCTATTTTGTTTACCTTTAGAACTGAAAATTAGTTTACTTTGAAACTGAAAAGAATTGATTTTTGTTCATATAAAAGAAATAATTTTTATGAAAGTAAAGATTATATTTTTCTTTATGGAAAGGAGCTATGAAAGGTTATGATTTTTCATGATAGAAAAAGAGAATTTTTAGCTTTATAAAATTATGATTTTTCTATATGAAAAATACAATTTATAAGTATATGAAAGATCGAATTTTTATAACGTGAAAAATCGAATTTTTATAAGGTTAAAAATCGGGTTTTTCTTAAAGGAAAATATTATATTTTTAACATAGGAAAAGATTATATTTTTAATATAGGAATGGCGATATTTTTAATGATAAAAACTAGATCTTTAAAGTAGAAGAAAAATATAAATTTTCTTTGATGGAATAGCGAATAAAAGGATTCGATTTTTATATATTGAATAGCGAAGTAAAAATTCGATTTTTATATATTGAATAGCGAAGTAAAAGTTCGATTTTTATATATTGAATAGAGAAGTAAAAATTCGATTTTTATATATTAAATAGCAAAGTAAAAATTCGATTTTTATATATAGAACAACGATATAAAAATGTGATTTTTATATATGTTGTGAAAGCGGACAACGAAAGTGACAAGAGGCAAGAACGGCGAAGATTTCTACATAAGAAGAGTCGTGGGATTGGATTAGCTATGCAGTGAGAACTTCTCACCTTTCAATTTTCTTTTCTAGTTAAAATATATACTAGGATGCAGAACGTGTTTAGTAGCACCCGACACCCGTCGTCCATAGACCATGGACGGCTTGTATGCTTGTTTGTTTGATTTTGATATGTAGTTGATTGTGTGATGTGATGTGAAATGAAATAAAATATTTATATAGTTAAAATATTTTATAGTTAAAAATAGAATTTTTAACGTGTATATGAAATGAAATGAAATAAAAATAAACAAATTGGACGATTTGTTTATATACACATTTGACTGATATTGATTGGGACGGTAAATTTTACACATCGCCCAACTGCACAAATAAAATCTGTGTTTGATTGTTTGAAACCCCACACGGGTATTGGGATGATATTTGACGTACACTAATCCCGATCGTTTAGTTGTATGTCGATCGATTGATTGACAGACTGTTATAAGCGTTGAATATTTATATTTGATGCTTATACAGTGTAGAATGCACTTTGGATGATGGTTGATTATTCATCGTTGTTGATATATACATGTGTTGTAGAAAATCCATATAATTAACATTATATGGTAATCGATTGGGCCTCATTCCAGTTTCGAAATAGAAATATTTGAAAAGGAAATATTTGAAATAGAATATTTGAAAATAGGAATATATAAAGCCATGTTGATTAGATGGACGCCATTTTGACGTGAACGATATTTATATCGATTTTATTGATTCTATAATGAATATCGAAAGTGATTTCAAAATCTGATATTTCAAAAAGAATTGAAATTCGAATTTAGCTGAATATAAATGAATTCAAATTGAAAATGAATAGAAATGAATTCGAATTGAAAATGAATAGAAATGAATTCGAATTGAAATTGAATATAAATGAATTCGAATTGAAATTGAATTGAATTGAAAACGAACTGAAATTGAATTAGAAATCAGTTTGAATTGAAATCAATTTGAAATGAATTCAAAACAAATTTATAAGGAAAAATTCAATTTTGATTTGAATTTGAAATGAAGTTGAAATCGTTTTGAAAACGAATTTAAAACGATTTATATAATACGTTTTAAAAGGAAATCGACGAAGTATATATATATATATATTATATATATATATATATATATATAATATAATGGCCTGAATAGAACGCGCCGCGCCGTGGCAGTTCGCGAATTTCGACCATTGACTTCGAACAGATATCACGGGAGATCCGACCGTCGGATTCTCCTAAAACCGGAACCGTTGGGTTGGTATCGAAAAGAGCTTTCTAAAGAATATTAGAAATTAGAAATCTAACGGTTGGATTTGGAATTATGTCCAAATCAAATTTGAAAAAGGTCGCTGTAAGTGCAGTTCGATGGCTGTTGATGGAAATCGACTGTACGGGCCTTGATAAAATTATTAAAAATACCAATAATTTGTGTAAAATCATAAGAAATGATTTAGGAAGAATTGGGATGAAAAACTCCATATTTGAAAAGATAAAAATAGATTTTTTTCGAAATGAACTAGTTTTGAAGTAGAAATTATAATTCTATTTATTTTTGAATAAATAAATTGAATTTGAAAAGGGTTTTAAAAGTAACCAGAATTTCCAATAATTGAATTGGAATGGATTTGAATCGAAATTGTCTTTGGATTATTTCGATGTTGGAATTCGTGATTATACAGATGTTGTTATGGAAATTTGAAAGATATATATTTATATCGTTATTTCCAATACGATATTTGTTGGTCGTAGAATTTGACATTGAATATAAGCCGGTATAATTTTCTATTCAGAGCCTTGTATTTAATATCAAATGTGATTTGGGTTTGTCGTGAATGGTGTCTTCATCAACACTGTTCTTAAGCCCAGTTGAGAAAAGATTAAATCTTTTTATTTAGATTTAATGAAGTGTACCAATTAAATAATATTTAATTGGAATTGAATTGGTATTGATTTTTGGGTTTATCGTGAACAGTTTTTTAAATAATACTTGTTCTTTAACCCGATAATTAATGAAATGTGATTTTGGGTTGTCGTGAACGGTATCTTCAATAATACTGTTCTTAGACCCAAAGGAGTTAAGAAAATTCAGAAACTAACTGGAGATTAGTTAAGTTGAATGGTTTCTGGATATTGATCTGATGTTGGTTTCGGCCTTCGGGGTTAATACTTAGGGAACTGCTCACTTGCTAATTTACGGTTAGGGACTGATTGAAATGTGATGTGATTTTGGGTTTATCGTGAACCGTGTTTTAAATGACACTGATTCTTTAACCCAGTCACAGATTAAAACTAAGTGGAGTTTTAATGAATCTTTAATTAGATTGAAAAAAATCGAGAATGGAGTATACCCAGTTTTGCTCCAGGCGATAGTTAAATCTTTAATTAAATTTGAATGTGAAGTGGTAATTGAATTTACCGATAACACCGTGGTGTTAGATATGAAGTATAACCAGTTCTACTTCATGGGATGAATAGGTTGGGATTGGGAAATTAAAACAAATGATTACTTCGGTAAGGTTCGTTAATCCCGACTAGTTGAATCAAAATTCAAAAGAAGATTAAAGAATAAATTCAAGAGATTTATCTTGGATAAAATTAATGGGAACCTTTCCCTATGAATGTGAAATTTAGAAACTAACTGTCGGTTAGCTAAGCAGAATGGTTTTCTGGATATTGATCTAATGTTGGTTTCGGCCTTCGGGGTTAATATTTGGGGAATTATTCTCTTGTTAATTTACGATTAGTGACTAATGAATTGGAATGAGACGTATGTTGTGTTTGTGTAACACTTGTTTATTATATACGCGAGTTATTCGGAAAGACCAGGTTTATCCCATTTTGAATAACTGATACGACGATAAGTCGAAGATGAAGACGGTGGTCGAAGACCGGAGGTCTTCACGTCGTTTGGATAATTACTGATGATCTTGATTGGGATGTACACCCAAGAAGATGGAAACAGCTAGTGATCGTCCAGACGTACTTGGAGATCGATGGATATGCGGGGTACTAGATGCCTCCGGTTTCGTTCAGACCCAGAACGGACTTGTAAATGGACTGTGTGTCTGACATTGGATTTCAGTCTGTGTGATTGATTTCCATTAAATATATATCTGTTTGGCAGCGGAGAATTTATTCTCTTGCTTAACGCCCTTCTCTGAGACGTACGTGAAAAAGTCGGGTGGTGCACGACTTGTGCAGGATCTATAATATGGCTATGCGGAATATGATAACAATATATATATATCACAGATAACTTTAAATGCAGTAAAGTAAAGTAAAGTAAGGACACCAGGATTTTATACTGGTTCGGACTTCCCGTCCTACGTCCAGTCCCGAAGCTCCTCTTCGGCTTTTCACTAAACAACACCCTCACTTCACCCGGAGGAACATGTTCACTACTTGATTTGCGGGCTACAAGTTTACCCACTTGATTTCACGGCTACAAGCTTACCCACTTGATTTCACGGGCTACAAGCTTACCCACAAGACGATTACAAGAGTTTGACCTTGAATGTGTTCTTTCTTCAACACTGAATAGTCAATGATTGAGTACACCCTTCCTATAATCTTATCCTCAAATGTATTTTGATGTTTAGAAAGATTAGGAAGTAAATTATCGAGTTGAATCACAAGTTTATTAAATATGCTTGGAGATTCAAACGATAATTGAATGCTTTTGAGTGCTTTTTGAGAGAAAAGGATAATGCAAGATAGATCAGAAAATAGAGAGTAAATTCGATGATTTGAATGATTGCAAACTCATGTATTTATAGAAATCGAGAGGTTGCAATTGTTGATGAAAAGTTGCATCTAAAATAAGTGATTATTCATGAAGAGAAATGGATGCAACTCTTAAAGGAAGAAGATGACTTTTCATGAAAATTCAAAAAGCTGTTGACCTATAGAATTTTGTAGGTCGACATGTTTTTAGCCGTTGGAGTTCAAAAACCTGTTGACCTATAAAATTTTGTAGGTCGACCTATTTTTGACCGTTACATTTTAAAATCCTGTTGACCTATAAAAAATTGTAGGTCGACATGTTTTTGACCATATGCATAAAAAATGTTTTCATGAGTGATATTTTTAAGCAATTAGAAGTATGATCATTTGAGGATAGATTTTAACATTATATAACTCTAAAATAATCAACTTCTAACCTATGAAGTCATCTCGTCTTCTTTTTGTCGATGTAGAAGCTTCTTCTTGTCATAAATCAAAATAACCATCGAAGTCAAGCTTCTTCTTGTCATAAATCAAAATAACCATCGAAGCTTTGACTCAACATTCTCCCCCTTTTTGATTGATGACAACATGGCCTAATAAAGGTATTGTTCCTTGTATATTGCTCCCCTGTATATATGCTCCCCCTGAATTATATATAATCTGCATAGCATTCGTTAGTAATATTTTCTCCCCCTTTGTCATCGACAAAAAGGGTGTCTATAAGAGAAATCAATAATTCATAGAGAAACCATACAACAAAATACATAGATTGTGTTATACATTCAAGGCAAACCAAAAATAAACACACCAGAAGTACCAGGAAGTAGCATAGTTAAATACATAAGCAAATTAAAAAACTTGAAAGATAAAAACGAGACGACTATTGTGATGGCCAATCCGAATCACTATCTTCTTCTTCATCTTTGTTTCCTTCCTCCTCTTGTTCCTCATTGTTGCTATCACCATTGTCCTTCTCAATATCGTCATGAGCTCCTTCTTCAATATGCGACAGTCCACGACCACGAGTATGTTGGGTACTTGCTCCAGAGCTAGTACCTTCTTCAGATGAGGACCATGTAAACGTAGGTGGCATTGGTCATTTTCCTGGGTCTTGAGCAAGCGGTGCGGAGGTTGATGCACAAGAGATTGCATCCCAAATCGTTCCAAAGAAGGACTTTAATTTGTTGAACCGCTTATCAAGTTTAGAATCTAAGCGGTCAATTTTATTATCAGTTCTTTTAAGTCTAGCTTCGAGTAAGAATTGATTACGTGCAATTTGCTCAAGAGTGTCCTTAGTTGAAGAAGTAGGAGGCGGAATTAAAACGTCTTCAGGCCTTTGCGTGGGAACTTGAGAAGAGGAAGTCTGTGGAGGTCCTTGTTCGACATATCACTCAAAAGGAATAATATTCAAATAAGGAAACGGTAGCTTCATCCTCTTTTTAGATGCTTTATCAATACATTTTGGTATTGAGATTTTAGATTCGGGAGATCTTACGTGACATTCCATGAGACAACGCATAATATACTCGTTATAAAACAAGTGTGGCCTTGAACGTTTATTTACCATCACAATCTCGTCGAAAATCATCTCAATCCAATTTACCTTGATATTTGCATAAATGGCATACAGTGCCTTAAAGTTTTCTCTGTAAACTGCATCAAAGTTTCCAGTCCTTGGAAGAAGAGAGTGTGTGATACAAAGGTGTAGAAGTCTGGCAGATGGTCTTAGATGGATACCTTTAGTACTTGACTTATGGTCTTCTATGAAAAGGTGACTATTTTTGTCGCGAATATGTATAGGGCAGAAATCACTACCGAATTGAATACCTTCGTTATGGGTTCGAAGAATTTCTGCCATCCGGTCTTTGGAGAGAAAGATGTGTTGACCACAAACAACTGACCATAAGCAATCATCCAAGTTTTGGGGTTTAAATTTGTCTAAATTGAGATTAACATAGAATTGTTTTATCAAAGTATGGCTTATCTCAACATGATTGTCTTCAAAATTTAGAAGAGACTCTATACCCGCTCTGTTTGATAGTCCACTAACATCGTAGAGGGCGAAATCAGAGAATTTGAGAAAAGAACCGTGGTGAATTGTATAGTCTTTCATCTTGTTCCATCTCTTCACCGCAAGAGGATCCATTAGCCATTGTTTGATTTGAGTATCAATAGGTTGAACAGGGGCTTGAGAAGATGATGTTTTGGACTTCTTTTGCTTTGTAGCCATTGGAGAGGTTAGGAAATTTGAAAAATTCTAATAGATCAGGTTATAAAGAGAATAGAGAATGAAAAGAAATGACCTTTGATGAAGAGTTGTGAAGTTTGAAAAGGGAATGGACGTGTTGATTGGGTGAAAAGGAAGTTTCCAGCGAAACCGGTCGACAGATATCAATGAGCCGGTCGACCAGTAAAATCTCTGGAAAAATTGATGCACGTGTTTTCGAACTGACCGGTCGACAGGTTGGAGTTTGGGCGGTCGACAGGAAATAGTTCTGGAAGACAAACATACATATGTTTGGTCTGACCGGTCGACAGGAGGAATAAGGAGCGGTCGACAGGTAAAAGTTCTGTTTGATAAAGAACTTAAACTTGAACTATGGCGGTCGACATGATTTAAATGACCGGTCGACAGTTATTAGTTCTGGAAATGTTTGAAATCAATTCTTTAGGCATAATGGTTGACAGGGGAGTATGATGCGGTCGTCCGTTTTTAATTCTGGTTTCAATATAAAGGCTAAGAATCCTTAACCGGTCGACAGCGTGAACAAGATCGGTCGACAGGTGCAGAGAAAATTTGTTTTTCTGGCTTTTGAAAAGATATATATATATTAAAACAAATTTTATTCAATAACAAGATTTCAAAACACCAAATACTTGAAGAACAAAATACAAATTTATTTTTTAAAGAAGAGTTTAAACGATATAAATTATTTCCTTGGCTCCCATGAATTCTTTGGTTCCCAATGGCTAAACCTTCCACTAGCTCCTTCATTGTTTTGATAATTTCTATCCCATGAATTTGGAGTTCGTGAAGACGATGGTATTGGCATTGGCTCATGTACATTATGTCTGTCAGAGCCACAAAAGAGAGTAGCTAATCGTTCGAGGTACGTCAAACGAGAAGTCGTCAGTTTTTGCTCATAAAACATTTGTTGTTGATAATAATGCATTTCATCTATCTTCTCCTTAGTTCGTGGAGAACAAAATAAAACTTTCTTGCTCTTCTTAGAAGTAGGAGTAGTTCCTGGCGTTCGAGAAGGCGGATGAAAGCCAGGTGGATGCTCTGGTGTTTTTGGGGAGTTATATTCAGTCGGTTCGGAACTTGTGATTGAAATGTGGGAATTTTCAGCACATTTCTCACAGATGTGTGCCATGAGATTATTTAAAAGTTATAGAAGATTGAGAGAATGAATGAAAGCACTCAAAAGTAGTCATATATATAGTAGGAGTTTTCTATTTTAAGATAATAAATAAATGGTTTGTATATGTTTTATCATAGAAAAATCCTCTGCTATATATAGTAAAAAGACATTGGTTTCTGATAAACAAAATACGAATTCTTATAAAAATTAATTTTCGAGTTCTTTTCGTGAAACCAATCCTAGCTCTCTACGTAACTTGATAAAGCTTGACTCTAGTAGAGGCTTTGTAAATATATCTGCTAGTTGATTTTCCGTGTTGACATATTCGAGGTTTATATTTCCCTTTTCAATGTTATCTCGTAGAAAATGATGACGAATGTCAATGTGTTTAGTCCGAGAGTGATTAACTGGGTTTTTGGATAAATTGTAAACCCTTTATCACATAACTGACTAATACTAAGTAAGTTATGTTTTAGATTTCTAACTAGCATGATATTCGTAATAAGAGGTAAATTAGATGTACCGTAATTGCTCACATCGCCTTTGCCGATGATGAAGCCTTTTGAATTATCTCCAAAAGTGACTGAGCCCCCATCAAAGTATGTAATATTCGTCAATATGCTCTTGTCTCCAGTCATATGCTTCGAGCAACCACTGTCCAAAATCCATCTTCCTCTTTTCTTTAGTGGGACCTGCAAAAAATAAAGTTAAATCCATGGTACCCACTTTTTATAGGGTCCTAAGAGTTAGGTCTTAGGAGTCCAAACCCATACGGGTCCGGTATCCCCTTTATACAAATAATTTGGATTATGATGCACAGTACTCAAGAAATTTTGAATGTACTTGTTCCTAATCAAAATATTATTTGTTTTAGGAACCCATACTTTGACATTCTTCTTTTGAGATTTCACACTCGGTTTTGGTTTGAAATATAATAAACTCAGATTTTTCTTAGCTTCAGTTTCTTTTACTAACTTATTTTTCTTTCTTCTTTTACCAAGATGTTTCTTGATAACTTGTTTCTTATATCCCAATCCTTGCTTATTTGTAGCTGATTGTGAATTCTCAATGATTTTTGTCAGATTTTCTCGACCTTTGTTAAAGTTAGAAACATTTTTAGTAATGTCGTCTAACTTTGATTGTAAACTAGCTTTTTCAAGGTCTAGAATCTTGACTTTAGCTTTAAGCTCATGATTTTCAGTAGTGAGAATATCATTCTTTTCTTTTTGAACTTCAATTTCTTGAGTCAAAAGAGATAGTTGAGAATTAGAATTAGAAGATGATTCTTGAGCCTTTTCAAGTTCTTCTTCTAATATTTTCTTCTCATCTTTTAACATATCTCTTTCTAATTCTGATCTATTCAACATTGTCTTGACTTCTTTTAATTGATGTTTTGTATCTTTAAATTTAACCATTAATTTATCATAAATATCAAGCATATCCTCAAGAGTAGGAATTTGTACCTCATCCTCTGTTGCCATAAAACATACATTTGCTTGTTCAGTGTCTGAGTCACTTTCGCTATCAGATGAAGATGAGTCTGAATCATCCCATGTTACTGAGAATGCTCTTTTCTTTGATTTGTCCTTCTTGAATTTTTCGGATTTCTTCTTTTTATCCGGACAATCTTTTTGCAAATGTCCCTTTTTGTGACAGTTGAAGCATTCCATAATTGAAGATGATGGTTTATTTGATCCAAACTTCTTTTTGTCGTATCGACTAGCTTTTCTTTGCTTCAAGAACTTCTTAAAACCTTTTGCAATAAGTGCTAAGTCTTCATCTTCAGAATCTGAAATGTCTTCATCTTTTTCGGCATGAAAAGCAACATTTTTCTTTTCTTCTTTTTGTTCTCTTCTAGCCTGTAAATTTGCTTCGTAGGACATTAGATTTCCTATCAATTCATCTGGCTTCATGGTAGAAAGATCATTAGCTTCTTCTATGGCTAATACTTTTCCTTCCCATTCATTAGTCAGTGAATGTAGGATTGTTGAAACTACATCAAAGTCAGAATATTTTTGTCCTAATCCAATAAGAGCATGATGAATGGTTTGAAACCTTGAATACATCTCATTGATTGTTTCATTTGGCTTCATTTTGAAATTTTGGAATTGGCTTTTCAACAAAGCTATTTTTGCTTGTTTAACCTTGTTAGTACCTTCATGAGTGGTTTTTAGCGTTTGCCAAATTTGATAAGCAGTGGTACAGATACTAACACGGTTATACTCATTTTGATCTAATGCACAAAACAACATATTTATTGCTTTTGCATTTACTGTTGCTGCTGTTTTCTCAGCAGGAGTCCATTCTGCATACTCAGTAGTTGGATTAACTATTTCTTTCTGAGTAGCATTCCAAGCATCATAACTTGTTGATTGCATATAGAAAGACATACGTGTTGCCCAATAACTATAGTTTAGGCCATTAAAGAAAGGAGGTCTTTGTGTAGATTGACCTTCAGTGTAAGTGTTAGTGCTGGTGCTTGCGTTATTTGCCATATTACTAGAATATATCAAATAACTGTGTTACGGTTATAAGATGACCGCGCTCTGATACCAATTGAAAAAGTCGGGTGGTGCACGACTTGTGCAGGATCTATAATATGGCTATGCGGAATATGATAACAATATATATATATCACAGATAACTTTAAATGCAGTAAAGTAAAGTAAAGTAAGGACACCAGGATTTTATACTGGTTCGGACTTCCCGTCCTACGTCCAGTCCCGAAGCTCCTCTTCGGCTTTTCACTAAACAACACCCTCACTTCACCCGGAGGAACAGGTTCACTACTTGATTTGCGGGCTACAAGTTTACCCACTTGATTTCACGGGCTACAAGCTTACCCACTTGATTTCACGGGCTACAAGCTTACCCACAAGAAGATTACAAGAGTTTGACCTTGAATGTGTTCTTTCTTCAACACTGAATAGTCAATGATTGAGTACACCCTTCCTATAATCTTATCCTCAAATGTATTTTGATGTTTAGAAAGATTAGGAAGTAAATTATCGAGTTGAATCACAAGTGTATTAAATATGCTTGGAGATTCAAACGATAATTGAATGCTTTTGAGTGCTTTTTGAGAGAAAAGGATAATGCAAGATAGATCAGAAAATAGAGAGTAAATTCGATGATTTGAATGATTGCAAACTCATGTATTTATAGAAATCGAGAGGTTGCAATTGTTGATGAAAAGTTGCATCTAAAATAAGTGATTATTCATGAAGAGAAATGGATGCAACTCTTAAAGGAAGAAGATGACTTTTCATGAAAATTCAAAAAGCTGTTGACCTATAGAATTTTGTAGGTCGACATGTTTTTAGCCGTTGGAGTTCAAAAACCTGTTGACCTATAAAATTTTGTAGGTCGACCTATTTTTGACCGTTACATTTTAAAATCCTGTTGACCTATAAAAAATTGTAGGTCGACATGTTTTTGACCATATGCATAAAAAATGTTTTCATGAGTGATATTTTTAAGCAATTAGAAGTATGATCATTTGAGGATAGATTTTAACATTATATAACTCTAAAATAATCAACTTCTAACCTATGAAGTCATCTCGTCTTCTTTTTGTCGATGTAGAAGCTTCTTCTTGTCATAAATTAAAATAACCATCGAAGTCCAGCTTCTTCTTGTCATAAATCAAAATAACCATCGAAGCTTTGACTCAACAGTACGAGCTCAGGGGTTATATACTGATGGATATCAAACGCATGGAGTGAATTGCCTATGTGGCATGCCTAAGTGGCAAATGATCAAGGCTTCTGTTGAAAAGCAAAGTCTTGTGGTTGATGATCAAAGCACGGCCTTTGTGGCGTAGCTTTGTGTAACGTTTACTTCGCGAGTTTCACACCCGGTGGTGAACCAAAAACGGGAGAGGACCTCAGGGAGGACATGCATTTCTTTCTAGTTAGAAGTGGCGTCAGTGGTTTTACACGCCCTGACGAGTTTGACTTATGTGGTTGTTGCTGTTGCGAGGCGCCTCGGTTTGATCGGACGATCCGGGCCCGATGGAGTCGTTCGTTTTGCTCATTTACGCCCCATAGGGCGGGGAAACGTAGTGTTCAGGAATTTTAATCCACATCGGTGGACCGGCCCTGTCGCTCCAAGGGTCGATGCGCTCTAACCTTGAGGATCGGGCTAAAGAGTCTCGAAGACGCTGAGGACGATCCCTAGCCTCAGTTCACAGATGGAAATCCAATTTTCAAATACGTGACATTTGCGGTTTTATTTGTAGAGCCTAGTATGGCGACATAGTGGGATGGGGCGCTTATACCGTCTATGTTTGATACTTATGATTTGAAGTTGGTTTATACACTATGCACTTATAATAGTATCAAATGATTTGTTTTAAACGTATCAAGCATTCTTGGCTATTATAAGGTAAAAACCCTATCCTCCGGCTTGCGTTGCATTGTGTGATGGGAACTGGGTCTTATAATAGCTTCATTTTTCTTTATTTAGCATTGCGCTGTTTGTTTTATACACTGGTATTCTTGGGAGGAAACCCGTTCCGTGTTATACGGCGTGGTCCCTTGATATATCTGATTTAAAGTAAAGTTTTAAATAACTGTTTTAGTTCTCACACCAGTCCCATGACTGACCCGGAGTTTATTGTTTTAACCTAAACTCTGGGTGCCCTTATTTTGACACGGGCAGCTAGTAGTTTTGGTTTTGCAGATTTATATTCACAGGATCCTGGTTTACAGCTGGAATGATATCCAGAAAGCTTTGTATCCGTATATCTCTTCTAGTTGTGTATTGTAATATTTTCCGCTGCGATGTATTTAAATGTAATTTAAATCTCTGATATTTCTGTGTATTATTTATTCATACTCTGTATATTCTTGTATTCTGATGGAATTGTTGTAATAACAATGAAATGTTCTTCCGTCTGCGTTCTATTTTGTCGTGTTCTCAAAACAATCAGGCGTTTCGAACGGTCTAGATCGGTTTTCGGATCGAGCGGAATTCCTTTTCGTCACAATTTTATTTGAATGTACGTTCATCCTTAAAATTTAAATTTAAATAATAAAATTATAATATTAATTAATGTATTTGCTAAATCTATTGATTTTTTTTTGAAGAAGTCAATTTTGGTCAAAAATTGAATTCGAGTTGAAAATTCAAAATTTTCTTTTTTTTTTGAATCTCCACTAAATTTTGAGTAGATTAGCATTTTTATTTCGTAAAAATCCAATTTTGTTTGCTTTAATTGTTCCTTTTACAATTTGTAAAGGGCATTGTTATTAACACTCCAAATATTGTTAAGGGGAGACTATTTTTTTTTCTTCAAAAACTATTAAGGGGAGTACCAATGAGGAAAGTATCCCCTTAACAAATAAAGATAATTTTACCTTTTTACCCATTTAACCCTATAACAAATAAAGGTAATTTTACCTTAACAAATATTGCAAGAGCCACAGTAATTTTTTTTCGATTCGTGTATGTCAATTTTTTTAAACCTTAAAGGACAAGCTTTTTCGGTGGAACATGATCGAACTATTTTTTTTGGACATAAATATGCCGAATTTTATAATTATGGATGCAATACACCGAAATGATTATTAATTTTTGACATATCACTGTCGAATACATATATAATTGATTACATGTTGCATTCAGTGCAGTGGTGACGAGCTTCTTATTTTAATTTGATTTCCCTTATCGAATAAGTTTTTTTAATCTAATTTAAAGGGACAATCCAGGAATATTCGAGTAATGTGAAATAATATGTTTGTGTAGCCCCTTAACAATTTTTCAAAAAGTGGAGTGATTTTAAAAAATGACCTCCCCTTAACAATAGTTGGAGTATCAATAACAACACCCTTTGTAAAACGTGCAAAATGGCATTGTTGTATGCTCAGTTTTACATTTTATCTTCTAGGCTACCATGAATTGTGACTTAGCTTCACACGAAAGCTATCTGTGCTAGTAATCCCACTATATGCATATTTACGTTAAAATTTTATTGGACGCTAATTGAGATAAATATATAGAATTTTCTCTGTACTCCTCATTTCTCATTCATTGAATTTCTTCTTCTTCCTCCTCTCTCTGCAAATTTCCTCCTCTATAAATCTCTTCCCTGTGAAGTCTTGAAATCTCATCCTTCTCTATAAATCAATTCTTAGGTAATCCCATTTTATAGGCTAGTTTCTATTTCTCTTTCCTAATTTCATTTGGATCAAAATCTATAAACAAAAACCTTAGATTCCCTTTTTCATCAAAACCTGAAACCACTTCCCTAAATCCTTTGACCTTCCTTCCTTTACATCCAAATCCTACCATTCGCCTCCTCCACCAGTAGTCGCCAACCACTAGGCCCACTACCAGCTAATCTTGGACCCACCACACCTGAGCCCATAAACCCTAATCCTCTTCTCTTCTCGTCTTTTTTCTTCTTCTGTTTTTCCCTGAATTTTGACCCATATTGCAGAGACCATAACTTACTCATACATTACCCGAATCCACTTTTTTTTTTTTTAAGATTAGGTGAAATTGAAATAGCTACGACATTTATGCTTACAACTTTTTCTAGTTTTGTACTTTTTTGTGTCCAAACTGCAAATATTTTAGACCTATTTTAGAAACCAGATTTTTGGATACGAGAATACCCTTTGCTGTTTTAGTCGTATCTCCCTCAAATTTTATTAAAATTTAGTTTTTCTTTTTATAGGTTGAACATAAAAGAATTTATAACAACTTTTATTTTTATGACTTTTCCTTATTCTAAGGTTAACTGGTCCAAAAATCAAATTCAAAATGAACAAATTTTTGTTCTGTTTTTGTGAATTTTGTAAAAAGAAGTTAATCTGTCTTCCCTAACAAAACCCCTATAACTCTCTTCTTTTAAGTTGCTTAGCGTATCAATTTATGGATTTATTCATGATATGGTGTTAGAGAGTGCACATTTGTGTTGATTAGTTTCGTGACCGTTTGTCTCCATTTTCCAAGTTTCTTAGTTTCCACGAAAGGTAAGTTTATCCCATACTTGACCAACATTCTATGAAAGTATAACTCAACATATTTGAATGGTAATTTATGTGTTTGGACTGTTTTAGTTTACATGATTGATATGTTAAATTAAACTTGCATTCATAACATGAAATTGTGCTATTTTGTTATATATGTTTACTTGTGACATGTATGATGTGGCTTAAGCGTTATTAACACAAATGACATGATATGATTTTTCTTTGTGGCATGTAAGTATTGTTATATTTTTAGTTTATGTTCCCATACTACACATTCCCTATAGATTTAGGAAAATCATTATGGTTTGAAATGATATATACCCGAATCACTATAAATTTTGATATTGAACTGAGAAACGGGTTGAAATGATATATACCCAGAAATTTAATTAAATGGGTTGAAATGATACATGCTCAATTCATTTGACCACTAGATTGAAAATTATATAAGGACAACGTTGGTCAATAAAAACTATTTTCTGAAATTTCGAAAGTATGTATTGATTTAATAAACTGATTTTTTTGGGCTAAGCCGACCAGTTTTTATAGTGCTCCGTAACACTAATTATTATAACAAATAATAATTACAAACATTTCAGGAGACCGATAGAATACTAACCTACTATTTCAATTTTAAGGTGAACCGTCCACCATAGATGATTTTTATAGTGGACCGCCCGCTTTAGCTATACAAGTTTACACCACTGGAGTTAGACCAAAATAATCTAGACTACAATCTCTTACTCCACACAGGAAGGAATTTCCTTTTAATCACACCACACTTGGAGGCATTACATAAACGATTGCATGCTAATAAAGTAGCAAAAGTACATACAGTCCTAAACTAGGAACAACATGTACAAATCACATAGAGCCACACAAAAGGCAGCAACATTAGGGAGACATTCCAGGCTCACAGAGCAGCCACATTATAGCACAAGAGTCACCCTAGCACAACACTTCAACAACAGGGAGGCATGCCATACTGAGAACAGCAGACAACAACACCATTGTAGCTTTCTAGCATAGGAAAAAAGTGTACGGGAGGTTCATCACATTGTTGAAAATAGTCCAAGGCATTCATACTACTGACCACCACCAAATGCACCAAAAAAGCAACACCAAGGAGAAGCCACACCATCACCGACCCAATATTTAAGTGGACAAACCTATGGCAATATTTCTAGAAACAATAACATGATACGATTACAAAACAAAGCATCTGACTTGAACTGAGAACTATATAATAAACATGCAGAAAATCACTTTGCAATAGATAGCACGGTAAAGACAATGGCTTAAGCCGCATACTCCACCATCTACCAGATAGATTTCTAACCAGAAAACGACACCCAAAAAGTGATGAACCAAGTGTATCGACAAATTATCGAACCAAAACTTGTAACAACACAATAGAAAATCAGACTAATAGGGAAAGGAGTTACTAGCATCGCGAACGATCTAATCCAAGCCATTCACTCAAAGGCTGGCGAGGTTCTTCTTTTGGAATTTCATTCAATATCTACGCCATAGATGGCATATTGCAACGAAATTACAAGGTGTTGCCAGCTAAAATGTAACGATGGTTGTGCTGATTTGTGTCTATTGCAACATTCGCTTTGAGGCATTAGCATGGATATCAGCAAGATGTTGCAATAGCTATAAATATATTCAAATTAAAAAAATTTACACCTTAGCGATCCACGTCATCATTTAATACAAAATCTTAACCATCAATCCACACTATCAATCCATACCTCAGCTATTTCTATTTTCCACTTTTATTTTCGTTCACCTACTTTCTTTCTCATTTTGATCTTCATTTCGTTCTTGCCCCTAAATCGTTCAAACCCTAAATCGCTCAAAATCTCCCTATCTCCTTTTCTTTTTTCGTCATCATCATTGGAAATTAAACGAAAAACTAAGGGAGGGGTTTCGCCGTTTTCAGCTTGTGCCCAATGAATCTGGTGAACACTGTTTTCGGTAAGTTATGGAAGTCCATAGCTCGATTTTTCTACCTGCAAATTTTTTTATTGACGTATCTGCAGTATTTAGAAGTAGATCCAACGTTAATGAGGATATATCAAGTTGGTCTAGGTGTTACATCAGTATTTGGCTCTGAATAATTGAGTAAAGCTGCTTGAACTGATTTCAACGATTCCTTTATTGACGAATTTGTTTGTAGATCATAGTTTGGTAGATGTCTACCTATAGTAGCAGCACTTTTGGGTTATATTTTTGGGCCCTAGTAATATAATTGTTATGAAATAGGGAATATCACGATTAGTAACAAAAAATTATACAAAAACAGATTTATATTTTCTGGATCCCAATAATACAATTGTTATGAAATATTGATTGGGAAAAATTTTTATTCAAAAACAAATATTTATATTTTCTATCTCACTATAACTAGTTTGGTTATTGAATTAACATCGTACGTTTTACTTGGAACCTTCAGTTGTTGCGCAGATGCGAAGAGGCTCATTGGAAGGCGATTCAGAGATCCATCGGTTCAAAGTGACATAAAACTGACAAACCCATGATTGTTGTTCGATACAAGGGGGAAGAGAAACAATTTGTAGCTAAAAAGATTTCTTCAGTGGTTCTGACAAAAATGAAAGAAATAGAACAAGCCTACCTTGGAACCACAATAAAAAATGCAGTGGTGATGGTTCCCTCCTACTTTAACAACTCACAGCGTCAGGCCATAAAGGATGTTGGTGTCATCTAATGTAACGACCCAACTTTTGAACACATCGGAAGTCGTACCATTAATAAGAAATGAGAATAGATAGAAGATAAATTGCAGAAACATCAGAATCTCACAGCGGAATTTTCACAAAAGATAATACTTTATAACATTTCACACCGGAATATATTACATCAGAGCATACAGAATCTAGTGATACAACTCATCAGTAATTATACATATCATTGACGACTAACTTGCAGACTTAATTATACAGTAGACAGATGGCCAGCACACAGCAAAATCTTCATTCCAGCTTCACAAGTTTCATCAAATCCCGATTCACTTGTCTGTTCATAACAAACGTTATGAATACCCAAGAGTTTAAGGGAAAACACAGAAAAATAAACTCCGGGTCAGTCAGGGATTGGTATGAGTAAACAGTTTAAACAAATAAAAATATCTCATAAGACCACGCCGTAAATACGGAATGGGTTTTAACCTTATGAGATCAAAACACTTTGTATACTTGAAAACAGGTATTATCATAGTGTCTAGGTGTTTTCACAAATAATTTAGAATCTAGAAGAATGCTTGCATCTCACATTCTCCTATATAGTATACAAATTATAAAAACCGCTTCGCACTTAGGGAAATTGAATTTCCAACTATGACAAGTTATGGGACCACCTTCCGATGATGTATCTCTAGAGGCCAATACACCTGGGTTCAATAAGAACGTCTTGCAACCCGGCCCTCACATGACCGACCACTCATTTCTCTTGAGTGTATCGAGTGTATATCAATGATGTTTGTGTACGGCAACCATCCCCGAATAGGCAGAATCAATAGATTAAGAAACAAAAGGAATTTCTCTAGATAGGTGATGCTACACCCTAATGGGAGCGACCCACATAGCCATGTTGCATGCCCAATTTTTGTCATTTCCTGGGTGTGAGGCTTGAGGCTACGTTTCTCTTCCAGAACATATGGTCACCATTACTTTGAATGTCACATCGTCAAATCCGTAATCAAATACTGATTATACAAGTACACTCTAGGTGTAAAATAAAGAAAAGTTACCTTCTCCCCACCAACTTGGTATATTTGTAAAATCAACGGCGTGACCGTTGGAAATACTCTGTCGGAGATTCGTCCATACAAGTTGTCCTGGGACTGGACAAACCGAAAGCACTATTAAAAAAAATAGCCCTTGTATATCGCCGTCTTCAATTTCCAAAATCTCTGACACGCGGCGTATAATCAAATCAAAGTGAAATATTTATTTCGGCCCTTTTGAAATTATTAACGACATTTTTCTTTTAAAACTATAAATCTAACAAGATTATAATTCAATTTATACATACAGTTCCAGACAAACTAAATAGTATAAGGTTATCTGGTCTCTATCTAGTTATTTTGATCATCTTTTCAAAACGGCCAATTTTAGTGTGTGCGTCGCACACGGTGTTTCTTCCCATTTTGTTCGTCATCTTTAAAAATTAATAATTACTTTATTTTTCTTCTAGAAAAATATTTCTCATCATTATTCCTAAATCTGATCATTTATAAATGATTTAGATTATGGTTTAATCATTTAGGTTACAACTTTACACTTGGTGTTTTCTCGTCAAATTTTCCCTTTTGATCGTTCATTCTTGATTTACTTCTTTCACTTTCCATACTGATACCGTTCCTTTTTATTTATTTATTAGTCCAAATATAATTAAAAACATTTTTCATAGTTCCTATTAAAAATACAGAACTGTTCATTATCAGTTTCTTATATCAGATATTTTTAGATATCAGAGGAAACCGACAAATTCTACCGTACAGTTTCTGTTTTACCTTGGTTTGTTCAAAATCTAAAATATCTCATTATAAATAAATTCTAATTTAAATTATAAAATAAATTTATAATTTCATAAAATTACAGTTCCTATATTAACTTCTCGTCCTCTGTCAAAACCATACTTGATCCTTCCCGTTTGATCGACTTCTTTTGACTTTATAGTTTAAATATTTCATTTGAAAATCATTTCTAATCCTTATCATAAATTAAATTTATAATTTAAATTACAATTTATGTATTTTAATTTTTCAGTTCTTGACAAAACTAAATTTTCTATCCTGATTCACTTCCTCTTTCTACACTGGCTAATTAAATAAAAATTCTATTATATTTAAATATTAATTTTCCTATTTCTCTAACCGGTCAGTTTAAATAATAAAAATCCGAGCGACTGAAATTGTTTCCTTCTGTATTGGTCCATAGTGAGTCACTGACTGTGATTCCTGTTTATACATATATTTACTTTATTTAAATAATGTTTAAATTTAACATCCCTTCCTTCTCCTGTTTATCATTCATGTGCACGCACAAACTGACCTGAGCCACTTCATACTGATGACACCAGTTCAACCTCCCCCTTCCCTTTTTCCTATTTTCCAAATCCTAACTTGTTTTCCACCTCAAGGCAAATGATCCATACTGTTATCATTTACCAAAGGCCGATCCACCTCTTTTGTTTTTGCCAAATGCCAGTGTGCCAAAAAACTTGAGTTTGGCAAAGTGAAATACAGTATCCCTGAATGATCACCCCAAAAATACATGCCCCGATCCATCTCTTCTTCTTCTTCTTCTGTTCTCCCCTGTGCACACCCCATTGTGCACGTGCACAAATAGTCCAACGACCGACTCCTCCTCCCAACCATTCCTCCAGACGCCGCACCATCATCTGAACCCATCTCGACCACCAGTAGCCTCTCCCTTTGATCAGATCGAAATATAGAACTTTGACCAAAAATTAACCAAAGCCCATCGCACCAAAAATTTCTCTCACCGCCGCCTTCCAATTCCGGCCACCACCTGACTTCATCCAAACCTAGCCGACCTCTTCCAGCTTCGATCACCTGACATGCCACGACGACGTTCCAGTTTCCCCGTTTAACAGCAGTTCCAAAACTGTCATCAACCATCAATTCGATCCAAAACTCATCAACCCCTTGATTTAAAATTCGATTTGTTATTTTTCCTTTGTTGTATGACCTTTCATGCTACTTCTCCCTAACTCTTCTGACCTCTAGTTATCAACGTTGACCGAAAATGCCAAAAAGGGATTTCCCGATCATCTAGTGATTTCTCAACAACCACAGTACTAAAAATCCTGATTTTACTTTTAAAATTCACGATTTTACTTCCTTGACAGTTTAGTGACCCTGAATTAATAAATTAATATCATTGTTTTTTGACAAAATTTTGGCCATTTATGCTTCCTTTACTTTACTATATATTTCATGATTATGTACGTTTTGAACTTTGTTTATGTTGGATTTATATTTTAAAATCCTTTAGAGGTATAAAGATTCAAAAATTCCTGTTCAACCCAAATCCTATAACAACTATAATTAAAGTAGTTGAATTCTTATGTGAAAGGTATACTTCTTTTTACAGTTAACATTTCCAGGAAAAACTCTAAATCCCTCATACATATCCAAGTGTATATGCTGAGTGTGTTTCAATCAATGTCTGAGTTTGATGATATATATATCAGATGTATATAACCAAATATACAATTCTGATAGGGTTATAAAACAGTAAAAACTTTGCTGTTTACACTAAAAGTTTGTTTCCTGTCTTTGTTCTAAATTACAGACTTTATCATGATTAATTCAACTAAACATATACATATGACATTATCCAACCCATAGCAACTAAAAGAAAGTATATAATTGAATCAAATAGGCGTATAACTATGAAAAAACAACACACACTTAGTTTAAATTCACTACAGAGAAATATGAAACAACAAGGAAAGTGTTTGCTTGCAAATGTTTAATGTTGTTTATATTTTTTATTATTGCTCTTGCTCTACTGGTTCCAAATCCTGATCTAAGTAAAAAGATAATCCAAAACAAGATTGCATCCAACAACAAAGCAAACCATAGGTATTAAAAAGAACAGTGCAAAACAGAATAGAAAATGCAGGAAATTTACAACAGAAATTTTAAAACAGGTTTACTCACATTGAAAGCTCTAAAAATCCTTGCTTTACCCTTCCTCTTACTGATCTTATTTGAAAGACTTGTTGTGTGTTTGTGTTGTGTGAAAATATGTGTGTGTTCATGCCTATTTATAGTGGAGAAAACTATAAAATAATGGGTATTTAAAACTGTTTTTGTGTGACACATGATTTGACAAAACATAAGACTTCTTTCTTACCAAGACAACACAGCCTCTCTCCCTTGCATATGGCTTTACATCAGCACAACATCGCCCCTAAAGCCCCTTAGCTATTACCTTCCCTTTTCCTCTTTGGTTGAAGTGAATTGTCATAAATAAATGCTTATGATCTATCATAAATCATTCTTGGTTTTTAACCAATTGCCATATCCTTTTTGTACCATTTCAAATCAGTTTTGCAAAGGGTTTTCACATCAAAATCTCACATGATAAATTGATTTAACAACAATTTAATTTAAAAACTTACTTGCCTTGCAAGGTTGACAAAATCTGAAAATTTTGTACCATCAAAATCTATGTTATAAGATGAAAATACATAGGAAAATACCTAGAAACACCTAGGATGTTGTGCTCACTAGTGTATGTAAGATTTGATGTTATCAATACATGATTTGGTAATCTTTTTATGTACATTTATTGACAACATAGCCAAGGTTTTGAAAAATGAGCAACAATTGTATTTTCAGAAAAATCAATAGAAAGGACATGAAAAGGATTTGCAAAAACTGAAAATGCTTTGATCTATCATGTGCTTAATCTTTCCCTTGAGAATCTTAGTTGATGGTATGATTTATAGTGTAGTAACTTCATGAATGAGACCATGAAGTGAAGGAAAATTTGACAATTCAAGTTCTCTTTTCAAAGCATATGCAAACACAAGATTTTGACCATACACTATCTTGTTCCAATGCAAATATCTTCCATGAGATTTTACTTGCAATCACATCTATGAGGTCGTGATTTTACAAAGAGATGAGACAATTCATATTTTCAATTTTAATGCATACAAAATTCAAATATTTCCTTTGTATGAGAACATAAAGTGTGTTAAACATGTTTTGTCTATGTATATGTAACTTAAGCTTTTCATAAGTCCTTGCTTTTGAACTTGCTTTGATCAAAAGGGTTTTAGTACTTTTAATTCAAGTATTAAAAGTTTTCAAATCTAATTTTACAAAAACTCAAATTCTAAAATACTTTGAAAATGAACAAAACAAATAAAATAAGATGGCATCAAAACTTGCTGTTAAAAAGTGTTATCTTTCAAACATGTCTAAAATCAATTTAAACAAACGCTATCAAACAGATGCTATCATACATGAATGGGTAAAAATGTATTTTAGCAAGTGCTGTGCTATACACATCACTAAATGCTATCATTCACAAGTTACTATGTTTTGAATTTATAAAGACTGGATTTTAAATCATATTTGAAAATACGTCCTTACAATCAATTCGTGTCAGTTATCAGTGTAAAAATCCCGGGTCATTACATTCTACCCCTCTTATAAAAATTTCGTCCCCGAAATTTGTAAGTAGTAAATTAGGGTTATTGACTTATATATATAAACACACATCAATAAATAAAACACACATCAGCAGTATCCTATTCAAAACCAAAAATATCCATCCAGAATTCCCTCTTTAACTCATCGATCAATTTACTTAACTCCGTTAAGTATTATCCGAAATCTTCATTCACGTGCTTAACGATCTCCATTTCGTGACTCACAAATATGATTAGATTTCACAAATCGACCAATTCACTTTTTCTGAGTCCATATCCAATAAACCCTCCAGTCCAGCCCTCATTTCAGGAAATCCAAATTTTACTTCAATTTAGAATTCTATCCCGATTTTCTGGTATCAACATGATTGAATATAATTCAAGTTTAATCCAAATATATTTAATTTATCTCGAGGCTGACCCTGATTAATTAACTCCTTTTTATCCTGTCGGACTGGTGCAACTTCCTCCAAAGTCTCAATTTGATCCTAGGATCCAGTATTACGACCAGTACAGTGCAAGACCCTCTAGCTTGACCTTTTCGTCGTCGGTTACTCATCTTAATCATCTGAATGTAACAGATCGTCATTCCAGACTTAATGGACTATAACTAACGTATGTATATCATCCAAGTTGATTCATTTTAAATTATATATAAAAATACGCTCTCTCACACTCACCCAAAGCATAGGTAATCAATAACCAAAGCTCTGATACCAACTATAACGACCCAACTTTCGAACACATCGGAAGTCGTTCCATTAATAAGAAATGAGAATAGATAGAAGATAAATCACAGAAACATCAGAATCTCACAGCGGAATTTTCACAAAAGATAATACTTTATAACATTTCACACCGGAATATATTACATCAAAGCATACAGAATCTAGTGATACAACTCATCAGTAATTATACATATCATTGACAACTAACTTGCAGACTTAATTATACAGTAGATAGATGGCCAGCACACAGCAAAATCTTCATTCCAGCTTCACAAGTTTCATCAAATCCTGATTCACTTTTCTGTTCATAATAAGCATTATGAATACCCAAGAGTTTAAGGGAAAACACAGAAAAATAAACTCCGGATCAGTCAGGGACTGGTATGAGTAAACAGTTTAAACAAATAAAAATATCTCATAAGACCACGCCGTAAATACGGAACGGGTTTTTACCTTATGAGATCAAAACACTTTGTATACTTGAAAACAGATATTATCATAGTGTCTAGGTGTTTTCACAAATAATTTAGAATCTAGAAGAATGCTTGCATCTCACATTCTCCTATATAGTATACAAATTATAAAAACAGCTTGGCACTTAGGGAAATTGGATTCCCAACTATGACAAGGTATGGGACCATCTTCCGATGATGTATCTCTAAAGGCCAATACACCTGGGGTTCAACAAGAACGTCTTGCAACCCGGCCCTCACATGACCGACCACTCATTTCTGTTGAGTGTATCGAGTGTATATCACCGATGGTTGTGTATGGCAACCATCCCCGAATGGAAAGAATCGATAGATTAAGAAACAAAAGGAATTTCTCTAGATAGGTGATGCTACACCCTAATGGGAGCGACCCACATAGCCATGCTGCCAGCCCGATTTTTGTCATTTCCTGGGTGTGAGGCTTGAGGCTACGTTTCTCTTCCAGAACATCTGGTCACCATTCACTTTGAATGTCACATCGTCAAATCCGTAATCACATACTGATTATACAAGTACACTCTGGGTGTAAAATAAAGAAAAGTTACCTTCTCCCCACCAACTTGGTATATTTGTAAAATCAACGGCGTGACCGTTGGAAATACTCTGTCGGACATTCGTCCATACAAGTTGTCCTAGGACTGGACAAACCGAAGGCACTATTAAAAAATAGCCCTTGTATATCGCCGTCTTCAATTTCCAAATTCTCTGACACGCGGTGTATAATCAAATCAAAGTGAAATATTTATTGCGGCATTTTTGAAATGATTAACGACATTTTTCTTTTTAAAATATAAATCTAACAAGATTATAATTCAATTTATACGTATAGTTCCAAACAAACTAAACAATATAAGATTATCTGGTCTCTATCTGGTTATTTTGATCATCTTTTCAAAACGGCTAATTTTAGTGTGTGCGTCGCACACGGTGTTTCTTCCCGTTTTGTTCGTCATCTTTAAAAATGAATAATTACTTTATTTTACTTCTAGAAAAATATTTCTCATCATTATTCCTAAATCTGATCATTTATAAATGATTTAAATTATGGTTTAATCATTTAGGTTACAACTTTACACTTCGTATTTTCTCGTCAAATTTTCCCTTTTGATCGTTCATTCTTGATTTACTTCTTTCACTTTCAAAACTGATACCGTTCCTTTTTTTATTTATCAGTCTAAATATAATTAAAAACATTTTTCATAGTTCCTGTTAAAAATACAGAACTGTTCATTATCAGTTTCTTATATTAGACATTTTTAGATATCAGAGGAAACTGACAAATTCTACCGTACAGTTTTTGTTTTACCTTGGTTTGTTCAAAATCTAAAATATCTCATTAGAAATAAATTCTAATTTAAATTATAAAATAAATTTATAATTTCATAAAATTATAGTTCCTGTATTAACTTCTCGTCCTTTGTCATAACCATACTTGATCCTTCCCATTTGATCGACTTCTTTTGACTTTATAGTTTAAATATTTCATATGAAAATCATTTCTAATCCTTATCATAAATTAAATTTATAATTTAATTTAAATTACAATTTATGTATTTTAATTTTTCAGTTCTTGACAAAACTGAATTTTCTATCCTGATTCACTTCCTCTTTCTACACTGGCTAATTAAATAAAAATTCTATTTTTATTTAAATATTAATTTTCCTATTTCTCTAACCGGTCAGTTTAAATAATAAAAATCCGAGCGACTGAAATTGTTTCCTTCTGTATTGGTCCATAGTGAGTCACTGACTGTGATTCCTGTTTATACATATATTTACTTTATATAAATAATGTTTAAATTTAACATCCCTTCCTTCTTATGTTTATCATTCATGTGCACGCACAAACTGACCTGAGCCACTTCATACTGATGACACCAGTCCAACCTCCCCCTTCCCTTTTTCCTATTTTCCAAATCCTAACTTGTTTTCCACCTCAAGGCAAATGATCCATACTGTTATCATTTACCAAAGGCCGATCCACTTCTTTTGTTTTTGCCAAATGCCAGTGTGCCAAAAAAATTTAGTTTGGCAAAGTGAAATGCAGTATCACTATGGGATGATCACCCCAAAAATACATGCCCCGATCCATCTCTTCTTCTTCTTCTGCTCTCCCCTGTGCACACCCCATTGTGCACGTGCACCAAGAGTCCAACGACCGACTCCTCCTCCCAACCATTCCTCCAGACGCCGCATCATCATCTGAACCCATCTTGACCACCAGTAGCCTCTCCCTTTGATCAGATCGAAATATAGAACTTTGACCAAAAATTCACCAAAGCCCATCGCACCAAAAATTTCTCTCACCACCGCCTCCCAATTCCGGCCACCACCTGACTTCATCCAAACCTAGCCGACCTCTTCCCGCTTCGATCCCCACAGGTCCGATCACCTGACATGCCACGACGACGTTCCAGTTTCCTCGTTTAACTGCAGTTCCAAAACTGTCATCAACCATCAATTCGATCCAAAACTCATCAACCCCTTGATTTAAAATTCGATTTGTTATTTTTCCTTTGTTGTATGACCTTTCACTCTGCTTCTCCCCAACTCTTCTGACCTCTAGTTATCAACATTGACCGGAAATGTCAGAAAGGGATTTCCCGATCATCTAGTGATTTCTCAACAACCGCAGTACTAAAAATCCTTATTTTACTTTTAAAATGCACGATTTTACTTCCTTGACAGTTTAGTGACCCTGAATTAATAAATTAATATCATTGATTTTTGACAAAATTTTGGCCATTTATGCTTCCTTTACTTTACTATATATTTCATGATTATGTACGTTTTGAACTTTGTTTATGTTGGATTTATATTTTAAAATCCTTTAGAGGTATAAAGATTCAAAAGTTCCTATTCAACCCAAATCCTATAACAACTATAATTAAAGTAGTTGAATTCTTATGTGAAAGGTATACTTCTTTTTACAGTTAACATTTCCAGGAAAAACTCTAAATCCCTCATACATATCCAAGTGTATATGATGAGTGTGTTTCAATCAATGTCTGAGTTTGATGATATATATATATCAGATGTATATAACCACATATACAATTCTGATAGGGTTATAAAACAGTAAAAACTTTGTTGTTTACACTAAAAGTTTGTTTCCTGTCTTTGTTCTAAATTACAGACTTTATCATGATTAATTCAACTAAATATATACATGTGACATTATCCAACCCATAGCAACTAAAAGAAAGTATATAATTGAATCAAATAGGCATATAACTATGAAACAACAACACACGCTTAGTTTAAATTCACTACAGAGAAATATGAAACAGCAAGGAAAGTGTTTGCTTGCAAATGTTTAATGCTGTTAATATTCATTATTATTGCTCTTGCTCTACAGGTTCCAAAACCTGATCTAAGTAAAAAGATAATCCAAAACAAGATTGCATCCAACATCAAAGCAAACCATAGGTATTAAAAAGAATAGTGCAAAACAGAATAGAAAATGCAGGAAATTTACAACAGAAATTTTAAAACAGGTTTACTCACATTAAAAGCTACAAAAATCCTTGCTTTACCCTTCCTCTTACTGATCTTATTTTAAAGACTTGTTGTGTGTTTATTTTGTGTGAAAATGTGTGTGTGTTCATGCCTATTTATAGTGGAGAAAACTATAAAACAATGGGTATTTAAAACTGTTTTTGTGTGACACATTATTTGACAAAACAGAAGACTTCTTTCTTACCAAAATAACACAGCCTCTCTCCCTTGCATATGGCTTTACATCATCACAACATCACCCCTAAAGCCCCTTAGCTACGACCTTTCCTTTTCCTCTTTGGTTGAAATGAATTGTCATAAATAAATGCTTATGATCTATCATAAATCATTCTTGGATTTTAACAAATTGCAATATCCTTTTTGTACCATTTCAAATTAGTTTTGCAAAGGGTTTTTCACATCAAAATCTCACATGATAAATTGATTTAACAACAATTTAATTTAATAACTTACTTGCCTTGCAAGGTTGACAAAATCTGAAAATTTTGTACCATCAATATCTATGTTATAAGATGAAAATACATAGGAAAATACCTAGAAACACCTATGACGTTGTGCTCACTAGTTTAGGTAAGATTTGATGTTATGAATACATGATTGGGTAATCTTTTTATGTACATTTTTATTGAAAACAAAGCCAAGGTTTTAAAAAATGAGCAACAATCGTATTTTCAGAAAAATCAATAGAAAGGACATGAAAAGGATTTGCAAAAACTGAAAATGCTTTGATCTATCATGTGCTTAATCTTTCCCTTGAGAATCTTAGTTGATGGTATGATTTATAGTGTAGTAACTTCATGAATGAGACCATGAAGTGAAGGAAAATTTGACAATTCAAGTTCTCTTTTCAAAACATTTGCAAACACAAGGGGATTTGGACCATACATGATCTTGTTCCAATGCAAATATCTTCCATGAGATTTTAGTTGCAATCACATCTATGAGGTCATGATTTTACAAAGAGATGAGACAATTCAAGTTTTCAATTTTAATGCATACAAAATTCAAATATTTCCTTTGTATGAGAACATAAAGAGTGTTAAACATGTTTTGTCTATGTATATGTAACTTAAGCTTTTCTTAAGTCCTTGCTTTTGAACTTGCTTTGATCAAAAGGGTTTTGGTACTTCTAATTCAAGTATTAAAAGTTTTCAAATATAATTTTACAAAAACTCAAATTCTAAAATACTTTTAAAATGAAAAAAACAAATAAAATAAGATGGCATCAAAACTTGCTGTTAAAAAGTGATATCGTTCAAACATGTCTAAAATCAATCTAAACAAACGCTATCAAACAGATGTTATCATACATGAATGGGTAAAAAATGGATTTTAGCAAGTGCTGTGCTATACACATCACTAAATGCTATCATTCACAGGTTACCATGTTTTGAATTTATAAAGACTGGATTTTAAATCGTATTTGAAAATACGTCCATACGATCAATACGTGTCAGTTATCTATGTAAAAATCTCGGGTCATTACATCTAAGGCCTCAATGTAATGAGGATCATCAACGAGTCAACTGCTGCAGCCATTGCTTATGGCTTGGAAAAGAAGGAAAGCAACTCCGGTGAGGAGAACGTGCTGATGTTTGAGCTTCGAGGCTGCACCTTCGATGTGTCTCTTCTTAACATCAATAATCTTGACATTTTCATCAAGTAAGTTGTATTTAGATCTTCGTTCAAGAGCCTGGAGAGCTCCACTTCTTGCTTGCGCAGGTATGTATTTACATGCATATCTATAAAGCCTTAGTCTTATGAGCTTTTCTAAGTAGCCATAGTTTTCCAACAATAATCCCGACAATAGATCATCAAAGTTTTTAAGAGCTCCATAGTTGCTCCTCTATTAGATCAAGCCCATCTTTAGAGCCGTAAAGTTTCAAATTTAAATGAGGGTTATCGAGTTGCATTGTTACTGAATCCAAGAAGATTGGGCAGTGACTGGAGATAATTGTAGGAGGCAACGCTGAAACAAGAGTGGGTACGCAAAATTCTATGATTTAATTCTTATATCAAATGTGTTATGCTATCATATCGAATATGCTACGCTATTAATGTTTGTTGTTGTTTAATGCATTGGGTGATGATGGACTTGGCATGTAGTGTTTCAAAGAAGACTTGGTCTTCCTAAATTGGATGAATCGGGCGGTTCCCAATTGTTCGATCCGCGCGGGGCTGCGGGGCCCACTTGTTCGATCCCAACGGGAATACGGATCCCCGGACCATGCCCGGCGCTACGACCCGCTACTCGACTCGCCTTGGTTCGACAAATATTTATCAGTGTCTGTAAAAATTGAAACTGCATATGTAATGAGTCGAAGTAAGTGATGTATTGAGGAATATCTGTATATGTGAATAATCATTATACTAAATCATTGAGTTGTAAATAGTTAAAGTCAAAAATTTGTACTATTTCAATTATTGAAATAAAATATTTTACTTAATAAAACACCGTTTAATATTTATTGAAATAAAATATTCTATTAAATAAATATTTAATCCTGTTAGAGGTGAAATATCTATAGCAACATTTTTGGAATGTTGCTACAGACATCTAAGGATGTTGCTATTAACCCAAATACGGTTTTATTGTGATAATATTTGTTATGTTGCCTTAGATAGTCAAAATTTTGCCTTTGAGGTCCGCAGCAATGGTGAAAATTGCCTTATAGTAAAAGTGTGGCCAAAGAACTATGCCAACATTTTTTTGTGTTGCAGAAGGCCATTTATGGCATAGTGAATGGAAGCTAAGTTACCTATAGATGACCTTGAGAAGGGCTCAAGAGCATGACAAAGCACATCAAAATTCAAAGAGTCGAAATGCAGGGAGCCTAACAACAGGGCAGACGATGGAGCACACCAAAAAAACTCCAAATTTAAGCAAAAAAAAGATCTAATAGGACAACAAACAGGGACAGAGTAAAACTCACTTCGACAGATCTGTCAAACTATAACTGACCCAAGGAATGGGTAGTATGCGTTCAGGAGCATTCGAGCACAAGTGCCAAGAAAATCTGTGCTACTAATCTGGAGAAAAGACGCATATGCTTTGAGATGGAAACAAGTTTGAACTACAAACATTGTGGAAAGCTTGGTTTTTGGGAAGTGGGAATTAAACGAGAAAAAGAGCAAAAGAAAAGACGAAAAGGGAAGGAAGGAGCAAAGGAAAGAGATTAGAAGGTGGCGGATGAAAGTGGGAAAAACCTAGTCCCCAAGGCAGAAATCAGAGCTTGAAGTTTAGTCAGTATGCAATGTGTACCATAAATTGATTTCGAAAGTTAATTTAAGTATTGAGTTTAAATTTATATTTGAGATAATTTAACCTTTATTTAAGAATTTAAGTTAAAATTTAATTTAATGAAACTGTTGTTTAACGATAATTTAAAACATTCAATTAAATTTAATATTTAATTTAAACTCTGCTTTATAATGCAAACTAATTTAATATAATATAACTTAACTTAACTTAATTTAATAATTTGTTTTAAAATGTTTAGAATTAATTAAATGTTTATTTAGTTCTAAAAGATTTATTTTAAATTTTTTATATAATGTAATATAAATATTTAAGTTAATACATTAATAAAAGATTTAATTTTAATAATTAATATGATAAAATTAAATAAATGAAAATATTTGATTTGATTTGAATATTTTTGTCGACGTAAGATTTTATTTGCTAAATTTATAAATTTTGAAGTTGAAAATCTTGATTTGAGAAATTAACTTGATAATCAAACTTTGGAAGTTGTTCTGAATAATAAGATGAAAGAAAATGAATTTAGAATTTAAGTTTTAATCCAACTAAAGTAATGGTTTTGAGTTTTGATTTTGCAGATCACTAAATTTGAATTTTAACCAATTTACTTTAAGTCAATTTGAATTGAATTATGAATCCATGATAAGTCAAATTTAGAAATATTGATATTTGGTATGAATTAAATTATTTAAACGGTTTTATTTATTATATTTTTATGACTATTTTTAATATAAATATTTTATATATTCTACTAATAAGATTTTATAACGATTTTAACAAAGATATATTTAATAAACCATTTGTATATTAAATTTAATTATAAATACATTTCTATTATTTTAAATTAAACCATTTTCAAATTTATTTCACTATTATAAAACTAAAGTCTATTTCCAATCCAAGATATTAACTCCAAATTGATTCAAGATAATGATTTCGACTGATGATGGAATTTTTGCAATAGAATATAAAATTAGAATATGAACTTGTTAGTGAATTGTTTGATAATATGAAATTTGAAATTTAAAGGTGAACGTAATACTTAATAGTTGCAAATAAATGATTTTAAAGAAATTAATACTTCAAGTTAAAATTGATTTATGACACTAAAATATGATTTCAAATATAAATGACCATGATGTGAAAAATGTAAATGTTTGGTTGTTAAAGAGACCGGAGCTGGTATCGACATACTCTTAGTCGATACCAATACCACTTTAACAATTGTGCACATAGTGGAGAATCCAAAATAAAGTAGGATGCTTTGGTGAATGCTACTGGAATAAAGTAAGAGAACGATGATGGATAGCCCTTAACCTTTGCGTCATAATAAAAATGACTAAAACAGAAGCTACACCAAGGCCAAGTGGGGTCCCTCTTCTGATCATATCGATACCGTATATATTACTGTGTGATTTGATTTGGGTGAATCCCTTGAATTATGGGAGCGTTGTTCGAGGTGGGAGGTAGTTGCGACTATGCGTTTCCACCTACTCAACTCTGCAAAATTGTAAAACCATACCCTGGGTATTGTAACGTGTGCCTTGTCATATTATCCTGATCGCGTCCACTACAATTTTTAACTTGTACCATACTAATGGAGTGCCCTTTGGTGGCCATTATTTTATAGTGGAAATTATGGTATTTGTATAAACTACGGTATCATAAATAATGTAAGGGTAATAATGGTAATCTCGCTTACACAAGTTTGTAGTATATTTATCGTAGACACTATTATAATACCATAATGTATTACATAATATCTAGTTTAGAGGATCCTTTGAGGATAGGAATCCCAAACATCCTTTAAGTGCTCGTGCATTTTATTTGAATAGTCGCTTGAGTTGATTTAATTTTATGAGAATGTTAGTCCTGACTCGAGTGTTTTGTTCTACTTTATGCTCGGCTTAGTCCGATAATTATAGTATTAAGGTTCCACCTTTCGAAGCTAGAGACTTGTTGAAGACCTCATCTTTATCTATTTTATTTCGGCATTCCATTTGTATTGTAAATCCTATGTATTTAGACTTTCGATGTATTTGATTTTGTAAATTTGATATTGTGTATACATTTTGAAATTTTATATTTAGTAGCTTCATAACTACTATTGTATTTTATTTAATTTACTCCACTGCAAGATATTTTACTTTTTTGTGTTTGTGTATCTATCTGTGATGATTTATGTTTAACCTCATAGCAAAAATAATCCTCTGTTTTGAGCGATTTGAGTTGGTTTTATTGTAGATTTAAATGATTTGAATGGGCGGGGTGTTGCAATTTCAACCATTGATGCACTTATTGTGATGACATATTTTTTTAGAATATGCAATTAACTATGCCAAGCCATTAGAGCTCTATAACATCTTAAGTTTCACTAGCCTTGATATCTTATATGATGTTAACAAATAATCAAAATTTACTCATCAACCATCAGAAAAGCATTGAGCATCGACTCCTTCATTGTTTAAAAGGAAACATGTTCTATGTATTATTCCTTACAAGTATATGACCTTTTCTCTGCTTGCGCTATGCATTAATCTTTGCTTTTATTGTCAACCTTGGTTGCAATCCTATTTTTTGGCGATCTCATAAACAACCACAATAGATTGGTTTTTGAAGGAAGCTATATATCAGCTCATTGTTACTACTACTATATTTGAAGCCATAAGGATGCAATCGCCTCTTTACGAGCTTAGTGTAAAAATATCTCATACACCGATTGTGTAACATTAGTATTGTAGGTGCAACTTATATTTGTGCAAAAACAGTTTTTCATTCTAGTATGAATGCATTTTGAAGTTTATTTTAATTATCTTTATGATCGAGTATCTCGCTTTCAACCTGGCGATGCTTATTTCTCTATTATGGGTTCACCTAGCATATGTTCTAACTTCTAACTAGACCAAGCTTCCCTCAATGATTTTCTCTACTTTGACATAAGACCAGAGTCTTCGTTAGAAGCTCCATCTTGTAAGTGCATATAAAAGAATTAAAACAACAACAAAAAAGAGAGACTAATTTCACATAAATGATGTGCTACTGTACACTATGTTGGAGATTTTGCGGGTTGAGACTATCGGAGGAAGATGATTGTTGTACTTAATACTTTTAGGATCTATATGATAGATTCTTTCAGATAATAGTTCAACACAATAGGTACAAATGGGTTAACGAACTGCCTTGGAACAACGTAACCGAATTCAAAGTTTGTATGACTTTGATCCAACCAAGAACATTCTATTTTTATTTTGATGATGCCAGAAAAGAACTAGAACTAAATCCAAGGTTCCTGAATTGAAAGGGAAGTTTTGGGATGATATAGACGAGGGTATTGATTTCAGATCATTGGAGGTGCAGCCTTTGAATAAAAACGTGAAATCTACCATGCGACATACGAGACGGAATCAAACATCCCTGTTTGACCCTTTCTTCACGTGATGGTGGGTTGTTGAGCTGTCTCAGTTGTCTACTCTGATAATAGGTTGGTTGCACTGATTTTGGTATGGTATTATGTTGGATTGGAGATATCTTTTGCAGTGTTATTTCTATGTTGATGTTGGCTGATATTTTGTTATGATGGTAACGCTTTTACATGTTGGTGATACTGTTTGGTTTTGGAATTTGGAGGCCAATGATATGGTAGTTGATGAAGTCAGATGCCTGAAGGTGAATCTGATGATGTGAAGCTCTATTGATATTGTATACCATGTTATTTGATATGATTCTTTGTAATTGATTTCTTGGCTAAACTATTTACTCGAGTGATATAATTAGTCTGGTGAGGGTTATATGGTAAATAGGAATATTGTGTTGTTTATATTTTTTTTGTTGTAATTTTGTAATCCTCTTGTGAGTAACAAAAATATTTTGCGCTGCCTTTCAAAAGAATTATAATTAAGAGGAGAAAAAGAGGATTAAATCTGCAACGTTTCTAGAATATGTAACACCTTGGAGGCGTTACAATTGCACAATGTTTGAAACGCTTTTCTGATGTTGCAAATCAATGGAGCAAGATTTCGAATTGAATTCAGGTCCGTAATGGGCCTAAATTCGGTCCGTTACCGTTTATAAATTTTGTCCAAAAATATACTTATTGGATCTAGACCCGAAACCCGTACCCGACCCGATTCTGTCGGACGGCAGAGGTGGTGTGCGCGTGTGTGGTATAGTGATGCATGGCCTCCCTCTTCACAACAAAGAAAACATTTGTGTGCCCCCAGGCCCCAACACACTTGTGAGAAGGCTACTGAAATACTTGCATGCTTTTGGCATTTTCACAATGTGGGACTAATCCCCACACCCTTCCTTCTTCCTTTCTTGCTTCCCTCTTTAAAAACAAACCTAAACCCCTAAAACATTTGAAAATTTACAACACACTATTTAATGCAAATAATTTTTTAAGTAAACGCATGTAAGAAGATGAGAAGTCTTCAATGCTATACAAAGCGCATTTGATATTTGTACGTGCATAGAAAATAACATAAGCATATAAAAAACGAGTAATGTAAACTCTTCTTTACTTCAAAATAACACCACCACAACCACCACCATAATAGCAACAGAAACAAAGAAAGATTTCTAATTAGGGTTGTATATCGGACATGATAGTCCGTTGTCCGGCTCGGTTCAAGGTTATAAGGTGTCTGGTCCGTATCCGTACAATTCTCTTATAGGACAGAGCTTGGACATACCATGGTCCAGTTCGATCCAAACTGTTCGATGTTTTTCTATTGTCCGAACGTTGTCCGTTCATTGTCCGGCTCGTACGAACTGTGTACGAACTTGATGCATTTCCAGTCCATCTCCATCCGAATTTCTTATAGGATAGAGCTTGGAAACACATTCGTCGGTCCGATCCGACCTGTTTACACCCCTATTTCTAATGAAATCTGCATGTCATGTTTGCAACTGACAATGACTAGTACTAAAATACTTTTTCTGGAAATACGATAATATCTTACATTTATTAAAATTTCATTATTTTTCATGCTCGAATAAAAATACCTATCTTGAGCCTTAGCTTTCAAAGATCATAATTGGCAAACAGAGGTGGGCACAGAATGCGGAGATTGGGTCAGACTAGCATAAATCAGGCTGAAGCAGCAGGTATTAAGTTGCAGGTGAAATGAAAGGTGTGCTTGGAGGCAACATATTTGGTAGAATGTAACGTTATCTGATAAAAAAGTTTGAGTAAAAATCAAAATTTGGTTATAATTTCAACCCTAATTATTTTGTGTCTTGAGTAAAGGTGGTCGGGAAATCGAAGAGGGGATTTTGGTCATTTACGTTGATGTTTTGGTGTTTGATTAATCTTATATTATATGCACATTTAACTCCAAAGCACATTTAATTACTTGAAACTGAAACAAAAAACAAAGGTAAGCTCAATTTTTCATAAACTACATAGCAATTGGTTGAAAATCACATCGCTCAAACCCTAATTTTGAAATCAAAAGGGTGGAAGTATAAAAGTGAAAGTCATGCTAGTGTGTCTCCAATCAGAATTGGTGATGGTAGATGTGTATTCATAAAAACTTAGAATTAGAATCAGAATTAGTTTTGCAGAAGTCAAAATCTCACGACAAGAATGAGAAGTAGGATAAGTAAAGACATGAGAAGAGAGGGATGTTAGCAGCTGTGGGAGCTTCTTTCGGGGCATACAATCAAAAGGACGAGGACGATGTACTATGATCATTGTTAGATTTAGATGGTGTGCACATGTTTGTATAGTGTATAGTGGTTTTAGGTAAAAATGAAATGAAAAAAATCTCCTAATAAACATAGAGCTTTGTATAATATTACTAGTGTGAACCGGTGCTTCGCACATGGGTCATAGCTTTATATACTTTTGCAATTATGGTCGAAATCTTATGTTATTGTAGGATTACAGATAATTTACCTGAGTATTTCTCGTTTCTTGAAAATGCTTAAGATATTGTCCAAAGGCCGATTATTTTTAAGCAATTGTTTTACTTGAAATGTCAAATTATGTTTTAATCAATCTCATAAAATAGATGTATCAAATTTTCATGTTCATGAAACTAGCTTAAATGTAAAGATATAACCACTTACGCTTTCTTCTAAAGGATGTGCGCTCAAACGATAACACACCATGATATTATTCATTACTCCAATCACCCTACATATAAATTAGAGCAAAAATGTTTTCAATTATTCAAGTTACAATAGTTTGAGACACACCCTCATTTGAAGTCATATATAATCAATGCTTAAGGACATGCTAAATATATGTATAATGCATGAAAACGAGTTAAAGAAATTTGATTTTTACAAATTAACCACCTTACATTCATTGTACATTCCCATAACACTATTAGTTTGAATGATATGACAATAAAATAAGTAGTGTATATCTTTGTATATATTTATTTACTGTTATTTCTATATTTCTTGGTGGAAATTTTGAAAACTAAAGCCTCTTGAGAAACGATAATATTGAAAAAGGGATAAGGAAAGTATAGAGAAGTTAATTTCTCGATTATGAATTAATTTACAATGGTAAAATAATAGAAATAAAAGAAAATATTTTATACTAATATTATGATTTACTCTAGTTTGACTAAATTTTATGTTAAGACAATTAAATGACATAAGGAAATCAAAGTAATCAAAAAATTATAATTTAATGTGGACTTGAAATTTGGTAGTCTCAAGTCAAACATATAAATCTTAATAATAATCACAAAATCACAACTATCTCAGATCTTAGAGAAACAACAAAGTAAAGTGACACAACAATTTAGAGTGGTTCAGCAATTGGGCCAACGTCCATTTACCGTATCACTTGTTTATACTATATAATTACTGTTACAATAGAATTTTATCTATGAATCATGAAGAGAAAGAGGATTAATCTCGAAACCAGCAGAGTTTCAATCTAGCAAAGCAGAAGAGACCCCTCCAAATGGCCATGCCCGGGCCTATTTATAGATGCCCAAAAATCTGGTTTGGCATGGGGTAGTGGCAGGAATATTGGGTTGTCGAGGTAGTGGTGAAGACCGGGTCAAAGAGGAGGAAGTTGTTTGGATTATCCTAAACTATCCTGCGGATCGACCCAATCTAGATCCGGTTTGATGCCAATTCGAGAGAGCCAAACCGAAAAACATTGCTAGCCATACCTTGATACTTTACACCCTGCTTCACCCACGGTTCCACCTATTGAACCGATTCGAACTTTCCTAACATTTGGATCCGAACAAAGAAGTTTGCATTAATCCACATGTTTAATCTCATGCCAAACTGAATCTTCGAGGAGTCATACAGATCCTCCTAGATGATAAATGATGAAATAGACTTTGAAATTAGCACCGATCCGAATGGGGATGCACTAATCCCATGCTTATGAAGTAATGCCAAACTGAAGTCAAGAGGGTTAGGGACCGAACCAGTTAGACTGATTCAGATCATTGGCTATTGTCGATGTCTCTACATTCCATACTTTGAATGATCTTTCCTCTCGAGTGCTGAAATCATGTTGTGTCGAGTCTCCGACACTGCTACGAATTTCTACCAACCCAGGCTCCTATCTCTGGAAGCCCATATGAAACACTTTACACCCCTCAGTTTTCCCAACTAAGGTCATACTAAGGAATATAGAGCGTTGAAGGTACAAGGAGAGAAACCATAGAGACTAAACTTCACAAGACATAAAATAGATGACAACAAAAACATTTATTTCTTTAATAAACTTATCATTACAAAATATTAATTTACATATTGTGATGCCCTACCTCGAGACCCACATTAGTAAAGAGCATTAACAAGTAATTCCATTTACTAATGCAGAGAATAGTACTGGTTAGGAGCGATTAACCATGAGTCTTGTATTAAATAAACTTTAAGAGTTTCGATAAGTGCCCCTTTTTTTCACGTGGAGGAGCATCCTTACTCTTTATCCAATACAATACTATGAAGGCTCAGTATAATCTAGGACAAAAGTAATATAGATAAAACATCTCAGATCAAAGAATAGAAATCCCATCATATCTATGTATATAGATACATGGTTAAACAATATATATATCATGTCAAAACTCCATAATATATGTAAAACGAGTTGAAATAATAAGACATATATCAGAGTATATGATCCATCCCAAATAAATATAGCAAAACAACAATAGAACGACATCCAAAAGATGACAAAAGGATCATAGCAGAAGTGAACCCAAAAGTAGCAGCTACAAAAGAGTTTTAAAAAGCTTAGTCTAACCCGAGCATTAACACACACAAGTAAGTCTAGTTAACAGTGAGTAACACCATAATAAGATGAAATATGACATATGAAATAACTTTCCATCCAAAAGAGTTAATAAGATAACTACAAGGGTGTGACAACAATATAAGTTAATATGACAACAAGGGGAAGTTTCGTCTAATTTATGTACTAGGCTATAAGAAAAGTTTAAGCAATAAACACCAAAAACATAAAACTCCATGCTTTAAATCCAACAAAACAAAATGTATAACTCATAAGAGTTTAAATAACATCAAGATGATCATCAACAAAAAACTCCAAAGCATAATAAAGTATGGGTATAAAGTAATATAAAAAAATCAACAATGTATGATCTTAATAATCAAAATCACCAAACAACAAAGTGGATCGAACATCATATAATTTAGCATGTGCTTCAACCACATAATACAGCTCCCCCGAGCTTAGCCAAGTACTGTATACGTATTCAATTAAGGCGACCATCACTACGACCCCCCTATAACACCCCATATTTTAATAAATAATAACTATATGAACAAGATTAATAAATTAAATATTAATTAATAAAATATTCAGAACTGGACAAAATGGACCTTACCATTGCATTCGTTACGAAATTCTGATAGACTTCTAGTTTGTGTAAGTCGAACTAGAAATGAACAAGTTATGATCAATCAAATTTTCAAGTTAAATTGAATAATTTAATTAAACAAATCAGAATAGTGCAACGGTAAATGGCCGACTCAGGCTGTAACTCCCCGTAATTTTAAGGGACATTATAACAATAAACTAAAGAATACTTAATTGAATATTGGAAACTAAGGTAAATTGATTATACCATTGCGTTCGTCTCGAAATTCTACTTGAGATAGACTCCGAGTTTGCGTAAAACGGACATTGTATGAAGAAAATATTAAGGTTTGAAATTTGTATACATATAAGTAATATATACACACACACACACAAAACCAGTCTATAATTCAAAATAAATCAAAATCGAAGAGTTGCATGACACACGGGAATTCGACCCGTTGGGGGTTGACCCATTCCCCATAGGGGTCGACCCCTGGGTCGACCCGCCCCAGATCCATCCAGGTTCGTAACTTGAACCTGGACTTGTTTCTGAACGAGATTCGTTGGCAGTAGGCTATAAATAGGACATCATTTCTATTGTTTTATTCACCCAAAACAATGGAGACAACAAGATGCTGCCTCAGCTTGGATTGAACTAAACTATTTCTCTTCAAAACAACTTGTATGTATACAAGAATCTCTGCTACAACATCAACATACTTCTCTCAGTTCATTAGACCCAGTCTCTGTGATTTCATGTTGCTTTTAGATATGCATATTTAACAAGTAATCTTGACATGTTAATAAACTGGATCTAGAATTTATGCTTGTTAAGATGTTGATTAATATTTAAACAGATCTACTATAATGACGTGAAATTTGTTATACACCTATTTTGTTCAGTTAATTCTATATGCCTATTTCTATGCCTATTTCTGTTATTTATGCCTATTTCCGTTCTTCTTCCTCTCTCGTTCCTTTTTCTTTTTATAGCTATGCTACCTTCGAGCCAAGGCCAATATCGCTGAAATACGCGTACGAACGTAATTGGGAATGGTAATTTGGGGGCATAACCTGTACTATGAATATGACTAAAGTTTGGGGCATAACTTATACTATGCAATATAAATGAAATATGGGGTGTATGAATATAGAAACATGTAGGCTTAATACGAAGATTAAGGGAACATGTAAATGAAGCTGTATGTCACCTATGTATTCTGTTTGATCTGTTAGGAGGGTTAAGCAAACTTGTTAATATGGTGGGATTGTAGGGACAATATTAATCCATGTAAAACTTAACCTGTGTAAAGCCTAGTTGATGGGGACGCAAGTCTAGGGGTGCTTGTATCAATTGTTGTGTAGGACCCATATTAGCCAGTAACCCGTTATGGTATTAAAACAGGACCCCGCACTAGGTAGGGGTTAGGGCATGCTTACTGAGACTTATTATAAGAGGTTCGTTTGGGATGGGTTGTTCTGATGGCGCGTTCCAACGGGGTCATGTGCGTGCATGGGTCCGGTCTGTTTGGATAAATAAGACGCCATAACACCTATAAATAGGTCTGTGTCCTTCTGGCGGTTGCCACTTTAGGAAGTATTACACCCTACTGTGGGGCCGACAGAGGGTATTTACGTGTTAGGGTGTCGATCGAGGGGGTAGTAATTAGGGTACATCTAGTTCTGTTTAGGTACTTATTATTTCTGTTTGGGGTAATACCCATTATATTCTGTTTAGGTACCTTTTTCTCTGTTTGGGGTAAAATTTGTTGCTAGAAGTACATCTAAGTCTACCATTTATGCTATGTTGGGATCATTCTGTTTATGTTAAGTAGTTGAAAAACACTTAATGCGATACACTGGTATTGGTGCAAAGAAAGTATTTGAGAAGAATAATTCACCCTATTTATCATGTTTATACGTATTATATATTGTTGTTATCTCCAATCTAGTTTATTTACTGTCTCATTACTTCTATCTCTTTATACGTTAAAAGTCACTGGACTCACTAGACTTTATGCCTGACCCGTTTTGGTTCCTTCTCTCTCTCTCTCTCTCTTCCCCCCAGGTTCTCAGGGTGGGAGTACTCAGGCTTGATTAGGACTCTCTCTCCTGTTCTACTTGGAGTTGGATTTGCTTTGCTTTGCTTAGATGTATCGCTTTGACTACCGGTCTACCTTATTATGGCTGTTTTTGGGGACGATGGATTTATATTTATGTACTCTGATGGTTTTAGTACAAGGCAGATACTTTAATTTGATGTAATTGGTTTTCAGTATTTCAGACTTATGTTGTAACTGGATTTTTAGACCATGGTATTTTCTTTTGGAGAATAAAGTATTATATTTCCACTGCTATTTTATATCTGTCTTGTATAATTCTGTGTCTGTTTACGTATAACGCTTCACGAAACATAATGCATTCTGATAAAGAGTGACATTAACGGACATGGGGTGTCACATTTGGTATCAGAGCCAGGTTACAAGATCGAATAAAAGATTTTGATTTTTTTTCAAAGGTTTCAAAAAGAAGGTGTTTTTAAAAGAAAAGTCTGTTTTTGAAAAACATATTCCCCAAACCCATATGAAATTTCTTTTGATCCTCTGTTTGAATCCCTTTTCCTTTTCTTTTCAGCATGCCTGGGTAACCGAATATTCCCGAGGGCGTTCAGATACCAGGTTGGTTCTGTAGATATCTCGAGGTTACAGCACCTACCGGAGGCTAAGCAAATGCCCTTCCCCCAGCTATAGTCGTTGTTCCTCCTCCTCCGCGAGCAGATAATTTCTATAAAATATGCAAGGACTTTTGTGCCATGGGCGGAAAACCATTCCGCAGAACTGAAAGCTTTGTGGAAGCTCGGAACTGGCTTAAAGAGGCGGAGGATTTGTTTGGGATTTTCGAGGTTGATGACCGCAGGAAGATTCAGTTGGCCGAATGGCAGCTGAAAGACGAGGCTTCATTCTGGTGGGAAGTGACGCAAGTGGGGCGTCCAATAGATACTTAGGCTGATTTTCGTCAGAGGTTCGAGATGAAGTTTTTCTCTCAGGCTGAAGAGAGTATGCATATGGAGAGGTTTCTAGCACTTAAGCAAGGAAGCATGTTGGTCAAGGAGTATGTTAATAAGTTCAACCAGTTGGCAAGGTTTGATTTGGAGCCGGTAAATAATCCACACAAGAGAGCGTTGAGGTTCGCAAGAGGATTGAATGAACCCCTCCATGGACTGGCTATGTCTCATATTTTGATGGGAGAAACTTTCGAGAAACTCATTGATATGGCATTGATGAATGAAGAAGAGACATACGAAAAGAAAGAGGCAAAGACTGATGAGACACAAAACAAGAAGATGTGGCCCAAGAAAGAACAACTAAAGAAAGATGGAAAGAACGACAAAGCTCAGAATAAGAAGAAATGTCATGGTTGTGGAGGATTGGGTCATGTGATCAAGAATTGCAGAAAGAGGAAGAATTCTCATTACAACTGCGGTGAAACTAGACATTATAGTAGGTAATGCCCAAAGAAGTAACAATAGGAGAAGAGGGCAGGACCTGCTGGAGGGCAATTGCATGCCCTCGAGGCTAGCAAACCAGATAGAGGTAGGAAAGTTTATGTTGAAGGTTTGATTTCTCTTTCCGATCATCCAGTTGGGACTCTTTTTTTATTATGGCTTTTCTCACTCTTTTATTTCCGATTCTATGGTTGAGTCTCTACACCTTAGTACAAGTATTGTTTCTGATCCCGTTGTTGTCTCAAACCCCATTAGTGGCATGGCTCATCTGTCTATGATTTGTCAGGGTATGTGTTAGGCATCGAGTTTGAGTGCGACACATTTGTGTGTAATAACCCGAAAATCTGGGCCAGTTCAAAATTTTTATTTTGGCAATTTTAGTGAATGTTGACTATTTAAAATGAATTATTTTAAATAAAATCGGCGAGAAATTTATTTTGAATTGAAATCGACGTATATATATATATATACGCGTCGTCGTTAGAATATAAATATTTATTTTAAATTATAAATGGAATTGAAAATGGCGCGGTAGTTCGATAATTCGATTTCAAACTTCAATTGAATGTACCGGGTGCAAAACAATCCGGATTATAGTGAAACCAAAAACATTAGGATCTAATTGATAATATCTTTCCAACGAATCCGAAAAATCAAAATTTCATAGCGGGAATCAAAAGATATGTCCAGTTGAAAATTCTGAATAGTCGCTATGGAATTCAGGCCCTTAAAATTGGACATTTTGCAAATGACCTCGGATTTCGACGAAACCAGTTTTGTTGGATCCGTGATGTCAAATTATTGCTAGGTTTCAAATTTCATAATTTTTCGAATCAATATGTGAGCGTGGCAAAGGAAAACGCGTTTGACCGGTTTCAGTTGATTTTAATCGACTGGAAATTGGCCATTTTTCCAACGGTCTCAGAATTCGACGAAACTAGTTTTGTTAGGACCGTATCGTCAATACGAAGCTAGAAAATATTTTTCTGCCATTTTTAGAATTCGTATGTGGCCCCGGTAATTTGAAGTGTACGTTTAAAATTCAATATAATGATTTAAATGTAAATTTAACGGAAACTGATCAAAACGATCGAATCAGCTTACGATACATATCCCATTATGTTCGGAATGGGGGTAATTAGCTAGGGACCACAGTTGTTGGACCCAAATTGGTGTTCGTATGAAAACACAACTTTTAAAGAGAAAAAAATAATATAATATTAAAATATTATATAAATGTTTAAAGCCCCCAACCCTTTTCTCACTTTCAGCAAACCCGATGCCCTCTCATCAAGTCGACTTCCGCCGCCGTCATCCCTCCCCATGCCGCCACCTCCAGTCGCACTGGCCGCCAGCCCTCCCAGCACCTCCGCCTTCCCCTCCGGCCACACTCCTCCCTTCCTCTCAAACCCAAAACCCCCTATCCTAATTTCCACCAAACCCTTCTGAAAACCGCCGACCCGCCAGAATCCGGCCCCGCCACTGCAAAGCCCAGCCCTACCTCCGACGAAGCCACGCAGCCCCCCCTTCCTCTGAAAATACAATGTAAGTTTTTAATTTCAAATTTATTTATTTTTCTTCAATTTAAAAACTGATTTTTGTAGGTGTAGAGAATTGAAAAATGATTTTATATGTGTTGAGAATAAAGGTATAATTTTTAAATGATAAAAATACGATTTTTATATTTTTTTTTGAATAATAAAAATATGATTTTTATTTAAGTAGAGTAATAAAAATGTAATCTTTAATATATAAATAGCATATGGTTTTTAAAAAAATATATAATTTTTATATTATAGAAAGGCAAACCTTTGTTTGAAAAGTATAAAGATGCGACTTTGAAAAATATAGAAATATGATTTTTCTTTATATATAGCGGAAAAAGTTCGATTTTTACACATATGAAAGGGCGGGATTTTTAACATATGAAAGGAGATTTTTGTAAATAGAAAAGAGATGATTTTTATTCATGTAGAAAAGTAAAAATCCGATTTTTAAATATTGAATAGCAAAGTAAAAATTCGATTTTTACATATGTAGTGGCTACGGGCAACGAAGACGACGAAGATGCGATAGCGATGAAGATTTCTATCAATGAAGTGCCGTGGAGCTAGGATAGCTATATGTGAGAACTTCTCACCTTTCAATTTCTTTTTCTAGTTATATATATATATATACTAGGATGCAGACGGTGCTTAGTAGCACCCGACACAATCGTCCACAGACCATGGACTTGTTTGTTTGGTTGCATAGATTAGTTATATGATTTGATTTGAATTTGGTTGTTTGGTGAATTTGATTGATGTGTGAATTGCGTGGGCCTTCACTAGACCGGGGATAAGGCTAGGCCTTGTCCCGTTTCTAGTATCGCGCCGTTATACCGCCGAAATTTTCTAAAAAGTGTTAGAAAAATTTAGATAGCTAAAATATTATTTTTAGCTATAACTACGATAAATAAAATAATTTATCGAATAGTGAAAAATAGGAATACACTTCCATTTACAAGTCGGCCGACTTGTTTATGCTCGCCTATTTTGTGATATCGATTGGGACGATAATTTTTACACATCGCCCAAAGTGCACAAATAATGTTCTGTGTTTGATTGGTTGAAACCCCACACGGGTGTTGGGATGAAAATTGATGTACACTAATCCCAATTGTTAGTTATATGTCGATCGATGGGTTGACAGGCTGTGTTAAGCGTCGATTATTTATATTTGATGCTTATACAGTTATGCGATGCACTTTGGATGATGGATGATTGTTTATATACATGTGTTGTATGAAAATCCATATAAATCACTTTATATGGTAATTGATTGGGCCTCATTCCAATTTAGAAAATAAAATCTCATGTGTTGAGTAAAATAAAATCTCATGTGTTGAGAATATTCATGTGTTGAAAGAAATATATATTCATGTGTTGAAAGAAATATATATTCATATGTTGAAATATAATATATATGTTCATGTGTAAAAGGAAATATTCATTTGTTGAATATAATAACGAAGTTATAGAAATTTATGAAGCCGTGTTGATTAGATTGACGCCATTTTGACGTGAGCGATATTTATAATGATTTCGAAATGAAATGAATTGAAAACGATTTCGAAATGAAATGAATTGAAAACGATTTCGAAATGAAATGAATTGAAAATGATTTCGAAATGAATTGAAAACGAATTCAAATTGAATTGAAAACGAATTGAAATGAATTCAAATTGAATTGAAATTTGAATTGAATAGAAATGAATTTTGAAACGAATATATAAAGAAGAATTCAATTTTGCTTTGAATTGAAATGGAAGTTGAAATAGATTTTGAAACAAATTTTAAAACTATTTATATAATTCGTTTTGAATAGAAAATCGACGAAATATATATTATATATATTATATATATAATATAATGGCCTGAATAGAACGCGCCGCGGCAGTTCGTGAATTTCGACCATTTATTTCAAACGGACATTACGGGAGATCCGACCGTCGGATTCTCCTAAAACCGGAACCGTTGGGTTCGTATCGAAAAGAGCTTTCTAACGAATGTTAGAAATTTGAAATCTAACGGTTGGATTTGGAGATACGTCCAAATCAAATTCGAAAAAGGTCGCTGTAAGTGCAGTTCGATGGCCATTGTTGGAAATCGACTGTACGGGCCTTGATAAAATTATTAAAAATAGTAATAATTTGTGTAAAATCATAAGAAATGATTTGGGAAAATTTGGGATGAAAAACTCCATATTTGAAAAGATAAAAATAGATTTTTATCGAAATGAACTAGTTTTGAACTAGAATTATAATTCTATTTATTTTTAAATAAATAAATTGAATTTGAAAAGGGTTTTAAAAATAACCAAAATTTCCAATGATTGCATTGGAGTGGATTTGAATCGAAATTGTCGTCGGAATATTTCGATGTTGGAATTCGTGATTATACAGATGTTGCTATGGAAATTTGAAAGATATATATTTATATCGTTATTTCCAATACGACATTTGTTAGTCGTAGGATTTGATATTGAATATAAGCCGATATATTTTCTATTCAGAGCCTTGTATTGAATATCAAATGTGATTTGGGTTTGTCGTGAATGGTGTCTTCACTAACACTGTTCTTGAACCCAGTTGAGAAAAGATTAAATCTTTTTATTTAGATTTAATGAAGTGTACCAATTAAATAATATTTAATTGGAATTGAATTGATATTGATTTTTGGGTTTATCGTGAACAGTGTTTTAAATAACACTCGTTCTTTAACCCGATAATTAATGGAAGGTGATTTGGGGTTTATCGTGAACCGTGTTTTAAATGACACTGATTCTTTAACCCAGTTAACGATTAAAACTAAGTGGAGTTTTAATGAATCTTTAATTAGATTGAAATGACCGAAAATGGAGTATCACCAGTTTTGCTCCAGGCGATAGTTAAATCTTTAATTAGATTTGAACGTGAAATGGTAATTGAATTTACCGATAACACCGTGGTGTTAGAGATGAAGTATAACCAGTTGTACTTCATGGGATGAATAGGTTGGGATTGGGAAATAAAATAAATGATTACTTCGGTGTGGTTCGCTAATCCCGACTAGTTTGAATTGATATTCAAAGGAGATTAAAGGATAAATTTAAAGAATTTATCTTGGATAAAATTAATGGGAACTTTTTCCCAAAGTATAGGAATATTTGAATAAAAGAATATTCTGAATTGGAATGAGGCGTATGTTGTGTTTGTGTAACACTTTTATAATATATACGCGAGTTATTCAGAAAGACCGGGTTTATCCCATTCTGAATAACTGATTCGACGTGGTGTCGAAGATGAAGACGGTGGTCGAAGACCGGAAGTCTTCACGTCGTTTGGGTGATAACTGATGATCTTGATTGGGCTGTACACCCAAGAAGATGGAAACAGTTGGTGATCGTCCAGACGTACTTGGAGATCGATGGATATGCGGGGTACTAGGTGCCTCCGGTTTCGTTCAGACCCAGAACGGACTTGTAAATGGACTGTGTGTCTGACATTGGATTTTAGTCCGTGTGATTGATCTCTATTAAATATATATCTGTTTGGCGGCGGAGAATTTATTCTCTTGCTTAACGCCCTTCTCTGAGACGTACGAGCTCAGAGGTTATATGTTGATGGATATCAAACGCATGGAGTGAATTGCCTGTGTGGCATGCCTAAGTGGCAATTGATCGAGGCTTCTGTTGAAAAGCAAAGTCTTGTGGTGATGATCAAAGCACAGCCTGTGTGGCACAGCTTTGTGTAACGTGAATTCGCGAGCCTCACACCCCGGTTGTGAACCAAAAACGGGAGAGGACATCAGGGAGGACTTGCGTTTCTTTCTAGCTAGAAGTGGCGTCAGTGGTTTTACATGCCCTGACGAGTTTGACTTATGTGGTTGTTGCTGTTGCGAGGCGCCTCGGTTATATCGGTTTCGGCCGATGCATTCTGGTCGGCGGACGGACCAGACTTACACCCCATAGGGTGGGGAAACGTAGTGTTCAGGCATAATAATCCACATCGGTGGACCGGCCCTGACGATCTAAAGGGTTGATGCGTTCTGATCCTGAGGGGCGGGCTAGAGCGTCTCGAATCGGTTGAGGACTATCTTTTGCCTCGGTTCATAGATGGAAATCCAATTTCCAAATACGTGACATTTGCGGTTTTAATTGTAGAACTAGTATGGCGACATGATATATGGTACCCATGCCGCCTATGATTGATACTTATGATTTGAAGTTGTGTTATACACTATGCACTTATTATAGTATCAAATGATTTGTTTTAAACGTATCAAGCATTCTTTGGCTGTTATAAGGGAAAACCCTATCCCTCGGCTTGCGTTGCATTGTGTGATAGGACCTGGGTCTTATAACAGCTTCATTTTTCTTTATTTAGCATTGCGCTGTTTGTTTTATGCACTGGTATTCTTGGGAGGAAACCCGTTCCGTGTTATACGGCGTGGTCCCTTGATTTACCTAAGGATTTAAAATAAAGATTAATAACTGTTTTAGTTCTCACACCAGTCACATGACTGACCTGGAGTTTATTGTTTTAACCTAAACTCTGGGTGCCCTTATTTTGACACGGGCAGCTAGTAGTTTTGGTTTTGCAGATTTATATTCACAGGATCCTGGTTTACAGCTGGAATGATATCCGGAAAGCTTTGTATCCGTATATCTCATTCTAGTTGTGTATTGTATTATTTTCCGCTGCGATGTATTTAAATGTAATTTAAATCTCTGATATTTCTGTGTAATATTCATTTATACTCTGTATATTCTTGTAATCTGATGCATTGTTGTAATATACAATGAAATGTTCTTCTGTATGCGTTCTATTTTGTCATGTTCTCAAACGATAGGGCGTTTCGAACGGTCTGGGTCGGTTTAGCGACTGGTTCGGACCGAGCGAAATTCCTTGCTCGTCATACGTGGTATCAGAGCTTTGGTTTACAAAGCTCAGAGAACAAGACACGTTAAAACCATACGAAAGAATTCATCAGATATTGGATTAGTAATATCCAATGGGAATGACTCGTTAGAGATGGGATCAGTAGTATCCTAGAACGAGTGTGAAGAGTATATTTTTAAAGTGAAAACAGTTTTTGTTTTGAAAATTTAAAATCAATTATTCGTATTTGATTATTTAGTTTATATTGATTTGGATAGTCCAGTATATAAAGATTTTGCATATACGCCTTGCAAACGTATATTTGAAATTTTAATATACTGGATAGATATAGAATCACATTCTAGACACCCGGAGATGGTTCTGATGATTGATCGATCATCATCAAAATTTATGTTCGTGTTTTGAAGATGTGATATTTATATATCTCCATTAGACTGGTGTGAGAACCAAAAATTAGATAAGGCCTATTGTTGTGATTTGGCATCAAAAACATGATTTTTGTATATGTATCAAAATTATGAATTTGAGACTCTAATTCACTAATTGATTGATGTATGTGTTGTTTGTTTGTTTGTTTGCCAATTTTTAGCCAATTAGCCTAATTGAATCACATATTGAAAATTGGTTGCGTTCGCTAGCATATACTTGTACTTATCCTGAACAGGTCATAGCAAGGAGGATAGAGCAGAGAATAAAATTTGTTTGCCCGACAAATAGGTACATGTTTACTATAATTTACTGTTTTGTTTGGGTGATGATGATTTTATGAGCCTATTGGCTAGCCGCTTGGCTTTTTCTTTTTCTTTTTGAGATCTGAAGGACCGGGGAAGCTATTTGAAATTCCCCGATGCTCCCGGTGCAGGGGAGGTTATGGCGAAATTTTTCAAAAATTTAGGGTGTTAGCCAAATTTTCGAAATTTTGAAAATTCTCAGAAACTGAAAAGTTGGAGAATGGAAGCCAGATCGAGCGTAGAGTTGAATGATCAAACCACTTTCGACTTTGTTCCTTTTCGGGGACGAAAAGTTTTAAGTGGGGAAGATTGTAATAACCCGAAAATCTGGGCCAGTTCAAAATTTTTATTTTGGCAATTTTAGTGAATGTTGATTATTTAAAATGAATTATTTTAAATAAAATCGGCGAGAAATTTATTTTGAATTGAAATCGACGTATATATATATACGCGTCGTCGTTAGAATATAAATATTTAATTTAAATTATAAATGGAATTGAAAATGGCGCGGTAGTTCGATAATTCGATTTCAAACTTCAATTGAATGTACCGGGTGCAAAACAATCCGGATTTTAGTGAAACCAAAAACATTAGGATCTAATTGATAATATCTTTCCAACGAATCCGAAAAATCAAAATTTCATAGCGGGAATCAAAAGATATGTCCAGTTGAAAATTCTGAATAGTCGCTATGGAATTCAGGCCCTTAAAAATGGACATTTTGCAAATGACCTCGGATTTCGACGAAACCAATTTTGTTGGATCCGTGATGTCAAATTATTGCTAGGTTTCAAATTTCATAATTTTTCGAATCAATATGTGAGCGTGGCAAAGGAAAACGCGTTTGACCGGTTTCAGTTGATTTTAATCGACTGGAAATTGGCCATTTTTCCAACGGTCTCAGAATTCGACGAAACTAGTTTTGTTAGGACCGTATCGTCAATACGAAGCTAGAAAATATTTTTCTGCCATTTTTAGAATTTGTATGTGGCCCCGGTAATTTGAAGTGTACGTTTAAAATTCAATATAATGATTTAAATGTAAATTTAACGGAAACTGATCAAAACGATCGAATCAGCTTACGATACATATCCCATTATGTTCGGAATGGGGGTAATTAGCTAGGGACCACAGTTGTTGGACCCAAATTGGTGTTCGTATGAAAACACAACTTTTAAAGAGAAAAAAATAATATAATATTAAAATATTATATAAATGTTTAAAGCCCCCAACCCTTTTCTCACTTTCAGCAAACCCGATGCCCTCTCATCAAGTCGACTTCCGCCGCCGTCATCCCTCCCCATGCCGCCACCTCCAGTCGCACTGGCCGCCAGCCCTCCCAGCACCTCCGCCTTCCCCTCCGGCCACACTCCTCCCTTCCTCTCAAACCCAAAACCCCCTATCCTAATTTCCACCAAACCCTTCTGAAAACCGCCGACCCGCCAGAATCCGGCCCCGCCACTGCAAAGCCCAGCCCTACCTCCGACGAAGCCACGCAGCCCCCCCTTCCTCTGAAAATACAATGTAAGTTTTTAATTTCAAATTTATTTATTTTTCTTCAATTTAAAAACTGATTTTTGTAGGTGTAGAGAATTGAAAAATGATTTTATATGTGTTGAGAATAAAGGTATAATTTTTAAATGATAAAAATACGATTTTTATATTTTTTTTTTGAATAATAAAAATATGATTTTTATTTAAGTAGAGTAATAAAAATGTAATCTTTAATATATAAATAGCATATGGTTTTTAAAAAAATATATAATTTTTATATTATAGAAAGGCAAACCTTTGTTTGAAAAGTATAAAGATGCGACTTTGAAAAATATAGAAATATGATTTTTCTTTATATATAGCGGAAAAAGTTCGATTTTTACACATATGAAAGGGCGGGATTTTTAACATATGAAAGGAGATTTTTGTAAATAGAAAAGAGATGATTTTTATTCATGTAGAAAAGTAAAAATCCGATTTTTAAATATTGAATAGCAAAGTAAAAATTCGATTTTTACATATGTAGTGGCTACGGGCAACGAAGACGACGAAAATGCGATAGCGATGAAGATTTCTATCAATGAAGTGCCGTGGAGCTAGGATAGCTATATGTGAGAACTTCTCACCTTTCAATTTCTTTTTCTAGTTATATATATATATACTAGGATGCAGACGGTGCTTAGTAGCACCCGACACAATCGTCCACAGACCATGGACTTGTTTGTTTGGTTGCATAGATTAGTTATATGATTTGATTTGAATTTGGTTGTTTGGTGAATTTGATTGATGTGTGAATGGCGTGGGCCTTCACTAGACCGGGGATAAGGCTAGGCCTTGTCCCGTTTCTAGTATCGCGCCGTTATACCGCCGAAATTTTCTAAAAAGTGTTAGAAAAATTTAGATAGCTAAAATATTATTTTTAGCTATAACTACGATAAATAAAATAATTTATCGAATAGTGAAAAATAGGAATACACTTCCATTTACAAGTCGGCCGACTTGTTTATGCTCGCCTATTTTTGTGATATCGATTGGGACGATAATTTTTACACATCGCCCAAAGTGCACAAATAATGTTCTGTGTTTGATTGGTTGAAACCCCACACGGGTGTTGGGATGAAAATTGATGTACACTAATCCCAATTGTTAGTTATATGTCGATCGATGGGTTGACAGGCTGTGTTAAGCGTCGATTATTTATATTTGATGCTTATACAGTTATGCGATGCACTTTGGATGATGGATGATTGTTTATATACATGTGTTGTATGAAAATCCATATAAATCACTTTATATGGTAATTGATTGGGCCTCATTCCAATTTAGAAAATAAAATCTCATGTGTTGAGTAAAATAAAATCTCATGTGTTGAGAATATTCATGTGTTGAAAGAAATATATATTCATGTGTTGAAAGAAATATATATTCATATGTTGAAATAAAATATATATGTTCATGTGTAAAAGGAAATATTCATTTGTTGAATATAATAACGAAGTTATAGAAATTTATGAAGCCGTGTTGATTAGATTGACGCCATTTTGACGTGAGCGATATTTATAACGATTTCGAAATGAAATGAATTGAAAACGATTTCGAAATGAAATGAATTGAAAACGATTTCGAAATGAAATGAATTGAAAACGATTTCGAAATGAATTGAAAACGAATTCAAATTGAATTGAAAACGAATTGAAATGAATTCAAATTGAATTGAAATTTGAATTGAATAGAAATGAATTTTGAAACGAATATATAAAGAAGAATTCAATTTTGCTTTGAATTGAAATGGAAGTTGAAATAGATTTTGAAACAAATTTTAAAACTATTTATATAATTCGTTTTGAATAGAAAATCGACGAAATATATATTATATATATTATATATATATAATATAATGGCCTGAATAGAACGTGCCGCGCCGCGGCAGTTCGTGAATTTCGACCATTTATTTCAAACGGACATTACGGGAGATCCGACCGTCGGATTCTCCTAAAACCGGAACCGTTGGGTTCGTATCGAAAAGAGCTTTCTAACGAATGTTAGAAATTTGAAATCTAACGGTTGGATTTGGAGATACGTCCAAATCAAATTCGAAAAAGGTCGCTGTAAGTGCAGTTCGATGGCCATTGTTGGAAATCGACTGTACGGGCCTTGATAAAATTATTAAAAATAGTAATAATTTGTGTAAAATCATAAGAAATGATTTGGGAAAATTTGGGATGAAAAACTCCATATTTGAAAAGATAAAAATAGATTTTTATCGAAATGAACTAGTTTTGAACTAGAATTATAATTCTATTTATTTTTAAATAAATAAATTGAATTTGAAAAGGGTTTTAAAAATAACCAAAATTTCCAATGATTGCATTGGAGTGGATTTGAATCGAAATTGTCGTCGGAATATTTCGATGTTGGAATTCGTGATTATACAGATGTTGTTATGGAAATTTGAAAGATATATATTTATATCGTTATTTCCAATACGACATTTGTTAGTCGTAGGATTTGATATTGAATATAAGCCGATATATTTTCTATTCAGAGCCTTGTATTGAATATCAAATGTGATTTGGGTTTGTCGTGAATGGTGTCTTCACTAACACTGTTCTTGAACCTAGTTGAGAAAAGATTAAATCTTTTTATTTAGATTTAATGAAGTGTACCAATTAAATAATATTTAATTGGAATTGAATTGATATTGATTTTTGGGTTTATCGTGAACAGTGTTTTAAATAACACTCGTTCTTTAACCCGATAATTAATGGAAGGTGATTTTGGGTTTATCGTGAACCGTGTTTTAAATGACACTGATTCTTTAACCCAGTTAACGATTAAAACTAAGTGGAGTTTTAATGAATCTTTAATTAGATTGAAATGACCGAAAATGGAGTATCACCAGTTTTGCTCCAGGCGATAGTTAAATCTTTAATTAGATTTGAACGTGAAATGGTAATTGAATTTACCGATAACACCGTGGTGTTAGAGATGAAGTATAACCAGTTGTACTTCATGGGATGAATAGGTTGGGATTGGGAAATAAAATAAATGATTACTTCGGTGTGGTTCGCTAATCCCGACTAGTTTGAATTGATATTCAAAGGAGATTAAATGATAAATTTAAAGAATTTATCTTGGATAAAATTAATGGGAACTTTTTCCCAAAGTATAGGAATATTTGAATAAAAGAATATTCTGAATTGGAATGAGGCGTATGTTGTGTTTGTGTAACACTTTTGTAATATATACGCGAGTTATTCAGAAAGACCGGGTTTATCCCATTCTGAATAACTGATTCGACGTGGTGTCGAAGATGAAGACGGTGGTCGAAGACCGGAAGTCTTCACGTCGTTTGGGTGATAACTGATGATCTTGATTGGGCTGTACACCCAAGAAGATGGAAACAGTTGGTGATCGTCCAGACGTACTTGGAGATCGATGGATATGCGGGGTACTAGGTGCCTCCGGTTTCGTTCAGACCCAGAACGGACTTGTAAATGGACTGTGTGTCTGACATTGGATTTTAGTCCGTGTGATTGATCTCTATTAAATATATATCTGTTTGGCGGCGGAGAATTTATTCTCTTGCTTAACGCCCTTCTCTGAGACGTACGAGCTCAGAGGTTATATGTTGATGGATATCAAACGCATGGAGTGAATTGCCTGTGTGGCATGCCTAAGTGGCAATTGATCGAGGCTTCTGTTGAAAAGCAAAGTCTTGTGGTGATGATCAAAGCACAGCCTGTGTGGCACAGCTTTGTGTAACGTGAATTCGCGAGCCTCACACCCCGGTTGCGAACCAAAAACGGGAGAGGACATCAGGGAGGACTTGCGTTTCTTTCTAGCTAGAAGTGGCGTCAGTGGTTTTACACGCCCTGACGAGTTTGACTTATGTGGTTGTTGCTGTTGCGAGGCGCCTCGGTTATATCGGTTTCGGCCGATGCATTCTGGTCGGCGGACGGACCAGACTTACACCCCATAGGGTGGGGAAACGTATGGTTCTAATGTGTCTTGTTCTCATTGGACATTACTAATCCAATATCTGATGAATCCTTTCGTATGGTTCTAACGTGTCTTGTTCTCTGAGCTTTGTAAACCAAAGCTCTGATACCAACTGTGAAAACCCGTAACTTCCCCGTAAAGGAAAGTGTCGGATAGTTCGAGAACAAGCCACAACAGAACGCATACAGAAGAACATTTCATTGTATATTACAACAATGCATCAGATTACAAGAATATACAGAGTAAAAATGAATATTACACAGAAATATCAGAGATTTAAATTACATTTTAATACATCGCAGCGGAAAATAATACAATACACAACTAGAATGAGATATACGGATACAAAGCTTTCCGGATATCATTCCAGCTGTAAACCAGGATCCTGTGAATATAAATCTGCAAAACCAAAACTACTAGCTGCCCGTGTCAAAATAAGGGCACCCAGATTTTAGGTTAAAACAATAAACTCCAGGTCAGTCATGGGACTGGTGTGAGAACTAAAACAGTTAATCTTTATTTTCAAAGTTAGGTAAATCAAGGGACCACGCCGTATAACACGGAACGGGTTTCCTCCCAAGAATACCAGTGCATAAAACAAACAGCGCAATGCTAAATAAAGAAAAATGAAGCTGTTATAAGACCCAGGTCCTATCACACAATGCAACGCAAGCCGGGGGATAGGGTTTTCCCTTATAACAGCCAAAGAATGCTTAATACGTTTAAAACAAATCATTTGATACTATTATAAGTGCATAGTGTATAAAACAACTTCAAATCATAAGTATCAATCATAGGCGGCATGAGCGCCCCATCCCACTATGTCGCCATATATAGGTTTACAAATAAAACCGCAAAGTCACGTATTTGGAAATTGGATTTCCATCTATGAACCGAGGCAAAAGATAGTCCTCAACCGATTCGAGACAATCTAGCTCATGTCTCAGGTCCCAGACTCAGGTGGGCCTTGGATCGTCAGGGCCGGTCCACCGATGTGGATTATTATGCCTGAACAATACGTCTCTCCGCCCTTTGGGGCGTAAACGAGCCAACTAAATGACTCCATCGGTTCGAGAACGACCGATCAATCCGAGGCGCCTCGCAACAGCAACAACCACATAAGTCAAACTCGTCAGGGCGTGTAAAACCACTGACGCCACTTCTAGCTAGAAAGAAACGCAAGTCCTCCCTGAGGTCCGTCTCCCGTTTTTGGTTCATACCGGGTGTGAAACACGCGAGGTAAACGTTACACAAAGCTACGCCACAAAGGCCGTGCTTTGATCATCACCACAAGACTTTGCTTTTCAACAGAAGCCTCGATCAATTGCCACTTAGGCATGCCACACAGGAAATTCACTCCATGCGTTTGATATCCATCAATATATAACCCCTGAGCTCGTACGTCTCAGAGAAGGGCGTTAAGCAAGAGAATAAATTCTCCGCCGCCAAACAGATATATATTTAATAGAGATCAATCACACGGACTAAAATCCAATGTCAGACACACAGTCCATTTACAAGTCCGTTCTGGGTCTGAACGAAACCGGAGGCACCTAGTACCCCGCATATCCATCGATCTCCAAGTACGTCTGGACGATCACTAACTGTTTCCATCTTCTTGGGTGTACAGCCCAATCAAGATCATCAGTAATTACCCAAACGACGTGAAGACCTCCGGTCTTCGACCACCGTCTTCATCTTCGACTTATCGTCGTATCAATTATTCAGAATGGGATAAACCCGGTCTTTCCGAATAACTCGCGTATATATTATAAAAGTGTTACACAAACACAACATACGCCTCATTCCAATTCATCAGTCACTAACCGTAAATTAATCAAGAGAATAATTTCCCAAATATTAACCCCGAAGGCCGAAACCAACATCAGATCAATATCCAGAAAACCCTTCTGCTTGGCTAACCGACAGTTAGTTTCTAAATTTCACATTCATAGGAAAAGGTTCCTATAAATTTTATCCAAGATAAATTCCTTGAATTTATTCTTTATTCTATCTTTGAATCTCAATTCAAACTAGTCGGGATTAGCGAACCTTACCGAAGAAATCATTTGTTTTAATTTCCCCATCCCAACCTATTTACCCCATGAAGTAAAACTGGTAATACTTCATATCTAACACCACAGTGTTATCGGTAAATTCAATTACCATTTCACGTTCAAATCTAATTAAAGATTTAACTATCGCCTGGAGCAAAACTGGTGATACTCCATTTCGATTATTTCAATCTAATTAAAGATTCATTAAAACTCCACTTAGTTTAAATCTTTGACTGGGTTAAAGAATCAGTGTCATTTAAAAACACGGTTCACGATAAACCCAAAATAACATTCATTAATCATCGGGTTAAAGAACGAGTGTTATTTAAAACACTGTCCACGATAAACCCAAAAATCAATATCGATTCAATTCCAATTAAATGTTATTTAATTGGTACACTTCATTAAATCTAAATAAAAAGATTTAATCTTTTCTCAACTGGGTTCAAGAACAGTGTTAGTGAAGACACCATTCACGACAAACCCAAATCACATTTGATATTCAATATAAGGCTCTGAATAGAAAATATATCGGCTTATATTCAATATCAAATTCTACGATTAACAAATGTTGTATTGGAAATAACGATATAAATATGTATCTTTCAAATTTCCATAACAACATCCGTATAATCACGAATTCCAACATCGAAATATTCCGAAGACAATTTCGATTCAAATCCACTCCAATGCAATCATTGGAAATTTTGGTTATTTTTAAAACCCTTTTTCAATTTCAATTTATTTATTTAAAAATAAATAGAATTATATTTCTAGTTCAAAACTAGTACATTTCGATAAAAATCTATTTTTATCTTTTCAAATATGGAGTTTTTCATCCCAAATCTTCACAAATCATTTCTTATGATTTTACACAAATTATTACTATTTTTAATAATTTTATCAAGGCCCGTACAGTCGATTTCCATCAATGGCCATCGAACTGCACTTACATCGACCTTTTTCGAATTTGATTTGGACGTATCTCCAAATCCAACCGTTAGATTTCAAATTTCTAATATTCATTAGAAAGCTCTTTTCGATACGAACCCAACGGTTCCGGTTTTAGGAGAATCCGACGGTCGGATCTCCCGTAATGTCCGTTTGAAATAAATGGTCGAAATTCACGAACTGCCGCGGCGCGGCGCGTTCTATTCAGGCCATTATATTATATATATAATATATATAATATATACTTCGTCGATTTCTATTTAAAACGAATTATATAAATAGTTTTAAAATCGTTTCAAAAGCTATTTCAACTTTCTTTTCAATTCAAATCAAAATTGAATTCTTCTTTATAAATTCGTTTTAAATTTCATTTCTATTCAATTCAAATTTCAATTCAATTTGAATTCATTTCAATTCGCTTTCAATTCAATTTGAATTCGTTTTCAATTAAATTCGATTTCGAATTCGTTTTCAATTCAATTCATTTCGAAATCGTTAAAATCGATATAAATATCGTTCACGTCAAATTGGCGTCAATCTAATCAACACGGCTTCATAAATTTCTATTTTCAAATATTCTATTTCAAATATTTCTTTTTCAAAATAGTTGTTATTATCAAAATATTTCGTTCAACACATGACCAATCTCAATGGATGAGTATTGTCAACACATGAACCTTTATTTTATATTGATAAAGATGTAAACTTTATTATTAAAATATTTCGTTCAACACATGACCAATCTCAATGGATGAAACTGTCAACACATGAACTTTTATTTTATATTACTCTTTATTTTTCAAATTGGAATGAGGCCCAATCAATTACCATATAAAGTTAATTATATGGATTTTCATACATCGCATGTATATAATAGCATTGAAAAATAATCAACCATCAACCAAAGTGCACTACACTGTATAAGCATCAAATATAAATATCTAACGCTTATAACAGTCTGTCAATCAATCGATCGACATATTTAATCAATCAGGATGAGTGAACTTCAAATTTCATCCCAACACCCGTGTGGGGTTTCAAACAATCACACGCATATTTTATTTGTGCAGTTGGGCGATGTGTAAAATTTATCGTCCCAATCAATGTCATTCAAATAGGTGTACATAAACAAACCGTCTGGTTTGTAAATGAATATTTTATTTTATTCACTTTCACTATATTCATATTCTCGTTAAAAATTATATTTTTAACGATAAAACCTTTTATTCCAACATATGAATTTCTATTATTCATTTACACAATAAAATGATGTTTTTATTTTCTAACATATTTTAGAAAATTTCGGCGGCATAACGGCACGATACTAGAAACGGGACGAGGCCTAGCCTTATCCCCGGTCTAGTGAAGGCCCACGCCATTCACACATCAATCAAAATCACCAAACAACCAAATTCAAATCAAATCATATAACTAATCTATGCAACCAAACAAACAAGTCCATGGTCTGTGGACGATTGTGTCGGGTGCTACTAAGCACCGTCTGCATCCTAGTATATATATATAAATAGAAATGAAATAGAAAGGTGAGAAATTCTCACATATAGCTATCGTAGCTCCACGGCACTTCATTGATAGAAATCTTCATCGCTACCGCATCTTCGTCATCTTCGTTGTCCGCTTTCACTACCTATGAAAGAAAATCGAATTTTTACTTCGCTATTCCATATATAAAAATCATATTTTTGTTTCGAAGTTCAATATATAAAAATCATATTTTTATTTCGAAGTTCAATATATAAAAATCATATTTTTATTTCGAAGTTCAATATATAAAAATCATATTTTTATTTCGAAGTTCAATATATAAAAATCATATTTTTATTTCGAAGTTCAATATATATAAATCATATTTTTATTTCGAAGTTCAATATATAAAAATCATATTTTTATTTCGAAGTTCAATATATAAAAATCATATTTTTAACTTGTCTTTTTCATATGAAAAATCATATCCTTTACCAATCAAAAATTATTTCTTTTCATGACTAAAATATAATCTTTTCAAAATAAGAGTATAAACTTTCATGAATAAAAATATAAGTTTTCATATATAAAAATATAAGCTTTACTACATTAAAAATATATACTTTTCCCTTATAAAAATATTCGTCTTTCCTTATATAAAAATACGACCTTCCTCTTATAAAAATACGACCTTCCTCTTATAAAAATACGACCTTTTACTTTATGAAAATACCATCTTGATTATCAATAAAAATCTCAACTCAGGTTAAAAATAAATAAAACTGAAAACACTTACAGTTACTCGAGAAAAGGGAGAGGAAAGAGGTCTCGTTTTGGGCTGATTTGAGATGGGGACCCGCACTCGAGGGGAGGAGGAGCTAAACGAGGCGTCGCTCGAGCAGGGGGGTGCTCAGGTCGGCCATCGACTTCAGGGGGGGCGCTGCATACGGTGGCAGTGGGTAGAGGATCCGGCGGTCTTCAACTTGGGGGTTTAGGGCGTGGTTCTCGCTGGAAGAGGAGGGTCGCGAGGGGGATAGGCTGGAGAGGTAGAGGAGAGCGGAGGAAGAAGAGGGGGTGGAAGCGGCGGGCGGTGGCTGTAGGGGGAGGAGCGGCGGACGAGGTATGAGGAGCGCGATTTCTTTCTGCTCAATTTTGAAGTCAACGAGGTTAAGGGGAGAGAGAATGAAGAAGGGAAGGGTTTATGAATAAATATATATTATTTTAATTTTAAATTTTAAAATCCAAAAGTAACTTTTTACTATGAACTCGAAATCAAACCCACCGACTGTCGTCCCTAGCTAATTACCCCCATTCCGAACACAATGGGATATGTATCGCATGCTGATTTCATCGTTTCGATTAGTTTCAGTTGAATTTACATTTAAATCACTATATTGAATTTTAAACGTACATTTCAAATTACCGGGGTCGCATACGAACTTTAAAAATTCCAGAAAAATATTTTCTAGCTTCGTATTGACGATACGGTCCTAACAAAACTAGTTTCGTCGAATTCTGAGACTGTTTGAAAAATGGCCAATTTCCAGTCGATTAAAATCAACTGAAACTGGCCAAACGCGTTTTCCTTTGCCACGCTCACATATTGAATCGAAAAATTATGAAATTTGAAACCTAGCAATAACTTGACACTGCGGATCCAACAAAACTGGTTTCATCGAAATCCGAGGTCATTTACAAAATTTCCCTTTTTAAGGGCCCGAATTCCATAGCGACTATTCAGAATTTTCAACTGGACATATCTTTTGATTCCCGCCATGTAATTTCGATTTTTCGGATTCGTTGGAAAGATATCATCAATTAGATCCTAATGTTTTTGGTTTCACTAAAATCTGGATTGTTTTGCACCCGGTATGTTCAATTGAAGTTTGAAATCGAATTATCGAACTATCGCGCCATTTTCAATTCTATTTATAATTATATATAAATATTTATATTCTAACGACGACGCGTATAATATATACGTTCGAATTATATTCAAAATAAATTTCTCGTCGATATTATTTAAAATAATTCATTTTAAATATTCAAAATTCCCTAAAATCGCCAAAATAAAAATTTCAAACTGGCTCGCATTTTCCGGGTTATTACAATCTCCCCCACTTAAAACTTTTCGTCCCCGAAAAGGAACAAAGTCGAAGGTGGTTTGATTAATCAACTCTACGCTCGATCTGGCTTCCATTCTCTAACTCTTTAGTTTCTGAGAATTTTCAAAAATTTCAAAAATTTGGCTAACACCCTAAATTTTCAAAAAAATTCGCCATAACCTCCCCTGCACCGGGAGCATCGGGGAATTTCAAATAGCTTCCCCGGTCCTTCAGATCTCAAAAAGAAAAAGAAAAAGCCAAGCGGCTAGCCAATAGGCTCACAAAATCATCATCACCCAAACAAAACAGGAAATTATGTAGTAAACATGTACCTATTTGTCGGGCAAACAAATTTTATTCTCTGCTCTAGCCTCCTTGCTATGACCTGTTCAATGTAAGTACAAGTATATGCAAGCAAATGCGATCAATTTTCAATACAATTCAATATTTGGTCAAATTAGGCATAATGGTTCAAAATTACCAAACAATTAATCAAACAACACAAACATCAATCAATTCGTGAATTAGAGTTTCAAATTCATTATCTTTGATACATATACAAAAAATCATGTTTTTGATGCCAATTCACAACAATGTGTTCTAACTATATAAGTTTTGGTTCTCACACCAGCTTAATGGAAATATATAGATATCACACCTTCGTCACTCAAAAATAAATACTGGTAACGCTGCAGCATTATCAGAATCATCCCCGGGCAACTAGAATGTGATTCTATATCTACCCAATATATTAAAACTTTGAATATACGTTTGCAAGGCGTATATGCAAATTCTTTATATACTGAATTATCCAAAATCAATATAAACAAATAATCAAATACGAATAGTTGATTTAAATTTTCAAAACAAAATTTGTTTTCACTTTAAAAATATACTCTTCACACTCGTTCTAGGATATTACTGATCCCATCTCTAACGAGTCATTCCCATTGGACATTACTAATCCAATATCTGATGAATCCTTTCGTATGGTTCTAATGTGTCTTGTTCTCTGAGCTTTGTAAACCAAAGCTCTGATACCAACTGTGAAAACCCGTAACTTCCCCGTAAAGGAAAGTGTCGGATAGTTCGAGAACAAGCCACAACAGAACGCATACAGAAGAACATTTCATTGTATATTACAACAATGCATCAGATTACAAGAATATACAGAGTAAAAATGAATATTACACAGAAATATCAGAGATTTAAATTACATTTTAATACATCGCAGCGGAAAATAATACAATACACAACTAGAATGAGATATACGGATACAAAGCTTTCCGGATATCATTCCAGCTGTAAACCAGGATCCTGTGAATATAAATCTGCAAAACCAAAACTACTAGCTGCCCGTGTCAAAATAAGGGCACCCAGAGTTTAGGTTAAAACAATAAACTCCAGGTCAGTCATGGGACTGGTGTGAGAACTAAAACAGTTAATCTTTATTTTCAAAGTTAGGTAAATCAAGGGACCACGCCGTATAACACGGAACGGGTTTCCTCCCAAGAATACCAGTGCATAAAACAAACAGCGCAATGCTAAATAAAGAAAAATGAAGCTGTTATAAGACCCAGGTCCTATCACACAATGCAACGCAAGCCGGGGGATAGGGTTTTCCCTTATAACAGCCAAAGAATGCTTAATACGTTTAAAACAAATCATTTGATACTATTATAAGTGCATAGTGTATAAAACAACTTCAAATCATAAGTATCAATCATAGGCGGCATGAGCGCCCCATCCCACTATGTCGCCATATATAGGTTTACAAATAAAACTGCAAAGTCACGTATTTGGAAATTGGATTTCCATCTATGAACCGAGGCAAAAGATAGTCCTCAACCGATTCGAGACAATCTAGCCCATGTCTCAGGTCCCAGACTCAGGTGGGCCTTGGATCGTCAGGGCCGGTCCACCGATGTGGATTATTATGCCTGAACAATACGTCTCTCCGCCCTTTGGGGCGTAAACGAGCCAACTAAATGACTCCATCGGTTCGAGAACGACCGATCAATCCGAGGCGCCTCGCAACAGCAACAACCACATAAGTCAAACTCGTCAGGGCGTGTAAAACCACTGACGCCACTTCTAGCTAGAAAGAAACGCAAGTCCTCCCTGAGGTCCGTCTCCCGTTTTTGGTTCATACCGGGTGTGAAACACGCGAGGTAAACGTTACACAAAGCTACGCCACAAAGGCCGTGCTTTGATCATCACCACAAGACTTTGCTTTTCAACAGAAGCCTCGATCAATTGCCACTTAGGCATGCCACACAGGAAATTCACTCCATGCGTTTGATATCCATCAATATATAACCCCTGAGCTCGTACGTCTCAGAGAAGGGCGTTAAGCAAGAGAATAAATTCTCCGCCGCCAAACAGATATATATTTAATAGAGATCAATCACACGGACTAAAATCCAATGTCAGACACACAGTCCATTTACAAGTCCGTTCTGGGTCTGAACGAAACCGGAGGCACCTAGTACCCCGCATATCCATCGATCTCCAAGTACGTCTGGACGATCACTAACTGTTTCCATCTTCTTGGGTGTACAGCCCAATCAAGATCATCAGTAATTACCCAAACGACGTGAAGACCTCCGGTCTTCGACCACCGTCTTCATCTTCGACTTATCGTCGTATCAATTATTCAGAATGGGATAAACCCGGTCTTTCCGAATAACTCGCGTATATATTATAAAAGTGTTACACAAACACAACATACGCCTCATTCCAATTCATCAGTCACTAACCGTAAATTAATCAAGAGAATAATTTCCCAAATATTAACCCCGAAGGCCGAAACCAACATCAGATCAATATCCAGAAAACCCTTCTGCTTGGCTAACCGACAGTTAGTTTCTAAATTTCACATTCATAGGAAAAGGTTCCTATAAATTTTATCCAAGATAAATTCCTTGAATTTATTCTTTATTCTATCTTTGAATCTCAATTCAAACTAGTCGGGATTAGCGAACCTTACCGAAGAAATCATTTGTTTTAATTTCCCCATCCCAACCTATTTACCCCATGAAGTAAAACTGGTAATACTTCATATCTAACACCACAGTGTTATCGGTAAATTCAATTACCATTTCACGTTCAAATCTAATTAAAGATTTAACTATCGCCTGGAGCAAAACTGGTGATACTCCATTTCGATTATTTCAATCTAATTAAAGATTCATTAAAACTCCACTTAGTTTAAATCTTTGACTGGGTTAAAGAATCAGTTTCATTTAAAAACACGGTTCACGATAAACCCAAAATCACATTCATTAATCATCGGGTTAAAGAACGAGTGTTATTTAAAACACTGTCCACGATAAACCCAAAAATCAATATCGATTCAATTCCAATTAAATGTTATTTAATTGGTACACTTCATTAAATCTAAATAAAAAGATTTAATCTTTTCTCAACTGGGTTCAAGAACAGTGTTAGTGAAGACACCATTCACGACAAACCCAAATCACATTTGATATTCAATATAAGGCTCTGAATAGAAAATATATCGGCTTATATTCAATATCAAATTCTACGATTAACAAATGTCGTATTGGAAATAACGATATAAATATGTATCTTTCAAATTTCCATAACAACATCCGTATAATCACGAATTCCAACATCGAAATATTCCGAAGACAATTTCGATTCAAATCCACTCCAATGCAATCATTGGAAATTTTGGTTATTTTTAAAACCCTTTTTCAATTTCAATTTATTTATTTAAAAATAAATAGAATTATATTTCTAGTTCAAAACTAGTACATTTCGATAAAAATCTATTTTTATCTTTTCAAATATGGAGTTTTTCATCCCAATCTTCACAAATCATTTCTTATGATTTTACACAAATTATTACTATTTTTAATAATTTTATCAAGGCCCGTACAGTCGATTTCCATCAATGGCCATCGTACTGCACTTACAGCGACCTTTTTCGAATTTGATTTGGTCGTATCTCCAAATCCAACCGTTAGATTTCAAATTTCTAATATTCATTAGAAAGCTCTTTTCGATACGAACCCAACGGTTCCGGTTTTAGGAGAATCCGACGGTCGGATCTCCCGTAATGTCCGTTTGAAATAAATGGTCGAAATTCACGAACTGCCGCGGTGCGGCGCGTTCTATTCAGGCCATTATATTATATATATAATATATATAATATATACTTCGTCGATTTCTATTTAAAACGAATTATATAAATAGTTTTAAAATCGTTTCAAAAGCTATTTCAACTTTCTTTTCAATTCAAATCAAAATTGAATTCTTCTTTATAAATTCGTTTTAAATTTCATTTCTATTCAATTCAAATTTCAATTCAATTTGAATTCATTTCAATTCGCTTTCAATTCAATTTGAATTCGTTTTCAATTAAATTCGATTTCGAATTCGTTTTCAATTCAATTCATTTCGAAATCGTTAAAATCGATATAAATATCGTTCACGTCGAATTGGCGTCAATCTAATCAACACGGCTTCATAAATTTCTATTTTCAAATATTCTATTTCAAATATTTCTTTTTCAAAATAGTTGTTATTATCAAAATATTTCGTTCAACACATGACCAATCTCAATGGATGAGTACTGTCAACACATGAACCTTTATTTTATATTGATAAAGATGTAAACTTTATTATTAAAATATTTCGTTCAACACATGACCAATCTCAATGGATGAAACTGTCAACACATGAACTTTTATTTTATATTACTCTTTATTTTTCAAATTGGAATGAGGCCCAATCAATTACCATATAAAGTTAATTATATGGATTTTCATACATCGCATGTATATAATAGCATTGAAAAATAATCAACCATCAACCAAAGTGCACTACACTGTATAAGCATCAAATATAAATATCTAACGCTTATAACAGTCTGTCAATCAATCGCTCGACATATTTAATCAATCAGGATGAGTGAACTTCAAATTTCATCCCAACACCCATGTGGGGTTTCAAACAATCACACGCATATTTTATTTGTGCAGTTGGGCGATGTGTAAAATTTATCGTCCCAATCAATGTCATTCAAATAGGTGTACATAAACAAACCGTCTGGTTTGTAAATGAATATTTTATTTTATTCACTTTCACTATATTCATATTCTCGTTAAAAATTATATTTTTAACGATAAAACCTTTTATTCCAACATATGAATTTCTATTATTCATTTACACAATAAAATGATGTTTTTATTTTCTAACATATTTTAGAAAATTTCGGCGGCATAACGGCACGATACTAGAAACGGGACGAGGCCTAGCCTTATCCCCGGTCTAGTGAAGGCCCACGCCATTCACACATCAATCAAAATCACCAAACAACCAAATTCAAATCAAATCATATAACTAATCTATGCAACCAAACAAACAAGTCCATGGTCTGTGGACGATTGTGTCGGGTGCTACTAAGCACCGTCTGCATCCTAGTATATATATATAAATAGAAATGAAATAGAAAGGTGAGAAATTCTCACATATAGCTATCCTAGCTCCACGGCACTTCATTGATAGAAATCTTCATCGCTACCGCATCTTCGTCATCTTCGTTGTCCGCTTTCACTACCTATGAAAAAAAATCGAATTTTTACTTCGCTATTCCATATATAAAAATCATATTTTTATTTCGAAGTTCAATATATAAAAATCATATTTTTATTTCGAAGTTCAATATATAAAAATCATATTTTTATTTCGAAGTTCAATATATAAAAATCATATTTTTATTTCGAAGTTCAATATATAAAAATCATATTTTTATTTCGAAGTTCAATATATAAAAATCATATTTTTATTTCGAAGTTCAATATATAAAAATCATATTTTTATTTCGAAGTTCAATATACAAAAATCATATTTTTATTTCGAAGTTCAATATATAAAAATCATATTTTTAACTTGTCTTTTTCATATGAAAAATCATATCCTTTACCAATCAAAAATTATTTCTTTTCATGACTAAAATATAATCTTTTCAAAATAAGAGTATAAACTTTCATGAATAAAAATATAAGTTTTCATATATAAAAATATAAGCTTTACTACATTAAAAATATATACTTTTCCCTTATAAAAATATTCGTCTTTCCTTATATAAAAATACGACCTTCCTCTTATAAAAATACGACCTTCCTCTTATAAAAATACGACCTTTTACTTTATGAAAATACCATCTTGATTATCAATAAAAATCTCAACTCAGGTTAAAAATAAATAAAACTGAAAACACTTACAGTTACTCGAGAAAAGGGGGAGGAAAGAGGTCTCGTTTTGGGCTGATTTGAGATGGGGACCCGCACTCGAGGGGAGGAGGAGCTAAACGAGGCGTCGCTCGAGCAGGGGGGTGCTCAGGTCGGCCATCGACTTCAGGGGGGGCGCTGCATACGGTGGCAGTGGGTAGAGGATCCGGCGGTCTTCAACTTGGGGGTTTAGGGCGTGGTTCTCGCTGGAAGAGGAGGGTCGCGAGGGGGATAGGCCGGAGAGGTAGAGGAGAGCGGAGGAAGAAGAGGGGGTGGAAGCGGCGGGCGGTGGCTGTAGGGGGAGGAGCGGCGGACGAGGTATGAGGAGCGCGATTTCTTTCTGCTCACTTTTGAAGTCAACGAGGTTAAGGGGAGAGAGAATGAAGAAGGGAAGGGTTTATGAATAAATATATATTATTTTAATTTTAAATTTTAAAATCCAAAAGTAACTTTTTACTATGAACTCGAAATCAAACCCACCGACTGTCGTCCCTAGCTAATTACCCCCATTCCGAACACAATGGGATATGTATCGCATGCTGATTTCATCGTTTCGATTAGTTTCAGTTGAATTTACATTTAAATCACTATATTGAATTTTAAACGTACATTTCAAATTACCGGGGTCGCATACGAACTTTAAAAATTCCAGAAATATATTTTCTAGCTTCGTATTGACGATACGGTCCTAACAAAACTAGTTTCGTCGAATTCTGAGACTGTTTGAAAAATGGCCAATTTCCAGTCGATTAAAATCAACTGAAACTGGCCAAACGCGTTTTCCTTTGCCACGCTCACATATTGAATCGAAAAATTATGAAATTTGAAACCTAGCAATAACTTGACACTGCGGATCCAACAAAACTGGTTTCATCGAAATCCGAGGTCATTTACAAAATTTCCCTTTTTAAGGGCCCGAATTCCATAGCGACTATTCAGAATTTTCAACTGGACATATCTTTTGATTCCCGCCATGTAATTTCGATTTTTCGGATTCGTTGGAAAGATATCATCAATTAGATCCTAATGTTTTTGGTTTCACTAAAATCCGGATTGTTTTGCACCCGGTATGTTCAATTGAAGTTTGAAATCGAATTATCGAACTACCGCGCCATTTTCAATTCTATTTATAATTATATATAAATATTTATATTCTAACGACGACGCGTATAATATATACGTTCGAATTATATTCAAAATAAATTTCTCGTCGATATTATTTAAAATAATTCATTTTAAATATTCAAAATTCCCTAAAATCGCCAAAATAAAAATTTCAAACTGGCTCGCATTTTCCGGGTTATTACAGTGTTCAGGGAGTTTCTGAATAAATTTGTTGTGGTCTTTGTCGATGACATCTTGATTTTCTCGAAGAATGAAGAAGAGCATACCCTGCATTTAAGAGAGGTCTTGAGGACTCTCAGAACATACCAGCTTAAGGCGAAATTCTCCAAGTGCCACATTTGGAGAAAGGAGGTAAGATTTTTAGGGCATGTGGTTTCCAAGGAAGAGATAACGGCGGATCCCGCAAAAGTAGTTGTAGTTCAAGATTGGAAAGCTCCAAAAAATGCAATGGAGATGAGAAGTTTTCTGGGTTTAGCGGTCTACTATAGGAAGTTTTTAAATCGCTAGGATATCAGCCTCACTCACCAAGCTAACGAAGAAGAATCTGACCTTTGCTTGGAACATTGATTATGAGGGTGCTTTTCAGCGATTAAAGAGGGCTCTGACAACAACCCCAGTTCTGACATTGCCTGATGGGAGCATGGTGTTCATAGTGTACACTGATGCATGTGGTACAGAACTCGGTGCAGTTTCAATGCAAGAGAGAAGGGTAGTATGCTATGGGAGTAGACAGTTGAAGGTTCATGAGAAAAGCTACCCCACTCACGATTTGGAATTGGCTGCTATAGTGTTCGCACTTAAGTCTTGGCGACATTACCTACTTGGAGAGAGGTTCGAGTTATACACGGACCATAAATCTCTCAAGTATTTGTTCTCGCAGAAGGATCTCAATTTTTAGACAACAAAGATGGATGGAGTTACTAGCATCCTATGACTTTGAGATTGCTTATACCCCCTGTCAAGGATAATGTGGTGGCAGATGCGTTGAGTAGGCAGAGGAAGACCTTGAGTCCTCTATTCGTAGAGAGGCAGAGCTTGGAGTATACAACGACCTTCGATTTTAGGCCTTCTACGGATCTTACACCTGGTTTGTTAGCATCGTTAGAGGTGTGACCTACGCTTTTGGATCAGATAGGATCTTCACAGCGAGAGGTCCCATAGATAGAAGACATTTTGGATAGGCTCAGCAGAGGAGAGACTTCTAGTCACTTTAGCAGATATTCCATGGATGATAAATGGCAACTACGAAGGGATGGAAGGCTTTGTGTTCCCCGAGTTGGGAGTCCAATGAGGACAGTCCTTGAGGAAGCCTATCGTTCAAGAATGACTATCCATCCGAGTGGCAATAAGATGTATAGAGATATGAAGAGGGTTTTCTTTTGGGCTGGGATGAAGAAAGATGTAGCGGAATTCGTAGCCAAGTGTTTGATATGCCAGCAAGTTAAAGCTGAACAGAAACAGCCTGGCGGGTTGCTGCACCCTTTGGAGGCCCCATAGTGGAAGTAGGAGAGCATCTCTATGGATTTTATTGATGGTTTACCTAGATCGAGGAAGTGCAATACCAGCATCTGGATTATAGTAGACAGGATTACTAAGAGCGCTCATTTCATTCCTATTAAGAGAAAGAGAATGGAAACATGGTCGGCATCAGTTTATCTTCATGAGATAGTTCGACTACATGGAGTACCTTCCAGGATACTGAGTGATCGCGATCCCATCTTTACCAGTGAGTTCTGGTAGAGCTTGCAAGAGGCAATTGGTACGCAGTTATGTTTGAGCACCGCATATCACCCTCAGATAGATGAGCAAACTGAGAGGGTGAATAGAGTTCTTGAGGAACTTTTGAGGTTGTGTATCTTAGACTTCAGAAGGACTTGGGACGAGCATCTTCCATTGGTGGAGCTCGCCTACAACAACAGTTATCAGGCTATTATTGGCATGGAACCCCTCGGGGCATTGTATGGGCGACCTTGTAAATCATCGACTTGTTGGTGGGAGTCTATAGATAAACTTCTACTTGGACCTGAAATGATTAGAGAGACTTCAGAGAAGATTGACCTTATCCGCAGGCGCACGAAGACAACTCAAGATAGGAAAAAGTCCTACACAAATAAGAGAAGGAATGATATTGAGTTTGAGCTGGGAGACATGGTTTTCATTAAGGTATCACCATTGAGGAATGTGTTTCGCTTTGGATCAGTAGGGAAATTGGCGCTAAGGTTTGTAGGGCCATTTCCCATAACAAAAAGGATTGGTCAAATGGCCTATAGAGTAAAACTACCAGAAAGACTGGCAGGTGTGCATGATGTTTTCCATGTTTCTCATTTGCTAAAGTGTCTACATGGTAGGGCATAAGTAGTTAAGCTGAGCATACTTGAGGAGGTATAGGTAGAAAAGGAGGCAACAACTAGACGAGTTCCTAACTGTATACTTGGATCAGAGGTTAAGAAGCACCGCAATCGAGAAGTTAAGCTGACGAAAGTTCAATGGGGAGAAGATAGCTAGGACGCGACTTGGGAGACTGAAGACAAGATTCGCACTCAGTAACCATTTCTTTTCAAGGGTATGTTCTTAGCTTCTTTTTCAAGCTTTTATCTGCACTTGTTTCTGTCATTCGTCTGTATCCTATCGATCGAATCTTTGACCTTTAAAAAGAAAACCGATGGATGCAAGTGGATGCAAGTGTTTGCTAGTGGTTGCCCGTGGATGCATATACACACACATTACAAACTAAATCGGCTCAATCACTTGCATATTGCATATGGATGTGTGTGCATTTTAAATTTTATATGGATGAAAATGGATGTATCATCATATGGATGTTTCATTTGGATGAATGATTGTGCACACATATAGAACTTGCATGTTATATGTAATGACCCGCAAAGTCCGTAACATCTGAGTTGACTATATACATCATACGTCCAACCCAAATATCACGAAAATATGAAACATTTTTTTTTAGAAGAAAAAGGTAGAAGAAGAACAGAAATCACAACACAAAATCTCACATCGCAGCGGAAAAATATATAATATATCATATCTTTGAAATACAAAATCTCAACTGTATAACATATATTTATCAGAGTACAACACTTACAACACAGTGGAACATAACTATATATAACTAACGCTGAAGCCTCCTGCTCCAAGCTCCTTTAGATAGATCTGTAAAATCCTGAACTGCTTGACTGCCAGTACAAATTTAGGCACCCAAGAGTTTAAGTAAATCAAAACAAAATAAACTCCAGGTCAGTCATGGGACTGGTATGAGCAAACAGTTTAAAACAGTTTCAGAAAAACTAAATGATATCTCATAAGACCACGCCGTATAACGGAACGGGTTTTTCCCTTATGAGAATCCAAACACTTGACTTATCTTTCAAAATCCTTTTGAAAGGAATAATAATCTTTATACCAAAACTCTTTTGATATTATAATAATGTCTAAATCAAGTAAATAACAATCTAGTGGAACGTTTGCATCTCACGTTCCACATATATATACAATCAAGACCGCAAGCACTTATTGGGTAATGGATTTCCAACTATGACAAGGCATGTAACCACCTTCTGCTGGTATATCTCTAGAGGAGAATACACTGAGTTCAACAAGAACATCATGCAACTCAGCCACACATGACCGACCACTCATTTCGCTTGAGTGTATCGAATGTATATCACCAACGGTTGGGATCAGCAACCGTTTCCCGAATGGGACAACATCGACAATATATTTTTAGAAGTAAATGAAACTCTAGATCAGGTGATTATACACCCTACTTCGGAGCGACCGACTTAGCCATGCTGCCTGCCCGATTTCTGTCATTTACCAGTTGATGTGGCTTGAGGTTATGCTTTATCATCACATCAGATTCACTTTGAATGCCACATTGTCCGATCCATCGAAAATCACTAATTGACGTCTACAATAGTACATTACGTGTTAGCTAAAGAAATTTCCTTCTCCGCTTCCATTCTTGGTGCGGTTGAAGAAATCAATATACGTGACCTTTCTGCAGATACTCTGTCGAACATTCATCCATACAAGTCACCCAGGAACATGATGAACCGAAGGTACTATTTCTATTAATAGAAAAAGTCCTTGCACTCTACTCTGTCTTCGATTTTCCTCATATAATCTGATTCGCAATGCTACTGCCAATACGGAGTGGTTCTTCGGAAAATAATCCAACCGGTCTCTCCATATTGACAACGATGGTCAAAAACTTCGATATTCTGTGATTTAACTATTAAAGAAAAACAAGTGTTTCGATAGTCGATGATTTAACTATCGAAGAAAACAAGTGTTCATTCAACATATCAAACAATCACTGAGCCCTTAATTAATATTCCATTAATTAAATCACTTCTCTATTTCTTTATCAATATTTGTTAACCAAATATTTTCAATAACCATATTGGCCTTTTACGTTATTTGGAAAACATTTCCGAATATCGCCTTCCTTTATTTTCTAAACTTTAGAAAATATATGCTATTTATAATTTGAAAATATTCCAATTACTTATCTCTTTTCCGATCTCGTTTATTTCTATACTTAGGAAATATTCTTTATTCTATTTTCAAGCTTACATTTATTTGGGTTAAAACGGATGTTGTGTAAAACATCGTTACGACAACCCAAATACTATATTCAACCACTCTTATCCAACATTGATCTTCGAGCCTGGAATCTTACTATTTATTTGTTAATAATGAAATCAATCAAGTTGGAGTATAACTACCTCTCAGACCTTGATTGAATAGCATTTATAACGTCAAAACAGATATGACTACTTACTCGAATAATCAATACCATACAACTACTTATTCACTTTTAAAACACGTATACGCTTTCTCTTTCTATTCTTACTAGATTTTATTCCTAGTCTTCCTTTTTGATTTTACTATTCTATTTTTAAGTTCGTTTCCTTATCCACTTCTATATATATCGGTATGTTGATTTCTAACTATCAAATTATCTTAAAAATATTCTAACTACTTAAATTCCCGAAAATTTTTGCCATAGCCTCCTTTGTACCGGGAGCATTGGGATATTTCAAATAGCCTCCCATGGCCCTCACCAATCCAAAAGAAAAAGAAAAAGCCAAGCGCTTGCCGATACGGCGCATCAAATCTCATATATGAATTAAATACGTACCTTTTTGTCGAGCATTCTATTTATACACCTTCTAACCTTATCCCATACCCGTCTCCTGTATATTTATACCTATCCAATTTATTTCAACTATACCCGATCGTTTTAATTCAATCCGTTAGTTAATTCGTTAATTGGCTCTTTAGTCTATTTCACTTTCTATATTCAATTTCCATTTCAACTCTATTTGAATTCTATATTCAAATTCCATTTCAACTCTATTTAAATTCTATATTCAAATTCCATTTCAACTCTATTTGAATTCTATATTCAAATTCCATTTAATTCTATTTGAATTCCAAATATTCTAACTCCATTTTAATTCTATATTCAATTTCCATTTCAACTCTATTTAAATTCTATATTCAAATTCCATTTCAACTCTATTTGAATTCTATATTCAAATTCCATTTAATTCTATTTGAATTCCAAATATTCTAACTCCATTTTAATTCTATATTCAATTTCCATTTCAACTTTATTTGAATGCTATATTCAAATTCCATTTCAACTCTATTTGAATTCTATATTCAAATTCTATTTGAATTTCAAATATTCTAACTCCATTTTAATTCTATATTCAATTTCGATTTCAACTCTATTTGAATGCTATATTCAAATTCCATTTCACTTTCGGTATTCAAATCCTATATTTGAATTCCATTTGAATTTCTATATTAAACAAGTCTTGATTTCCAATTCAGTTGAAATCAATTGTTTTTACTTTGGAAAAATAACTTTCCCTTTTTAACTTCACACTTGTTTTTTTTCTTCTGAATTATCCAATGATAATTCTTTTCACTTCATTTGTGAACTTCTTTTATAACAGAACTATTTATAAACTTCGTTTATAAAGGAACTACTTGTTTTATTTTTCAAAACAAGTTTATATTTCAAATCCATTTGAATTCAAATTCTATTTTAGAAAAATAGATTTTCCCTTTTTAAATCTCAAATATCCCTTTTCGGGATATTTTTATAAATTATCACTTAGGCCCAGTGATATTCAAACAACCAATTATTTATTTCAGGTTTCTAACACATCCTGTACGATAGTATATATATGCAAACAAATAAAAAAACAGATAATATATTTTTGAGGAATCCATTCGGATTCCTCCAACCTGTTTTCCTGCATCCACAGACTTTAGTCAACATAGTAATACCCATCCTGCTTCGAGGCAGGATATCACGGTATGAAGGTCATCCACTAATATATATTTGTGGGGCATATAGGGAAATCATCCGCTAATGATACTACGGGCATCCGCTAATGAGACTGCTGGAATCCAACCAATCATCATCCCAATATATATATATAATAGTCAACTCTAAATAACTAATATATTTCAAACAATCAGAAAGCATTCAACAAGCAACAAACAATTATTTTTAACGATATAAAATTAATTCTAATTAAGGTGAGTGAGATTTACTCACCGAGATTTTCCTTTGCCGAATATCCTGTGAAATTCAAATCTTACTCCTTCGAATTGCCTCGAATGAATTTTATCGTGTACCTACGATAATTTTATTTAAATTTACAGTTTAAACAACTATTCATTTAAATTTACTATTTAAACGAATAACTAATTTTCCTTTATATTTTAATTAACCAAGTTAAACATTAATTTGCATACTCAACTATTAGTCTATGGATTTTATTTCTATACCAATTATTATTTTTATATAAACTGGTTTTATAAATTAGTTTTCTTTAAATAAATGACAAACTAATTCTCTATTTAAATTAATTTTCACTAATTTTCTATTTAAATTAATTCTGTATTTATATTTATGACACACTATTTAATTCTTTAACTAAACTAGACTAACTAAATAAATAAATTATTAACTAATTTTTTTATTAAATTACCCAAATCCATTCTCTTCACTTCATCAGCCCCTAAAACAGCTATCATCCATTATGACAATTCATCGAACGCTTTGCAAGCATCTCTATTTCCTTTACTAAACATACATGGTCGCCCTTCTTCCTGAACCTCCCTATGATCGCGTTATTTTCCAAGCCGACCCACTCCAATTCACGATTCCAATTCGCGGACCCCCCTCCTGAATCAATGAAAAACCTTTGGCCTTGCTCGAGTTTCAGCGTTCGAGCTTCCGGATCTCGCAAGTGACACGGCACCTTCGTACTCCAGTTTTTCTGTGCTTCGAAATCCTTCAGAATTCGCAAGCCTAGATCTGCTATCGCGAGTTTGAAAAATACTGTAAATTGAAATCCCGACATTAACTATTGCATACCCAAAACAAGCGAACTAAAATGGTTTGGAAACTCCTCACCTCGAGCTACATCGTCCCAACCTCACCACAGATGACTCGCACCATCCTTCCAGTAAGCATCGACAGCCTCCTCCGAACTTCCTTTCGGATCCGTACATCGCGGCCCTTGATTCCGCGAGCTCATCGAGTCTTGGATTGACCGTGGTCTTCGATTTGATTCGAGGAATTTAGGTGCGGCTTTGTTTGATTTTGAGGCTCGGTTGTTCTTCGATTTGCAGAAGGATGGAGTGAATCAGAAAGATGAAGTTAAATTTCGTTTTAGTTGAACAGAATTTAAAGAGAAAAGAGGGGTGAGAGGTGCGGTTTAAACTTCATGTGTGTGGCCTAATTTCCTCCTCATTGTTGGTTTGTTTTTAACCACACACAAAAAAAGGAATTACTTCGCTAAGAAGGAGATACTATATTTAACTTATTTTAATTTATTTTGAATTTGTATCCCTTAAATTAAAATATCCTATGATTCCGATCCCCTTTCTGAACCCAATAACTGACATTTTTAGGGTAATACCCCTATTTCGGACACCTTGGGATAGGTCACGAAGTCCAATTCGATCAGCTGGAACAGATATTAATTTACAAATTAAATTTCAAACCTTTTAAATTCTTCGATAAAAATATCATTATTATTATCATTTATATTCGAATTAGAATTTCCACAGATCATCTGAATTATCTTGATTCAGCTCTAACATTGAATTTATATATCTATTGTTTTTCCTATTCGTCAATTTAATAAATTCGATTTTAAATCAAAATCGATTATAAAATTGAAAACTTAATATAAAATTCCATTTATATTATCCACCCAATATTTAAATCCGTATTAAATATTTAAAATTAACCCATAAGAATCCGAGTCATTACAATCTTCCCCACTTAAAATAATTTCGTCCACAAAATTGCTAAGGTAGAAAAACTGCTACAAACCCCTTTATCTTTTCAAAACTTATTTATGTTGATACTCAACATTTCAAACTTCCTTACGTAACTCTCTTTCGAATAAATCCCTATTTGATAACTCCTCCCTTCGAATAACTGTATTCGATAATCTCTCTATTGAATAACTAGATTTGAAAACCTTTCTTCGAATAAACTATATTCGATTTACTCTATTCAATTTACTCTTATCAATTAACTCTATTTGATTAGTTCTTATCGATTAACCCTATTTGATTAGCTCTTTTCACTTAACTCCTTCCAAATAAGCTATATTCGATAACTCCTTTTAACTTTATTCGAATAAACTATATTCGATTAACTCCTTTAATTCTATTCGAATAACTAATATTCGATAACTCCTTTTAACTTTATTCGAATAACTAATATTTGATTTAACTCTATTCGCTTGACTCTAGATCGCAGCGATCACAATGGTTACGCCTGATTCCCTCAGGAAACATCCGATCGCCCTAGGCTATCTGCAGCCCTGCGAATTACGCTAGCAGACGTACAAAATGGCAACTTATCCTGAGTAACTATGTTTGACTAACTCTATCTCAATAACTATATTCGATCAACTTTAATTGAATAACTAACATTCAATTAAATTCTAATTCGATTAACTATGTTCAATTAACTCTATCTGGTTAACTCTAAGTTTGAATAACAAATATTCGATAAATTCTAATTGAATAACTAAAATTCAATTAACTCTACGGATTAACCCTAACTGATTAACTCTAACTGGTAAATTCTTACTCGAATCGATTATTTCTAACTCTAATCGACTTCTCCTATTCTAATAACTCCTATTGGATAAGGTTTATTTATTTATAAAGATTTACTTTTAGTAACGGTTCGTCACTTTATAAATGTTCTCTTTAATAACGTTGCTTCGCTTATACAAGTGTTGTGTACCCTTTCTATTTAAAACTATCGGTGTTAAAAACCAATATCTCTTCTTTATATAAGTTCAGACTTATATATCCCATTTATCGAATGATAAATATTTAATTTAATTTATAAACTGTTATTTATAATTTAATCTTTTCAATTTATCAGTTAAAAACAGATTTCCATTTTCTATTCATCTTCTAAATATTCCTTTGATTAAATTCTATTTATTTAACAAATAAATATCTCATTTATAACATTCTATTTATTTTCTATAAATAAATATTTCCATTTAATCTATTTGTAAATGTTTTACAAATATTTCCTTTTAAAATTCTATTTGTAAATGTTTTACAAATATTTCTCTTTCTATTTGTTTGCACATAACTTCCTTTGTGTTTGTTTTACAAATATATTTCTTTTTATATTTGTTTTACAAATATATTTTCTTTTGGTTTTTCCTTTATTCATACACAATTCATATTTCATTCACATTGATTTTACTCAATTTACTCATTTCGATCCATTTAACCTACTTAAATTAAATTAAATTTCAATCATTCAATTTCCCAGAGTTCAATTTCAAAACTCCTTTGAAGTAATATAAATATATACATATATTTATATCTATCTCAAATTCAAAACATTTGAATTTTCAAACAACTTATTTTCTTTTCAAACAAATTTCCATCAAAAACTTTTCTAAGGCAGCAATTCATCACTTAGAAACTCAAAAATGAACACTGATGATGTTGCGACCATCATCAGAATTATTTCCCAGCCACTGAAGTGAGTTCAGTGCTTTATCATATTCAAAATCCATTCAAATGATTTTTATTCAAAAATCCTTCCAAAGTAAAGCTATATTATTTTAATAAAATTCGGAAAATATTTTCCAACTTCCCAGGATTTTAAATTCTGAATTCTGGTTGGAATTCAATTTATCACATTTGAATATTTGATTTCATATACAAATTCCATTGGTTATATATATAACTATTTCAGTTTTTATAGTCTAATTTGATTATAATCCTTACAATCAACTCAACCATTTAAAACAATATCGTGTCCAATCTTCTGTTCAAGTGTTTATAAACTCCTATTGACATCGTGCCGTCCCACGATTCGATCAGAATTCATAAGCCACTCAACAGACTAGTCAACACAATATAAAATAGTTTTTATATCAAATAACAAATACGCTTTCTCGTATATATATACACTCAACTCATTCTAGGGTACCACTGACCCTATCTCTAATGAGCACATTCCAACAAGCCTAGATATTTGCTCAACCTAAGCTCTGATACCAACTGTAATGACCGCAAAGTCCATAACATCTGAGTTGACTATATACATCATACGTCCAACCCAAATATCACGAAAATACGAAACATTTTTTTTAGAAGAAAAAGGTAGAAGAAGAACAGAAATAACAACACAAAATCTCAAATCGCAGTGGAACAAAATATAATATATCATATCTTTGAAATACAAAATCTCAACTGTATAACATATATTTATTAGAGTACAATACTTACAACACAGCGGAACAAAACTCTATATAACTAACGCTGAAGCCTCCTGCTCCAAGCTCCTTTAGATAGATCTGTAAAATCCTGAACTACTTGACTGCCTGTACAAATTTACGCACCCAAGAGTTTAGGTAAAACAAAACAAAATAAACTCCAGGTCAGTCATGGGACTGGTATGAGTAAACCGTTTCAGAAAAACTAAATGATATCTCATAAGACCACGCCGTATAACGGAACGGATTTTTCCCTTATGAGAATCCAAACACTTGACTTATCTTTCAAAATCCTTTTGAAAGGAGTAATAATCTTTATACCAAAACTCTTTTGATATTATAATAATGTCTAAATCAAGTAAATAATAATCTAGTGGAACGTTTGCATCTCACGTTCCACATATATATACAATCAAGACCACAAGCACTTATTGGGTAATGGATTTCCAACTATGACAAGGTATGGAACCACCTTCTGCTGGTATATCTCTAGAGGAGAATACACCGAGTTCAACAAGAACATCTTGCAACTCAGCCACACATGACCGACCACTCATTTCGCTTGAGTGTATCGAATGTATATCACCAACGGTTGGGATCAACAACCGTTTCCCGAATGGGTTAGCATCGACAATAAATTTTTAGAAGTAAATGAAACTCTAGATCAGGTGATTATACACCCTACTTCGGAGCGACCGACTTAGCCATGCTGCCTGCCCGATTTCTGTCATTTACCGGTTGATGAGGCTAGAGGTTACGCTTTATAATCACATCAGATTCACTTTGAATGCCACATCGTCAGATCCATCGAAAATCACTAATTGATGTCTACAACAGTACATTACGTGTTAGCTAAAGAAGTTTCCTTCTCCGCTTCCACTCTTGGTATGGTTGAAGAAATCAATCTACGTGACCTTTCTGGAAATACTCTATCGAACATTCATCCATACAAGTCACCCAGGAACAGGATGAACCGAAGGTACTATTTCTATAAATAGAAAAAGTCCTTGCACTCTACTCCGTCTTCGATTTTCCTCATATAATCTGATTCGCAACGCTACTGCCAATACGGAGTGGTTCTTCGGATAATAATCCAACCGGTCTCTCCATATTGGCAACGGTGGTAAATAACTTCGATAGTCTGTGATTTATCTATCAAAGGAAAACAAGTGTTTCGATAGTCGATGATTTAACTATCGAAGAAAACAAGTGTTCATTCAACATATCAAACAATCACTGAGCCCTTAATTAATATTCCATTAATTAAATCACTTCTCTATTTCTTTATCAATATTTGTTAACCAAATATTTTCAATAACCATATTGGCCTTTTACGTTATTTGGAAAACATTTCCGAATATCGCCTTCCTTTATTTTCTAAACTTTAGAAAATATATGCTATTTATAATTGGAAAATATTCCAATTACTTATCTCTTTTCCGATCTCGTTTATTTCTATACTTAGGAAATATTCTTTATTCTATTTCCAAGCTTACATTTATTTGGGTTAAAACGGATGTTGTGTAAAACATCGTTACGACAACCCAAATACTATATTCAACCACTCTTATCCAACATTGCTCTTCGAGCCTGGAATCTTACTATTTATTTGTTAATAATGAAATCAATCAAGTTGAGGTATAACTACCTCTCAGACCTTGACTGAATAACATTTATAACGTCAAAACAGATATGACTACTTACTCGAATAATCAATACTATACAACTACTTATCCACTTTTAAAACACGTATACGCTTTCTCTTTCTATTCTTACTAGATTTTATTCCTAGTCTTCCTTTTTGATTTTACTATTCTATTTTTAAGTTCGTTTCCTTATCGACTTCTATATATATTGATATGTTGATTTCTAACTATCAAATTATCTTAAAAATATTCTAACTCCTTAAATTCCCGGAAAAATTCGCCATAACCTCCTTTGTACCGGGAGCATCGGGATATTTCAAATAGCATCCCATGGCCCTCACCAATCCAAAAGAAAAAGAAAAAGCAAAGCGGCTCGCCGATACGGCGCATAAAATCTCATATATGAATTAAATACATACGTTTTTGTCGAGAATTCTATTTATATACCTTCTAACACTTATCCCATACCTGTGTCCTCTATATTTATACCTGTCCAATTTATTTCAACTATAACCGATCGTTTTAATTCAATCCGTTAGTTAATTCATTAATTGGCTCTTTAGTCTATTTCACTTTCTATATACAATTTCCATTTCAACTCTATTTGAATTCTATATTCAAATTCCATTTCAACTCTATTTAAATTCTATATTCAAATTCCATTTCAACTCTATTTGAATTCTATATTCAAATTCCATTTAATTCTATTTGAATTCCAAATATTCTAACTCCATTTTAATTCTATATTCAATTTCCATTTCAACTCTATTTAAATTCTATATTCAAATTCCATTTCAGCTCTATTTGAATTCTATATTCAAATTCCATTTAATTCTATTTGAATTCCAAATATTATAACTCCATTTTAATTCTATATTCAATTTCCATTTCAACTCTATTTGAATGCTATATTCAAATTCCATTTCAACTCTATTTGAATTCTATATTCAAATTCCATTTAATTCTATTTGAATTCCAAATATTCTAACTCTATTTTAATTCTATATTCAATTTCCATTTCAACTCTATTTGAATGCTATATTCAAATTCCATTTCACTTTCAATATTCAAATCCTATATTTGAATTTCTATATTAAACAAGTCTTGATTTCAAATTCAGTTGAAATCAATTATTTTTACTTTGGAAAAATAACTTTCCCTTTTCAACTTCACACTTGTTTTTTTTTCTGAATTATCCAATGATAATTCTTTTCACTTCATTTATAAACTTCGTTTATAAAAGAACTATTTATAAACTTCGTTTATAAAGGAACTACTTGTTTTATTTTTCAAAACAAGTTTATATTTCAAATCTATTTGAATTCAAATTCTATATTAGAAAAATAGATTTCCCTTTTTAAATCTCAAATATCCCTTTTCAGGATATTTTTATAAATTATCACTTAGGCCCAGTGATATTCAAACAACCAATTATTTATTTCAGGTTTCTAACACATCCTATACGACAGTATATATATGCAAACAAATAAACAAACAGATAATATATTTTTGAGGAATCCAGTCGGATTCCTCCAACCTGTTTTCCTGCATCCACAGACGTTAGTCAACATAGTAATACCCATCCTGCTTCGAGGCAGGATATTGCGGTATGAAGGTCATCCACTAATATATATTTGTGGGGCGTATAGGGAAATCATCCGCTAATGATACTGCGGGCATCCGCTAATGAGACTGCGGGAATCCAACAAATCATCATCCCAATATATATATAATAGTCAACCCTAAATAACTAATATATTTCAAACAATCAGTAACCATTCAACAAGCAACAAACAATTATTTTTAATGATATAAAAATAATTCAAATTAAGGTGAGTGAGATTTACTCATCGAGATTTTCCTTTGCCAAATATCCTGTGAAATTCAAATCTTACTGCTTCGAATCGCCTCGAATGAATTTTATCGTGTACCTACGATAATTTTATTTAAATTTATAGGTTAAACATCTATTCATTTAAATTTACTATTTAAACGAATAACTAATTTTCCTCTATATTTTAATTAACCAAGTTAAACATTAATTTGCATACTCAACTATTAGTCTATGGATTTTATTTCTATACCAATTAATTTCTTTATATAAACTGGTTTTATAAATTAATTTTCTTTAAATAAATGACAAACTAATTCTCTATTTAAATTAATTCTCACTAATTTTCTATTTAAATTAATTCTATATTTATATTTATGACACACTAATTAATTCTTTAACTAAACTAGACTAACTAAATAAATAAATTATTAACTAAACAATTTGTTAAATTACCTAAATCCATTCTCTTCACTTCATCAGCCCCTAAAACCGCTATCCTCCATTATGACAATTCATCGAACGCTTTGCAAGCATCTCTATTTCCTTTACTAAACAGACATGGTCGCCCTTCTTCCTGAACCTCCCTGTGATCGCGTTGTTTTCCAAGCCGACAACCCTCCAATTCACGATTCCAATTCGTGGATCCCCCCTCCTGAATCAACGAAAAACCTTTGGCCTTGCTCAAGCTTCAGCGTTCGAGCTTCCAGATCTCGCAAGTGCCACGGCCCCTTTGTACTCTAATTTTTCTGTGCTTCGAAATCCTTCAGAATTCGCACGCCTAGATCTGCTATCGCGAGTTTGAAAAATACTGTAAATTGAAATCCCGATATTAACTATTGAGCACCCAAAACAAGCGAACTAAAATGGTCTAGAAACTCCTCACCACGAGCTACATCGTCCCAACCTCACCACAGATGACTCGCACCATCCTTCCAGTAAGCATCAACAGCCTCCTTCGAACTTCCTTTCGGATCCGGCCCTTGATTCCGCGAGCTCGTCGAGTCTTGGATTGACTGTGGTCTTCGATTTGATTTGAGGAATTTAGGTGCGGCTTTGTTTGATTTTGAGGCTCGGTTGTTCTTCGATTTGCAGAAGGATGGAGTGAATCAGAAAGATGAAGTTAAATTTCATTTTAGCTGAACAAAATTTAAAGAGAAAAGAGGTGTGAGAGGTGCGGTTTAAACTTGAAGTGCGCGGCCTAATTTCCTCCTCATTGTTGGTTTGTTTCTAACCACACACAAAAAAGGAATTACTTAGCTAAGAAGGAGATACTATATTTAGCTTATTTTAATTTATTTTGAATTTGTATCCCTTAAATTAAAATATTCTATGATTCTAAACCCCTTTCTGAACCCAACAACCGACATTTTTAGGGTAATACCCCTATTTCGGACACCCTGGGATAGGTCACGAAGTCCAATTCGATCATCCGGAACAGATATTAATTTAAATTGATACAAATTAAATTTCAAACCAATTAAATTCTTCGATAAAAATATCATTATTATTATCATTTATATTCGAATTAGAATTTCCACAGATCATCTGAATTATCTTGATTCAGCTCTAACTTCGAATTTATATATCTATTGTTTTTCCTATTCGTCAATTTAATATATTCGATTTTAAATCGAAATCGATTTTTAAATTGATAACTTAGTATAAAATTCCATTTATATTATCCACCCAATATTTAAATCTGTATTAAATATTTAAAATTAACCCATAAGAATCTGGGTCATTACAATCTTCCCCACTTAAAATAATTTCGTCCTCGAAATTTCTAAGGTATAAAAAGTGCTACAAAGCCCTTTATCTTTTCAAAACATATTTATGATGATACTCAACATTTCAAACTTCCTTACGTAACTCTCTTTCGAATAAATCCTTATTTGATAACTCCTCCCTTCGAAAAACTATATTCGATAATCTCTCTATCGAATAACTAGATTAGAAAACCTTTCTTCGAATAAACTATATTCGATTTACTCTATTCAATTTACTCTTATCAATTAACTCTATTTGATTAGTGCTTATCGATTAACCCTATTTTATTATCTCTTTTCACTTAACTCCTTCCAAATAAGCTATATTCAATATCTCCTTTTAATTTTATTCGAATAAACTATATTCGATTTACTCCTTTAATTTTATTCGAATAACTAATATTCGATAGCTCCTTTTAACTTTATTCGAATAACTAATATTTGATTTAACTCTATTCGCTTGACTCTAGATCGCAGCGATCACAATGGTTATGTCTGATTCCCTCAGGAAACATCCGCCCGCCCTAGGCTATCTGCAGCCCTGCGAATTACGCTAGCAATCATACGAAATGGAAACTTATCCTGAGTAACTATGTTTGACTAACTCTATCTCAATAACTATATTCGATCAACTTTAATTGAATAACTAACATTCAATTAAATCCTAATTCGATTAACTATGTTCAATTAACTCTATCTGGTTAACTCTAAGTTTGAATAACAAATATTCGATAAATTCTAATTGAATAACTAATATTCAATTAACTCTACGGATTAACCCTAACTGATTAACTCTAACTGGTAAATTCTTACTCGAATCGATTATTTCTAACTCTAATCGACTTCTCCTATTCTAATAACTCCTATTGGATAACGTTTATTTATTTATTTATAAAGATTTACTTTTAGTAACGGTTCTTCACTTTATAAATGTTCTCTTTAATAACGTTGCTTCGCTTATACAAGTGTTGTGTACCCCTTCTATTTAAAACTGTCAGTGTTAAAAACCAATATCTCTTCTTTATATAAGTTCAGACTTATATATCCCATTTATTGAATGATAAATATTTAATTTAATTTACAAACTGTTATTTATAATTTAATCTTTTCAATTTATCTGTTAAAAACAGATTTCCATTTTCTATTCATCTTCAAAATATTCCTTTGAGTAAATTCTAATTATTTAACAAATAAATATCTCATTTATAACATTCTATTTATTTTCTATAAATAAATATTTCCATTTAATCATTTGTAAATGTTTTACAAATATTTCCTTTTAAAATTCTATTTGTAAATGTTTTACAAATATTTCTCTTTCTATTTGTTTGCACATAACTTCCTTTGTATTTGTTTTACAAATATTTTTTTTATATTTGTTTTACAAATAAATTTTCTTTTGGTTTTTCCTTTATTCACACCCAATTCATATTTCATTCACATTGATTTTACTCAATTTATTCATTTCGATCCATTTACCCTACTTAAGTTAAATTTAATTTCAATCGTTCAAATTCCTAGGGTTTCATTTCAAAACACCTTTGAAGTAATATAAATATATACATATATTTATATCTATCTCAAATTCAAAACATTTGTATTTTCAAACAACTTATTTTCTTTTCAAACAAATTTCCATAAAAAACTTTTCTAAGGCAACAATTCATCACTTAGAAACTCGAAAATGAACACTGATGATGTTGCGACCATCATCAGAATTATTTCCCAGCCACTGAAGTGAGTTCAGTGCTTTATCATATTCAAAATCCATTCAAATGATTTTTTATTCAAAAATCCTTCCAAAGTAAAGCTATATTATTTTAATAAAATTCGGAAAATATATTCCAACTTCCCAGGATTTTAAATTCTGAATTCTGGTTTGAATTCAATTTATCACATTTGTATATTTGATTTCATATACAAATTCCATTGGTTATATATATAACTATTTCAGTTTTTATAATCTAATTTGATTACAATCCTAGCAATCAACTCAACCATTTAAAACAATATCGTGTCCAATCTTCTGTTCAAGTGTTTATAAACTCCTATCGACATCGTGGCATCCCACGATTCGATCAGAATTGATAAGCCACTCAACAGACTAGTCTACACAATATAAAACAAATTTTATATCAAATAACAATTACGCTCTCTCGTATATATATACACTCAACTCATTCTAGGGTACTACTGACCCTATCTCTAATGAGCACATTCCAACAAGCCTAGATATTCGCTCAACCTAAGCTTTGATACCAACTGTAATGAATCTCAAAGTCCGTAACATCTGAGTTGACTATTGTTAGACCAAAAAGTGGTTCTAACACCCAAATTGACTAAAATCGAAATAAAATAAGATCAAAAGTAAAATGGAGACACCGAATTTGTAGTGGTTCGGCGTTGAAAAGCCTACGTCCACTTTGTAATCACTATTCTCGATGATATAGATGCAATTACAATGAGATATTCACTCAATTTCACTCACAATTCAAGTACATTCACTCAATTTTCTCAAAACAAATGTTGATTGACGATTTGGATTATCTGGGAATGCTGGAATTCGGTTTTTGAAAGTGTTTGAACTCTCAAAGTGCCAAAAAGAAGATCCCTTTTACTGTCTCTTGACGGGGTATTTATAGGTGGAAATTCACTCAGATCCAGTTCGGTTCGAAGCCACGTGTCTTTCATCCCATCGTACTCGGGCTCGGATGGATTCCAGTGCTAACAGCGCATCAGAGTAGTGGTCATAGTGGGTAGGAAATGGTCATAACCGCTCCGAATATTCAGGCGATCGTGGGGTGAAGTGATATGGAATGTGGGTTCGGTTCGGAGGAGCGAGCAGAAGGGGTTCGGATCGGGGCATCCGATCCGACCCGACCTGAGCTGAAATTGAGTCCTTTTCCATTTTGCTCTGTTCCATCCCGAACTGGTAGTGGCCCTCCGATCCGACTTGATAATAACCCTCCGATCCGATAATTTCTGAGAAGAAATGTTCTTCAATGCTTGACATCTTGACTTTGTGTTGCCTAGTTCACAAAGTAGGCTAACATTTTGCCCCCTCAAAGTATGCTTCTGTTGGATACGGAGCATGCTTTGATTGTCATTGCACAGTGCCTTCCAGGTAATCTTCCTTTTGATTTTCCTTGTGCTTTCATCTTCCTCTTCGAATTTTCACTTATTTTAAATGCCAAGTTTACATTTGAAATTCTGTTCGGTTCGGGCTCCGACCCGAACGGCTTCTTTTCTTTTTCTGTTTCGTATTGGGATAGCAGGCCAAACTGTGCTGCTGGGCTCTTGATCCGGTCCGAGCGGGAAGATAGGGCAGGAATACGAGGAGTCAATACTACTATATATATAAATATGCCACTTGTCTGCTTCCTTCTTCCTTTTCAATTACTCTCGTTTCCTAATTCTCAATACGAACCCTAATCTTCAAGGAGTCTCGAAATTCTTGCTTTGATTCTCGAAACAAACACATAGGTAGTCTCGAAATTTTGAATCCTATCGTTGTTACTGTCTTTAATCGAGATTTTATGGTTAATTCGAGCAAATTGGGCATATTCGTTGTCATGGCTTCGATGTCGTGGTTTCCTCCTTCCTCGCCGTCGTCGCTGCTGGCTCCGCCACCACCTCGAGGCGCTGGGAGGTTGGAAAGGATGTATGCTCATTCCTCTATGGAGTTTTGGAAATCAAATCGGGTTCGACTGTGGTTGAGGATGAAGAAGAAGATACAGAGCATAGAGGGTCGGTTCGGGTGGAGAAGCATGGGGGACGTAGGAGAAGAGAAGGATGTGATGTTTTCAGTACCGAATCGGGTCGGAGTTAAATGTGAGAGTGAAGGCGAAGTCTACCTAGCCGGATCAGGTCGGAGTTAAATGTGAGAAGGCGAAGTCTACCTTACCGGATCGGGTCAGAATGTGGATTAAAGAAGAAGGAGTGTTGGGACTCAAGTCCATCCGATCCGATCCGAACACATAATCCCGAACCGATCCGATTAGATACCACTTCTGACCAAAACAAAGCCTTACCTCCGATCCCGTCCAATCATTTATACCCGAACCGATCTGAAGCGGCCTCATCTTAATACACAAGAGTCTGTCTAATTGGACAAATCAATACTTGACATAATTTCCAACTTCATGAACAGTTAGGATAGTGCCCTGTGAACATAAATGGACATCGAGATCTGCCTTGAACCTTATTGCTTTGTCGAGATTTTGCGTCGCACTTTCAAACGTTAACTTTACATTTTCTGCATACACTGTTCACACTTTAGTTTATACACATACACGGGGGGATACGGGCTAATTTACTCTAACTTGTGTTATTGCTTCTTCAATAGTTTCGTGACCATGACATCCAGACGCTCCTCTAGATTAGCAGAGAAGAAGGAGGTCCCAGAGACATCCAACAAAATTACTCTTAAAGACATATCTTCTTCCTCAGATCCAGAATGGGATGACGAGGGCTCAGACTACGAAGTTGAAACTCGCGAAAGTGACAATGTGTCTTCTGAGGGTGGAGTTTCACTGGGTTGGGAAGAGGAAGGAGGGATTGGCGATGACCGAGCTCCTGATGAATTTGAGTTTGCCATCATACTGGAATCACCTCAAGATTCCGTTGAATCAACAGTCGACAATGACAGACTTACCCGAATACGACTAAAGTACGGGATACTCAAAGGGGATACCTTGTTGCCATCAAAATCTGATCGTGCCCACAACCCTCCGGAGGGGTATATGGCAATCACTCGGTTGATGTGCATGGTCGGGGCTATTCCTCCATTTTCTCCTTTCATCGTCGATTTTCTAAGACAAATGCGGATTGCCCCCATGCAGCTGCATCCCAATTCCTATGCTTACTTGTACACCTTATATGTAGCATACTGTGAGATCTTAGGCATAGAGCTCACTTTTGACGACGTTCACTTCTTTTATAACTTCAAGCACCAGACTCGAGAAATACCTTCTTTCTGTTACTTCGAATCTGTCCCTAAGAGGAAAATAATTCCAACACCGTTTAGTAGTAAGGCGGGTGACTCCAAGATGGAATGGTTTTATGTAAAACAACAGCCAGGGTGTGCTAGGAGATGGACAAAATCAAGTAAAGCACTGGTTTTCTATATCTCGACTCTGTACATTCAAACCACCGCATTAATTCCTCTTTCTTTTTGTTTGCAGTTGATAACCCAAAACAAATATCGGACCAAGTGTTCTTTGATCGGATGCACCGACTCCTTAATGGTGATCAGAAGTTTTTAACTATTGATGAGGTCCTTAAGGACGAATATCTTCATCTTCATGGGTTGCTGTCCATTAGCCGTAGCATTGGTCACGGGAAGGGTCCATATGTATATATTCCTCCAGTGGACGTAATCCCAGAAACGGGCGAAGGTTCGAGAGCTCCTACAATGCCTCTTCAGGCTTCACCCTCTCCATCTTCTACTCAAGATGATGAATTGTCTAACATGGCTGAAAAGCACCGCGAAGGGTATACTGTTCCCGAGGATGCCATTTCTCCGGAGAGGTCAACGTCTTCTAAAGAACTGCCGATGTCCCTGGCACCGATGACCCACTATTTCAGGGTTTGGGGGATCTCCCCTTACCTGAAACTATTTACACTTCAAAGGATTTTGGGAAGAATCCTTTAGTTTTCACTTCTTCCGAGGAGACCACTCCTGCTAAGGCCAAAGAGCCCGCTCGTACTAGTCTGGCATCGGACTCGGGGGGAGGGGGAACACCACTTAGGACGCGCTTAACACAATAGCACCACAACTCACAGCATCTTTCTCTTTGTGAAAATATTGATCCTGAATTTCATTTGTCTTGTTGTGCAGGCACGATGTCCCGATCCTATTATGACATCAGGAAACTCCGCCGCAGCATGTCTAATCCGCCCTACGATACTGAGTATGATCGTCGCGAAGATCGTAGTAGGGAGGATAGAAGGCCCTATGATCCTTATCGTTCGCGGTCCTCACGCTCTCGCTCTCCTGTCCGGACAGACCTAGAGCGGTATAAAGGTTACCAAGGTCGTCGGGAAGAGGACAGGCCACAATCAAATGACTCAACCCCTTCTCATGAAAGCGCAGTAGGGAGAGGAGTCCGCCAAAAGATACCGAATCATGAAGCAAGCGTAAGGTTCCCGCTAAACGGCCTAGAACGGATAAAGAGGCCATTGAGCCCTCCACGTACAGGGATACTGAGCTGACATTCCCCGCCCCTCCACCACTAGATGCTGAAACTGCAGTTAAGCGGGCGTATCTGGATGAGCAATTTCCTGAACATTACTTCGAAAACTTGACCTTTTTACCTGCTCTTGAGCCTATTTCTTCAAGGTGGGCAGATGAGCCAAAGCAAAGATAGATGCGGTCGAGAAACAGTATTCAGAAATGTTCAAGTATTCGCGCAGCCTTTCCAGAATCATCCGCACTTTAATCACGAATGCTAACTCGATGCAAAAAACCGCAGAAGACGATGCAAAGGCCTTAAAGAATCTAGGAAAAGACTTGGAGGATACACAGGCCCAGCTTGTTGTTGCTCAACGGGATGCTACTAGCTCCAAACAACAATTTGAGGATCTGCAAAAACGCTACCATGATTTGCTTGAGTCCCATACCCAAGAGTGTTCGGAATTGAAGAAACAAGCCGAAGATGCCAAGTCAGATGCTGCCAAAGCGCGACTTGCTTACGCTAACCTTGAGCGGGAGAAGGCCGAGTTAGCAAGGAAGAATGTTGAATTGGAAAAGAAAAACGCTGACTTGGCTTCTAAGCTAGCGAAGGCAGAGAACAGGGCTGCCCTAGCGGAGGGTAACGTCGAATGTGCTATCAAGTCCGCTGAAGAGGCCCGCAAACAACTGTCGGAGGCTGAGGGAGAGGTGCATGGTTTCGGTGAATTAATGATTGAATTCTTTGCGCATATCATTCGCCGCTGGAACATTTCTTGGATTGAAGATTATCCATCTACCCTAGTCCAAGTATGGAGTCAAATCGTTGAGTGGGAAAAAGAGGAGCTCAAGGTTGATTCCATTGACGAGGACAAGATGATGGAGAAATATTTACGAGATGATGAACCAGTACGCCTAGCCGAAGGATGCCGCCTTATTGCTGCCGTTATGGACGAAGAGAGGCGGAAGGCTAAGCAAAAGAACATTCCTGAGGCTGGTTCTTCCTCTACTGCCTCTGAAACTTCTGGAGTAGAGGGATATGATCTTGAAAACCCGGGGATCCCTCGGACATCTCTTTTATCCCCCATACCCGAAACGGCATCGGGGACAGCAGTCACTCTAGCCGAAAAGTCTTCGGAAGGTATCTCTACATTTTCACCTCAATTCGTCTAATCTATCTCTACCATTCATCACGTAATTGAGCAATCGATGAAGAACCCATTATTTTCTCCTGAGTTGATAACTGTTGCTTCTCACTCTGTAGGTATTGAACCATCCGAAAAGACAGATGTGTCCCAGGGAACCGCCTCTGGAGCAGAGCCTACGGAGAAGGCTAAAGGGGGAAAAGACAAGGCTGCCCTCGAATCTATGGGGGTAGGAATTGAACCGTCCAAGGCTGACACTCCTCATGATGACGAAATGATAGATGCCTTAAAGGATGATGGCAGCAACGGGGGACATGAGGGAGACCCTGAGGTGGCCATAGTCGGGGAGTCGAAAAGCGCCGATGATGTTACCTTAGCTGCACTGAAAGCTGACCAAGATAAACGCTTGCAGCTTAAATCTGAAGACTTAGACCCTGAAAGCCTTAAGCCCCTCGCAGTAGTGGATGCGGGATCAAGGTTAGTTGTTAAGCTTTCAACTAGATCTATTATAGAGGAACTTGCTAAAAAGTCTTCTCTTGATTCCAGCGCTCCGCCTTCCGGGAAAAAGTCAACTGATTCCAGCACTTCAGCTTCCGGGAAGAAAAAGTCAAAGCGCATCTTGACGGTGGCCGAAAAAGAGGCGAGGGATGCAGAGAAGGCTGCTAAGAAGTCCAAGCCCTCTTCGAAGTCTAAATGATGGAGTGTCCTGCGTTATTTTAGCATTTGATTGACCTATAATTGTTGCAGCAAGGGTGGCCCTTGCACCTTCTTTTTACCTGTTTTCCTGTACAAATTCGTCCATTTGTAAATAAAAATAATTCGTTTTCTGCAATGACTGTTAGTTATCAGTTTTACACTTATGTAAGAACGCATGTCCTCCATTTTTTAACCATTCCACTCCCTTTTCTTCTTTTCATCTTCTTCTTAAAGCTTATGGTCATGGTTTCCATGGCATAAGTCTTCTTCTTTTCGACCACCAGTTTGTCGAAGTTCATCATCCTCCTCTTATAATATATATAGAGATAAAGATTAGTATATAATATATAATATATATTTTGGTGAAGTAGACGGTGCGCTGAAATACTATCCGATGGTTCGCTCAACTAGGCTCGCCTACCGTGAAGATTTGGAAAGTTGTTAGGTGAGAACTCTTTAACCAAGGTTTATATATTTAATTAGTGGTTAGACTAATTTTAATATAGTGATGAATTATTAGTGGTTAATGATGATTGATGTTTTTTGTGATGGATGCATAGTTTAGACCACACACACAATTAAGCGTTAATGTTATAACGCTTGTGCACATTTATGATTTATTTAATTATGTTGATGATGGTTGCTATGGATGTTTTAAAGGTTGTTGATGCTGTTTTGCACACACTATGACACAACAATTATAGTATCACATTAGTGATCGACAAATCTCCTTCGTAATTAGAAGCAATATCATTATTGAATTTGAAAGTTAATAATTTGGAAAGACCATATGTATGAATTCATATATATTGCTGAAGTCCTTTAAATGAATAAATAAATACCGGAACGTTCTAGAATGACAGAGAGGATAGTGTCTAGGCTTGGGTTTGGAAATAAAGTTTCCTGCTCTCCCTAGCTATCCCTAATTGATCCAACGAATGAGATGGTTAAGTTGAAGTTATTTGAATTTGGAAATGAATTGGAATTTGATTTATTAAGTTAAAAAATAAAAGTTGAATTTTAGATCCAAAATAATTTGGAAAGTAAATTAAATGATTTTAAAAGGGTTATATAAGGATATAATGGTTTCTAAGATATTTTGAAGTATCGTAGAATAATGGTTATTATGGTCAAAATAGAGCTTGTCGCATAACGACAATTTACGTATTTTAGATGCAAACTTTAAACGCTTATAACTTTTGCAATCTAAATCGAATTTCCATAAAATGAAAAACGTTTGATTTCCATTAACAAGAACATTCAAATGAGCGAAAGCAGATTTTAAATTCGAGTTATAATTTTCAAGTTATGCTTGAAACCGTTTTGGATAAGGTCGATGTAAGAACAATTGTTGACCATAACTATAAACTGCTATTTTTAAATGTTTTAAAAATATGGAAAAAAATTGTAAAATCATTACAAATTATGAAAATGAGTTTTGAATTGTAAAGTTTAAGTTTTGGCTAAGATAAACGATATTTTGATCAAAATAGTTAAGATAACTATTTTGTAACGCTTTTGTAACACTTTTGAAATGCTATTGCAACGCTTTCTTCGAAAATAATCTATTTTGAAGTTTTAACCCGTAAACTTTCTTTCGAACTATAAGTAATGATTTGTGGAATGTTTTCAAAGGTTTAAAAGTATTGAAAATATTTTAGATGAAACTTAAATTGATTTATTTAATATTAAAACGGGTTTTCCAATTTTAAATAATTGGATATGGTTGGAGGTAAGTCTTCGGATGTTTGATATTAATTCGGTAGATGACGACTCTTACTATTTGAGGAATTTAAAAGATAGTTCACCATTATTCCATTTATATTGTGAGTTGGATATCGAGATTAATATTAAGTATAAGTTGATGGCACTTCTATCCAGATCTAATGTCAAAGAGTTGGATAAATCTTTTAAGTAAGATATGGGTTTCCCAATTTGATTGGGATAAGTTGGACGGAAATAATCTTCGGATATTTGATATGAAATCCTTTGGTGTAAACCTATACTATTTGAGGAATTTGGAAGATACTATTATTATATCGTTATTCCACTTATAGTATTCGTTGATTATGAGAACTGATATTGAATATAAGTAGATACAATTTCTGTGTAACTTACGTTCAATATCGATTGATTTGGGTTTTGTCGTGAATCATATCTTCAACAATATCTTTCTTGAAACCCAATGAGATTGAGTTGTGGAAATTCATATCGTAAATTGGGATTTAATAAATTCTTTGATTTGAGAAAATTAAAAATAAGAAATTGGGAACCAAGCATAATCTTTTTGTTAAGATTAAAGAATTGAATGTTGGAAAATCGATTTAATTGGAAACTATGGTTGAAATATGGATTAAAGGATTTTCAAAGGAAACTGGATTTTGATAACGATTTATCAAACGGAAAATTAATTAAGGCTTTGGGGCTAGATTATCTTTGATTTAAGAGATGTGTTTTAAAGAAGAAGGGTTAAATATGGATTTTGTTAAAGATAATTTGAGAATGGGTATAAAGAAATTTAATTTAACAAAATCTAAGATGGAAGGAGATTTGGTTGAAAGCCTGTGCGTTCTGTAATTGTGTTTTAAAAATTACGCTTATTATTTGGGAAGACCGGGATCAGATGTATGTCCGAAAACCATTCCAAGTAATAATACGACGTTGTGGAGCAATTGAAGACATTGAAGACAGTACTGAAGACCAGGACCCTTCATATCGTAAGGACAACTTGCTGAATGTCTCAAATGGGTAGCTCCCTTTGTAGATGGATTTTATATCAGCTAAGTGGCAAGAAGCCCAAACGTATGTGAAGGAATTTCGGATTGTTGTTTCGTTCAGACCCAGAACGGGCATTTATGGATTATGTGTCTGACATTGTAATTTACTGCGTAGCACTTATCTCTGTTAAATATATATCTGTTTGGTGGTGGAGAATTTATTCTCTTTCTTAACACCCTTCTCTAAGACGTATGAGCTTAGAGGTTATATATCGATAGAAATCAGTGATTCCTTGTGAATGGACAATGTGGCATACTTAAGTTATAAGGTGAGCTTTGGATGATCAAAGCATGGCTTATTTAAGCGTAGCTTTGTTTATATTGGGACCTCGGCAAGCCTCACACCCTGGTAAATGACCAAAACAGGGAGAAATGCAGTAGGGTTATGGGGTGTTGTCTCCTTCTAGATAAAAGGTGTACAATGGTATGGAGCCCAGGTATTAACCTGTGGTAAAAGCATCTACTTTTTTGGTTGTTGTTGGCGCGCGCTCGGAAAGGTCGTTAACGACCAGGAGATGACATACTCAGGCGTACTCTAAGTTACCCAGTTAGTGTTCTAACGCTGGTAGCATGGGTTTAGGTGTAGTGTTGATGCAGGAGGGTAGGGTTGTAACGATGTAGAATTTTTAATCAATTTAAAATTGGAATTTTTATTATTTAATTTGAATTTGACATACATATATATGGTTTAGAATATTTAATAATTTTGATAAGTTATATAATAAATTTTACTTGAATTATAAATGAGAATGATTATTAATAAGTTTGGATTTAATGATCCCATTTGTCGTTCGATCGGATTTTTCAAACTATAACATGAATTAGTAGCATTAGAACTAAGTGTTATCCTTAGTTTTCATAGCATTTTAAAGGAAATGCTACCAAAAGATCACTTTCCCTCCTTAAGACAAGTGTAAGGACACTTGTTTTTTTTCATGCCTCCTTTCGTGCATGTTTTACACTTGCCCCCATATGTGTCATTACCTCCATTACCCTCCATTCCTATATAAGGAGGCTTTACCTCCATTTTTCAACCACTCCACTCCATTTTCTTCTTTTCATCTTCTTCCTAAAGCTTATGGCCATGGTTTCCATGGCATAAGTCTTCTTCTTTTCCACCACCACCTTGCTGAAGTTCGTCATTCTCCTCCTCCTCTTATAATATATAGAGAGAAAGATTAGTATATATTATATAATATATATTTTGGTGAAGTAGACGGTGCGCTGAAATACTGTCCGATGGTTCGCTCAACTAGGCTCGCCTAGCGTGTAGATTTGGAAAGCTGTTAGGTGGGAACTCTTTAACCAAGTTTTATATATTTAATTAGTGGTTAGACTAATTTAAATATAGTGATGAATTATTAGTGGTTAATGATGATTGATGTTTGTTGTGATGGATGCATAGTTTAGACTACACATACTATTAAGCGTTAGTGTTATAACGCTTGTGCATAGTTATGATTTATTTAATTATGTTGATGATGGTTGCTATGGATGTTTAAATGGTTGTTGATGTTTTTTTTCACACACTATGACACAATAATTATAGTATCACATTGGTGATCAACAAATCTCCTTCGTAATTAGAAGCAATATCATTATTGAATTTGAAGGTTAATTATTTGGAAAGACCATATGTATGAATTCATATATATTGCTAAAGTACTTTAAATGAATAAATAAATACCAGAACAATCTAGGATGACAGAGATGATAGTGTCCTGGCTTGGGTTTGGAAATAAAGTTTCCTGCTCTCCCTGGCTATCCCTAACTGATCCGACGAAAGAGATGGTTAATTTTAAGTTATTTGAATTTAGAAATGAATTGGAATTTGATTTATTAAGTAAAAAAATTAAAAGTTGAAATTTTAGATTCAAAATAATTTGGAAAGTAAATTTAAATGATTTTAAAAGGGTTATATAAGGTTATAATGGTTTTCTAATATATTTTGATGTATCGTAGAATAATGGTTATTATGGTCAAAATAGAGCTTGTCGCATAACGACAAATTCCGTATTTTAGATGCAAACTTTAAATGCTTATAACTTTTGCAGTCTAAATCGGATTTCCATAAATTGAAAACCGTTTGATTTCCATTAACAAGAACTTTCAAATGAGTGAAAGCATATTTTAAATTCAAGTTATAATTTTGAAGTTTTGTTTGAAACCGTTTTGGAAAAGGTCGATGTAACAACAGTTGTTGACTATAACTATAAACAACTATTTTTAAATGTTTTAAAAATAAGGAAATTTTTTGTAAAATCATTACAAATTATGAAAAGGTTTTTTGAATTGTAACGTTTAAGTTTTGGCTAAGATATACGATATTTTGATCAAAATAGTTAAGATAACTATTTTTTAACGCTTTTGTAACACTTTTTAAATGCAATTGTAACGCTTTCTTCAAAAACAATCTATTTTGAAGTTTTAACCCGTAAACTATCTTCTGAACTGTAAGTAATGATTTGTGGAATGTTTTCAAAGGTTTAAAAGTATTGGAAATATTTTAGATGGAATTTAAATTGATTTATTGCATATTAAAACGGGTTTTCCAATTTTAAATAATTGGATATGGTTGGAGATAAATCTTCGGATGTTTGATATTAATTCGGTAGATGACGACCCTTACTATTTAAGGAATTTAAAAGGTAGTTCACCATTATTCCGTTTATAGTGTGAGTTGGATATCGAGATTAATATTAAGTATAAGTTGATGGTATTTCTATCCAGATCTAATGTCAAAGAGTTGGATAAATCTTTTAAGTAAGATATGGGTTCCCCAATTTGATTGGGATAAGTTGGATAGAAATAATCTTCGGATATTTGATATGAATTTCTTTGTGTAAACGTATACTATTTGAGGAATTTGAAAGATATTATTATTATATCGTTATTCCACTTATAGTATTCGTTGATTATGAGAATTGATATCGAATATAAGTAGATACAATTTCTGTGTAACGTATGTTCTATATCGATTGATTTGGGTTTTGTCGTGAATCATATCTTCAACAATATCTTTCTTGAAACCCAATGAGATTGAGTTGTGGAAATTCATATCATAAATTGGGATTTATCAAATCTTTGATTTGAGAAAACTAAAAATAAGAAATTAGGAACCAAGTATAATCTTTTAGTTAAGATTAAAGAATTGAATGTTGGAAAATTTATTTGATTGGAAACTATGGTTGAAATATGGATTAAAGGATTTTCAAAGGAAACTGGGTTTTGATAACGAGTTATCAAACTGAAAATTACTTAAGGCTTTGGGGCTTGATTATCTTTGATTTAAGGGATGTGTTTTAAAGAAGAAGGGTTAAATATGGATTTTTTAGAGATAATTTAAGAATGGGATTAAAGAAATTTAATTTAACATAATCTAAGATGGAAGGAGATTTGGTTGAAAGCCTGTGTGTTATGTAATTGTGTTTTAATAATTACGCATATTATTTGGGAACACCGGGATCGGATGTGTGTCCCAAAACCATTCCATGTAATAATACGACGTTGTGGAGAAATTGAAGACAGTACTGAAGAACGGGACCCTTTATATCGTAAGGACGACTTGCTGAAAGTCTCAAATGGGTAGCTATCATTTGCAGATGGATTTTATATCAGCTAAGTGGCAAGAAGCCCACACGTATGTGAAGGAATTTCGGATTGTTGTTTCGTTATGACCCGGAACAGACATTTATGGATTGTGTGTCTAAAATTGTAATTAACTACGTAGCACTGATCTCTGTTAAATATATATCTGTTTGGTGGCGGAGAATTTATTCTCTTGCTTAATACCCTTCTCTAAGACGTATGAGCTTAGAGGTTATATATCAAAAGAAATCAGTGATGCGTTGTGAATGGACAATGTGGCATACTTAAGGTATGAGGTGAGCTTTGGATGATCAAAGCATGGCTTATTTAAGCATAGCTTTGTTTATATCGGGACCTCGATCGGCAAGCCTCCCACCCTGGTAAATGGCTCAAACAGGAAGAAATGCAGTAGGGTTATGGGGTGTTGTCTCCTTCTAGATAAATGGTGTTGTTAGACCAAAAAGTGGTTCTAACAACCAAATTGATTAAAAGCAAATAAGATGAGATAAAAATAAAAAATGAACACACAGGATTTATAGTGGTTCGGCGAAGAAATGCCTACGTCCACTTATCTTTCACTATATTCAATGATTCAGTTGCAAATACAATGTAATATTCACTTGATTCCACTCACAACTCACTTATATTCACTCAATTGACTAAAACAAATAATAAAAGATGATTTGGATTCTCCGGGAGTCTTGGAGTTCGGACTATGGAGGTGGTTGAATTCTCGAAATGCCAAAAAAAGATCCTTTTCTTTGTCTCCAGACGGGGTATTTATAGGTGTGAATTTGCTCAAAACTCGATCCGGGTCGAGGCCACATGTCGTCCATCCCATTAGCCTCGGGTTCGGATGAATTATTGTGTTGACAACGCATCAGAGTAATGAACGTTATGGATAGGAACTGGTCACAGCCGATCCGGATATCCTGGCGCTTTTGCAGGAGAATGATATGGAAAATGGACTCGGGTCGGAGACACATATAAGGGGTTCGGATCGGGATACCCGATCCAACCCGGATTGGCTTGGTGGCAACGCTCTCTCTTCTTTAATCTGCTTCGCTCCGATCTATTTCTGTGGCAAACAGGTGGCTTTCCGATCCAATTGAGATTATGTTGCCCTCCGATCCGAATAGATATGCCTTACCAATTTCCTCAGCAACAGTTCACCGATCCGAACAGAAGATTTTATCTGACCCGAACCGATACGTTGCTCTGACCCGACCCGAACGATTGTAGCTGTCCGATCTAGGCTGTAGTGTCTTCTCCGATCCGAACCGAAGTCTTCTAATTAAAAATGCTCTTTAATGTCTGATATCTAGACTTTGTGTTGCCTAGTTCACAAAGTAGGCAAACACTTTGCCCCCTCAAAGGATGCTTCGGTTGAAAATGGAGCATGCTTTGATTGCCATGGCACAATACCTTCATCCTTCCTTTTGAATTCACATGTCAAGTCGTTGTTCATTATCCTGTTCGGTTCGGGCTCCGACCCGAACGGAATTCTGGCTTGGGTTCCGACCCGAACGGATCTCCTTCCTCCTGTACTCTGCGATGGATTAGTGGGCCAAGCTGTGTCATTGGGCTTTTCGAGCCGGTTCGATCGGGAATACGAATAGTCAGCTTGTTTTTTATATAAATTTACTTCATCTCTCTTCTTTTCTTTCATTCACTATTCTTGCTCATCCGAACCGATTCCACATCGAAGCCTTAGTCTTTCCAAGAAACTTCAAAATTATCGCTTCCATCTTTGAATCAAATACATAGGTAGTCTTATAATCTTGAATCTCGTTGCCATAATCGCTTTTAATATACATCCGCAATTAGTTTGAACGATCCTAGCAAAGTAACTGACTAGTTCCATCGCCACGGCTTCCTTCATCCTCTGCCTTCGTCATTAATGGCATCGACGCCATTTCGAGGCATTGGAGGAGGGTATTGAGACTCGTTATTGAATACTTGAGTACTTAATCTCTCAATTTTAATTAAGGCTTGGGATTTCGAGTTGGGTTCGCTACTTAAGAGGAGGAAGAGGAAGGAAATTGAAGGAGATTGGTTCGGGAAGGGGAACAGTAGGAGAAAAAGGAAAAGAGAGAAATCCACAGGGCCGGACCGGGTCGGAGCAATAGGGCAAAGAAATGAGACTTAACTTGTTTGACCGGGTCGGGTCGGATCTATGAATAAAATGGAGGTCAAGACTTATGCGCTCGGATCGGATCTGGTTGTGAAACAAAAGAGAGAATAGGGGCCTGGTTATCCAGGTTAATCCGACCCGCGCCGAGAGTCAATCTCCGAACCGATCCGGATATATTTCTCTGAGCCTGAGCCTTTGCTTATCCGATCCGAACCTGGTGTCTGCATCCGAACCGAAAACTACTCAATCCAAAACACAAACTCTCGTCCAACTATTTAAAAGATATTACTTCCAACTTCATGAACAGTTAGGATAGTGCCTTGCGGACATAAATGAACATTAAGAACTACTCTGACTATCACTTTCTCTTCGAAGTTTCGTCTTACATTGTTGCACCTTTACTTTGCATTTCTCACATTCGCTGCACACATTTTAGTTCACACACATGCACAGGAGGGTACGGGCTAATTTACTCTAATTCGTGCTATTGCTTCTTCAATAGTTCTATGACAATGAGACCCAGACGCTCTTCCAGACTAGCTGAGAGGAAAGAAGCCCCGGAAACTTCTAACAAAATCACTCTCGAGGATATATCTTCTCCTTCGGATCCAGAATGGGACAGTGAGGGTCCAGACTACGGGGTTGGAAATCGAGAAAGCAACGAGGCGTCTTCAGAGAACGAAGTTTCCCTAGGTTTTGAGGAGGAAGGAGGGATTGGTGACGATCGAGCCCCTGATGAATTTGAATCGGCAATTATATTAGAGTCACCTCCAGACTCTGTTGAATCAACAATCGACAATGATCGACTTGTCCGAATTTGCTCAAAATACGGGATAATGAAAAGGGACACTCTAGTGCCTTCACGCTCTGACCGTCCCCACAACCCTCCAGAAGGATATATGGCGGTCACTCGATTGATGTGCATGGTCGGCGCCATTCCTCCATTCTCTCCTTTCATCGTTGATTTTTTAAGACAAATGCAGATTGCCCCCATGCAGTTACATCCCAATTCATATGCCTATTTGCACACCTTGTACATAGCATATCGTGAAATCTTAGGCATAGAGCTCACGTTCGATGACGTTCACTTCTTCTATAATTTCAAGCATCGGACTCGACAGACTCCATCTTTCTGCTACTTTGAATCAGTCCCAAAAAGGAAGATAATCTCTGCACCATTTAGCAGTAAAGCTGGAGATTCCAGACTAGAATGGTTCTACGTGAAGCGACAGCCTGGATGCGCCAGGAGATGGAAAAATCAAGTAAAGCACTGATTTTCTAAATCCGGGCTCTATACACTTGAATCATCACCTTGACTTGTTTTCCTTTTTGTTTGCAGTCGACAACCCCAAACAGATATTAGATCAGGTGTTCTTTGACCGGATGCACCGACTTCTTAATGGCGATCAGAAATTCTTGACTATTGACGAAACCCTTAAGGACGAATACCTTCACTTTCATGGGCTGTTGTCTGTTTTTCGTAGCATTGGTCATTGGACGGTCCCTTACGCATACATTCCTCCAGTGGAGGTGGTTCCAGAGACAGGAGAAGGCTCGGGAATTCCTACAGTGCCTCTTCAAGCTTCACCTTCTCCATCTTCTACACAAGATGACGAATTGGCTAACCTGGACGAAAGGCATCGAGAAGGATATGCTGCCCCCGAGGAGGCTACTTCTCTGGAAAAGTCAACATCCCCAGCAGAGTCGCCACTTAATGCTTCCGAGGGGAATATTCCTAGTACTGATGAGCAAATATTTCAGGGTTTGGGGGACCTCCCCTTACCTGAGACTATATACACTTCAGAGGATTTCAGGAAGGATCCTTTAGTCTTCACCTCTTCTGAAGAGACCACTCCCGCTAAGGCCAAGGAGCCTGCCCGTACTAGTCTAGCTTCAGACTCGGGTTGGTTTGGGGGGAAACACATCACTTAGGACACACTTTACATAACAGCATTAGCATTCATTGCACCTCTTTCTCCGTGAATCCATTAATTCTAAATTTCGTTTGTCTTATTGTGCAGGCACGATGTCTCGATCCTACTATGATATCAGGAAGCTTCGTCGCAGCATGTCCAATCCTCCTCAGGATGTCGAGTATGATCGTCGCGATGATCGTGGCAGGGATGAGAGGAGGCCTTATGATCCCTATCGTTCTCGACCCTCACGTTCTCGCTCACCTGTTAGGCCGGAACAAGAGAAATACAAAGGTTATCAAAGCCGTAGGGAAGAGGACAAACCACAATCCAAAGACTCCACCTCTTCCCATGAAAAACGCAGTAGAGAGAAAAGTCCTCCAAAAGAAACCGGGTCTCGAAGTAAGCAAAAGGTCCCTGCTACTAAACGATCTAGGACAGACAAAGAAACTACCGAATCCTCCTCACAAAGGGACACCGAATTGACAATCCTCGCTCCTCCCCCACCAGATGCAGGAACTGCAATAAAGCGGGCATATTTGAAAGAGCAATTTCCCGAAAACTACTTCGAAACTCTGACTTTTTTACCTGCCCTTGAACCTATTTCGTCTAAATGGGCAGATGAGGCCAAAGCAAAGATAGATGCGGTGGAAAAACAGTATACTGAGATGTTCAAATATTCACGCAATCTTTCTAGAATTATCCGCACTCTAATCACAAACACTGACTCAATGCAAAAGACCGCGGAGGAGGATGCCAAGGCTTTAAAAGCTCTAGGAAAAGATTTGGAAGACACTCAAGCTCAGCTAGCTGTCGCTCAAAGGGACGCTTCTAACTTCAAACAACAATTTGAGGACATGCAAAAACGTTATCATGACTTGCTTGAATCTCACACTCAAGAGCGTTCTGAATTAAAAAATCAAGCTGATGAGGCCAAGTCAGAAGCTGCTAATACACGCCTTGCTTATGCTGAGCTTGAACGGAAAAACGCCGAGTTAGCAAAGAAGAGTGCTGAACTAGAAAAGAAGAACGCTGACTTGGCTTCAAAGCTGTTGGAGGCAGAGAACAGAGCTGCCCTGGCCGAGGGCAATGTGGAGTGTGCCATCAAATCTGCGGAGGAAGCCCGCAAGCAATTATCAGAGGCAGAGGCTGATATTCAGGGTTTCGGCGAACTAATGATTGAATTCTTCGCACATATTATTCGTCGCCGAAACATTTCTTGGATGGAGGACTATCCATCCACTCTAGTTCAAGTGTGGAATCAGATCGTCGAGTGGGAAAAAGAGGAACTTAAGGTCGATTCCCTCGATGAAGATAAACTAATGGAGAAATACTTGAGGGATGATGAACCGGAGCGCCTAGCTGAAGGGCGCCGCCTCATTGCTGAGGCCATGGAAGAAGAGAGACGGAAGTCTAAACAAAAAACTGTTCTCGAAGCTGGTTCCTCTTCTTCTGCCCTTGCAACTTCTGAAGTAGAGGGGTATGATCCTGAGAATCCAGGAATTCCCCGAACAACTCTGCTATCCCCTATTCCTGAAACAGCACCAGAGGTAGTAGTCACCCCTGCCGAGAGGTCTTCAGAAGGTATCCCTACCTTTTCTCCTCAATTTGCTAAAGCTATTTCTACCTTTCGCCACGTGATTGAACAATCGATGAAAGACCCATTGTTTTCGCCTGAGTTGATAACTGTTGCTTCTCATTCTGTAGGTGTTGAATCATCCGAAAGGACAGATGTGACTCAAGAAGCCACCGCTGGGGCAAAGCCCGCAGAAAAGGCCAAAAGAGGGGAAGACAAGGCTGCTTCTATAGACCTGGGAGAAGGAAGTGAGCCGACTAAGGCCGCCACTCCCCATGATGAAGAAATCATAGCGGCTTTAAAGGATGATGGCGGTGACGGGGGTCAGGAAGAGGAACCGGAAGTTGCAATAATCGGGGAGTCAAAAAATGCCGATGACGTTACTTTGGCTGCAATGAAAGCTGATCAAGACAAACGCTTGCAATTAAAAGCCGAAGAACTAGACCCTGAAGCCCTCAAGCCCCTCGCAGTCGTGGATGCGGGATCAAGGTTAGTTGTTAAGCTCTCAACTAGATCTATTACAGAGGAACTCGCTAAAAAATCTTCTCTTGATTCCAGCGCCCCGCCTTCCGGGAAGAAGTCCACTGGCTCCAGCACCGCATCTTCAGGAAAAAAGAAGTCAAAGCGAATCTTGACGGAGGCTGAGAAAGAAGCAAAGGACGCGGAGAAAGCCGCCAAGAAATCCAAGGCTCATTCGAAATCTAAATAGTGGATTGCCTTGTATCGTTTTAGCATTTAGTGAACCAACAATTGCTGCTACAAAAGTAGCTCCTGCACTTTCTTTTTTAGCTATTTTCCTGTACAAATTCATTCATTTGTAAATAAAAATAACTCATTTTTTGCAATGTTTGTTTGTTAGTAGTTCTGCACTTATGTAAAAATGCATGTCTATAGTTATGAAACGAAGTTGTGAAGGGGGGAAATATGCGTATACATACGTGTCCCCAGTCAATTCCCACAAATTATTTAATGCTTAATCAAGCAAACTGAATGCTCCCGATTCTCTGACGGGATAGCACTTCCTGTGTCGTCAGTACCTGTCGTTTTTTCTGGCATTTCTTTTATACTCTCTCTCTTTCTCTTGAGAGTTAGAGTTCGAGCTCAGTCATCTATTTATTCCCTGGTCTTTCAACGGGGAAAGATTTCTTTCTCAGCGCTCAGTCGGAGACGCCTTTATACTCTCTTTCTCTCTGGAAAGTTAGAGTTAGGAGGAGAATTTCTTTTTTCAGCGCTCAGTCGGAGACGCTTTTATACTCTCTCTCTCTCTCTGGAGAGTTAGAGTTAGGAGGAGAATTTCTTTTTTCAGCGCTCAGTCGGAGACGCTTTTATACTCTCTCTCTCTCTGGAGAGTTAGAGTTAAGAATGTTGTTTTCTCATTCTTTTATGTCTTATCGCACAAATAGTCGTTGTGCTTCTTGTTATATCTAAACTGTTTTCAACCTTTTTAGGCTGTGAGTTATCCTGTATCTTATAATCACAACAGAATAACTGATAAATGTACATATGTAATGCATAAAAGTAAATAACACACAATATTTTTATAGTGGTTCGGCTAAGTCGTAGCCTACATCCACTTTATAGTTCTTCATTCATATCGTCAGATTTTCCCAAGGCAAGTCGTGCCTTATTACAAAGTTCATAAGAAAAATAACACAAAATACAGCATCTCTAATTCAAATATCGCATTAAGTGTTGGGCATTCCATGCTCTGGGGACTTCTTCGCCATCTACGGTCGTTAACTTGAAGGTTCCTTTTTCAAGTTTCCGTTGGATGACAAAGGGTCCTTCCCATTTTGGACCGAGGTGAGGAAGGGACGGAAATACTCTCTTTAGCACCAAATCTCCTGGTTCAAAAGTCCTGAGGCGAACTTTCTTGTCGTAATAGCGTGCCATCTGACGCCGATGTCTTGCCGCACGCAAATCTGCTTCGTCCCTTTTCTCTTCGACTTCATCAAGAGACTCAAGTAAAAGTGCCCGATTTGTCATCGGGTCATAATATGTCACCCTGTGGGAAGGAACTTCTAGTTCAACTGGAATTACAGCTTCTGAGCCAAAGGAGAGAGAGAAAGGGGTATGACCGGTGGCTGTCTTAAATGTTGTTCGATATGCCCACAAAGCTAGGGGCAATTCGTCAACCCATCTTGCCTTTGCACGCTCTAACCGTTTCTTGAGGATGGATTTTATTACTTTGTTTATTGCCTCTACTTGCCCATTTGACTGCGGATAGGCAACTGCAGTATATCGCTTGTCTATCTTATACTTCTGGCAGAAATTTCTGAATTCAGTACTATCAAACTGGGTTCCGTTGTCAGTTATAATCGTCCTTGGGATCCCGAATCGGCATATAATATTTCTGACCACAAAATTTATCACCTTTCTTGCTGTGATCTTGGTCAAGGGCTCAGCTTCCACCCACTTCGTAAAATAGTCCACGGCCACTATTGCATACTTAGCTCCTCCTTTAGCAATTGGTAGAACTCCAATGATATCAATTCCCCACGTGGCAAATGGCCAAGGACTCACCATTGATTTAAGTTGGGTCGACGGTGCCCTGGGGATTTTGGCGAATCTCTGGCACTTATCGCAGCGTCGTGAATAATCAGCTGCATCTTTATTGATCGTAGGCCAGAAGTATCCGTACCGCAATATCTTCTTTGCTAAAGTTTGACCTCCTGTATGATCTCCACACTCACCTTCGTGTACTTCTCTTAGTACACGCTTGATGTCGTCGTGTGCTATACATCGTAACAAGGGCATAGAAAATCCTTGCCTATAAAGAGTATCATCTTGTATGACATATCTGGTAGCTTTGCGAACTATAGCTCTTTTCTCACTCTTCTTTGATGGGAGTGCCCCATTCTTAAGGAAATTCTTAATTGGAGTCATCCACGACTCCTTCTCTGGTTCCGCTTCAAAGGCGAATTCAATTTCCATTGACTCAAAGCTTGGCGATCCCAACGTTTCAATTGGAATTATTTCAGTCTCTTCTGGATTGTCGGAACTAGCCAGCTTTGCCAGCTTATCCGCTTTCTGGTTTTCATCTCTGGGAATGTGTGTTATGCTATACCGCTCTAAGCTATTCAATAGCTCTCTCACTTTCCTGAGGTAGGCGATAAGTCGAGGTCCTCGAGCCACAAATTCCCCTCGTACTTGGCAAACAACAATTTTAGAGTCACAGAATATGTCTAACATTCTTACTCCGAGGTCTTTTGCGAGCTTCAGCCCGGCAATCAGGGCTTCATATTCAGAGTCATTGTTAGTCGCCGAAAATTCTAATCGCAGGGCGTAATATAACGACCGTCCTTCGGGAGTGACTAAGACAATTCCAGCTCCGGACCTTCGGTCGTTCTTGGCTCCATCTGTATATAGTTTCCACTAATCTATCTTTAACTCATCCTCAGACTTAACCACTCTGTCATCGATTACTTCCTCCTCTGGAATGGTGAACTCCGCAATAAAGTCTGCTAGAGCTTGCCCCCTGATTGACCTTCGTGGTTGAAAATTCAAATCAAACTGACTTAGTTCTATGTTCCACTTGATCAACTTTCCCGACGCTTCGGGTCTCTGCAACACCTGCCTCAAGGGCTGGTCGGTGTATATGGTTATTGGATGAGCTTGGAAATAGTGACGAAGTTTTCGGGATGCGATTAGGAGGCTGTAAGCAAGCTTCTCAATCTTTGGATAGTTGCGCTCTGCCGCTGCTAATTTCTTGCTTACATAATACACTGGCCTTTGTACTTTGTCTTCTTCCCGAACCAGGGCTGTGCTAACGGCGTGAGCCGAGACTGCCAAGTAAACGAACAATTCTTCATGATCCACTGGCTTTGACAAAATCGGCGGTTTCTCTAGCAGTTCCAATAAATTTCGAAAGGCCTCAACACAGTCCGGAGTCCACTCAAAGTTTTTCTTTCCCCTTTTAATTAGATCAAAAAACGGAACACATTTGTCTGTGGCTTTGGAGATGAATCTACTCAGCGCCGCTACTTTCCCTGCAAGACTTTGGACGTCTTTAATTCTCCTCGGCTCTTCGATATTTCTAATCGCTGCTATCTGGCTAGGGTTGATTTCAATTCCTCGGGAGCTTACAATGAAGCCAAGGAACTTTCCCGATGCCACTCCAAATGAGCATTTCAGAGGATTCAATTTCATCCGATACTTTCGCAGGATACCAAACATTTCCACCAAGTCTTGCGTATGGCTGGAGGACTGTCTCGATTTGACAAGCATATCATCCACATATACTTCCATAGTTTTTCCTATTTGATTATAAAACATTCTGTTCACCAAGCGCTGATAAGTAGCTCCAGCGTTTTTCAATCCGAATGGCATTACAACATAACAATATAATCCCAAATTCGTAATGAAGCTCGTATGTTCTTGGTCTGGCACGTGCATAGGAATTTGGTTGTATCCAGAATATGCGTCCATGAAAGAGAGAAGTTCATGACCTGCTGTCGAATCTACAAGCTGGTCAATCCTGGGAAGTGGGAAACTATCTTTTGGGCAAGCTTTGTTTAAATCTGAAAAGTCAATGCAAGTACGCCACTTTCTGTTTGGCTTCTTTACCAAGACGGGATTCGATATCCAGTCGGGATATGTCGAATCTCGAATAAATCCGTTCTGCTTCAACTTCTCTACTTCCTCTTTGAGAGCGGCCGACCTCTCTGGGCCCAGCATGCGTCTCTTTTGCTTCACAGGCGGATGTTTCGGGTTTACATTCAATTTGTGACTTATAATGGATGGCGATATCCCACACATGTCAGCATGGGTCCAGGCAAACACGTCTAAGTTTGCCTTCAAGAAGTCCGTTAATTCTTTAGCTCGACGTGGACCCAATTGAGAACCAATTTTCAAAACTTTTGTCGGATCAGCTTCATCAATGGGAATTTCCACTGTCGCTTCATTAGGAGTTGCATTCCTAGCCTCTGGTTCCTCGTCTTTTCTGGGATCCAGGTCTTCAGGCGTTCCTTTGGGCAACTCCTTTGGGGTCAATCTCTCTAATTGCTATGCCGAGCCCCCCTTTGAGGGAGACGAGGCATCTTTACTTTCAACGTTAAGTCCTTTCATCAACATCTTTAATTCGGCCACATAGCAGGCCCGTCCGGAAACTTGATCCCCTCTCATTACTCCAGTTCCTGCTTCGGTTGGGAACTTAAGTAACAAACACCAAGGGGCGATACAAACTCTGAATTCGGCAAGGGCAGGCCTCCCCAAAAATGCATTATAAGGCGAATCTACGTCCAATACTACGAACTGGAGCATCCGCACTCTTCTACGTTCTCCTTGCCCCAGGGTCACGGGCAACTCTATGTATCCCATGGGAGCTGTCGACGCCCCGTTGAAGCCTCTAATCCATCCTTCACACGGCTTCAAATCTTCAGATTCAAGCTTCATCTGATCGAATGACTTTTTAAATAAAATATTGACAGAACTTCCGTTGTCTACTAATACCTTATGGACCAAGGCCGGCCCAATGGTGGTAGTAATAACCAACGGATCATCGGTGGGTGATTGGATCCCAGTATTGTCTCGGCTGCGGAATACCACGTCGTCAAACATGGTCTTCTGTTGTTTTATGGGGGTGATATCTTCCAAATCATCACCTTCGTTCACAGCTAGGTGCTTGGCAGCATTTACATATTGATCCATTGACCTGAAACTTTGGATTGCCGGTTGAGGTCCGCCTACTATGGAGTTAATAACAATTCCTTTACCTTTCTGCTGTGCTGTAGGCTTGGGAGCAGGTAGAATCTGTTTTGGAGCCTGCTCTCCTTGCCCCCTGTCCCTCGGGGCAACCTTGTATTCATCCAACTTCCCTTCACGCAGCAGCTTCTCAATCACATCCCTCAAATGCCGACATTCATTGGTTGAATGCCCATGAGTTCCATGAAACAAACAAAATTTCCCTGTCGCCATTTCTTTCTCGGTCGAATCACGAGGTGGCGGTCTTTTGTACTGTAACACATTGTACGTATCCAGGTAAATATTTTCCAGGGTGTCGTTCAATGGTGTATAATTCTCGTAGTTCTGGAATCGGGGTCTTTTGTTAGGATCACTTCCCCTATTTCTGTTTCTTCTGTTACCGTTCGAATTACGGTTATTGTTGTTGTTAGCCCCGCTTCCAGCATTGCTGTTTCCACCCTTGTTTCCTACATTTACTTCAACCTTGCCAGAACTTTCTCCAGACTGCTTCACGGCGATATTACTCTGCACATTCTCCTTTGAAGCCGTCTCAGACTTTCTCTTTCGGTTTGCCCTGGCCTCCTCTCGCCTTAGATAAATATCGGCTTTTTCGTAGAATATCTCCCTTGTGGAGGGTGTTTTCCCAGAAAGATAATCTCCGAACTCAGATTCAGGATTGACTCCTTCCTTTAATGCCATCAGAATAGTGGGCTCGTGCGGGTCACTGACCTCAGTCACAGCTTGGTTAAAACGGTCAAGATATGCCCTCAAAGACTCTCCTGGTGCCTGCTTGATTCTCGATAATTCAATAACACTTTTGGACTTTCGGGCATGGAGTCGGAACTGGTTCATGAAACGCTCGCTTAGTTCCTTGTAATTCGAAATCGAATGAGGAGGAAGTCGGGTAAACCAGAACAGCGCCGCATCTTCTAAGTAGACTGGGAATGCTTTGCACTTCACTTCATCAGGGGCAGCAGCAGCATTCATGAGCCACGAGTATCGCATCAAATGCTGCCCTGGATCAGTCCTTCCGTTGTACTTGTCCATCTGTGGCAAGTTAAAGCGTCGGGGAAATTGGAAGTCGAGGATATCGTCGGTGAAGGGAGTATGGCTTCGCTCAATGCCATAATCTTCATTTGTATAGTCCCGGCTCTCGGACATGATCTGGCGAACCATTGCCTGCACATCAGCATTAGTTAGGGGCCGCTCAGGTTCCCTGGCCCTAGTATCCGAGTTCCTTCTGGGCTCTTGTTCAGGAGATGCCCTTCTTCTTCGAGCTGCCTCTGCTCGATTCCGTTCCCTGCGCTCCCGGTCGATCTCGGGAGGAGGGGACTGGAGTCTTTGCCCCCGAGTGGGGTCATTGTTTCCTAGCGCTCGTGCAATATCCTCACGAGATCCCAAAGATCCAAATGTTAGCTGCTCCACATTCTGAGGTCGTTCGAGTGGCCTTCGTTCACGGGGCCGCTCTTCCTCGGAAGATGAAGATTGATCCACTGGTGTGTGACGTACCGGTGATGGAGTTCTCTGTCGACGGAGTTCACTAATCTCCCGACTCATAAGCCTCATATTTTCCTGCATCATGAGATTAGTGCGCTCGTGAACTTTCATAGCCTCCCTTGTGCTCTCAAGCATGTCAAGTAAGCGCGAGAAATCTCCTTGAGTGATGGGCGCAGATGAATTGACCTGATCACCAACCCTGGTGGCTGGAATCGGAGCATTCGTAGGGACTCGAGTAGAGGTTCCAGCTTCACCAAGCATCGGGTCGGATCGGAGGTAGGAGGTCGGGTCGGTTCGGAGCTGGGGGGCCTGGTCGGATCGGTACGTGGCAAGCTGCTCGGGTCGGTTCAGATTGGGGGAATGCACTGCTTCAGAATCTCCTACCCGGATCGGATCGGAGCTCTCCCCCTGCTGGCGGCTCGGATTTCCTGCATTGGTTCTTCCTGCTGCTGAACTCTGCCCCCGAGACCTTGTTACAACCGCATTTTGCTGATCCTCGCCAGCTCCATTTCCTCGACCGGATTGAACTTCTTTGCCTTTTCCTTTGGCCATGATTCTTTGACAATCACTTCAACAAATATAAAAGAGCGAAGAAACATAAGGATTAACTTCTTTGAACTCAACGGTCCAAAAAGTAGAAAGAAATCCCGGAAAATAAAGAATTTAGATGAGGTTTTCTCAGTGAAAGCACCAAAATGTTAGACCAAAAAGTGGTTCTAACACCCAAATTGATTAAAAGCAAATAAGATGAGATAAAAATAAAAAATGAACACACAGGATTTATAGTGGTTCGGCGAAGAAATGCCTACGTCCACTTATCTTTCACTATATTCAATGATTCAGTTGCAAATACAATGTAATATTCACTTGATTCCACTCACAACTCACTTATATTCACTCAATTGACTAAACCAAATAATAAAAGATGATTTGGATTCTCCGGGAGTCTTGGAGTTCGGACTATGGAGGTGGTTGAATTCTCGAAATGCCAAAAAAAGATCCTTTTCTTTGTCTCCAGACGGGGTATTTATAGGTGTGAATTTGCTCAAAACTCGATCCGGGTCGGGGCCACGTGTCGTCCATCCCATTAGCCTCGGGTTCGGATGAATTATTGTGTTGACAACGCATCAGAGTAATGAACGTTATGGATAGGAACTGGTCACAGCCGATCCGGATATCCTGGCGCTTTTGCAGGAGAATGATATGGAAAATGGACTCGGGTCGGAGACACATATAAGGGGTTCGGATCGGGATACCCGATCCGACCCGGATTGGCTTGGTGGCAACGCTCTCTCTTCTTTAATCTGCTTCGCTCCGATCTATTTCCATGGCAAATAGATATGCCTTACCAATTTCCTCAGCAACAATTCACTGATCCGAACAGAAGATTTTATCCGACCCGAACCGATACGTTGCTCTGACCCGACCCGAACGATTGTAGCTGTCTGATCTAGGCTGTAGTGTCTTCTCCGATCCGAACCGAAGTCTTCTAATTAAAAATGCTCTTTAATGTCTGATATCTAGACTTTGTGTTGCCTAGTTCACAAAGTAGGCAAACAGGTGTACTATGGTATGGAGCCCAGATATTAACCTATGTGGTAAAAGCATCTACTTTTGTGGTAGTTGTTGGCGCACGCTTGGAAAGGTCGGTAATGACCGGGAGATGACATACTCAGGCATACTCTAAGTTACCCAGTTAAGGTGAAACGACCCAAAACTCGCCCTTTCGGGAAAGCTCGGATTGAGATGAGAACACGACGAATAAGAACACAAACAATAGAATATTTCATTGCTTTTTACAACAATTTACATCAGAGTACAAGAATATTCCAGAGTAAGAATAATTATTACACATCGAAAATAAAATATCAGAGATTTAAATTACAAAGCTGCGGAAAAATAATACATAACACAACTGAAGGAAATACACAGATACAGAGCTTTCCGAATATCGCTTCAGCTGTAAACCAGGATCCAGTGAATATAATATCTACAGAACCAAAACTACTAGCTGCCCGTGTGGAAAATAGGGGCACCCAGAGTTTAGGTTAAAACAATAAACTCCAGGTCAGTCATGGGACTGGTGTGAGAACTAAAACAATTATTAGCTTGATTTTAAAGTTGGGTAAATCACCGGACCACGCCGTATAACACGGAACGAGCTTACTACACATGAATCTTAGTTTAAAATAAAACAACGCAATGATTTTTTGAAAAATGAAGCTATTATAAGACTCAGGTCCCATCACACAATGCAATGCAAGCCGGAGGATAGAGTTTTCCCTTATAATAGCCGAACATGCTTGATACGTATAAAATAAATCATTTTGATATTACTATAAGTGCATAGTGTTTAAAAACAACTTCAAATATAAATGTATCGATCATAGACGACATGGGTACCATATATCATGTCGCCATACTAGTTCTACAATCAAAAACGCATGATGTCGTATTGGAAGTTGGATTTCCTTCTATGAACCAAGGCAAGGAATCGTCCTTACCGGATTCGAGACAATCTAGCCCATGTCTCAGGATCAGCCGCAACTGCACCTAGGATCTTCAAGGCCGGTCCACAAATACTTTAGTGGATTAGTAATGCCTGAACAATACGTTTACCTGCCCTATGGGGAATAAAATCTGAGCCACTAGGGACTCAATATCTGAGGCGCCTCATTCCATCATCCACATAAGTAAAATGTCTGGGCTCCATACCATGACACCACTCCTAGCTAGAAAGAAACGCATGTTCTCCCTGCAGTCCTCTCCCGTTTCTGGTTCATACCGGGGTGTGAAGCTCGCGAAGTAATGTTATACACAAAGCTATGCCTAAATAAATTGCACTTTGATCATCAACCACAAGGCTCTGCTTTTCAACAAAAGCCTTGATCATTTGCATCTTAGCATGCCACATTGTCAGTCCATACCATGCCATTGATTTCTGCCAATATATAACATCTAAGCTCGTACGTCTCAGAGAAGGGTGTTAAGCAATAGAATAGATTCTCCGCCACCAAACATATATATATTTACAAGAGATCAACGAATACAGCATAAAGGAATACAAAGTTAGACATACCATCCATTAACAAGTCCGTTCTGGGTCTGAACGAAACCGGAGGCACCTTATTCCTCGTCCTATATGTCCAATACAGGAGCGAGGTCCTCGCATATCCGTCGATCTCCAAGTACGTTTGGACGATCGCCGCTTATTACCTTGTCTTGGGTGTACGGCCCAATAAGGACATCAGTAATCACCCAAACGATGTGAAGAACTCTGGTCTTCAACCACCGTCATCATCTTCGACTCTTGGTCGTCGTATTAATTATTCAGAATGGGTTAAACCCAGTCTTTCCGGATAACACACGTTTTTTATAATCAAGTGCTATAAAAACACACCATACGCCTCATTCCAATTCAGAATATTCTTTTAATAAAATATTCACATTAAAAGGGAAATGTTCCCATTCATTTTATCAAAGATATTTTAAATTTATTCTTTAATCTTCCTTTTGATATTGATTTCAAAAGATTTTATTAACTAGTTGGGATTAGCGAGTCTTACCGAAGTAATCGTTTATTTATATTTATCCCAATCCCAACCTATTCATCCCATGGAGAAAAACTGGTAGCACTCTGTGTCTAACACCCACTATATTATCGGTAAAATTAATTACCATTTCACGTTCAAATCTAATTAAAGATTTTACTATCGCTTGGAGTAAAACTGGTGGTACTCCATTCTCGATCATTTCAAGAATTCGTTAAATTAAATTATCTCATTCCCATTTGAATCTAATTAGATATTTATAAAAACTCTAATTTTATTTTAATGTCAAAAATCATTACTTTATGATTATTCAAATTTAGGAAATTAATCTTTATCTTTAACTGGGTTAAAGAACTAATGTCATTTAAAACACAGTTCACGATAAACCCAAATCATCTTCCATTAACTATGGAATCTTCACGGAAAACGGATTAATATATAATCGGTATAAATTTCCGTATCAGACTAATGATATAAATGGAATAACGGCAAGGCCTTTTCAAATTCCATATATAATAACGGTCTTCATTCACACAAGCTCATCTCGATTATTATTAAATCGAATTCCATTCAATTCCAATTTCTTTTATTAAATTGGAAAGCTTTACTTTGGAAAATTTCCATTTAAATCTTAATAAAAGATTTATAAATCCAAATTATATTTTCACTGTTAATTGTGATTAAAGAACGAATGTCTTTAAAAACACAGTTCACAATAAACCCAATTCACATTTCATTTTATTCCAATTACTAAATATAATTGGAATCTCTAATAATCTTAATTAAAAGATTTATTCTTTTCACATGGGGTTTAAGAACAGTGTTATTGAAGTCACCATTCACGACAAACCCAAAACCCAATTCTTTTTGTTTAATACCAATTAAATATTAATTAATCGAAAAACTTCCTTAAATCTAAATAAAAGATTTATTCTAGTTAATAACTAGTTTATTTCGATAAAAATATACTTTTATATTTTCAAATATGGAATTTTTCATCCCAAAATCTTTCCAAATTATTAATTATGATTTTACATAAATTTTCAATATTTTCAATAATTTTATTAAGACCCGTACAGTCGGTTTCCAATAACGGCCAACGAACTGCATCCATAACGACCTTTTTCAAATTTGATTTGGACATAATTACACATCCAACCGTTTGATTTCAAACTTCTTATATTCATTGGAAAGCTCTTTTCGATATGAACCCAATGGTTCCGGTTTTAGGGGAATCCGACGGTCGGATCTCCCGTTACGCCAATTTGAATTTAATGGTCGAAATTCGCGAACGGTCGCTGCGTGGCGCTTTCTATTCGAGCAATTAACTATATATAATATATATATTATATATTCCATCAATTTCCATTTAAACGTATTTTATAAATCATTTATATATTTGTTTTAAAACGATTCCAACTTTATTTTCAATTTTAAATTAAAATTGAATATTCTATATCTTTATCATATCAAAATGATAATATTTTCGGAATATTAAATTTGATGTCACTTCTTTTCGATATTCATTATAAAATGAATATCTCGATCGATAAAAAGGGCATTTAACCACATAACTATTATTATTGTTCCAAAAATTTTATTCAACGCATGAATATCTTATATGGTTTATATATTCAATAAAAATGATATTTTTATTGTTCATATATTTTATTCAACATATGAATATTTTATATGATTTATACATTTTATAAAAAATGATATTTTTATTGTTCAAAATTTTTATTCTCATTAACATGCTAAAGATGACATTTTTAATGTACAAAAATATAATTCAATAATTGATTATTTTATTATCATTAACATGTTAAAGATGACATTTTTAATGTACAAAAATATAATTCAACAATAGATTATTTTATTATCATTAACATGTTAAAGATGACATTCTTAATGTACAAAAAACATAATTCAACAAATGATTATTTTTATTTTCACTAACATGTTAAAGATGATATTTTTAATGTACAAAAATATAATTCAACAAATGATTAATTTTATTTTCATTAACATGTTAAAGGTGACATTTTTTAATGTACAAAAATATAATTCAACAAATGATTATTTTTATTTTTATTTTCATTAACACGTTAAAGGTGACATTTTATAATGTACAAAAATATAATTCAACAAATGATTATTTTTATTTTCATTAACATGTTAAAGGTGACATTTTTTAATGTACAAAAATATAATTCAACAAATGATTATTTTTATTTTCATTAACATGCTAAAGGTGACATTTTTTAATGTGCAAAAATATAATTCAACAAATGATTATTTTTATTTTCATTAACATGTTAAAGGTGACATTTTTTAATGTACAAAAACACAATTCAACAAATGATTATTTTTATTTTCATTAACATGTTAAAGATGACATTTTTAATGTTCAAAAATATAATTCAACAAATGATTATTTTTATTTTCATTAACATGTTAAAGATGCCATTTTTTTCTAACAAAAATATATTTTTAACATATGCTTCTTTTATTTGTTTGTACATACAATAAAAATGTGATTTTTATTGTTAAAGCATTTTATTTTAAAATATACTTTATTTTAAAAGATTCTTTATTTTAAAAAAATATTCCTTTATTTAAAAATGTTCTTTATTTTAAAATGTCCTTTATTAAAAAAAATGTCCTTTATTTCTGAATCGAAATGCTACTCAATCAATTACCATATAATTACAGTTATATGGATTTCATGCATCGTATGTATGCAACAATAATGATAAATAATCGTCAAACAGTCCATTCACATCCAGAGTGAAATTTACAATAGTGTGAGCATTAAAATAAATAAATAAATAACGTTCATCGCAGACTGTCAATCGATTGATTGACATGCAACTAAATATTGGGACTGGTGTATGTCAAACATCATCCCAATACCCATGTGGGGTTTTCAAACAACAACGGTTTGCTTAAATAAATCCTGGGTTAACAAATATAACCAAGTCCAATTCAGTTTGAACTATTTTCTATTTAACCAATTTTCACTGTTCAAATTATAAATGGATATTTATAATTTAAATTCACTATCACATTAATATTAACATGATTTTTAATACGTTAAATAGTTCAACATCACAAACAACACACAATACAGTCTGTAACACCCCGTATTTTCTGTGAACGTATAAGTAACAAATCAGAGGATAATTAATTTTTAAAATTATAATCAAGGGAAACAGGTTGTGCCATTGCGTTCGTCTCGAAATTCTGCTTGAAAACGAGTCCGAGTTTGTGAGAATCGGAGTCCATATGACCAAATTATGGCCCTCCAAAATTTCAGAAATATTCAGAGTTCAAAACAGCTCGAATTCGAATTCAAAATTCGAATTTCAAACGCAGAACAGACTGGGCGGGAAATTTCCCGCCCGGACCCAAGTCGACTGGGGAGTCGACTGGGCAGTCGACCCCCCAGACCAGGTCGACTGGGCAGTCGACCTGGGTGTCGACCTGGTCCCCGAACCTGGTTTTGGGCCTGGGTGCATTCTTATGTATCTGGTCTCGTTTTCTGTCCAGATTCATCTGCCTAAACCTATTTAAACAGCCCCAAACCCTAGCCTTCTCTACACACAATTCTATTCTGCTTCTTCTCTGCCTCTGTTCTAAATAAAAATAAAAATGGCGTCGCTACTCTGGAATCAAAACTAAAAGCTAATCAACATCAACCTAAGCAACTCAATTCAAACTAGAGATTAAAGCTTCTGCAACGATTCTACAACAATTAAAGTTCTTTCTTTAATCCAACCAAGGCAAGTGCAGTTATTTTTCGATATAAACTTTAATCATAATTGTGACATGATTGTAAATCTGAATTTGAGATTGTGTATGTTCTGTTCTGATCTATTTAATTCTGTATCTCTTCTTCTTTCTGTTCTATAGCCAGGCTACTACGAGCCTGCGCCAATCTCCTAAGAGATTAACGCACGAACACTAAAATATTTGGGACAAATAATGAATGTGGCATAACTGAACATGGTAATCTGTGGCTGATTTAAGAAAAAGGACATAGGTTGTAAACTAGATTTAGGTCAGTGCATATTCTGTGAATTGGAAGAAGAGGAACCATAGTATGTTAACATGTGACTGGAGACATTGGACATAACGCATATTTTGAATTAAGATCTGTTTGGCATATTGTTTATATAACAATTCATGATTTGAAAGAGAATATGACTTAGATGTGAAGATCTATATTAAGATTTGATAACTATCAAATGTAAATAACACCTAAGTAGGAGATTTTTGAATATATGACATGCATTGAAATCGATGGCTATATTTGGTATAATTTATATGTGAATCTTTTGTACTAGGCAAGTTAAACTAAATTGTTACATGAAAATTATGACCATAATCTGTGACTTGTAAATTCAATGCAAACGTAGGGTATATGATCATAGTGTGAATCATGACAACTATTTAGGCATGAAACTTAGGCCAAATTTATAATTAGGCAAGATATGTTTGTGAAACTTTAAGGAATGATTAAATCTGTTATATTTGCCTAATTTGCTAGTTCTTCTATATTTGCCTAATCTGCTAGTTCTGTTATATTGCCTAATCTGCTAGTTCTGTTATATTGCTTAATCTGCTAGTTCTGCTCTACTGCCTAGTCTGCTAGATCTGTTCATCTGCCAAATCTGTCATCTGCTAAGTCTGCTGAAAATGCCAAATCTGTTATATGCTAAATCTGCTAAATTACTTAATCTGCTGAATCCGTTAAGTCGCCTAATCTACGAAAATCTATTATCTACTATATCTGTTAAGTTGATATATTTAGTCTGTTATTGACATAATCTGAATTAGCTATGAATAATTGACATGCATATTAGGTGTGGGCATAAATGGTAAATTATTAATTAATTGGCCGCAAAGATGAACATGGCTAACTCGAGGTTAGAATGAGTTTGCGGCGTAATTCTGCCCGGAACCGCCCGGCACATCCAGTGGCCGCAAACAATAGGTTCTAATGTTAGAAGTTAGTCATAACGTGCTTGAAACCCGAGGTTAGACTCAGTTTGCGGCAGAAATCTGCCCGGAACCAACCGGCCTAACCAGTAGCCGCAAACTGTCAGTCTAATGTGAGAGGTCTGGGCATTAATATTTAATTAATGAAAATATGAGATAAATATGATGTCTAAAACTTGTTGGGCGGATAGGGTTAAACCCACTAGACTGATGAATTTAAGAAATCTATTCCGTGAATCAATAGGCCCAATTACAAAGTTAGACAAATCTGTAAGTATGTTAATCTGTAACTGGTTAATCGGTAAGTCTATTAAATCTGTATATCTGATCCGTTAGTCTGAAAACTTGTCTGTGAACTAGTTGATCTGAATTCTGTATGTCTGAACTTGTAAACAAGTTAATCTGAAATTTGTTAGTCTGGGGACACAAGGATAGGAAGGGAATTACTTGTGTCATCTGTTGTTTGGGACCCATATTAGTCAGTAACCCTTTCTAGTATCAAAACTTTGACCGAATAGTATGTAGGGTCTGGGCACGCTAACTGAACTAATTATAAGCGGTTCATTCTGATAATGGCGAGGGGTGTTGATGGTGCGTTCCAACCGGGTCATGTGCGTGCATAGATCACGGTCTGCCTCTGAGGATGTAAGACGCCGTGACATCTGTAAATAGGTCTGTGCCAATTGGTTGTCACTTTAGGGAGTGATACACCCTACTGTGGGGCTGACACATGGTATTTATGTATTAGGGAGCCGATCGCTTGGGGTAGGGTTTTAGGGTACACTTAGTTCTGTCTGTTTCTGTTGGTACCGTCTGTTTCTGTTGGGTGGTAACACCTGTCTGTTTCTGCTTGGTACCATCTGTTGGGGTGGTAAAGGCCCATTACTATTGTACACCTAATTCTACATTCTGTTTCCATAGGGATTAATCTGTTTCTGCTTCTGTCTGTTTCTGTTCGGGTGGTAAAGGCCCATTACTAGCACTCTCTTCTGTGGAAATTATTCTGTACCCGTTTTTGTTTCAGTTTAGACATTAGGGTGACACTTAATTCTGTTATACTAGTCTTAGTGCAGAGAAGTGTAAAGAAATAGCTTATGTCATTCTGTTCTTCTGTAATATCCGTTACACCTGTTACTGTTATCTCTCATCCAGTTTTATTTTCATGTCATGTTATTATTATCTGTTCATAACTGAAAATCACCGGACTTGCCAGACTTTTTGTCTGACCTTGATTGTTTTCGCCCCTTTTTCTTCCGTTCCCCCCCCAGGTTATCCAAGGAGGGAATACTTTAGCTTGATCCGGATTCCTTCTGCTTGAAGTGCTTAAAGTATGGCTTGTCTTCTTCTGTGGGGATTATGATTTTAAACTATGCATTCTGAAGGCTTTTGTACAAGACTGATATTTTGTACTTGAATTCTGATATTGTGATTTGAAAGGATGTAACCAAGCTTATTTCGGTTTCTGTTGAAATAAAGTTATAAAGTTTTTCAAGTACTATTTTTATATCTGTCTTGTAATATTCTGTTCTATTTACTAAAATGCTCCACCAAAGTTAAGGCATTCCCTTTATGAGTGACCTTAACGGAGGTGGGGTGTTACACTTGGTATCAGAGCTGAAGGTTACCAGATTGGGTAAAGTTTTTGAAAACTATTTTTAAAAAGGTTTTAAAAGGAAGTATTTTCGAAAGTAAAGCCTATTTTTGAAAAACATAATCCCCAAGAGCCATATATCTTACCTTCAGTCCTTTTTGTAATTGAATCTTTCCTTTTTCGTTTCAGCATGTCTGAAGCATCTGAGATACCAGAGGGTGTTTATGTACCCGGTTGGTTTCGTCAATATCTTGAGGCTAGGACCGTCGCCGCAGGTCCAGCAAATGATCCCCCTCCTCCACCCCCTCCTCGTGCAATTTCTTTCTCAAAAATCTGTAGAGATTTTAGGGCCATGGGTGGAAAAGATTTCAAGGGAACTGAATCATTCGCAGAAGCGAGGAACTGGCTCAAAGAAACTGAGGATCTATTCGTTATCTTCGAGGTGGACGATAGGCAGAAGGTACAGTTGGCGGTATGGCTGCTCAAAGACGAAGCTTCCTATTGGTGGGAAGTCACTAACGCCGAGAGGCCAGTTGAAACATGGATGGATTTCAGAACAAGGTTTGAGACAAAATTCCTCTCGCAAGCTGAACGAAGTCTACAACTGGAAAAGTTTTTATCTCTTAAGCAAGGAAGTATGACGGTCAAGGAATACGTCAACCAGTTCAACCAACTGGCTAGATTCGGATTGGATTTAGTCAACACTCATCATAAAAAGGCTCTCCGCTTTGTTAAAGGATTAAACGAGCCACTGCACAGCCTAGCCATGACCCATGTACCCATGGGAGCGACTTACGAGAAATTGGTGGACATGGCACTACTGCACGAGGAAGACAAGGGCCAGAAAGAGACAAAGAAGGAAGAACCACAGAATAAGAAAGCAGGGCCTAAAAAGGAAACACAAAAGAAGGATGAGAAGTCTGAAGATAAGAAGGGGAAAAAGTGCTTTACTTGTGGAAGCTCGACTCATCTGAACAAGGATTGCAGAAAAAGGAAGGGAACTTGCTTCAACTGTGGTGAGATGGGACACTTCACTAGGGACTGCCCGAAGAAACGAGGGCAAGGACAGAGGGCAGAACCCACTTCTGGAGGATAGGTGAATGGATAGGATAGAAATAAGAAAATTTAAGTTGAAGGTTTAATTTTTTTTATCTGATTGTTGAGTTCAAACTCTTTCTGATTCTGGCGTTTTGATTCTGTAATCGATACTCTGCACTTTAATACTAGTATTGTTTCTGATTCCGCTGTAGACTCAAACCCATAAGGGTTATGACTCATCTGTTTGTGGTAGATTGGGGTTTGAGAGATATCTGTGTTAGGCGTCAAGTAGGAAGCATACATTCTGGGTTTTATCATGCTTAGTTTGGTAACCTGATCTGTACCAGTAATCTGTAAATATCTGAATATTCCCGATAAGGTTAAGATTTCCAGTTTTGACATTATCTAAAGAGGGTAATCCTCTGGGTGTCAATTTGAAGTTGGTTTCGGTCTTCGGGGCCGATACTTAGGACCCATGTCTAATGGGAACCAAGTTTTTGTTTTATCTGTACTCGCTTCCATCATTCGACTGTATCCTATCGATCGAATCTTCGAACTTTAGGTAGAAGCTAATGGGTGTAAACATGTGTTTGAGACATGTTATGTTTGATGGTTGCAAGTTGATGCAAGTGGTTGCTAGTGGTTGCTCGTGGATGCATATACACACACTAGGCACTAGATCGGCTCGAAAACACTCTCATACTGCATATGGATGTGTGAGCATTTTCAATTTTTGTCGAAGCAAAATGATTGACTCAGCACATGGATGTTGCATATGACTGAATGGTTGTGCACTCATATAGAAATGATATGTATCAAATAGGAAAATCTGCATACATGTTGGACTCATGGCACTGGCATAATTCGCATCAAGGAGGTCAACTGAATCAGTGGACCGCCTGATCTCTGCATTAGATAAGGAACATATACACACACTTTTTCATATGTTCATACAACATTAGAAGTTTCTAAGGACAATGGACGCCAGTGATTGATGATTAAGTAGATGGACGTTGGATGGTAGGACACATTCTTCTTAACTTGAAGATTTCGGGGACGAAATCCTTTAAGGAGGGGAGAATGTAACACCCCGTATTTTCTGTGAACGTACAAGTAACAAATCAGAGGATAATTAATTTTTAAAATAAGAATCAAGCGAAACGGGTTCCGCCATTGCATTCGTCTCGAAATTCTTCTTGAAAACGAGTCCGAGTTTGTGAGAATCGGAGTCCGTATGACCAAGTTGTGGCCCTCCAAAGTTTCAGAAATATTCAGAGTTCAAAACAGCTCGAATTCAAAATTCGAATTTCAAACGCAGAACAGACTGGGCGGGAAATTTCCCGTCCAGACCCAAGTCGACAGGGGAGTCGACTGGGCATTCGACCCCCCAGACCAGGTCGACTGGGCAGTCGACCTGGGTGTCGACCTGGTCCCCGAACCTGGTTTTGGGCCTGGGTGCATTCTTATGTATCTGGTCTCGTTTTCTGTCCAGATTCATCTGCCTAAACCTATTTAAACAGCCCCAAACCCTAGCCTTCTCTACACACAATTTTATTCTGCTTCTTCTCTGCCCCTGTTCTAAATAAAAATAAAAATGGCGTCGCTACTCTGGAATCAAAACTAGAAGCTAATCAACATCAACCTAAGCAACTCAATTCAAACTAGAGATTAAAGCTTCTGCAACGATTCTACAACAATTAAAGTTCTTTCTTTAATCCAACCAAGGCAAGTGCAGTTATTTTCTGATATAAACTTTAATCATAATTGTGACATGATTGTAAATCTGAATTTGAGATTGTGTATGTTCTGTTCTGATCTATTTAATTCTGTATCTCTTCTTCTTTCTGTTCTATAGCAAGGCTACTACAAGCCTGCGCCAATCTCCTAAGCGATTAACGCACGAACGCTAAAATGTTTGGGACAAATAATGAATGTGGCATAATTGGACATGGCTAATCTGTGACTGATTTAAGAAAAAGGACATAGGTTGTAAGCTAGATTTAGGTCTATGCATATTTTGTGAATTGGAAGAAGAGGAACCATAGTATGTTAACATGTGACTTGAGACATTGGACATAACGCATATTTTGAATTAAGATCTGTTTGGCATATTGTTTATATAACAATTCATGATTTGAAAGAGAATATGACTTAGGTGTGAAGATCTATATTAAGATTTGATAACTATCAAATGTGAATAACACCTAAGTAGGAGATTTTTGAATATATGACATGCATTGAAATCGATGGCTGTATTTGGTATAATTTATATGTGAATCTTTTGTACTAGGCAAGTTGAACTAAATTGGGACATGAAAATTATGACCATAATCTGTGACATGTAAATTCAATGCAAACGTGGGGTATATGATCATAGTGTGAATCATGACAACTATTTAGGCATGAAACTTAGGTCAAATTTATAATTAGGCAAGATATGTTTGTGAAACTTTAAGGAATGATTAAATTTGTTATATTTTCCTAATTCGCTAGTTCTGCTATATTTGCCTAATCTGCTAGTTCTGTTATATTGCCTAATCTGCTAGTTCTGTTATATTGCTTAATCTGCTAGTTCTGCTCTACTGCCTAGTCTGCTAGATCTGTTCATCTGCCAAATCTGTCATCTGCTAAGTCTGCTGAAAATGCCAAATCTGTTATATGCTAAATCTGCTAAATTACTTAATCTGCTGAATCCGTTAAGTCGCCTAATCTGCGAAAATCTATTATCTACTATATCTGTTAAGTTGATATATTCAGTCTGTTATTGACATAATCTGAATTAGCTATGAATAATTGACATGCATATTAGGCGTGGGCATAAATGGTAAATTATTAATTAATTGGCCGCAAAGATGAACATGGCTAACTCGAGGTTAGAATGAGTTTGCGGCGTAATTCTGCCCGGAACCGCCCGGCACATCCAGTGGCCGCAAACAATAGGTTCTAATGTGAGAAGTTAGTCATAACATGCTTGAAACCCGAGGTTAGACTCAGTTTGCGGCAGAAATCTGCCCGGAACCAACCGGCCTAACCAGTAGCCGCAAACTGTCAGTCTAATGTGAGAGGTCTGGGCATTAATATTTAATTAATGAAAACCTGAGACAAATATGATGTCTAAAACGTGTTGGGCGGATAGGGTTAAACCCACTAGACTGATGAATTTAATAAATCTGTTCTGTGAATCTGTAGGCCCAATTACAAAGTTAGACAAATCTGTAAGTCTGTTAATCTATAACTGGTTAATCGGTAAGTCTGTTAAATCTGTATATCTGATCCGTTAGTCTGAAAACTTGTTTGTGAACTAGTTGATCTGAATTCTGTATGTCTAATCTTGTAAACAAGTTAATCTGAAATCTGTTAGTCTGGGGACACAAGGATAGGAAGGCAATTAATTGTGTCATCTGTTGTTTGGGATCCATATTAGTCAGTAACCCTTTCTGGTATCAAAACTTTGACCCAACAGTAGGGAGGGTCCGGGCACGCTTACTGAACTAATTATAAGCGGTTCATTCTAATAATGGCGAGGGGTGTTGATGGTGTGTTCCAACCAGGTCATGTGCGTGCATGGATCCGGGTCTGCCTCTGAGGATGTAAGACGCCGTGACATCTGTAAATAGGTCTGTGCCAATTGATTGTCACTTTAGGGAGTGATACACACTACTGTGGGACCGACATATGGTATTTATGTATTAGGGAGCCGATCGCTTGGGGTAGGGTTTTAGGGTACACTTAGTTCTGTCTGTTTCTATTGGTACCGTCTGTTTCTGTTGGGTGGTAACACCTGTCTGTTTCTGCGTGGTACCATCTGTTGGGGTGGTAAAGGCCCATTACTAGTGTACACCTAATTCTACATTCTGTTTCCATAGGGATTAATCTGTTTCTGCTTCTGTCTGTTTCTATTCAGGTGGTAAAGGCCCATTACTAACACTCTCTTCTGTGGAAATTATTCTGTACCCGTTTCTGTTTTAGTTTAGACATTAGGGTGACACCTAATTCTGTTATACTAGTATTGGTGCAGAGAAGTGTAAAGAAATAGCTTATGTCATTCTGTTCTTCTGTAATATCCGTTACACCTGTTACTGTTATCTCTCATCCAGTATTATTTTCATGTCATGTTATTATTATCTGTTCATAACTGAAAATCACTGGACTTGCCAGACTTTATGTCTGACCTTGCTTGTATTCGCCCCTTTTTCTTCCGTTTCCCCCCCCCCCCGAGGTTATCCAAGGAGGGAATACTTTAGCTTGATCCAGATTCCTTCTGCTTGAAGTGCTTAAAGTATGGCTTGTCTTCTTCTGTGGGGATTATGATTTTAAACTATGCATTCTGAAGGCTTTTGTAAAAGACTGATATTTTGTACTTGAATTCTGATATTGTGATTTGAAAGGATGTAACCAAGCTTATTTCGGTTTTTGTTGAAATAAAGTTATAAAGTTATTCAAGTACTATTTTTATATCTGTCTTGTAATATTCTGTTCTGTTTACTAAAATGCTCCACCAAAGTTAAGGCATTCCCTTTGTGAGTGACCTTAACGGAGGTGGGGTGTTACACAGTCAATTTAAATCGTCTATGGTCTGTGGACGAGGAAGGTGATCTAACATGCACCGTACACAATTTATAATAATTAAACTGGTAAAAACCTACACTGGCAATTCTACATATTTTTCTATTATGAAAATAAATTAATTACTGTGCAAAATTTTTAGTGAGGAGTTCTCACCTTCGTTTCCACACCGCCATTCTTTACTGGACGGCTTGAATTCCGCTTTGTTTCCAGACAGTTCCATCGCAATCTGTTTCACGTGGTATATATATATATTAAAAATCATATTTTTTTAATAACGCTTCATATATTTAAAAATCACATTTTTATTCAATGATATTTATATATTAAAAATCACATTTTCAAACTGCTATATATATATGTCACATTTTCATACAATGTTATATTTTAAAAGCAATGTGATTTTTATTTTTAAAACAATGCGATTTTTATTTTTAAAACAATGCCAATTTTATTTTATAAAACTTTGTCAATTTTATTTTTTAAAATCATGTCAATTTTATTTTTTAAAACAACGTCAATTTTATTTTATAAAATTTTGTCAATTTTATTTTTTAAAACAATGTCAATTTTATTTTATAAAACTTTGTCAATTTTTTTTAAAACTTTGTTATTTTTATTTACAAAGCAATGTTATTTTTATTAACGAAGCAATTCTATTTATAAAAACAATTCCTTACATAAAAAAATTACAACCTTTCTTCATCTGTTTGTTCTATGTTGTAGAGCTCGCCAAGAGAGTTCCAACGCATCTGAAATCGGGCGATTTCGTTACTGTACGAAGAAGTTAGGACTGTTTAAACATTCGAATAAATTAATTGTCATTAACCTTTAATTAATTTCATTTAATCCTTAATTACCCTTATTAAAATCTGGCCGCCGTAAATCTCTCTTCTACATCGCATAACCCTGGACCTCGTTCACAAAATCTCCACAGCACTTCATCCTATCGCACATCATCATAGACCCCTAGCCGACGATCAACCATCACCAGGCGATTGCCCCTTCTGTCCTCTATCGGCGCCTTGAATCTTGAGAACTCCGGCATTCATCTCGTCCTCGAAATCCGCCCCAAAATTGCGCCCTTCCAGCTCCAAATCTGAACTGCTCACTTAATTAATTTTGATCGAACCTGTACCAATTCGAAGATCACAAAACTCTCTACGAATTTTACTTTAAAATCTTGATTCAATTCGGCTTGTGGAAAGAGTAATTAGTGATCAAAATTGGGATAATATTACCCCTTTATTTCAATGGAAACGGCGACGGCTGTATCAAATTAGTGAATTAGGGTTTTCCCCTTTTTGGGCTTTTATAGATATTTTTTATTATTATTTTATTTTATTAAAGTCAATTTTTGCTTGTTTAATGCTATGAACTCCAAACCAAACCCAACGACTGTTACCCTAGCTAAATACCCCCATTCCGAACATAATGGGATATCTTTCGTAACCAAATTCGGCTGTTACGATATGTTTTTCTTTAAATTAAAATATAAATCAGTATATATTGAATTTAAACGTACATTTTAATTTACTGGGGCCACATACTAACTCAAAAAATTACAGAAAAATTATATCTAGCTTTGTTTTGATGATACAGTCCTAAACAAATTAATTTCATTAAATTTGGAGACCGTTTGAAAAATGGTCATTTTGTAGTCGATCCAACTTGACTGAAATTGACAAAACACATTATCTTTTACCATGCTCACATATTAATTCCAAAAATTATGGAAATTGGAATCTATCAATAATTTGACATTCCGGATCCAACAAAAGTGGTTTCGTCGAAAACGGAGGTCGCTAGCAAAATAGCTATATTTAAGGGCCAAATATTATATTAAAATATATATAAATTCTACAGCGACTTTTCTGAATTTTAAACTGGACATAACTTATAATTTATAAAGTTAAATCTCAGTTTTTTACATTCGTTAGAAAGATATTGTTAAATCGATTCTTACGTTTCTTGTTTTGTCCAATTCTGACTTAAAATGAATTCTGTATACTCAACTGAAATTAGAAATTGAATTTTCAAACTGTCGCGCCATTTCAGGCTCTTTATATAATTAAAATAAATTTATTCGTTCTAACTTCGATTAAAATAAATTTTTCGTCGTTATTATTAAAAAAAATTATTTTAAATATCCAAAACATATTAAAATATCTAAAATTAAAATTTTAAATTGGTTCAGAATTTCCGGGTTGTTACTATCTCCCCCACTTAAAATCTTTTCGTCCTCGAAAAGGAACGAAGCTGAAAGTTGTTTAACTAACCAACTCAACTTTCATTCTAGCTTTCATTCTTCAACTTTTCAGTTTCTAAGAATTTTATAAATTTTCAAATATTTGGCTGACACCCTAAATTTTCAAAAAAATTCACCATAACCTCCTTTATACGGGGAGACCTTTTAAACCTCAACTAACCACGCAGGCCCCCATCAATCCAAAAGAAAAGGAAAAAGCCAATCATCTCATAAAATCATCAAAGCCTAATAAATATAGTAAATATGTACCTATTTGTTGGGCATACAATTTTATTCTTGTTCTCTAGCCTCCTTGCTATGACCTGTTCACGCATATATATGTACATGTATGCAATTTCAATCAATTTTCAATTCAGTTCAACTTTATGTTTGATTTGGCTAAATTTGTCTTTCATTCTTATATTGGTTAAATTAATTATCATTCCAATAATTTTATTAGTTAAATTAATAATCAAACGTCATAACCAGCAATCATTTAGGTGATTAACTTTTCAAATATATATAACCTTTTTATATAGTCAAAAATCATATTTTATTGCAAATCACAACAATAAACTCTAACTAAGTTTTGGTTCTCACACCAGTCAATTGGAAATATATAGATATCCCACTTTCGAAACTCGAACATAGACTACTGATGCTGACATGTCAATCACTAGTATCATCAGAGTCATCTCCGGGCGACTAGATTCTGATTCTATATCCATCCAGTATATTTGAGACTTCGAATATACATTCATGATGCGTATATGCAAAATCTTCATATACTCGATTGTCCAAAATAAAATAAAATAATATACTCAAATACATATATTAAGATAAAATTTTCAAAACAAAATTTGTTTTTATAAATAATACTCTTCAAACTCATTATAGGGCATTACTAACCCTATATCTAACGAGTCATTCTTATTGGATATTACTAATCCACTCTCTGATAAATTCTTTTGTTTGTTTCTAATGTGTCTTGTTCTCTAGCTCTGTAAACCAAAGCTCTGATACCAAATGAAACGACCCAAAACTCGCCCTTACGGGAAAGCCCGGATTGAGATGAGAACACGACCAATTAGTACACAAATAATAGAACATTTCATTGCTTATTACAACAATTTACATCAGAGTACAAGAATATTCCAGAGTAAGAATAATTATTACACATTGAAAATACAGTATCAGAGATTTAAATTACAAAGCAGTGGAAAAATAATACATAACACAACTGAAGGAAATACACGGATACAGAGCTTTCCGAATATCGCTTCAACTGTAAACCAGGATCCTGTGAATATAATATCTGCAAAACCAAAACTACTAGCTGCCCATGTGGAAAATATGGGCACCCAGAGTTTAGGTTAAAACAATAAACTCCAGGTCAGTCATGGGACTGGTGTGAGAACTAAAACAATTATTAGCTTGATTTTAAAGTTGGATAAATCACGGGACCATGCCGTATAACACGGAACGGGTTTACTCCACATGAATCTTAGTTTAAAATAAAACAACGCAATGCTTTTTAGAAAAATGTAGCTATTATAAGAGTCAGGTCCCATCACATAATGCAACGCAAGCCGGAGGATAGAGTCTTCCCTTATAATAGCCAAACATGCTTGATACGTATAAAATAAATCATTTTGATATGACTATAAGTGCATAGTGTTTAAAAACAACTTCAAATATAATTCTATCAATCATAGATGGCATGGGTACCATATATCATGTTGCCATACTAGTTCTACAATCAAAACTGCATGATGTCGTATTGGAAGCTGGATTCCCATCTTTGAACCACGGCAAGGGATCATCCTTACCGGATTCGAGACAATCTAGCCCATGTCTCAGGATCAGCCGCAACTGCACCTTGGATCTTCAGGGTCGGTCCACAAATACTTTACTGGATTAGTAATGCCTGAACAATACGTTTCCCTGCCCTATGGGGAATAAAATCTGAGCCACCATGGAATCAATATCCGAGGCGCCTCATTCCATCATCCACATAAGTAAAATGTCTGGGCTCCATACCATGACACCACTCCTAGCTAGAAAGAAACGCATGTTCTCCCTGCAGTCCTCTCCCGTTTCTGGTTCATACCGGGGTGTGAAGCTCGCGAAGTAACGTTATACACAAAGCTATGCCTAAATAAGTTGTACTTTGATCATCAACCATAAGGCTCTGCATTTCAACAAAAGCCTTGATCATTTGCATCTTAGCATGCCACATTGTCAGTCCATACCATGCCATTGATTTCTGCCAATATATAACATCTAAGCTCGTACGTCTCAGAGAAGGGTGTTAAGCAATAGAATAGATTCTCCGCCACCAAACAGATATATATTTACAAGAGATCAACGAATACAGCATAAAGGAATACAACGTTAGACATACCATCCATGAGCAAGTCCGTTCTGGGTCCGAACGAAACCGGAGGCACCTTATTCCTCGTCCTATATGTCCAATACAGGAGAGATGCATATCCGTCGATCTCCAAGTACGTTTGAACGATCACCGCTTATTACCTTGTCTTGGGTGTACGACCCAATCAAGACATCAGTAATCACCCCCAAATGATGTGAAGAAATCCGGTCTTCAACCACAGTCATCATCTTCGACTCTTGGTCGTCATATTAATTATTCAGAATGGGTTAAACCCGGTCTTTCCGAATAACACACGTATTTTATAATCAAGTGCTATAAAAACACACCATACGCCTCATTCCAATTCAGAATATTCTTTTAATAAAATATTCACATTATTAGGGAAAGGTTCCCATTCATTTTATCAAAGATAAATTCTTTTAAATTTATTCTTTAATCTTCCTTTCGATATCGATTTAAAAAGATTTTATTAACTAGTCGGGATTAGCGAGTCTTACTGAAGTAATCATTTATTTATATTTATCCCAATCCCAACCAATTCATTCCATGGAGCAAAACTGGTACCACTCCATATCTAACACCCCCTGTATTATCGGTAAAATTAATTACCATTTCACATTCAAATCTAATTAAAGATTTTACTATCGCCTGGAGTAAAACTGGTGGTACTCCATTCTCGATCATTTCAAGAATTCGATAAATTAAATTATCTCATTCTCATTTCAATCTAATTAGATATTTATTAAAACTCTAATTTTATTTTAATATCAAAAATCATTACTTTATGATTATTCAAATTTAGGAAATTAATCTTTGTCCTTAATTGGGTTAAAGAACTAATGTCATTTAAAACACAGTTCACGATAAACCCAAATCATCTTCCATTAACTATGGAATCTTCACGGAAAACGGATCAATATATAATCGATATAAATTTCCGTATCAGACTAATAATATAAATGGAATAACAGTAAGGCCTTTTTAAATTCCATATATAGTAACGGTCTTCATTCACAGAAGCTCATCTCGATTATTATTAAATCGAATTTCATTCAATTCCAATTTCTTTTATTAAATTGGAAAACTTTACTTTGGAAAATTTCCATTTAAATCTTAATAAAAGATTTACAAATTCCAAATTATATTTTCACTGTTAATTGGGATTAAAGAACGAATGTCTTTAAAAACACAGTTCACAATAAACCCAATTCAGTTTTCATTTTATTCCAATTACTAAATATAATTGGAAACTCTAATAATCTTAATTAAAAGATTTATTCTTTTCACATGGGGCTTTAGAACAGTGTTATTGAAGACACCATTCACGACAAACCCAAAACCCAATTCTTTTTGTTTAATTCCAATTAAATATTAATTAATTGGAAAACTTCATTAAATCTAAATTAAAGATTTATTCTAGTTAACAACTAGTTCATTTCGAAAAAAATATACTTATACCTTTTCAAATATGGAATTTTTCATCCCAAAATCTTTCCAAATTATTAATTATGATTTTAAATAATTTTTCAATATTTTTAATAATTTTATTAAGGCCCGTACAGTCGGTTTCCAATAACAGCCACCAAACTACAACGATAGCGACCTTTTTTAAATTTTATTTGGATATAATACCAAATCCAACCGTTTGATTTCAAATTTCTTATATTCATTGGAAAGATCTTTTTGATACGAACCCAACGTTCCGGTTTTAGGAGAATACGACGGTCGGATCTCCCGTTACGCCAATTTGAAGTTTATGGTCGAAATTCGCGAACGGTCGCTGCGCGGCGCGTTCTATTCAGGCCATTATATATATATATATATATATATATATATATATACATAACATGTATTATATATATTTCATCGATTTCCATTTAAAACGTATTTTATAAATCATTTATATTATTATTTTAAAATGATTCCAACTTTATTTTCAATTTTTAATTAAAATTGAATATTCTATATCTTTATCATATTAAAATGATAATATTTTCAGAATATTAAATTTTGAAATCACTTCTTTTCCATATTCATTATAAAATGAATATCTCGAACGATAAAAAGGGCGTTTAACCACATAACTATTTTTATTGTTCCAAAAATTTTATTCAAAGCATGAATATCTTATATGGTTTATATATTCAATAAAAATGATATTTTTATTGTTATATATTTTATTCAACATATGAATATTTAATATGATTTATACATTCAATAAAAAATCATATTTTTATTGTTTAAAATATTTATTTTCATTAACATGTTAAAGATGACATTTTTAATGTACAAAAATATAATTCAATAATTGATTATTTTATTATCATTAACATGTTAAAGATGACATTTTTAATGTACAAAAATACAACTCAACAATTGATTAATTTATTATCATTAACATGTAAAAGAAGACATTCTTAATGTACAAAAAATATAATTCAACAAATGATTATTTTTATTTTCATTAACATGTTAAAGGTGACATTTTTTAATGTACAAAAATATAATTCAACAAATGATTATTTTTATTTTCATTAACATGTTAAAGGTGACATTTTTTAATGTACAAAAATATAATTCAACAAATGATTATTTTTATTTTCATTAACATGTTAAAGGTGACATTTTTTAATGTACAAAAATATAATTCAACAAATGATTGTTTTTATTTTCATTAACATGTTAAAGGTGACATTTTTCAATGTACAAAAATATAATTCAACAAATGATTATTTTTATTTTCATTAACATGTTAAAGGTGACATTTTTTAATGTACAAAAATATAATTCAACAAATGATTATTTTTATTTTCATTAACATGTTAAAGATGACATTTTTAATGTACAAAAATATAATTCAACAAATGAATATTTTTATTTTTATTAACATGTTAAAGATGAGAATTTTTTTATCTAACAAAAATGTATTTTAAACATATGCTTCTTTTATTTGTTTGTACATACAATAAAAATGTGATTTTTATTGTTAAAGCATTTTATTTTAAAATATACTTTATTTTAAAAGATTCTTTATTTTAAAAAAATATTCCTTTATTTTAAAATGTTCTTTATTTTAAAATGTCCTTTATTAAAAAAAATGTCCTTTATTTCTGAATCGGAATGCGACTCAATCAGTTACCATATAATTTCAGTTATATGGATTTCATACATCGTATGTATGCAACAATAATGATAAATAATCATCAAACAGTCCATTCACATCCAGAGTGAAATTTACAACTGTGTGAGCATTAAAATAAATAAATAACGCTCATCGTAGACTGTCAATCCATCGATTGACATACAACTAAATATTGGGACTAGTGTATGTCAAACATCATCCCAATACCCGTGTGGGGTTTTCAAACAACAATAGTTTGCTTAAATAAATCGTGGGTTAATAAATTCAACCAATTCTAGTTCAGTTTGAATTATTTTCTATTTAACCAATTTTAACTGTTCAAATTATAAATGGATATTTATAATTTAAATTCACTATCACATTAATATTAACATGATTTTTAATATGTTAAACAGTTCAACATTACAAGCAACACACAATACAGTCAATTTAAATCGTCTATGGTCTGTGGACGAGGAAGGTGATCTAACATGCACCGTATACAATTTATAATAATTAAACTGGTAAAAACCTACAATGGCAATTCTACATATTTTTCAGTTATGAAAATAAATAAATAACTATGCAGAATTTTTAGTGAGGAGTTCTCACCTTCGTTTCCACTCCGCCATTCTTTACTGGACGGTTTGAATTCCGCTTTGTTTCCAGACAGTTCCATCGCAATTTGTTTCACGCGGTATATATATTAAAAATCATTTTTTTAATAAAGCTTCATATATTTAAAAATCACATTTTTAATCAATAATATTTATATATTAAAAATCACATTTTCAAACCGCTATATATATATGTCACATTTTCATACAATGTTATATTTTAAAAACAATGAGATTTTATTTTTAAAACATACGATTTTTATTTTTAATACAATGCGATTTTTATTTTTAAAACAATGCCAATTTTATTTTATAAAACTTCTTCAATTTTAGTTTATAAAATAATGTCTATTTTATTTTTTAAAACAATGTCATTTTTATTTTATAAAACTTTGACAATTTTATTTTTTAAAACAATGTCAATTTTATTTTATAAAACTTTGTCAATTTTTTTTTCAAACTTTGTTATTTTTATTTACAAAGCAATGTTATTTTTATTTACAAAGCAATTCTATTTATCAAAACAATTCCTTACATAAAAAAAATTACAACCTATCTTCATCTGTTTGTTCTATGTTGTAGAGCTCGCCAAGAGGGTTCCAACGCATCTGAAATCGGGCGATTTCGTTGTTGTACGAAGATGTTAGGACTGTTTAAACATTCGAATAAATTAATTGTTATTAACCTTTAATTAATTTCATTTAATCCTTAATTACCCTTATTAAAATCTGGCCGCCGTTAATCTCTCTTCTACATCGCATAACCCTGAACCTCGTTCACAAAAACTCCACCGCTCTTCATCCTATCGCACGTCATCAGAGACCCCTAGCTGACGATCAACCATCACCAGGCGATAGCCACTTCTGTCCTCTATCGGCGCCCTGAATCTTGAGAACTCGGGCATTCATCTCGGCCTCGAAATCCACCCCAAAATTGCGCCCTTCCAGACCCAAATCTGAACTGCTCACTCAATTAATTTTGATCGAACCCGTACCAATTCGAAGATCACAAAACTCTCTACGAATTTCACTTTAAAACCTTGATTCAATTCGGCTTGTGGAAAGAGTAATTAGCGATCAAAATTAGGATAATATTGCCCCTTTGTTTCAATGGAAACGGCGGCAGCTGTATCAAATTAGTGAATTAGGGTTTTCCTATATTTAGGCTTTTATGGATATTTTTTATTATTATTTTATTTTATTAAAGTCAATTTTTGCTTGTTTAATGCTCTGAACTCCAAACCAAACCCAACGACTGTCGCCCCTAGCTAAATACCCCCTTTCCGGACACAATGGGATATGTTTCGTAACCCAACTCGGCTGTTATGATATGTTTTTCTTTAAATTAAAATATAAATTAGTATATATTGAATTTAAACGTACATTTTAATTTACTGGGGCCACATAACGACTCCAAAAATTACAGAAAAATTATATCTAGCTTTGTTTTGACGATACGGTCCTAAAAAACTAATTTCATCAAATTTGGAGACGTTTGAAAAATGGTCATTTTCTGGTCGATCCAATTTGACTGAAATTGACAAAACACGTTTTCTTCTGCCACGCTCACATATTAATTCCAAAAATTATGGAAATTGGAATCCAGAAATAATTTGACATTCCGGATCCAACAAAAGTGGTTTCGTCGAAAACGAAGGTCGCTTGCAAAATGGCTATATTGAAGGGCCATATATTATATTAAAATATATGTAAATTCTACAGTGACTTTTCTAAATTTTAAACTGGACATAACTTACAATTTATAAAGTGAAATATCAGTTTCTTACATTCGTTAGAAAGATATTGTTAAATCGATTCTAACGTTTCTTGTTTCGTTCAATTCTGACTTAAAATGAATTCTATATACTCAATTGAAAATAGAAATTGAATTTTCAAACTGTCGAGCCATTTCAGGCTCGCTATATAATTAAAATAAATTTATTCATTCTAACTTCGATTAAAATAAATTTTTGGTCGTTATTATTTAAAATAAATTATTTAAATATCTAAAACTCATTAAAATGTCTAAAATTAAAATTTTAAATTGGTTCAGAATTTCCGGGTTGTTACATAAGGCGTAACCCGGCCTTGTGCGTAACGAAAAGGAATTTCGCTCGATCTGAATCAGTCGCTAAACTGACCCAGACTGTTCGAAATTCCTGATTGTTTTGAGAACACGACAAATCAGAAACCAAACAGAAGAACATTTCATTGTATATTACAACAATTCCATCAGATTACAAGAATATACAGAGTATAAATAAATATTACATAACAGAAAAATATCAGAGATTACAATATATTACATAGCAGCGGAAAAATAATACAATACACAACTAGAAGTAATACACGGATACAAAGCTTTCCGAGTATCGTTCCAGCTGTAAATCAGGATCCTGTGAATATAAATCTGCAAAACCAAAACTACTAGCTGCCCGTGTCGAAATAAGGGCATCCAGAGTTTAGGTTAAAACAATAAACTCCAGGTCAGTCATGGGACTGGTGTGAGAACTAAAACAGTTATTAGTCTTTATTTTAAAGTTAGGTAAATCAAGGGACCATGCCGTATAAAACGGAACGGGTTTCCTCCCTAGAATACCAGTGCATAAAACAACAGCGCAATGCTAAATAAAGAACAATGAAGCTATTATAAGACCCAGGTCCCATCACACAATGCAACGCAAGCCGGAGGATAGGGTTTTTACCTTATAATAGCCAAGAATGCTTGATACGTTTAAAACAAATCATTTGATACAATAATAAGTGTATAGTGTATAAAACAACTTCAAATCATAAGTATCAATCATAGAGCGCCTCATCCCACTATGTCGCCATATATAGGATTACAACTAAAATCGAAACATCACGTATTGGAAGTTGGAATTCCATCTGTGAACCGAGGCAAAAGATAGTCCTCACCGTCTTCGGGACTCTCTAGCCCGAGCCTCAGGGTCAGAGCGCATCGACCCTTGGATCGTCAGGGTCGGTCCACCGATGTGGATTAAAATTCCAGAACACTGCGTTTCCCCGCCCTTTGGGGCGTAAATGAGCCAACGAATGACTCCATCGGTCCCGGAACGACCGATATAACCGAGGCGCCTCGCAACAGCAACAACCACATAAGTCAAACTCGTCAGGGCGTGTAAAACCACTGACGACACTTCTAACTAGAAAGAAACGCATGTCCTCCCTGAGGTCCTCTCCCGTTTTTGGTTCACAACCGGGGTGCGAGGCTCGCGAATCAACGCTACACAAAGCTACGCCATAAAGGCCTTGCTTTGATCATCAACCACAAGAATTTTGCTTTTCAACAAAAACCTTGATCATTTGCATCTTAGCATGCCACAAAGGCAAACCACTCCATGCAACCGATATCCATCAATCACACAGAATGATATCCAATGTCCGACACACAGTCCATTTACAAGTTCGTTCTGGGTCTGAACGAAACCGGAGGCAGCTAGTACCCTGTAACACCCCGTGAATTCTATAACGCTAAGCTTCAAAAATTAAAGTATAATTAATTCTAAATGAAAGAATTAAGGGAAATGGGTTACGCCATTGTGTTCATCTCGGAATTCTGCTTGAGATAGAGTCCGAGTTTGCGCGAATCGGACTCCATATGAAGAAGTTATGACCCTCGGAAGTTTCAGAATCAAATTTAAATTTAAACAGCTTAGTTTTAAATTCAAAATTCGAAATTTAGGTTCAAACAGGGCTGGGCGGGAAAATTCCCGCCCAGAGACCAGGTCGACACCCCGCCCAGAGACCAGGTCGACCAGGGTGTCGACCTGGTCCCCCCTCAGGTCGACCATAGTGTCGACCTGGGTGTCGACCTGATTGGCCAAGTCAAACTTTGGCTCGAATTTCTGCGGCCCTGTGTGTCATTAGGGCTTACGTGTCGCTTCTTGATTGGCTCGTTGAACTTTGTATGGTCTAGATTCCTCCTGTCTTCATCTGACGGCTCAAAACAATTCAAAAATCTATAAATACACCCTAACTCTAAACTGAAAATTCACACATAAAAATAAGAAAGGAGTCTTCATGCTGTCAGGAAGGAGTTTAGCATAGCCGTCAAGAAAGAAGCCTAGAGACGAATCAAATTAAGAAGAAGATTAAGGTTTAATCAAATTAATCAATGCAACGTTAGTCTACCCAAAGGAGTGCATCTCAGTTTCAGAATTCAGAATCCAGAATACAAGATTCTGCATTCGTTGTAAGTATAGTGACCTTTCAGAATATGAATAAAAACTGTGATGTGATTCGATGTAAATGAAAATAGAATTGTGTTATTGTATAAATTCTGTGTATTGAAATGGTTCTATCATGACTTGTGTATTGATGTTTGTGGCATAAATCGATTGATGCAAGCAAATTAAACAATTGTATATGAAAACAATGGCACTTGCAAGTTTGTGGCAAAAATTAGAAATTGATCCTTTTATGTATATGTCGATGGCTTGGACTATGTATATTCCCTTAGTCTAAATTAGAATTTATGTAAACATGATTTAGACTTGAAACCTTTTATGCCTACATGACCCAAAAACTATGATATCATTTTCATGTCTAATTGCAAGTATAATTGGTTATATGTTAAGCATCGTTTGGGTTTCATAAATTATGCAAGTTCATGTTCATAATTGGATCTATGTTAAGTATCGTTTGGGTTTCAAAAAAAACTATGCAAGTTCATGTTAAAATAAGCTATGGGATTATATGTTAAAATTGGACATTTTGGTTAATATACAACATGATAATTTTGTGTTTGACATTATGCCAAGTTAAACATGTTTAAACACAAGTTTGTATTAGCTTAAACTATGCCATTTCATATGTCACCTACTTAGTTATATTTTGATTTTAATGCAAGTTCACATGACCTATCATTTATGTAATATCGCTAATTTGCAAGTTCATGCGCCACACACCCTTATATGTTGTCAACTATTACATGTTCTTGATTTCCCCTCTTTCTTACGCTTATAAAGTTGGGCTGAATTGTGTCAAGCCCAACATTTGTTATATCATTGCGGACGTAAAAACGGGGGTAATAACTTTGGGTGTAAAACATGAAAAAAGTATGTTGGCATGTTTGGCACATGCCAAGGACAATGACATTTAAAGCGGTATGAATTGTTATACCCAAAAATAAAGGATATGACATTTACATATATATTTGAGAAACAATAAAATATGTAAATTTAGAAAACACGACGTGCTTAACCCGAGGTTGGATTGAGTTGTGATGTAAACCTGCCCGGAACCGCCCGGCTGTCCAGTAGTCACAACAATACCTATCCAATGTGAGTGGTTAAGCATTGAGCCCAATAATGACCTGAGGTTAGACTGAGCTACAGTGTAAACCTGCCCGGAACCGACCGGCATATCCAGTGACCATAGCAATACCTGTCTAATGTGAGTGGTCAGGTGCTCCTAAGAGGCTAAGGACAGATGGTAGGGTTAAGTCAACTATAACACTTAACCAAATTCAACATGTTAACAAGAATTGATGGGTGGGGTTAGATAAATACAGACACTTAACCACTTAACATGTTTGAATAGAAAATCCTGGTAACGTGGGACCGTTTCAGTAGTAACCCAAGTTAGGTATCAACGGTACCCTAAAACTAGGCAGGGTGGGGCACGATTACTGGGCTGATTGTAAGCGGTCAAAACGACGGCGGTGGGTGCACAGTGCAGGTCTAACGGGGTGCGGGCGTGCACACACTCCGGACCAGACAACCAGGGCACTGGGGACACCAATTGTATAACCTATGCCTTCTAGAATTTGTGTCGGGGCCGCCACCATGGGTCTTGATACACCCCATGGTGGGACCAGCATATGTATCTACAATTCTTGGGGGCCGTATGACACATGTTAACGTGAGTAGGATCCGATCTTTAAATAAAATTGGGGATCACTTCTCCCTCACCATGGGGTGCCAGTTAGGGTAAACTCAAATAGATGCAGAGATATAGTATGGGAGCGATAGTACATTCGACACTTCCTTAGCTTGTGACACCATCCTATTTTCAGTATATATCTATCATGCCCTTTTCTTATTCACATACTAAAGAGTTACTAGATTTACTCAGGCTTTATGTCTGACCCTTTATTCTTTTCGTCTTCTTTTCTTTCGTTTCCCCCTTAGGTCCACAGGGAGGAAACAGTTCAGCTCAGTCAGGCTCTGAACAAGCTCCAAGAACGTAGATGTATGATTTGGGTCTCTTTTGCTCGGACTATGGCTTTGGATATCACTATGGGGATTTTTGTCACTTTATTTATGTTTTCTGCTTCTTTAATTATCAAGACAGTAATGATGTTGTAATGTTGGAAGTATTTTGAGACAATGTTTGGTTTTGAACACGTATTGATGAGTAAAAGTCTGTTGGTTTCCGCTGTTTAAAATATGTGTATTTATATCTTTCTTGAGTTTATCTGTGGTTTTTACTTATAAACCTCCACCAAAATTAAGGCATTCCCTTTGTGAGTGACCTTAACGAAGGTGGGGTGTTTCACTTGGTATCAGAGCATAGGTTTACCAGATAAGATAAAAGATTTTTGAAATTGTTTTCAAAAAAAAGTTTAAAGAAGCATTATTCTAGAAAAACCATTATATTTTGAAAGACAAAATCCCCCAAAGCCATGTGCACTATCTCTCTCTATCATTCGTTTTGAATCTTTCCTTTTTGTTTCAGCATGTCGGGAGACCTTAACCTTCCAGAAGGAGTGCCGATTCCCGGCTGGTTTAGGAGGTACTTAGAAGCAAGGGCCAATGACGCCGGCCCAGCAAGCATTCCTCCTCCAGTGGCTGCGGTTCCTCCCCTCCTCCTCCTCCTCGTGGAAATTCCTTCGCAAAAACATGTAGATATTTTAAGGCAATGGGTGGAAAAGACTTTTGTGGGACAGAATCTTTCGTAGGGGCAAGAAACTGGCTAAAGGAGACTGAGGATCTGTTTGTCATCTTTGGAGTGGATGACAGGCAAAAGATACAACTAGCAGTATGGTTGCTTAAGGATGAGGCTTCCTATTGGTGGGAAGTTACCAATGCTCAGAGGGCGGTGGAAACATGGGAAGACTTCAGGACAAGGTTTGAGATGAAATTTCTCTCCCAAGCGGAAAGAAGCCTGCTAATGGAGAAGTTCCTAACTCTGAAACAGGGAAGCATGACGATCAGGGAATATGTTAATCAATTTAATCAGCTGGCCAGATTTGGGTTAGACTTAGTAAACACCCAACAAAAGAAGGCACTTCGGTTCGTCAAGGGTTTGAATGAGCCTCTACACAACCTTGCCATGACCCATGTATCCACGGGAGCAACTTATGAAAGCTTGGTGGACATGGTGTTGCTACACGAGGAAGACCACGGTAAGAAAGAAACTAAGGGGGAAGAGAAGAAAGAGGGTCTACAAGCAAAGAAAATAGACTTCAAGAAAGGAGGAAAGAACAATAAGCCCCGTGAGAAGAGAAGGTGCAATTTCTGTGGCATTGTGGGCCATATATCAAAAGATTGCCAGAAAAGAAAGGCGAAGATGGGTGGTTGCTTTCATTGTGGAGAGACTGGGCACCAAGCTAAGGACTGCCCAAAGAAGAAAGGGCAGGGAAAGAAAGCTGGATCCACTTCAGGGGGTCAGGTTCATGCGCTAATGGCACCTCAGCAGGAATGAGGTAGTAATATTTCTGTAGAAAGTGTAGTCTATCATTATGATCATCCAGTTCGTACACTTTTTGACTCTGGCGCATCACACTCTTTTATTTCATCTGCCTTAGTAGAATCTCTGCATCTAGACACTAGTATGGTAGAAGATCCCTTAGTAGTTTCAAATCCAATTGGGGGCTCCGCTTACTTGTCAATGGTTTGTTTGGGTTTGAAAATTTCTATTCTCAGCATTGAGTTTAGTTGTACTGCCTTTGTCTTAGGCTTCTCGGGATATGGTTTGATCTTAGGCCTGGACTGGTTATCCAGTAATAGTGCCATTCTTGATTGTGAGAAAAGAGTAGTTAGACTCTTAACCCAGCTTGGTAACACTCTAGAAATTTCTTGTAATCCTTTGAATGTTGTTATGTTTAGTTATCTAGAGTCGCTTGATGCTTCTGATGAGAATTTGCAATCAGTTAGAGTAGTCCGGGATTATCCGGATGTCTTTAAGGAGGTGAAAGGCTTACCTCCGAGGCGGGAAATAGACTTCCGCATATATCTTGTGGATAACGCAAAGCTTGTAGCTTTACCTGTCAGACACATGGTCTAAAGGAGAGAAAGGAGCTCAGTAAACAGGTTAAAGAACTTCTCGAAAATGGGTTCATTAGAAGGAGCATTTTGGAATGGGGTGCTCCAGTGGTGTTCACAACCAAAGTGGACGGTTCGCTTCGCCTTTGCGTCGACTATAGGGAGTTAAACAAATTGACCAAGAAAAACAGGCACCCTCTTCCCCGAATCGACGATTTGTTTGATCAGCTTGTAGGTACAGCGGTCTTCTCCCAACTTGATCTGGCAACTGGGTTCCATCAACTAAGAGTAGCTGAAGATAGTATTGATAAAATGTCGTTCAGAACCCCAGACGGTTTCTTCGAGTGGCTTGTCATGCCTTTTGGCTTGACAAATGCACCCGCTTATTTCGTGGACCTAATGAGCAGGGTGTTTAGAGAATTCCTCAACAAATTTGTGGTTGTCTTCGTAGACGATATCTTAGTCTTCTCAAAGAATGAGGAAGAGCATGCTCAGCATCTGAAAGAAAACATGGAAACTCTCCGCTCACATCAGTTAAAAGCCAAATTCTCCAAGTGTCACTTTTGGAGAAAAGAGGTAAGATTTCTGGGGCATATAGTGTCTAAAGAAGGGTTGGCCATGGACCCCGCGAAAGTGGTGGCAGTGTAGGATTGGAAAACACCAAGAAATGCAACCGAAGTTTGAAGCTTTCTTGGGCTAGCCGGTTTTTAGCAAAAGTTTATTAGGGATTTCGCAAAAATCTCAGCCCCACTCACAAGGATAACAAAGAAGAATCTGGCGCTCACTTGGGATTTGGACTGCGAGTTTGCTTTCCAACGATTAAAAAGGGCTCTCACAACAGCCCCAGTTCTGACCTTATCGGATGGAAGCAAAATGTTCACAGTATACACAGATGCATGTGGAACGGTACTAGGCGTTGTTCTAATGCAAGAAGGAAGGGTAGTAGCATACGGTGGAAGACAACTGAAAGTTCATGAAAAGAACTACCCAACGCTTGATCTTGAGTTAGCCGCTATCGTCTTTGCGCTTAAGTCTTGGCGCCATTATCTCCTAGGTGAGAAGTTCGAATTACACACTGACCATAAATCGTTGAAATATCTCTTCTCACAGAAGGACCTTAACTTGAGGCAGCAAAGATGGATGGAGTTTCTTGCCTCGTTTGACTTTGAAATTTCCTATACTCCCGGCAAAGGCAACGTAGTAGCAGACGCGTTGAGCCGAAAGAAACTGACCTTAAGCCCGCTCTATGTGGAAAGGAAAAGCTTGGAGTATATAGCCAGTTTTAACTTTAGGCCCTCCTCAGATTTTGTACTGGGTTTGTTAGCATCTCTCGAAGTATGCCCTACTCTCTTAGACTCAATAGGGGCTGAACAACGTGAAGACCCTCGGCTTGTTGATGTGATTGATAAACTTATTAGGGGTGAGACTTCTAGTCACCTCGGTAGGTACGCCATTGATGATAAGGGTTGGCTGAGGCGAGATGGAAGATTATGCGTCCCACAAGCAAGGGAGTTGACAAAGAAGGTTCTCGAGGAAGCACATCATTCCAAGATGACTATACACCTTGGCGGTGATAAGATGTACAAGGATATAAAAAGGACTTTCTTTTGGAGCGACAGGAAACAAGATGTAGCAGATTTCGTTTCTACGTGCATGACCTGCCAACGGGTCAAGGCGGAACAGAAGAAGTCTGGAGGACTACTTCATCCTTTAGAGGTCCCACAGTGGAAGTGGGAAATCATTTCAATGGACTTCATTGATGGACTGCCTTGGTCGAGAAGAGGCAACACTAGCATTTGGGTAATAGTGGATAGGCTTACTAAGAGCGCCCGACTTTATACCCATCAAGAGTAGAAGGACTACCGCATCTCTAGCATCTCTTTATCTCAAGGAAATAGTTCGACTCCATGGGATACCCTCCAGCATTGTTAGTGACCGAGACCCGATCTTCACAAGCGAGTTTTGGCGGAGTCTGCAGGAAGCTATGGGCACATAGTTATGTTTGAGCACGGCCTATCACCCCCAAACCGATGGCCAGACGGATAAGGGTGAATAAAGTTTTAGAGGATCTTTTGAGACTTTGCATTCTTGACTTTGGAGGGACGTGGGAGGATCACCTTCCTTTAGTGGAATTTGCCTACAACAACAGCTACCAAGCTACCATAGGCATGGCACCCTTCGAAGCCTTGTATGGAAGACCGTGCAAATCACCAACTTGTTGGTGGGAGTCTACAGATAAACTTATACTTGGTCCAGACATGATTCGAGAGACTTCGGAGAAAGTAGACTTGATACGTAGGAGAATGAAGAATGCTCAAGACAGACAGAAATCCTACGCCGACAAAAGAAGGACCGACCTCGAGTTTGAGGTTGGGGACAGGATTTTACTTAAGGTATCTCCTTCAAGGAACGTCGTTCGCTTTAGATCCACGGGAAAGCTAGCACCAAGATTTGTAGGGCCGTTTCCTATCGTCGAGAAGATTGGGAAGATGGCCTATAAATTAGAGCTACCCGAGAGACTGGCCGGAATTCATAACATCTTTCATGTTTCTCACCTCCGGAAGTGTTTACATGAGTCTGCAGAAGTGGTGGAACCTAGCATTCTAGAAGAAGCCGAAGTGGAACGTGAAGCAACTGTGAGGAAAGTTCCAACCCGCATCTTAGGAACTGAAGTGAAAAAGCTACGCAACCGCGAAGTCAAACTCGTTAAAGTTCAGTGGAGCGACGCCGAGGAAGATGCGACTTGGGAAACTGAGGACAGAATATGCGCTGCCTACCCTCTTCTTTTTGAGGGTACATCTTTGATCTCTCTTTTTCCTTAAGTTATGCTTTATCTATCTTTTTAGGTATATCTCCTCGGTCCTTTTTCCTAACTCCTTAGGTAGAAAACAAATGGATGCAAGCATGTATTTGAAAACATGTTATGGATGATTGCTGCAAATGGTTGCTAGTGGTTGCTCGTGGATGCATATGCACACACACCCTAGGCTATAGATCGGCTCAGTCACTTCATATTGCATATGCATATATGTATTCTCATTTGTATGTGGTTGAAAACTTGATATGTTGTCATATGGCTGTCACATTTGTATGAATAGTTGTGCGCTCATGTAGAATTATGAGTAGGAAAAATTTGCATACATAATGGATTCATGACACTTACATGATTCACATTAAGGAGGTCAACTGAATCAGTAGGCCGCCTGATTTCTGCATTAGATAAGGACATATACACATACTATGCATATGATCACGAAACATTAGAAGTCTTTTAAGGACAGTGGATGCCTGTGTTTGCTAGTTGAGTAGACGGATTGTTGGATGATAGGATATACATTCTTCCTAACTTGAAGATTTCGGGGACGAAATCCTTTTAAGGGGGGAAGAATGTAACACCCCGTGAATTATATAACGCTAAGCTTCAAAAATTAAAGTATAATTAATTCTAAATGAAAGAATTAAGGGAAATGGGTTGCGTCATTGTGTTCGTCTCGGAATTCTTCTTGAGATAGAGTTCGAGTTTGCACGAATCGGACTCCGTATGAAGAAGTTATGGCCCTCGGAAGTTTCAGAATCAAATTTAAATTCAAACAGCTCAGTTTTAAATTCAAAATTCGAAATTCAGGTTCAAATTGGGCTGGGCGGGAAAATTGCCGCCCAGAGACCAGGTCGACCATAGGGTCGACCATGGTGTCGACCTGGTCCCCCCCAGGTCGACCATAGTGTCGACCTGGGTGTCGACCTAGCTGGTCGACCTGGTTGGCCAGGTCTGACTTTGGCTCGAATTTCTGAGGCCCTGTGTGTCATTAGGGCTTACGTGTCGCTTCTTGATTGGCTCGTTGAACTTTGTATTGTCTAGATTCCTCCTGTCTTCATCTGACGGCTCAAAACAATTCAAAAATATATAAATACACCCTAACTCTCAACTGAAAATTCACATATAAAAATAAGAAAGGAGTCGTCATGCTGTCAGGAAGGAGTTTAGCATAGCCGTCAAGAAAGAAGCCTAGAGACGAATCAAATTAAGAAGAAGATTAAAGTTTAATCAAATTAATCAACGCAATGTTAGTCTACCCAAAGGAGCGCATCTCAGTTTTAGAATTCAGAATCCAGAATACAAGATTCTGCATTCGTTGTAAGTATAGTGACCTTTCATAATATGAATAAAAACTATGATGTGATTCGATGTAAATGAAAATAGAATTGTGTTATTGTATAAATTCTGTGTATTGAAATGTTTCTATCATGACTTGTGTATTGATGTTTGGGGCATAAATCGATTGATGCAAGCATATTAAACAATTGTATATGAAAACAATGGCACTTGCAAGTTTGTGGAAAAAATTAGAAATTGATCCTTTTATGTATATGTCGATGGCATGGACTATGTATATTCCCTTAGTCTAAATTAGAATTTATGTAAACATGATTTAGACTTGAAACCTTTTATGCCTACATGACCCAAAAACTATGATATCATTTTCATGTCTAATTGCAAGTATAATTGGTTATATGTTAAGCATCGTTTGGGTTTCATAAATTATGCAAGTTCATGTTCATAATTGGATCTATGTTAAGTATCGTTTGGGTTTCAAAAAAAACTATGCAAGTTCATGTTAAAATAAGCTATGGGATTAGATGTTAAAATTGGACATTTTGGTGAATATACAACATGCTAATTTTATGTTTGACATTATGCCAAGTTAAACATGTTTAAACACAAGTTTGTGTTAGCTTAAACTATGCCATTTCATATGTCACCTAGTTAGTTATATTTTGATTTTAATGCAAGTTCACATGACCCATCATTTATGTAATATCGCTAATTTGCAAGTTCATGCGCCACACACCCTTATATGTTGTCAACTATTACATGTTCTTGATTTTCCCTCTTTCTTACGCTTATAAAGTTGGGCTGAATTGTGTCAAGCCCAACATTTGTTATATCGTTGCGAACGTAAAAACGGGGGTTATAACGTTGGGTGTAAGACATGAAAAAAAGTATGTTGGCATGTTTGGCACATGCCAATGACATTTAAAGCGGTATGAATTGTTATACCCAAAAATAAAGGATATGGAATTTACATATATATTTGAGAAATAATAAAATATGTAAATTTAGAAAACACGACGTGCTTAACCCGAGGTTGGATTGAGTTGTGATGTAAACCTGCCCGGAACCGCCCGGCTGTCTAGTAGTCACAACAATACCTATCCAATGTGGGTGGTTAAGCCTTGAGCCCAATAATGACCCGAGGTTAGACTGAGCTACGGTGTAAACCTGCCCGGAACCGACTGGCATATCCAGTGATCGTAGCAATACCTGTCTAATGTGAGTGGTCAGGTGCTCCTAAGAGGCTAAGGACAGATGGTAGGGTTAAGTCAACTATAACACTTAACCAAATTCAACATGTTAACAAGAATTGATGGGTGGGTTAGGTAAATACAGACACTTAACCACTTAACAAGTTTGACTAGAAAATCCTGGTAACGTGGGACCCGTTTCAGTAGTAACCCAAAGTTAGGTATCAACGGTACACGATTACTAGGCTGATTGTAAGCGGTCAAAACGACGGCGGTGGGTGCATAGTGCAGGTCTAACGGGGTGCGGGCGGGCACACACTCTGGAGCAGACAACCAGGGCACTGGGGACACCAGTAGTATAACCTATGCCTTCTAGAATTTATGCCGGGGTTGCCACCATGGGTCTTGATACACCCCATGGTGGGACCAGCATAGGTATCTACAATTCTTGGGGGTCATATGACACATTTTAACGCGAGTAGGAGCCGATCTTTAAATAAAATTGGGGATCACTTCGCCCTCACCATGGGGTGCCAGTTAGGGTAAACTCAAATAGATGCAGAGATATAGTATGGGTGCGATAGTACATTCAACACTTCCTTAGCTTGTGACACCATCCTATTTTCAGTATATATCTATCATGCCCTTTTCTTATTCACATACTAAAGAGTTACTAGATTTACTCAGGCTTTATGTATGACCCTATATTCTTTTCGTCTTCTTTTCTTTCGTCCCCCCCCCCAGGTCCACAGGGAGGAAACAACTCAGCTCAGTCAGGCTCTGAACAAGCTCCAAGAACGTAGATGTATGATTTGGGTCTCTTTTGCTCGGACTATGGCTTTGGATATCACTATGTGGATTTTTGTCACTTTATTTATGTTTTCTGCTTCTTTAATTATCAAGACAGTAATGATGTTGTAATGTTTGAAGTATTTCGAGACAATGTTTGGTTTTGAACACGTATTGATGAATAAAAGTCCGTTGGTTTCCACTGTTTAAAATATGTGTATTTATATCTGTCTTGAGTTTATCTGTGGCTTTTACTTATAAACCTCCACCAAAATTAAGGCATTCCCTTTGTGAGTGACCTTAACGGAGGTGGGTTGTTTCATACCCCGCATATCCATCGATCTCCATGTACGTCTGGACGACCGCCAACTGATTCCTTCCTCTTGGGTGTACGGCCCAATCAAGATCATCAGTAATTATCCAAATGATGTGAAGACCTCCGGTCTTCGACCACCGTCTTCATCTTCGACTAATCGTTGAATCAGTTATTCAGAATGGGATAAACCCAGTCTTTCTGAATAACTCGCGTATATAATAAACAAGTGTTACACAAACACAACATACGCCTCATTCCAATTCATCAGTCACTAACCGTAAATTAACAAGAGAATAATTCCCCAAATATTAACCCCGAAGGCCGAAACTAACATCAGATCAATATCCGGAAAACCATTCTACTTAGCTAACCGATAGTTAGTTTCTAAATTTCACATTCCTAGGAAAAGGTTTCCATTAATTTTATCAAAGATAAATCCTTTAAATTTATTCTTAATCTACTTTTGAATATCAATTCAAACTAGTCGGGATTAGCGAACCTCACCGAAGTAATCATCTGTTTTAATTTCCCAATCCCTACCTATTCATCCCATGAAGTAAAACGGGTGATACTTCATATCTAACACTATGGTGTTATCGGTAAATTCAATTACCTTTTCACGTTCAAATCTAATTAAAGATTTAACTATCGCCTGGAGCAAAACTGGCGATACTCTATTCTCGATCTTTTCAATCTAATTAAAGATTCTTTAAAACTCCACTTAGTTTTAATCTTTGGCAGGGTTAAAGAATCAGTGTCATTTAAAACACGGTTCGCGATAAACCCAAAATCACATCACATTTAATTCAGTCCCTAACCATAAATTAGCAAGTGAGCAATTCCCTAAGTATTAACCCCGAAGGCCGAAACCAACATCAGATCAATACCCCAGAAACCATTCAAGTTAACTAATCTCTAGTTAGTTTCTGATTTTCTTAACTCCTTTGGGTCTAAGAACAGTATTATTGAAGATACCATTCACGACAACCCAAAATCACATTCCATTAATTATCGGGTTAAAGAACAAGTGTTATTGAAATAACTGTTCACGATAAACCCAAAAATCAATACCAATTCAATTCCAATTAAATATCATTTAATTGGTACACTTCATTAAATCTAAATAAAAAGATTTAATCTTTTTCTCAACTGGGCTTAAGAACAGTGTTTATGAAGACACCATTCACGACAAACCCAAATCACATTTGATATTAAATACAAGGCACTGAATAGAAAATATATCGGCTTATATTCAATATCAAATTCTACGACCAACAAATATCGTATTGGAAATAACGATATATATATATATATATATCAAATTTCCATAACAACATCTGTATAATCACGAAATCCAACATCGAAATATTCCAAAGACAATTTCGATTCAAATCCATTCCAATTCGATCATGGAAATTCTGGTTACTTTTAAAACCCTTTTCTAATTCAATTTATTTATTTAAAAATAAATAGAATTATAATTCTAGTTCAAAACTAGTTCATTCCGATAAAAATCAATTTTTATGTTTTCAAATATGGAGTTTTTCATCCCGATTCTTCCCAAATCATTTCTTATGATTTTAAACAAATTATTACTATTTTTAATAATTTTATCAAGGCCCGTATAGTCGATTTCCATCAACGGCCATCGAACTGCACTTACAACGACCTTTTCCAAATTTTATTTGGACATAATTCCAAATCCAACCGTTAGATTTCTAATTTCTAATATTCGTTAAAAACCTCTTTTCGATACAAACCCAAAGGTCCTGGTTTTAGGAGAATCCGACGGTCGGATCTCCCGCAATATCCATTCGAAGTCAATGGTCGAAATTCGCGAACTGCCGCGGCGCGGCGCGTTCTATTCAGGCCATTATATTATATATATAATATATATAATATATATTTCGTCGATTTCCTTTTAAAACGTATTTTATAAATCGTTTTTAAATTCGTTTTCAAAACGATTTCAACTTCTTTTCAAATTCAAATCAAAATTTAATTTTCCCTTACAAATTCATTTTAAATTCATTTCAAATTGATTTCAATTCAAATCGATTTTTAATTCGATTTTAGTTCATTTTCAATTCAATTTGAATTTCAAATTAATTCAATTTCAATTCGAATTCATTTCTATTCAATTTCAAATCGTTTTCAATTCAATTCAATTTCAATTCGAATTCATTTCTATTCAATTTCAATTCGAATTCATTTCTATTCAATTTAAATGTGAATTCAATTCTATTCAATTTCAATTCGTTTTCAATTCAATTTCAATTCGAATTCATTTCTATTCAATTTCAATTCGAATTCATTTCTATCCAATTTCAATTCAAATTCATTTCTATTCAATTTCAATTCGAATTCGATTCAATTCAATTTCAATTCGAATTCAATTCTATTCAATTTCAATTCGAATTCATTTCTATTCAATTTAAATGTGAATTCAATTTCAATTCGTTTCCAATTCAATTAAAATTCAATTCGAATTCATTTCTATTCAATTTCAATTCGAATTCATTTCTGTTCAATTTCAATTCGAATTCAATTCTATTCAAAATATCAGATTTTGAAATCACTTTCGATGTTCATTATAAAATGAATAAAATCGATATAAATATCGTTCACGTCAAAATAGCGTAAATCTAATCAACACGGCTTCATATATTTCTATTTTAAAATATAGTATTTCAAGTATTTCTTTTTCAAAACTGGAATGAGGCCCAATCAATTACCATATAATGTTAATTATATGGATTTTCTACATCACATGTATAAAATAACAACGATAAATAATCAACCATCATCCAGAGTGCGTTCTACACTGTATAAGCATCAAATATAAATATTTAACGCTTATAACAGCCTGTCAATCAATCGATCGACATAGAGCTAATTATTGGGATTAGTGTATGTCATATATCACCCCAATACCCGTGTGGGGTTTCAAACAATCAAACACATATTTTATTTGTGCAATTGGGCGATGTGTAAAATTTATCGTCCCAATCAATATCAGTCAAATGTGTGTATATAAACAAATCGTTCGATTTGTTTATATTAATTTATTTCATTTCATATACACGTTAAAAATTCTATTTTTAACTATAAAATATTTTTTAACTATATAAATATTTTATTTCATTTCACATCACATTACACAATCAACTACACATCAAAATCAAACAAACAAGCATATAAGCCGTCCATGGTTTGTGGATGACGGGTGTCGGGTGCAACTAAACACCGTCTGCATCTTAGTATATATTTTTAAATAGAAAAATTAAATTAAAGGTGAGAAGTTCTCACCAAAGCTATCCCAACTCCACGACACTTCATAGGTAGGAAATCTTCATCGCGCTTGCCTCTAGTTATTTTCGTCGTTCGCATTCACTACATATATAAAAATCACATTTTTATATTTTCTCTACTTCACGATAAAATAAAGTTCAGAATTTTATTTCACTTCATAAATTTACAACGCTTCTTTCTATATAAAAATTATCGCCTTTCTTCTTTATAAAAATAATCGCCTTTCTCTATATAAAAATACGACCTTTCATTATATAAAAATACGACCTTTCATTTATATAAAAATACGACCTTTCATTTACTAAAAATCTCATCTTTGTTTTACTAAAAATCTAACCTTTCTTTGTTTTACTAAAAATCTAATTTTTATAACGCTTCTTTATTAGAATAAAAATCGCTCCTTTATCCATGCTATTATATGTTAAAACAGAAAACAAAATAAATGTAAATTAAAAATTTAAACTCTCATTTTCGGATTTCTTCAGAGAAGGGGGGGGCTGAGGTGCTGCACGGTGGTGCTGTGGTGGCTCAGTCGGTGGCGGGTTTCACTGGATGCGGGTTTAGGGTTAAATCGATTTGGTCACGGGGTTTTTCTTTTTAAGGTATAGGAGGAAGAAGAGGGGTGCGAGGGGCCTGCAGATGGTCGGGGGTCTAAAGTGGTGGGCGACGCCGGGTCAACAGGGGGTGGAGGAGGTCGCGGTGGCTACTTCGATGGGTTTTGGGACTTGGAGGAAGAAAGAGGCGAGGATAGGGAATGGGAGGGGGGCGGTCAGAGGGGAAGTGTCGGAGGGGGGAGGCGCTGGGGCTGAGGAGGGGCGGCGGTGGCTGAAACGGCGGTGGAGGTCGGATGCGATGAACGGCGGTTTTTTTTATTTGGTTTATTTCGATCTGTCAAAATGAAAGAGAGGGGGGGTATAAAATGGTTTTTATAAAAATAAATTATATTATTTAATTTCTCCTAGGGTTGACTTTCCATTCAAACACGAAATCTAACCCAACGACTGTCGTCCATAGCTAATTACCCCCATTCCAAACACAATGGGATATGTTTCGTAAGCTGATTCGATCGTTTCGATCAGTTTTCGTCAAAATCAAAATATAAATCTATATATTGAATTTGAACGCGCATTTCAATTTACCGGGGTCACATACTAACTAGAAAAAATCCCAAAAAATATTTTCTAGCTTCGTATTGACGATACGGTGCTAACAAAACTAATTTCATCGAATTTTGAGACCATTGGAAAAATGGCCATTTTCCAGTCGATTAAAATCAACTGAAACTGGTCAAAAGCGTTTTCCTTTGCCATGCTCACATATTGATTCGAAAAATTACAAAATTTGAAATCTAGCAATAACTAGTCATCACGGATCCAATAAAAGTGGTTTCGTCGAATTCCGAGATCGTTTGCAAAATTTCCATTTTTAAGGGCCAGAATTCCATAGCGACTTTTCAGAATTTTAAACTGGACATATCTCTCAACTTATAAAATGAAATCTCAGTTTCTTACATCCGTTAGAAAGATATGGTTAAACAAATTCAAATATTTTTGGTTTCACTAAAATCCGGTTTATTTTGCTCCCGGTACATTCATTTGAATTTTGAAATCGAATTATCGAACTACCGCGCCACTTTCAATTCCTTTTATATATATAAATAAATATTTATATTCTAACGACAACGTATATAAATATATACGTTCTAATCTGTTCAAAATAAATTTCTCATCGTTTTTATTTAAAATAATTCATTTTAAATAATCAAAATTCACTAAAATTGCCAAAATAAAAATTTTAAATTGGCCCAGATTTCCGGGTTATTAGATTGTGTTGGCATGAGGAGCACCACTGTTGATCCTTGGACATCCCTCTAGAGGTGTTCAAAGTTCGGTTCGGAAGGAAGTTCCTTTGCCTGGTCATTGTTGGAAACCCTATCTCCGCTATGAGCCCGTACGATTTTGATTGTATATTATACGTCAGTACAGTATATGGTACCTATGCTGGCTAGGATTGATACATTTACTTTTGAAATTGTTTTCGCACTATATTATAGTATTGAAAGAGGATTTTCACGTATCAAGCATTTTTTACTACATAAGGAGTAACTTCGCCCATGTGTGTGTTTGCATTGTGTGTGTGCCGTGAGACCTTATGCTAGTTTCATTTTTCAATAAGTCATTGCAAATTTCTTTACACTGGTATTCACATGGAGTAAACCCGTTCCGCATTAGCTGCATGGTCCGGTGAATTACCTAACTTTAAAATAAACCCTAAAAACAAATGTTTTGTGTTCTCACACCAGTCCTATGACTAACCTAGAGTTTATTGTTCCCACACCTAAACTCTGGGTACCCATAATATTTGCACGGGAAGCCTAGTAGTTTGGTTCGCCTATTTAGTCTTTGAGTTGGTTAGAGCAAGATGTCGGTTTAGCTGGAGCTATCATATCTTGGAGCATGCATATTCTTCTGCTGAGTTTAGTATCTATTATGCTGTGCAATCGATGTACGCTGATTTATCTTTCGTAACTCTGATGTAATATTATTGTACTGATAATGGAAAAGTTCTTTTTAATTTGTGCAAATTTGTAAGTACCCCTAATAATCTGTCTTTATTAACGGTTTAAGTTGGTTTAATTACCAGCGAAAACCGAGCAAAAAGCCGGGTCGTTACAACGTGGTATCAGAGCTTTGGTTTATGCAAAGCTATACGGTATGACACATTTGAACAAAAGGAAAGACTCATCAGAGTTATAATATCTCATTAGAGATACGGTTAGTAATACCCTAGAATGGGATTTTGGAGTATTATATTTGAGAGAGCGTATTTGAAATATTAAATGAGTTTTGAAAAGTTATATTTTAAGAAAGAAACATGTTTTGGAAATATATGGTTAATTATAACCTGGATACTTAATCAAACGATTAAGGTCAAGTTTACATTTTGTGATAATGATTACACATAAAATAATTCTTATGGCATGATAATTAAGCCCCTTCCACTGATCAGGAAAATGATCCGAGTACAAATGACTATTGGATTTAATGTCACTATTGGGTAACATTTTGAAGGTGGGATGACTATATGATTCTGATTAAAACATCAATATATACTTAAACCAATTTAGATAAGTGTTTGAAAATATTTGGTAAATTGATATGAATTAGAATAAGTAAGCGAGATCTTGAAAATTTGATAAGTTGTAAGAATTATATCAGGTGAACCTGTAATAGGGATAAGCCAGTAAAGAGTTTTGAGAAAGTGCATTTGTGATATATATTAAAAAAGGTTTTGAAAAGATGTATAATTTGAAAACTCAAATCAAAATTTTGAGTAAGAATTGGCAGTTACTTTGGAATTGATTTTGAAAGGATATATTTTGTATATAACGGAAAACATCTTTGAAAATATTTGGAAATTTAAAATTTGAGCACGGACATCTTGTGATTGGAATTTCTTAGATGATTAAAAGTCGTATATGTAAAGTTGTAATTTACTTAAGCAATCCAAATATAAAAGGTAGTTTGGGCATGATTTAAAGGTTAAGTTTGAATTAATCAATCAGGATATCTGATAATTAGTCCTCCCCAACTGATTAAAATTAAAATGCAAATATCTTGAGAATTCAGTTTCACAATATGACTATAAGATATTTGACGACATTTTGGTTAAGGACTACGGTGGTTAAAGATGTTAAAAAAATATCTAAATGGTTTCTCTAAAGTTTGAAGGAAATAAGTTTTGTAACCTTGAATTTGGAATAATTAATGAGAATAGCAAAAACTATATAAGAATTAAAATATCGAATTATCGACAATTTTGGACAGATGATAAGTTCTAAAGTATATTGTGGTTACAAAAAGGAACTGTTTAAGTAAGCATGAGTACCTTGTGAATTAAGTTTCACAATTTGATTAAAGAATATTTGGCAAGCGGGAATAGTAAGAAGAAATTATGTAACTAAAACATTTAGATAAGTTGAGTTTTGAGGATCGAGTTTTACGTGTAAAGAATAATAGTAATTTTGGAGAATTGAAAGGGAATAAGTTTCATAACCATTGTATTTGCAAGATAAGATCTAAGAGAATAAATTTATAACTCTGAATTTTCGTGAAGGAGGTAAATGGTTGAGTATAAGTAATTGGTCCAGTAAACGGTGAATCGAATATAAGGGTAACTGGAATTTTTCATTGGAGGACATGGTAGATATTGTCCGTAAATATGTGTGTAAGAATATTCTACCCGATATATTCATTATGAGAACAGGGATCTTTGGTATAAAGAATTTTAATCTTGTGTCTGAAAATCTACAAGATGTCAAATGAGTAATTACGATTCCTTTTCCTTTTCGAGGATGAAAATTTTTAAGGGGGGTGAATGTAATGATCCAGAATTTTTAACCAATTTAAAATTGGAATTTTTATTACTTAATTTGAATTTGACATACATATATATGGTTTAGAATATTTAATAATTTTGATAAATTATATGATAGATTTTACTTGAATTATAAATGATATTGATTATTAATAAGTTTGGATTTAATGATACCATTTGTCATTTGATCGGATTTGTCAAACTATAACACGAATTAGTAGCATTAGACCTAAGTGTTGTCCTTAGTTTTCACAGCATTTTAAAGGAAATGCTACCAAAAGAACACTTTCCCTCCTTAAGACAAGTGTAAGGACACTTGTATTTTTGCATGCCTCCTTTCATGTATGTTTTACACTTGCACCCTTATGTATCATTACCTCCTTTACCCTTTATTCCTATATAAGGAGGCCTTTCCTCCATTTTTTAACCATTCCACTCCATTTTCTTCTTTTCACCTTCTTCTTAAAGCTTACGGTCATGGCTTCCATGCCATAAGTCTTCTTCTTTTCCACCATCACTTTGTCGAAGTTCGTCATCCTCCTCCTCCTCCTCTTATAATATATAGAGAGAGAAAGATTAGTATATATTATATAACATATATTTTGGTGAAGTAGACGGTGCGCTGAAATACTGTCCGATGGTTCGCTCAAGTAGGCTCGCCTACCGTGAAGATTTGGAAAGTTGTTAGGTGAGAACTCTTTAACCAAAGTTTATATATTTAATTAGTGGTTAGACTAATTTTAATATAGTGATGAATTATTAGTGGTTAATGATGATTGATGTTTTTTGTGATGGATGCATAGTTTAGACCACACACTATTAAGCGTTAGTGTTATAACGCTTGTGCACATTTATGATTTATTTAATTATGTTGATGATGTATTCTATGGATGTTTTAATGGTTGTTGATGATGTGTAACGACCGGGAATTTCGCTCGATCCGAATCAGTCGCTAAACCGACTAAGACTGTTCGAGACCCCTGATTATTTTGAGAACACGACAAATCAGAACGCAGATAGAGGAACATTTCATTGTTAATTACAACAATTCCATCAGAATACAAGAATATACATAGTATGAATAAATATTACACAGAAAATATTAGAGATTTTAATACATCACAGCGGAAAAATAATACAATACACAACTAGAAGTAATACACGGATACAGAGCTTTCCGAGTATCGTTCCAGCTGTAAATCAGGATCCTGTGGATATAAATCTGCAAAACCAAAACTACTAGCTGCCCGTGTCAAAATAAGGGCACCCAGAGTTTAGGTTAAAACAATAAACTCCAGGTTAGTCATGTGACTGGTGTGAGAACAAAACAGTTATTTAAAACTTTACTTTAAATCAGATATATCAAGGGACCACGCCGTATAACACGGAACGGGTTTCCTCCCAAGAATACCAGTGCATATAACAAAACAGCGCAATGGTTTTTGGAAAAATGCAACTATTATAAGACCAGGTCCTATCACATAATGCAACGCAAGCCGGGGGATAGGGTTTTCCCTTATAATAGCCAAACATGCTTAGTACGTTTAAAACTAATCATTTGATACTATTATTAGTGCATAGTGTATAAAACAACTTCAAATCATAAGTTTCAATCATAGACGGCATGGGTACCATATATCATGTCGCCATACTAGTTCTACAATTAAAACCGCAAAATCACGTATTTGGAAATTGGATTTCCGTCTGTGAACCGAGGCAAAAGATAGTCCTCCACCGATTCGAGACTGTCTAGCCCGAGCCTCAGGCAAGTACTCAGTCAAGCCTTTGAGCGACAGGGCCGGTCCACCGATGTGGATTAAAATTCCTGAACACTGCGTTTCCCCGCCCTTTGGGGCGTAAGTGAGCCAACGAATGACTCCATCGGTCCCGGATCGACCGATATAACCGAGGCGCCTCCAATTCCAACAACCACATGAGTCAAACTCGTCAGCCAGTTGAAGCACTGACGTCACTACTAACTAGAAAGAAACGCATGCCCTCCCTGAGGTCCTTCTCCGGTTTTTGGTTCACACCGAGGTGTGAGGCTCGCAAATCTACGCTACACAAAGCTACGCCACAAAGGCCGTGCTTTGATCATCAACCACAAGACTTTGCTTTTCAACAGAAGCCTTGATCATTTGCATCTTAGCATGCCACACAGGAAAACCACTCTATGCAACCGATATCAGTCACACAGAATGAAATCCAATGTCAGACACACAGTCCATTTACAAGTCCGTTCTGGGTCTGAACGAAACCGGAGGCACCTAGTACCCCGCATATCCATCGATCTCCAAGTACGTCTGGACGACCACCAACTGTTTCCCTCCTCTTGGGTGTATGGCCCAATCAAGATCATCAGTAATTATCCAAACGACGTGAAGACCTCCGGTCTTCAACCACCGTCTTCATCTTCGACTCATCGTCGAATCAGTTATTCAGAATGGGATAAACCCGGTCTTTCTGAATAACTCGCGTATATAATAAACAAGTGTTACAGAAACACAACATACGCTTCATTCCAATTCATCAGTCACTAACCGTAAATAAACAAGAGAACAATCCCCCAAATATTAACCCCGAAGGCCGAAACCAACATCAGATCAATACCCAGGAAACCCTTCTTCTTAGCTAACCGACAGTTAGTTTCTAAATTTCACATTCTTAGGGAAAGGTTCCCATTAATTTTATCAAAGATAAATTCTTTTGAATTTATTCTTTAATCTTCCTTTGAATATCACTTCAAACAAGTCGGGATTAACGAACCTTACCGAAGTAATCATTTGTTTTAATTTTCCAATTCTAACCTATTCATCCCATGAAGTAAAACTAGTAACACTTCATATCTAACACCACTGAAACACCCCACCTCCGTTAAGGTCACTCTCAAAGGGAATGCCCTAATTTTGGTGGAGGTTTATAAGTATAAGTCACAGATATACAAGACAGATATAAGAACACATATTTGTAAACAGCGGAAAAACAACAACTTTTATTTCATAAAAGCAAATACGTGCTACAACAACATCACCATAATTGTTTTACATCTTTTCCAAAAACATAACATAACACTTTCATAATCTGTCTTGATTACATTATTTAAAGAAGCATAAAGAAAACATAGATAAACTGCAAAAGCCCCATAGTGGTTGTCCAAAGCCATAGTTCAAAATGAAAAAGGTCCAAGCAATACATTTCTCTTCTTCAAGCTGGATGTGAATGCTGGTCAAGCTGCAGTGTTCCCTCCCTGTGGACCTGGGGGGGAAACGGAAGAAAAGAAGACGAAAGAAAAGTAGAGTCAGACATAAAGCCTGAGTAAGTCTAGGACTATTTTGTCTATGAATAAAGAACTGGGTATGATAAGTATAATCAAGAAGTGGGAAAGCACTATAAACTTAGTTAAGTTATCTAGGGTCGAATATACTATCGTACCCCATGTTAATCTCTGAACCCATATAAACTAGTTTCCAACTGGCACCCCATAATCAGGGTGATGTGATCCATTCTATGATGATCGGCTCCTACTCGCATGGTTTCATGTGTCTTACGGCCCCCGCTGTTGTAGTTACCTATGCTGGTCCCACCATGGGGTGTATCAAGTCCCATGGTGGCGGCCCGACACAACCTTAGAATGCACAGGTATGCTACTGGTGCCCAGTGCTTTATTTTTCTGCGCCGGAGTGTGTGCACGCCCGCACCCCGTTAGAACCTACACTACTACACCACCGCCGTCGATTTTGACCTCTTACAATCAGCCCAGTAATCGTGCCCCACCCTGCCTAGTTTCAGGGTATCATGATACACCTTATAGGGTTACTGCTGAAAAGGGTCCCCCGTTACTAGGTTTTCTATCTCTAGCCAACATGCTAAGTTGGTTAAGTGTTTTCTAACCTAACCCCACCAGTCCGTTTAGTTTAGCATGTTCCATTTTGATTAAGTCTTTAGTTCACTTAATCCTAACAATCCTGACTTAGCCTTAATTGTCTTATTAAAGCCTTGACCTCTCACATTAGACAGGTATTGTTGTGGCTGCCTGTTGCCGGTTGGTTCCGGGCAGTCTTACGCCACAACTCAGTCTAACCTCGGGTCCTTATTGGGCTCCATGTTTAACCTCTCACATTGGATAGGTATTGTTGTGACTACTGGACAGCCGGGCGGTTCCGGGCAGGTTTATATCACAACTCAATCCAACCTCGGGTTAAACACATCGTATTTTCTACATTTACATATTTTGTCTTTCTTCTTTATTTATATGTAAATATTTGCGGCCCATTATTAAGTTAATGGTGTAAAGGTTACACCAATCATGGGCCCAACCCATACTTGAATTTGGGCCCTTCTACTTTATGTTTTCATTTATTAATTAAGTTAACCCAACGTTATTTTCCCCCGTTTAACACGTCCGTTTATTATATATATGTTGGGCTTAGCCCTTTTTAAGCCCAACTTAGCCATGCGAAAAGGGGAGGCTTAAAGCGAGATTACATACACAAAAAGGGGAATGTGAACGCATGAACTTGCAATGTGACGTTAGAACTACAAAATAGAAACTGGTGTACTTGCATAGTGGTAACATATACTTTGGTCATAAAGCATAAGTGACATGAATCAAACCATGTAAACTTGTAGTTAAGTTAAGAATATCACTTTTTACACATAGGCTTAACTACAACATAAACCTATACTTTTATTCAGGCATAATGTCAAACATAAGCAAATCATGTTCATGAGATTACTACATGTTTACAAAGGTGCTTACTTATGTTACTAACACAAAAGTATACTTCAACTTAATCATGATTATAAATCTATTCACCTAACCATGGCATAAATATTTCTAACATGAAATCATGATTTTTGCTTCAGTCATGGAAACTTGCAAAGGGGATTTTGAATCTAACCTAGCCATGTACCACATATGTCATCATATAATTCTTGTTAACAATATAGACCTAACATGGTTTTCAATTATGTAAAATATCAATCATAGCCTAGTCATATTCATAAGTTTGCAAATAGGTTTTCTAGTACAAAGCATGGCTTAATACATAGACCATGATGCCAAACTTTTCAATATAATTTCATGCTAATTATAATAACCCAAATTTGTTCCAATTACGCACAAAATGATTTTTGTACAAAAATACACATTATGATGGCATAGTAGTAAAACCCCAAACTTGCATGAATTCCAATTAAACAACTACATACATGTAGCTTCAACATAAATTACATATTTTGCGAATATCCAAACGTCATACTTGCATAAAACTACCGCAAACATGTAGTTTTTATAATGAATAACATAATTCGAGAATATCCAAACGTATACAATATTCCAAATCGATAGCAACGCACAAATATGAATTACTTTATCGCCACAAATCAAGTATACATACCAACACAATTATTTGTTCATACCAAAATAATACTCTACTTACAATCGTTGTGGCGAATTCTCTAATTCAGGAATTTAGAGATGCGATTCCTTTTGACGTAGGCGTTGATTTGATTTGTTTATGTTGCTTTAGGCTTTAGAATTTGCCTCCTAATCTTCTCTCCAATTTGGTGGCTACTCCTAGTCGTTCCTCAGCAACATGACGGCTTTTTTCTTATTTTTGAATGAATAGATTAGGGTTAGTCTAGGGTCATTTTTATAGGGTTTATGAACTGATTAGGACCATTGATGTTGCTTGGATTGATCGTAGCCATTCATTCGAAAGAGAGACCAATTAGAGCCTGCCACCTAGCCCTAATGACAAAGCAGACTACAGAAAATCGACCAACATAGAGTAGGCCAGCCAGGTTGGGCTGGGTTCGACCTGGCTCTGGACCAGGTCGACAGCCCTGTCGACAGCCCTGTCGACCTGGTTAGACCAGGTCGACAGCCCAGTCGACTTGGGCGCATTAGGCGGGTGTTCTTCCGCCCTGGCCCATTGGGCCCCATTTTGAAATTTAAACTTGTTTTTCTGAGCTTATTTTATTCTGTTTGAATTTTAAACTTAATTCAGAAACTTCCGGAGGCCATATCTTCTTCATACGGACTCCGTTTTTCGAAAACTCGGAGTCTATTTCGCGTATTTTTCCGAGACGAACGCAATGGCGTATCCCGTTTCCCTTAGTTCTTTGATTTGAAATTAATTATACTTTAATTTGTAAATTTCACAGTTATAGAATTCGCGGGGTGTTACATTCTCCCCCACTTAAAAGGATTTCGTCCCGAAATCTTCAAGTTAGGAGGAATGTATATCCTGACATCCAATCATCCATCTACTCATTCATCAAACACGAGCATCCATTGTCCTTAAAAGACTTCTAATGCTTCATGATCATATGCGAAGTGTGTGTGTACATGAACTTATCTAATGCAAAATCAGGCGGTCTTACTGATTCAGTTGACCTCCTTAATGCGAGTTATGTAAGTGCCATGAATCCATTATGTATGCAAATTTTCCTATTCATGATTCTACATGAGTGCACAATCATTCGTACAAATGCAACATCCATATGACAACACATTACAGTTTAACCATATACGAATGCAAACATATATGCATATGCAATATGAAGTGACTGAGCCGATCTAAAACCTAGATTGTGTGTGTATATGCAACCACGAGCAACCACTAGCAACCACTTGCAACCACCATACATAACATGTTTCAATTACATGTTTTCATCCAAAAGGTTTCTATCTAAAAGATAAGGTCGAGGAAATATACCTAAAAAGATAGATAAAAGCGCAACTTAAGGAAAAAGAAAGATCAAGGATGTACCCTCGAAAAGAAAAGGGTAAGCAGTGCGTATTCTAGCTTCAGTTTCCCAAGTCGCGTCTCCCTCGGCGTCGCTCCACTGAACTTTGACTAGCCTGACTTCGCGGTTGCGTAGCTTCTTCACTTCCGTTCCTAAGATGCGGGTTGGAACTTTTCTTATGGTTGCTTCGCGTTCCACTTCGGCCTCTTCGAGGATATTTGGCTCTACCACTTCAGCAGACTCATGTAGACATTTTCGGAGATGTGAAACGTGAAAAACGTTGTGGACTCCAGCCAACTTCTCGGGTAGCTCTAATTTATAGGCCATTTTCCCAATTTTCTCGATGATAGGGAATGGCCCTACGAACCTTGGTGCCAGTTTTCCTGTGGTTCCAAAACGAACAACGTTTCTTAGTGGTGATACCTTGAGAAAAACTCTGTCTCCAACCTCAAATTCAAGGTCGGTCCTTCTCTTGTCGGAATAGGACTTTTGTCTGTCTTGGGCCGTCTTCATCCTTCTTCGTATTAAGTCTACTTTCTCTGAAGTCTCTCGGATCATATCTGGTCCAAGTATGAGCTTATCAGTAGACTCCCACCAACAAGTGGGCGATCGGCACGGTCTTCCATATAAAGCTTCGAAGGGCGCCATTCCGATGGTTGCTTGATAGCTGTTGTTGTAGGCAAATTCCACCAAAGGAAAGTGGTCTTCCCATGTCCCTCCGAAGTCAAGGACGCATAGTCTTAAAAGGTCTTCCAAAACTCTGTTCACTCTCTCCGTTTGGCCGTCGGTTTGGGGATGGTAGGCTGTGCTCAAGCATAACTGCGTTCCTACTGCTTCTTGCAGACTCCGCCAAAACTCGCTGGTGAAGATGGGGTCTCGGTCACTAACAATACTAGATGGTATTCCATGGAGTCGAACAATTTCCTTGAGGTAAAGTGACGCTAGGGATGAGGCAGTTCTTTTACTTTTAACAGGTAAAAAGTGGGCGCTTTTAGTAAGCCTATCCACTATTACCCAAATGCTAGTGTTGCCTCTCCTAGACCTAGGCAGCCCATCGATGAAGTCCATTGAGATGCTATCCCACTTCCACCGCGGGACCTCTAGAGGATGTAGTAGTCCGCCAGGCTTTTTCTGTTCCGCTTTAACCTGTTGGCACACCATACACTTAGAAACGAATTCTGCCACGTCCTTTTTCATGCCGTTCCAGAAGAAAGTCCTTTTTATGTCTTTGTACATCTTATCCCCGCCTAGGTGTATCGTCATCTTGGAGTGATGTGCTTCCTCGAGAACCTTCTTTACTAAATCTTTTGTCTGTGGGACGCATAGTCTTCCGTCTCGCCTTAGCAAACCCTTATCGTCGATGGAGTATCTGTTGAGGTGACTTGAAGTCTCACCCCTAATTAACCTATCAATTGTTTCCACAAGCTGAGGGTCTTCGCGTTGTGCTGTCCCTACTGAATCCACTAAAGTTGGGCGCACTTCGAGAGATGCTAGCAAGCCTGGTACGAAATCGGAGGAGGGCCTAAAGTCGAAGCTGGCTATAAACTCTAGGCTTTGTCTTTCAACAAACAACGGGCTTAGGGTCAATTTCTTTCGGCTCAACGCGTCTGCAACTACGTTGCCTTTGCCCGGAGTGTAGGAGATTTCGAAATCGTACGAGGCAAGAAACTCCATCCATCTTTGTTGCCTCAAGTTAAGATCCTTCTGCGAGAAAAGATATTTCAACGATTTATGGTCAGTGTAAAGTTCGAACTTCTCACCTAGGAGATAGTGTCGCCAAGACTTGAGTGCAAAGACGATGGCGGCTAACTCAAGATCGTGGGTCGGGTAGTTCTTTTCGTGCACCTTCAACTGCCTCCCACCATAAGCTACTACCCTTCCTTCTTAAATTAAGACGGCGCCTAGCCCTGTCCCACATGCATCCGTATAAACAGTGAACATCTTGCTCCCATCTGGCAGTGTCAAAACTGGGGCTGTTGTGAGAGCCCTTTTCAGTCGTTGGAAAGCAAACTCGCAATCCAAGTCCCAATTGAACACTAGATTCTTCTTAGTCAATTTCGTGAGTGGAGCTGAGATTTTCGTAAAATCCCTTATAAACTTTTGATAGAAACCTGCTAGTCCTAGAAAGCTTCGGACCTCAGTTGCATTCCTTGGTGTCTTCCAATCTTGTACCGCCACTACCTTAGCAGGGTCCACTGCTAACCCTTGTTTGGATACTATGTGCCCAAGGAACCTCACCTCTTCTCTCCAAAAGTGGCATTTGGAGAATTTGGCTTTTAGTTGATGGACTCGCAAAGTTTCCATGATTGCCCTTAAGTGCTGAGCATGTTCCTCTTCACTCTTTGAGAAGATAAGGATATCATCTACGAAGACCACTACGAATTTGTTGAGGAAATCTCTAAATACCCTACTCATCAGGTCCACGAAGTAAGAAGGTGCATTTGTCAAGCCGAAAGGCATGACAAGCCATTCAAAGAAGCCGTCTGGGGTTCTGAACGCCGTTTTATCGATGCTATCTTCAGCCACCCTTAGCTGATGAAAACCGGTTGCTAAATCGAGTTGGGAGAAAACAGACGCTCCTACAAGCTGGTCAAATAAATCGTCAATTCTAGGGAGAGGGTGCCTATTCTTTTTCGTTAGCTTGTTGAGCTCCCTATAGTCAACACATAGACGGAGTGAACCATCCGCCTTTGTAGCGAACACCACCGGAGCGCCCCATTCTGAAATGCTCCTCCTAATGAACCCCTTTTCTAGAAGCTCTTTAATCTGTTTACTGAGCTCTTTCCTTTCCCGTGGAGCCATGTGTCTAACGGGTAACGCAACGGGCTTTGCATTATCTACAAGATATATGCGGAAGTCTATTTCCCGCTTCGGAGGCAAGCCCTTCACCTCTTCGAAGACATCCGGATATTCCCGGACCACTTTAACTGATTGCAAATTTTCAACAGAGGCATCTAGCGATTCAAGGTAACTAAGCATAACCGCGTATGAGGGATTACAAGAAATTTCCAAAGTATTACCGAGCTGGGTTAGGAGCCTAACAACCCTTTTCTCACAATCAAGGATGGCCCCATTACTGGATAGCCAATCCATACCCAAAATCAAACCATAACCCGAAAAGCCCAAAACAAAGGCACTACATTGAAATTCTACACTTAGAATAGAAATTTTCAATCCCACACAGATCATAGACAAATGAGCTGGGCCCCCAATTGGGTTTGAAACAATTAAGGGGTCCTCTACCATACTAGTTTTTAGGTGCAGAGATTCTACTAAAGCAGACGAGATAAAGGAGTGTGATGCGCCAGAATCAAATAAAGTGCGAACGGGGTGATCATAAAGATAAACTACACTTTCTACAGAAGTATTTATACCTCGCTGTTGCAGAGGTGGCGCTTCTAGCACATGAACCTGTGCCCCTGAGGTGGATCCAGCCCTCTGCCCCTGTCCTCGTTTCTTTGGGCAGTCCTTAGCCCTGTGGCCCGTCTCACCACAAGAAAAGCACCCACCATTCTCCTTGGCCTTCTTTTTCCGGCAGTCCTTTACTAAGTGCCCCACTTTGCCACAGAAATTACACTTCCTCTTCTCTTTGTTGCCTTTCCCGCCCTTCTTAAAGTCTGTCTTCTTAGGCTGCAAACCCTCTTTCTTCCCTTGAGAGCTTTCTGCCTTTGTCTCCTTCTTGCCCTTATCCTCCTCATTCAGCAATGCCATTTGCACCAATCTTTCATACGTGGCCCCCATGGGTATATGGGTCATGGCCAAACTGTGTAATGGCTCATTTAACCCTTTGACGAAACGGAGAGCCTTCTTGTGCGGGGTGTTGACTTGGTCAAGCCCAAACCTAGCCAGCTCATCGAACTGATTCACATACTCTCTGACAGTCTTGTCTCCTTGCTTAAGAAATAAGAATTTTTCCAACTGCAAACTTCTTTCCGCATCTGAGAGAAATTTAGTCTCGAACCTTGCCCTAAAGTCCTCCCATGTCTCCACTGGTCTTTCAGCATTAGTGACTTCCCACCAGTAGGAAGCCTCGCCCTTCAATAGCCATACTGCCAATTGTACTTTTTGCCTATCTTCTACCTCAAAGATGATGAATAGGTCCTCAGTTTCTTTCAGCCAATTCCTAGCTGCTACGAAGGACTCAGTTCCATGGAAATCCTTTCCTCCCATGGCTTTAAAATCTTTTCATATCTTAGCAAACGTGTTCCCCCGTGGAGGAGGTGGAGGAAAAGGTGCTGCTGCAGCTGGATGATTTCCTGCAGCTGGGGGAGGAGGAACGGTAGGACCTGGCTGAGTGGCCCTTGCTTCTAAGAACCGTCTAAACCAACCAGGTATTGGTACCCCTTCCGGCAAGTTAAGATCTTCGGACATGCTGAAACAAAAAGGATAGATTCAAAACGAAGGATAAGAGATAGTACCTATGGCTTTGGGGAGTGGACTTTGCCTTTTAAAATAAAATAATATTTTTATCTTTTAAAAATGCTTCTTTAAATTTCCTTTTTGAAAATAAATTTTCAAAACTTTTTATCTTATCTGGTAAACCTATGCTCTGATACCAAGTGAAACACCCCACCTCCGTTAAGGTCACTCTCAAAGGGAATGCCCTAATTTTGGTGGAGGTTTATAAGTATAAGTCACAGATATACAAGACAGATATAAGAACACATATTTGTAAACAGCGGAAAAACAACAACTTTTATTTCATAAAAGCAAAAACGTGCTACAACAACATCACCATAATTGTTTTACATCTTTTCCAAAAACATAACATAACACTTTCATAATCTGTCTTGATTACATTATTTAAAGAAGCATAAAGAAAACATAGATAAACTGCAAAAGCCCCATAGTGGTTGTCCAAAGCCATAGTTCAAAATGAAAAAGGTCCAAGCAATACATTTCTCTTCTTCAAGCTGGATGTGAATGCTGGTCAAGCTGCAGTGTTCCCTCCCTGTGGACCTGGGGGGGAACGGAAGAAAAGAAGACGAAAGAAAAGTAGAGTCAGACATAAAGCCTGAGTAAGTCTAGGACTATTTTGTCTATGAATAAAGAACTGGGTATGATAAGTATAATCAAGAAGTGGGAAAGCACTATAAACTTAGTTAAGTTGTCTAGGGTCGAATATACTATCGTACCCCATGTTAATCTCTGAACCCATATAAACTAGTTTCCAACTGGCACCCCATAATCAGGGTGATGTGATCCATTCTATGATGATCGGCTCCTACTCGCATAGTTTCATGTGTCTTACGGCCCCCGCTGTTGTAGTTACCTATGCTGGTCCCACCATGGGGTGTATCAAGTCCCATGGTGGCGGCCCGACACAACCTTAGAATGCACAGGTATGCTACTGGTGCCCAGTGCTTTATTTTTCTGCGCCGGAGTGTGTGCACGCCCGCACCCCGTTAGAACCTACACTGCTACACCACCGCCGTCGATTTTGACCTCTTACAATCAGCCCAGTAATCGTGCCCCACCCTGCCTAGTTTCAAGGTATCATGATACACCTTATAGGGTTACTGCTGAAAAGGGTCCCCCGTTACTAGGTTTTCTATCTCTAGCCAACATGCTAAGTTGGTTAAGTGTTTTCTAACCTAACCCCACCAGTCCGTTTAGTTTAGCATGTTCCATTTTGATTAAGTCTTTAGTTCACTTAATCCTAACAATCCTGACTTAGCCTTAATTGTCTTATTAAAGCCTTGACCTCTCACATTAGACAGGTATTGTTGTGGCTGCCTGTTGCCGGTTGGTTCCGGGCAGTCTTACGCCACAACTCAGTCTAACCTCGGGTCCTTATTGGGCTCCATGTTTAACCTCTCACATTGGATAGGTATTGTTGTGACTACTGGACAGCCGGGCGGTTCCGGGCAGGTTTATATCACAACTCAATCCAACCTCGGGTTAAACACATCGTATTTTCTACATTTACATATTTTGTCTTTCTTCTTTATTTATATGTAAATATTTGCGGCCCATTATTAAGTTAATGGTGTAAAGGTTACACCAATCATGGGCCCAACCCATACTTGAATTTGGGCCCTTCTACTTTATGTTTTCATTTATTAATTAAGTTAACCCAACGTTATTTTCCCCCGTTTAACACGTCCGTTTATTATATATATGTTGGGCTTAGCCCTTTTTAAGCCCAACTTAGCCATGCGAAAAGGGGAGGCTTAAAGCGAGATTACATACACAAAAAGGGGAATGTGAACGCATGAACTTGCAATGTGACGTTAGAACTACAAAATAGAAACTGGTGTACTTGCATAGTGGTAACATATACTTTGGTCATAAAGCATAAGTGACATGAATCAAACCATGTAAACTTGTAGTTAAGTTAAGAATATCACTTTTTACACATAGGCTTAACTACAACATAAACCTATACTTTTATTCAGGCATAATGTCAAACATAAGCAAATCATGTTCATGAGATTACTACATGTTTACAAAGGTGCTTACTTATGTTACTAACACAAAAGTATACTTCAACTTAATCATGATTATAAATCTATTCACCTAACCATGGCATAAATATTTCTAACATGAAATCATGATTTTTGCTTCAGTCATGGAAACTTGCAAAGGGGATTTTGAATCTAACCTAGCCATGTACCACATATGTCATCATATAATTCTTGTTAACAATATAGACCTAACATGGTTTTCAATTATGTAAAATATCAATCATAGCCTAGTCATATTCATAAGTTTGCAAATAGGTTTTCTAGTACAAAGCATGGCTTAATACATAGACCATGATGCCAAACTTTTCAATATAATTTCATGCTAATTATAATAACCCAAATTTGTTCCAATTACGCACAAAATGATTTTTGTACAAAAATACACATTATGATGGCATAGTAGTAAAACCCCAAACTTGCATGAATTCCAATTAAACAACTACATACATGTAGCTTCAACATAAATTACATATTTTGCGAATATCCAAACGTCATACTTGCATAAAACTACCGCAAACATGTAGTTTTTATAATGAATAACATAATTCGAGAATATCCAAACGTATACAATATTCCAAATCGATAGCAACGCACAAATATGAATTACTTTATCGCCACAAATCAAGTATACATACCAACACAATTATTTGTTCATACCAAAATAATACTCTACTTACAATCGTTGTGGCGAATTCTCTAATTCAGGAATTTAGAGATGCGATTCCTTTTGACGTAGGCGTTGATTTGATTTGTTTATGTTGCTTTAGGCTTTAGAATTTGCCTCCTAATCTTCTCTCCAATTTGGTGGCTACTCCTAGTCGTTCCTCAGCAACATGACGGCTTTTTTCTTATTTTTGAATGAATAGATTAGGGTTAGTCTAGGGTCATTTTTATAGGGTTTATGAACTGATTAGGACCATTGATGTTGCTTGGATTGATCGTAGCCATTCATTCGAAAGAGAGACCAATTAGAGCCTGCCACCTAGCCCTAATGACAAAGCAGACTACAGAAAATCGACCAACATAGAGTAGGCCAGCCAGGTTGGGCTGGGTTCGACCTGGCTCTGGACCAGGTCGACAGCCCTGTCGACAGCCCTGTCGACCAGGTTAGACCAGGTCGACAGCCCAGTCGACTTGGGCGCATTAGGCGGGTGTTCTTCCGCCCTGGCCCATTGGGCCCCATTTTGAAATTTAAACTTGTTTTTCTGAGCTTATTTTATTCTGTTTGAATTTTAAACTTAATTCAGAAACTTCCGGAGGCCATATCTTCTTCATACGGACTCCGTTTTTCGAAAACTCGGACTCTATTTCGCGTATTTTTCCGAGACGAACGCAATGGCGTATCCCGTTTCCCTTAGTTCTTTGATTTGAAATTAATTATACTTTAATTTGTAAATTTCACAGTTATAGAATTCGCGGGGTGTTACAACCACGGTGTTATCGGTAAATTCAATTACCATTTTACGTTCAAATCTAATTAAAGATTTAACTATCGCCTGGAGCAGAACTGGTGATACTCCATTCTCAATCATTTCAATCTAATTAAAGATTCATTAAAACTCAATATAGTTTTAATCTTTAACTGGGTTAAAGAATCAGTGTCATTTAAAACACGATTCACGACAAACCCCAAAATCACATCACATTTCAATCAATCCCTAACCGTAAATTAGCAAGTGAGCAATTCCCAAAATATTAACCCCGAAGGCCGAAACCGTCATCAGATCAATACCCCAGAAACCATTCAACTTAACTAATCTCCAGTTAGTTTCTGATTTTCTTAACTCCTTTGGGCCTAAGAACAGTATTATTGAAGATACCGTTCACGACAACCCAAAATCACATTCTATTAATTATCGGGTTAAAGAACAAGTGTTATTTAAAATACTGTTCACGATAAACCAAAAGATCAATACCAATTCAATTCCAATTAAATATTATTTAATTGGTACACTTCATTAAATCTAAATAAAAGATTTAATCTTTTTCTCAACTGGGCTTAAGAACAGTGTTAATGAAGACACCATTCACGACAAACCCAAATCACATTTGATATTAAATACAAGGCTCTGAATAGAAAATATATCGGCTTATATTCAATATCAAATTCTACGACCAACAAATATTGTATTGGAAATAACGATATATATATATATATATATATCTTTCAAATTTCCATAACAACATCTGTAAAATCACGAAATCCAACATCGAAATATCCACAAGACAATTTCGATTCAAATCCATTCCAATTCGATTACTGGAAATTCTGGTTACTTTTAAAACCCTTTTCAAATTCAATTTATTTATTTAAAAATAAATAGAATTATAATTCTAGTTCAAAACTAGTACATTTCGATAAAAATCTATTTTTGTCTATTCAAATATGGAGTTTTTCATCCCGATTCTTCCCAAATCATTTCTTATGATTTTACACAAATTATTACTATTTTTAATAATTTTATCAAGGCCCGTACAGTCGATTTCCATCTACGACCATCGAACTGCACTTACAGCGACCTTTTCCAAATTTGATTTGGACATAATTCCAAATCCAACCGTTAGATTTCTAATTTCCAATATTCATTAGAAAGCTCTTTTCGATACGAACCCAACGGTTCCGGTTTTAGGAGAATCCGACGGTTGGATCTCCCGCAATATCCATTCGAAGTCAATGGTCGAAATTCGCGAACTGCTGCGGCGCAGCGCGTTCTATTCAGGCCATTATATTATATATATATTATATACTTCGTCGATTTACTTTTAAAACGTATTTTATAAATCGTTTTAAATTCGTCTTCAAAACGATCCCAACTTCCTTTTCAAATTCAAATCAAAATTGAATTTTCCCTTACAAATTCGTTTTAAATTCATTTCAAATTCATTTCAATTCAAATCGATTTTTAATTCAATTTCAATTCGTTTTCAATTCAATTTGAATTTCAAATTAATTCAATTTCAATTCGAATTCCATTCTATTCAATTTCAATTCGAATTCAATTCTATTCAATTTCAATTTAATTCGAATTTCAATTCACTTTAATATTCCTTTCAATTTGAATAAAATCGATATAAGTATCGTTCACGTCAAAATGGCGCAAATCAAATCAACACGGCTTCATATATTTCTATTTTCAAATATTTCTATTTCAAATATTTCTTTTTCAAATATTTCTATGGATTTCCATACAACGCATGTATATATCAACAATGAAAAATAATCAACCATCATCCAAAGTGCATTCTACACTATATAAGCATCAAATATAAATATTTAACGCTTATAGCAGCTGTCAATCAATCGATCGACATACAACTAATTATTGCGATTAGTGTATGTCATATCATCCCAATACCCGTGTGGGGTTTCAAACAATCAAACACAGATTTTATTTGTGCAGTTGGGCGATGTGTAAAATTTATCGTCCCAATCAATATCAGTCAAATATGTGTATATAAACAAATCGTCCGATTTGTTTATATTTATTTATTTCATTTCGTATACACGTTAAAAATTCTATTTTCAGCTATAAAGTATTTTTAACTATATAAATATTTCATTTCACATCACATCACACAATCAACTACACATCAAAGTCAAACAAACAAGCATACAAGCCATCCATGGTCTGTGGACGACGGGTGTCGGGTGCTACTAAACACCGTCTGCATCCTAGTATATATTTTAACTAGAAAATTAAAATTTAAGGTGAGAAGTTCTCACTGACTAGCTAATCCAAATGCCACGACTCTTCTTATGTAGAAATCTTCGTCGTTCTTTGCTTTTCAACTGCTGAACCGTTTGGATCTGCTTGAAATTCCATTGCAGTCCTTGTCCCGCTGTTTATAATAAAAATTATATTTTTATTACTTCATTCAATAAATAAAAATCATATTTTTATCATCATACATCATATAAAGATTTCGCCTTTCTTTGTATAAAAATATCGCCTTTCTACAAATAAAAATTATATTTTTACTCTTCATATCTAATAAAAATCATATTTTTATTATCATACTTATATAAAAATTATATTTTTATAACGCTACTTTCTATATAAAAATTATATTTTTATATTTCTACTTCCAATATAAAGATTGAATTTTTATATCATCGCTATAAAAATCTCAGCTTTAATATCTCTACTATATAAAAATCTTATCTTTAATATTTCTACTATATATAAAAATCTCCTCTTTCTATAAACAAAAATATCATCTTTTTGTTATGCTACATATATATGAAATACATTACATTTTTATTCATTTAAAAATTATACCTTTTTATTCATTAAAAATTATACCTTTTTATTCATTAAAAATTAATCTCATCTTTACTTTTGACGCTATATAAAAAGACTGATTTTAAATTCATGAAATCGATTAACTAGAAAATAAATAGAAATAATTAAAAAAGAAAACTTACAGCAAAATGGAAGGAAGAGGGAGGGGGGTTGTCTGCTGTTTGCGTCGACTGGAGGGAAGGGGGTCAGTTGCGCGTCGGAGCTCCGGTGGGATGGCATGGCGAGGCGGTGGTCGTATACCTGCGGTAGACGGCGGCTACACGAGGATTTGGGGTCTAGGGTATGGGCTTTTGTTTCTCTGGCGAGAGAGGTAGGTCGTGGAGGAAGGGGGAGGGAGTCGAAGGGGGAGGTGGCAGCGTTCTCTGCGCCGGCGGCAGCGTCTGGAGGGTGGACGGCGAACGCGACGGTGGCGTGGGGCATTAGCGACGAGGGAATCGATTTTGTTTTTTCTCTTAATATTTGTGCGTTGACCGATTAGAAGAGGAAAGGGGGTTTATATAAAAAAATATAATAATATTTAATTAATTTAATTTTCAAAAAGTAACTTTTAATTTCGATTTCGAAACAAGACCCACCGCCTGTCGTCCATAGCTAATTACCCCCATTCCGAACCCAATGGGATATGTATCGTAAGCTGATTCGATCGTTTCGATCAGTTTTCGTCAAAATCAACATATAACTCTATATATTGAATTTGAACGCGCATTTCAATTTACCGATTCCACATACTAGCTCGAAAAATTCCTAAAAAATAATTTCTAGCTTTGTATTGACGACACGGTCCTAAGAAAACTAATTTCATCTAGTTCTGAGACCGTTTGAAAAATGGCCATTTTCCAGTCGATTAAAATCAACTAAAACTGATCAAACGCGTTTTCCTTTGCCACGCTCACATATTGATTCGAAAAATTACGAAATTTGAAACCTAGCAATAACTTGACGTCACGGATTCAACAAAAGTGGTTTCGTCGAAAACCGAGGTCGTTTGCAAAATTTCCATTTCTAAGGGCCTTTATATATATTAATATATATATAAATTCCACAGCGACTTTTCTGAATTTTGAACTGGACATATCTTTCAACTTCTAAAGTGAAATCTCTGTTTCTTACATCCGTTAGAAAGATATCGTCAAACAAATTTAGATATTTCTTGTTTCACTGAAATCCGATTTATTTTGAATCCTGTACATTCATTTGAAATTTGAATTCGAATTATCGAACTACCGCGCCATTTCAGGCTCGAGATATAATTAAAATAAATTTATTCGTTTTAACTTCGTCGAAAATAAACTTTCCGTCGTTATTATTTAAAATAATTCATTTTAAATAATCAAAATTCGTTAAAATAGCCAAAATAAAAAATTTAAATTGGCTCGGATTTCCGGGTTATTACATGTTGTTTTGCACACACTATGACACAACAATTATAGTATCACATTAGTGATCGACAAATCTCCTTCGTAATTAGAAGCAATATCATTATTGAATTTGAAAGTTAATAATTTGGAAAGACCATATGTATGAATTCATATATATTGCTAAAGTCCTTTAAATGAATAAATAAATTCCGGGACATTCTAGGATGATAGAGAGGATAGTGTCCAGAATTGGGTTTGGAAATAAAGTTTCCTGCTCTCCCTAGCTATCCCTAATTGATCCGACGAATGGGATGGTTAAGTTGAAGTTATTTGAATTTAGAAATGAATTGGAATTTGATTTATTAAGTAAAAAAAAAGTTGAATTTTAGATCCAAAATAATTTGGAAAGTAAATTAACTGATTTTAAAAGGGTTATATAAGGATATAATGGTTTCGAAGATATTTTGAAGTATCATAGAATAATGGTTATTATGGTCAAAATAGAGCTTGTTGCATAACGACAATTTACGTATTTTAGAAGCAAACTTTAAACGCTTATAACTTTTGCAATCTAAATCGGATTTCCATAAAATGAAAAACGTTTGATTTCCATTAACAAGAACTTTCAAACGAGCAAAAGCAGATTTTAAATTCGAGTTATAATTTTCAAGTTATGTTTGAAACCGTTTTGGAAAAGGTCGATGTAAGAACAGTTGTTGACCATAACTATAAATAGCTATTTTTAAATGTTTTAAAAATATGGGAAAAATTTGTAAAATCATTATAAATTATGAAAATGTGTTTTGAATTGTAAAATTTATGTTTTGGATAAGATAAACGATATTTTGATCAAAATAGTTAAGATAACTGTTTTGTAACGCTTTTGTAACACTTTTGAAACACTATTGTAACGCTTTCTTCGAAAACAATCTATTTTGAAGTTTTAACCAGTAAACTATCTTTCGAACTATAAGTAATGATTTGTGGAATGTTTTCAAAGGTTTAAAAGTACTGGAAATATTTTAGACGGAACTTAAATTGATTTATTTAATATTAAAACGGGTTTTCCAATTTTAAATAATTGGATATGGTTGGAGATAAATCTTCGGATGTTTGATATTAATTCGGTAGATGACGACTCTTACTATTTGAGGAATTTAAAAGATAGTTCACCATTATTCCGTTTATAGTGTGAGTTGGATATCGAGATTAATATTAAGTATAAGTTGATGGTATTTCTATCCAGATCTAATGTCAAAGAGTTGGATAAATCTTTTAAGTAAGATATGGGTTTCCCAATTTGATTGGGATAAGTTGGATAGAAATAATCTTCGAATATTTGATATGAAATCCTTTGGTGTTAAAGTATACTATTTGAGGAATTTGGAAGATACTATTATTATATCGTTATTCCACTTATAGCATTCGTTGATTATGAGAACTGATATCGAATATAAGTAGATACAATTTCTGTGTAACTTATGTTCAATATCGATTGATTTGGGTTTTGTCGTGAATCATATCTTCAACAATATCTTTCTTAAAGCCAAATGAGATTGAGTTGTGGAAATTCATATCGTAAATTGGGATTTAATCAAATCTTTGATTTGAGAAAATTAAAAAAAAAAAGGGAACCAAGTATAATCTTTTAGATAATATTAAAGAATTGATTGTTGGAAAATCGATTTAATTGGAAACTATTGTTCAAATATGGATTAAAGGATTTTCAAAGGAAACTGGATTTTGATAACGAGTTATCAAACGGAAAATTAATTAAGGCTATGGGGCTAGATTATCTTTGATTTAAGGGATGTGTTTTAAAGAAGAATGGTTAAATATGTATTTTGTTAAAGATAATTTGAGAATGGGTTTAAAGAAATTTAATTTAACAAAATCTAAGATGGAAGGAGATTTGGTTGAAAGCCTGTGTGTTCTGTAATTGTGTTTTAAAAAATTACGCTTATTATTTGGGAAGACCGGGATCGGATGTATGTCCGAAAACCATTCCAAGTAATAATACGACGTTGTGGAGCACTTGAAGACATTGAAGACAGTACTGAAGACCGAGACCGTTCATATCATAAGGACGACTTGCTAAACGTCTCAAATGGGTAGCTCCCATTTGCAAATGGATTTTATATCAGCTAAGTGGCAAGAAGCCCAAACGTATGTGAAGGAATTTCGGATTGTTGTTTCGTTCAGACCCAGAACGGACATTTATGGATTGTGTGTCTGACATTGTAACTGACTGCGTAGCACTGATCTCTGTTAAAGATATATCTGTTTGGTGGCGGAGAATTTATTCTCTTTCTTAACACCCTTCTCTAAGACATATGAGCTTAGAGGTTATATATCGATAGAAATCAGTGATGCCTTGTGAATGGACAATGTGGCATACTTAAGTTATGAGGTGAGCTTTGGATGATCAAAGCATGGCTTACTTAAGCGTAGCTTTGTTTATATTGGGACCTCGGCAAGCCTCACACCCCGGTAAATGTCCAAAACAGGGAGAAATGCAGCAGGGTTATGGGGTGTTGTCTCCTTCTAGATAAAAGGTGTACAATGGTATGGAGCCCAGGTATTAACCTGTGGTAAAATCATCTACTTTTTTGGTTCTTGTTGGCGCGCGCTTGGAAAGGTCGGTAACGACCGGGAGATGACATACTCAGGCGTACTCTAAGTTATGATTTAAGGGGTAACCTGACCTTGTGTTGGCATGAGGAGCATCACTGTTGATCCTCGGACTTCCCTCTAGAGGTGGTCAAAATTCAGTTCGGAAGGAAGTTCCTTTGCCTGGTCATTGTTGGATACCCAATCTCTGCTACGAGCCCGTACGATTTTGATTTTATACCATACATCAGTATAGTATATGGTACCTATGCTAGGTAGGATTGATACATTTACTTTTGAAATTGTTTTCGCACTATATTATAGTATTGAAAGAGGATTTTCACGTATCAAGCATTTTTGACTGCATAAGGAGAAACCTTGCCCATGTGTGTGTTTGCATTGTGTGTGTGCCACGAGACCTTGTGTTAGTTTCATTTTTCAAAAAGTCATTGCGAATTTCTATGCACTGGTATTCACATGGAGTAAACCCATTCCTCATTAGCTGCATGGTCCGTTGAATTACCTAACTTTAAAATTAACCCTAAAAACAAATGTTTTGAGTTCTCACACCAGTCCCATAACTGACCTCGAGTTTATTGTTCCCACACCTAAACACTAGGTGCCCATAATATTTGCACGGGCTGCCTAGTAGTTTGGTTCACAGATTTAGTCTTGGATTTGGTTAGAGCAAGATGCTGGTTTAACTGGAGCTACTATATCTTGGAGCATGCATATTCTTCTGCTGAGTTTAGCGTCTCATCCGCTGTGTAATCGATGTACGCCGATGTATCTTTCGTAACTCTGATGTAATATTATTGTAATGATGATAATGGAAAAGTTCTTTTTATTTTGTGCAAATGTTTAAGTACCCCTAACAATTCATCTTTATAAACAGTTTAAGTTGGTTTAATTACCAGCGAAAACCGAGCAAAAAGCCGGGTCGTTACAAGGGTTGTCTGCAATGGGAGTAGGCAGTTGAGAGTACATGGAAAGAACTACCCTAACTACAATTTAGAGCTGACAACGGTAGTGTTTGCGCTCAAGTCTTGGAAGCACTATTTACTAGGTGAGAGGTTCGAGCTTTATACAGTTCATAAGTCGCTCAAGTACTTGTTCTCGTAGAAGGATCTTAATTTGCTGAAAAGTCGTGTATGACGTAAGTAAGATCTTTATACGGATATAGCGGAAATGTATATGACAGGCTAACTTGCAAGCTACAATAGTTATCCAAGTAAATCTAATCAATATAGATATATCACAAGCAAGTAAAAGTAGTAAGTAAAGACACTAGGAATTTTATACTGGTTTGGAATTCCCGTCCTACGTCCAGTCCCGTAGCTCCTTTTCGGAATTCACTAACACGCCCTCTCTTAACCCGGAGGAATAGGTCACAATACACCCAAGCACCAACAAGGATGTCCCCGCCTGAGCACCCACACAGGACTTCACAAATTACAAAAGAGTTTTGACCCCTGAACGTGTTCTTGTATCAACAATGAATAACCAACGGTTAAGTACTCCCTTCCTATAATCTTATCCTCAAGTATTTTATTTGTATGTGAAGATTGAAGGAAGTGTGTTGCTTGTTGAATCAAGAGATATGAAATAACTTCAAAGATTCAACAAGTAACTTGAATTTTAGAGAGCTTTTATAATGCGGTGAGTATAGAGATGTAAATCAGAAAATAGAATAGAATAAATGAGAATCGGTGATTTGGAATTCATGTTTGAAGTGTATTTATAATAGTAGAAGAGTAGTAATCTTTCACGAAGAGTTTCAGCCAAGAATTACGTCCATTTCTATTCATAAATGAAGAGGAATCTCTTCATGAAAGAAAGCAACTCTTCACATAAAAATGACTATTATTTATGATCAATCCACTGGTAGAAAAACCACTAGTCAACTGAGAAAATTATATATGTTTAAAATATGAAAAGAAACTAGCCGTTACTGGGCTCTGGAACCCTGACTGGTCGACTTGTCAGTTTTTCAGCAGTGAACTGGTTAGGTGAAACCAGTCGAGTAATGCTATTTTCTAACCATAAATTCATATATATATATATACACTTGCATTTGTGTTATACCGTGAGGATAGATTTTAACACATTTCTAACACAACTAAATAAATCATATATACATGAACTTAGCTCTTCGATATGATCTTCATTAATCTTCATTTCTTTGTTGTCATAAATCGAAAATACCGTGAATCAATATTCTCCCTCTTTTTTGATTGATGACAATATCTCGCATTCTATTGAAATATTGAATTGCTCCACCTGATTGTATGCTTGTATAAATATTTAGCTGCCCCTGAATTTCTGCAACATTTTCTTAGTTCATAATATAACTTATACTTACCGTGTGACTTCCTGTAACAAATTGTTAGCATATAACATACATATTCGATATATGATCATATATTGATATACTATTCTCCCCTTTTGTCATCGATACAAAAGAATAAATGCTATGAGAAACAGTAGTAATCGATTATATAAATAATTAAAGTACCTTCAGGAGATATTGGATCATGTGCATTTCGATAAATTGAATTTTGTTTTCACAGATATTTAGTGATACCAAAAATAGCCTTGTTGTGGTGTACCTGCAAAAAATATGATATATATACTTTGGTACACACTTGCTTCGTTTGGGTCTAGAAGTTAGATGGAAGGTAACCATACCCAAGAGGGTTTAATGGAACCATTAATGATAAAATTTTCATTATTAACTACTGAATCAAAATAATCATCGATATATTTTTCTCTGTTTCTCCAATTTACAAGAACCCAAATACTTAAGTAATCTTTATTGATATTCCTTTTCGTACTTCTTGATTTATTATAAATATCTCTAGTCATAGAAGTATTCATATTTCTACAATAATTGGGTCTTGGATGTGCATTAGTACTAGCAGTGAAATAATTTTTATTATACATAAAAGCATATCTAGTACTATTTCTATGAATAGTCTTATTATATCCTAAACCACTTCTGTCATGTAAAGGTCGAGATCTAGATAAAATCATATTTAAATCATTTTAACCTTTATTAAATTTGGCGAACTTACTTGTACATTTATCAAATTTGATTCCAAAGTCGCGATTAACATTTTCAAAAGAAATTTTGTTATTTTTTAAATCATCAATTTCTTTATTTAATTCAGAATTCTTTCTTTTCAAAGTACCATTCTCAATTTTGAGACTAAAAATTTGAGATACCGAAATATCTAAAGAAGATTGTAATTTTTCAAAATTTTCTTTTGAGTCAGAAATTTCATTTTGCAAAACATCATAATTCACCTTAAAAAACTCACATTCTTTAGATAATTCTAAATTATTTTCAGTTAAAGCTCCATTCTCTTTTCCAAGAGACGAAATTAAAGAACTAGAATTACTAAAAGAAACTTCTAATGATTTATTTTCATTTTGCAAAAGATCGATTTCCTTTAAAAGCCCATTGTTTTTAACTTCTAGTCACTCATTTTTTTTACGAAGGAAATCTTTTTGAGAAACAAGCTCTTCTAAGGTATTTTCAAAACATTTGGCTTGTTTTACTAAATATTTGTTTTCTTCTTTTAATTTGGAATTTTCTTGCTCACAATTTTTTGACTTAGCTTAAATGACTGTATTGAGCTTACCCAAAGTTTTAAAATCTTTCAATAATTTTTCATAGTCTAACAAAAGATCTTTATATAATGAATCTATACCTACCGATTGTGATTTGACTTTAGCCATGAGACATTTGCTTCCTTTCTCTCTTGATTCTACTTTGTTGCTTTTCCATTTTCTAATCCCTTGACTAGACTTCTTTATTGCCTTTTGTTCTAGGATGGTGTTACGATCTCTAGAACGCCAGGCTATGATACCAAATGAAAAGTCATGTATGACTTAAGTAGGATCTTTATATGGATATAGCGGAAATGTATATGACAAGCTAACTTGTAAGCTACAATAGTTATGCAGGTAAATCTAATCAATGCAGATATATCACAAACAAGTAAAAGTAGTAAGTAAAGTCACCAGGAATTTTATACTGGTTCGGACTTCCCATCCTACGTCCAGTCCCGTAGCTCCTCTTCGGAATTCACTAACATGACCTATCTTAACCCGGAGGAATAGGTCACAATACACCCAAGCACCAACAAGGATGTCCCCGCCTGAGCACCCACACAGGACTTCACAAATTACAGAAGAGTTTTGACTTCTGAATGTGTTCTTGTATCAACACTGAATAGCCAACGGTTAAGTACACCCTTACTATAATCTTATCCTCATGTATTTGATGTGAATGTCAAGATTGAAGGAAGTATGTTGCTTGTAGAATTAAGAGATATGAAATAACTTCAAAGATTCAACAAGTAACATGAATTTTAGAGAGCTTTTAGAATGCAGTGAGTATAGAGATGTAAATCAGAAAATAGAATAGAATAAATGAGAATCGGTGATTTGGAATTTATGTTTGAAGCGTATTTATAATATTAGAAGAGTAGTAATCTTTCACGAAGAGTTTCATCCAAGAATTACGTCCATTTCTGTTCATAAATGAAGAGGAATCTCTTCATGAAAGAAAGCAACTCTTCACATAAAAATGACTGTAATTTATGATCAGTCGATTGGTAGAAAAACCACTAGTGGACTGGTCAACTGAGAAAATCATATATATTTAAAATATGAAGAAACTAGCCGTTGCTGGGCTCTGGAACCCTGACCAGTCGACTGGTCAGTTTTTCACCAGTCGACTGGTTAGGTGAAACAAGTCCAGTAATGCTATTTTCTAACCATAAATTCATATATATATATATATATATATATACGTGCATTTGTGTTATATACCATGAGGATAGATTTTAACACATTTCTAACACAACTAAATAATCATATATACATGATCTTAGCTCTTCGATACGATCTTCATTAGTCTTCATTTCTTTGTTTTCATAAACCAAAAATATCGTGAATCAACATTTGTGACAACATTGTTGGATGGAGTTCCTTGCATCCTATGACATTGAGATAGCATATATCCCGTGGAAGGGGAATATGGTTGTTGACGCATTGAGTAGAGGATGGCCTTGAGTCCATTATTCATAGAGTGGCAGATCTTTGAGTTTATCCGATCATTCGATTTTAGACCATCTACGAATTTTGCACCCGGATTGTTGGCATCATTGGAGGTATGACCTACTCTTTTAGAGCACATTGGATCCAGCCAGCATAAGGATCAGCAATTAGTAGACATCGTTGATCGACTAGGTGGAGGAGAGACCTCTAGTCACCTTGCTAGATATTCTGTGGATGAAAGAGGGTGACTACGTCGAGATGGGAGACTGTGTATTTCTAGAGTTGATGACTTGTTGAGGTTAGTTTAAGAGGATGCGCATCACTCTTGGATGACTATCCATCCGGGTGATAAAATGTACAGAGATATAAAGAAGTTTTTTCATTGGACTAGAATGAAGAAGGATTTGGCAGAGTTTGTTTCCCGATGTTTGACTTGCCAGCAAGTAAAGGCTAAACAGAGAAAGCCCGGAGGATTACTTCAGTCTCTAGACATACCACAATGGAATTCGGAGAGCGTCTCCATGGATTTTATAGATGGTTTGCCCAGATCGAGGAAGGGAAACACCAATATTTGGGTTATAGTTGATAGATTAACTAAGAGCGCTCACTTTATCCCAGTCCAGAGAAAGAGGAAAGCAGCTTCGTTGGCATCGGTATATCTTAGAGATATCTTCCGACTTCATGGGGTGCCCTCCAGTATTATTAGTGACTGTAACCCCATCTTTACGAGAGAGTTTTGGAGGAGCCTACATGAGGTATTAGGGACACATCTACGACTTAGTACCACCTATCACCCTCAGACAGATGGACAAACAAAGAGGGTCAATAGGGTTCTCGAGTAATTATTAAGGTTGTGCATCCTAGACTTGGGAGGGACGTGGGAGGAGTACCTCTCGTTGGTAGAGTTCACATACAATAATGGATATCAGATAAGTACTGGTATGGCTCACTTATGGGTACTTTATGGACGACCCTACAGATCAGTTAATGGAAGTCTACGGACAGACTTCTACTTGAACATTAGATGGTTAGAGAAACTTCAGAAAAGATAGACTTGATTCAAAGACGGATGAAATCAGCTCTGGACAGACATAAGTCATACGTCGATCGGAGGGGGACAGACCTGGATTTCAAGGTAGGAGATATGGTCTATATCTAGGTGTCACCTTTGATGAATGTTGTTCTCTTTGGCTTAGTAGGGAAGTTGGAGCCAAAGTTTGTAGGGTCATTCCCCATAGTTGAGAGGATAGGTCGGATGGCCTACAGAGTTAAACTACCATAGAGATTGGCGGGAGTTAACGATGTGTTCCATGTTTCACACTTAAGGAAGTGTCTACATGATTCTGCAGAGATAGTAGAGCCAAATACCCCTGAGGATATAGAGGTGGAGAAACAGGCATCAATCAGAAAAAGTTCCTACTCGAATACTAGGATCGGAAGTTAAGAAGATAAAGCTAGTTAAGGTTCGGTGAGGAGAAGATAGTGATAACGCAAGTTAGGAACCTAAAAAAAGATTTGTGCTTCTTTTCTGTTTCTCTATGAGAGTACGTTCTTGACTCTTTTTCAATCTTTCTGAATTTGAATCTATTTTCTCATCTTTGAATCTTGACTCTTAAGTAGAAGACTATGGATGACAAAAATGGTTTTAAACATGTTAATAAAACATGTTATGATTGAATGGATTCACGTAGATGCAAGTGTTTGCTAGTGGATGCATGTACACACACTAGGCACTAAATTAGGGATCAGATGAACTAGAGCATTTACATTTTGCATATGGTGTGTGTGCATTTTAATTTATTTTAAATATGGATGGAAATGGTTGAATCATCACTCAGATGTTTCATTTTGATGAATGGTTGTAGCACACATATAGATTTATATGTATCATTAGGATTCTTTTGCATACATATTGGACGCATGGCGCAGACATGAATTGCATTAAGGAGGTCAACTGAATTAGTAAACCGCCTGATTTACGCATTAGTTTACGGACATATACACAACACCTTTGCATATGTCCATACAAAGCATTAGAAATTTTAAGGAAAATGTATGCCAGTGGTTGATGGATAAGTAGATGGGTGTAGATAATGGTTGATAATATTAGTAACATTCTCCTAAACTTGGAGATTTTGGGGACAAAATCCTTTAACGAAGGGAGAATGTAACACCCCATAATTTAATAAACAATAACATATGAAGAAGATTAATAAATTAAATATTAATTAACAAAATATTTAGAACTGTACAAAATGGCCTTACCATTGCGTTCGTTATGAAATTCTGGTTTAGACAGACTTTGAATTTGCGTAAATCGGACTAGAAATGAACAAGTTATGATCAGTCAAAGTTTGAAGTTAAATTAAATAGTATAATTAAACAAATCATAATAATGCAACGGTAAATGGGCGACCCATACCCTATATAGGTCGACCCCTCTATCGACCCCAAGGTCGACACACGTGTCGACCCATATGGAAGGTGGGTCGACCCACTTCGAGCCAGGCACGAACCTGTGTCTAGCCAAACACGCCTGTTTCTAGAATATTCTTTTGCTGACTCATACTGGTGTGTTTTCTATGGTTTGGATTAAAAACCTAATATCCTATGGCCTAAACTATCATATCACACCTATAAATAGACTACCAACCCTCACTTTTTACCTATACCTATAATTCTTCATTTTCTTATCCTCCACTGTATAATGTTCTGAAATAAAATTAAAATAAGGGAAAAGTATGGGTATTGTCAAATTATAGATCTGATCGGATATTCTGCTTCTACTCCTTTTTCAAAGGCCATTTTTGGATCTACAACAGTTCTCTTTGAGTTCTATGTTATTTTTAGATCAGCAATCTAAATAAAAAGGATTAAGATAGTAAAATGGAGTGGATCTGAAAGTTTGACAATTACAGCATTTACAAGTTTATCTTTTACATGTTATTGTTCATTTTATTTACTTTGTATTACTTATCCCTTTTAAGTTGTTATTATTTTCTTCTTCTTTATCCCGTTCTCTATTATTATTCTATTTACAATCTCAATTCCTATTTCTCCTTTTTCTTTTGTTTTATGTTGAGCCTAGGCCATCAAGGGTCTAGGCCTTTACCGTTTAAATTGTGTAAAATCGGGATAAAATAAAGGAATGTTAAAAATGAGGATTTTTGGGAATATTGAGAATTGGTTAATTTGGTACTCAAATTATTGACTGTAATTGGGGATAAACTTATGAAATGAAATAGGTAGTACTTAATTATATATTAATTAACATGTTAACAGAAAACATGTGGAATTACGATAAAACATACTTGACTGTACATTAAGTAAACTTATAACTTGCAGCATGTAACTTGTGACTGACAATAAGTGACACGGTAATAAAGGCTTTGTAGATTACTTTCGTTAATTACAATCATGATTAAAAGATTGTAGATTACTTTCGTTAATTACAATCTAGGGTAAAGGGGTTGTAGATTACTAACGTTAATTACAATCCAAGATTAAAAATATTTAGATTACTTTTGTTAATTACAATCTAGGGGTTGTAAATTACTTTCGTTATTACAATCCAGGAATAAAAGGTTTTAGATTACTTTTGTTAATTACAATCCATAAATATAACAAATGATTAGACTGGGCTTATTAATGAACTTAAACGGGTTAAGTCAAACGTGTATGATTAATAAGCGAGAAGGGTCCATTCCTTTGAGATATAAGGGGCTTGTAGAAATCCTAGTTAACTTGAGGACCAAGTCTCGGGTGACTTCTGTCAATTGCATTTTGTGTGGGAACCCATATCAATCAGTATTCATTGGTTATAACGAGGCCTCACACTAGGTATGGGCTAAGACATTCTTATACTGAACTGGATAGTAAGAGGTCCAAACGAGAGGTGCGTACATATGCGTACCGCTAGAGTCATGAGCGTGCATGGATCCGACGAGCGAAGATAAGATGCTGTAACGCCTGTGATTAAGGCTATGTCTTTATTTTTAGTTGATGGGTTCGGGATTGATAATCTGAAGGCCATAGCTGGCACAGATTATTCACATCCTTTTTAAGAAGCTGATCATTGGGCAGTAATTAGGTAAAATCTAATCTTGATGTTCTGATAGTTGGTTCAGAAATTCTGAGATATGAATGAGAAGCTTATCGTTGCCTTGTTCCGTGTTTTCTATTTTACTATATTATCTTTCATGTCCATTAATATTCATCTATCTAAATACTTCTTTATATTATGCTTATGCTAAAAATCACTAGAACTCGCCATACTTATGTCTGACTTAGTTTTTTCTCTCTCCTCCTCTCTCCCTCTCTCTCTTCCATACCCCCAGGTTCTTAGGAGGGAGGGTTGTAGCAGTGACTTTTGATCTTTTGATTCATCTTCGACTTGGACCATTTCCGACTTCATGTATTGCTTCAGTACTTGCATTATGACTATTGTAGTGACTAATGAGAGAGATGACTTTTGTGGTTTTATTCTTATACTCTGATGTTTTTATTTCCACGAGACACTTTGTTTTATGAAAATGAAATATTGTGATAGATTCAATAATAATAAATGTTTTAAATATTTCCGCTATGTTTTACATTCTATCTTATGATTTTTGGTCTTTGTATTTGTTACTTTATACCTAGTGCACTTCACAGAACTTTATGCATCCTCATATAAGTGACATTAAGAGATATGGAGTGTCACACCCCCCCCCCCCCCGATCGAATGTAACCTGACCCCTCGACCAAGTAAATACGTATACGATACTCCCTCTAAGTCCTACTTCCCACAGAAGCGAGTACAAGCTCGACAAAAAACAACAGTATGTGTTACAGACTCACAGTCGGTAACCCAAGCAGTGGTAACTGTGTGTCCTATACCACACGTTCTCACTACCGGTTTACTTCCCGCTAGTCAACTCCACAATGGAAAACAACATAAATCAGCGGATTAATAGAGCAACCAATCATACGCTTTAATTAGACGAATCTGGGATTAACCGATTTCATATACCATCATGTCCCATACCATAGGGTTTACGATACTGTATAACCTCAATTACGTTTGCTTAAAGGAAGGAAAAAAGTGCGAGTTTTTATAGGGAAAATACATGGTTTTATAAATCAAGATTATAAAACGATTTTCGAAAAACTAATTAATTTTATTCTTAAAAACTTTTTATATTTATAAAATAGATTTTGAAAACTAAAGTCATAAATTATTTTAACCCCCAATGCTATAAAAGAAACAATATTTTTCTATATATGTGAAGATTAGTTTAAAAATGTGTATGATTGTTCAACACTATCGAAAATTCATCATGAAACTCTACGAATGAATCACCAAAATCTTCATAAATACATAATTCGGATTGAGCATAGGATAACTTGGTTCGCCAAGCTTATGTGGTTGAAAAATCAAGTGGGAAAAGCTTTAGAAATTTACTAGAAATCAAGTTCAAGCTTCAGGATTCAACACATATTATAGGGAAATTCCCTACGTAACTTTCATTGGATGGGTTGACCGTTGGGTCGACTCACTTTTCAAGTGTGTCGACCCATGGGTCGACATATTAGAGGGCGGGTCGAGCTATGGGTTTTTCCAGCTACCAAAAACCGGCTCTATTGCTACTTTGATGATCAGTTTGACAAGGTTATACTAATCAGACTGGCCTAAAAAAATTTCCAACTACCAAAAACCGGCTCTATTGCTACTTTGATGATCAGTTTGACAAGGTTATACTAATCAGACTGGCCTAAAATTTTGCAGGCATACAAACAACAAATTAACTAGGAATAGCAATTAAAATTGAGCAATTTCATCAAAGCACGACAAAGTTATAGCAGCCTGAAGTAGCATGTTGGATGCTATAAACAACAAAAAGAATTTTGCAACGAATCTGCTACACGAATTCATCGTTCAAGTTCAGATTCATCACAAACTCAAAAATTACCACTGTAACTAGAAGATGGTGAGTAAAACTCACTATGATTATAGATCACATCAAATACGGAGCTGAATTGAAGCAAGTTGGAGCTTAAATGCTAAGAAGATACTGCCTTTTCCCTGAAAAATCAACTACAGCAACATGTAGAGAAGGAATTTCAATATACAATAAATTTCTCGACCAAACAGAAGAAAAGATTGATTAGATTCAAGTTTTAGAAAGATTTTCATGCTGTAGAAAACTATTAGTGACTCAATTTAGCAACTTGCAACAATTTAGAGGCTTGGGTTTTAAATTTACAGGAAGCATTCTTTTTTTTCTCAGTTTCAGGACTTAAAGAAAAGATAAGAAGGATCTCTTCTGAAATTTTACGTACTATAACAAATTCTATAGATTTCCTTACTTAATTACCCTCTAATGGCCCAACTAAAATAATTATGCCCCAAAGCCATCTAATTAGGCTATTAAATAAGTATTTAGGCCATTGAACACATATTTAACCCTATAATACAGTATGACTACACACAACAACCAAGTTTTAATATCAAACAACATAAATAAATACTAAAAAAATACTTTTAGATCATTTTAAAGCCCATTAATATTTACATTTTACATCAAATTTTACATTTTACACAAGCTATTTTATTTCAAGCTTGTGTAAAAATTCACATAACACGTAAATTTAACGTTTTGATTGTTTCTCTTTAATACGCAAACCACCAAAATATACAAAAGTTTATATTTTCAATATTTATTAATATTTTGCACTAAATTTAAATTTATTTTATAAACTTGTGTAAATTTACATAACATATGCATTAATGATTTTCCATATTCTATATACAAACCACTAAAAACACGTAAAATTCCTATTTCTACGTTTATTAATTATTTCAACCAAGATTTACATTTTTATTATTTATTCTTATATAAAATTTTCAAACTTAACATTTATGTCAACGATTGTAATATTTAACATTTAAATCCCTAATACATGTCTATTTTGAACACAAATTTCAAAATACACATTTTAAACAAAATTTTACATCATTATGTATTTTAAACCCTAATTCCCAATTTACAAATTACTGAATTTTCATATCAAACCAATTTGTGAAGTCAAAATTTATTCCTAACATATAATATTAGAAATAACTTTGAATCGCATCAAATTAATTTATTTTGAAAGGCAGTAAAATTCTATTTACACAAAAAAGAATTACAATGTTTGAAACTCTACATATATAGCTAAATAGCAAAAGAAACCTAAGTATACAACAAAAATACACTCAAAACAATTGGCTATAAATTATTGCAGCTACAATACAAAAATCATTACAAATCATTAACCAAAACTTCTGTGCTTCCCAAAACCAAATGCAGCATCCTCAAATTTATGTCTCAACAAACTCCAGATTTTATGCTCCTTAAAATCTTTCTATGTACAATTGCATTAAGCTCATTTGAATTCAATGAACCCATACCAAACACTCTTCTATTTCTTTCGGACCATATCTCATAAATAAAATGTTTCAATATCTTTAATAGCATCTTACATCTATTAGTCTTCCGGCGTGTTGCCTTAAAGATATTAGACCATTCTATTATACTCATGTTTGATGGCCTATGGAAATCTCCATTCGCCAGGATTCTATACCAAATTTGGTATACATATGTACATTGAAAGAATAAATGTGTGTTGGTCTCGGCTTCAGCCTTACATAAAACACACAGGTTGTCTGGAATAATACCAATATTATGCAATTTTTCCTTGGTGTTAAAGGTGTTAGCCATGACTTTCCACAAAAGGAAAATTTCTTTTGTCGAACTCTTCATGCTCCAAATTCTGGAATGCCATGGAAATACTGGTTTGTCATCTTGCAACAACTCATACACATGTCTAATTGTGTGCTTATTACCTTTCCAAGCTAACTGAGAATCACCACTGACTCTGAATCTAACACAGAGTTCACTCCATAAATGCCTCAATGCAGCAGAACTGGTGTATGGTAAAACAAGCATCCCATCATGAATAAAATCATCTACTACAACAGATTCTGGTATACCAGAATTCCTTCTCAGATTATAATCTACAATTTAACGTAATATCATACTACTTCCTACCCAAGGAGAATTCCAAAATGATAACTTCTTCATCACCTCACTATTACATTGAATAAATGGTAAGATTGAGCTCCTAAGCTTTAATATATTTCTCCATCTCTAGCTAGAGTTTTGTGGTATTTCCATGGTACAAAGGTTCTTTTTGCCGATTAAATTGTTCTTAACAAATTCGAAACATAAACAGTTTTCCATTGTAAAAAAATTATTGATGTATGTTGAGATTGCTACTTTTTTCCATTGTAGTAAATTTGTGATGCAACGCCCTCCATTCTTCTTATCATCATACAATTTACTGAGTGAAATCAGAATCAATTTCTACGCAAATGGATCACCATGCCACAAAAACTTACTTATAGCACTTATCACCGTATTAATCAGCTTCACTGGAAGGATGTAATGCCATGTCTAATAAGTTGTCATGGCTGTTGCAATTGCTTGAACAATAGTTAATCTTCTAGCTTGAGAAAGTTTACAAGATGACCACTGTTTTAATTTATCAATAATCTTCTCAAACATTGGAATGCATTTTCTTTTGAAACTCTAGAACTAAAAATAGGAAGGTCTAAATAAGAAGCATTTGGAAACAATTCCTTTAATCCAGAACTAAGAATAATACCATTCTTCATATCTTTAGGCAGACCTGCAACTTTAATGTCGGATTTACTGACATTAATTTTCAAACTAGTAATCTTATAAAAAATATGAAGAGTTGATAGAATGCACTGGATATTAATATGTGTAGGCTTCATGTAAATAATCAAATCATCGGCAAAAAGTAAGTGAGTGATCATTGGATTCGTACATCGAGGATGCAAGTCAAGGTTTTTATTCACCACTTAATCAATGAGTAGGTAATTAAGGATGTCCATAACAATTATGAAGAGGTAAGCTGATATAGGATCCCCTTGGCTTACACCACACTTACCCTTAAAATAACCATGAAGACTTCCATTTCTAGATATAGAGAAATATGGTGAGGATATGCAGGTGTAAATCCACGCTAGAAATGACTTTGGAAAGCTCATTCTAGACATGATTGCCAAAATTGAATTCCATGAGACAGAATCGAAAGCTTTCTTAATGTCAAACTTTAACTTGCACCTTGGAGAAATATGTTTCCTATCATAACCATGCAGTAGTTCTTGAGTAATCGGGATGTTGTCACTTATAGATCTTCCACTAATAAGGGTTGATTTATTATTTGATATAACAATGGGCAGAACCATTTGAAGTCTATTAGTAATCAGTTTTGATATCAATTTATAAAAAATACTGCAATAGGATATAGGTCTGAAATCATAAACCATTGATGGATTATCAATCTTAGGAATTAAGGCAATTGTCGTAGCAGACAAACTAGCAGGCAAAGAATTCTCAATAAAGAAAAATTGAACAGCATCCATGACATCGATACCAATTATTGGCTAACATTTTTGCAAAAAAATATGCATTAAATTCATCCGGCCCCCCACAATAGGATGCATCTAAATTAAATACATCTGCTTTGATCTCATCTTTGGTAATTAAGGTAATAATGTCATTTGATTGATGGTCAGAAATGAAAGGAAGTTTTAAGTGAAAGAGAGGATGCACATCAGGTTGAGGATGGTTTTTTGGTGCTAAAATATAAGTAAAATATTTGACAAATGCTTTATTGATACCAGAATGAGAAGAGTAAGATTTACGATCAATATCCTTAATCATGAAAATAGATTCCCTGGACGTCTTAGTCTTCAAAGAATTGTGAAACTACATGTTATTTCTGTCTACCTCCACCTCTTTCCTTAAAAAAGAACTCTTCCTAGCAGCTTGTAATTCCACGTCCTTTACATTTTTCAATTTGATCTTCAGTTCAGATTCAACACTTTGTAGACGATTGTCATAAGGATACCAATGCAAAGTCTTATGCACTTTGAAAAGATCAGCTCTCACAAGAGATGATTGTTTTGATCCATTACCAAACTGAAATGATGACCATTCTTTTAAAAGTATTTTAAGCAGCCTCAACTTATATAATAATTTGTTCATAGGGTTATTGCCTAAATAGTTGGACCAAACCTGCAATAAAATGTTGGAAAAATCTGCATGAGAAATCCAAAAAATTTAAAAATTAAAAGAGGCCTTTCATTTGCTGGTGACATCGTCTGTTCCCCAATTTAAGAGAAGAGGAGAATGCTCTGATATTGAGAAAGGGAGAATGTGATAGAAAGACCTATGACAAAAGTTCAAGAATTGAGAGTTAACAAAGATATGATCGAGTTTGCAAAAAATTGGACAACCAACTTTACTCTTGTTGAACCAAGTGAAATCAAAACCAACACTTTTAATAGGAATGAGATTGGAAATAATTAAGACTTGATTTAAAGGAGATATGTCATTAACAGATAAAGCACATCCTCCCATTTTTTGATGAGTAGAGTACATGTAGTTGAAGTCACCTGCTATCAACCATGGATCAGATAAAGAATGAAATTGGTTCAAACTATTGAGAAAAATATGCCTCAAAGAAACACCATTTTGAGCATATATAGATGTCAAAAAGAAAGAGGATTTTGATGGCAAACAAACACATTTGAAGTGGATAAACTGGTCAGAAGAGGATAACTTAGAAAGGCTGAAATATAAGAGATTCCATATTGTTAATAGTCTGCCAAAACTCACGTCAGCAAGATTATGGTCGAAATGCCAATTAAATGAAATGAATGAAGTAGATTAAAGGTTGAATGCATATAAAGCTCTGTTTCAAAAAGACAAAGAAGATGTATACTTTTTTCCTTGATCAGAACATTGATTTCACCTTGTTTAGAGGCTAAATTCATGCCTCTTATATTTCAAAAAGCTATATTGTGCATCACCATTAAATAATGAGAGGACCGGTAAAAGGGATAGGATATTTCCTAGTGTGTCTTTTGGATGGTATCTTTTGGCTACCCAAAGGTAGTGTATCATTTGGAGAAAATTCTTTACCCTTATTTAAATCATCCCCATCAGAGGAATACTTCTTTAATTTATTTTTCCTGCCCTTTGACGATTTTACAATGGTCTGCAAGGGAGAGGAAGAATTATCAATACTAGTATTTTTTGCCCGTTTTGCTGGGCATTAAAATTTACTTTATTAAAAAAATACTGTAATGATTAAATATCAAAAATAAAAGAAAACTAAAGTAATGTAATTAATATTAAATAGTTACATATATATTTTTAAATATTATAATTTATGCGACAACAATAATAAATTGTTCTGTTGTTCATCCAAAAATAATTTTATTATGGATGATTATTTTGAGTAATTATTCTGTTATCCATCTAATTAATTTATGCAGTAACAATAATTAATTATCATGTTGTTCATTCAACAATAATTTTGTCGTGGATGGTTATTTGGTTAATTATTCTGTTATCCATCTAATTTTTTTGTTATGAATGGTTATTTTTTGGCATAAATATAAAAAATGATTATTTGTGATTTTATTCTGAAAACATGTTCTTAATTCATTACAATTTAAACTTATTTTGTGATCTTCAAATATGAAAAATTGAACAAACAATCATTAAAATTATATAAGTGATACAATTCAAGTAATATTATATAAATTATATACAAACTACAATATGATAACTTTTTTCGATGAAGCAAAAAAGTGTGATGATGTCATTATATATATATATATATATGTGTGTATATATGTATATATGTATATATATATAATATGATGCAAAAAGAAACTCAATCCTAAGGGAAGTTTGTTAATGGCGACAGGCGATTGCCTGCTTTTGCTATGCGTGAAGTATCCCTAATCTCTTTTTCATTGGTTTTTTGATCGATTTATATCTGAAATCTATTCGCAACCTTCAACGAATCTATCTTCGTTGATAAGCCATTTGTTTTCCAGTTTTTTCCGCCTCGAAAACTTTTTCTACAATCTAATGGATACCTAATCGCAACTGTCAACGATCTATTATCCTCATGGAGATCCATATGCTGATCCGCTTTCTATCTTCTCAATATTTTTGGATCGGTTTAGTTTAATTATGGATTATCAAGCCACCGTTAATTTGGGATTCGGCATGGCCGGCGCAACTGAACTAGCTTCAGTTCCAAGTTATCCAACCGATCTTCCATTGATTTGAGCTAGATCGATTTCAGATTTTACTGGGTAAGATTAATTTGGTTGTAGTCTTGGGTTAATGGATAAAGGATTTTTGGATTTTCAATTAGATCTTGTTTAAACAGATTATCTGTTTTACATCTACCGATTATTGTATGTCATTATTGGAGTTATGCAGATCTGGTTTTATAGGCTGTAATTTTAATGAAGTAGTTTGCCTCTTTATCCCCAATTGCATTCAACATGTTTTCCCCGTTTATATGTGGAGATGATTTAGCAGATCTATAAAGTTTAAAGTCATACGGTTTTATGCATCTTCACCTCGAACTATTTACAATCTTCAACACTGCTATGTTCTGTTTCACCTCAAAACTGGGAACACCAGATCTACAGTTCAGGGACTTCACCTACAGGTTTAATATCCATATATGAGGTGTTGTTTTTCATGGTGTTGTAGGATATCTTAGTATAATGGTGTTGGTTTTTTTATAAGGGTACTGTAAGCATGTTAGTATGGTAGTTTCTAATTTCTGACATGGGATTTGAGTTGATTGGCATTTCATGCAAGAAGAAAGCATACCCAGACACATAAATACTGATATATTTGATCTGAATTTTTGATGTTCTGCGAGGGGATAGATTTTTTTTGTGGATGTGTGCAGATCCGTATGGCGTAGCAGGGGAGATCAATGTTGTATTCTAGGTTAAGTTTGGATATATGTTAACTGATCATTTTCGTCCTTTAATTTGAGATAATGTTACCAGTTTATGATCTCATAAGAAAATGTGAAGTTAGATCAATGAGCTTTTCTCTAGTTATTGGGATGATAATGAAGGGTCTGCAACATTGTTGAAGTAAAACATGTCTAGGAATTTTGGACCTGGATAACAAAGGCTTTCTATTCATTTTAATGTGAACCGGAAGTTGATAATTCCTCAACTGATTAATATTCTTATGTTATTGCATACAATAAGGGTGAAATGTGCAGCATCGTGTGTGCTGAATGAAGTATTAGGCTCAGGTGCAGCGAGCTATAAGTGGGGTTGGCCTAATCATGGGCCGGATTTGTCTTAGTTAAATTTAGATTTTCTTGTACTTTCATGTCTTTTTTACACATTTATTTTATGTTGTAACGGTTAGTATGCTAGCCTGTCTTTTGTACTGCTTTTTCTCAGTTAATAAAAGTGAACCAATTTTCAAAAAAAAATATATATATATATAATATGATGCAATGTATGCTTTGTTATTAAATTTTAAATATATTTTTATATGTATAATAGGCATTCTAACTAAATTTCAAATTACAACATAAAAATAAACATCCATAACAGAAAATACATTAATCAATTGCAGTTTTCAGAGCAAAATAAATATAAGATCATGAGTAGTTTTCTTTCCAAACAAAATAAATATGAAAATCAGAGAAAAATAAATATAAGATCATGAGTAGTTTCCATTCCAAACAAAATAAACATGAAAATTATGTTCAAGTCCAATCTTGTTCCCAGCATAACTTCATGATTTCCACTTTTTTGAATAGTTTTCATTCTTGTAGTGCAACAAACATTTGAATAGATGAACAATTAATTAGTCATTCCTTACCAAAATAATAATAATATGTACACCATATATAAAATAACCATCAAATATATATAACTTACTTTTTCTTTTTTAATTACTTTCAGTTTTGAAATAAATTCATTTTCATCATCTTTTTTATCTTTAAAATCATCAAAAATACATGGCAGCTTGACATCATTATTAATCTCTTTGCTTTTCCTCTTCAAACTATTAGTGTTTGTATATTTTTCAGTACCGGGGCTTTGCATATTGATGTTAGTTTTAGATTCAGTGCTGAAACTTGGTATAGACATCTGCACATAAATGAAATAAAATAACTTGTTGCAATGAACATGACTAACTAACTAACTATATATATATATATATATATATATGTATGTATGTATGTATATGTATATGTGTGTATGTGTGACAACAAAATACCTGTGAACTTTGTAACGCAACTACACCATCTTCACTTTCTATCATAGAATTCCCAATCAACTCAAAACCTTCATATATGTCTGTAGCCATGTACATGCTTGAACCTCTGTGTACATTATTCTCACCAACACATATAGTAATTGTATACTGCCTTCCCTCCAGACACTTCAAAATTGTTGGAAATTCATTTTTCTTTCCTTACTAGAAAGAATATTATAATTTATTTAATTTTGTCAAAAAATAAAGTATTAAAATTTTCTTTTAGTATATTTGGAGCTATACATACCTTTTCTTGATCTCCCATTATGTCATAAAAAAATTTCTTAACTATTCTGTAAACCTCACGGTCTTGCAAAATTATTGCAGCACTGCCACTATTATCTTCAACAATAACAAATAATCTAAATCTGCACACAAACACACACACACACACACACACACACACATATATATATATATATATAACTATTAGTACGAAACTAAGTAAATTTTTCTCTAGCATTATAGAAAATTACCTCATGTCTGGACAGGGTATGCTTCTTTTACAATTAGGACATTTATACTTCCCATTTTTTTCAACTTCTTGATCACTACATGCTAAGCAAGCATCATAATACCAAGTTTGTTTCTGTTTTACATTCCTAACGGTTACTTGACAAATAACTTCTTTCTAAAATTTATAAAATATAGTAACTACAGGTACTTGAATAGGAATGAAAAATAAAAAATAAAAAATATTAAAGTCTATGGAGCATACCTCAATATATTCAGATTTCAAGTTCCTTATCTCACCAATACTCAGTATTTGATAATCTCCGGTAATCATATCGTTAACACCAACTTTTCCTTCATTGAAATCAATAATATCCAACCTACATATTTTATAAGTTTAATGTTTGATGTATATTATATTTGAAAAATATATTTTATTACATTTCAATAAAACTCAAATTTACCTCTTTCTCATTTTAACAACACTGCGATAATTGTAGTTGATGAAAAACCGTGTTGCACCAACATTGGTCATATTAGGTTGCTCTACAATATAAGAAACATCATGTTATTAAATTTTCACATATTAAAGTAATTGATAGTCGATAGCATAATTGGACCGATGGATGAGAGAATTGAGCTAGAATGATGGTGTAACAACCCTGAAAATCTTAGCCAGTTTAAAATTTTTATTTTGGTTATTTTAATGAATTTTGAATATTTAAAATAATTTATTTTAAATAAAAACAATGAAAAATTTATTTTCGACGAAGTTAAAACGAATAAATTTTATTTAATTATATAACGAGCCTGTAATGGCCCTGTAGTTCGAAAATTCGATTTCGAATTTCAAATGAATATACAGAATTCGTTTTAAGTCGGAATTGGACGAAACAAGAAATATCTAAATCTGTTTGATCATATCTTTCTAACGGATGCAAGAAACTGAGATTTCACTTTAGAAGTTGAAAGACATATCTAGTTCAAAATTCAGAAAAGTCGCTATGGAATATATATATATATATATATATTAATATATATAAAGGCCCTTAGAAATGGAAATTTTGCAAACGACCTCGGTTTTCGACGGAACCACTTTTGTTGTATCCAGGATGTCAAATTATTGCCAGATTTCAAAATTCATAATTTTTTGAATCAATATGTGAGCGTGGCGAAGTTAAACGTGTTTTAACAGTTTCAGTTGAATTGGGTCAACCAGAAAATGGCCATTTTTCAAACGGTCTCAGAATTCGACAAAATTAGTTTTGTTAGGACCGTATCGTCAATACGAAGCTAGAAATAATTTTTCTGGAATTTTTCGAGTTAGTATGTGGCCCTGATAAATTGAAACGTACGTTCAAATTGAATATATATAGATTTATATTTTAAATTCAACGGAAACTGATCGTAACGATCGAATTGGCCTACGATACATATCACATTGTGTTCGGAATGGGGGTAATACGCTATGGACGACAGTCGGTGGGTTCGATTCTGAGTTAAAAATAAAAAGTTACCTTTTTGGGATTAAAATAATAAAATATAAATTATAAAATTATATAAATCTCTCTCCTTCCCCCTTTCCCTTCTATCCACGTCAGAAATCAAAAATCAAAATAAAAAAAAGAGAAAAACTACGCCTGCCCCAGCCAACCCGCCACCGCCTCGTCAGAGGTCCTCCTCGCGCGCGCCTCTTCTCCGATCCCCTCCCCTTACCTCGCGCTCCCTGCGCGCACCCCCTCTAGCCCTCGAACAAGACCCCCCTCAGCCAAAAACTAAAACCGCGCCCTCCCCTAACCCTAGCCCCAATTTCCGCCGTGCCCTAGCCCCCACCGGCCCCTGTCGCACCACCCCACGACCGCTGCAAGTCCTCCGAGACCCTCCACCAAGCTCCGGTGAATCAAGCAGCAGCCGACCCTCTCCCCATTTCGAATTGTAAGTTTTTATTTATGTTATTATTATTATTATTTATTTATTTTAGCATTAAAAATCTGATTTTTACACTAAAAAAATTAGGATTTTAATATATGTTTTTTTTTTTGAAATGAGAGTTTTAAAAATCAGATTTTTAAAGTATAAAGCACGATGTTTTTATTTCAATTTTTAATATAAAACTGCATTGATTTATTTTAGATTTTTAATTCAAGAAAAAATAGATTTCTAATCCAAGAGAGATTATATTTTTAATGTATCAAAGATTATATTTTTAAGGTATACACAAGGAGATATTTTTGAAAGTGAAAAGACGATATTTTTTAAAGTGAAAAGACGATATTTTTAAAAGTGAAAAGGAGATATTTTAAAAAGTGAAAGGAATGGATTTTTATTTATATGTATAGTATAAAAAGAAGTGATTTTTAAAATAGGAAAGGTGATTCTAATAATTGAGAAGATATGGTCATTAATATATAAAGATACGATTTTTAACAAATAAGAATTCAATTTTTATATGTATATTAGCATGTTAAAAATATAATTTTTATATTATAGAAAGTACAAAAATATAATTTTTATATTATAGAAAGAATAAAAATATGATTTTTATAAAGTAGCGAATATAAAGATATGATTTTTATATAGTAGGGATTATAAAAATACTATTTTTATATATTGTATAACGAAGTAAAAATTCGATCTTTATATATAAAGTAGAAATATAAAAATATAATTTTTATATAGAATGAAGCGTCGAAAAAATATATGAAGTAGAAATAAAGAAATATGATTTTTATTTATTAGAATGAAGTGATAAAAATATATTTTTTATTATAAACAGCGGGAAAAGGACTGCATTGGAATTTCAAAACAGATCCAGGCGTTTCAGCAGTTCAAAAGCAAAGCACGGTGGAGTGGAACCCTCGGTGAGAACTTCTCACTTTAAATTTCTTTTTCTAGTTAAAAATATATACTAGGATGCAGGCGGTGTTTAGCAGCACCCGACACCCGTCGTCCACAAACCATGGACGACTTGTTTGTTTGTTTGGTTGTTTGATTGTTGATTAGAATATTTGTTGGTGTTTGGTTTAGGAAAAATAATAGAATGTGATTGGAATGTGTATGGCGTAGGCCTTTATTAGACTGGGGATAAGGCTAGGCCTTGTCCCGTTTCTAGTATCGTGTCGTTATGCCGCCGAAATTTTCTAAAATTTGTTAGAAAAATAAAGATATCATTTTTAGTGTGTAAATGAACCGAATAAAAATTTTATCGTTAAAAATATAATTTTTAACGTGTGTGTGAATAAAATAAAATATTCATTTACAAATCAGACGATTTGTTTATGTACACTGATTTGACTGATATGGATTGGGACGATAAATTTTACACATCGCCCAACTGCACAAATAAAATCTGTGTTTGTTGATTTGAAACCCCACACGGGTATTGGGATGATATTTAACGTACTAGTCCCAATAATTTGTTGTTTTTCGATCGATAGGTTGATAGACAGTTGTGACGGCCCGCCCCGCACCAACTGACATTTACTCCAAAAGTGCGCTGTACACATGTCCAGTTAGCACGGAACGGGTCGTCAGAAGAAAAGGGGAGAAGGAAATGAACTAACAAAGAACCTGTAGAATGTCACACAGCGCATAGGATAAAATATAATAATAACATACTTGACATAAAACAGGTGAGACAGTGCATAAGCTGAAACAACTAACATAGCAGCGGAAAATGTAAGTACAACTTAAGATCCAAAGTTAAACATTATTACAACTTTTTAAACTGTCTCAAAGCAAAAGCAAGATAAAGGAGGTACACTACTAATGCCCAAGTAGCGACCACCAACGACACAGGGAGAATATATATATATCATACGTGGAAGCCTCCTGCCCGCCTCCGAATCAGCTACTCGCGCATCACCAGCTAACCTGTCTCTAGTCTGCTCGTGTGAGCACCCAGAGTAATAAGAGGAGACATAAAACTCTGGGTCAGACATAAAGCCTGGTATGAGCGATAACCATCTAAAGTGAACAATAACAGGTAGACTAAAACATACCTGAACCTGGACCTGCAACCAAAGAGTTAGCACTACATACTGTACAACACGCTAAGGTGCCATATCAAATGGTGTAAAGATACGGAGGTGGGGCTGTGCATGTCATGGTGATGGCAAACAATCAAACATAGCAACCATCCTCACATCTCTCACTCAGTGCGTAAAGCATACGATATTCACCACTTCGATCACCCCACATACCTTGCTATGATCACTTTGCCCCATGAAGTCATAAATGGCTTCACTGCACTGATAAAGTAGCCACTAATCCTTTGCTATGTCCACTTGCCCCATGGAGTTATTCACCCCATCTGCGCTGGCTCATAGCCTTACCGGTCCTTTACTATGTCCACTTGCCCCATGGAGTTATTCACCCCATCTGCGCTGGCTCATAGTCTTACCAATCCTTTACTATGTCCACTTGCCCCATGGAGTTATTCACCCCATCTGCGCTGGCTCATAGTCTTGCTACCATCACCTTGCCCCTCGAGTCATAATGACTCTACTGCACTGATAAGTAGCCCATCATCCATTTTTAGTGGTGAATCGAAGTTATGAACATCGACAACTCCTTAGCACACGTCCCGCAGCACAGTCCAACCATGAAGTGAACTCATCGGTTCCCAACTGGATCCTGAGCTCCAACTTCCCATATTGGACTACCTTTGCATCTCGGGTTGTTGGTCAACACTGGATCGGGTCGGATTCCCTTCAGCCATCGGTTCGGGTCGGGTTCACTACGTTGCGTCATTCCTGGTCCTCCTCTGGTACGGTTCGGTTTGGGTCCACTCCATCACGTCGGTTCGGGTCGGGTGGCCCACTTCGGGTCGGGTCGGGTGCCCCACTTCGGGTCGGGTCGGGTGTCATCTCCCATCCCGTTCGTGCTTCCGCTCCGATCTGCTCCTTCATTCTTCAAATGCTCCGATCCGATCCCCCTCTTTTAGCCGATCTGATCCTAGTTCAATTAGCATGGCCTTCCTTTTTTCCAGTTTTCTCAAGTGTCAAGTTCCGAACCGATCGAATGACTTGCCCAGTTCACTTATCCGATCCGAGCCACCATATCCGATCCAATCCGAAACCTGCACTGTTTCCTGAAGCTTTTCTAGCAAGTGTTTACGCCATTCGATGACGTTTTCGACCATTCTAACTATTGAAATCAATCACAAAGCATATCATACAGTCATAGCAACATGCATAATCAACCACAAACACCAAAACATCAATATGATAGGTTAAAATGGATCAAACATAGCCAAAACCCCATATTTCCCCTTAAGCATGTTTAGGTGGAACTAATGATAGGATTAGCGAAACTTAACCAAATTAACCCAAATTCATATCAAAGGTCTAAAACATCATTTAAGAATTTACGAACATTTTTCCAGAATTTTATCATGTTTAAATTCGCTAATTAACACTAATTACCCTTAATTAGCCATAATTAGTGAGGAACTATGCAAATCACTCACCTTAGCCACAAACAAAACTAAGATCTGAAATAAATCTCTGATTTGATGCGAATCCCAATGCTAGACAGCGGATCCAATGTTGATTTGGTGTAGATCTCCCTTGATGAGATGTTGCTAAGCCTAATCCTTGATCAAAAGATGATTTGGAGGTGATTTAGAGGTTGGAGGCCATTTTTAGGGTTTCTTGGAGATAAGTGGAGGCTAGAAAACTGAAATGGAATGATTCTCTAACTCATTTCAGCCTCCCTATAACCCTAATCCCGAAATGGGTTATGGGCCTATTCACTAATCACCCTATTTGGCCCGGTTAAGCAGTTTTTCACCTTCCAAACCTTATTTCAACCATATCTCCCAAACGGTAAGTCCGTTTGACTATTATGACCACTCCACGGAAAGGTAAACCATCAAACGAATCTAATGGAAAGGTTTCAAGTCAAAATTCCTTTCCAGTCAAAAGTTATGGCCAAAACTGTACCAACTAGGGGTAAAATGGTCATTTAAAAATCAGGAAAATCATGAACATGGGTAATGGCCCCAACATTTATCTCCCAAAGTTACATGACCATAATTCATATGGGAAAGAAATAAATATTCTACGATCCTCCGATGCGTAGAATGCGGGTCGTTACACTCTCCCCTCCTTAAGAAATTTCGCCCCCGAAATTCCTTAATCAAAACACACAAAGGGTCCTGCATGCCTATCAACCATAAAACAACAATCAAACATGCAAAATAAGCAAAACAAGTCTATCCTAGCATGCGGAATAACTAAATTGTAAAGTATATCTTACCAGGCAAAGAGTTCTGGATACGCCTTCCAAATGCTTTCCTCTGTCTCCCAAGTACAGTTACTCTCATCCTCGCCCCCACTGAACCTTGACTAGCTTCACCGCCTTCCTTCGAAGTTGCTTCGTATCGTGCCCCACAACACGAATCGGCTTGTGGTTCCCAACCGCCTCGGGTTCTACTTCGAAGTCCTCTAACTAATCAGGTGAAATAGTCATATCTGAGTCGTGAACGAACTTCCTTAGTTGGGAAACATGAAATACATTGTGAACTCCCGCCATCTTCTCTGGTAAGCCAACTCTATACGCCAAATTCCCGACTAATTCAAGAAAAGGGAATGGGCCAACAAATCTTCGTGCTAACTTGCCTCTCCTGCCAAACCGTATCACGCTCTTCAACGGAGAAATCTTGACAAACACCAAGTCACCAACGGAGAATTTTAAGTCTCTTCTCCTTTTATCAGCATAACTCTTCTACCTATCTTGGGCAGCTTTCATTCGTTGTTGAATGATCTTAATCTTATCCGAAGTTTCTCTCACCACATCTGGTCCAAGCATAAACTTCTCGCCAGTCTCTATCCAACATGATGGTGATTTGCACGGTCTTTCGTACAAAGCCTCATATGGAGCCATACCGATACTGGATTGGTAGCTATTATTATATGCAAATTCTATTAGATGCAAATGGTCATCCCATGATCCACCAAAATCAAATATACAAGCCCTCAAGAGATCTTCCAATATACGATTCACCTCTCCGTCTGACCGTCGGTCTGAGGATGATATGCGGTACTGAGTTGTAATTCTGACCCTAGAGCCTCTTGTAAGCTCTTCCAAAACCCACTAGTGAACAACGGGTCTCGGTCACTCACAATGCTTTTAGGTACTCCATGAAATCTCACTACCCACTTCATATACAATTCTGCCAACTTAACTGCCGTTCTGGTCGATTTGACTGGTATAAACCTTGCACTCTTAGTCAATCGATCCACAATTACCCAAATGCTATCATATCCCGATCTAGTCCTTGGTAGACCATCGATGAAATCCATCGAGACTTGCTCCCATTTCCATTCGGGAATTTCTAATGGCTGCAACAAACCACTAGGCTTCTTTTGCTCGGCTTTAACTAGCTGGCAATTCATGCATTTGGATATAAACTTCCCAACGTCTCTTTTCATCCCTTCCCAGTAGTAAGTCTGCTTCATGTCTCGATACATCTTATTACCACCGGGTTGTATAGTCAGTTTTGAGTGATGACATTCTCTAAGCACTTCATCTCTCAAACCATTCACGTTGGGTACAACTAGTCTTCCATTCTTTCTAAGCCATCCATCTCGATCAAGCCCATACAAATTCATCTCCTCACCATCGATGTTCATCTCTAACTTGGAGATGATTTCTAATAGATTAGGATCGTCCCTCTGGCTGGAACCAATCCGCTCTATCAAAGTGGGTCTGATCGCCAAACTAGCTAGCATGACTAGATCCAATTCGCACTTTGGTCTGAAATCAAACCCCGCGATATACTCCAGTTGCTTCCACTCAAGAAACATTGCCCCTAAACTGGCATGTCTCCTACTCAAGGCATCGGCTACCGCATTACCTTTCCCAGGTGTATATGCGATATCAAAATCATACGAAGCCAAGAACTCTAATCATCACTACTGACGGAGATTCAGATCTTTCTGGGAGAAGAGATACTTTAACGATTTATGATCGGTGAACAGCTCAAATCTTTCTCCTAAGAGATAGTGTCTCCACATCTTCAGCGCAAACATGATCGCTGCTAATTCCAAATCATGGGTAGGTTACTTCTTCTCATGCGGCTTTAGCTGTCGACTAGCATAAGCTACAACCCTACCTCCCTGCATCAATACAGCACCTAATCCGGTACCACAAGCATCCGTGTATACCGTCATCTCTTCATTCCCCTTAGGAATGACTAATACTGGCGCACGCGTCAACTTCTCTTTTAGACTCTTGAATGCATTCTCACACACTCCGTCCCAGACGAAGGACTGATTCTTCTTTGTCAACCGAGTCAACGGTGCTGCTATCTTGGAGAAGTCCTGGATAAACTTACGATAATACCCAGCTAACCCCAAGAAACTTCTTACATATGTTGCGTTCTTGGGCGTAGGCCAATCCTATACCGTAGCCACCTTCGCAGGGTCCATGGCAATACCATTCTCGGAAACAACATGACCCAAGAATCTCACTTCCCTTCTCCAAAAATGACACTTAGAGAATTTCGCCTTCAATTGGTGTTACCTCAACACCTCCATCACTATCCTCAAGTGTCCCTTGTGTTCCTCCTCTATCCTCGAGTAAACAAGGATATCATCCACGAACACAAGAACAAACTTATTCAACTGATCTCTGAATACTCGATTCATAAGATCCACAAAGTAGGCTGGTGCATTGGTCAACCCAAATGGCATGACCAACCACTCATAAAATCCACACGGCGTCCTAAATGTCGTTTTCGGAACACTCTCATCCGCTACTCGTAGCTGATGAAACCCTGTCGCGATGTCCAACTGGGAGAACACTCTTGTTCCTTCCAGTTGATCAAACAAATCATCTATCCGCGGTAGAGGATACTTATTCTTCCTCGTTACCTTATTCAACTCGCGATAGTCCACACACAAACGAAGGGAACCATCTGCCTTAGTGGCAAACACAACTGGTGCTCCCCACTTGGAGACACTCCTAATAAATCCCTTCTTCAAAAGATTGCTGACTTGCACCCCGAGCTCTCGCTGCTCCCTTGGTGCCATACGACGAAGTGGCATCACTATAGGTCTGGCATCTTTCACTAAATCAATACAGAACTCAATCTCTCGGTGTTGTGGAAGCCCGGTCACCTCCTCGAAGACGTCCGGATACTGGCCAACCACGGGCACATCTGACAGCTCATCCTACGGGATGTCAAGGGAATTTACAAAACTAGCCATAACCCCATCACTAGGTAGACTACCAAACACTACCCTCCGCCCATCATCCGCCTTAACTGTCACCAAAAATCCCTCACAGTCTACCACCACCCCGTATCTTTGGAGCCAATCGACTCCTAATATAATGCCATACCCAGTAAAGCCCAAAACAAAGCAATCACAAACAAACATACATCCATGACTCGATAAGATCAAATTCCTGCAAATCATACTAAGGCTAGTCGAACCACCAATCGGGTTCGTCACAACCAATGGTCTATCGACTATCTCGGGTTCCAGTCCCAACCTATCTACTAGGTCACTACATATGAAGGAACGGGAAGCCCCAGTATCAAACAAAACTCGAACTGGTACATCATAAATAGAAAGCATACCTTGAATAACAACATTCTTTCCTTTCTCCGCCGCAGTTGGGGCATTCGACGAAGAAGGAACAGCATCAATAGCATATGCTTTCACAATCTACTTCTCCTTAAGAGGTTTCGGACACTTATCCTTGAAATGTCCCACTTGACCACAGTTGAAGCACTTCTTATCTGTTGTCTTGGCCCGACAATCCTTGGCATAATGGCCCTTCTTACCACAGCTGAAGCACTCAACACCCTTCTTGTTCTTTTTCTAGCCACCCTTAGATTGGTCATGCTTCCTCTTATTCTGAGAATTACTCTTGCCTCCACCGCCTACTTGCGACTTTGGCCCTTCTGCAGATGCAGCCTCAGTCTTTGACTTAGGGTAAAGGCTCTCTGATCTCAAAGCTTTCCCCACAAACGATTCAAAAGTCTCATCGGTGTGGTTGATAAGCCTTTCCCCCAAGTATCCATCCAAACCAGTGATGAACTTTTCATTCTTCTTCTCAGGAGTATCAATAAGAGATAGCCCAATCTTCGACAAAGTGTCGAACTCAGCAATATAGTCGGAAACCGCCCTACCACTCTGCTTGAGTTCCAAGAATCTCTTGAACAGCACTGACTTCTGGGCAGCTGGAATGAACTTCTCGCTAAAGCGAGCCTTGAACTGATCCCAAGTAACCTGATCTTCTGGGGTAGCTGTTCTAATGGCATTCCACCAATTCATCGCTCGCCCTTGCAGCTGACGAGACGCTAGCCTTCTCTTCATCGCATCCTCAAGACCCAAGTCATCGAAGATACGGTCACAGCTATCCATCCAGTCTTGAACATCTGTGGCCGACTCCGTCCCGTGAAACGGCTTCCCACCAAGGTTAGTGTAATCCTTGCACAACTTGGCGAAATCGACCCTAGGCGCCTGCACTACTGGACCAACACCAACTCCGGGATTGGGAACTGCCCCTTGCACTTCTCTAAGCATGTCCCTCATGAGGTCAGTAAACATCGCCCTCCTGTCAGCAGCATTCCCATGGTTGGTCCCTCTACCAGCACCCCTCGTGTCTCGACTCATCGTCAATCTGAAAAAGGGAAACGATTAACGACCCCATAGTGGTGCTAGTGCAGTACGACTTCATTCTTATACTACTAATAGTATATATATAGCTTTGAAAACCAAAGTAATCACAAATACGCGCTCTCGTATACGTACTATCTCTCCCTAGTGTATTTCCCTAGGTTAACTACGCAACCTAGAGCTCTGATACCAAGTGTGACGGCCCGCCCCGCACCAACTGACATTTACTCCAAAAGTGCGCTGTACACATGTCCAGTTAGCACGGAACGGGTCGTCAGAAGAAAAGGGGAGAAGGAAATGAACTAACAAAGAACCTGTAGAATGTCTCACAGCGCATAGGATAAAATATAATAATAACATACTTGACATAAAATAGGTGAGACAGTGCATAAGCTGAAACAACTAACATAGCAGCGGAAAATGTAAGTACAGCTTAAGATCCAAAGTTAAACATTATTACAACTTTTTAAACTGTCTCAAAGCAAAAGCAAGATAAAGGAGGTACACTACTAATGCCCAAGTAGCGACCACTAACGACACAGGGAGAATATATATATATATATATATATATATATCATACGTGGAAGCCTCCTGGCCACCTCCGAATCAGCTACTCGCGCATCACCAGCTAACCTGTCTCTAGTCTGCTCGTGTGAGCACCCAGAGTAATAAGAGGAGACATAAAACTCTGGGTCAGACATAAAGGCTGGTATGAGCGATAAGCATCTAAAGTGAACAATAACAGGTAGACTAAAACATACCTAAACCTGGACCTGCAACCAAAGAGTTAGCACTACATACTGTACAACACTCTAAGGTGCCATATCAAATGGTGTAAAGATACGGAGGTGGGGGTGTGCATGTCATAGTGATGGCAAACAATCAAACATAGCAACCATCCTCACATCTCTCACTCAGTGCGTAAAGCATACGATATTCACCACTTCGATCACCCAACATAGCTTGCTACGATCACTTTGCCCCATGAAGTCATAAATGGCTTCACTGCACTGATAACGTAGCCACTAATCCTTTGCTATGTCCACTTGCCCGATGGAGTTATTCACCCCATCTGCGCTGGCTCATAGCCTTACCGATCCTTTACTATGTCCACTTGCCCCATGGAGTTATTCACCCCATCTGCGCTGGCTCATAGTCTTACCTATCCTTTACTATGTCCACTTGCCCCATGGAGTTATTCACCCCATCTTCGCTGGCTCATAGTCTTGCTACCATCACCTTGCCCCTCGAGTCATAATGACTCTACTGCACTGATAAGTAGCCCATCATCCATTTTTAGTGGTGAATCGAAGTTATGAACGTCGACAACTCCTTAGCACACGTCCCGCAACAAAGTCCAACCATGAAGTGAACTCATCGATTCCCAACTGGATCCTAAGCTCCAACTTCCCATATTGGACTACCTTTGCATCTCGGGTTGTTGGTCAACACTGGGTCGGGTCGGATTCCCTTCAGCCATCGGTTCAGGTCGGGTTCACTACGTTGCGTCGTTCCTGGTCCTCCTCTGGTACGGTTCGGTTCGGGTCCACTCCATCGCGTCGGTTCGGGTCAAGTGTCCCACTTCGGGTCGGGTCGGGTCGGGTGCCCCACTTCGGGTCGGTTCGGGTGCCATCTCCCATCCCGTTCGAGCTTCCGCTCCGATCCGCTCCTTCATTATTCAAATGCTCCGATCTGATCCCCCTCTTTTAGCCGATCTGATCCCAGTTCAATTAGCATGGCCTTCCTTTTTTCCAGTTTTCTCAAGTGTCAAGTTCCGAACCGATCGAATCCCTTGCCCAGTTCACTTATCCGATCCGAGCCACCATATCCGATCCGATCCGAAACCTGCACTGTTTCCTGAAGCTTTTCCAGCAAGTGTTTACGCCATTCGACGACGTTTTCGACCATTCTAACTATTGAAATCAATCACAAAGCATATCATACAGTCATAGCAACATGCATAATCAACCACAAACACCAAAATATCAATATGATAGGTTAAAATGGATCAAACATACCCAAAACCCCATATTTCCCCTTAAGCATGATTAGGTGGAACTAATGATAGGATTAGCGAACCTTAACCAAATTAACCCAAATTCATATCAGAGGTCTAAAACATCATTTAAGAATTTACGAACATTTTTCCAGAATTTTATCATGTTTAAATTTTCTAATTAACACTAATTACCCTTAATTAGCCATAATTAGTGAGGAACTATGCAAATCACTCACCTTAGCCACAAACAAAACTAAGATCTAAAATAAATCTCTGATTTGATGCGAATCCCAATGCTAGACAGCGGCTCCAATGTTGATTTGGTGTAGATCTCCCTTGATGAGATGTTGCTAAACCTAATCCTTGATCAAAAGATGATTTGGAGGTGATTTAGAGGTTGGAGGCCATTTTTAGGGTTTCTTGGAGATAAGTGGAGGCTATAAAACTGAAATGGAATGATTCTCTAACTCATTTCAGCCTCCCCATAACCCTAATCCCGAAATGGGTTATGGGCATATTCACTAATCACCCTATTTGGCCCGGTTAAGTAGTTTTTCACCTTCCAAACATTATTTCAGCCATATCTCCCAAACAGTAAGTCCGTTTGACTATAATGACCACTCTACAGAAAGGTAAACCATCAAATAAATCTAATGGAAGTGGTTTCAGGTCAAAATTCCTTTCCAGTCAAAAGTTATGGCCAAAACAGTACCAACTAGGGGTAAAATGGTCATTTAAAAATCGGGAAAAATCATGAACATGGGTAATGACCCCAACAGTCGTCTCCCAAAGTTACATGACCATACGACTTCATATGGGAAAGAAATAAATATTCTACAATCCTCCGATGCGTAGAATGTAGGTCGTTACAACAGTTGTGTTGTGCACTTTGGATGATGGTTGATTATTTGTCGTTGCTGTGATATACATGTGTTATATGGAATCCATATAATTAACATTATATGGTAATTGATTGGGCCTCATTCCAATTGGGAAATTAAAGAATATTATAAATTATATATTCATGTGTTGAATAAAAGAAAATTCATGTGTTGAATAAATTATATATTCATGTGTTGAAGAAAATATTCATTTGTTAATTAGAATAACGAAGCTATTGAAATATATAAAGCCGTGTTGATTAGATTTGCGCCATTTTGACGTGAACGATATTTATATCGATTATATTCGAATATCGAAAAAGAAGTGATTTCAAAATATAACGTTTTGAAAATATTATCATTTATCTATATATAGATGACATGGAATATTCAATTTTGATTTGAAATTGAATATGAAGTTGAAATCGTTTTGAAAATGAATTTAAAACGATTTATAAAATACGTTTTGAATTTAAATCGATGAAATAAATAATATATATATATAATGGCCTGAATAGAACGCGCCGCGCTGCGGTAGTTCGCGAATTTCGACCATTGACTTTGAATTGACGTTACAGGAGATTCGACTGTCGGATTCTTTTGAAACCGGGTTCGTTGGGTTCGTATCGAAAAGAGCTTTCCAATGAATATTATAAATTTGAAATCTAATGGTTGGATTTGGAGATATGTACAAATCAAATTTGGAAAAGGTCGTTGTAAGTGCAGTTCGACGGCCGTTATTGGAAATCGACTGTACGGCCTTGATAAAATTATTAAAAATATCTATAAATTATGGAAAATCATAATATATGGATTGGAAAGAACTGGGATGAAAAACTCCACATTTGTAAGGATAAAAATATATTTTTATCGAAATGAACTAGTTTATAACTAGAATTAAAATCCAAATATATTTTAAATAAATAAAATTGGATTTGAAGTGGTTTTAAAAATAATCATAGTTTCCAATATACGAGTTGAAATGGATTTGAATCGAAATTATCTTCGGAATATTTCGATGTTGGATTTCATGATTATACAGATATGGTTGAGGAGATTTGAAAGATATATTTATATCGTTATTTCCAATACGATATTTGTTGGTTTCAGAATTTAATATTGAATATAAGCCGATATATTTTCTATTCAAAGCCTGGTATTTAATATCAAATGGGATTTGGGTTTGTCGTGAATGGTGTCTTCATTAACACTGTTCTTGAACCCAGTTCAGAAAAGATTAAATCTTTTTATTTAGATTTAATGAAGTATACCAATTAATTAATATTTAATTGGAATTAAATTGAAATTGATTTTTGGGTTTATCGTGAACCATGTTTGAAATGACATTGGTTCTTTGACCCAGTTAAAGATAAGATTAATTTCTTAGCTTGGAATAATCATTAAGAAATGATTTTCGAGATTAAAACTGAATTAGAGTTTCAATGAAGTCTTTAATTAGATTGGAATGATCGAGAATGGAGTATCACCAGTTTTGCTCCAAAGAGATAGTTAAATCTTTAATCAGATTTGAACGTGAAATGGTAATTAATTTTACCGATAACACCATGGTGTTAGGTATGGAGTATTACCAGTTTTGCTTCATGGGATAAATAGGTTGGGATTGGGAAATAAGATAAATAATTACTTCGGTGTGGTTCGCTAATCCCGACTAGTTTGGAAAACCGTAATATGGTTTGAAATGATATCCAAAGGAAGATTAAATAATAAATTATAAAGAACTTACCTTTAATAAATTTAGTGGGAACCTTTCCCTAAGAATATTCTGAATTGGAATGAGGCGTATGTTGTGGTTATGTAACACTTGTTTATTATATACGCGGGTTATTTGGAAAGGCCAGGTTTATGCCCATTCTGAATAACCGATTCGACGATAAGTCGAAGATGAAGACAGTGGTTGAAAACCGGAAGTCTTCACATCGTTTGGGTGATTACTGATGATCTTGATTGGGCTGTACACCCAAGATGAGGGAATCAGTTGGTGATCTTCCAGACGTACCTTTCGATCGATGGATATGCGAGGAAAGTGCCATCGGTTTCGTTCAGACCCAGAACGGACTTGTAAATGGATTGTGTGTCTGACATTGAATTTTATTCTGTGTTGATTGATTTCTATTAAATATATATCTGTTTGGCAGCGAAGAATTTATTCTCTTGCTTAACGCCCTTCTCTGAGACGTACGAGCTCAGAGGTTATATATCGATAGATATCAATCGCATGGCATGAATTGCCTGTGTGGCATGCTGAGTTGCATGGATCAAGGCTTTTGTTGAAAAGAAAAGTCTTGTGGTTGATGATCAAAGCACGGCCTACGTGGCCTAGCTTTGTGTATGGCGTTAATTCGCGAGCCTCACACCTCGATATGAGTTAAAAACGGGATATTGACTGCAGGGACAACAAGACGTTTCTTTCTAGCTAGAGGTGGTGTCGGTGCTTAAACTGGCAGACATTTATATACTTTTCACCTATGTGGTTGTCGGAATGTGAGGCGCCTCGGATATAGGTCTGTTAGGACCGGGAACCGTGTGTTCAGGAATTGCCAATCCTCAAACGTAAGAGAGGACCGGCCCTGAAGATCCAAGGGTTGCCCAGAGTGTGTAGTCCTGAGACATTTGCTAGAGTGTCTCGAAGCGGAGAGGAGGTTGCCCCTTGCCTCGACTCATGATGGAATCCAATTTCCAATACGTGACTTTCGGTTTTATTTGTAGAGCCTAGTATGGCGACATAGTGGTATGGGGCACTATGCCGTCTATGATTTATACATTATGATTGAAGTTGTTTTCTTCATTTATAGTAATAATAAAATATGAAATTTCACGTATCAAGCATTATTTGGCTGTTATAAGGTAAAACCCTATCCTCCGGCTTGCGTTGCATTGTGTGATGGGACCTGGGTCTTATAACAGCTTCATTGTTCTTTATTTAGCATTGCACTGTTTGTTTATGCACTGATATTCTTGGGGTAAAAACCCGTTCCGTGTTATACGGCGTGGTCCCTTGATTTACCGAACTTTAAAAATCAAATTAATAACTGTTTTAGTTCTCACACCAGTCACATGACTGACTTGGAGTTTATTGTTTTAACCTAAACTCTGGGTGCCCTTATTTTCCGCACGGGCAGCTAGTAGTTGGGTTTTGCAGATTTATATTCACAGGATCTTGGTTTATAGCTGAAGTGATATTCAAAAAGCTCTGTATCCGTGTATTTCTTTCAGTTATGTTTTGTATTATTTTTCTGCTGTAGTATTGTATTTAAATCTCCGATATTCTCTGTTGTATAATATTTACTCATACTCTGTATATTCTTGTATTCTGATGGATTGTTGTAATAAACAATGAAATGTTCTTTTGTTTGTGTTCTGATTTGTCTTGTCCTCAAAGTAATTCCGTTCTTTCCTTACCAGGGAAGCTACGGGCTATTACAGTGGTATCAGAGCTCTAGTTTACAGGGCTCGAGAACAACACATATTTGAACTAAACGAAAGAATTCATCAGAGATTGGATTAGTAATATCCAATGAGAATGATTCGTTAGAGATAGGATCAGCAATATCCTAGAACGATTCGAAAGAGAGTTATTTTTAAAAATGAAAACAAGTTTGTTTTGAAAATTTAAACCATTTTATACGTATTTGAATATTCATTTTATATTGAATTTGGACAATGCAATATATAAAGATTTTGCATATACGCCTTGCAAACGTATATTCAAAGTTTTAATATACTAGATAGATATAGAATCACACTCTAGTCGCCCGGAGACGATCCTGATGATAGTTTAGACATCCTCAGTATTTGTGTTCGAGTTTCGAAAAGTGTGATATCTATATATTTCCATTAGGCTGGTGTGAGAACCAAAACTAGATAGGGATTATTGTTGTGATTTGGCATCAAAAACATGATTTTCAGCATATATATCAAAATTATGAATTTGAAACGATAATCCACTAATTGATTGCTGATTGTGTTGTTTGATTATTGGTTTCATTTATTAAAAATTTTGAACCATCTAGCTTGATTGAATCAAATTTTGAACTGAATTGCAAATTGGTTGAAATTGCATGCATATACATGTATACCTATTGAACAGGTCATAGCAAGGAGGCTAGAGCAGAGGAATAAAATTGTTTGCCCGGCAAATAGGTACATGTTTATTGTATTTCTTGGGATTTTTGATGATTTTATTAGCCGATTGCCTAGCCGCTTGGCTGTTTCTTTTTCTTTTTGATCGGAGAGGCCTGTGTGGCGGTTTGGGGATTTTCCCGATGCTCCCGGAGCAGAGGAGGTTATGGCGAAATTTTTCGAAAATTTAGGGTGTTAGCCAAATTTTTTAAAAATTTGAAAAGTTCTTAGAAACTAAAAAGTTGAAGAACTTAAGCTGTAATGAAAATAATGAAAGTGGAGTTGATTATTAAACAACTTTCAGCTTTGTTCCTTTTCGAGGACGAAAAGATATTAAGTGGGGGAGATTGTAACAACCCTGAAAATCTGAGCCAATTTAAAAATTTTATTTTGGTTATTTTAATGAATTTTGAATATTTAAAATAATTTATTTTAAATAAAAATGAAGGAAAATTTATTTTTGACAAAGTTAAAACGAATAAATTTTATTTAATTATATAACGAGCCTGTAATGGCCCTGCAGTTCCAAAATTCGATTTCGAATTTCAAATGAATATACAGAATTCGTTTTAAGTCGGAATTGGACAAAACAAGAAATATCTAAATCTGTTTGATCATATCTTTCTAACGGTTGTAAGAAACTGAGATTTCACTTTAGAAGTTGAAAGATATATCCAGTTCAAAATTCAGAAAAGTCGCTGTGGAATTTATATATATTTTAGTATATATATATATAAAGGCCCTTAGAAATTGAAATTTTGCAAGCGACCTCGGTTTTCGACGAAACCACTTTTGTTGGATCCGGGATGTCAAATTATTGCTATGTTTCAAAATTCATAATTTTCTGAATAAATATGTGAGCGTGGCGAAATTAAATGTTTTTTAACAGTTTCAGTTGAATTGGGTCGACCAGAAAATGGCCATTTTTCAAACGGTCTCAGAATTCGACGAAATTAGTTTTGTTAGGACCGTATCCTCAATACGAAGCTAGAAATAATTTTTCTAGAATTTTTCGAGTTAGTATGTGGCCCCGGTAAATTGAAATGTACGTTCAAATTGAATATATGTAGATTTATATTTTAAATTCAACGGAAACTGATTGTAACGATCGAATTGGCCCACGATACATATCCCATTGTGTTCGGAATGAGGGTAATACGCTAGGGACGACAGTTGGTGGGTTCAATTCTGAGTTCAAAATAAAAAGTTACCTTTTTGGGATTAAAATAATAAAATATAAATTATAAAATTATATAACTCTCTCTCCTTCCCCCTTTCCCTTCTCTCCACGTAAGAAATAAAAAATCAAAATAAAAAAACAGAAAAACCGCGCCTGCCCTAGCCAACCCGCCGCCGCCTCGTCGGAGGTCCTCCTCGCGCGCGCCTCTTCTCTGATCCCCTCTCCTTAACTCGCGCCCCCTGCACGCACCCCCTCCAGCCCTCGAACGAGACCCCCCTTAGCCAAAAACTGAAACCGCGCCCTCCCCTAACCCTTGCCCCAATTTCCGCCGTGCCCTATCCACCACCGACCCCTGTCGCACCACCCTGCGGCCGCTGCAAGTCCTCCGACCCTCCACCATGCTCCGGTGAATCAAGCAGCAGCCGACCCTCTCCCCATTTCGAATTGTAAGTTTTTATTTATGTTTTTATTATTATTATTTATTTATTTTAGCATTAAAAATCTGATTTTTACACTAAAAAAATTAGGATTTTAATATATGTTTTTTTTGAAATGAGAGTTTTAAAATTTTGATTTTTAAAGTATATAGCACGATGTTTTTATTTCAGTTTTTAATATAAAACTGCATTGATTTATTTTAGATTTTTAATTCTAGAAAAATTAGATTTTTAATCCAAGAGAGATTATATTTTTAATGTATCAAAGATTATATTTTTAAGGTATACACAAGGAGATATTTTTGAAAGTGAAAAGACAATATTTTTAAAAGTGAAAAGACGATATTTTTAAAAGTGAAAAGGAGATATTTTTAAAAGTGAAAGGAATGGATTTTTATTTATATGTATAGTATAAAAGAAGTGATTTTTAAAATAGGAAAGGTGATTCTAATATTAGAGAAGATATGGTCATTAACATATAAAGATACGATTTTCAACAAATAAGAATTCGATTTTTATATGTATATTAGCATGTTAAAAAAATAATTTTTATATTATAGAAAGTATAAAAATATAATTTTTATATTATAAAAAGAATAAAAATATGATTTTTATAAAGTAGCGAACATAAAGATATGATTTTTATATAGTAGGGATTATAAAAATACTATTTTTATATATTGAATAACGAAGTAAAATTTCGATCTTTATATATAAAGTAGAAATATAAAAATATAATTTTTATATAGAATGAAGCGTCGAAAAAAAATATGAAGAAGAAATAAAAAATATGATTTTTATTTATTAGAATGAAGTGATAAAAATATAATTTTTATTATAAACAGCGGGAAAAGGACTGCATTGGAATTTCAAAACAGATCTAGACGTTTTAGCAGTTCAAAAGCAAAGCACGGCGGAGTGGAACCCTTGGTGAGAACTTCTCACTTTAAATTTCTTTTTCTAGTTAAAAATATATACTAGGATGCAGACGGTGCTTAGCAGCACCCGACACCCGTCGTCCACAAACCATGGACGACTTGTTTGTTTGGTTGTTTGATTGTTGATTAGAATATTTGTTGGAGTTTGGTTTGGAAAAAATAATGGAATGTGATTGGAATGTGTATGGCGTAGGCCTTTATTAGACCGGGGATAAGGCTAGGCCTTGTCCCCTTTCTAGTATCGTACCATTATGCCGCCGAAATTTTCTAAAATATGTTAGAAAAATAAAGATATCATTTTTAGTGTGTAAATGAACCGAATAAATATTATATCGTTAAAAATATAATTTTTAACATGTGTGTGAATAAAATAAAATATTCATTTACAAATCAGACGATTTGTTTATGTACACTGATTTGACTGATATGGATTAGGACGATAAATTTTACACATCGCCCAACTGCACAAATAAAATCTGTGTTTGTTGATTTGAAACCCCACACGGGTATTAGAATGATATTTAACGTACACTAGTCCCAACAATTAGTTGTTTGTCGATCGATAGGTTTACAGACAGTTGTGTTGTGCACTTTGGATGATGGTTGATTATTTGTCGTTGCTGTGATACACATGTGTTGTATGGAATCCATATAATTAACATTATATGGTAATTGATTGGGCCTCATTCCAATTTTGAAATTAAAGAATATTATAAATTATATATTCATGTGTTGAATAAAAGAAAATTCATGTGTTGAATAAAATATATATTCATGTTTTGAAGAAAATATTCATTTGTTGAATAGAATAACGAAGTTATTGAAATATATAAAGCCGTGTTGATTAGATTTGTGCCATTTTGACGTGAACGATATTTATATCGATTTTATTCGAATATCGAAAAAGAAGTGATTTCAAAATATAACGTTTTGAAAATATTATCATTTATCTATATATCGATGATATGGAATATTCAATTTTGATTTGCTATTGAATATGAAGTTGAAATTGTTTTGAAAACGAATTTAAAACGATTTATAAAATACGTTTTGAATTGAAATTGATGAAATATATAATATATATATAAATACATATATTATTTATATAATGGCCTGAATAGAACGCGCTGCGCTGCGGTAGTTCGCGAATTTCGACCATTGACTTTGAATTGACGTTACAGGAGATATGTCCAAATCAAATTTAGAAAAGGTCGCTGTAAGTGCAGTTCGACGCCCGTTATTGGAAATCGACTGTACGGGCCTTGATAAAATTATTAAAAATATCTATAAATTGTGTAAAATCATAATATATGGATTGGAAAGAACTAGGATGAAAAACTCCACATTTGTAAGGATAAAAATATATTTTTATCGAAATGAACTAGTTTATAACTAGAATTAAAATCCAAATATATTTTAAATAAATAAAATTGGATTTGAAGTGGTTTTAAAAATAATCAAAATTTCCAATATACGAATTGAAATGGATTTGAATTGAAATTATATTCTGAATATTTCGATGTTGGATTTCGTGATTATACAGATATGGTTGTGGAGATTTGAAAGATATATTTATATCGTTATTTCCAATACGATATTTGTTGGTTTCAGATTTTGATATTGAATATAAGCTGATATATTTTCTATTCAAAACCTTGTATTTAATATCAAATGGGATTTGGGTTTGTCGTGAATAGTGTCTTCATTAACACTGTTCTTGAACCCAGTTCAGAAAAGATTAAATCTTTTTATTTAGATTTAATGAAGTATACCAATTAATTAATATTTAATTGGAATTAAATAGAAATTGATTTTTGGGTTTATCATGAACCGTGTTTGAAATGGCATTGGTTCTTTAACCCAGTTAAAGATAAGATTAATTTCTTAGCTTGGAATAATCATTAAGAAATGATTTTCGAGATTAAAACTGAATTAGAGTTTTAATGAAATCTTTAATTAGATTGGAATGATCGAGAATGGAGTATCACCAGTTTTTCTCCAAAGCGATAGTTGAATCTTTAATTAGATTTGAACATGAAATGATAATTAATTTTACCGATAACACCGTTGTTAGATATGGAGTATTACCAGTTTTGCTTCATGCGATAAATAGGTTGGGATTGGGAAATAAAATAAATAATTACTTCGGTGTGGTTCGCTAATCCCACCTAGTTTGGAAAACCGTAACGTGGTTTGAAATGATATCCAAAAGAAGATTAAAGAATAAATTTTAAAGAATTTATCTTTGATAAATTTAATGGGAACCTTTCCCTAAGAATATTCTGAATTGGAATGAGGCGTATGTTGTGGTTGTGTAACACTTGTTTATTATATACGCGGGTTATTTGGAAAGGTCGGGTTTATGCCCATTCTGAATAACCGATTCGACGATAAGTCGAAGATGAAGACGGTGGTTGAAGACCGGAAGTCTTCACATCGTTTGGGTGATTACTGATGATCTTGATTGGGCTATACACCCAAGATGAGGGAATCAGTTGGTGATCGTCCAGACGTACCTGGAGATCGATGGATATGCGAGGAAAGTGCCTCTGGTTTCGTTCAGACCCAGAACGGACTTGTAAATGGATTGTGTGTCTGACATTGGATTTTATTCTGTATTGATTGATTTCTATTAAATGTATATTTGTTTGGCGGCGGAGAATTTATTCTCTTGCTTAACGCCCTTCTCTGAGACGTACGAGCTCAGAGGTTATATATCGATAGATATCAATCGCATGGCATGAATTGCCTGTGTGGCATGCTGAGTTGCATGGATCAAGGCTTTTGTTGAAAAGCAAAGTCTTGTGGTTGATGATCAAAGCACGGCCTACGTGGCCTAGCTTCGTGTATGGCGTTAAATCGTGAGCCTCACACCTCGGTATGAGTTAAAAACGGGACAGTGACTGCAGGGAGAACACGACATTTCTTTCTAGCTAGAGGTGGTGTCGGTGGTTAAACTGGCTGACATTTATATACTTTTCACCTATGTGGTTGTTGGAATGTGAGGCGCCTCGGATATAGGTCTGTTAGGACCGGGGAACGTGTGTTCAGTAATTGCCAATCCTTAAACGTAAGAGAGGACCGGCCCTGGAGATCCAAGGGTTACCCAGAGTGTGTAGTCCTGAGACATTTGCTAGAGTGTCTTGAAGCGGAGAGGAGCTTGCCCCTTGCCTCGACTCATGATGGAATCCAATTTCCAATACGTGACTTTCGGTTTTATTTGTAGAGCCTAGTATGGCAACATAGTGGTATGGGGCACTATGCCGTCTATGATTTATACATTATGATTGAAGTTGTTTTCTTCATTTATAGTAATAATAAAATGTGAAATTTCACGTATCAAGCATTATTTGGCTGTTATAAGGGAAAACCTATCCTCCGGCTTGCGTTGCATTGTGTGATGGGACCTAGGTCTTATAACAGCTTCATTGTTCTTTATTTAGCATTGCGCTATTTGTTTATGCACTGGTATTCTTGGGGTAAAAACCCGTTCCATGTTATACAGCGTGGTTCCTTGATTTACCGAACTTTAAAAATCAAATTAATAACTGTTTTAGTTCTCACACCAGTCACATGATTGACCTGGAGTTTATTGTTTTAACCTAGACTATGGGTGCCCTTATTTTTCGCACGGGCAGCTAGTAGTTGGGTTTTGCAGATTTATATTCATAGGATCTTGGTTATAGCTGAAGTGATATTCGGAAAGCTCCGTATCCGTGTATTCTTTCAGTTATGTTTTGTATTATTTTTCCGTTTTAGTATTGTATTTAAATCTCCGATATTCTCTGTTGTATAATATTTACTCGTACTCTGTATATTCTTGTATTCTGATGGAATTGTTGTAATAAACAATGAAATGTTCTTCTGTTTGTGTTCTGATTTGTCTTGTCCTCAAAGTAATCCGTTCTTTCCTTACCGGGGAAGCTACGGGCTATTACAGATGGAAAAAAGGGGTAAATCCTACCAAAACATATTTTAATATATTTTCCCAATTATGAATAACATAAAAGCCATACTAAAATTGTACCTTTAAATGAATTCAACCTACAACTCTCCACAATGATGATAACCGTTTTCTCAGTAGCTTCTTTTAAAGCGGTGGCAAACAATTTGGTAAAATCATCCCAAAAACAAAATTTCACAGTAGAACTGTTAAAACATAAAAATGGGAAGCAAAATATTGTTTATGCATATTACAAAATAAAGATTTGAATTCCATAATATTTAAATTGTTATATATACATACCTCCCATCTGTAAGTTCAAATATAAAATTGCATCGCTCTTTGCCATTTGCATTCGCAAACTCATTTAAACCATCTTTTGAAATATCACAATCCTTATACTTTAGCACTCCAATAAAATTTGATAAATAATAATAATAAATAAATGAAACTTGCTACTTATTGTAAAACAGATGTGCATGTATGTCTAAAGTATCTTTGATCATACCTAATAATTGAGCTTGGTCTTTCTCTAGTGATAACTCTTTCACATCAGCAATAACAAAGAAATCAAATTCATTTTCCCGTATCATCATCTCATAATTCAATAATTTGGTTACCTTGGTGCGTCTTGTTAACCAAATCTGTAGATCGTTACAGATAAGTTTTATAGATCTTGGTTTGTAGGATTTGACACATGAATTGCTGAGAATGTATATTTGTCCTTCTTCCAACTTGTCCTTCAAGTATTCAACATGATTTTCCCATATAAAAGCATGAATTCGGGTATGCTATGTTATGCAATAAAAACATTTGAAAAAAAGGAATAATTATGAGATTGCAATATATATATATAAATAATAAACTATTTAAATATAATTATTTACCTTGTCATCTAACAATAGGAGATTTCTCCCTAGATATTCCTTGTCACCTTTACTGCTGTAACTTTCCCAGATTCTAATAACTCGAACTCTGATTTTCCAGTCATATTTATTATCAATAGGTTTTAGAGAGCTTAAGCTATCAAATCTTTCCATATATGCCGCTGATATGAGTTCTTATGAAAAAAAAATTAGCTAAGTTTTGATAATCAATGATATATGGATGAAAAAAAAATAAAAGAGATGTTACATGTCTATGTGCGATATTGACAGTTTTTAGAAGTACTAACCAAAGAATACAGAGAGGCTTAGAGATGAGGAGGGTGTGATAATATGGAGAAGTAGGGACAAAAGTGATTTATATTGTGCTATGTACAATCTCTTTAGCTGGTCAAACATGATGGTCCATATTGTTAGATTAATGTTATATGTTAAGATATTACTTATATATGTTAAGGTATCAGTGTAAAATTATATACAAATAATTGGTATCTATTTTAGTCAAATGAGTAAAGGTATTAATGTTATATCACTGTGATACATAATATAAAAAGAAACAAAGCAACGAAACATATGAGAATATATGGAAAAATGTTATATGTTAAGATATTACTTACATATGTTAAGATATCATTGTAAAATTATATATAAATAATTGGTATCTGTTTTAGTCAAATGAGTAAAGGTATTAATGTTATATCAGTGTGGTACATAATATAAAAAGAAACAAAGAAACGAAACATATGAGAATATATGGAAAAAGTATATATAAATAACAACTGAAATTTATTGCAAGTGAATAAGTTAAGAATTCAAGTAAATCAAGTATAACGTGGGAACAATTCTTGACACGACCCGAACTTCCCCGTGAAGGAAAGCACGGATTGCGTTGAGGACAAGACAAAATAGAACGCAGACGGAAGAACATTTCATTGTTATTACAACAATTCCATCAGATACAAGAATATACAGAGTATAAATGAATAAATTACATTCAACAAATATTAGAGATTTAAATTACATTTAAATACATCGCAGCGGAAAATAATACAAAAGCACAACTAGAAGTAATGCACGGATACAGAGCTTTCCTAGCATCGTTCCAGCTGTAAATCAGGATCCTATGAATATAAATCTGCAAAACCAAAACTACTAGTTGCCCGTGTCGAAAATAAGGGCACCCAGAGTTTAGGTTAAAACAATAAACTCCAGGTCAGTCATGTGACTGGTGTGAGAACCAAAACAGTTATTTAAAACTTTACTTTAAAAGAGAGTAATTCAAGGGACCACGCTGTATAACACGGAACGGGTTTCCTCCCAAGAATACTAGTGCATATAACAAAACAGCGCAATGCTCTTTGGAAAAATGAAGCTATTATAAGACCCAGTTCCTATCACACAATGCAACGCAAGCCGGAGGATAGGGTTTTCCCTTATAATAGCCAAACATGCTTGGTACGTTTTAAACAAATCATTTGATACTATTATAAGTGTATAGTGTCAAAACAATTCAAATCATAAATATCAATCATAGGCGGCTTGGGTACTATCTATCATGTCGCCGTACTAGTTCTACAATTAAAACCGCAATATCATGTATTGGAAATTGGATTTCCGTCATGAGTCGAGGCAAGGGGCAAGCTCCTCTCCGCGTTCGAGACACTCTAGCAAATGTCCCAGGACCCCACTCTGATCCTTGGATCTTCAGGGCCGGTCCTCTCTTACTTTTGAGGATTAATTATTCCTGAACACACGTTTCCCAGTCCTTACAGACCTATATCCGAGGCGCCTCGTATCCAACAACCACACAGGTGAAAAGTATATAAATGTCAGGGCTGGTAGGTCACTGACACCACCATAGCTAGAAAGAAACGTCGTGCTCTCCCTGCAGTCACTATCCCGTTTTTGACTCATACTGGGGTGTGAGGCTCGCGAATTCACGTTATACACAAAGCTACGCCACACAGGTCGTGCTTTGATCATCAACCACAAGACTTTGCTTTTCAACAGAAGCCTTGATCAATTGCCACTTACGCGTGCCACACTGGCAATTCACTCCATGCGACTGATGTCCATCGATATACAACCTCTGAGCTCGTACGTCTCAGAGAAGGGCGTTAAGCAAGAGAATAAATTCTCTGCCGCCAAACAGATGTATATTCAATAGAGATCAATCAACACAGAATAAAATCCCATGTCAGACACACTAACCATTTACAAGTTCGTTCTGGGTCTGAACGAAACTGGAGGCACTTTCCTTGCATATCCATCCATCTCCAAGTACGTCTGGACGATCACCAACTGTTTCCCTCATCTTGGGTGTACAGCCCAATCAAGATCATCAGTAATCACCCAAACGATGTGAAGACTTCCGGTCTTCAACCACCATCTTCATCTTCGACATCTCGTCGAATCGGTTATTCAGAATGGGTATAAACCCGGCCTTTCTGAATAACCCACGTATATGATAAACAAATGTCACACGAACACACAAACGCCTCATTCCAATTCAGAATATTCTTTTATTCACAAAATCACATTCTTAGGGAAAGGTTCCCATTAATTTTATCCAAGATAAATTCTTCTAAATTTATTCTATAATCTTCCTTTGGATATCATTTCTAACTAGTCGGGATTAGCGAACCACACCGAAGTAATTATTTATTTTATTTCCCAATCCCAACCAATTCATCCCATGGAGAAAACTGGTAATACTCCATATCTAACACTATGGTGATATCGGTAAATTTAATTACCATTTCACGTTCAAATCTAATTAAAGATTTAACTACCGTTGTGGAGCAAAACTGGTGGTACTCCATTCTCGATCACCTTTCAGATTTGATAATTTAAATTATCAATTCACTTTTCAATCTAATTAAAGATTCATTAAAACTCCACTTAGTTTTAATCTTTTCAAAAATCAGTATCCTGTCTTTAATTGGGTTAAAGAACCAATGTCATTTAAAACACGATTCATGATAAACCCAAAATCACATTCTATTGTTAATCGGGTTAAATAACAGGTGTTATTCAAAGCACCGCTCACGATAAACCCACGAACCAATTCAAATTGAATTCCAATTAAATATTATTTAATTGATACACTTCATCAAATCTAAATAGAAAGATTTAATCTTTTTCTCTATTGGGCTTAAGAACAGTGTTAATGAAGACACCATTCACTACAAACCCAAATCACATCTGATATTAAATACAAGGCTCTGAATAGAATATATACCAGCTTATATTCAATATCAAATCCTGAAACCAACAAATATCGTATTGGAAATAACGATATAAAATATATCTTTCAAATTCCCGTAACAATATCTGTATAGTCACGAAATCCAACATCGAAATATTCCGAAGATAATTTCGATTCAACTCTAGTCCAATTCACGTATTGGGAATATTGATTATTTTTAAAATCACTTTCAAATTCAATTTATTTATTTCAAAATTAAATTGATTTTAATTCTAGTTCATAACTAGTTCATTTCAACAAAAATATATATTTTATCCTTTCAAATGTGGAATTTTTCATCCCAGTTCTTTCCAATTCACATATTACGATTTTACACAAATTATTGATATTTTTAATAATTTTATTAAGGCCCGTACAGTCGATTTCCACCAAAGGCCATCGAACAGCACTTACAGCGACCTTTTCCAAATTTGATTTGGACATAATTCCAAATCCAACCGTTAGATTTCAAATTTCTAATATTCATTGGAAAGCTCTTTTCGATATGAACCCAACGGTTCCGGTTTCAGGAGAATCCGACGGTCGGATCTCCCGTAACGTCAATTCGAAGTCAATGGTTGAAATTCACAAACTGCCATGGCGCGGCGCGTTCTATCCAGGCCATTATATAATATATATATATATATATATATATATATATATATATATATATATATATATTTCGTCGATTTCCTTTTTAAAACGTATTTTATAAATCGTTTTAAATTCGTTTTCAAAACCATTTCAACTCTATATTCAATTTCAAATCAAAATTGAATATTTCATATCATTACTATATAAATGATAATATTTTCAAAATGTTATATTTTGAAATCACTTCTTTTTTGATATTCGAATAAAATCGATATAAATATCGCTTACGTCAAAATAACGCAAGTCTAATCCACACGGCTTTATATATTTCAATAAATTCGTTATTCTATTCAACAAATGAATATTTATTCTATTCAACACATGAATCTATAATTCTTTCAACACACGACTAATCTCAACACATGAGTACAGTCAACACACGACTATTTTTGTTATGTAAAATATTTTATAAAATTATGGTATCTATCGTTTGATTTTCAATTAGACTCCACCGTGAAGTAGCTTCTAATTTTTAAATATGATGAAGATGTAAATTTTATTATTAAAATATTTTACTCAACACACGAATATTTTCAACACATGAATAGTTTCAACACATGAACATCGTCAACACATGACTATTTTTATATTCAACACATGAATTTTCTTTTATAATATTCATTATTTTCCCGATTGGAATGAGGCCCAATTAATCACCATATAATGTTAATTATATGGATTCCATACAACACATGTATATAATAGTAATGATAAACAATCAACCATCATCCAAGGTGCACCACACAACTGCATAAGCATCAAATATAAATAATCAACGCTTACACAGTCTGTCGACCAATCGATCAACATACAATTAAATAATTGGGATTAGTGTACTCAAATATCATCCCAACACCCGTGTGGGGTTTCAAATCAACAAAAAAAGATTTTTATTTGTGCAGTTGAGTGATGTGTAAAATTTACCATCCCAATCAATATCAGTCAAATCAGTGTATACAAACAAATCGGCCGATTTGTTTATACATATTTATTTATTCACATTCACGTTAAAAATTATATTTTTAACGATAATTAATTTATTTCAACACCTTAATTTATATTATCGATTTCGCATCCACATCACAAACAAATTTTCACAACACATCAATCAAACAAACAAGCCATCCATGGTCTGTGGATGACGGGTGTCGGGTGCTGCTAAGCACCGTCTGCATCCTAGTATATATATAACTAGAAAAAGAAATTTAGAGTGAGAAGTTCTCACCAATAGCTAATCCAATCATCTCGACTCTTCTTAAGTAGAAATCTTCGTCGTTCTCGCCTTTCGTCACTTTCGTTGCCCGTAGCCACTACATATATAAAAATCACATTTTTATATTGTTGTTATGTATATAAAAATCATATTTTTATTATCACTCCATATGGATAAAAATTCTATTTTTACATCGCTACTATATAGACAAAAATTCTATTTTTTTTTACATCGTTACTATATAGATAAAAATTCTATTTTTACATCGCTACTATATAGATAAAAATTCTATTTTTTTCATCGCTACTATATAGATAAAAATTCTATTTTTTACATCGCTACTATATAGATAAAAAATATATTTTTACACCGCTACTATATAGATAAAAATTCTATTTTTTTTACATCGCTACTATATAGATAAAAATTCTATTTTTACACCGCTACTATATAGATAAAAATTCTATTTTTACACCGTTACTAGATAGATAAAAATTCTATTTTTTTCATCGCTACTATATAGATAAAAATTCTATTTTTTACATTGCTACTATATAGATAAAAATTCTATTTTTACACCGTTACTATATAGATAAAAATTCTCTTTTTACATCGTTACTATATAGATAAAAATTCTATTTTTACATCGTTACTATATAGATAAAAATTTCGTCTTTTCAAAAATAAATATTCGCCTTTTCCTACTTTAAAAATGTCGTCCTTCACTACATAAAAATATCGTCTTTTTTATATCCTACCATATAAAGATCACATTTTTATTATCTATATAATAGGAAAATTATATTTTCAACCTTTACTTGCGATAAAAATTATATTTTTAACTTCTACATATAATAAAAAAAATATTTTGAACTCTCTATAATATAAAAATCAAATCTTTATATTCGCCACTATATAAAAATCATTTCTTTGTTCAAATTAAAAATCCTATCTTTGTTAAAATCACAAATGAAAATCCGACCTATCTTTGCTAAAATCACAAATAAAAATCCGACCTTTTTCAGCAATGTTATATAAAATACAATAAAAAAAACTGATTTTTTTAGTTGTTTAAAACTGATTACCCTAAAGAAATAAAGCAATTAAACAGAGAAAACACTTACAGTTGGACTTTTAGGGATGGGGGGGGCGTTCATAGCCGGCGCTGGCAGCATGGTGGTTGGCGGTGGTCCTGGGAGTGGCTGCATGGCGGTGAAAGGGGAGGGAGGAGGGGTGCGTGCGCGGGGTGACTGGGCGTCGGTCTCGATTCACGAAAGAGGGAAAGGAGAGGGAGGCGGTTCGTACGAAGAAGGGGGAGGTTGGAGGAAAAAGGGGGCTCCGATCGACGGTGGGAGGGGGCTGGCGGCGCCATCGGTGGCAGCTCGACGTCGGCGAAGTGGATTTAGATTTTAGGTTTTTTTTTTCAAAATGAATGGGGGATGAGGAGAGATAAAGGGGACTGAGGGTTTTTATATTTTATTTATTTAATTAATTAATTTCAAAAAGCAACTTTTTATTTCGACTTCGAAATCGAACCCACCGCCTATCATCCATAGCTAATTACCCTCATTCCGAACACAATGGGATATGTATCGCAGGCTGATTCGATCGTTTCGATCAGTTTTCGTCAAAATCAACATATAACTCTATATATTGAATTCGAATGCGCATTTCAATTTACCGGGGTCACATACGAACTCTATAAATCCCAGAAAAATATTTTCTAGCTTCGTATTGACGATACGGTCCTAACAAAACTAATTTCGTCGAATTCCGAGATCGTTAGAAAAATAGCCATTTTCCAGTCGATTAAAATCAACTAAAACTGGCCAAACGCGTTTTCGTTTGCCACGCTCACATATTGATTTATGAAATTTGGAATCTAGCAATAACTTGACATCACGGACCCAACAAAAGTGGTTTCGTCGAAATCCGAGGTCATTTGCAAAATTCCCATTTTTAAGGGCCTGAATTCCATAGCGACTATTCAGAATTTTCAACTGGACATATCTTTTGATTCTCGCTATGAAATCTCGATTTTTCGAATTCGTTGGAAAGATTTTCTCAAATAGATCCTATTATTTTTGGTTTCACTAAAATCAGGTTTACTTTGCACCCGGTACATTCATTTGAAGTTTGAAATCGAATTATCGAACTACCGCGCCATTTTCAATTCTATTTATATTTATATATATGATTATTTATATTCTAACGACGACGTATATAATATATACGTTTGAATTATATTCAAAATAAATTTCTCGTCGATATTATTTAAAATAATTCATTTTAAATGTTCAACATTCGCTAAAATTGCCAAAATGAAAATTTTAAACTGGCCCAGATTTTCGGGTTGTTACAATTGTCAAAGAAGGGAAAATGTCATACCATACCTTTAAAAGCCTGAGCATTACATGAGCCAATAAATATGACTCATAATCAATTCATGTCAATAATGGAATTAACAATTCCTTGATGCGTTTTTGGTTGTTTATCAAACAGGTGTATTTGGAAGCAATATAAATTTATTTCATGTAAAAATTATATTAAATTCAATAAACATAATTAGAATGTTTGCAGTAAACTAAGAAAATGTAACAATTGTATTAGGAAGCAATATAAATTTATTTCCAGTAAAAATTATCATAAATTATATTAAATTCAATAAACATAAATGGAATGTTTGCACTAAATTCATAAAATGTTGTGGCGACATTTTATAGTGTTTATGTTTCCAATAAAGTATTCAGACACACAACATAAGATATATGTTAACCATATAATGCAATCTACATATAAGAAAGAATTAAGATAAATCTAAATGTTCAAGCAGCACTACCATCCTTATAGAAGCAATAAATACTGGCAGTAAACAGTAATAAAGCATGGTTAAAATATAGATTTCTATTAATTATAGATGGAAAAATATAGATTTATAATAGTTATTACCTTTTAATTTCTTCTTAGTTTTTGTCGTGACCGATTGTTTGGCATCAACTGTAAGCAATTTTTTTAATGTAAAAGTAGTGGTTTAAGAACTGATGACCGAAGAGAAATAGAAATGAAGGTAATAAGAACTGTAGTAATGAAAAATAATAGAAATAAGTATACATATGCAACTGAGAATGATATATAGTATATATGGAGGAAAGCCAGTCTAGCAATATAATTATGCAACACATTAAACAGGAAATATATTTTATTGGATGATTGGTAGATATATTAAAAAATTGAACCAATAAAGATTGAAACAGGTAGTATATTCAAACAAACGTAAACATGTTACACACTGCTGACAACAACATGTTCAACAAAAAAAAAAATCTTGAGTTTTCCTAATCATTCCCAAGTTAATAGTATACAAAAAAAGTCAATAAAAAGCGCAAAACAATAATTATGTTTTAATTCTTTAACTGCTTGCATCCATCACAGTTTACAAATCACCAACAGTGGGTCATCACGTTGATTGAATATGGGTACACTAAAAATGACATTTGCTGTCAATATTATCTGAAAGACTAAAATAGATCCAGAGTATTAATTCTGAAATACAGACATGCAATCTAAAAAAGTAAAACTAATCCATGTACTATATTGAGGAATAATTAAATTTATCAATATTTGGATGAGCGGTTCTTCCTAACTGAAAAACAAAAACTGCATTTTGTATGCTGTAAATGTTTAGAGAAACCCAAAATAACAAAAAAAATTGAACTTACCAACAAAATCAAAGAAGGTCTTAAACTATTTTAGTGTTTGTATGACTGTGCCAGATCCACCACCATCATTTTTTTTGAAATCGCAGCAGTGCGAAGTTGAGTTTAACTTGTTAATAACCAATCTTTGTTGCAAATGACCCCGGTTGGATAACTGTACCAGATCCACCGCCCTTATTGTTGAAATAAACAAAGCAAATCCAGGAAGAACCAAGTTTAGTTATGCATAACAAATCTAATCAACAAAACCAGTAGAAAAAGGATTTTTACTTGGAGTATGATCATTAGCTAAGAAAAAAATACGAAGGAACAAACTATGCAATATGACACCTCAAATAGATCTGAGAAAGGGAAATAGAGCCACCACTACAAATTGGTGGAAGACATTAGAGAAGGCGACGATCGATTTTCCAGTTTAATCTGACTTTGGAATGCTGGATGAAATTAGGGTTAGAACAGGGGTGAGGAGCGCGAAGGAATTAAAAGAAAAACTGACGATTCAATTCTTGTATGACATGGAATATCTCAGGTCTATTTATTTTGTATTGGGTAATTATAGTATAGTATAAACTGTGTAATATTTTGATTTAATACAAATATCTTGAGGGAATTAAGAAGAATAGAGATAATTGAGGGAATTAAGGAGAAAGAATCTAGGAGGTAGCAAGAAATTTTTCTGCTTTACTATTATTTAATAGATTTCGTACTAAACATATCATATGTTTTTTCTTTTTATTTCTTTAAAACCGTTGATTGCATTTGTCTAGTTCTATTTAAACTATAGAATTCCAATTATTTTAAAAGCATTAATTTCAACATTAAATTCTAAAATAAATTTTAATTTTTGAAAGGTAAAAAATAGTTGTATTCTAATTATACTAATTGAAACATATTAATAACTTTACAAAATTCAAGAGGTTATTTGGTACTAATCATTGAATAGAAAGGAAAGAAATCAGGGAAGATAATTGTAGGTATACGCATATATGTATATGTTGATAGATTTTACACATTTAAACAATTAAAATTAAATACACAAAGGTAGCTATATCCGAATTTTATGAAATTAATAATAACATCTGCATTAGAAATGTTCTAGTATTTAAAAAGGGAGATATTTAAATTTCAAAAATATTTTATTTTCAAAGAATCTATGGATTCTAATTAAAATCTCGCAAATGAATGAAACTTGCGTATTTTACTATGATAAGCATATATATATATGCAAATGGTTAAGAAATATTGAAATAATTGGTAAGAATGTGAAAACTAAACAGGTAGTATAAAGAACAAATGGTTAAGAAATTAGCGTTTCCAGAAATATTATGCATTAAATAACATCATCATATTTAGTAAGAAATATTAAATTTATGTATATTATGTAAAGCATTTCCAGAAATATTATGTATGTGATAAGAAAGTTTTTCGTTATATCAGCGTTTCCAGAAATATTATGTATTAAATAACATCATCATATTTAGTAAGAAATCTTAAATTTACGTATATTATGTAAAGAATTTCCATATACTAATAAAGTTTTTCCTCATATTATGTAAAGCATTTCCAGAAATATTACTGAAAACGTTATTATGTATGTTATTTTTACAAATAATATACATTTGTAAAAAAGATTAGTGAATTTAAGATTAGTGAATTTACGTATATTATGTATGTTATTTCCAGAACTAAAAAAAATTAGTAAATTTACGTATATTATGTATGTTATTTCCAGAACTTAAAAAGTTTAGTAAATTTACGTATATTACATATAATATACATTTGTAAAAAGAACTAAAAAGCATTTCGTCATATCACATATATTATTGAAAAGGTTATTATGTATGTTATTTTTACATAATATTTCCAGAAATATTTATTGTAATTTACGCCATTTTTTAAACATATTAATAACTTTACAAAATTCAAGAGGTTATTTGCTACTAATCATTGAATAGAAAGGAAAGAAATCAGGGAAGATAATTGTAGGTATACGCATACATGTATATGTTGATAGATTTTTCACATTTAAACAATTAAAATTAAATACACAAAGGTAGCTATATCCGATTTTGTAACAACCCGCAAAAATCAGAACCAATTTAAAAAATTTATTTTAGAAAATTTTAATGAATTTTGACAATATAAAATAATTTATTTAAATAATAATGATCACAAATTTGATTTAAATCGAAGTTAGAATGAATGATTTAATTTTAATTAACAAAAGAGTTAGAAATAGCGCGGTAGTTTGAAAAGTCAAACTTGAACTTTGACTGACCGTACAGGATGCAAAATTTAACGGATTTTAGTGAAACCAAAAATATTAGAATCTATTTAAAAATATCTTTCCAACAAATCCGAAAAATTGAAATTTCATAGCGGAAATCAAAAGTTATGGCCAATTCAATATTTAGAAAGGTCGCTATGAAATTTATAAAGGTCAAAATGCTACTTTTAGTATACGAAGGAATTTGAACTCGAAACCACTTCCATTGAGTCCAGAATGATTTATCTACATTGAAAAACAGTAAACACTTATATATTTTGAGTTTTGGGATTTATTTGTTTAAAAATATATTTTTTATATTAAATATATTGGCCTTAAAAATAGTCATTTTTCAAACGACCACCGTTTTCGATGAAACCACTTTTGTTGGAACTGGAATGTCAAATTATTGCTAGGTTTCAATTTTCAGAATTTTTCAAATTAATATGTGAGCGTGGCGAAATAAAATGTGTTTTGACTATTTATAGTTAAATTTAAACGCCTTAAAAATAGCCATTTATCAAACAGTCTCAGAATTCGACGAAAATAATTTTGTTGGATTCGTATCGTCATAAGAAAGCTAAAAATATTTTTTTTAGAATTTTTAGAGGTCGTATGTGGCCCCGGCATATTTAAATGTACGGTAGGAATTAAATAATTAATTTAATATTGTATTTTCAAGTAAAACCGAAAAAAACTGCTGTATATTTCGGAATTGGACCTTGGGACATAGCCCATCGCGTTCAGAAGGCCTCAAAACGTTAAGATCGACAGTAAGCAGGCCCAAATCGGAGAAAGTCCGAAAATCCACCTTTTTAGCACAAATTTCGAAATTTAATATTAAAATATTATACAGAAATTCGGGCTGAAACCCTAGCCAGCCGCCACCCAGATTTTTCAATGGCTGAAATCGTTCGAATTTCAAATGCTTATAACTTTTGATCAGCTCAACGAAAATCGACGCATAATATATCAAATCGAAGAGAATTCAAAGACCTTTCAATCCATACGGTCAAGATCGGGTTTTGGTGCATGGTTTTCGCGAATTCTGGCCGAGAACAGGCTGCGTCTTTTGGTGTTTTCGAGGTGATTGGAGAGGTCGAGCGGCAAGGGGCTGGTGGTGCTAGTAGGTGTTGGCATGAGCTTTGATGTGGTGCAATCTGATCGGTGCTAAGATGAACGGAGAGAGGGGCGTGTAGAAGGAGGAAAGGTGAAGCATGGGTTCGGCGGTCACGTTTCAATGAGGAAGAAAGGTCCGATCCTAATATTTTAATATTATTTTATTATTTAATATTTTTATTTTCCAATCTTTAAAAATTCATAACTCTCTCATACGAGGTCCGATTGACGAACCGTAAATTGCGTTGGAATCACAAAATTAAGAGCTTCGCGATGGCATAGATTGCAGCTGAAACGGAGACAGTCGAATTTTGGCCAAAATTCAAAGTGAGAATTCTAATTTTAATTATCTAATTAATTATTAATTATTTTCTTGCATTAAAAATAACTGTATTATCACATAAATTCAGATCTGAAATGTTCTGTGATGTTTGAATGGTTGATTGTTCGCTTGTTTTATGTTTTGTGGTTCATGTTATGATAAATTTGCATTGGAATTTTTATATTTTGTTGAAATTATTTGCAGTTAGAAAATTAGATCTAAAATTAGATCTAAAACATATTTTATTTAGTTTAAATCATATTTATTCAGATCTAGTGGAAATAATTTAATTTATGATATCAAAATATTATTTTCATTATTCTGAGATGAATGATAGAATTAGATCGACAAATAGAAACTCATTTTATTTGTTGATATTATCATAAGAATTTGATCGACAAATAAAAACTCATTTTTATTTGTTAATATTATAATAAGAACTTGAACGACAATGAAAGCTTATTTTTATTTGTTGAATTTACAAAAGAAATTGAGCGATAAATCCATTCTTATTTTAATTTGTCTACATTAAAAAGAATGAATAAAAAGAATATATTTTAATATGAGGTTGTATCACTAAAAAGAATGAAAACAAAAGATTTCATTTTTTTTATGTAAAAATAGTTTTCAATCAAAAGTCATAATTTATTTGTCAATTTGATGTTCAATAAAAGTTGCAACATTAAAAATCTCATTTTTAATGTAATATTGTTTTCAATAAAAAGAAGCAACATAAAAATTTCATTTTTAATGAAATAGTGTTTTCATAAAAAGAAGCAACATAAAAATTTCATTTTTAATGAAATAGTGTTTTCATAAAAAGAAGCAACATAAAAATTTCATTTTTAATGAAATAGTGTTTTCATAAAAAGAAGCAACATAAAAATTTCATTTTTAATGAAATAGTGTTTTCATAAAAAGAAGCAACATAAAAATTTCATTTTTAATGAAATAGTGTTTTCATAAAAAGAAGCAACATTAAAAATTTCATTTTTAATGAAATAGTGTTTTCATAAAAAGAAGCAATGTAAAAGGTTTTATTTTTATGTGTTCATTGTTTTCAATAGAAAGATTTTACATTAAAAAATACATTTTTAATGTGATTTGGGTTTCATCGTAAAGATTAGAATAAAAAGATTATATCTTTATTTTCATTTTGTTGAAATGAAGAGTTTATAAAATAAGATTGCATTTTTGTTGAAATTTTGTTCATTGAAATATAATTTGTTCTTTTTTTTGTGTTCACATATACAAATAAAACATTGAAAAATAATCTGTTCTTTTTATTTGTATTCACAAATACAAGTGAACATAGAAAATAAAGTTTGTCCCTTTTATTTGTACTTACATATACAAATAAACCATTAAAATGAAATATGTTATTCTATTTGTATCCTCAAATACAAATAAAACATTGAAAACAAAAGTTCATTCTTTTTTTTTTTATTTGTATTCACAAATACAAATACGCACTGAAAATAAATTTGCTCTTTTAATTGCACTCACAAATGCAATTATGCATTAAAACAAAATTTGTTCTTTGTTTTGCATTCACTAATGCAAATCTAACATAGGAAATAAGTTAACTTTTATTTATGTTCTTCAGTGTTAATATAACATGAAATAAATAAAATTGGCCTTTTTGTTTGCATTCACAATACAAACAAAATATTAAAATAAAAAAAAATTAACATTTTTGTTCGCATTCACAATGCGAACAAAACATTAAAAATAAGATTTACATTTTTGTTGGCATTCACAATGCGAAAAAAACCTTTAAAAATAAGATTTATATTTTGTTTGCATTCACAATGCGAACGAAACATCAAAAATAAGGTTTACATTTTTGTTCGCATTCACAATGTGAGCAAACCATTAACAATAAATTTTTGTTTACATTTCACAATGTAAACAATAAATAAAAATAAAAATTATATTTTTGTTTGCGTTCTACAATGCAAACGAAACGTAGAAAATAGAATATACGTTTTTATTTGCATTCCAACATGCAAATAAAACAAGGAGATAAAAATTACATTTTTGGTTGGCAACTTTAGTTGCAAACAAACAAAAAAAAGGGAAAATTACATTTTTGTTTGCAAATTTAGATGCAAACAAATTTATTACAAACAAATGTTACATTTATGTTGCATGTCTTAAATGCGAACAAAACATGTAAATAAAAGCTATATTTTTATTTATTTACTTCACATGATGTAAGTAAACATTAAAATTAGAAGTTGTTCTTTTATTTACATTTCTTGATGTAAATAAAACTAAAAATTAAATATTACATTTTTATTTGCTTTACTGAACGCAAATAAAACATGAGAATAAAAAGATACATTTTCATTTGCAATCCTTAATGCAAATAAAATATGAAATGAAAAGTCACAACTTTTATTTACATTCCTCGTTGTAAATAAACATCAAATTAAAAAGTTGAATCTTTATTTGCATTCTCTATTGTAAATAAAGCTTGAAACGAAAAGTAATATTTTTGTTATTATTTGTATTTGCTATTACAAATGGAATTAAAAGATTACATTTTTCTTTTCATTTATTTACAATGAAAGGAATTGAAACAAAGATTATATTTTTATCGTCATTTTAGATGCGATAAAAGAATAGAAATAAAGAATTCATCTTTATTGACATTTTACATGCAATAAAAAGAATAGAAATAAAGAGTCATTTTTCTCGTCGTGTTGTATATTGAGTATTCCACTGCCATAGACAAGTTACCTGACTTGTTTATGTGATTGGGTCGATTATTTTTACACATCGCCCAAGTGCACAAATGAATTAATTATTTGTTTGTTGGATGAAACCCCACACGGGTGTTGGGATGAAATTTAGCATACACTAATCCCAATATTTAGTTGTGTTGATCGTTAGATTGACAGGCTGCGATGAGCGTTGTTATTTAATTTTAACGCTTACACAGTTAGAATTTACACTTTGGATGTAAATGGATGACTTGATGATCATATTGTTATTGTTATATATGTTATGTGTGAAATCCATATAATCCAAATTATATGGTAAATGGTTGAGTCGCATTTCGGTTCAGGTGTTCTTTTAAATAAGAATATTTTACATTAGAAATTCTTTTTATACAAAAGATATATTTTCGTAAATATATAATTTTAATTAAGTATATGTTAAACAAAGAATATTTGTAAAAGATTAAGAAAAAATCTGTTATATAAAGAATATTTTAAATGATTATCTAAAATATGTTTTTCTTATAATAATTAATATTTAAAGAGAAATCTTTTATTTAAGATTATTAGAATTTGCAATTTTATTCTATGATATGAAATAAATTGAGGTGTGAAGTGGATTTATCGTGGACAGTGTTTTTAAAACGACATTTGTCCTTTAATCCAATTTACATTGAAATTATTATTGGAATTTAAAAATCTATTTTATAGATTTAAAAAGGCATTTTCTAAAATCTAGTTTTCCAATTTAATATATATTAAATTGGAATTAAGTGGAAATTCGATTGGTAATAATCGAGATGGGCTTCTGTAATAGAAGACCGATATTATATATGGAATTTAAGAGGCTCTGCCGTTATTCCATGTATATTGTTAGTCCGATACAGAAATTCACATCGATTATGTATTGATTGATTTCTGTGAAATTCCTTATTTTGGAAATTGATTTGTGGGTTTATCGTGAACTGTGTTTTAAATGACACGAGTTCTTTAACCCGTTTAAAAGAAGATTTATTCTTTAAAATAAATGATCTTGAAATAAATGATTTCGATATTAAATCAAAATTTGAATATTTAATAAGTCTTTTAAAGAAGATTTAAGATCTAATTTATTAATTTATCTTTGATAAAATTAATGAGAATCTTTTAATATGAATATCTTATTAAAAGAATATTCTGAGTTGGAATGTGGCGTAATGTGTGATTTTTCAATATTTTATTTTTAATCACAAAATACGCGAGTTATTCAGAAAGACCGGGGTTTAACCCATTCTGAATAATCATCACGACGATCAAGAGTCGAAGATAAAGACGGTGATTGAAGACCGAAGGTTTTCACATCGTTGGGATGATGATGACTGGTATCTTGAATTGGGACGGTACCTTCCAAGGCAAGATATTTGGTAATGATCGTCCAGACGTACTGGAGATCGACGGATACGTTGTTTCGTTCAGACCCAGAACGGACTTGTAAATGGATTGTGTGTCTGACATTGTATTCTTTCTACTGTATTCGTTGAACGCTACTGATTATATATTTCTGTTTGGTGGTGGAGAATTTATTCTTCACTTAACACCCTTCTCTAAGACGTATGAGCTTAGAGGTTATATACATATTGGTAGATGATCAATGATATGGTAGAGTCTGACAATGTGGCATGCTAAGATGCAATTGATCAAGGCTTTGTTGAAAAGCAGGCCTTGTGGCTGATGATCAAAGCACAGTCTATTTAGGCATAGCTTTGTGTATATCGTGACTTCGCGAGCCTCACAGCCCGGTAGAGTCTAAAACGGGAGAAGGGAACGCAGGGAGTGCACACGTTTCTTTCTAGCTAGAGTGGTGCCAGGGACCTACCAGCGCTGGCATTTATTCATTGTGGTTGTTGGATTTTTCGAGGCCTCGGGTTATGCGGTCGCCACTGGCCGTATTATAGGTCCAAAGGGACCGGGAAGCGTGTGTTCAGGCATAACTAATCCACAAAAGTAGGTGTGGACCGGCCCTGCAGCTATCCAAGGGTTGGATAGAGTACCAATCCTGGGGCATTTGCTAGAGTGTCTCGAATCGGTAAGGATCTCCTCCCTAGCCTTGACTTAGATGGAAACCCAAATTTCCAATACGACATCACGCGGTTTTGATTGTATACCTATATATGGCGACATAGTGGGATGGGGCACTCATGCCGTCTAGGATTGATACATTTACTTTGATGTATTTCAAATTGGTTGCACACTATTATTATATAATACCGTGTTTATCGTATCAAGCATCTTTTGATCATTATAAGGTAAAACCCTATCCTCCGGTTTGCGTTGCATTGTGTGATGGGACTTGGGTCTTATAATGGTTTCATTTTTCTAAAAAGCATTACGTTATTTTGACGATTTACTTTAGCCATGCACTGGCAATCTATAGGAGAAAACCCATTCCGCGATAGTGGCGTGGTCCTGTGATTAGCCTTATTATATTATATAGGTTATGTAGAATTCTCACACCAGTCCCATGACTGACCTATAGTTTGTCCACTGGCAAACTCGGGTGCCCATATTTTCCACACGGGCAGTCGAGTAGCTATTTTTGCAGATATATTAAACAGGATTCTGGGTTGAATCTTAAAGCTGTGTCCAGAGATAGAGAGTCTTCCGCTGTGTTCTTCTGTTGCCGTAAAATTACATTTTTTGTATTTATCTTCCGCTGTAATTATATTCCAATGTACTCTGATATGTATATTCTGTACTCTGATGTAACATTTATTATAGTGTTATAAAAGTCTTCTGTTATCTATTGTAATGTGTTGTATGCCCAAAGTTAAAGTATTCATAGATTTTCACTTTTTGGGTCAGACCTGTGTGGTTTATGGTCGGTTCAAAGGGTGGGGATTTGCGGGTCTTTACAGTTGGTATCAGAGCTCAGGTTAGCTCAAATCTTTGGGGTACAACTTGTTAGAACTGAACAGAAGACTCATCAGAGACTGGATTAGTAATGTCCAATAAGAATACTCATTAGAGATAGGATCAGCAGTATCCTAGAATGAGTAAACTCGTTAGAGATGGGGTTAGTAATGCCCTAGAACGAGTTAAGAGTTACGAATTTATAATTAACGTATTTTTGATATTTATAATCTATTCTTTGAAATATGATTTTTATATATATTTTGAAAAGATAATTAACCATTAAAATTTAAAATTAAGATAGTTAATTTTACAATTTTTTGCTATGTTCCTTTTCGAGGACGAAAAGTTTTTAAGTGGGGGCGATTGTAACAACCCGCAAAATCAGAACCAATTTAAAATTTTTATTTTAGAAAATTTTAATGAATTTTGACAATATAAAATAATTTATTTAAATAATAATGATCACAAATTTGATTTAAATAGAAGTTAGAATGAATGATTTAATTTTAATTAACAAAAGAGTTAGAAATAGCGCGGTAGTTTGAAAAGTCAAACTTGAACTTTGACTGACCGTACAGGATGCAAAATTTAACGGATTTTAGTGAAACCAAAAATATTAGAATCTATTTAAAAATATCTTTCCAACGAATCCGAAAAATTGAAATTTCATAGCGGAAATCAAAAGTTATGGCCAATTCAATATTTAGAAAGGTCGCTATGAAATTTATAAAGGTCAAAATGCTACTTTTTGCATACGAAGGAATTTGAACTCGAAACCACTTCCATTGAGTTCAGAATGATGTTTCTACATTGAAAAACAGTAAACACTTATATATTTTGAGTTTCGGGATTTATTTGTTTAAAAATATATATTTTATATTAAATATATTGGCCTTAAAAATAGTCATTTTTCAAACGACCACCGTTTTCGATGAAACCACTTTTGTTGGAACCGGAATGTCAAATTATTGCTAGGTTTCAATTTTCAGAATTTTTCGAATTAATATGTGAGCGTGGCGAAATTAAATGTGTTTTGACTATTTATAGTTAAATTTAAACGCCTTAAAAATAACCATTTTTCAAACAGTCTCAGAATTCGACGAAAATAATTTTGTTGGATTCGTATCGTCATAAGAAAGCTAAAAAAAAAATTTAGAATTTTTAGAGGTCGTATGTGGCCCCGGCATATTTAAATGTACGGTAGGAATTAAATAATTAATTTAATATTGTATTTTCAAGTAAAACCGAAAAAAACTGCTGTATATTTCGGAATTGGACCTTGGGACATAGCCCATCGCGTTCAGAAGGCCTCAAAACGTTAAGATCGACAGTAAGCAGGCCCAAATCGGAGAAAGTCCGAAAATCCACCTTTTTAGCACAAATTTCGAAATTTAATATTAAAATATTATACAGAAGTTCGGGCTGAAACCCTAGCCAGCCGCCACCCAGATTTTTCAATGGCTGAAATCGTTCGATTTTCAAATGCTTATAACTTTTGATCCGCTCAACGAAAATTGACGCATAATATATCAAATCGAAGAGAATTCAAAGACCTTTCAATCCATACGGTCAAGATCGGGTCTTGGTGCACGGTTTTCGCGAATTCTGGCCGAGAACAGGCTGCGTCTTTTGGTGTTTTCGAGGTGATTGGAGAGGCCGAGCGGCAACGGGTTGGTGGTGCTAGTAGGTGTTGGCATGAGCTTCGATGTGGTGCAATCTGATCGGTGCTAAGATGAACGGAGAGAGGGGCGTGTAGAAGGAGGAAAGGTGAAGCATGGGTTCGGCGGTCACGTTTCAATGAGGAAGAAAGGTCCGATCCTAATATTTTAATATTATTTTATTATTTAATATTTTTATTTTCCAACCTTTAAAAATTCATAACTCTCTCATACGAGGTCCGATTGACGAACCGTAAATTGCGTTGGAATCACAAAATTAAGAGCTTCGCGATGGCACAGTCCGCAGCTGAAACGGAGACAGTCGAATTTTGGCCAAAATTCAAAGTGAGAATTCTAATTTTAATTATCTAATTAATTATTAATTATTTTCTTGCATTAAAAATAACTGTATTATCACATAAATTCAGATCTGAAATGTTCTGTGATGTTTGAATGGTTGATTGTTCGCTTGTTGTATGTTTTGTGGTTCATATTATGATAAATTTGCATTGGAATTTTTATATTTTGTTGAAATTATTTGCAGTTAGAAAATTAGATCTAAAATTAGATCTAAAACATATTTTATTTAGTTTAAATCATATTTATTCAGATCTAGTGGAAATAATTTAATTTATGATATCAAAATATTATTTTCATTATTCTGAGGTGAATGATAGAATTAGATCGACAAATAGAAACTCATTTTATTTGTTGATATTATCATAAGAATTTGATCTACAAATAAAAACTCATTTTTATTTGTTAATATTATAATAAGAACTTGAACGACAATGAAAGCTTATTTTTATTTGTTGAATTTACAAAAAAAATTGAGCGATAAATCCATTCTTATTTTAATTTGTCTACATTAAAAAGAATGAATAAAAAGAATATATTTTAATATGAGGTTGTATCATTAAAAAGAATGAAAACAAAAGATTTCATTTTTTTTATGTAAAAATAGTTTTCAATCAAAAGTCATAATTTATTTGTCAATTTGATGTTCAATAAAAGTTGCAACATTAAAAATCTCATTTTTAATGTAATATTGTTTTCAATAAAAAGAAGCAACATAAAAATTTCATTTTTAATGAAATAGTGTTTTCATAAAAAGAAGCAACATAAAAATTTCATTTTTAATAAAATAGTGTTTTCATAAAAAGAAGCAACATAAAAATTTCATTTTTAATGAAATAGTGTTTTCATAAAAAGAAGCAACATAAAATTTTCATTTTTAATGAAATAGTGTTTTCATAAAAAGAAGCAACATTAAAAATTTCATTTTTATTGAAATAGTGTTTTCATAAAAAGAAGCAATGTAAAAGGTTTTATTTTTATGTGTTCATTGTTTTCAATAGAAAGATTTTACATTAAAAATTACATTTTTAATGTGATTTGGGTTTCATCGTAAAGATTAGAATAAAAAGATTATATCTTTATTTTCATTTTGTTGAAATGAAGAGTTTATAAAATAAGATTGCATTTTTGTTGAAATTTTGTTCATTGAAATATAATTTGTTCTTTTATTTGTATTCACATATACAAATAAAACATTGAAAAATAATCTGTTCTTTTTATTTGTATTCACAAATACAAGTGAACATAGAAAATAAAGTTTGTCCCTTTTATTTGTACTTACATATACAAATAAACCATTAAAATGAAATATGTTATTCTATTTGTATCCTCAAATACAAATAAAACATTGAAAACAAAAGTTCATTCTATTTTTTTATTTGTATTCACAAATACAAATACGCACTGAAAATAAATTTGCTCTTTTAATTGCACTCACAAATGCAATTATGCATTAAAACAAAATTTGTTCTTTGTTTTGCATTCACTAATGCAAATCTAACATAGGAAATAAGTTAACTTTTATTTATGTTCTTCAATGTTAATATAACATGAAATAAATAAAATTGGCCTTTTTGTTTGCATTCACAATACAAACAAAATATTAAAATAAAAAAAATTAACATTTTTGTTCGCATTCACAATGCGAACAAAACATTAAAAATAAGATTTTCAATTTTGTTGGCATTCACAATGCGAACAAAACCTTTAAAAATAAGATTTATATTTTGTTTGCATTCACAATGCGAACGAAACATCAAAAATAAGGTTTACATTTTTGTTCGCATTCACAATGTGAGCAAACCATTAACAATAAATTTTTGTTTACATTTCACAATGTAAACAATAAATAAAAATAAAAATTATATTTTTGTTTGCGTTCTACAATGCAAACGAAACGTAGAAAATAGAATATACGTTTTTATTTGCATTCCAACATGCAAATAAAACAAGGAGATAAAAATTACATTTTTGGTTGGCAACTTTAGTTGCAAACAAACAAAAAAAAGGGAAAATTACATTTTTGTTTGCAAATTTAGATGCAAACAAATTTATTACAAACAAATGTTACATTTATGTTGCATGTCTTAAATGCGAACAAAACATGTAAATAAAAGCTATATTTTTATTTATTTACTTCACTTGATGTAAGTAAACATAAAAATTAGAAGTTGTTCTTTTATTTACATTTCTTGATGTAAATAAAACTAAAAATTAAATATTACATTTTTATTTGCTTTACTGAACGCAAATAAAACATGAGAATAAAAATATACATTTTCATTTGCAATCCTTAATGCAAATAAAATATGAAATGAAAAGTCACAACTTTTATTTACATTCCTCGTTGTAAATAAACATCAAATTAAAAAGTTGAATCTTTATTTGCATTCTCTATTGTAAATAAAGCTTGAAACGAAAAGTAATATTTTTGTTATTATTTGTATTCCCTATTACAAATGGAATTAAAAGATTACAATTTTCTTTTCATTTATTTACAATGAAAGGAATTGAAACAAAGATTATATTTTTATCGTCATTTTAGATGCGATAAAAGAATAGAAATAAAGAATTCATCTTTATTGACATTTTACATGCAATAAAAAGAATAGAAATAAAGAGACATTTTTCTCGTCGTGTTGTATATTGAGTATTCCACTGCCATAGACAAGTTACCTGACTTGTTTATGTGATTGGGTCGATTATTTTTACACATCGCCCAAGTGCACAAATGAATTAATTATTTGTTTGTTGGATGAAACCCCACACGGGTGTTGGGATGAAATTTAGCATACACTAATCCCAATATTTAGTTGTGTTGATCGTTAGATCGACAGGCTGCGATGAGCGTTGTTATTTAATTTTAACGCTTACACAGTTAGAATTTACACTTTGGATGTAAATGGATGACTTGATGATCATATTGTTATTGTTATATATGTTATGTGTGAAATCCATATAATCCAAATTATATGGTAAATGGTTGAGTCGCATTTCGGTTCAGGTGTTCTTTTAAATAAGAATATTTTACATTAGAAATTCTTTTTATACAAAAGATATATTTTCGTAAATATATAATTTTAATTAAGTATATGTTAAACAAAGAATATTTGTAAAAGATTAAGAAAAAATCTGTTATATAAAGAATATTTTAAATGATTATCTAAAATATGTTTTTCTTATAATAATTAATACTTAAAGAGAAATCTTTTATTTAAGATTATTAGAATTTGCAATTTTATTCTATGATATGAAATAAATTGAGGTGTGAAGTGGATTTATCGTGGACAGTGTTTTTAAAACGACATTTGTCCTTTAATCCAATTTACATTGAAAATATTATTGGAATTTATAAATCTATTTTATAGATTTAAAAAGGCATTTTCTAAAATCTAATTTTCCAATTTAATATATATTAAATTGGAATTAAGTGGAAATTCGATTGGTAATAATCGAGATGGGCTTCTGTAATAGAAGACCGATATTATATATGGAATTTAAGAGGCTCTGCCGTTATTCCATGTATATTGTTAGTCCGATACAGAAATTCACATCGATTATGTATTGATTGATTTCTGTGAAATTCCTTATTTTGGAAATTGATTTGTGGGTTTATCGTGAACTGTGTTTTAAATGACACGAGTTCTTTAACCCGTTAAAAAGAAGATTTATTCTTTAAAATAAATGATCTTGAAATAAATGATTTCGATATTAAATCAAAATTTGAATATTTAATAAGTCTTTTAAAGAAGATTTAAGATCTAATTTATTAATTTATCTTTGATAAAATTAATGAGAATCTTTTAATATGAATATCTTGTTAAAAGAATATTCTGAGTTGGAATGTGGCGTACTGTGTGATTTTCCAATATTTTATTTTTAATCACAAAATACACGAGTTATTCAGAAAGACCGGGGTTTAACCCATTCTGAATAATCATCACGACGATCAAGAGTCGAAGATGAAGACGGTGATTGAAGACCGAAGGTTTTCACATCGTTGGGATGATGATGACTGGTATCTTGAATTGGGACGGTACCTTCCAAGGCAAGATATTTGGTAATGATCGTCCAGACGTACTGGAGATCGACGGATACGTTGTTTCGTTCAGACCCAGAACGGACTTGTAAATGGATTGTGTGTCTGACATTGTATTCTTTCTACTGTATTCGTTGAACGCTACTGATTATATATTTCTGTTTGGTGGTGGAGAATTTATTCTTCACTTAACACCCTTCTCTAAGACGTATGAGCTTAGAGGTTATATACATATTGGTAGATGATCAATGATATGGTAGAGTCTGACAATGTGGCATGCTAAGATGCAATTGATCAAGGCTTTGTTGAAAAGCAGGCCTTGTGGTTGATGATCAAAGCACAGTCTATTTAGGCATAGCTTTGTGTATATCGTGACTTCGCGAGCCTCACAGCCCGGTAGAGTCTAAAACGGGAGAAGGGAACGCAGGGAGTGCACACGTTTCTTTCTAGCTAGAGTGGTGCCAGGGACCTACCAGCGCTAGCATTTATTCATTGTGGTTGTTGGATTTTTCGAGGCCTCGGGTTATGCGGTCGCCACTGGCCGTATTATAGGTCCAAAGGGACCGGGAAGCGTGTGTTCAGGCATAACTAATCCACAAAAGTAAGTGTGGACCGGCCCTGCAGCTATCCAAGGGTTGGACAGAGTACCAATCCTGGGGCATTTGCTAGAGTGTCTCGAATCGGTAAGGATCTCCTCCCTAGCCTTGACTCAGATGGAAACCCAAATTTCCAATACGACATCACGCGGTTTTGATTGTATACCTATATATGGCGACATAGTGGGATGGGGCACTCATGCCGTCTAGGATTGATACATTTACTTTGATGTATTTCAAATTGGTTGCACACTATTATTATATAATACCGTGTTTATCGTATCAAGCATCTTTTGATCATTATAAGGTAAAACCCTATCCTCCGGTTTGCGTTGCATTGTGTGATGGGACTTGGGTCTTATAATGGTTTCATTTTTCTAAAAAACATTACGTTATTTTGACGATTTACTTTAGCCATGCACTGGCAATCTATAGGAGAAAACCCGTTCCGCGAAAGTGGCGTGGTCCTGTGATTAGCCTTATTATATTATATAGGTTAAGTAGAATTCTCACACCAGTCCCATGACTGACCTATAGTTTGTCCACTGGCAAACTCGGGTGCCCATATTTTCCACACGGGCAGTCGAGTAGCTATTTTTGCAGATATATTAAACAGGATTCTGGGTTGAAGCTTAAAGCTGTGTCCAGAGATAGAGAGTCTTCCGCTGTGTTCTTCCGTTGCAGTAAAATTACATTTTTTTTGTATTTATCTTCCGCTGTAATTATATTCCAATGTACTCTGATATGTATATTCTGTACTCTGATGTAACATTTATTATAGTGTTATAAAAGTCTTCTGTTATCTGTTGTAATGTGTTGTATGCCCAAAGTTAAAGTATTCGTAAATTTTCACTTTTTGGGTCAAACCTGTGTGGTTTATGGTCGGTTCAAAGGGTAGGGATTTGCGGGTCTTTACAGTTGGTATCAGAGCTCAGGTTAGCTCAAATCTTTGGGGTACAACTTGTTAGAACTGAACAGAAGACTCATCAGAGATTGGATTAGTAATGTCCAATAAGAATACTCATTAGAGATAGGATCAGCAGTATCCTAGGATGAGTAAACTCGTTAGAGATGGGGTTAGTAATGCCCTAAAACGAGTTAAGAGTTACGAATTTATAATTAACGTATTTTTGATATTTATAATCTATTCTTTGAAATATGATTTTTATATATATTTTGAAAAGATAATTAACCATTAAAATTTAAAATTAAGATATTTAATTTTACAATTTTTTGCTACGTTCCTTTTCGAGGACGAAAAGTTTTTAAGTGGGGGCGATTGTAACAACCCGCAAAAATCAGAACCAATTTAAAATTTTTATTTTAGAAAATTTTAATGAATTTTGACAATATAAAATAATTTATTTAAATAATAATGATCACAAATTTGATTTAAATCGAAGTTAGAATTAATGATTTAATTTTAATTAACAAAAGAGTTAGAAATAGCGCGGTAGTTTGAAAAGTCAAACTTGAACTTTGACTGACCGTACAGAATGCAAAATTTAACGGATTTTAGTGAAACCAAAAATATTAGAATCTATTTAAAAATATCTTTCCAACGAATCCAAAAAATTGAAATTTCATAGCGGAAATCAGAAGTTATGGCTAATTCAATATTTAGAAAGGTCGCTATGAAATTTATAAAGGTCAAAATGCTACTTTTTGCATACGAAGGAATTTGAACTCGAAACCACTTCCATTGAGTTCAGAATGATGTTTCTACATTGAAAAACAGTAAACACTTATATATTTTGAGTTTCGGGATTTATTTGTTTAAAAATATATTTTTTATATTAAATATATTGGCCTTAAAAATAGTCATTTTTCAAACGATCACCGTTTTCGACGAAACAACTTTTGTTGGAACCGGAATGTCAAATTATTGCTAGGTTTCAATTTTCAGAATTTTTCGAATTAATATGTGAGCGTGGCGAAATAAAATGTGTTTTGACTATTTATAGTTAAATTTAAACGCCTTAAAAATAGCCATTTATCAAAGAATCTCAGAATTCGACGAAAATAATTTTGTTGGATTCGTATCGTCATAAGAAAGCTAAAAATATTTTTTTTAGAATTTTTAGAGGTCGTATGTGGCCCCGGCATATTTAAATGTACGGTAGGAATTAAATAATTAATTTAATATTGTATTTTCAAGTAAAACCGAAAAAAACTGCTGTATATTTCGGAATTGGACCTTGGGACATAGCCCATCGCGTTCAGAAGGCCTCAAAACGTTAAGATCGACAGTAAGCAGGCCCAAATCGGAGAAAGTCCGAAAATCCACCTTTTTAGCACAAATTTCGAAATTTAATATTAAAATATTATACAGAAATTCGGGCTGAAACCCTAGCCAGCCGCCACCCAGATTTTTCAATGGCTGAAATCGTTCGATTTTCAAATGCTTATAACTTTTGATCCGCTCAACGAAAATTGACGCATAATATATCAAATCGAAGAGAATTCAAAGACCTTTCAATCCATACGGTCAAGATCGGGTCTTGGTGCACGGTTTTCGCGAATTCTGGCCGAGAACAGGCTGCGTCTTTTGGTGTTTTCGAGGTGATTGGAGAGGCCGAGCGGCAACGGGTTGGTGGTGCTAGTAGGTGTTGGCATGAGCTTCGATGTGGTGCAATCTGATCGGTGCTAAGATGAACGGAGAGAGGGGCGTGTAGAAGGAGGAAAGGTGAAGCATGGGTTCGGCGGTCACGTTTCAATGAGGAAGAAAGGTCCGATCCTAATATTTTAATATTATTTTATTATTTAATATTTTTATTTTCCAATTTTTAAAAATTCATAACTCTCTCATACGAGGTCCGATTGACGAACCGTAAATTGCGTTGGAATCACAAAATTAAGAGCTTCGCGATGGCACAGACCACAGCTGAAACGGAGACAGTCGAATTTTGGCCAAAATTCAAAGTGAGAATTCTAATTTTAATTATCTAATTAATTATTAATTATTTTCTTGCATTAAAAATAACTGTATTATCACATAAATTCAGATCTGAAATGTTCTGTGATGTTTGAATGGTTGATTGTTCGCTTGTTGTATGTTTTGTGGTTCATATTATGATAAATTTGCATTGGAATTTTTATATTTTGTTGAAATTATTTGCAGTTAGAAAATTAGATCTAAAATTAGATCTAAAACATATTTTATTTAGTTTAAATCATATTTATTCAGATCTAGTGGAAATAATTTAATTTATGATATCAAAATATTATTTTCATTATTCTGAGGTGAATGATAGAATTAGATCGACAAATAGAAACTCATTTTATTTGTTGATATTATCATAAGAATTTGATCTACAAATAAAAACTCATTTTTATTTGTTAATATTATAATAAGAACTTGAACGACAATGAAAGCTTATTTTTATTTGTTGAATTTACAAAAAAAATTGAGCGATAAATCCATTCTTATTTTAATTTGTCTACATTAAAAAGAATGAATAAAAAGAATATATTTTAATATGAGGTTGTATCATTAAAAAGAATGAAAACAAAAGATTTCATTTTTTTTATGTAAAAATAGTTTTCAATCAAAAGTCATAATTTATTTGTCAATTTGATGTTCAATAAAAGTTGCAACATTAAAAATCTCATTTTTAATGTAATATTGTTTTCAATAAAAAGAAGCAACATAAAAATTTCATTTTTAATGAAATAGTGTTTTCATAAAAAGAAGCAACATAAAATTTTCATTTTTAATGAAATAGTGTTTTCAAAAAAATAAGCAACATAAAAATTTCATTTTTAATGAAATAGTGTTTTCATAAAAAGAAGCAACATAAAAATTTCATTTTTAATGAAATAGTGTTTTCATAAAAAGAAGCAACATAAAATTTTCATTTTTAATGAAATAGTGTTTTCATAAAAAGAAGCAACATTAAAAATTTCATTTTTATTGAAATAGTGTTTTCATAAAAAGAAGCAATGTAAAAGGTTTTATTTTTATGTGTTCATTGTTTTCAATAGAAAGATTTTACATTAAAAATTACATTTTTAATGTGATTTGGGTTTCATCGTAAAGATTAGAATAAAAAGATTATATCTTTATTTTCATTTTGTTGAAATGAAGAGTTTATAAAATAAGATTGCATTTTTGTTGAAATTTTGTTCATTGAAATATAATTTGTTCTTTTATTTGTATTCACATATACAAATAAAACATTGAAAAATAATCTGTTCTTTTTATTTGTATTCACAAATACAAGTGAACATAGAAAATAAAGTTTGTCCCTTTTATTTGTACTTACATATACAAATAAACCATTAAAATGAAATATGTTATTCTATTTGTATCCTCAAATACAAATAAAACATTGAAAACAAAAGTTCATTCTATTTTTTTATTTGTATTCACAAATACAAATACGCACTGAAAATAAATTTGCTCTTTTAATTGCACTCACAAATGCAATTATGCGTTAAAACAAAATTTGTTCTTTGTTTTGCATTCACTAATGCAAATCTAACATAGGAAATAAGTTAACTTTTATTTATGTTCTTCAATGTTAATATAACATGAAATAAATAAAATTGGCCTTTTTGTTTGCATTCACAATACAAACAAAATATTAAAATAAAAAAAAATTAACATTTTTGTTCGCATTCACAATGCGAACAAAACATTAAAAATAAGATTTTCATTTTTGTTGGCATTCACAATGCGAACAAAACCTTTAAAAATAAGATTTATATTTTGTTTGCATTCACAATACGAACGAAACATCAAAAATAAGGTTTACATTTTTGTTCGCATTCACAATGTGAGCAAACCATTAACAATAAATTTTTGTTTACATTTCACAATGTAAACAATAAATAAAAATAAAAATTATATTTTTGTTTGCGTTCTACAATGCAAACGAAACGTAGAAAATAGAATATACGTTTTTATTTGCATTCCAACATGCAAATAAAACAAGGAGATAAAAATTACATTTTTGGTTGGCAACTTTAGTTGCAAACAAACAAAAAAAAGGGAAAATTACATTTTTGTTTGCAAATTTAGATGCAAACAAATTTATTACAAACAAATGTTACATTTATGTTGCATGTCTTAAATGCGAACAAAACATGTAAATAAAAGCTATATTTTTATTTATTTACTTCACTTGATGTAAGTAAACATAAAAATTAGAAGTTGTTCTTTTATTTACATTTCTTGATGTAAATAAAACTAAAAATTAAATATTACATTTTTATTTGCTTTACTGAACGCAAATAAAACATGAGAATAAAAATATACATTTTCATTTGCAATCCTTAATGCAAATAAAATATGAAATGAAAAGTCACAACTTTTATTTACATTCCTCGTTGTAAATAAACATCAAATTAAAAAGTTGAATCTTTATTTGCATTCTCTATTGTAAATAAAGCTTGAAACGAAAAGTAATATTTTTGTTATTATTTGTATTCCCTATTACAAATGGAATTAAAAGATTACATTTTTCTTTTCATTTATTTACAATGAAAGGAATTGAAACAAAGATTATATTTTTATCGTCATTTTAGATGCGATAAAAGAATAGAAATAAAGAATTCATCTTTATTGACATTTTACATGCAATAAAAAGAATAGAAATAAAGAGACATTTTTCTCGTCGTGTTGTATATTGAGTATTCCACTGCCATAGACAAGTTACCTGACTTGTTTATGTGATTGGGTCGATTATTTTTACACATCGCCCAAGTGCACAAATGAATTAATTATTTGTTTGTTGGATGAAACCCCACACGGGTGTTGGGATGAAATTTAGCATACACTAATCCCAATATTTAGTTGTGTTGATCGTTAGATCGACAGGCTGCGATGAGCGTTGTTATTTAATTTTAACGCTTACACAGTTAGAATTTACACTTTGGATGTAAATGGATGACTTGATGATCATATTGTTATTGTTATATATGTTATGTGTGAAATCCATATAATCCAAATTATATGGTAAATGGTTGAGTCGCATTTCGGTTCAGGTGTTCTTTTAAATAAGAATATTTTACATTAGAAATTCTTTTTATACAAAAGATATATTTTCGTAAATATATAATTTTAATTAAGTATATGTTAAACAAAGAATATTTGTAAAAGATTAAGAAAAAATCTGTTATATAAAGAATATTTTAAATGATTATCTAAAATATGTTTTTCTTATCTATTAAATAATAGTAAAGCAGAAGAATTTCTAGCTCTCTCCTTAATTCTCTCCATTCTCTTAGTTCTCCTTAATTCTCTCCATCTCTCAATTCTCCTTAGTTCCCTCAATTCCCTTTAATCCTCTCGATTCTCTATACTTTTATTAAATCAAATAAATTAATAAACCGTCCATTTAAATCAATGAACCGTCCATTTTAAACTTTTTATTCAATATATTCTCATCCAAACCCAAATCTGTCCATTTCGTACTCTAATTTCATCTAATCGCTGAAATCCTCTTCCACTCATTTCCTCCGATCTGGATAAGGAACCAACAATCCCCTACCTCTACTTTCATCTACCCTCGACATGAATCTCCAACACGATTGGGTAGCACGTTTTTGATCGGGTTATCATTCAGATGTGGATTTTTAGGTCTAATTCTAAATTCTATCTCAGGTACTCATCTCTAACTTGAACCTCTTTTTTTTATTTTGGAAATTTTAGGTTTCATACAAATATCTTTTTTTTATTGCTCGAAATCAATTTCTATTCAAACTTGGTTTTGAGTGTATTGCATTCTTTATTAAAATTTATAACGTACTAAATTTTTTCGCATCTGACCATGGATTGTAGAAGAGTCGATTCAGACTTTTTTTGGGTTCTAAGCCGATTCGGACGTCAATTTTTAGGTTCGATTCGAAGTTTTATCTCAGGTACTCATTATTATCCTAATTTTCCTTATTACGATTGAATTGCACATGTTTTATTATTCACGATGGTGTTCATTTTGAAGATCTGATGTTATTATTAGCACAGTAACCGGCTATAAATGAAAAAAAAATGTTTTTTTTTAAATTTTATTTTATGTAACAATACCATTAGAAGGCTTAGCTTCAAAGTATGATAACTTCAATTAATTTTGAATATAAGGTTGAAAACCATCAGTGGTGAGCTACAAAAAAAAGATGTTGGAAATTTGGTCTTATGCTCTTATTGTGACATGAAATCGAACTACTCCTTTTTAGTCTCTTAGTAAGATTAAGTCCCTTCTTCCATATTTTCATACTATACATTTTCTGCATGAATACATGATTAGCAAATGTGTTTCCCATTCTTTTATAGGTTTAATTAATTTCTATAAATAACGATCCTTAATGTATGTTCTGTATCGTACATGTTTTGTTATTCCTGATGGTGTTCATTTTTCCATTTTACATGTTTTGTTATTCCTGATGGTGTTTATCTCTCTCTCTCTCTCTCCACCTCCCTCCCTCCCTTTCTCTTTAAAAAGTGTAACTTTGGTTTGAAACGAAAATATCGAAGAGTTTATCAGCGTGATCCCTGGAGTATTTGCTGCTAATGTTTCTGGGAAAATCTATATGAATTATTTTTTGTTCACCACACAATGTAAAAACGCCATTAATAAAAAATAAAATAAAGTACAAACATGACCTTGGGACAGTTTAATGTTGAAGAAATTATTAGGTATAAATATATGAAAATGAAACTTTTAGGGTACAAATAATCGTTAGAAATTCTTCGAAACTTGTGACTCAATTATGAAAAGAAAATTTTGATATTTTTGATACAGTTGTATAATTTTACTAATGTAAAAAGTAGATTGTAGTTATATGTGTAAGAAATGGAATTAGGAATGTGATTAATTGATTCATGCAGAGGACGTTTTTATTATCATAACAGAGACCTGCATTTCTTTGGTTAAATGACAATATATGCATTTTAAGAAATTATTGGACAGTACGAATTCAAAATTGCATCCCAAACTAAAGTCAAAAGATGCACAATTATAAATATGTCATTAAATTTGATAAACAAAATTTGGTTATGAAAACAACCACTCAATGATATGTAAGAAGAAAAAAAAGTAATAATCAACAATTGGGTAGTTAGGTTTTCTTGGATGGAGTATGCTTGAATGGCAAAGGAAAAAAGATTTTAACTTCAAAATCAGATTCTGAAAAGCAAAAAGCATCTCAAATATTAGTTATTACGAATATACTAAACTACGTACGCTTTCTTACTGTAGTACTTAATTCCATCTACTGTCCTTGATCTTATTCTTATTAGATCATTCTTTTCCAATTGAAGTTATAAAGCAAATGGTTAATTCAAACTCAATATGGGTTCTTGCAGGGAGGCACAAAAGAAAATGGAGTGAAAAAGAGAACAAGTTATCTAAGGTCATACTGTCTCAAAGCTGATTTTTCAAACCAGATATATAGGAAAGACTAAGAGTTGAAGATATGTTGCAGAGGAAGTCATTGTGTGATGTGATATCTCATTACAAGGATTTGGAACAGTGTGGATCATACTGAAGCTGGACTAATACCTGTACTTGATACTGTTCTTCATTCTTCTTTCTGCAATCCAGTGGAGTTCATTAATCTTTTTAACCCTGTCAAAGGAAAGAAAGGTAAAAAAAGGGAGTTCCTTGGACCCAACTGTAGCACATGTATTTTTTTTCCCTTTTTATTATACCACTTTTTTTCCTAAAAATAAACAAATAAAAATTATAAGACGGATTATGATAGAATTCTGCGATGCATCGAAAACTGACATGGGTTATAACACATACTCAGGAGTCTGGATGCAGCACGTGCATTGCTATTCTATGGCAATTTTTTTTTCATTTGAAGCTAGCAAATGCACAATTAGGAAACCACCACAAAACAGGTTTTAGCAAACTTTTCTTTCATATGTGGATAATAATTTGTTTTTGAAAGATGCAACATATGATAATTGTATTATTTATGTATCTTTATGTGGCTGTATTCTTTCCTTTGGATTAACCTATCATTATTATGATACTCTTTTTAATCCCTTTTCACAATAGCCTAAAAATTACTTAAATGACCTTACATGAATTTACTAATGCATTTTGGCTTCTTTGGCAGTTTAGATATGTCCAAGTGATGCATTTGCAGAATTTAATTTGATAAAATTATAATGAAATAATACATTCAGGCTTCTTAGCATGAAACAACTTATAATAGTTTTAAAAACGATACACACTAACATCTTTTAGAAAAATCATTAAAATTCAGTTATTTTTAACTAACTGGATTAGCCCTTTTTTGAAGGTGAAAGATCCCATTTGTAAAAATACTGGGTTACACATTTCAAAAAAAATCAATTATTTTACCATTTTCAAAAACAGCCGTCGAGCGTGTTACATATGTGAGTTAAATATATTTTTTTAGTTCCCTATGCCTGTTGATTTCTATAAAAAAGTCAATTATGGTTGGATGTTAACCCATTTGTATGAAATTTAAGTAATGCGACGATGTATGTTACTTAGTAACAGCACCAAGATTTTTCTTTGATGTAAAGACTTAGTAAAAAGATACGGACAATCACCAGAAATGAAAAGCTTTAACGTTGTAACTCAAATTTCTTGAATATGGATTTGATATCGCTAATTTTGAGAGGATGTTTCTTTTTGTGATTTGTTGATATGTATCTAATTTGATATGACTAATTTAGACAATTTTGTTTATCCTAAGCCATATTAAAGCTCCTAAATCTGACGTTTTAATGTTTTATATTTCACATGACTCCCTCTGTAATCTGCTTCCACGATTACTACTCTGAGTAGGTATAAGTTAAACAAGTAACTTGAACTGTCGATTGATTCCCACTTTTCCCTATTTAGCATCCCCTTTTCTAATTTATACGGTTTAATATCATTTGACAAACTAGCTATAATAAGCAAGATCTAGATCAACATTTTAATACATATTAGTGCTTTAACAGCTTCACGGAACATAGGAATTAATCGAAACTGCAAACCAGTAACAAGGATGAGGGAACCTAAGAGTGCAATTGTCACTTGGTTTGCTGCCTTCCAGGTGACTTTTGGATTTTAAGTTGTAAAAGAAGAAAAAGAATATAATATATCAATTTAAATTTTGATTAATTATGCTAAGCTGTACATGTATTTTGCAGTTTGAGGTGGTTTTTTTAGCTAAATTCAAAATTTTGTTTTTATAGCTTAGCATAATTAATCAAAATACATGTACAACTTAGCATAATTAATCAAAATTTTGTGCATACTAACAGGTTAGTTCTTTTGTTATTGTGATTGTATGACAACAAATTTATAGAAACTTTTTTTTTTTACCAAGTGACACGGAGAATGTTAAGAAAAAAAAGTTTACAATTCTTGGTGAGCAGGTTAGTTCTTTAGATTTCATTTCCTTCAAAAATATTTTTACACTTTGTTTTACCTGAATAAAAGGAAAATAAAGATATCATCCCATTTTACAGGGAAAAACCCATCTTTGATTATTTTTTCTATCAATGTGCACAGCACAATTTACAATTCGGGGTAAATGCAACCATTTGTTTATTTATTTATTTATTTATTTATTTTACAGCTAGGTAGGTCAGACATGCTAATGAAAAGTAGAAAGAATGCTCATTACAATTCAGATATGTTGACAGAAGAGACAAAAATATTTGGTAATAAAATAATGTTTGCTCAATGTGATTTTGAACTTGAATCTAAGTGGTTTTGGCTAAGTAGTAAAACATATATGTTCTTCTACATCCAATAGAAGTATATATCCACCAAATTTACTTGATAAAATTTGGCTGACCTTAAAGTAAGGTAAATATGAATGTGTGCATTATATACACACTTGAAATTTTCTTCAATGAATTGGCTGCTATTAGTCTGAATTTAATGACCAGGGGATGTTGTGCGTACATACTAAATTTGTGCAATGTATTGTGAATCTGTGATTTAGCATGTTAAAGGGTTATCATAGTATTTCAACTTTATATTTGTTGTACAATAATCCATAACTTATTTAACTAAAAGTTTGTTATCAAATCAGAAATGCAAATGAAATTTTATGCTTGCAGCATGAGTTTCTAATACGTTCCACTAAAAAACCATTATAGTTGAAGCATGAGGTCTCATTCACATAAATACGAATGCTTAGATAAATTTAATATCTTATGTTGAGAAATCGCTCTCTTTTAGTTGTTCTCTAACCACAAAAGAAATCTACTTCCAACTGAATTCCAGATGTATTCTCTGAATGAATCTTCCTATATGCAAAAAGATGTGTACGGATGCGTCAGCTAATATACCTATTCATGACATATTTTTTGCTGTTGTTTTTTCATTGACTAACGCTGTTTGTTTTTTTTAAATTTGGACACATTTATGAAGGCAAAAGACTGTAGTGAATACTGCTTCAACCCACTTATCAACTCACTGTTCACTTTGTATTTTAATTACAGTCTGTAATTTTACTTATAGTGTGGTTCTACTCTTCGTCCTGTCAGAATTTTTTGTTTCTGTATTTGTTTGGCTTGAGCTGTCGTTGTAAGATATGTATTCCTACTTGCATTTTAGTTTCAGTTTTTTTATCATGTGTACCGTCACCTATCTATACTAATTCAATTTATTTTCGGGTGCAAATTAACCTACTCTATTGTTTGTAGCAGGTTGTTCATCTATACTCTACTTCCATAGAGTTCTATAATCTTCTTACTCGGAATAAAGTTTTCAGGAATATTGGCGAACATATCCTTGGTGCCTTGGTGGGAAGAGCTTTTCATTTTTTGTATCAGTTTTTGATTGGTAAATAGGGATGCATTTATCAAGCTAATGTGGATGGGAATACAATTTTGTTCACATCCTTTTAAGGATGTGAACGAAACACTTGCCCCTGATTGGTGGAAATCAGGGGGACCTATATGGGACCCTCCTGATTTCCACCAATGGGGGCCGAGTGTTTTGTTCACATCCTTAAAAGGTTGTGAACAAAATCGGACTCTGTGGATGGGAGCTGATTTAGCAGATTGGACAACACAATAATGCTAAAATCAACAAAAGTTAAAGTATGGAGTTGCCATGGAAAAATTATGAACATACATACTTGATATTAAATACTAATGCACAGGGTTGTATATTAGTTTTTACATCGTGTACATTATTGAAATTGCATGTAGATTCAACTCAAAGGCAAAAGCTATGAAAAATATAACCATAAAGCTATGGCAACTACGAGATCTTTTTAAATATGCAAAGCTTTAGCGAAACATGTTATGTGTATTAGTTGTGTATTTGTATGTCTTGGAGTGAATCATCTTGCTGAAGTAAAGTTTGGCTATTATTTGAAATAATTGTTCATTAATTTATCAAATAAATCCTTAAATGTGATGGTTTCAATATGTACATAATATTCATATTAAAATAATAGAAAGTCTATCTTGATAAATAAATTTGGTATATTTGGTGACATAATTAATCTCCATCATTAAATCACTCTCTGAATTCCATCTCTTTGTACAAGGATAAAAAGATCCAACAGCTCAGATTTTTATGTCACCAACTAATAGTTACCAATTTTTTTTTAAATTACGTGTGCAACGCACGGGTTACACACTCGTAATAATTAATACTTAAAGAGAAATCTTTTATTTAAGATTATTAGAATTTGCAATTTTATTCTATGATATGAAATAAATTGAGGTGTGAAGTGGATTTATCGTGGACAGTGTTTTTAAAACGACATTTGTCCTTTAATCCAATTTACATTGAAAATATTATTGGAATTTATAAATCTATTTTATAGATTTAAAAAGGCATTTTCTAAAATCTAGTTTTCCAATTTAATATATATTAAATTGGAATTAAGTGGAAATTCGATTGGTAATAATCGAGATGGGCTTCTGTAATAGAAGACCGATATTATATATGGAATTTAAGAGGCTCTGCCGTTATTCCATGTATATTGTTAGTCCGATACAGAAATTCACATCGATTATGTATTGATTGATTTTTGTGAAATTCCTTATTTTGGAAATTGATTTGTGGGTTTATCGTGAACTGTGTTTTAAATGACACGAGTTCTTTAACCCGTTTAAAAGAAGATTTATTCTTTAAAATAAATGATCTTGAAATAAATGATTTCGATATTAAATCAAAATTTGAATATTTAATAAGTCTTTTAAAGAAGATTTAAGATATAATTTATTAATTTATCTTTGATAAAATTAATGAGAATCTTTTAATATGAATATCTTATTAAAAGAATATTCTGAGTTGGAATGTGGCGTACTGTGTGATTTTCCAATATTTTATTTTTAATCACAAAATACACGAGTTATACAGAAAGACCGGGGTTTAACCCATTCTGAATAATCATCACGACGATCAAGAGTCGAAGATGAAGACGGTGATTGAAGACCGAAGGTTTTCACATCGTTGGGATGATGATGACTGGTATCTTGAATTGCGACGGTACCTTCCAAGGCAAGATATTTGGTAATGATCGTCCAGACGTACTGGAGATCGACGGATACGTTGTTTCGTTCAGACCCAGAACGGACTTGTAAATGGATTGTGTGTTTGACATTGTATTCTTTCTACTGTATTCGTTGAACGCTACTGATTATATATTTCTGTTTGGTGGTGGAGAATTTATTCTTCACTTAACACCCTTCTCTAAGACGTATGAGCTTAGAGGTTATATACATATTGGTAGATGATCAATGATATGGTAGAGTCTGACAATGTGGCATGCTAAGATGCAATTGATCAAGGCTTTGTTGAAAAGCAGGCCTTGTGGTTGATGATCAAAGCACAGTCTATTTAGGCATAGCTTTGTGTATATCGTGACTTCGCGAGCCTCACAGCACGGTAGAATCTAAAACGGGAGAAGGGAACGCAGGGAGTGCACACGTTTCTTTCTAGCTAGAGTGGTGCCAGGGACCTACCAGCGCTAGCATTTATTCATTGTGGTTGTTGGATTTTTTGAGGCCTCGGGTTATGCGGTCGCCACTGGCCGTATTATAGGTCCAAAGGGACCGGGAAGCGTGTGTTCAGGCATAACTAATCCACAAAAGTAAGTGTGGACCGGCCCTGCAGCTATCCAAGGGTTGGACAGAGTACCAATCCTGGGGCATTTGCTAGAGTGTCTCGAATCGGTAAGGATCTCCTCCCTAGCCTTGACTCAGATGGAAACCCAAATTTCCAATACGACATCACGCGGTTTTGATTGTATACCTATATATGGCGACATAGTGGGATGGGGCACTCATGCCGTCTAGGATTGATACATTTACTTTGATGTATTTCAAATTGGTTGCACACTATTATTATATAATACCGTGTTTATCGTATCAAGCATCTTTTGATCATTATAAGGTAAAACCCTATCCTCCGGTTTGCGTTGCATTGTGTGATGGGACTTGGGTCTTATTATGGTTTCATTTTTCTAAAAAACATTACGTTATTTTGACGATTTACTTTAGCCATGCACTGGCAATCTATAGGAGAAAACCCGTTCCGCGAAAGTGGCGTGGTCCTGTGATTAGCCTTATTATATTATATAGGTTAAGTAGAATTCTCACACCAGTCCCATGACTGACCTGTAGTTTGTCCACTGGCAAACTCGGGTGCCCATATTTTCCACACGGGCAGTCGAGTAGCTATTTTTGCAGATATATTAAACAGGATTCTGGGTTGAAGCTTAAAGCTGTGTCCAGAGATAGAGAGTCTTCCGCTGTGTTCTTCCATTGCAGTAAAATTACATTTTTTTTTGTATTTATCTTCCGCTGTAATTATATTCCAATGTACTCTGATATGTATATTCTGTACTCTGATGTAACATTTATTATAGTGTTATAAAAGTCTTCTGTTATCTGTTGTAATGTGTTGTATGCCCAAAGTTAAAGTATTCGTAAAGTTTCACTTTTTGGGTCAGACCTGTGTGGTTTATGGTCGGTTCAAAGGGTAGGGATTTGCGGGTCTTTACAGTTGGTATCAGAGCTCAGGTTAGCTCAAATCTTTGGGGTACAACTTGTTAGAACTGAACAGAAGACTCATCAGAGATTGGATTAGTAATGTCCAATAAGAATACTCATTAGAGATAGGATCAGCAGTATCCTAGGATGAGTAAACTCGTTAGAGATGGGGTTAGTAATGCCCTAAAACGAGTTAAGAGTTACGAATTTATAATTAACGTATTTTTGATATTTATAATCTATTCTTTGAAATATGATTTTTATATATATTTTGAAAAGATAATTAACCATTAAAATTTAAAATTAAGATATTTAATTTTACAATTTTTTGCTACGTTCCTTTTCGAGGACGAAAAGTTTTTAACTGGGGGCGATTGTAACAACCCGCAAAAATCAGAACCAATTTAAAATTTTTATTTTAGAAAATTTTAATGAATTTTGACAATATAAAATAATTTATTTAAATAATAATGATCACAAATTTGATTTAAATCGAAGTTAGAATTAATGATTTAATTTTAATTAACAAAAGAGTTAGAAATAGCGCGGTAGTTTGAAAAGTCAAACTTGAACTTTGACTGACCGTACAGGATGCAAAATTTAACGGATTTTAGTGAAACCAAAAATATTAGAATCTATTTAAAAATATCTTTCCAACGAATCCGAAAAATTGAAATTTCATAGCGGAAATCAAAAGTTATGGCTAATTCAATATTTAGAAAGGTCGCTATGAAATTTATAAAGGTCAAAATGCTACTTTTTGCATACGAAGGAATTTGAACTCGAAACCACTTCCATTGAGTTCAGAATGATGTTTCTACATTGAAAAACAGTAAACACTTATATATTTTGAGTTTCGGGATTTATTTGTTTAAAAATATATTTTTTATATTAAATATATTGGCCTTAAAAATAGTCATTTTTCAAACGATCACCGTTTTCGACGAAACCACTTTTGTTGGAACCGGAATGTCAAATTATTGCTAGGTTTCAATTTTCAGAATTTTTTGAATTAATATGTGAGCGTGGCGAAATAAAATGTGTTTTGACTATTTATAGTTAAATTTAAACGCCTTAAAAATAGCCATTTATCAAAGAATCTCAGAATTCGACGAAAATAATTTTGTTGGATTCGTATTGTCATAAGAAAGCTAAAAATATTTTTTTTAGAATTTTTAGAGGTCGTATGTGGCCCCGGCATATTTAAATGTACGGTAGGAATTAAATAATTAATTTAATATTGTATTTTCAAGTAAAACCAAAAAAACTGCTGTATATTTCGGAATTGGACCTTGGGACATAGCCCATCGCGTTCAGAAGGCCTCAAAACGTTAAGATCAACAGTAAGCAGGCCCAAATCGGAGAAAGTCCGAAAATCCACCTTTTTAGCACAAATTTCGAAATTTAATATTAAAATATTATACAGAAATTCGCGCTGAAACCCTAGCCAGCCGCCACCCAGATTTTTCAATGGCTGAAATCGTTCGAATTTCAAATGCTTATAACTTTTGATCCGCTCAACGAAAATCGACGCATAATATATCAAATCGAAGAGAATTCAAAGACCTTTCAATCCATACGGTCAAGATCGGGTTTTGGTGCACGGTTTTCGCAAATTCTGGCCGAGAACAGGCTGCGTCTTTTGGTGTTTTCGAGGTGATTGGAGAGGCCGAGCGGCAAGGGGTTGGTGGTGCTAGTAGGTGTTGGCATGAGCTTCGATGTGGTGCAATCTGATCGGTGCTAAGATGAACGGAGAGAGGGGCGTGTAGAAGGAGGAAAGGTGAAGCATGGGTTCGGCGGTCACGTTTCAATGAGGAAGAAAGGTCCGATCCTAATATTTTAATGGGTGCGTTTTTTAGAGGTCCCTATTCGGTTTCAAAATATAAAAAAAACCCGGTCATAAACTTATTGTAAATTTAGTCCCTATTTTTCGAAAATTCATAAAAAAAATATAAAAAAAATATAAAAAAATCACGATAATTCGTATTTAAATTAAACATGTACTCGCCCAAAAATTCAGATCATAATAAAATCAAAACATGCATCAAAATCAAAAAAATACAGAAAACAACGAAAAATGCAGTAATTTGCATCAAATCATGCACATATTTGGAATACTTGCATTCATCTGTGCAAGTATTTCTCTGTTATATTTTTACATGCAATACTTGCATACATGTGTGCAAGTATTTAAAATAGTTGCATACATGTATGCAAGTTTCTGCACACATTTTATTTTCACATGTAAATACTTGCATACATGTGTGCAAGTATTTTAAATAGTTGCACACATGTATGCAAGTTTCTGCATAAATTTTCAACTAAAACAGCTTCAGAAATACTTGCATACATGTATGCAACTATTGGCAAAAGTTGCATACATGTATGCAACTATTTGCAAGTTTTAAATTCACAATACATCCCTGTAATTAATGTTTTCTCTGTAAACCCGCCCCCTATTTTAGCTACCGCCTGGAATCTTCCGCCTGCCACTTTCCATACCTCCGCCTCTTTCGTTTTCTGTCCAAATTTTCAGGCGCTATCACTTAAAAAAAAAAAAAAAAATTCTAAAATCTATAAATATTCTCGAAAGTCCACAGGAATTAAAAAAAAAGTTGCATAAATGTATGCAACTTTTACGAATAGTTGCATACATTTATGCAACTATTCGAATACACATGCATATATTTATGCACGCCTGTTTGAAAAATTGCATACATGTATGCAGTTTTTCTATATAACTGCATACATGTGTGCATATATGTCAAAATACATGCAAACCTGAATAAGTTGCGCGTAGGTATGCAGTTTTTAAACAAATGCATCAGCACATGCATGTTTTAACAATATGTGCATACATGTATGCATTTATACTGCAGTTTTGACGCAGATTTGAAATAAATGCATACATGTATGCAACTAATCGATTTATATGCATGTTTTGATGCAATTTACTGCATTTCGTTGATTTTCTGTATTTCATGATTTCGACGTTGTTTTTAATGTTTTTTTGATCTGATTTTTTTCACGATTAATTGTTTTAATTAGATACGAATTTACATGGTTTTTTAATATTTTTTTAATATTTTTTTATATGTTTTTGAAAAATAGGGACCTAATTTACAATAAGTTTATGACCGGATGTGAGCCTAATTAAGTTTCGTTTTAGGGATGTGTGCCTAATATTCACTATTTTAATATTATTTTATTATTTAATATTTTTATTTTCCAATCTTTAAAAATTCATAACTCTCTCATACGAGGTCCGATTGACGAACCGTAAATTGCGTTGGAATCACAAAATTAAGAGCTTCGCGATGGCACAGACCGCAGCTGAAACGGAGACAGTCGAATTTTGGCCAAAATTCAAAGTGAGAATTCTAATTTTAATTATCTAATTAATTATTAATTATTTTCTTGCATTAAAAATAACCGTATTATCACATAAATTCATATCTGAAATGTTCTGTGATGTTTGAATGGTTGATTGTTCGCTTGTTGTATGTTTTATGGTTCATGTTATGATAAATTTGCATTGGAATTTTTATATTTTGTTGAAATTATTTGCAGTTAGAAAATTAGATCTAAAATTAGATCTAAAACATATTTTATTTAGTTTAAATCATATTTATTCAGATCTAGTGGAAATAATTTAATTTATGATATCAAAATATTATTTTCATTATTCTGAGGTGAATGATAGAATTAGATCGACAAATAGAAACTCATTTTATTTGTTGATATTATCATAAGAATTTGATCTACAAATAAAAACTCATTTTTATTTGTTAATATTATAATAAGAACTTGAACGACAATGAAAGCTTATTTTTATTTGTTGAATTTACAAAAGAAATTGAGCGATAAATCCATTCTTATTTTAATTTGTCTACATTAAAAAGAATGAATAAAAAGAATATATTTTAATATTAGGTTGTATCATTAAAAAGAATGAAAACAAAAGATTTCATTTTTTTTATGTAAAAATAGTTTTCAATCAAAAGTCATAATTTATTTGTCAATTTGATGTTCAATAAAAGTTGCAACATTAAAAATCTCATTTTTAATGTAATATTGTTTTCAATAAAAAGAAGCAACATAAAAATTTCATTTTTAATGAAATAGTGTTTTCATAAAAAGAAGCAACATAAAAATTTCATTTTTAATGAAATAGTGTTTTCATAAAAAGAAGCAACATAAAAATTTCATTTTTAATGAAATAGTGTTTTCATAAAAAGAAGCAACATAAAAATTTCATTTTTAATGAAATAGTGTTTTCATAAAAAGAAGCAACATTAAAAATTTCATTTTTATTGAAATAGTGTTTTCATAAAAAGAAGCAATGTAAAAGGTTTTATTTTTATGTGTTCATTGTTTTCAATAGAAAGATTTTACATTAAAAATTACATTTTTAATGTGATTTGGGTTTCATCGTAAAGATTAGAATAAAAAGATTATATCTTTATTTTCATTTTGTTGAAATGAAGAGTTTATAAAATAAGATTGCATTTTTGTTGAAATTTTGTTCATTGAAATATAATTTGTTCTTTTATTTGTATTCACATATACAAATAAAACATTGAAAAATAATCTGTTCTTTTTATTTGTATTCACAAATACAAGTGAACATAGAAAATAAAGTTTGTCCCTTTTATTTGTACTTACATATACAAATAAACCATTAAAATGAAATATGTTATTCTATTTGTATCCTCAAATACAAATAAAACATTGAAAACAAAAGTTCATTCTTTTTTTTTTATTTGTATTCACAAATACAAATACGCACTGAAAATAAATTTGCTCTTTTAATTGCACTCACAAATGCAATTATGCATTAAAACAAAATTTGTTCTTTGTTTTGCATTCACTAATGCAAATCTAACATAGGAAATAAATTAACTTTTATTTATGTTCTTCAATGTTAATATAACATGAAATAAATAAAATTGGCCTTTTTGTTTGCATTCACAATACAAACAAAATATTAAAATAAAAAAAAATTAACATTTTTGTTCGCATTCACAATGCGAACAAAACATTAAAAATAAGATTTTCATTTTTGTTGGCATTCACAATGCGAACAAAACCTTTAAAAATAAGATTTATATTTTGTTTGCATTCACAATGCAAACGAAACATCAAAAATAAGGTTTACATTTTTGTTCGCATTCACAATGTGAGCAAACCATTAACAATAAATTTTTGTTTACATTTCACAATGTAAACAATAAATAAAAATAAAAATTATATTTTTGTTTGCGTTCTACAATGCAAACGAAACGTAGAAAATAGAATATACGTTTTTATTTGCATTCCAACATGCAAATAAAACAAGGAGATAAAAATTACATTTTTGGTTGGCAACTTTAGTTGCAAACAAACAAAAAAAAGGGAAAATTACATTTTTGTTTGCAAATTTAGATGCAAACAAATTTATTACAAACAAATGTTACATTTATGTTGCATGTCTTAAATGCGAACAAAACATGTAAATAAAAGCTATATTTTTATTTATTTACTTCACTTGATGTAAGTAAACATAAAAATTAGAAGTTGTTCTTTTATTTACATTTCTTGATGTAAATAAAACTAAAAATTAAATATTACATTTTTATTTGCTTTACTGAACGCAAATAAAACAGGAGAATAAAAAGATACATTTTCATTTGCAATCCTTAATGCAAATAAAATATGAAATGAAAAGTCACAACTTTTATTTACATTCCTCGTTGTAAATAAACATCAAATTAAAAAGTTGAATCTTTATTTGCATTCTCTATTGTAAATAAAGCTTGAAACGAAAAGTAATATTTTTGTTATTATTTGTATTCCCTATTACAAATGGAATTAAAAGATTACATTTTTCTTTTCATTTATTTACAATGAAAGGAATTGAAACAAAGATTATATTTTTATCGTCATTTTAGATGCGATAAAAGAATAGAAATAAAGAATTCATCTTTATTGACATTTTACATGCAATAAAAAGAATAGAAATAAAGAGACATTTTTCTCGTCGTGTTGTATATTGAGTATTCCACTGCCATAGACAAGTTACCTGACTTGTTTATGTGATTGGGTCGATTATTTTTACACATCGCCCAAGTGCACAAATGAATTAATTATTTGTTTGTTGGATGAAACCCCACACGGGTGTTGGGATGAAATTTAGCATACACTAATCCCAATATTTAGTTGTGTTGATCGTTAGATCGACAGGCTGCGATGAGCGTTGTTATTTAATTTTAACGCTTACACAGTTAGAATTTACACTTTGGATGTAAATGGATGACTTGATGATCATATTGTTATTGTTATATATGTTATGTGTGAAATCCATATAATCCAAATTATATGGTAAATGGTTGAGTCGCATTTCGGTTCAGGTGTTCTTTTAAATAAGAATATTTTACATTAGAAATTCATTTTATACAAAAGATATATTTTCGTAAATATATAATTTTAATTAAGTATATGTTAAACAAAGAATATTTGTAAAAGATTAAGAAAAAATCTGTTATATAAAGAATATTTTAAATGATTATCTAAAATATGTTTTTCTTATAATAATTAATATTTAAAGAGAAATCTTTTATTTAAGATTATTAGAATTTGCAATTTTATTCTATGCTATGAAATAAATTGAGGTGTGAAGTGGATTTATCGTGGACAGTGTTTTTAAAACGACATTTGTCCTTTAATCCAATTTACATTGAAATTATTATTGGAATTTATAAATCTATTTTATAGATTTAAAAAGGCATTTTCTAAAATCTAGTTTTCCAATTTAATATATATTAAATTGGAATTAAGTGGAAATTCGATTGGTAATAATCGAGATGGGCTTCTGTAATAGAAGACCGATATTATATATGGAATTTAAGATGCTCTGCCGTTATTCCATGTATATTGTTAGTCCGATACAGAAATTCACATCGATTATGTATTGATTGATTTCTGTGAAATTCCTTATTTTGGAAATTGATTTGTGGGTTTATCGTGAACTGTATTTTAAATGACACGAGTTCTTTAACCCGTTTAAAAGAAGATTTATTCTTTAAAATAAATGATCTTGAAATAAATGATTTCGATATTAAATCAAAATTTGAATATTTAATAAGTCTTTTAAAGAAGATTTAAGATCTAATTTATTAATTTATCTTTGATAAAATTAATGAGAATCTTTTAATATGAATATCTTATTAAAAGAATATTCTGAGTTGGAATGTGGCGTACTGTGTGATTTTCCAATATTTTATTTTTAATCACAAAATACACGAGTTATTCAGAAAGACCGGGGTTTAACCCATTCTGAATAATCATCATGACGATCAAGAGTCGAAGATGAAGACGGTGATTGAAGACCGAAGGTTTTCACATCGTTGGGATGATGATGACTGGTATCTTGAATTGGGACGGTACCTTCCAAGGCAAGATATTTGGTAATGATCGTCCAGACGTACTGGAGATCGACGGATACGTTGTTTCGTTCAGACCCAGAACGGACTTGTAAATGGATTGTGTGTCTGACATTGTATTCTTTCTACTGTATTCGTTGAACGCTACTGATTATATATTTCTGTTTGGTGGTGGAGAATTTATTCTTCACTTAACACCCTTCTCTAAGACGTATGAGCTTAGAGGTTATATACATATTGGTAGATGATCAATGATATGGTAGAGTCTGACAATGTGGCATGCTAAGATGCAATTGATCAAGGCTTTGTTGAAAAGCAGGCCTTGTGGTTGATGATCAAAGCACAGTCTATTTAGGCATAGCTTTGTGTATATCGTGACTTCGCGAGCCTCACAGCCCGGTAGAGTCTAAAACGGGAGAAGGGAACGCAGGGAGTGCACACGTTTCTTTCTAGCTAGAGTGGTGCCAGGGACCTACCAGCGCTGGCATTTATTCATTGTGGTTGTTGGATTTTTCGAGGCCTCGGGTTATGCGGTCGCCACTGGCCGTATTATAGGTCCAAAGGGACCGGGAAGCGTGTGTTCAGGCATAACTAATCCACAAAAGTAAGTGTGGACCGGCCCTGCAACTATCCAAGGGTTGGACAGAGTACCAATCCTGGGGCATTTGCTAGAGTGTCTCGAATCGGTAAGGATCTCCTCCCTAGCCTTGACTCAGATGGAAACCCAAATTTCCAATACGACATCACGCGGTTTTGATTGTATACCTATATATGGCGACATAGTGGGATGGGGCACTCATGCCGTCTAGGATTGATACATTTACTTTGATGTATTTCAAATTGGTTGCACACTATTATTATATAATACCGTGTTTATCGTATCAAGCATCATTTGATCATTATAAGGTAAAACCCTATCCTCCGGTTTGCGTTGCATTGTGTGATGGGACTTGGGTCTTATAATGGTTTCATTTTTCTAAAAAACATTACGTTATTTTGACGATTTACTTTAGCCATGCACTGGCAATCTATAGGAGAAAACCCGTTCCGCGAAAGTGGCGTGGTCCTGTGATTAGCCTTATTATATTATATAGGTTAAGTAGAATTCTCACACCAGTCCCATGACTGACCTGTAGTTTGTCCACTGGCAAACTCGGGTGCCCATATTTTCCACACGGGCAGTCGAGTAGCTATTTTTGCAGATATATTAAACAGGATTCTGGGTTGAAGCTTAAAGCTGTGTCCAGAGATAGAGAGTCTTCCGCTGTGTTCTTCCGTTGCAGTAAAATTACATTTTTTTGTATTTATCTTCCGCTGTAATTATATTCCAATGTACTCTGATATGTATATTCTGTACTCTGATGTAATGTAGTGACCCGAAAATCCGGGGGAATTTGAGCTGACTAAATAACACAAGTCCAACCCAAATCGCACTGGAAATTCAAGAAACTAATAGAAAGAAGACAGAGGGTGAGGATAGATAAGATAGAACTTATAGAATAGAAGAAGAAGAAGAACATCATCATCAGAGTAATCACGAATCTCACAGCGGAACGAATAAAATATAACATAACATATCTTTGAAATAACATCAGTATATGTATACAGTAACACTTATCAGAGTACAACACTTACAACACAGCGGAAATAACTATAGCTATATGATCCGGAAGCCTCCTGCTCCAAGCTCTTCCAGTATATCTGTAAATCCCGATTACTTGACTGCCCGTATAAATTTAGGCACCCAAGAGTTTAGGGAAAACAACAAAATAAACTCCGGGTCAGTCATGGGACTGGTGTGAATAAACTCAAATCATTTAAACAGGTATATGATATCTCATAAGACCACGCCGTAAATACGGAACGGGTTTTTCCCTTATGAGAATCCAAATAACTTTTCAAAGCAATATCATTCTGATATTATAATAATGTCTAAGTACATATAAATATCAATCTAGCAGAAACGCTTGCATCTCACGTTGCTACATATATAGTATACAATCAAAATCGCAAGCACGTATTGGATGATTGGATTTTCAACTATGACAAGGTATGGAATCACCTTCCGATCAGTGTACTCTAGGAACGATACACTGGAGTTCAACAAGAACATCTTGCAACTCAGCCACACATGACCGACCACTCATTTCGCTTGAGTGTATCGAATGTACATCACCAACGGTTGGGATCAGCAACTGTTCCCGTATATATATGGGACAGCATTGATAGATTTAAGAAACAAATGAATATTCACTAGATAGGTGATTATACACCCTACTTCGGTGCGACCGACTTAGCCATGCTGCCTGCCCGATTTCTGTCATTTACCGGTTGATGAGGCTAGAAGCTACGCTTTATCATCACATCAGATTCACTTCGAATGCCACATTGTCAGATCCATCGAAAATCACTAATTGACGTCTACAACAATACATTACGTGTTAGCTAAAAGAAGTTTCCTTCTCCGCTTCCACTCTTGGTACGGTTGAAGAAATCAAGGTACGTGACCTTTCTGGAAAATACTCTGTCAGACATTTCATTCATACAAGTCATCCTCATTCACTTAGAATGTCACATCGTCATATCCGCCAAATCACAAATTGACTTATCCAAAAATAACACGGGTATACAGCTAAGAGAAACGAATTCCTCCGCCACCAAACGTGAATACGTTTGAACAGATCAACTTACGCGATCCATTGGGTATACTCTGTCAGACCTTCGTCCATACAAGTTGTCCTGGGACTGGACAAACCGAAGGCACTATTCTGTAAACAGGATAGCCCTTGCATTTTTACTCCGTCTTCAATTATCTTTGACATATATGATTCGCGACGCTTATGCCAATACAGAGTGGTTCTTTGGATAATAATCCAACCGGTCTCTCCATATTAACAACGTTAAAATGGTCAAAACTTCGATAGTCGGTGAGTTAACTATCAAAGAAAAACAAGTGTGCAAACAACGATATTATTTCCAAATGGAAATTATATCGAACAAACATCATTTAACATAAATCTCTTTAGTTCATTTATTTACTTATCTCCTGTTTCCTTATATTCTAAATTCTTATTTTTCTTTTATCAGAAAACATTTCTGATTCTCGTTTGGAAAACATTTCCAAAACTCCTTTACGATCAAACCTTACCATTTCTTAGTTAAGAAGGAAGTCACTCAAGTTGGGGTATAATTACCTCTCAGACCTTAACTGAACAACGTTATAACTTCAAAATGGTCAAAGTTTATCTTTTAATCTTTAACAACTTCTTTACGCCTTTCTCGGATTCAATTTTACTAGTACACTTCTATATTTAAAACATTGGTTATAACGATAACGTTATAATCCCTACTTTCAAATTTTCTAACTTTAATTATAACTTCTATTCTTATTAGTGAATAATTAACCTAACACTTATTTATTTATAAATAAATAAATCTCTATTTAAACACTGGAAAGTATAAGTACTTTCCCGAATTCGATATAATCGAATTTTGCCGATTAACTCTCTTCGAGAAATCTCTATTTGATTAACTTTTCTTCGAATAACCTATATTCGATTAACTCCTTCTCGAATAAACGATATTTGAAAATCTCTCTTCGAATAACTAATATTCGATAACTCTTCCTTTCAAATATCCCATATTTGAAAATCTTACTTTCGAATAAACTATATTCGAAAATCTCTTTTCGAATAACTCTTGTTCGATACATCTCACTTCGATCAACTAATATTCGATAACTTTTCCTTTTCAAATATCTCATCTTTGAAAATCTCACTTCGATTAAACTATAATCGATAACTCCCTTCGATGAAACTAACATCGATAACTCCTTTTGATGAAACTAACATCGATTACTCCTTCCGATGAAACTAACATCGATTTATTTAACTCGACGAACATAACTCGACTAACTTAACTTGACTCGACTAACTCGACTTACTTGGTTCGACCAATTCGATTCGATCAACTAGGCTCGACTAACTTGACTAACTTAACTCGACTTACTTGGTTCGACCAATTCGATTCGATTTACTAGGCTCGACTAACTTGACTAACTTAACTCGACTTACTTGGTTCGACCAATTCGATTCGATTTACTAGGCTCGACTAACTTGACTAACTTAACTCGACTAACTTAACTAACTTTGTCTCAAATAACTATATTTGATTAACTCTAGTTCGTTTTAACTCTAATCGATTAACTCTAACTAATTAACTCCAACTGGTTAACTCTATTTGATTAACTCTAACTGGTTAACTCTAACTGATTAACTCTAACTGGTTAACTCTAACTGATTAACTCTATTGGTTAGCTCTATTTATCTAACTCGACTTGACTAACCCCTTTCGAATGTCTATATTCGATTAACTAACTTCGAATACCATATTCGATTAACTCCTTTCGAATGTCTATTCGATTAACTAACTTCGAATACCATATTCGATTACTAACTTCGGATACCATATTCGACTAACTCCTTTCGAATGTCTATATTCGATTAACTAACTTCAAATGTCTATATTCGATTAACTAACTTCGAATACCATATTCGATTAACTGACTTCGAATGTCTATTCGATTAACTAACTTCGAATGTCTATATTCGATTAACTAACTTCGAATGTCTATTCGATTAACTAACTTCGAATGTCTATTTTCGATTTCTCCTTTTTAACAACGTTTTATTCATTTGAAAAGATTTACTTTTAAATAACGGTTCTACACTTAAAAAAATGATTTCCTTTTTATGATGTTCCCTTTTTCAATTCTATTTGTAAATGGTTTACAAATATTTCCTTTTCAAATTTATTCTTGAAATATTCTAACTCCTTAAATTCCCGGAAAAATTCGCCATAACCTCCTTTGTATCGGGAGCATCGGGAAAATCCCCAAACTCGCCACACAGGCCTTTCCATTCAAAAAGAAAATAGTTTGAAATTATTTCCTTTTTGAATATCTCCTATTTCTTAATATTCCCATTTATAAATATCGCTTATTTATAAATATTCCAGTTTATAAATATTCTGTTTTCAATATCACTTTGAAAATCTCCTTATCTACATTCCGGTATGTTATGGTATCCAATCATATCAAATCACGATGTTCAATATCGTCCATACACACACAATCAACAACAGGTTATAATTCACATCATATATCAAAATATATGAAAAACAATAAAATAACTGTTGAGGAATCCAGTCGGATTCCTCCAACCTGTTTCCCTGCATCACAGATGTTAGACAATATAGATAACATCACTTTCAGTTCCATATGATATATTCTGTTAAACAGAATCAATATAGAAATTTAACTAACTGACTAGCAGTTCAATCAAACAGTCAACACACAATCAATCAGTCCATATTTAACAGTTCTAAGAATATAACATGAAAATATAAACTGTTCAGAGTTAGTGAGATTTACTCACATTTGCAGTTCATCGTTAAAGAACGATAAACTGTTATTTGATTTGAATCAAACAATTTATTTTTCCATAAATTCAAACGAGCCCCAATCCACCTCCAGTCAGCTTCATTGTGAAGCTCTCGTCCATACGGTCCCAATGCAACTTACGGTTCGTCAATCTGATATCGGATGACCAAGTTATAGCATTACGAAGTTAATACACTTTTACATTTAAAATAAAACTTATAAATTAGATACGTTGGGCCTCACCCCTCATTTTCCTTGAACCGGCCCACTACCCTTTATAAAGCCCAAGACCCTCCTGCTAAAAACCCAACCCGACTTCCTTTCCCTTCTTCCTCGACGGGTTCCTGCTCCAAAAACATCCCCGTTGACTCCACCTTTGACCGCCTACACGTCCTCCTCCGTCCATCTACTTCGAGCGCCACCTCCTCCATCCAGTTCGCCATCGAAATCCCCATCCGCCAACACCCATAGCCTCGAACTCGACGCTACCTCCACAACCGGCGACGCAAATGTCGCACTCCGCCCAGTCAACCGTACATCCTCCGAACACCACCGCTAGGTGCGGTTTCACCCGTTGAACCCAAATCCGACATCCTCAACGCGAATTGATCACCACAAAAGAGCCAAAGTCGAACCCTAGCTGGTCGTTCAGCAAACCCATCGAACCAAAAAGGACGTCGAACCCAAGAAAAACTACATCAAGAGAAAGAGCACCTCACCAGCAATCTAAAGACACTTGTTTTGGATTTTTAAACTTTTCTTTGAATTTGAATTTGATTTTCGAGGTCCGACTTTTGTTTCTGGAAGAACAAAATAAATCAGCGGCGCAAATTCTGGTTGTTGACCAACCTAGAAAATGAAATTAGGTTTAAGGAATTAGTTAGGGGGTATATATAGGGTGTTAAAATATCTAGATATTTTTTTTATTAATATTTTAATATTTTATTTTAATCCTTTATATTCGTTTTCCCCTTCTAAAAATCCATGTGATCACACACGATACCCAAAAATCACGAAACTGGACATGTAGCTAGAGTTCGACATTACGGTCCCAACGAAACTGGTTTCGTCGAATTCCGACTCCGTTTGCTCACACAGCGTATTTTTAACCGTAAAAATATCGACTGTTTCTCACTCTAAAAATCCGTACGACCACACAGTGACTCTAAAAATCACGAAACTGGAAACCTAACAACTATTTGATATTGCGGATCCAACAAAACTGGTTTCGTCAAATTCCGACTTCGTTTGCAAAAGTGGCTATTTTTAGACCCTTAAATAATCCATTTAAATATATAAATATATTTAAATAAATTAAATTAGATATAAATAAATTTATATTCTCGTATATATTCACAGATGATGTCGTACGGCTCCGGAATATCCTGCCAGAATTTATGACTTGATTTCCAAAACTCTGATTTGATCGATATTCAGTTCGTATCGAAAAATCGATTTATAACATATATAAAGCGTCGTAAATTATAAAGGAAATCCATAGCGACTTTTTCTGAAATTTGATTTGGACGTAAATCAAAATCTACACAACGAAATCCAGATTTTTCCCTTCCACTAGAAAGATATACTCCACCAGCTCCACACGTTTCTTGTTTCACAGAAATCCGGCTTAAAACGAATCCTGTACATTCAGTTGAAGTCTGAATCGCCAAATAGCGAACTGCCGCGTCGTTTCAAGCTCTATTTTAATTATATTATAATTATACGTTCAAACTGTCGTTGATTGAATATATTCGTCAATATAATCCAACTCTAAGTTGAATTACATCTTTGGGATGACCCCATTCACAGAATATTTGTATTTCCAATATTTTTGATTATTTCGACATTATAATATATTTTATTATATTATAATTATTAATTAAATATTCAATATTATTTAATTCACGTTCTCGATATCGAAAAAAATCGATATTTAATAATTAAATAAATTAATTATTCAACAGCTAAAAATGCGGGTTACTACAATCTTCCCCCCTTAATAAAATTTCGTCCTCGAAATTGCTAAGCTAGGGGACGACCCTATCTTCTGGGTAAAAATTTATCTGTTTACCCCTTATCTCTGGTTTTAACTGAACCAATTAATATCGACTAAAATATTAATTTATTTCGACTAACTAAATTTTCAAAAATCCTGAAAATTTTCTAACGCCTTAACTTTTGAAAAAATTTTGCCAGCACCTCCTTTGTACTGGTCGATATCTCAAACTCCAACTCGCCTCTCTGGGCCTTCTTTATCCCAAAAGAAAATCAAACAGCCAAGCGGTTTGCCAATTCGGCTCATAAATCTCATATCCATATATTATATAAACTGGTACCTTTTTGTCGGGCATATCAACTCTATCACTTCCATATGCTATCAACTCAGCATATACCAGTGTTATCTCCATCCAATTCCAATCAGTTCATATCCTCCAATCCAAACCGAAATTTTATTCGAACCCCAATATCAAATTTCAAATTCTTAACCCATCAACCCAATCCTATAACAGATTATTCTCTAATCCAATTCAATTCTATTTAACTCTGTTCAAGTTAATATTTCAATTTATTATTCACTTTCACCATTTAAATCCATTTAACTTCATAAGTTAAATTTAAATTTCAAATTTCAAATTCCTGGGTTCATTTCAAATTAATTTGAAATCACAATACCAATTCAAAACATTTGAATTTCTAGACACCTTGTTTTCTCAAAACATTTCAAAAACAAAACCTTTGGTAATAGTCCGTCACTTAGAACTCGAAAATGAACACTGATGATGTCGCGATTCATCATCAGAATCTATTTTCCAGCTATCAACGTGAGTTTAATACTACATTACTTTCAGATTGAAAATCATTTTCAAAATCTCCCAGGAACTTAAAATTTCCTTATTTTAAATTCCAATCTGATTTAAATTCAGTTTTTTCTTCATTTTATTTCATATACTTTACTTATATGAATTCTGATTAGTCATTTATAATCATTTTACCTTTTTATAATCTTACTCGATTATAATAACAACCAACACAACCAATATACTATATCAAATATATTCGGGTAAAATTTATTCCATTTACCCTCTTTCAAAACATACCATGACGGTTCATCGTATTCGAGTGTTTAGTAACCCCCATCGATACAGTGGATCAAACCGATCGACCAGAATTCACAAACAACTCCACCAATAAAACTCCACAATATAAAATCATTTTATATTAACTAACAAATACGTTCACTCGTATATATACACTCAAACTCAGTCTAGGATATTACTAATCCCATCTCTACTGAATCACGCCACAGAGCCAAGGTAATACTTAACCTTCATCTCTGATACCAACTGTAGTGACCCGAAAATCCGGGGGAATTTGAGCTGACTAAATAACACAAGTCCAACCCAAATCGCACTGGAAATTCAAGAAACTAATAGAAAGAAGACAGAGGGTGAGGATAGATAAGATAGAACTTATAGAATAGAAGAAGAAGAAGAACATCATCATCAGAGTAATCACGAATCTCACAGCGGAACGAATAAAATATAACATAACGTATCTTTGAAATAACATCAGTATATGTATACAGTAACACTTATCAGAGTACAACACTTACAACACAGCGGAAATAACTATAGCTATATGATCCGGAAGCCTCCTGCTCCAAGCTCTTCCAGTATATCTGTAAATCCCGACTACTTGACTGCCCGTATAAATTTAGGCACCCAAGAGTTTAGGGAAAACAACAAAATAAACTCCGGGTCAGTCATGGGACTGGTGTGAATAAACTCAAATCATTTAAACAGGTATATGATATCTCATAAGACCACGCCGTAAATACGGAACGGGTTTTTCCCTTATGAGAATCCAAATAACTTTTCAAAGCAATATCATTCTGATATTATAATAATGTCTAAGTACATATAAATATCAATCTAGCAGAAACGCTTGCATCTCACGTTGCTACATATATAGTATACAATCAAAATCGCAAGCACGTATTGGATGATTGGATTTTCAACTATGACAAGGTATGGAATCACCTTCCGATCAGTGTACTCTAGGAACGATACACTGGAGTTCAACAAGAACATCTTGCAACTCAGCCACACATGACCGACCACTCATTTCGCTTGAGTGTATCGAATGTACATCACCAACGGTTGGGATCAGCAACCGTTCCCGTATATATATGGGACAGCATTGATAGATTTAAGAAACAAATGAATATTCACTAGATAGGTGATTATACACCCTACTTCGGTGCGACCGACTTAGCCATGCTGCCTGACCGATTTCTGTCATTTACCGGTTGATGAGGCTAGAAGCTACGCTTTATCATCACATCAGATTCACTTCGAATGCCACATTGTCAGATCCATCGAAAATCACTAATTGACGTCTACAACAATACATTACGTGTTAGCTAAAAGAAGTTTCCTTCTCCGCTTCCACTCTTGGTACGGTTGAAGAAATCAAGGTACGTGACCTTTCTGGAAAATACTCTGTCAGACATTTCATTCATACAAGTCATCCTCATTCACTTAGAATGTCACATCGTCATACCCGCCAAATCACAAATTGACTTATCCAAAAATAACACGGGTATACAGCTAAGAGAAACGAATTCCTCCGCCACCAAACGTGAATACGTTTGAACAGATCAACTTACGCGATCCATTGGGTATACTCTGTCAGACCTTCGTCCATACAAGTTGTCCTGGGACTGGACAAACCGAAGGCACTATTCTGTAAACAGGATAGCCCTTGCATTTTTACTCCGTCTTCAATTATCTTTGACATATATGATTCGCGACGCTTATGCCAATACAGAGTGGTTCTTTGGATAATAATCCAACCGGTCTCTCCATATTAACAACGTTAAAATGGTCAAAACTTCGATAGTCGGTGAGTTAACTATCAAAGAAAAACAAGTGTGCAAACAACGATATTATTTCCAAATGGAAATTATATCGAACAAACATCATTTAACATAAATCTCTTTAGTTCATTTATTTACTTATCTCCTGTTTCCTTATATTCTAAATTCTTATTTTTCTTTTATCAGAAAACATTTCTGATTCTCGTTTGGAAAACATTTCCAAAACTCCTTTACGATCAAACCTTACCATTTCTTAGTTAAGAAGGAAGTCACTCAAGTTGGGGTATAATTACCTCTCAGACCTTAACTGAACAACGTTATAACTTCGAAATGGTCAAAGTTTATCTTTTAATCTTTAACAACTTCTTTACGCCTTTCTCGGATTCAATTTTACTAGTACACTTCTATATTTAAAACATTGGTTATAACGATAACGTTATAATCCCTACTTTCAAATTTTCTAACTTTAATTATAACTTCTATTCTTATTAGTGAATAATTAACCTAACACTTATTTATTTATAAATAAATAAATCTCTATTTAAACACTGGAAAGTATAAGTACTTTCCCGAATTCGATATAATCGAATTTTGCCGATTAACTCTCTTCGAGAAATCTCTATTTGATTAACTTTTCTTCGAATAACCTATATTCGATTAACTCCTTCTCGAATAAACGATATTTGAAAATCTCTCTTCGAATAACTAATATTCGATAACTCTTCCTTTCAAATATCCCATATTTGAAAATCTTACTTTCGAATAAACTATATTCGAAAATCTCTTTTCGAATAACTCTTGTTCGATACATCTCACTTCGATCAACTAATATTCGATAACTTTTCCTTTTCAAATATCTCATCTTTGAAAATCTCACTTCGATTAAACTATAATCGATAACTCCCTTCGATGAAACTAACATCGATAACTCCTTTTCATGAAACTAACATCGATTACTCCTTCCGATGAAACTAACATCAATTTATTTAACTCGACGAACATAACTCGACTAACTTAACTTGACTCGACTAACTCGACTTACTTGGTTCGACCAATTCGATTCGATCAACTAGGCTCGACTAACTTGACTAACTTAACTCGACTTACTTGGTTCGACCAATTCGATTCGATTTACTAGGCTCGACTAACTTGACTAACTTAACTCGACTTACTTGGTTCGACCAATTCGATTCGATTTACTAGGCTCGACTAACTTGACTAACTTAACTCGACTAACTTAACTAACTTTGTCTCAAATAACTATATTTGATTAACTCTAGTTCGTTTTAACTCTAATCGATTAACTCTAACTAATTAACTCCAACTGGTTAACTCTATTTGATTAACTCTAACTGGTTAACTCTAACTGATTAACTCTAACTGGTTAACTCTAACTGATTAACTCTATTGGTTAGCTCTATTTGACTAACTCGACTTGACTAACCCCTTTCGAATGTCTATATTCGATTAACTAACTTCGAATACCATATTCGATTAACTCCTTTCGAATGTCTATTCGATTAACTAACTTCGAATACCATATTCGATTACTAACTTCGGATACCATATTCGACTAACTCCTTTCGAATGTCTATATTCGATTAACTAACTTCAAATGTCTATATTCGATTAACTAACTTCGAATACCATATTCGATTAACTGACTTCGAATGTCTATTCGATTAACTAACTTCGAATGTCTATATTCGATTAACTAACTTCGAATGTCTATTCGATTAACTAACTTCGAATGTCTATTTTCGATTTCTCCTTTTTAACAACGTTTTATTCATTTGAAAAGATTTACTTTTAAATAACGGTTCTACACTTAAAAAAATGATTTCCTTTTTATGACGTTCCCTTTTTCAATTCTATTTGTAAATGGTTTACAAATATTTCCTTTTCAAATTTATTCTTGAAATATTCTAACTCCTTAAATTCCCGGAAAAATTCGCCATAACCTCCTTTGTATCGGGAGCATCGGGAAAATCCCCAAACTCGCCACACAGGCCTTTCCATTCAAAAAGAAAATAGTTTGAAATTATTTCCTTTTTGAATATCTCCTATTTCTTAATATTCCCATTTATAAATATCGCTTATTTATAAATATTCCAGTTTATAAATATTCTGTTTTCAATATCACTTTGAAAATCTCCTTATCTACATTCCGGTATGTTATGGTATCCAATCATATCAAATCACGATGTTCAATATCGTCCATACACACACAATCAACAACAGGTTATAATTCACATCATATATCAAAATATATGAAAAACAATAAAATAACTGTTGAGGAATCCAGTCGGATTCCTCCAACCTGTTTCCCTGCATCACAGATGTTAGACAATATAGATAACATCACTTTCAGTTCCATATGATATATTCTGTTAAACAGAATCAATATAGAAATTTAACTAACTGACTAGCAGTTCAATCAAACAGTCAACACACAATCAATCAGTCCATATTTAACAGTTCTAAGAATATAACATGAAAATATAAACTGTTCAGAGTTAGTGAGATTTACTCACATTTGCAGTTCATCGTTAAAGAACGATAAACTGTTATTTGATTTGAATCAAACAATTTATTTTTCCATAAATTCAAACGAGCCCCAATCCACCTCCAGTCAGCTTCATTGTGAAGCTCTCGTCCATACGGTCCCAATGCAACTTACGGTTCGTCAATCTGATATCGGATGACCAAGTTATAGCATTACGAAGTTAATACACTTTTACATTTAAAATAAAACTTATAAATTAGATACGTTGGGCCTCACCCCTCATTTTCCTTGAACCGGCCCACTACCCTTTATAAAGCCCAAGACCCTCCTGCTAAAAACCCAACCCGACTTCCTTTCCCTTCTTCCTCGACGGGTTCCTGCTCCAAAAACATCCCCGTTGACTCCACCTTTGACCGCCTACACGTCCTCCTCCGTCCATCTACTTCGAGCGCCACCTCCTCCATCCAGTTCGCCATCGAAATCCCCATCCGCCAACACCCATAGCCTCGAACTCGACGCTACCTCCACAACCGGCGACGCAAATGTCGCACTCCGCCCAATCAACCGTACATCCTCCGAACACCACCGCTAGGTGCGGTTTCACCCGTTGAACCCAAATCCGACATCCTCAACGCGAATTGATCACCACAAAAGAGCCAAAGTCGAACCCTAGCTGGTCATTCAGCAAACCCATCGAACCAAAAAGGACGTCGAACCCAAGAAAAACTACATCAAGAGAAAGAGCACCTCACCAGCAATCTAAAGACACTTGTTTTGGATTTTTAAACTTTTCTTTGAATTTGAATTTGATTTTCGAGGTCCGACTTTTGTTTCTGGAAGAACAAAATAAATCAGCGGCGCAAATTCTGGTTGTTGACCAACCTAGAAAATGAAATTAGGTTTAAGGAATTAGTTAGGGGTATATATAGGGTGTTAAAATATCTAGATATTTTTTTTTATTAATATTTTAATATTTTATTTTAATCCTTTATATTCGTTTTCCCCTTCTAAAAATCTGTGTGATCACACACGATACCCAAAAATCACGAAACTGGACATGTAGCTAGAGTTCGACATTACGGTCCCAACGAAACTGGTTTCGTCGAATTCCGACTCCGTTTGCTCACACAGCGTATTTTTAACCGTAAAAATATCGACTATTTCTCACTCTAAAAATCCGTACGACCACACAGTGACTCTAAAAATCACGAAACTGGAAACCTAACAACTATTTGATATTGCGGATCCAACAAAACTGGTTTCGTCAAATTCCGACTTCGTTTGCAAAAGTGGCTATTTTTAGACCCTTGAATAATCCATTTAAATATATAAATATATTTAAATAAATTAAATTAAATATAAATAAATTTATATTCTCGTATATATTCACAGATGATGTCGTACGGCTCCGAAATATCCTGCCAGAATTTATGACTTGATTTCCAGAACTCTGATTTGATCGATATTCAGTTCGTATCGAAAAATCGATTTATAACATATATAAATCATCGTAAATTATAAAGGAAATCCATAGCGACTTTTTCTGAAATTTGATTTGGTCGTAAATCAAAATCTACACAACGAAATCCAGATTTTTCCCTTCCACTAGAAAGATATACTCCACCAGCTCCACACGTTTCTTGTTTCACAGAAATCCGGCTTAAAACGAATCCTGTACATTCAGTTGAAGTCTGAATCGCCAAATAGCGAACTGCCGCGTCGTTTCAAGCTCTATTTTAATTATATTATAATTATACGTTCAAACTGTCGTTGATTGAATATATTCGTCAATATAATCCAACTCTAAGTTGAATTACATCTTTGGGATGACCCCATTCACAGAATATTTGTATTTCCAATATTTTTGATTATTTCGACATTATAATATATTTTATTATATTATAATTATTAATTAAATATTCAATATTATTTAATTCACGTTCTCGATATCGAAAAAAATCGATATTTAATAATTAAATAAATTAATTATTCAACAGCTAAAAATGCGGGTTACTACATGTAACATTTATTATAGTGTTATAAAAGTCTTCTGTTATCTGTTGTAATGTGTTGTATGCCCAAAGTTAAAGTATTCGTAAATTTTCACTTTTTGGGTCAGACCTGTGTGGTTTATGGTCGGTTCAAAGGGTAGGGATTTGCGGGTCTTTACAGTTGGTATCAGAGCTCAGGTTAGCTCAAATCTTTGGGGTACAACTTGTTAGAACTGAACAGAAGACTCATCAGAGATTGGATTAGTAATGTCCAATAAGAATACTCATTAGAGATAGGATCAGCAGTATCCTAGGATGAGTAAACTCGTTAGAGATGGGGTTAGTAATGCCCTAGAACGAGTTAAGAGTTACGAATTTATAATTAACGTATTTTTGATATTTATAATCTATTCTTTGAAATATGATTTTTATATATATTTTGAAAAGATAATTAACCATTAAAATTTAAAATTAAGATAGTTAATTTTACAATTTTTTGCTACGTTCCTTTTCGAGGACGAGAAGTTTTTAAGTGGGGGCGATTGTAACAACCCGCAAAAATCAGAACCAATTTAAAAATTTTATTTCAGAAAATTTTAATGAATTTTGACAATATAAAATAATTTATTTAAATAATAATGATCACAAATTTGATTTAAATCGAAGTTAGAATTAATGATTTAATTTTAATTAACAAAAGAGTTAGAAATAGCGTGGTAGTTTGAAAAGTCAAACTTGAACTTTGACTGACCGTACAGGATGCAAAATTTAACGGATTTTAGTGAAACCAAAAATATTAGAATCTATTTAAAAATATCTTTCCAACGAATCCGAAAAATTGAAATTTCATAGCGGAAATCAAAAGTTATGGCCAATTCAATATTTAGAAAGGTCGCTATGAAATTTATAAAGGTCAAAATGCTACTTTTTGCATACGAAGGAATTTGAACTCGAAACCACTTCCATTGAGTTCAGAATGATGTTTCTACCTTGAAAAACAGTAAACACTTATATATTTTGAGTTTCGGGATTTATTTGTTTAAAAATATATTTTTTATATTAAATATATTGGCCTTAAAAATAGTCATTTTTCAAACGACCACCGTTTTCGACGAAACCACTTTTTTTGGAACCGGAATATCAAATTATTGCTAGGTTTCAATTTTCAGAATTTTTCGAATTAATATGTGAGCGTGGCGAAATAAAATGTGTTTTGACTATTTACAGTTAAATTTAAACGCCTTAAAAATAGCCATTTTTCAAACAGTCTCAGAATTCGACGAAAATAATTTTTTTGGATTCGTATCGTCATAAGAAAGCTAAAAATATTTTTTTTAGAATTTTTAGAGGTCGTATGTGGCCCCGGCATATTTAAATGTACGGTAGGAATTAAATAATTAATTTAATATTGTTTTTTCAAGTAAAACCGAAAAAAACTGCGGTATATTTCGGAACTGGACCTTGGGACATAGCCCATCGCGTTCAGAAGGCCTCAAAACATTAAGATCGACAGTAAACAGGCCCAAATCGGAGAAAGTCCGAAAATCCACCTTTTTAGCACAAATTTCGAAATTTAATATTAAAATATTATACAGAAATTCGGGCTGAAACCCTAGCCAGCAGCCACCCAGATTTTTCAATGGCTGAAATCATTCGAATTTCAAATGCTTATAACTTTTGATCCGCTCAACGAAAATCGACGCATAATATATCAAATCGAAGAGAATTCAAAGACCTTTCAATCCATACGGTCAAGATCGGGTTTTGGTGCACGGTTTTCGCGAATTCTGGCCGAGAACAGGCTGCGTCTTTTGGTGTTTTCGAGGTGATTGGAGAGGCCGAGCGGCAAGGGGTTGGTGGTGCTAGTAGGTGTTGGCATGAGCTTCGATGTGGTGCAATCTGATCGGTGCTAAGATGAACGGAGAGAGGGGCGTGTAGAAGGAGGAAAGGTGAAGCATGGGTTCGGCGGTCACGTTTCAATGAGGAAGAAAGGTCCGATCCTAATATTTTAATATTATTTTATTATTTAATATTTTTATTTTCCAATCTTTGAAAATTCATAACTCTCTCATACGAGGTCCGATTGACGAACCGTAAATTGCGTTGGAATCACAAAATTAAGAGCTTCGCGATGGCACAGACCGCAGCTGAAACGGAGACAGTTGAATTTTGGCCAAAATTCAAAGTGAGAATTCTAATTTTAATTATCTAATTAATTATTTTCTTGCATTAAAAATAACTGTATTATCACATAAATTCAGATCTGAAATGTTCTGTGATGTTTGAATGGTTGATTGTTCGCTTGTTGTATGTTTTGTGGTTCATGTTATGATAAATTTGCATTGGAATTTTTATATTTTGTTGAAATTATTTGCAGTTTGAAAATTAGATCTAAAATTAGATCTAAAGCATATTTTATTTAGTTTAAATCATATTTATTCAGATCTAGTGGAAATAATTTAATTTATGATATCAAAATATTATTTTCATTATTCTGAGGTGAATGATAGAATTAGATCGACAAATAGAAACTCATTTTATTTGTTGATATTATCATAAGAATTTGATCGACAAATAAAAACTCATTTTTATTTGTTAATATTATAATAAGAACTTGAACGACAATGAAAGCTTATTTTTATTTGTTGAATTTACAAAAGAAATTGAGCGATAAATCCATTCTTATTTTAATTTGTCTACATTAAAAAGAATGAATAAAAAGAATATATTTTAATATGAGGTTGTATCATTAAAAAGAATGAAAACAAAAGATTTCATTTTTTTTTATGTAAAAATAGTTTTCAATCAAAAGTCATAATTTATTTGTCAATTTGATGTTCAATAAAAGTTGCAACATTAAAAATCTCATTTTTAATGTAATATTGTTTTCAATAAAAAGAAGCAACATAAAAATTTCATTTTTAATGAAATAGTGTTTTCATAAAAAGAAGCAACATAAAAATTTCATTTTTAATGAAATAGTGTTTTCATAAAAAGAAGCAACATAAAAATTTCATTTTTAATGAAATAGTGTTTTCATAAAAAGAAGCAACATTAAAAATTTCATTTTTAATGAAATAGTGTTTTCATAAAAAGAAGCAATGTAAAAGGTTTTATTTTTATGTGTTCATTGTTTTCAATAGAAAGATTTTACATTAAAAATTACATTTTTAATGTGATTTGGGTTTCATCGTAAAGATTAGAATAAAAAGATTATATCTTTATTTTCATTTTGTTGAAATGAAGAGTTTATAAAATAAGATTGCATTTTTGTTGAAATTTTGTTCATTGAAATATAATTTGTTCTTTTATTTGTATTCACATATACAAATAAAACATTGAAAAATAATCTGTTCTTTTTATTTGTATTCACAAATACAAGTGAACATAGAAAATAAAGTTTGTCCCTTTTATTTGTACTTACATATACAAATAAACCATTAAAATGAAATATGTTATTTTATTTGTATCCTCAAATACAAATAAAACATTGAAAACAAAAGTTCATTCTATTTTTTTATTTGTATTCACAAATACAAATACGCACTGAAAATAAATTTTCTCTTTTAATTGCACTCACAAATGCAATTATGCATTAAAACAAAATTTGTTCTTTGTTTTGCATTCACTAATGCAAATCTAACATAGGAAATAAGTTAACTTTTATTTATGTTCTTCAATGTTAATATAACATGAAATAAATAAAATTGGCCTTTTTGTTTGCATTCACAATACAAACAAAATATTAAAATAAAAAAAAATTAACATTTTTGTTCGCATTCACAATGCGAACAAAACATTAAAAATAAGATTTACATTTTTGTTGGCATTCACAATGCGAACAAAACCTTTAAAAATAAGATTTATATTTTGTTTGCATTCACAATGCGAACGAAACATCAAAAATAAGGTTTACATTTTTGTTCGCATTCACAATGTGAGCAAACCATTAACAATAAATTTTTGTTTACATTTCACAATGTAAACAATAAATAAAAATAAAAATTATATTTTTGTTTGCGTTCTACAATGCAAACGAAACGCAGAAAATAGAATATACGTTTTTATTTGCATTCCAACATGCAAATAAAACAAGGAGATAAAAATTACATTTTTGGTTGGTAACTTTAGTTGCAAACAAACAAAAAAAAGGGAAAATTACATTTTTGTTTGCAAATTTAGATGCAAACAAATTTATTACAAACAAATATTACATTTATGTTGCATGTCTTAAATGCGAACAAAACATGTAAATAAAAGCTATATTTTTATTTATTTACTTCACTTGATGTAAGTAAACATAAAAATTAGAAGTTGTTCTTTTATTTACATTTCTTGATGTAAATAAAACTAAAAATTAAATATTACATTTTTATTTGCTTTACTGAACGCAAATAAAACATGAGAATAAAAAGATACATTTTCATTTGCAATCCTTAATGCAAATAAAATATGAAATGAAAAGTCACAACTTTTATTTACATTCCTCGTTGTAAATAAACATCAAATTAAAAAGTTGAATCTTTATTTGCATTCTCTATTGTAAATAAAGCTTGAAACGAAAAGTAATATTTTTGTTATTATTTGTATTCCCTATTACAAATGGAATTAAAAGATTACATTTTTCTTTTCATTTATTTACAATGAAAGGAATTGAAACAAAGATTATATTTTTATCGTCATTTTAGATGCGATAAAAGAATAGAAATAAAGAATTCATCTTTATTTACATTTTACATGCAATAAAAAGAATAGAAATAAAGAGACATTTTTCTCGTCGTGTTGTATATTGAGTATTCCACTGCCATAGACAAGTTACATGACTTGTTTATGTGATTGGGTCGATTATTTTTACACATCGCCCAAGTGCACAAATGAATTAATTATTTGTTTGTTGGATGAAACCCCACACGGGTGTTGGGATGAAATTTAGCATACACTAATCCCAATATTTAGTTGTGTTGATCGTTAGATTGACAGGCTGCGATGAGCGTTGTTATTTAATTTTAACGCTTACACAGTTAGAATTTACACTTTGGATGTAAATGGATGACTTGATGATCATATTGTTATTGTTATATATGTTATGTGTGAAATCCATATAATCCAAATTATATGGTAAATGGTTGAGTCGCATTTCGGTTCAGGTGTTCTTTTAAATAAGAATATTTTACATTAGAAATTCTTTTTATACAAAAGATTTATTTTCATAAATATATAATTTTAATTAAGTATATGTTAAACAAAGAATATTTGTAAAAGATTAAGAAAAAATCTGTTATATAAAGAATATTTTAAATGATTATCTAAAATATGTTTTTCTTATAATAATTAATATTTAAAGAGAAATCTTTTATTTAAGATTATTAGAATTTGCAATTTTATTCTATGATATGAAATAAATTGAGATGTGAAGTGGATTTATGGTGGACAGTGTTTTTAAAACGACATTTGTCCTTTAATCCAATTTACATTGAAATTATTATTGGAATTTATAAATCTATTTTATAGATTTAAAAAGGCATTTTCTAAAATCTAGTTTTCCAATTTAATATATATTAAATTGGAATTAAGTGGAAATTCGATTGGTAATAATCGAGATGGGCTTCTGTAATAGAAGACCGATATTATATATGGAATTTAAGAGGCTCTGCCGTTATTCCATGTATATTGTTAGTCCGATACAGAAATTCACATCGATTATGTATTGATTGATTTATGTGAAATTCCTTATTTTGGAAATTGATTTGTGGGTTTATCGTGAACTGTGTTTTAAATGACACGAGTTCTTTAACCCGTTTAAAAGAAGATTTATTCTTTAAAATAAATGATCTTGAAATAAATGATTTCGATATTAAATCAAAATTTGAATATTTAATAAGTCTTTTAAAGAAGATTTAAGATCTAATTTATTAATTTATCTTTGATAAAATTAATGAGAATCTTTTAATATGAATATCTTATTAAAAGAATATTCTGAGTTGGAATGTGGCGTAATGTGTGATTTTCCAATATTTTATTTTTAATCACAAAATACGCGAGTTATTCAGAAAGACCGGGGTTTAACCCATTCTGAATAATCATCACGACGATCAAGAGTCGAAGATGAAGACGGTGATTGAAGACCGAAGGTTTTCACATCGTTGGGATGATGATGACTGGTATCTTGAATTGGGACGGTACCTTCCAAGGCAAGATATTTGGTAATGATCGTCCAGACGTACTGGAGATCGATGGATACGTTGTTTCATTCAGACCCAGAACGGACTTGTAAATGGATTGTGTGTCTGACATTGTATTCTTTCTACTGTATTCGTTGAACGCTACTGATTATATATTTCTGTTTGGTGGTGGAGAATTTATTCTTCACTTAACACCCTTCTCTAAGACGTATGAGCTTAGAGGTTATATATATATTGGTAGATGATCAATGATATGGTAGAGTCTGACAATGTGGCATGCTAAGATGCAATAGATCAAGGCTTTGTTGAATAGCAGGCCTTGTGGTTGATGATCAAAGCACAGTCTATTTAGGCATAGCTTTGTGTATATCGTGACTTCGCGAGCCTCACAGCCCGGTAGAGTCTAAAACGGGAGAAGGGAACGCAGGGAGTGCACACGTTTCTTTCTAGCTAGAGTGGTGCCAGGGACCTACCAGCGCTGGCATTTATTCATTGTGGTTGTTGGATTTTTCGAGGCCTCGGGTTATGCGGTCGCCACTGGCCGTATTATAGGTCCAAAGGGGCCGGGAAGCGTGTGTTCAGGCATAACTAATCCACAAAAGTAAGTGTGGACCGGCCCTGCAGCTATCCAAGGGTTGGACAGAGTACCAATCTTGGGGAATTTGCTAGAGTGTCTCGAATCGGTTAGGATCTCCTCCCTAGCCTTGACTCAGATGGAAACCCAAATTTCCAATACGACATCACGCGGTTTTGATTGTATACCTATATATATGGCGACATAGTGGGATGGGGCACTCATGCCGTCTAGGATTGATACATTTACTTTGATGTATTTCAAATTGGTTGCACACTATTATTATATAATACCGTGTTTATCGTATCAAGCATCATTTGATCATTATAAGGTAAAACCCTATCCTCCGGTTTGCGTTGCATTGTGTGATGGGACTTGGGTCTTATAATGGTTTCATTTTTCTAAAAAACATTACGTTATTTTGACGATTTACTTTAGCCATGCACTGGCAATCTATAGGAGAAAACCCGTTCCGCGAAAGTGGCGTGGTCCTGTGATTAGCCTTATTATATTATATAGGTTAAGTAGAATTCTCACACCAGTCTCATGACTGGCCTGTAGTTTGTCCACTGGCAAACTCGGGTGCCCATATTTTCCACACGGGCAGTCGAGTAGCTATTTTTGCAGATATATTAAACAGGATTCTGGGTTGAAGCTTAAAGTTGTGTCCAGAGATAGAGAGTCTTCCGCTGTGTTCTTCCGTTGTAGTAAAATTACATTTTTTTGTATTTATCTTCCGCTGTAATTATATTCCAATGTACTCTGATATGTATATTCTGTACTCTGATGTAACATTTATTATAGTGTTATAAAAGTCTTCTGTTATCTGTTGTAATGTGTTGTATGCCCAAAGTTAAAGTATTCGTAGATTTTCACTTTTTGGGTCAGACCTGTGTGGTTTATGGTCGGTTCAAAGGGTGGGGATTTGCGGGTCTTTACAGATTTTTATGAAACTAATTATAACATCTGCATTAGAAATGTTCTAGTATTTAAAAAGGGAGATATTTAAATTTCAAAAATATTTTATTTTCAAAGAATTTATGGATTCTAATTAAAACCTCGCAAATGAATGAAACTTGCGTATTTTACTATGATAAGCATATATATATATGCAAATGGTTAAGAAATGTTGAAATAATTGGTAAAAATGTGAAAGCTAAACATGTAGTATAAAGAAAAAATGGTTAAGAAATTAGCGTTTCCAGAAATATTATGTATTAAATAACATCATCAGATTTAGTAAGAAATATTAAATTTACGTATATTATGTAAAGCATTTCCAGAAATATTATATATGTGATAAGAAAGTTTTCCGTCATATTAGCGTTTCTAGAAATATTATGTATTAAATAACATCATCATATTTAGTAAGAAACCTTAAATTTAAGTATATTATGTAAAGCATTTCCATATACTAATAAAGTTTTCATCATATTATGTAAAGCATTTCCAGAAATATTACTGAAAATGTTATTATGTATGTTATTTTTACAAATAATATAATTTGTAAAAAAGATTAGTAAATTTGTGTATATTATGTATGTTATTTCCAGAACTAAAAAAGATTAGTAAACTTACGTATATTATGTATGTTATTTCCAGAACTTAAAAAGATCAGTAAATTTACGTATATTACGTATAATATACATTTGTAAAAAGAAATAAAAAGCATTTCGTCATATCACGTATATTATTGAAAACGTTTGTAACAACCCGGAATTTTGGAACCAATTTAAAATTTTATTTTAAGGAAACTTTGTTAGAAAATGCATCAGAATTTAACAATAAAAAAAAATTACATTTTTATTATATATATAAAAAAAAATGAAATATGTTTTAAAATAAAAGTTAGTCTTTATTTAAATGTAAGAATATAAAAATGATTTACATTAAAAAGTTATTCTTTTTAAGGTGAATGAACATATTTGGTTTAGCGCTAAAAGTTATTCTTTTTAATGAAAATGAACATATTTTGATTAGTGCTAAAAGTCTAATTTTTTAATATCATGTAAAACGTGAATCTAATTTACAATAAAAACTTAACTTTTTAATGCCATGTAAGAACATGAATTTGGTTAACATTAAAAATTAATCTTTTAATGTCATGTAGAAACATGAAATGTTTTACATTAAAAATTTATTCTTTTTAACATCACGTAGGAACTTTAATGACATTTATTAATTTATTGATTGAAAATAAAGTGTAGGTTATAATTGAAATAAATTTTGACAATACATTTATATATATATATATATATGTATGTATGTATGTATGTATATATATGTACATATCTTTGGCTGTCCTCTTAAATATTTCCCCTGTCAATTCAAATTTAACTTTTAGAAATTCCAAATGTAGGCTACATGTTCATAAACAAATCGCATTAATTCTTTCCATTTTATCCTCTCTCTCTCCCTTTCATTGTTATCTACTTTTGAAATTCGAATAATAAAAAAATAAAAAAAATGTTTAATTGTAGCATGTAATAAAAGAGGATGTAAGGAAATATAAATGAGAAATAAATATGCCACCTCAGCCAACTTATTTCCTTTGTAACATACAGCATATAAAGAGAGACAAGTAAGGAGTAAATATATATATATATATAATCAAATAAAAAAATTATTATTATTTCCTCCTACTGTATAATATACTAAAACCCTATTTCCCAAAAGATAGCCGCCGCCCCTTCTTTTGTTTCAATGGCTGAAGAACAATGATCTCCCTACTCTTTTCTCTTCCAATCCACCTAACAAAATTCAAATCTCCAAATACAGAATCGAAGAGCTTCTCACGAACTACTAATTCAACAGTCTCGATCGACGGCGGTGGGCGATGTTCATATTTGAACGATGGGTTCATCTTCACGGGGACGATACAGAGAAGTAAAGTACTAAAGCTAATTAATCTATTAATTATATTGGTAAATTAATTATTTAATTAGTTAACAAATCTTTAAACGAATGTAATTTGGTCAAACAGCGATGAAATCAGGCGATTTCAAAAGCATGGGATTCGTAGCGATGAGATCTACAGCATGGTTCAGACTAGATCTAAAACGGAACACTTTGAAAATTCTGCCAAATCGACTGTGAGAAATCCTATTTTATAAATAATTTAATCTTAATTATTTTTCTCGCTTTTAATCACTGTATGTATTTCAATGTTTTCTAATCTGCAATGTGGTAAATTAGGATTTATTTATTTATTGCTGTGAATATTTGTTTGTTCATGCGTTAAAAATCTCATCTTTATTGAGATTTGTATATTCGTTTTGTTCATACGATCAAAATCTCATCTTATTGAGATTCATAATATTTGTTGGAATTATGCGATGCAAATTTATTCTTTATTTCAGATCCAGTATTCCAGATTTTATTTTGTGATAAAAATCTCATATTTATTGAGATTTATATATTCGTTTGGTTCATTAGATTTGTGGATTCAAAATTAACAATTGTGTTAATTAGAAAAAGTCAAACAAAATCATCTTGTGGTATTTATTAAGATGTGTTGGTTCAAAATTAACATTTGAGTTAATTAGGAATAGTTAAAACAAAATTTATCATTTTGTTTATGTGACTTGTTGAGAATTACATTTTTATGTAAATGATTCATAAAAAGAATATAACTTTGGTTAGAGCGTGTTAACATGAGAATTACATTTTTATGTAAGTGATTCATAAAAAGAATATAACTTTGGTTAGAGCGTGTTAACATGAGAATTACATTTTTATGTAAGTGATTCATAAAAAGAATATAACTTTGGTTAAAGCGTGTTAACATGAGAATATAACATATATAACTTTGGTTCAAATGTTAATTTTGAACCAACACATCTTAATAAATACCACAAGATGATTTTGTTTGACTTTTTCTAATTAACACAATTGTTAATTTTGAATCCACAAATCTAATGAACCAAACGAATATAACTTTGGTTAGAGCGTGTTAACATGAGAATTACATTTTTATGTAAGTGATTCATAAAAAGAATATAACTTTGGTTAGAGCGTGTTAACATGAGAATATAACATGGAATGAAATCCAATGTCAGACACGCATCCATTTACAAGTCCATTCTGGGTCTGAACGAAACCGAGGCACCTTATACCTCGCATATCCGAACAATCAACACTACGTCCGGACGGCTACCCCTGACTCCCCTTCAAGGTAGCTGCTCCAATCATGGGCCTCAGTAGAAACACATCCATTCGATGTGAAGATCGTCGGTCTTCAATCACCGTCTTCAACTCTTCAACTTAGATCGTTGTATAATCATTTGAAATGAGACTGAACTCGGACTTTTCAAATGACTCTCGCATATATATATATATTTTAAAATCGTTCCATATCGTTAATAGTATTTAATAACGATTTATCGCTATTTTTATATATATATAAATAGCCGTTTTCATTTAACGACGCTTCGGGTCGATTGGCGGCCCGGGCGCTGTTTTTATGTAAATTTGATTTACACTTATCCCGAAATCTAACCATTGGATTTTAACAAAATTTATATCGTTGAAATTTTTCCCCAAAGCGGTCCTAACGGTTCCAGTTTTGGAAAAATCCGACGGTCGGGTCTTTCGGTATAATCGTTTAAAGTTACCATTTCAAAACGCGAACTACCGCGCGTGTTTTGTTTTAATATATATTTATATTTATATATAATTATAAATATAAATCGTTTGGAGGATCCACTAACGCGTTCAACTATACATACAAAATAATATTTAACTTTGCATAAAAATCCTAATGTATGCATATACCACAAAAATGATTCTTTCACCTTTGTTGACAGTTCTAGTTTATTTTTGGTAAATCCTTTTTAATAAAATCATGTTTAAATTCCAGATTTTATTTTGTGATAAAAATCTCATATTTATTGAGATTTATATATTCGTTTGGTTCATTAGATTTGTGGATTCAAAATTAACAATTGTGTTAATTAGAAAAAGTCAAACAAAATCATCTTGTGGTATTTATTAAGATGTGTTGGTTCAAAATTAACATTTGAGTTAATTAGGAATAGTTAAAACAAAATTTATCATTTTGTTTATGTGACTTGTTGAGAATTACATTTTTATGTAAATGATTCATAAAAAGAATATAACTTTGGTTAGAGCGTGTTAACATGAGAATTACATTTTTATGTAAGTGATTCATAAAAAGAATATAACTTTGGTTAGAGCGTGTTAACATGAGAATTACATTTTTATGTAAATGATTCATAAAAAGAATATAACTTTGGTTAAAGCGTGTTAACATGAGAATTACATTTTTATGTAAATGATTCATAAAAAGAATATAACTTTCTTTAGAGCGTATTAACATGAGAATTACATTTTTATGTAAGTGATTCATAAAAAGAATATAACTTTGGTTAGAGCGTGTTAACATGAGAATTACATTTTTATGTAAGTGATTCATAAAAAGAATATAACTTTGGTTAGAGCGTGTTAACATGAGAATTACATTTTTATGTAAAATGTTATATTAAAAATAGAAATTACATTTTTATGTAAAATGTTGCATTAGAAGAAAAAAGATAACATTTTCATATAAATGTTGCATTAGCAAAAGAAACGACATTTTTATTTTAAAATGTTGCATTAGAGAAAAATAACATTTTTATTATAAAATGTAGCATGAGAATTAAAATAATATTTTTGTTAAAGAATGTACATTGGGTTAAAATAACACTTTGTTATCAAATGTGACATTAGATTAAAACAACACCTTGTTATAAAAAGTGACATTAGAAAGAAATAACATTTTTGGTTTAAAATGTTACATTAGATTAGAAATAGCATTTTTGTTTAAAATGTTGCAATAAAGAAAAATATAACATTCTCATTTTAAAATGTTGCATTTCTCATGTAAATCAAAACATGTATTAGAAAAGAAAGTTTATCTTACTTACATTTTACATGTAAATAAAAGGCATGAATAAAGAAGTATGTCTTATTTACCTTTTACATGTAAATAAAAGACATGAATTTATAAATGATATTTTATTCACCTTTTAGATGTGAATAAAAGACATGAAATTTAAAAGTACATTTTTATGCAAATGAAACATAGAAAAAAGTACATTTTGTATTTGCAAACATGAACTGGAAAGGACTACATTTTTATTTGTGAATTAGTTACGAATAAAAACATGAATGTAAAAAGTATATTCTTTATTTGCAAATTAGTTGCAAATAAAATCGTGAATGTAAAAAGCACCTTTTTATTTACATTATAGTTGCAAATGAAAACTTAGAAATAAAAAGTACATTTTTATTCACATTTTAAATGTAAATAAAAACATAGAAAAAGAAAGTATATTTTATTTTACATCTTACATGTAAATAAAAACTTGAATTAAAAAGTGCATTTTTATTCACATTTTAGATGTGAATAAAAACATGAATTTAAAAGGTACATTTTTTTTTACATTTTAGATGTAAGTAAAAACATAGGTTTAAAGTGACTCCTTTATTTACATTTAGATGTAAATAAAAAGAATACCTTTGAAGTTACATTTTGTTTACATTTTAGATGTAAACAAAAATCATAGAAATAAAAATTATATTTTTGTTTACATTTTAGATGTAAACAAAAACATAGAAATGAAAGTTACATCTTTGTTTACATTTTAGATGTAAACAAAAACATGGATTGAAAAACACATTTTTATTTACATATTAGATGTAAATAAAAACAAGAATATAAAAAGTGAATTTTTATTTACATGTTAGATGTAAATAAAAACATGAATATAAAAAGTACATTTATATTTACATTTAGGTGTAAATAGAAACATGGATTAAAAGTTGACATTTTATATTCAATAAAAAGCATGGAATTTAAAGGAAGCATTTTTATTGTCATTTTAGAGACAATAAAAAGAGTAGATTTTAATGTCATGTTTGTTGAAATAAAAAGAGTAGAAATAAGAGTATATTTTTATCGTCATTTTAGATGTGATAAAAAGAGTAGAAATAAAAGCTACACTTCTACTGACATTTCATACGCAATAAAAAGAATAGGAATGAAATATGTCTACATTAAAAAGTTATACTTTTGATGTTTAGTGAAGAAATATAGAAATGTTCATGTTTTAGAATTTAAACATGATTTTATTAAAAAGGATTTACCAAAAATAAACTAGAACTGTCAACAAAGGTGAAAGAATCATTTTTGTGGTATATGCATACATTAGGATTTTTATGCAAAGTTAAATATTATTTTGTATGTATAGTTGAACGCGTTAGTGGATCCTCCAAACGATTTATATTTATAATTATATATAAATATAAATATATATTAAAACAAAACACGCGCGGTAGTTCGCGTTTTGAAATGGTAACTTTAAACGATTATACCGAAAGACCCGACCGTCGGATTTTTCCAAAACTGGAACCGTTAGGACCGCTTTGGGGAAAAATTTCAACGATATAAATTTTGTTAAAATCCAATGGTTAGATTTCGGGATAAGTGTAAATCAAATTTACATAAAAACAGCGCCCGGGCCGCCAATCGACCCGAAGCGTCGTTAAATGAAAACGGCTATTTATATATATATAAAAATAGCGATAAATCGTTATTAAATACTATTAACGATATGGAACGATTTTAAAATATATATATATATGCGAGAGTCATTTGAAAAGTCCGAGTTCAGTCTCATTTCAAATGATTATACAACGATCTAAGTTGAAGAGTTGAAGACGGTGATTGAAGACCGACGATCTTCACATCGAATGGATGTGTTTCTACTGAGGCCCATGATTGGAGCAGCTACCTTGAAGGGGAGTCAGGGGTAGCCGTCCGGACGTAGTGTTGATTGTTCGGATATGCGAGGTATAAGGTGCCTCGGTTTCGTTCAGACCCAGAATGGACTTGTAAATGGATGCGTGTCTGACATTGGATTTCATTCCATGTGAATTAAATTGATTTTTATTAATGTATATCTGTTTGGTGGTGGAGAATTTATTCTCTGCTTAACACCCTGGTATATACTAATAGTGATTGATCACATAGCGTGAATTGTCAATGTGGCACGCAAAGATGCAAATGATCAAGGCTTTTGTTGAAAAGCAGGGTCTTGTAGGATGATCAAAGCATAGCCTGTTTAGGCGTAGCTTTGTGTATAGCGTGACTTCGCGAGCCTCACACCCCCGCATGAGTCAAAAACGGGATATGGACCGTAGGGAGTGCACACGTTTCTTTCTAGCTAGAGTGGTGTCAGTGACCTACCAGCCCTGGCATTTTACTTATGTGGATGATGGATTATGAGGTACCTCGGATTTATAGGTTGTTAGTGGCCATATGGAGGTTCAAAGGAACCGGGAAACGTGTGTTCAGACATAATTAATCCACTACCGTTAGTTGGGATCGGCCCTACCGCATCCAAGGGTTGCCCATAGGTGTGATCCTGAGGCATTTTATATAGTGTCTCGAATCGGAGAGGACGATCCCTAGCCTCGATTTCATGATGGAAACCCAATTTCCAATACGATACCATGCGGTTTTGATTTTAGAACTAGTATGGCGACATGATATATGGTACCCTGTGAAAACCCGTAACTTCCCCGTAAAGGAAAGCGCGGATAGTTCGAGAACAAGCCACAACAGAACGCATATAAAAGAACGTTTCATTGTATATTACAACAATGCATCAAATTACAAGAATATACAGAGTATAAATGAATATTACACAGAAATATCAGAGATTTAAATTACATTTAAATACATAGCAGCGGAAAATAATACAATACACAACTAGAAGAGATATACGGATACAAAGCTTTCCGGATATCATTCCAGCTGTAAACCAGGATCCTGTGAATATAAATCTGCAAAACCCAAAACTACTAGCTGCCCGTGTCAAAATAAGGGCACCCAGAGTTTAGGTTAAAACAATAAACTCCAGGTCAGTCATGGGACTGGTGTGAGAACTAAAACAGTTAATCTTTATTTTAAATCATTAGGTAAATCAAGGGACCACGCCGTATAACACGGAACGGGCTTCCTCCCAAGAATACCAGTGCATAAAACAAACAGCGCAATGCTAAATAAAGAAAAATGAAGCTGTTATAAGACCCAGGTCCCATCACACAATGCAACGCAGCCGAGGATAGGGTTTTCCCTTATAACAGCCAAAGAATGCTTGATACGGTTAAAACAAATCGTTTGATACTATTATAAGTGCATAGTGTATAAAACAACTTCAAATCATAAGTATCAATCATAGGCGGCATGAGCGCCCCATCCCACTATGTCGCCATATATAGGATTACAACTACAACCGCAAGATCACGTATTTGGAAATTGAATTTCCGTCATGAACCAAGGCAAAAGATAGTCCTTACCGAATTCGAGACTGCCTAGCCCGAGTCTCAGGATCAGAACGCATCGACCCTTGGAGCGACAGGGCCGGTCCACACGGAGTGGATTAAAAATGCCTGAGCACTACGTTTCGCCGCCCTTTGGGGCGTAAGCGAGCCAACGAATGACTCCATCGGACCCGGATCGTCCGATCTAACCGAGGCGCCTCGCAACAGCAACAACCACATAAGTCAAACTCGTCAGGGCGTGTAAAACCACTGACGCCACTTTTAGCTAGGAGGAAACGTAGGCCCTCCCTGAGGTCCTTTCTCCCGTTTCTGGTTCATACCGGGGTGCGAGGCTCGCGAATCAACGCTACACAAAGCTACGCCACAAAGGCCGTGCTTTGATCACCAACCACAAGACTTTGCTTTTCAACAGAAGCCTTGATCATTTGCATCTTAGCATGCCACACAGGCAAACCATCCTATGCAACCGATATCAGTCACACAGAATGAAATCCGATGTCAGACACACAGTCCATTTACAAGTCCGTTCTGGGTCTGAACGAAACCGGAGGCACCTAGTACCCCGCATATCCATCGATCTCCAAGTACGTCTGGACGATCACTAACTGTTTCCATCTTCTTGGGTGTACAGCCCAATCAAGATCGTCAGTAATGACCCAAACGACGTGAAGACCTCCGGTCTTCGACCATCGTCTTCATCTTCGACTTATCGTCGTATCAGTTATTCAGAATGGGATAAACCCGGTCTTTCCGAACAACTCGCGTATATTTTAGATAAGTGTTACACAAACACAACATACGCCTCATTCCAATTCATCAGTCACTAACCGTAAATTAATCAAGAGAATAATTCCCCGAATATTAACCCCGAAGGCCGAAACCAACATCAGATCAATATCCAGAAAACCATTCTGCTTGGCTAACCGACAGTTAGTTTCAAAATTTCACATTTATAGGGAAAGGTTCCCATTAATTTTATCCAAGATAAATTTCTTTAATCTATTTTTGAATATCAATTCAAAACTAGTCGGGATTAGCGAATCTTACCGAAGTAATCATTTGTTTTAATTTCCCAATCCCAACCTATTCATCCCATGAAGTAAAACTGGTAGTACTTCATATCTAACACCACGGTGTTATCGGTAAATTCAATTACCATTTCACGTTCAAATCTAATTAAAGATTTAACTATCGCCTGGAGCAAAACTGGTGATACTCCATTCTCGATCATCTCAATCTAATTAAAGATTCATTAAAACTCCACTTAGTTTTAATCGTTAACTGGGTTAAAGAATCCGTGTCATTTAAAACACGGTTCACGATAAACCCAAAGTCACATCCCATTAATTATCGGGTTAAAGAACGAGTGTTATTTAAAACACTGTTCACGCTAAACCCAAAAATCAATATCAATTCAATTCCAATTAAATATTATTTAATTGGTACACTTCATTAAATCTAAATAAAAAGATTTAATCTTTTCTCAACTGGGTTCAAGAACAGTGTTAGTGAAGACACCATTCACGACAAACCCAAATCACATTTGATATTCAATACAAGGCTCTGAATAGAAAAATATCCCGGCTTATATTCAATATCAAATTCTACGACCAACAAATATCGTATTGGAAATAACGATATATAAATATCTTTCAAATTTCCATAACAACACCTGTATAATCACGAAATTCGACATCGAAATGTTCCGAAGACAATTTCGATTCAAATCCATTCCAATGCAATTATTGGAAATTCTGGTTATTTTCAAAACCATTTCAATATTCAATTTATTTATTTAAAAATAAATAGAATTGTAATTCTAGTTCAAAACTAGTTCATTTCGATATAAATCTATTTTTATCTTTTCAAATATGGAGTTTTTCATCCCAATTCTTTCTAAATCATTTCTTATGATTTTACACAAATTATTGCTATTTTTAATAATTTTATCAAGGCCCGTACAGTCGATTTCCATCAATGGCCATCGAACTGCACTTACAGCGACCTTTTTCGAATTTGATTTGGACGTATCTCCAAATCTAACCGTTAGATTTCAAATTTCTAACATTTGTTAGAAAGCTCTTTTCGATACGAACCCAACGGTTCCGGTTTTAGGAGAATCCGACGGTCGGATCTCCCGTAATGTCCGTTTGAAATAAATGGTCGAAATTCGCGAACTGCCGCGGCGCGGCGCGTTCTATTCAGGCCATATATTATATATATAATATATATATAATATATATTTCGTCGATTTCTATTTAAAACGAATTATGTAAATAGTTTTAAAATTCGTTTCAAAAGCAATTCCAACTTCCATTTCAATTCAAATCAAAATTGAATTCTTCTTTATAAATTCGTTTTAAAATTCATTTCTATTCAATTCAAATTTCAATTCAATTTGAATTCATTTCAATTCACTTTCAATTCAATTTGAATTCGTTTTCAATTCAATTCATTTCGAAATCGTTTTCAATTCAATTCATTTCGAAATCGTTTTCAATTCAATTCATTTCGAAATCGTTTTCAATTCAATTCATTTCGAAATCGTTTTCAATTCAATTCATTTCGAAATCGTTTTCAATTCAATTCATTTCGAAATCGTTTTCAATTCAATTCATTTCGAAATCGTTTTCAATTCATTTCGAAATCGTTTTCAATTCAATTCATTTCGAAATCGTTTTCAATTCAATTCATTTCGAAATCGTTTTCAAATCAATTCATTTCGAAATCGTTTTCAATTCAATTCATTTCGAAATCGTTTAAAATCGATATAAATATCGTTCACGTCAAAATGGCGTCAATCTAATCAACACGGCTTCATAAATTTCTATTTCAAATATTCTATTTCAAATATTTCTTTTTCGAAATAGTTGTTATTATCAAAATATTTCGTTCAACACATGACCAATCTCAATGAATGAGTACTGTCAACACATGAACTTTTATTTTATATCGATAAAGGTGCAAATTTTATTACTAAAATATTTCGTTCAACACATGACCAATCTCAATGAATGAGTACTGTCAACACATGAACTTTTATTTTATAATATTAAAGGTGCAAATTTTATTACTAAAATATTTCGTTCAACACATGACCAATCTTAATGAATGAGTACTGTCAACACATGAACTTTTATTTTATAATATTCTTTATTTTTCAAATTGGAATGAGGCCCAATCAATCACCATATAATGTTAATTATATGGATTTTCATACAACACATGTATAATAGCATTGAAAAATAATCAACCATCAACCAAAGTGCACTACACTGTATAAGCATCAAATATAGATATCTAACGCTTATAACAGCTTGTCAATCAACCGATCGACATATTTAATCAATCAGGATGAGTGAAATCCATATTTCATCCCAACACCCGTGTGGGGTTTTCAAACAATCAAACACAGATTTTAGTTGTGCAGTTGGGCGATGTGTAAAATTTATCGACCCAATCAATGTCCTTCAAATAGGTGTACATAAACAAACCGTCCGGTTTGTAAATGAATATTTTATTTTATTCACTATATTCATATTCACGTTAAAAATTATATTTTAACGATAAAACATTTTGTTTTAACATATGAATTTCTATTCAGTTCATTATTTAAATAAAATGATATTTTTATTTTTCTAACATAATTTAGAAAATTTCGCCGGCATAACGGCACGATACTAGAAACGGGACGAGGCCTAGCCTTATCCCCGGTCTAGTGAAGGCCCACGCCATTCACACATCAATCAAATCCATTCATTTCACCAAACAATTCAATTTCAATCAAATAATCTAACTAACTATTCAACCAAACAGTTTAACAAACAAGCCATCCATGGTCTGTGGATGACGGGTGTCGGGTGCTACTAAACACCGTCTGCATCCTAGCATATATATATAACTAGAAAAATTAAATTGAAAGGTGAGAAGTTCTCACATATAGCTATCCAAACATCTTGACTCTTCTTTGATAGAAATCTTCGTCTTTCTCGCCTTTTTGTCGCTTTCGCCCGCATTCACTACATATGTAAAAATCGAATTTTTACTTCGCTATTCCATATGTAAAAATCATATTTTTATTTCAAAGTTCAATATATAAAAATCATATTTTTATTTCGAAGTTCAATATATAAAAATCCTATTTTTATTTCGAAGTTCAATATATAAAAATCCTATTTTTATTTCGAAGTTCAATATATAAAAATCCTATTTTTATTTCGAAGTTCAATATATAAAAATCATATTTTTATTTCGAAGTTCAATATATAAAAATCATATTTTTATTTCGAAGTTCAATATATAAAAATCATATTTTTATTTCGAAGTTCAATATATAAAAATCATATTTTTATTTCGAAGTTCAATATATAAAAATCATATTTTTATCCTCATAAAAATATTTCAATTCCAAGAAAATCTAATCTTTCATTTCAAAGAAAATCTCTTTTTCAATTCTAGGGAAAATCCATTTTCCACTTCAAAGAAAATCTATATTCGAAATCAAAGAAAATCTATATTCGAAATCAAAGAAAATCTATATTCGGAATCAAAGAAAATCTATATTCGAAATCAAAGAAAATCTATATTCATTCAAAGAAATATCTATTCTTTAAGCGAAGAAAAATCTAATCTTCTCATGATAGAAATTCAATCTTTTTCTTTATAAAAATTCAATCTTTTTCTTTATAAAAATTCAATCTTTTTCTTTATAAAAATTCAATCTTTTTCTTTGTTTTCCTAAAACATTAATTTCAGTTTTAAAATGAAAATAAGTTTTCAGTTTTTATACTTTATAAATTTCAGTTTTTTATACTTTATAAATTTCAGTTTTTATACTTTATAAATTTCAGTTTTTATAACCTGTTTAAAAATCAAAATTTATAGATTAAAAATAAAAATGAAATAAAATAAAATAAAATAACGTACCTTTACCTGCGAAGGGGGGGGGCGACTCGTCTTCGTCGGCGGCAAGCTCCAGGGGGCGTCGCGATGTGGTGTTCGAGGTGGAGGCGGTAGGGTTCAGGGTGAGGGCGGGGTGCTGCTTCGTGGGCTTCGTCGGCTTCGAGGTATTGTTCGGTGGGAGGAGGAGGCTGGACGGAGGGGTGGGGCGGCGATAGGTTCGTCGGCGTCAGTCTTGAGGGGGGCGGCGGCTCCGTTCGATTAGGTTAGGTTTTTTTTTTTTCGTTTCCGAATTGTGAATCGGGGGGGCAATGAAGAAAAAGGGGGGAAACGAAAATTAAAATAATATATATTTTTTTCATTAATTAATTAATTAATTTTGGTAAAAAGGTTGACTTTTACATATGCCCTCGAAACGAGGCCTACCGCCTGTCGTCCATAGCGTTTTACCCCCATTCCGAACACAATGGGATATGTATCGTAAGCTGATTTGATCGTTACAATCAGTTTCCGTTGAATTTACATTTAAATCCTTATATTGAATTTTAAACGTACTTTTCAAATTACCGGGGTCACATACCAACTAGAAAAATTCCAGAAAAATATTTTCTAGCTTCGTATTGATGATACGGTCCTAACAAAACTAATTTCGTCGAATTCTGAGACCGTTAGAAAAATGGCCAATTTCCAGTCGATTAAAATCAACTGAAATGGTCAAAACACGTTTTCCTTTGCCACGCTCACATATTGATTCGAAAAATTATGAAATTTGAAACCTAGCAATAACCTGACATCACGGACCCAACAAAACTGGTTTCGTCGAGATCCGAGGTCATTTGCAAAATGTCCATTTTTAAGGGCCTGAATTCCATAGCGACTATTCAGAATTTTCAACTGGACATATCTTTTGATTCCCGATATGAAATCTTGATTTTTCGGATTCGTTGGAAAGATATTCACAATTAGATCCCAATGTTTTTGGTTTCACTAAAATCCGGATTGTTTTGCACCCGGTACATTCATTTGAAGTTTGAAATCGAATTATCGAACTACCGCGCCATTTTCAATTCTATTTATAATTATATATAAATATTTATATTCTAACGACGACGCGTATAATATATACGTTCGAATTATATTCAAAATAAATTTCTCGCCAATTTTATTTAAAATAATTCATTTTAAATAATCAAAATTCGCTAAAATTGCCAAAATAAAAATTTCAAACTGGCTCGCATTTTACGGGTTGTTACAATCTCCCCCACTTAAAACTTTTCGTCCCCGAAAAGGAACAAAGTCGAAAGTGGTTTGATTAATCAACTCTACGTTCGATCTGGCTTCCATTCTCCAACTCTTTAGCTTCTGAGAATTTTCAAAATTTCAAAAATTTGGCTAACACCCTAAATTTTTGAAAAATTTCGCCATAACCTCCCCTGCACCGGGAGCATCGGGGAATTTTAAATAGCTTCCCCGGTCCTTCAGATCTCAAAAAGAAAAAGAAAAAGCCAAGCGGCTAGCCAATAGGCTCATAAAATCATCATCACCCAAACAAAACAGTAAATTATGTAGTAAACATGTACCTATTTGTCGGGCAAACAAATTTTATTCTCTGCTCTAGCCTCCTTGCTATGACCTGTTCAATGATATATATGTATATGCAAGCAAACGCAACCAATTTTCGATATAATTCAATATTTGGTTCTGTTAGGCTAAATGGCTAAAAATTAGCAAACAAATAAACAAACAACACAAACATCAATCAATTAGTTGATTATCTTTTCAAATTCATAATTTTAATACATATACAAAAATCATGTTTTTTAATGCCAATTCACAACAATAGGCCCTATCTAATTTTTGGTTCTCACACCAGTCTAATGGAAATATATAGATATCACACCTTCGTCGCACGAATATAAATTCTGACGATGAGTACTCAACCATCAGAATCATCTTCGGGCCACTAGAGTATGATTCTATATCTATCCAATATATTAAAACTTCGAATACACGCGGATCAGACGTATACGCAAAATCTTTATATACTGGACTGTCCAACTCAATATAAATAGATAATCAGATACGAATAATTGATTTAGATTTTCAAAACAAAAATTGTTTTCATTTGAAAAATATACCCTTCACACTCGTTCTAGGATACTACTGATCCTATCTCTAACGAGTCATTCCCATTGGATATTACTAATCCAATATCTGATGAATTCTTTCGTATGGTTCTAATGTGCCTTGTTCTCTGAGCTTTGTAAACCAAAGCTCTGATACCAACTGTGAAAACCCGTAACTTCCCCGTAAAGGAAAGCGCGGATAGTTCGAGAACAAGCCACAACAGAACGCATATAAAAGAACGTTTCATTGTATATTACAACAATGCATCAGATTACAAGAATATACAGAGTATAAATGAATATTACACAGAAATATCAGAGATTTAAATTACATTTAAATACATAGCAGCGAAAAATAATACAATACACAACTAGAAGAGATATACGGATACAAAGCTTTCCGGATATCATTCCAGCTGTAAACCAGGATCCTGTGAATATAAATCTGCAAAACCCAAAACTACTAGCTGCCCGTGTCAAAATAAGGGCACCCAGAGTTTAGGTTAAAACAATAAACTCCAGGTCAGTCATGGGACTGGTGTGAGAACTAAAACAGTTAATCTTTATTTTAAATCATTAGGTAAATCAAGGGACCACGCCGTATAACACGGAACGGGCTTCCTCCCAAGAATACCAGTGCATAAAACAAACAGCGCAATGCTAAATAAAGAAAAATGAAGCTGTTATAAGACCCAGGTCCCATCACACAATGCAACGCAGCCGAGGATAGGGTTTTCCCTTATAACAGCCAAAGAATGCTTGATACGGTTAAAACAAATCGTTTGATACTATTATAAGTGCATAGTGTATAAAACAACTTCAAATCATAAGTATCAATCATAGGCGGCATGAGCGCCCCATCCCACTATGTCGCCATATATAGGATTACAACTACAACCGCAAGATCACGTATTTGGAAATTGAATTTCCGTCATGAACCAAGGCAAAAGATAGTCCTTACCGAATTCGAGACTGCCTAGCCCGAGTCTCAGGATCAGAACGCATCGACCCTTGGAGCGACAGGGCCGGTCCACACGGAGTGGATTAAAAATGCCTGAGCACTACGTTTCGCCGCCCTTTGGGGCGTAAGCGAGCCAACGAATGACTCCATCGGACCCGGATCGTCCGATCTAACCGAGGCGCCTCGCAACAGCAACAACCACATAAGTCAAACTCGTCAGGGCGTGTAAAACCACTGACGCCACTTTTAGCTAGGAGGAAACGTAGGCCCTCCCTGAGGTCCTTTCTCCCGTTTCTGGTTCATACCGGGGTGCGAGGCTCGCGAATCAACGCTACACAAAGCTACGCCACAAAGGCCGTGCTTTGATCACCAACCACAAGACTTTGCTTTTCAACAGAAGCCTTGATCATTTGCATCTTAGCATGCCACACAGGCAAACCATCCTATGCAACCGATATCAGTCACACAGAATGAAATCCGATGTCAGACACACAGTCCATTTACAAGTCCGTTCTGGGTCTGAACGAAACCGGAGGCACCTAGTACCCCGCATATCCATCGATCTCCAAGTACGTCTGGACGATCACTAACTGTTTCCATCTTCCTGGGTGTACAGCCCAATCAAGATCGTCAGTAATGACCCAAACGACGTGAAGACCTCCGGTCTTCGACCATCGTCTTCATCTTCGACTTATCGTCGTATCAGTTATTCAGAATGGGATAAACCCGGTCTTTCCGAACAACTCGCGTATATTTTAGATAAGTGTTACACAAACACAACATACGCCTCATTCCAATTCATCAGTCACTAACCGTAAATTAATCAAGAGAATAATTCCCCGAATATTAACCCCGAAGGCCGAAACCAACATCAGATCAATATCCAGAAAACCATTCTGCTTGGCTAACCGACAGTTAGTTTCTAAATTTCACATTTATAGGGAAAGGTTCCCATTAATTTTATCCAAGATAAATTTCTTTAATCTATTTTTGAATATCAATTCAAAACTAGTCGGGATTAGCGAATCTTACCGAAGTAATCATTTGTTTTAATTTCCCAATCCCAACCTATTCATCCCATGAAGTAAAACTAGTAGTACTTCATATCTAACACCACGGTGTTATCGGTAAATTCAATTACCATTTCACGTTCAAATCTAATTAAAGATTTAACTATCGCCTGGAGCAAAACTGGTGATACTCCATTCTCGATCATCTCAATCTAATTAAAGATTCATTAAAACTCCACTTAGTTTTAATCGTTAACTGGGTTAAAGAATCCGTGTCATTTAAAACACGGTTCACGATAAACCCAAAGTCACATCCCATTAATTATCGGGTTAAAGAACGAGTGTTATTTAAAACACTGTTCACGCTAAACCCAAAAATCAATATCAATTCAATTCCGATTAAATATTATTTAATTGGTACACTTCATTAAATCTAAATAAAAAGATTTAATCTTTTCTCAACTGGGTTCAAGAACAGTGTTAGTGAAGACACCATTCACGACAAACCCAAATCACATTTGATATTCAATACAAGGCTCTGAATAGAAAAATATCCCGGCTTATATTCAATATCAAATTCTACGACCAACAAATATCGTATTGGAAATAACGATATATAAATATCTTTCAAATTTCCATAACAACACCTGTATAATCACGAAATTCGACATCGAAATGTTCCGAAGACAATTTCGATTCAAATCCATTCCAATGCAATTATTGGAAATTCTGGTTATTTTCAAAACCATTTCAATATTCAATTTATTTATTTAAAAATAAATAGAATTGTAATTCTAGTTCAAAACTAGTTCATTTCGATATAAATCTATTTTTATCTTTTCAAATATGGAGTTTTTCATCCCAATTCTTTCTAAATCATTTCTTATGATTTTACACAAATTATTGCTATTTTTAATAATTTTATCAAGGCCCGTACAGTCGATTTCCATCAATGGCCATCGAACTGCACTTACAGCGACCTTTTTCGAATTTGATTTGGACGTATCTCCAAATCTAACCGTTAGATTTCAAATTTCTAACATTCGTTAGAAAGCTCTTTTCGATACGAACCCAACGGTTCTGGTTTTAGGAGAATCCGACGGTCGGATATCCCGTAATGTCCGTTTGAAATAAATGGTCGAAATTCGCGAACTGCCGCGGCGCGGCGCGTTCTATTCAGGCCATATATTATATATATAATATATATATAATATATATTTCGTCGATTTCTATTTAAAACGAATTATGTAAATAGTTTTAAAATTCGTTTCAAAAGCAATTCCAACTTCCATTTCAATTCAAATCAAAATTGAATTCTTCTTTATAAATTCGTTTTAAAATTCATTTCTATTCAATTAAAATTTCAATTCAATTTGAATTCATTTCAATTCACTTTCAATTCAATTTGAATTCGTTTTCAATTCAATTCATTTCGAAATCGTTTTCAATTCAATTCATTTCGAAATCGTTTTCAATTCAATTCATTTCGAAATCGTTTTCAATTCAATTCATTTCGAAATCGTTTTCAATTCAATTCATTTCGAAATCGTTTTCAATTCAATTCATTTCGAAATCGTTTTCAATTCAATTCATTTCGAAATCGTTTTCAATTCAATTCATTTCGAAATCGTTTTCAATTCAATTCATTTCGAAATCGTTTTCAATTCAATTCATTTCGAAATCGTTTTCAAATCAATTCATTTCGAAATCGTTTTCAATTCAATTCATTTCGAAATCGTTTAAAATCGATATAAATATCGTTCACGTCAAAATGGCGTCAATCTAATCAACACGGCTTCATAAATTTCTATTTCAAATATTCTATTTCAAATATTTCTTTTTCGAAATAGTTGTTATTATCAAAATATTTCGTTCAACACATGACCAATCTCAATGAATGAGTACTGTCAACACATGAACTTTTATTTTATATCGATAAAGGTGCAAATTTTATTACTAAAATATTTCGTTCAACACATGACCAATCTCAATGAATGAGTACTGTCAACACATGAACTTTTATTTTATAATATTAAAGGTGCAAATTTTATTACTAAAATATTTCGTTCAACACATGACCAATCTTAATGAATGAGTACTGTCAACACATGAACTTTTATTTTATAATATTCTTTATTTTTCAAATTGGAATGAGGCCCAATCAATCACCATATAATGTTAATTATATGGATTTTCATACAACACATGTATAATAGCATTGAAAAATAATCAACCATCAACCAAAGTGCACTACACTGTATAAGCATCAAATATAGATATCTAACGCTTATAACAGCTTGTCAATCAACCGATCGACATATTTAATCAATCAGGATGAGTGAAATCCATATTTCATCCCAACACCCGTGTGGGGTTTTCAAACAATCAAACACAGATTTTAGTTGTGCAGTTGGGCGATGTGTAAAATTTATCGACCCAATCAATGTCCTTCAAATAGGTGTACATAAACAAACCGTCCGGTTTGTAAATGAATATTTTATTTTATTCACTATATTCATATTCACGTTAAAAATTATATTTTAACGATAAAACATTTTGTTTTAACATATGAATTTCTATTCAGTTCATTATTTAAATAAAATGACATTTTTATTTTTCTAACATAATTTAGAAAATTTCGCCGGCATAACGGCACGATACTAGAAACGGGACGAGGCCTAGCCTTATCCTCGGTCTAGTGAAGGCCCACGCCATTCACACATCAATCAAATCCATTCATTTCACCAAACAATTCAATTTCAATCAAATAATCTAACTAACTATTCAACCAAACAGTTTAACAAACAAGCCATCCATGGTCTGTGGATGACGGGTGTCGGGTGCTACTAAACACCGTCTGCATCCTAGCATATATATATAACTAGAAAAATTAAATTGAAAGGTGAGAAGTTCTCACATATAGCTATCCAAACATCTTGACTCTTCTTTGATAGAAATCTTCGTCTTTCTCGCCTTTTTGTCGCTTTCGCCCGCATTCACTACATATGTAAAAATCGAATTTTTACTTCGCTATTCCATATGTAAAAATCATATTTTTATTTCAAAGTTCAATATATAAAAATCATATTTTTATTTCGAAGTTCAATATATAAAAATCCTATTTTTATTTCGAAGTTCAATATATAAAAATCCTATTTTTATTTCGAAGTTCAATATATAAAAATCCTATTTTTATTTCGAAGTTCAATATATAAAAATCATATTTTTATTTCGAAGTTCAATATATAAAAATCATATTTTTATTTCGAAGTTCAATATATAAAAATCATATTTTTATTTCGAAGTTCAATATATAAAAATCATATTTTTATTTCGAAGTTCAATATATAAAAATCATATTTTTATCCTCATAAAAATATTTCAATTCCAAGAAAATCTAATCTTTCATTTCAAAGAAAATCTCTTTTTCAATTCTAGGGAAAATCCATTTTCCACTTCAAAGAAAATCTATATTCGAAATCAAAGAAAATCTATATTCGAAATCAAAGAAAATCTATATTCGGAATCAAAGAAAATCTATATTCGAAATCAAAGAAAATCTATATTCATTCAAAGAAATATCTATTCTTTAAGCGAAGAAAAATCTAATCTTCTCATGATAGAAATTCAATCTTTTTCTTTATAAAAATTCAATCTTTTTCTTTATAAAAATTCAATCTTTTTCTTTATAAAAATTCAATCTTTTTCTTTGTTTTCCTAAAACATTAATTTCAGTTTTAAAATGAAAATAAGTTTTCAGTTTTTATACTTTATAAATTTCAGTTTTTTATACTTTATAAATTTCAGTTTTTATACTTTATAAATTTCAGTTTTTATAACCTGTTTAAAAATCAAAATTTATAGATTAAAAATAAAAATGAAATAAAATAAAATAAAATAACGTACCTTTACCTGCGAAGGGGGGGGGGACTCGTCTTCGTCGGCGGCAAGCTCCAGGGGGCGTCGCGATGTGGTGTTCGAGGTGGAGGCGGTAGGGTTCAGGGTGAGGGCGGGGTGCTGCTTCGTGGGCTTCGAGGTATTGTTCGGTGGGAGGAGGAGGCTGGACGGAGGGGTGGGGCGGCGATAGGTTCGTCGGCGTCAGTCTTGAGGGGGGGGGGGGGCGGCGGCTCCGTTCGATTAGGTTAGGTTTTTTTTTTTTCGTTTCCGAATTGTGAATCGGGGGGGGGGGGCAATGAAGAAAAAGGGGGGAAACGAAAATTAAAATAATATATATTTTTTTCATTAATTAATTATTTAATTTTGGTAAAAAGGTTGACTTTTACATATGCCCTCGAAACGAGGCCTACCGCCTGTCGTCCATAGCGTTTTACCCCCATTCCGAACACAATGGGATATGTATCGTAAGGTGATTTGATCGTTACAATCAGTTTCCGTTGAATTTACATTTAAATCCTTATATTGAATTTTAAACGTACTTTTCAAATTACCGGGGTCACATACTAACTAGAAAAATTCCAAAAAAATATTTTCTAGCTTCGTATTGACGATACGGTCCTAACAAAACTAATTTCGTCGAATTCTGATACCGTTAGAAAAATGGCCAATTTCCAGTCGATTAAAATCAACTGAAATGGTCAAAACACGTTTTCCTTTGCCACGCTCACATATTGATTCGAAAAATTATGAAATTTGAAACCTAGCAATAACCTGACATCACGGACCCAACAAAACTGGTTTCGTCGAGATCCAAGGTCATTTGCAAAATGTCCATTTTTAAGGGCTTGAATTCCATAGCGACTATTCAGAATTTTCAACTGGACATATCTTTTGATTCCCGATATGAAATCTTGATTTTTCGGATTCGTTGGAAAGATATTCACAATTAGATCCCAATGTTTTTGGTTTCACTAAAATCCGGATTGTTTTGCACCCGGTACATTCATTTGAAGTTTGAAATCGAATTATCGAACTACCGTGCCATTTTCAATTCTATTTATAATTATATATAAATATTTATATTCTAACGACGACGCGTATAATATATACGTTCGAATTATATTCAAAATAAATTTCTCGCCAATTTTATTTAAAATAATTCATTTTAAATAATCAAAATTCGCTAAAATTGCCAAAATAAAAATTTCAAACTGGCTCGCATTTTACGGGTTGTTACATACCCATGCCGTCTATGATTGATACATTATGATTGAAATGTTTTTGAAACATATACACACTAATATTGAATTTGTTTTATCGTATCAAGCATCTTTTGACCATTATAAGGTAAAACTCTATCCTCCAGTTTGTGTTGCATTGTGTGATGAGACTTGAGTCTTACAATGGTTTCATATTTCTAAAAAAGCATTGCGTTGTTTAACGATTTACTTTATTTATGCACTGACAATCCAATGGAGCAAACCGTTCCGCGTTAGCGGCGTGGTCCTGTGATTAGCCTTATTATTAGATTAGTTATGTTAGATTTCTCATACCAGTCCCATGACTGACCTGTAGTTTGTTTCACTGGCAAACTCGGGTGCCCTCTTTTCCACATGGGCAGTCGAGTAGCTTGTTTGCAGATATATATTTTTTAGCAGGATCCTGGATCGAAGCTTAAAGTTGTGTCCAGAGCATTGATAGTCTTCCGCTGTGTTAAGTTATTTGTTCCGCTGCTTTGTATTACATTTATTGTAAACTTATTTTCCGCTGTATTAATCGATGTATTCTGATATTCTGTACTCTGATGTTATATTATCAAGATGTAATAAAAGTATGTTATTACTGTTCTAATGTGTTGTATGCGCAAAGTTAACGTATGCGGGAATTAAACGACCTTGGTCGATTTTGCGATCGATTAAGTCTGGGCAAAATCCGTGTCGTTACAACGTTATTATGTATGTTATTTTTACATAATATTTCCAGAAATATTTATTGTAATTTACGCCATTTTGGAAATAATAGTTTATGTATATTATGTAAATAAAGCATTTCCAGAAATATTTGAATAGACAAAATTATTAATTACACATGTGATAAGAAATCAAGTAAAGAGCAACAAATAAATTATTATCGTCATATTATGTAAAGCATTTCCAGAAATATTATTGAAAATGTTATTATGTATGTTATTTTTACAAATAATATACATTTGTAAAAAAGATTAGTGAATTTAAGATTAGTAAATTTACGTATATTATGTATGTTATTATTTATGATATTTTCAGAACTAAAAAAGATTAATAAATTTACGTATATTATGTATGTTATTTCCAGAACTTAAAAAGATTAGTAAATTAAAAAGCATTTTGTAACAGCTCGCACCTCCGTTCACGTAAGATATTGTCCCCAACTTGGCCACCGTATAAGTGTGGGGTTTTGTTTCTCAAAAGGCCTTGGCGTTAGTAAGAGATGGGCTCTACTATATAAGTTCCCACTTCACACAGGCTTCCACGATGTGGGACTTAGGGGTGTTACATTCTCCCCTCCTACAGAGCCCAACGTCCCCATTGGCTCACAAACACCTCACCCAGGCGCTGTGGTCCACACAGGAGCCACAATTCCGGCTAGGTATTGGCTCTGATACCACTGTAACAGCCTACACCTCGGTTCGCACAAGATATTGTCCCTAACTTAGCTACCGTATAGGTATGGGGTTTTGTTCCTCAAAAGGCCTCGGCGTTTGTAAGAGATGGGCTCTACTATATAATTACCCACTTCACACAGGCTTCCACGGTGTGGGACTTAGGGGTGTTACATTCTCCCCTCCTACAGAGCCCAACGTCCCCGTTGGCTCACAAACACCTCACCCAGGCGTTGTGATCCACACAGGAGCCACAATTCCGGCTGGGACCTGGCACTGATACCAAATGTGACATCCACGGGATTCGAACCCCCGACCTCCCGGAAAGCAACACCACGCACTAACCACTGTACTAAAAGATCTTTGTGTTAGCTTTTCGATAGGGTTGTTACATTTGGTATCAGAGTCTATACCCAGCCGAAATTGTGTGTGTAATGCTGCAGATGTCGGTCGGTACAGTGGTACTGATGCGAGTTACATGCACAATGCCTGGGTGCTGAGTGATATGGGCTAACGAGGACGTTGGGCTCTTTAAGGGGGGTAGTCTGTAACACCCCTGTCGAAAAGCTAACACAAAGATCTTTTCTCACAGTGGTTAGTGCATGGTGTTGCTTTCCGGGAGATCGGGGCTTCGAATCCTGTGGGTGTCACATTTAATATTAGAGCCAATACCCAGCCGGAATTGTGGCTCCTGTGTGAACCACAGTGCCTGGGTGAGGTGTTTGTGATCCAACAGGGACGTTGGGCTCTGTAGGAGGGGAGAATGTAACACCCCTAAGTCCCACACCGTGGAAGCCTGTGTGAAGTGGGTACTTATATAGTAGAGCCCATCTCTTACTAACGCCGAGACCTTTTGAGGAACAAAACCACACACCTATACGGTGGCTAAGTTGGGGACAATATCTTGCGCGAACGGAGGTGCGGGCTGTTACACATTTCGTCATATCACGTATATTATTGAAAACGTTATTATGTTTGTTATTTTTACATAACATTTCCATAAATATTTATTGTAATTTACGCCATTTTGGAAATGATAGTTTACGTATATTATGTAAATAAAGCATTTCCAGAAATATTTGAATAGACAAAATTATTAATTATACATGTGATAAGAAATCAAGTAAAGAGCAATAAAAAAATTATTAATTACATTTGTTGGTCGGACCAAATACATGTAATTTTTCCTAATTTGTAAAATTACATGTAATTTTTTTAATAATTATTCCTAATTTGTAACAATACATGTATTTTTTTTAATATATTGTCATTCGTATGTAGTTTCAAATAATTTAAAAAACTACAATAAAATAATATTTTTAATCAATTGTATAAAACCTTTTAGACTTTTTATTGAATATTTATTTATGTATTTAATATTTGCATGTGCTTGATTAGTTAGAATAATTATTCCTAATTTGTAACAATACATGTAATTTTTTTAATATATTGTCATTCGTATGTACTTCCAAATAATTTAAAAAACTACAAGAAAATAATATTTTTAATCAATTATATCAAACATTTTAGACTTTTTTGTTGAATATTTATTTATGTATTTAATATTTGCATGTGCTTGATTATTTAGAATAATTATTCCTAATTAGTAACAATACATGTAATTTTTTTAATATATTGTCATTCTTATGTAGTTTCAAACAATTTTAAAAAACTACAATAAAATAATATTTTTAATCAATTTTATAGCATTACAAAGTTGGAATAATTAAATATTAGTGGGAATAATTCAAGGTCGGACCAAATGTTAGAATAACTAAATGACCTTGATAAATATGGGAAATTTGGGTATTTTACGGTCGGACCAATTAGTAATCATTAAAGATTAGTGGGAATTATAATATAAATAGATGATGGTGGATAACTTTTAAGATGCATGAGATGACAACTTGTCACTAGTATGAGAAGTAGTAATGTCAATTATAGACTTTAATGTAGGATTTGGAAAAGGAAGATGATTTTTTCTATGGATAAAGAGAAAGAAAAATTGGAAGATGATGATTGAGGTAATGGAAAAATAATGTGTGTAACACCCCGAATTTTAGTTAATGCTAAAATTCACTAATTGCAAGATAAATAATCTCAGATGTGAGAATTGGGGGAAACGGGCTGCGTCATTGCGTTCGTCTCGGAAAAATACGCAGAATAGAGTCCGAAATTTTGTAAATCGGAGTCCGTATGGCCCGGTTAAGGCCCAATGAAGTTTGCAGGAAATCTAAAGCTAAAAACAGATTTAAAAATTCAAATTCAGATTTCAGAATAGAACCAGCGGGGCCAGGCGGGAAAATTCCCGCCCTAACCATGTCGACAGGGCTGTCGACAGGCCTGTCGACAGGGGGGTCGACTTGCCTGTCGACTTGCCTGTCGACACGGCGTGTCGAACCAGAGGGCTTGGGTGCACCAGATCTGGTTTTCTGGCTAGGGCTGGGCTGGGTTCTAGAGATTTCCTAAATCTAACGGACCTAATCTAATCTAGGGTTAATCTAAGGGCCTAAAACACTCACCTAATCTATAAATACACCCTAAACCTACCCTAATCCATACTAAAAATAGGAATGATGGCCTCATGCCGCCAAATTAAATCTTAGAAGGAGCCTCCACTAATTTATGAAGGAAGTTGCAAGCTAATCAACCTCTAATCATCATCTTCTTCATATTTAGCAACTAATTCCACTTCATAAGTTTGCTAATCTTGGGTTTGGTGAGTTTCTATCACTTTAACATCAATTGCTAAAGTAAGTAGATTGGGTGTAATGAGACTTATGGTCTTAAATGCGGATTAGTGAGTTTGAATCATTTGTAATGATATGCTACTCTATGTTTCCTATGTTTATGCATATTTAATGAGGGGGTTTATGCATGTTTAATAAGTTGGTTTATGCATGTTTAACAAGTGGGTTTATGCATGTTTAATAAGTGGGTTTATGCATATTTAATAAGTGGGTTTATGCATGTTTAACAAGTGAGTTATGCATGCTTATGCAAGTATGTGAATGCTTATGCAAGTTATGTGTATGCTTAAATGCAAGTTTAACATGATATGCAAGTTATGCATGCTTATGCAAGTATGTGGATGCTTATGCAAGAATGTGAATGCTTATGCAAGTTATGTGTATGCTTAAATGCATGTTATGCAAGTTATGAGAATGCTTATATGCAAGTTCAACATGTTATGCAAGATATGTGTATGATAATATGCAAGTTCATATGCAACATGTTATGCAAGTCATGTGTATGATAATATGCAAGTTTGGTTTAAATGAAGTTGGGTTAATATATGCTCATATATGCAAGTTGACATCCTCTTAACCCATGACAAAGTTATATGTTAAGATTTGGTTAAACCCATGATATTTGTGATGGATCTTCCCTTTATTATGAAATGAGAACGATTTGCGTGGGGAACGATGGGGTTAATAAATATGTTAAGAAAAGTATGATTGGGTATGATTAAGCATACCATAAAAAAATAAATTAACATAAGTGGGAATTTACCTATTGAGTTAGGTCTACCCCATGGGAATTTACCTATTGAGTTAGGTCTACCCATGTTATGAAAAACTTGATATTAATTAGGGATAATTAATATGGGGGTGATTAATTAGGTGTAATTAATCAACTAAGACACGAGGTTGGACCCTTTTGTAGCGGAAGTCTGCCCGGAACCGACCGGCCATCCAGCGGCTACAAATGATTGGCCCAATGTGAGAGGTCTTAGTCATAAATTAAATACGTGATTAAAGTAAAGACACGAGGTTAGACCCTTTTGATGACAGAAGTCTGCCCGGAACCAACCGGCATATCCAGCAGTCATAAAAGACGGTCTAATGTGAGAGGTCTTTATGAGGTCATGATCTTAATTAATTAATTAATTAAGAAACACTTAACCATATTAGCATGTAGAGGGACATGAGGGGTTAAGTGGGTGCCTTGGGTGGCATGTGGAAATCTAGTGGGTTGCCTTGGGTGGCAATAGAAAATACGATTAGAATACTTAACCAAGAGGAAACATGTAATTAAACATGATTAAAGGGTTAAGTGGGATGCACTAGATAAAGAGACAAGCTTAGGCGGGTAGCTTGTGGGGGGCCCATTTCAACCAGTAACCCATATGTATCTTATTGGGCTCGACCCATGTCGAGGACGGGACACGCGTACTGGGCTTGACTATAAGAGGCCAAAACGGGTTAGCGGTGGCAACGCAAGTCCAACGGGTTTCATATGCGTGTGTGGACCCGGGCTGGTAGGTAAGACGTTGTTGCATCGTGTAGATATAAGCCGTGCACCGTTAGTATTGGGTTGCCACTTTAGGGGAGTGATACACCCCACGGTGGGACCAGCACGGGTATCTACGTTAGGGAGCCGATCGCTTGGGGAGTAGTGGGGTACACCTAGTGGAGATAGGGGCAGACGGCACCTATGTGGTCAGCTAGGGGTACATGAAACTACTAGTTATATCTTTCTTTTAAGTCCTTGGGTGGGATCAATCTTTGAGTAGGAATGACTGGTGTGGTGCAGTTAGTAATTATCCTTGGGTGGGTAGATACGTCTTTACAGTTATCTTAGTTTATCCTAAGTCTACCAAGCTGCTTAGTGTAGCCATTCATCCCCAGACATTACCGTAGGTCAAGTTTATGTCTTCTCTGGTTACTTTAATAATTGTATTGTTAAAGTTATAGGACTCGCTCAGACTTATGTCTGACCCCGTTGTTTTTATCTTTTTCCCAACCCTCAGGTCCTACGGTGGATCCTAGCAGTAGTGGAGCTTGATCGGATTGCTGTTCCAGTCTTTAGGAGCTTGGATAGATGTAAAGCTCCAGTTACCCAGTTATCTTTTCTTTTGTCCTGGCTATTGTATGAGAGAGTGGGATTATGTACTTCTTTATTTTGATGGATATTGTACTTGACTTTTATTGTGGTTTTATGATGTAACCAGACATGTTTATTTCCGCTGTTATGAGATGATGTTTTAAATTTTCAAGTACTATTTATATCTGTCTTGTTGTAATTTTTCTGTTCTATATTCACTAAAATACTCCACCGATGCTATGGCATTCCCTTAGAGAGTGACCATAGCGGGCGTGGGGTGTTACACGTGGTATCAGAGCGAAGGTTACCGGAACAGATAAAATTTTTAGAAAGCTATTTTTCTAAAACATTTTTGGAAGAAATATTTTCAAAGACATGTCTTTTAAGAGAAAAGTTTTTGAAAGAAAAGCATAATCCCCAATAGCTATATCTATATCCTTCGAATTCTCCGTTTTGAATCTTTCCTTTTTCGTTTCAGCATGGCTGAGGATCTTAACTTTCCGGAGGGTGTGACGGTACCAGTATGGTATATGAGATTGATGGAGGCTTGGGCCACCACTGCGGGTCCAGCAAATGTTCCTCCACCAACCGTAGCACCCGATCTTCCTCCTCCCCCTCCTCCTCGCACGGATACTTTTGCTAAGACTTGCAAGGAATTTAAAGCTATGGGAGGGAAACCTTTTCAAGGATCTGAAACTTTTGTGGAGGCTAGAGATTGGCTTAAGGAGGTGGAAGAGTTGATAGATATCTTTGAGATGGAAGAAGGAAAGAAAGTCAAGTTAGCTGCTTGGTTAATGAAGGGAGAGGCCTCATTCTGGTGGGAGGTCACTAATGGAGAACGCCCCGTTGACTCTTGGGCGGATTTTAGACAAAGGTTTGTGGCAAAGTTTCTCTCAAGGGCGGAGGAAAACTTGTATATGGAAAGATTCTTGACTCTAAAGCAAGGAAATCTCTCAGTGAAGGAATATGTCAACAAGTTTAATCAATTGGCAAGGTTTGGCCTAGACATGGTGAATACACCGGAGAAGAAGGCTTTAAGGTTCGTGAAAGGCTTGAATGAACCGATGCATGGGTTGGCCATGACTCATATCCCTATGGGGGCCACCTTTGAGAAGCTAGTTGACATGGCACTCATGCATGAAGAAGAGAAGGGCCCCAATGCTAGTAAGGCACCCGAGAAGAAGGGAGATCAAAAGAGACCTCAGCAACAACAACAAAACAAAGGTGGGAAAGGCAACGGTGGCAAGGGCAAGAAGAAGAAGTGTTTCAATTGTGGGACACCTGGCCACCTAAGCAAGGATTGTCACAAGAAGAAGAAGACTGGCTGCTTCCACTGTGGCGAAGTAGGGCATCTAGTGAAAGACTGTCCCAAGAAGGGGCAAAGGACGGGGTCTGCCTCAGGAGGACAGGTGCAAGCTCTTATGGCACCGGGTCAGGCTAGGGGGCAAGTACAGGCTCTCGCGGTTCCACCAATTCAGGAAAGAGGTAGAACTATTTCCGTTGAAAGTCTGGTTTTTCTATTTGATCATCCTGTCCGAACATTGTTTGATTCAGGCGCATCGCATTCGTTTATCTCATCATCATTAGTTGAGTCACTGCACTTAGACACCAGTCTGGTAGATGATCCCTTGGTTGTTTCAAACCCAATTGGGGGCTCCACTTATTTGTCCATGATATGCTTGGGTTTGAAGATTTCTATACTTAGCATTGAGTTTAGATGTGATGCTTTTGTTTTGGGCTTCACGGGCTATGGGTTGATTTTGGGCATGGACTGGTTATCCAGTAATGGTGCCGTTCTTGATTGCGAAAGGAGAGTTGTTAGGCTCATGACCCGCTTGGGTAACACTCTCGAGATCTCTTGTAATCCCATGGATTCTGTCATGCTAAGTTATCTTGAATCGCTTGACGCTTCGGTCGAGAGTCTGCAATCAGTTAGAGTAGTCCGGGAATATCCGGATGTGTTTGAGGAGGTGAAGGGCTTACCTCCGAAGCGGGAGATTGACTTCCGAATATATCTGGTGGATAATGCTAAACCTGTATCTTTACCAGTGCGCCACATGGCTCCTCGTGAGAGGAGGGAACTCCATAAGCAAGTAGGGGAGTTACTTGAGAAGGGGTTCATTAGACGAAGTATATCGGAGTGGGGTGCTCCAGTAGTTTTTGCTACGAAGGCGGATGGGTCCCTCAGACTTTGTGTAGACTATAGAGAACTCAACAAGCTCACAAAGAAGAACAGACACCCATTACCGAGGATTGATGATCTTTTCGATCAGTTGGTTGGCGCTTCAGTATTTTCTCAGTTGGACTTAGCCACGGGGTTTCATCAGTTGAGGGTGGCTGAGGATAGCATAGACAAGACTGCCTTTAGGACTCCGGATGGTTTCTATGAGTGGCTGGTGATGCCATTTGGGTTGACGAACGCCCCTGCATACTTTGTTGATTTGATGAGTAGGGTGTTCAGGGAGTTCCTTAATAAATTCGTGGTGGTCTTTGTGGATGATATCTTAGTATTTTCTAAGAGTGAAGAAGAGCATGCCCTACATCTTGGGGAGGTATTGAAGACTCTTCGAGCACATAGCCTTAAGGCTAAATTCTCTAAATGTCACTTCTGGAGGAAGGAGGTGCGGTTCTTGGGGCACGTGGTCTCCAAGGAAGGGATAGCTGTGGATCCCGCGAAGGTAGTATCAATTCAGGATTGGAAGGTTCCGAAGAATGCTACCGAAGTAAGAAGTTTCTTGGGGTTGGCGGGTTATTATAGGAAGTTTATTAAAGACTTCGCGAAGATATCAGCCCCATTAACCCGCTTAACGAAGAAGAATCTTGTTTTCACATGGGACGTAGATTGTGATGATGCGTTCCGACGGTTAAAGAGAGCTTTAACCACTGCTCCAGTTTTAGTGTTGCTAGATGGGAGCAAGCCATTTGTTGTCTATACCGATGCTTGTGGGACAGGCCTAGGCGCAGTCTTAATGCAAGAGGGAAGGGTGATAGCCTATGGTGGAAGGCAGTTGAGAGTGCATGAGAAAAATTACCCTACCCATGATTTAGAGTTGGCCGCTATTGTTTTTGCGCTTAAGATTTGGCGCCATTATCTTCTTGGTGAGAGATTCGAATTGTTCACTGACCACAAATCATTGAAGTACTTGTTTTCTCAGAAGGATTTGAATCTGAGACAGCAAAGGTGGATGGAATTCTTAGCATCCTATGATTTCGAGATAGCGTATACCCCTGGCAAGGGTAACATGGTGGCGGACGCCTTGAGCAGAAAAAGGTTGTCCTTGAGTCCATTGTTCGTGGAACAACGAAGCTTGGAATTTATCTCGATGTTTGATTTCAGACCTTCCATTGATTATGTACCCGGTTTGCTAGCTTCCTTGGAAGTTAGACCTACTCTTTTGGGGCGGATTGGAGAAGCACAGAGGGACGACCCACAGTTGGTTGAGTTGGTGGGGAAGCTCATAAGGGGGGGTCGTCCAGCCATTTGAGTAGGTATACCCTAGACGATAGGGGGTGCTTGCGTAGAGACGGTAGACTTTGTGTACCACAAGACGAGGGTTTGAGGAAGGTTATTCTTGATGATGCACACCGTTCTAGGATGACCATTCATCCCAGTGGGGACAAGATGTACCAAGACATGAAGAGGGTTTTCTTCTGGGCCGGTATGAAGAAAGATGTGGCCGAGTATGTCGCTCGATGCTTGGTGTGCCAGCAAGTGAAGGCGGAGCAAAGGAAACCAGGTGGGTTGCTTCACCCATTGGAAGTTCCGCAATGGAAGTGGGACAGTGTCTCGATGGATTTTATTGACGGGTTACCCAGATCGAGAAAGGGTAATACAGGAATTTGGGTGGTGGTAGACAGACTTACTAAGAGCGCCCATTTCATACCTGTGAAAAGCAAGAGGACTGCTCCATGGCTAGCTTCAGTATATCTTCGAGAGATAGTTCGATTGCATGGGGTACCCTCTAGCATCGTGAGTGATCGAGATCCTATCTTCACTAGCGAGTTCTGGAGAAGTTTGCAAGAAGCAGTGGGGACTCAATTGTGTCTGAGCACCGCATAGCATCCTCAGACAGACGGCCAGACTGAGAGGGTGAATCGTGTCCTAGAAGACCTTTTGAGGCTTTGTATCTTAGATTTTGGAGGTACATGGGAAGAGCATCTTCCATTGGTGGAGTTCGCATATAATAATAGCTTTCAGTCTAGTATTGGTATGGCTCCTTTCGAAGCTCTTTATGGAAGGCCTTGTCGATCACCTGCATGTTGGTGGGAATCTACGGATAAGATCTTGCTTGGGCCTGATATGGTTAGGGAGACTTCTGAGAAGATTGACTTGATTCGAAGAAGGATGAAAGCAGCGCAAGATAGGCAAAAATCTTATGCGGACAAGAGAAGGACGGATCTTGAGTTTGAAGTTGGGGACATGGTCTTTGTCAAAGTGTCTCCATTGCGAAATGTGGTTCGCTTTGGATCTGTTGGGAAGCTAGCACCAAGGTTCGTGGGGCCGTTTCCTATTAAGGAAAGGATCGGACGGATGGCATATAGAGTGGAGTTGCCCGACAGACTTAGTGGTGTACATGATGTATTCCATGTGTCCCATTTGAGGAAGTGCTTACATGAGACCGCAGAGGTGGTAGAGCCGAGCTTGCTTAAAGAAGTGGAAGTAGAGCGTGATGCGACTATTCGACGAGCTCCTACTCGCATCCTTGGGTCAGAAACTAGGAAATTGAGGAATCGAGAGGTTCAACTAGTCAAAGTACAATGGGGAGAAGACGAGAGCAACGCAACTTGGGAGACGGAAGCGAAGATGCGTTCATTGTACCCATTTCTTTTTGAGGGTATGTCTTTACTTTCTCCTCTATCGTTGTCTAGTACTTATCTTATCTTTAGTATGTCCTCTCGTTAGTACTGTTTGACCTTTAGATAGGGTAAACCTATGGTTGAAACATGTGTTTGAGACATGTTATGGTTGATGGATGCAAGTGGATGCAAGTGTTTGCTAGTGGTTGCTCGTGGATGCATATACACACACTCTAGGCACTAGATCGGCTCAGTCACTTCATATTGCATATTGCATAAAAATGTGTGTAGGAAGCTATATTTATGGATGTATAATGATTGTGTTATCATATGGATGATGCATTTTGGTGAATGATTGTGCACTCATGTAGATATTGTATGTGTCGATAGGGTTCTCTCGCATACATAATGGATGCATGGCACTATCATGGTTTGCATATGTTCATACATTAGATAGGGAACATATACACACACTTTTTGCATATGCTCATACATCATTAGAAATTGTTCTAAGGACAATGGATGCCCGTGTTTGATGGATTGCGTAGATGGTTGTTTGGATGGTAGGATATGCATTCTCCTTAGCTTAGAGATTTCGGGGACGAAATCCTTTAAGGAGGGGAGAATGTAACACCCCGAATTTTAGTTAATGCTAAAATTCACTAATTGCAAGATAAATAATCTCAGACGTGAGAATTGGGGGAAACGGGCTGCGTCATTGCGTTCGTCTCGGAAAAATACGCAGAATAGAGTCCGAAATTTTGTAAATCGGAGTCCGTATGGCCCGGTTAAGGCCCAATGAAGTTTGCAGGAAATCTAAAGCTAAAAACAGATTTAAAAATTCAAATTCAAATTTCAGAATAGAACCAGCGGGGCCAGGCGGGAAAATTCCCGCCCTAACCATGTCGACAGGGCTGTCGACAGGCCTGTCGACAGGGGGGTCGACTTGCCTGTCGACTTGCCTGTCGACACGGCGTGTCGAACCAGAGGGCTTGGGTGCACCAGATCTGGTTTTCTGGCTAGGGCTGGGCTGGGTTCTAGAGATTTCCTAAATCTAACGGACCTAATCTAATCTAGGGTTAATCTAAGGGCCTAAAACACTCACCTAATCTATAAATACACCCTAAACCTACCCTAATCCATACTAAAAATAGGAATGATGGCCTCATGCCGCCAAATTAAATCTTAGAAGGAGCCTCCACTAATTTATGAAGGAAGTTGCAAGCTAATCAACCTCTAATCATCATCTTCTTCATATTTAGCAACTAATTCCACTTCATAAGTTTGCTAATCTTGGGTTTGGTGAGTTTCTATCACTTTAACATCAATTGCTAAAGTAAGTAGATTGGGTGTAATGAGACTTATGGTCTTAAATGCGGATTAGTGAGTTTGAATCATTTGTAATGATATGCTACTCTATGTTTCCTATGTTTATGCATATTTAATGAGGGGGTTTATGCATGTTTAATAAGTTGGTTTATGCATGTTTAACAAGTGGGTTTATGCATGTTTAATAAGTGGGTTTATGCATATTTAATAAGTGGGTTTATGCATGTTTAACAAGTGAGTTATGCATGCTTATGCAAGTATGTGAATGCCTATGCAAGTTATGTGTATGCTTAAATGCAAGTTTAACATGATATGCAAGTTATGCATGCTTATGCAAGTATGTGGATGCTTATGCAAGAATGTGAATGCTTATGCAAGTTATGTGTATGCTTAAATGCATGTTATGCAAGTTATGAGAATGCTTATATGCAAGTTCAACATGTTATGCAAGATATGTGTATGATAATATGCAAGTTCATATGCAACATGTTATGCAAGTCATGTGTATGATAATATGCAAGTTTGGTTTAAATGAAGTTGGGTTAATATATGCTCATATATGCAAGTTGACATCCTCTTAACCCATGACAAAGTTATATGTTAAGATTTGGTTAAACCCATGATATTTGTGATGGATCTTCCCTTTATTATGAAATGAGAACGATTTGCGTGGGGAACGATGGGGTTAATAAATATGTTAAGAAAAGTATGATTGGGTATGATTAAGCATACCATAAAAAAATAAATTAACATAAGTGGGAATTTACCTATTGAGTTAGGTCTACCCCATGGGAATTTACCTATTGAGTTAGGTCTACCCATGTTATGAAAAACTTGATATTAATTAGGGATAATTAATATGGGGGTGATTAATTAGGTGTAATTAATCAACTAAGACACGAGGTTGGACCCTTTTGTAGCGGAAGTCTGCCCGGAACCGACCGGCCATCCAGCGGCTACAAATGATTGGCCCAATGTGAGAGGTCTTAGTCATAAATTAAATACGTGATTAAAGTAAAGACACGAGGTTAGACCCTTTTGATGACAGAAGTCTGCCCGGAACCAACCGGCATATCCAGCAGTCATAAAAGACGGTCTAATGTGAGAGGTCTTTATGAGGTCATGATCTTAATTAATTAATTAAGAAACACTTAACCATATTAGCATGTAGAGGGACATGAGGGGTTAAGTGGGTGCCTTGGGTGGCATGTGGAAATCTAGTGGGTTGCCTTGGGTGGCAATAGAAAATACGATTAGAATACTTAACCAAGAGGAAACATGTAATTAAACATGATTAAAGGGTTAAGTGGGATGCACTAGATAAAGAGACAAGCTTAGGCGGGTAGCTTGTGGGGGGCCCATTTCAACCAGTAACCCATATGTATCTTATTGGGCTCGACCCATGTCGAGGACGGGACACGCGTACTGGGCTTGACAATAAGAGGCCAAAACGGGTTAGCGGTGGCAACGCAAGTCCAACGGGTTTCATATGCGTGTGTGGACCCGGGCTGGTAGGTAAGACGTTGTTGCATCGTGTAGATATAAGCCGTGCACCGTTAGTATTGGGTTGCCACTTTAGGGGAGTGATACACCCCACGGTGGGACCAGCACGGGTATCTACGTTAGGGAGCCGATCGCTTGGGGAGTAGTGGGGTACACCTAGTGGAGATAGGGGAAGACGGCACCTATGTGGTCAGCTAGGGGTACATGAAACTACTAGTTATATCTTTCTTTTAAGTCCTTGGGTGGGATCAATCTTTGAGTAGGAATGACTGGTGTGGTGCAGTTAGTAATTATCCTTGGGTGGGTAGATACGTCTTTACAGTTATCTTAGTTTATCCTAAGTCTACCAAGCTGCTTAGTGTAGCCATTCATCCCCAGACATTACCGTAGGTCAAGTTTATGTCTTCTCTGGTTACTTTAATAATTGTATTGTTAAAGTTATAGGACTCGCTCAGACTTATGTCTGACCCCGTTGTTTTTATCTTTTTCCCAACCCTCAGGTCCTACGGTGGATCCTAGCAGTAGTGGAGCTTGATCGGATTGCTGTTCCAGTCTTTAGGAGCTTGGATAGATGTAAAGCTCCAGTTACCCAGTTATCTTTTCTTTTGTCCTGGCTATTGTATGAGAGAGTGGGATTATGTACTTCTTTATTTTGATGGATATTGTACTTGACTTTTATTGTGGTTTTATGATGTAACCAGACATGTTTATTTCCGCTGTTATGAGATGATGTTTTAAATTTTCAAGTACTATTTATATCTGTCTTGTTGTAATTTTTCTGTTCTATATTCACTAAAATACTCCACCGATGCTATGGCATTCCCTTAGAGAGTGACCATAGCGGGCGTGGGGTGTTACAATGTGAGAAGGTGGAGAGTGGTGTTATTATGGTGAAGAAAGGGATGAATCAGGAGAATTTAACTTGCAACTGAATGTTGAAGATGGGTCAACCTGAAAACTGAATGTAAAAGCACAAGATGCAGCATGTATAGCTGAAAAAGAAGAAGAACTGGTAGAATAACAATTTAAAGTGGATGAAGAGGCATAAAAGGATGAGTATGTAGAAGCACAATTTGCCTCATTGAAACCAAATAGATTTTTTAGAACAGAGAAGGCATTTTTAACTTGAAATTCCTTTTTAGTTTCTTCATTATCAACCATAATCTGCTTGCCTTTACCCCCAGTATTTTGATCTTTTTGCATAGTGTCATTCTCCCTGTTTCCAATACCAGCTGCACTTTTTTTATCAGAACACTGACCATTCCCACTTACATTATGCTGCTTATTTACAATTGAATCAACACCATTGATATCTATTTCCACATTACAGTTTTGATCACCTTCAACCACATCAGCATCATTTCTAACTATTTCAACAACCTCTTCCATTGCTGCATTGACATCACCCACCACTGAATTATTACCATAATTTTCTTTTCTTCTCCAGACTTTTTCTTCTCAGCTGTAACATTTTTCCATCCAGTCTGTATATCATCATTATGATCATCCCTTCTAGCCTGTTTTAAATTGACTTTTTCATGTACATACTATCTATCATGTTGCTCCTCATGTTGTTCCTCTTGATTATTCTTACCTGTAGCTATCAAATCACATTTACTGGTCTCATGCCCAAAGAATTTACCATGTGTGCAAATACTAGGTTTCCAATGATAAGAGAGTTTAACAGGAGGGCAGCTAACTCCTTATCCAACAATTTCAATGAATGCAGGCAATTGACAATCAGGAGAAATTTCAACAAGCGCTTTAGCATATTTAAATCTAAGAATCTTTTCAGTACTACTATCAAAGAAGATTAATCTCCTTATGTGACATGCTAAGCAATCGATGCCAAGTAATGTCCAAAGTATAACAGGAATTCTGAAAATGGATCCACACAGGGACTTTTTATATCTGTGCTTGTGTGCTACCAATCGAGGGATCCCACTTAGTAATAACAAACATACGTCCACTTATAAAGATTGAATCAATATGTAGAACTTTATCTCTATCCATGTCGTTCGAGAAATTAAAGTAGAAATTAAACCCATCAGATTTAATACTAACCTCACCATTTAATTTCCATTACCTATTCAAGAAGTTTCCATTTTGACATAAGATAGCGTACCATCCAGAAAGAATCCAACCAAATAGTTACTCCAGTATTTAATCCCTTCTTCCTTCACCAGTTTTAGCAGTTCTTTAGGAACACCATCTTTAGCAATTTCAAAATGCTAAGGCTAAAAAGAACCTGCATTCCTCGGTAAAGATATGAATAGTGACGTAAAATCAGTTTTCGTAGAAGATTGATTCAGATTTGAGGTGTTTGACAATTTGAGATTGGCAGAGAATGAAGTCTTCCATGAAATTCCATTGATAGAATTCAATAATGGAGAATTGACATTAGCATTAGCATTAGGTTATTTCAAGTGCGAAGGATTAGGATCGGATGAATTGAAATTTTTGGTTTTAACAGATGAATTAGAAATATTGACATTAGCAAGATCAGGAATCACAGGAGTCGATCCATTAGCAACAGAAGGTGGTTTAGCTAAAGAAGGATTAGCTTGAGGAGGTGGATCAGGAGGACGGAGATGGATCAAGGGGATGGGATGAAAGAGGGGGAAAAGATGAATCAAAGGCGAAAGAAGAAGAAGAGAGGGAGGTTGAGGAAGATGACGCCATTAGCTATTGGAAATCTAATGTTATTTTTGAAAATTAAAGGATTCATCAAATTAATTTATTATCTGCATGACATTTTTTTTTTCAATTATCAATATTATACACCAAAATTCATCTAAACCACCTTTTCTAAGCTAATTATATACAAGCCTCTTAACTAGTTACTAAAATGATTAAATACTCATTTTCCATAATCAAAACTCCAAGACAAAAATTTAAACCAACCCGCATAATTAAGCCAATTCACTAATTTAATTGATAAATTTAACTTAACTATCATTTTAATATTCATTTTATAGGTTGTTAATAATTACAACACGTAACTATCAAAAACTCATGTTGTTGCATATATAGTAAGTTAGAAACATATGTCATACATGATCCCCAAATCAGAGTATAATAAGCATTCCCCTTTTAAGTACAAATCTAACTCATGATAACTAAAATGTTACAAAAGTTGGAATTAATATGTAAAGTAAATAAGGTCTTGGATACTAATATTCTCAAGCTTCTAGCACCAATCACGCTCTGCGCTGAGAACCTACTGGAGGAGGAAGAAAAAGGAAGGAAGAAGAGTGGGTCAGACAAAAATTCTGGTGAGCTGTATAATTACTTCCACGATTGATAAATAAAGGTAATGGGCAAAATAATAGTTCTAATGTCATGTAAGGAAGTATACATGCACACTTATTAAGTGAACATATAGGAATGATGTACAAAGACTAAAGGTTTGGTTGAATGTTGTCTCATTCGATCGCTTACTTAATTGCACTAGTCATTTGATTGTTACGGTTACAGAACACAATAATTAAGATGATTTTCCTAATACTACCCATTGATCGACTACTAAACCATAGGCTGATAACCTATGCCTACTATGAGCCATGGGTTTATCATGCTCGACCCATTAGCCAAAGATATAGCATTAATATAGGTGATATAATGTCCTATTTTTACTAGTTGGGTCAATGCAAGCATATTGAACCATCGAAACACACCCATATCTATCTCTATTTGAACCACCTTACTACCTAGCTCAGCATGGTGCGTGCCCTTGCCTCTTATAAGACTAAATGTGATAAAAAGGATATGATGACTGGTGTGGATCCCCAACAAATAAATTCTACTTGATCTAAATCCCCTTTGATTAGGGCCCCCATAGATTTACCGTAGAAACCATAGCCATAGGTTAAACACAAAATTAGGCTTACGACTTACCATTAGTTTGATTATTATATTACGACTATTTTTTTGTTTATTTTCCATCGAAGCCTAATTGCAATACCATCATAGAATTATCGTAGAATGCTTAATCACAATCCCACTACAGAATTGACTGATCACAAGGCCACAATAGAACTGCCTAATCATAAGGCCGCTGTAGAATAATGCCTAATTGGAAGGACACCACAGAATAATGCCTAATCGCAAAGCCACCGTAGAATAATAAATAATTTAGACTTATAAAATTATTTGCCATTTTAAGTTTAATTTTCACGTTAAGCGTATTTATTCGTTTACAACTTCATGTCACATTCATATTTGCGAATAAACCACGTTTGTTTATTATGATTCTTTGTGTTTGCACAATCCATTATATTTAAGCAAATATGTTGCAGTCCATTTTTCTATCACAACCTGTGCCACAGTAAACTAGCAAAATTCATCAATTCTTCATATTTCCAGTCCATTCCCTTTTGTTACAGTTTAATATTTTATGTTAATTTAGCCTCCAAATTATCGAATCCTTTTACTTTTGTAATTCCAATTGAATTAAATTTCCCAATGCGCGCAAAATAAAAAAGAATCAATCAATTAGATAAATTAGGCGCACAATCAGTGCTTAAATTATGTATATAAAACGCGCAAAATAATGGGTTATAATCAGTCGCATAAAATTAGGCATATAAATCTGTGCCTAAATCAGTCATATACATATGCCAATGTTTCAAACTTAGGAATGCCTTGGGCACAACAATAATAAACTGTAAAATAAGACGTAGAAAGGGGAAAGAAGACTTGATACAGTAATCTTACAGTATTTTAATTATTAGTTAACTAAAGTTTGTAAGAAAGAAAGACTAAAAAACTAAAAAATAACTTAGAGAAAAGAATGTTTACAGAAAACTATGACTTACAGAAAAATAAAAAAAAAAACTATAACAACTGTAAATAAAGCTGTAAATTAACAATTACAACAATTGTGATGCCTATCTACTTCAAAATACCCAAAAATTCTAGTAATTAAAAACTCGCCAGAAAAGCTACCATCGTGGCCCTGGTAGAACCTACCCCTAAGAAAACAAAATAGAAAAGATTTTTATTTTAAATTGTCAATCCCCTAAAATTTAATTTAGGTTGGCCCTGTCACTCAAAAAGGACACAAGCCGAGGCGGGGAAGATATGTGTTGTGAAAAGATGAGGAAGGGTTGGAGGTTTGTTTATAGGTACAGAAAAAGATCCTCAACCATTAGATTTGGGGTTTAAATCTGAACCGACCATATCCTTTGATCAATCTGGAATTACCATGTCAACCAATTAGAAGAAACACGTCAGTAGAAAAGCAGTTGGCAAAATATCGTTCGTTTCCTTCGAATAGGTGTCTGGCTAGTAAACGTGCCAGGCACATTTGGGTCTACCCAACCCCTCATTGGGTCGACACATGGGTCGCGGGTCGACCCACATACAACCCGGGTTGACCCATGGATCGGCTTGGTTGGTGCTTGGTCATCCCATGCGAAATATATATATTTTTTCTTTTTATTTTTGGATTTAATTTCCAAACTTCGAATTGCCATAAATCCATCATTTTTTTTTTGAAAAGCAAACTAAAATTTATTCACATATCAACAGTACAAATGTTCAGTAACTACAAGTAACTAAAAACTAGATACAACAACATGAGAAAAAAAACACTAACATACATCAATGATGTAATGACCCGCATCGTCAGCGGTATAATAATTAATTAATTTAATTATTTAAAAGGTGATTAAAAGGATATATTAGTTGTGGAATTAAATAATGGTGAATATTTAATTAAAATAATAAATTAAATAATATATTTAATTCTAAAATAATCAGAATTGGCTGAAATGGCGATATGGTATGAACTGGATCATCTGTGATATTTAATTCAGTTTAGAATTGAATTAGAATGACGAATATATTATTTGAATGACAGTTTGAACGTATAATTATATTATAATTAAAATCGAGCTCGAAATGGCGCTGCAGTTTGTGGATTGGCGATTCGAACTTCAACTGAATGTACCGGATTCGTTTTAAGCCGGATTTCTGTGAAACAAGAAACGTTAGGACCTGGTGGAGTATATCTTTCTAGTTGAAGAAAAAATCGGGATTTCGTCGTGTAGATTTGGATTTACGTCCAAATCAAATTTTAGAAAAGTCGCTGTGGAATTCCTTTATAATTTATAAAGGAATTATTTATAATTTAAAAAAGGGAATTTCAATATAAATCGAATATCGGGTTGACCCAAATTGAAATATCGAGTTAGGAATCCATATAAAATTTTTCTGAAGCTGTATGGTATTCCACTGTGAATACATACGATAATATGAATTTATTAATATTTAATTTAATTTCTTTTAAATATATTTATATATTTAAAAGGGTTATTTAAGGGCTTTAAAAATAGCCACTTTCACAAATGAAGTCGGAATTCGACGAAACTAATTTTGTTGGGTCCGCAATGTCAAATTATTATTAGGTGTCCAGTTCCGTGATTTTTGAAGTCAGTATGTGGTCGTATCGATTTTTAAAGTGAAATACAATCGATAAATTGATGGTTAAAAATATGTTGTTTGAGCATACGGAGTCGGAATTCGACGAAACCAGTTTTGTTGGGACCGTAATGTCAAACTCCAGTGGCATGTCAATTTTCATAATTTTAGGAGATCGTATGTGGTCGCTGGGATTTTTAGAAGGCAGATACAAGGAGAAAATCGATTATATAAAATATAAATATCAAAAATAAAAAATATCCTAACATTTTTCTAAGATCAAGAATAGGCCACGCATCATTTGTTTACAGCCACTACTATCAAAAGGGAAACCGAGCTCCACGTTGCATCCCGCAACCGTATAAAACCCAAACAGCCACAAAAAAATCCACAACAATTCAAACACAAATAGTTAAACACTAAACCATATGAAATTGGAATCGTGGGAGTGAGAGCTTCACGCTCATATATGTTTCATCGAACTCGACAAAGTTTTGGGCGCGTGTTATTTTCAATAGCAACGTTTAGGGTTGGGGATTTTGCTCGAGTGGATCGGTTATCCTCGGATTCGAGTTCGGATTGGTTATTGAGGTGGAAAAGTGCATCGTTGGTGGGATTTTGGTGAAGATCGGTTCACCTGTTGTTCGATGTCCTATAGCGGGATTGGGGCGTCGCTACCTGAAGCCGGCCTTCGAGCATAGGATTGTCGGGTTGTCTAGGAGGAGATTGCGAAGAGATAATCAATGGTTATCTCGGTTTGAGGTTTTAATGAAGAGAAGGAGGAGAGGGAAGCAGGAGACGTCGGCCATTTTTGGTTTGAGAAATACTAGTACCGTGAGTACCAAATTGGGGAAGAAGGGTAGAGGCCGTGGGTTTTAAATTGGATGGTGTTGGGCCCAATGATAAAGGTTAAGCCCAATTTGGTTAAAGGAAATTAAAGTTTTATTTTATTTTTTAATAGCGTAAACTTGTTAATTTCATATCTCGGTCATACCTTGCCAGAAATTCGAACCGTCAGTCATGTTAGGATCGTATGGACGATGGATACAACATGGAACTGACTAGGAGTGAATCGGAGCTCGTTACAATTTATTACGAAATAAATTGTCCGTCTGAATCAAGCGATGGTTATCGTTATTAACGATGATCGTCCAATGTGAGTAAATCTCACTAACTCTGAACAGTTTATAATTTCATGTTGTATTTTTAGAACTGTTAAATATTGGTTGATTGACTGTGTGTTGACTGTATGATTGAACTGCTAGTCAGTTAGTGGAATTTCTATATTGATTTTGTTTAACAGAATATATCATATGGAACTGAAAGTGATGATGATTTTATTGTGTAACATCTGTGGATGTAGGGAAACAGGTTAGAGGAATCTGACTGGATTCCTCAACAGTTATTTTATTGTTTTCATATATTGTGGTATATGATGTGATATATAAAATGTTGTTGATTATATATGTATGGACGATATTGGACATCATGACTTGATATGTTAAACACCATGACATGCCGGAATATTGAAAAGAGAATATTTATAAAATCAAGAGGATTTTATAGAAGAGAATATTTATAAAATCAAGAGGATTTTATAAGAGAGGATATTTATAAATAGAATATTTATAAATAGAAATATTTATAAATGGAATATTTATAAATAGAAAATACATTTAAGTGGAATTATAAATAAAGGAAAATCTTTATAAATGGAATATTTATAAAGTGAAGTATTTATTTAGAATAAATAAATAAGATACTATAAAATGGATTATTTATTTGTTAAATAAATAAAATATTAAATAGGGATTATTTACTTAGAAAATAAAGGAGATATTAAATGAGGTATTTATTTGTTAAATAAATAGAAATTAATAAAGGAGATACTTAGGAATAAAACCGTAAAGAAATATTTACAAACCATTTGTAAATAGAATAAGATAAAGAGGATACTTATTTGTTAAATAGAATAAGATAAAGGAGATATTTATTTGTTAAATAGAATAAGATAAAGAGGATACTTATTTATTAAATAGAATAAGATAAAGGAGATATTTATTTGTTAAATAGAACAAGATAAAGGATATATTTATTTGTTAAAAAGAAAAGATAAAAGAAATATTTATTTGTTAAATAAATAAAATGGAAAAAGGGAAATAGTTATTTGTTAAGTAAACAAATAGAAAAGGGATTTATCAAAGGAGTTAATTCAAAGGAATTAATTCAAAGGAATTAATCAACGGAATTAATAAAGGAATTAATCAAAGAAGTTAATTCAAAGAAGATAATTCAAAAGGAGGTATTTCAAAAGGGATAATTCAAAGGAATTATCCAAAGGAATAATTCAAAGGAATAAATTCAAAGAAATAAATCAAAGGAGATAATTCAAAGAGATAAATTAAACGAGTTAATTCAAAGGAGTTAACCCGAAAGAGTAAATAAATAAGAGTTATTCGAATAGAGTTAAATAAATAAGAGTTATTTGAAGTAGTTATTCGAATAGAGTTAAATAAATAAGAGTTATTAAATGAGTTAAATCGAAAGGAGTTATCAATAATAGTTTAATCGAAAGCAGTTATCGATTATAGTTTAATCGAAAGGAGTTATCGATTATAGTTTAATCGAAAGGTATTATCGATTATAGTTTAATCGAAAGGAGTTATCGAATTAGTTATTCCAAAAGGAGTTATCGATTATAGTTTAATCAAAAGGAGTTATCGAATTAGCTATTCGAAAGGAGTTAAGTAAGGAGTTAAGTAAAAAAAGTTAATCGATTAGGGTTAAATAAATAGAGTAAATCGAATTTAGTTTATTCGAAGAAAAGTTTTTGAATCTAGTTATTCGTAAGAGAGATTATCAAATATAGTTATTCGAAGGGAGGAGTTATTGAATAGAGATTTATTCGAACGAGAGTTACGTAAGGAAGTGTTAAAGAGTTAAAAGATGAACTTACCCTATTTCGAGATTTGAAATGTTGTTCAGTTGAGGTCTGAGAGGTAGTTATACCCCAACTTGATTGACTTCGTTTTTAATTTAGAAATGGTTAAGGTTCGAGAGTGAAAGTGGTTAAGTGAATTTAGTAAATAAGTATAGTAGTTCGAGTTGTCGTCTTGATGTTGATTTAAACATCTGTTTAAATCCAAGTAAAAAGGATTTGGAAATGTTTTCCAAATAGAATCAGAAACGTAATCAAATATTGAAATTGGAAATATGGGTAAGTTATGGAAATGTTTTCCAGCGTTAACGTATATTTTCTAAACATAGTAAATAAGGAAAAATATGAATATATATATATATATAGATTTATATATGATTGATGATTGATTGATAGAATTTCCATCTGGAAATAATATCGTTGTTTGCACACCAGTTTTTCTTTGATGGTTAAATCACAGACTATCGAAGTTTTGACCATTTTAACGTTGTTAATATGGAGAGACCGGTTGGATTATTATCCAAAGAACCACTCTGTATTGGCATAAGCGTTGCGAATCATATATGCCAAGGATAATTGAAGACGGAGTAAGGTGCAAGGGCTATTGTATAAGTCTTAGATAACAGTGCCTAAGATGGATGTACTGAATAGTACCTTCGGTTCATCCTGTTCCTAGATGACTTGTATGGATGAATGTCTGACAGAGTATTTCTAGAAAGGTCACGTACATTGATTTCTTCAACCGTACCAAGAGTGGAAGCGGAGAAGGGCACTTCTTTAGCTAACACGTAATGTACTGTTGTAGACATCAATTAGTGATTTTCGATGGATCTGACAATGTGGCATTCGAAGTGAATCTGATGTGATGATAAAGCGTAGCTTCTAGCCTCACATCCGGTAAATGACAGAAATCGGGCAGGCAACATGGCTATGTAGGTCGCACCTATTAGGGTGTATAATCACCTGATCTAGAGTTTCATTTATTTCTAAAAATCTATTGTTGATGCTGTCCCATTCGGGAAACGGTTGCTGATCCCAACCGTTGGTGATATACATTCGATACACTCAAGCGAAATGAGTGGTCGGTCATGTGTGGCCGGGTTGCAAGATGTTCTTGTTGAACCCAGTGTATTCCTCTTTAGAGGTACACTAGCGAAAGGTGGTTCCATACCTTGTCATAGTTGGAAATCCATTACCCAATACGTGCTTGTGGTTTTGATTGTATATTATATACGTAGAACGTGAGATGAAAGCGTTTCTGCTAGATGATTATTATATTGTGGTTGATAGACATTATTATAATATCAAAAGGTTTTTGATATAAAGATATTTTGGATTCTCATAAGGGAAAAACCCGTTCCGTTATACGGCGCGGTCTTATGAGATATCGTTTACTTGTTCAAATAGTTTAAACTGTTTTACTCACACCAGTCCCATGACTGACCCGGTGTTTATTTTGTTTTGTTTCCCTAAACTCTTGGGTGCCCAATTTTGTACGGGCAGTCAAGTAGTCGGGATTTACAGATACTTGAAGAGCTAGAGCAGGAGCTTTCAGGATCATATAGCTATAGTTTATTTCCGCTGTGTTGTAAGTGCTGTACTTGATGATGATATGTATATTCAAGTAAAATCTTTTATTTCAAAGATATGTTATCTATTATATGTTATTCGTTCCACTGTGAGGTTCGCGTTACTCTGATGTTGTATTCTTCTTCTTCTTCTTCTATTCTAAGTTTCTATCTTATCTTTCCTCACCCTCTAATTTCTTTCATTAACTATTCGGTTATTTTCGATCCTTGGATGTTCGATATGTGTTGTATATCGGATAACCAAAGTCACAAAAATCCGGGTCGTTACAGTTGGTATCAGAGCCACGTTAAGTATTACCTTGGCTCTATGGTGTGACTCAGTAGAGATGGGGTTAGTAATACCCTAGATTGAGTTGAGTGTATATATACGAGTGAACGTATTTGTTATTTGATATATAAATTTGTTTTATATTGTGGAGATTTATTGACTGAGTGGCTATTGAATTTATGGTCGATCGGTTTGATCCACTGTATCGATAGGAATTACTAAACACTCGAATACGATGGGTCGTCACGATATGTTTTGAAAAGAGGGTAAATTAAAATAAGTTTACCCAAGGTATATCTTGATATAGAGAAGATATATATATATATATATATATATATCAAAATTATAATATAGTGGATATATTGGTTGTTATTATAATCAAGTAAGATTATAAATGTAATGGTTATGTAAATAACCAATCAGAATTCATATAAGTGAAATACGTGAAATCAGATGAATTAAATCTGAATTTAAACCAGAAATTGAATTAAAACTCTGGAGAATTGGATAAGTGTTTGTAAATAGATTTGGATTAAAAATAAGGAAAATTTAAGATCCTGGGAGATTTTAAATTATTTTACAAGCAGTGTGAATTATATTTTGAAATGAATTTCAAAGTGGAAATGTTTAGAAATATTTTTATAGTATTGAACTCACTCCGATCGCGGGAAGATAGATTCTGATAATGACAGCTGCATCATCAGTATTCATATTCGGGTTGTAAGTGACGAATTACCACCAGAGATACTGTTTTGAATTTGTTTTGGGAAAGATGAGTTGTGTTGAATTTCAAAAAGGAAAATTTGATTTTTGAAAAGAGTAAACTGTTTAAAAACTCCTAGGGAAAGACTGTTTGAATTAAAAACAAATTTAACAGAAATTTGTGAAAGAAAATTTAAATTAAAGTAAAGCCAGTAAAGTGGTTACTGAGATTGAATTAGAATGATGTCAAGACAAATTGGATTGTGAGATTCAAAATTGAAGTGTAATTTGATAATCAAGTTAAGAGTTGGGAATCGAGAAGAAACTCGAGTTGAAATGATATTTGGCTCAGATATAAGCGAATTGTTGTGTTGTGGATAAAAGCAGATTGGAATTTGATTGGGATGACCCTTGTATTCGATAACAGGTTGAAAGGATATAATGATATGCCGACAAAAGGTGCAAGTTTATATTTCTATTGGATATAAGATTTATGAGCCGAATTGGCAAGCCGCTTGGCTGTTTGATTTTCTTTTGGGATGGAGATGGCCCGGAGAGGCGAGTGGTGGTTTGACGTATTGACCAGTACAATGGAGGTGCTGGCGCAATTTTTCAAAAAGTTAAGATGTTAGAAAATTTTCAGGATTTTTGAAAATTTTCGTTGATAAGAATTAATTAATATTTAATTGAAATTAAATTAGTCTAGTTGGAAACTGAAGTTAAGAAGTGAACAAATAAGTTATAACCAGTTAATAGAGTTGTCTTCTAACTTAGCAATTTCGAGGACGAAATTATTTTATATGGGGAAGAATGTAATGACCCGCATCGTCAGCGGTATATAATTAATTTATTTAATTATTTATAGGGTGATTAAAAGGATTTATTGGTCGTGGAATTAAATAATGGTGAATATTTAATTAAAATAATAAATTAAATAATATATTTAATTATGAAATAATCAGAATTGGCTGAAATGGCGATATGGTATGAACTGGATCATCTGTGATAATTAATTCAGTTTAGAATTGAATTAGAATAACGAATATATTATTTGAATGACAGTTTGAACATATAATTATATTATAATTAAAATTGAGCTCGAAATGGCGCTGTAGTTCATGAATTGGCGATTCGAACTTCAACTGAATGTACAGGATTCGTTTTAAGCCGGATTTCTGTGAAACAAGAAACGTTAGGAGTTGGTGGAGTATATCTTTCTAGTGGAAGAGAAAAATCGGGATTTCATCGTGTAGATTTTGATTTACGTCCAAATCAAATTTTAAAAAAGTCGGTGTGGAATTCCTTTATAATTTATAAAGGAATTATTTATAATTTAAAAAAGGGAATTTCAATATAAATCGAATATCGGGTTGACCCAGATTGAAATATCGAGTTAGAAATCCATATAAGATTTTTTTGAAGTTGTATGGTACTCCACTGTGAATATATACGATAATATAAATTTATTAATATTTAATTTAATTTCTTTTAAATATATTTATATATTTAAAAGGGTTATTTAAGGGCTTTAAAAATAGCCACTTTCGCAAACGAAGTCAGAATTCAACGTAACTAATTTTGTTGGATCCGCAATGTCAAATTATTGTTAGGTGTCCAGTTCCGTGATTTTTGAAGTTAGTATGTGGCCATATCGATTTTTAAAGTGAAATACAGTCGATAAATTGACGGTTAAAAATACGATGTATGAGAATATGGAGTCGGAATTCAACGAAACCAGTTTCGTTGGGACCGTATTGTCAAACTCCAGTGGCATGTCAATTTTCATAATTTTAGGAGATCGTATGTGGTCACTGGGATTTTTAGAAGGCAGATACAAGGAGAAAATCGATACTATAAATATCAAAAATAAAAAATATCCTGACATTTTTCTATGATCAAGAACAGGCCACGCATCATCTGTTTACAGCCACTACTATCAAAAGGGAAACCGAGCTCCACGTTGCATCCCGCAACCGTATAAAACCCAAACAACCACAAAGAAAAATCCACAACAATTCAAACACAAATCGTTAAACACTAAACCATATGAAATTGGAACCGTGGGAGTGAGAGCTTCACGCTTATATATGTTTCATCGAACTTGACAGAGTTTTGGGCGCGTGTTATTTTCAACAGCAACGTTTAGGGTTGGGGATTTTGATCGAGTGGATCGATTATCCTCGGATTCGAGTTCGTATTGGTTATTGAGGTGGAAAAGTGCATCGTTGGTGGGATTTTGGTGAAGATCGATTCAACTGTTGTTCGATGTCCTATAGCAGGATTGGGGCGTCGCTACCTGAAGCCGGCCTTCGAGCATAGGATAGTCGGGTTGTCTAGGAGGAGATTGCGAAGAGATAATCAATGGTTATCTCGGTTTGAGGTTTTAATGAAGAGAAGGAGGAGAGGGAAGCAGGAGACGTCGGCCATTTTTGGTTTGAGAAATACTAGTAGCGTGAGTACCAAATTAGGGAAGAAGGGTAGAGGCCGTGGGTTTTAAATTGGATGGTGTTGGGCCCAATTATAAAGGTTAAGCCCAATTTGGTTAAAGGAAATTAAAGTTTTATTTTATTTTTTAATAGTGTAAACTTGTTAATATCATATCTCGGTCATACCTTATCAGAAATTCGAACCGTCAGTCACGTTAGGATCGTATGGATGAGGGCTACAACATGGAACTGACTAGGAGTTAATCTGAGCGCATTACAATTTACTGCGAAATAAATTGTCCGTCTGAATCAAGCGATGGTTATCGTTATTAACGATGATCGTCCAATGTGGGTTAATCTCACTAACTCTGAATTGTTTATAATTTCATGTTGTATTTTTAGAACTGTTAAATATTGGCTGATTGACTGTGTGTTAACTGTTTGATTGAACTGCTAGTTAGTTAGTGGAATTTCTATATTGATTCTGTTTAACAGAATTGTTAGACCAATAAGTGGTTCTAACACCCAAATTGACTAAAAGCAGAATGAAATAAGATCAAAAATAAAATGAAGACACAGAATTTATAGTGGTTCGGTGAAGAAAAGCCTACGTCCACTTGTGAATCACTATTCTCAATGATATTGTTGCAATTACCATGAGATATTCACTCAATTTCTCTCACAACTCACATACATTCACTCAATTGTCTAAAAACAAATGTTGAAAGACGATTTGGATTATCCGGGAGTGTTGGAATTCGAGTTATGAAAGTGGTTGAACTCTCAAAGTGCCAAAAAGAAGATCCTTTTCATTGTCTCCAGACAGGGTATTTATAGGTGAAAATTTGCTCAGAACCCGATCCGGATCGGAGCCACGCGTCTTCCATCTCATCAGTCTCGGGATCGGATGGATTTCAGTGTTGACAACGCATCAGAGCATTGGACGTTGTGGGCAGGAACTAGTCATACCTGCTCCGCATATTCAGGCGATCGTGGGGGAATGTGTTGTGGAATATGGATTCGGATCGGAGGAGCGTGCAAGAGGGGTTCGGATCGGGATATTCGATCCGATCCGGATTGTCCCAAGGCTAAGTCTTCATCCACTTTTACTCCATTCCAATCCGTCTCTGTAGCAGGTGGGTGGCCTCCGCTCCGACTGATAGTAGGCAACTCTCCGATCCGGATAGCAGTGTCTCCTTGAACCAAACAGTAGCGGCTCTCCGATCCGATCAGCAACGTCTCCCCGATCCGATCAGCAACGTCTCTCCGATCCGATCCGCTACATTCCTCCGATCCGACCCGCTATGATGCTCTCTAAGTTCTTCAATGTTTCACGTCTCGACTTTGTGTTGCCCAGTTCACAAAGTGGGCTAACATTTTGCCCCCTCAAAGGATGCTTCTGTTGGAGACGGAGCATGCTTTGATTATCATTGCACAGCGTCTTCTAGGCAATTTTTCCTTTGATTTTCCTTGTGTTTTCATCTTCTTCTTCGAACTTCGATTTAATTCTTTGCAGATTTACAGAATTCGGTTCGGTTCGGATTCCGATCCGAACAGACCCCCTCTTCTCTCTATTTTTCACTAAACGAATGGGCTAAATAACTATATGGGCCAACACTCCGGTCCGATCGAAATGAAACGCTGGGGAATACTAAGAGCCATTTCAAATCTATATAAATTCTCTGTTCATCCCTTTCTTCCTTCTTTCCTTCATTATTACCACCCCCCAGGTTTTGCAAAAAAAGAAACCCTAATTTCTGAAGTATCAAAATTCCTTTTAATTCTCGAAGTAATTACATAGGTAGGTCACAAAACTTTAGATAATTTCTTTTTAATTGATCTCGATTCGAATTCGTGGATGATTCGGACGATTTGAGCATGGAACTTGGATGACCTCGACACCATGACCCCCTTCTCGTCATCGTCGTAAGTGGCCTCGTCGCCATCTCGAGGTAGTAACGGAGGGGGTTAGAATCCGTTGCTGAATGTGCCAGCGCATAAATGCTTGGCTTTGATTTGGGTGTTTGGCATGAGACTGGCTTTGGTGTTGGTTAAGGAAGAAAAAGGATGTAGAAGAAGAAGAAGAGGGAAAGGTTTGGGATCGGTTTGGGTGAAGAGGCATAAGAGTGAATAGGAGGAAGGGGTTCATCTGACCGAGTCGGGTCGGAGAGGATTCTCAAAATCGGATCGGACCGGAAAGTGAAAAGAAGGAGAAGGGTGTTCACCTAACCGGATCGGGTCAGGCTGTAAAATAAAAGAGGAGAAGCATGACTACGTGGTCCGATCTGAACCGTTAGGGGAATCTACCTCCGAGCCGATCCGACTTTGATTTCTGAGTTTCAAAGTTTATCCGAACCCAAGACAAGGTCACGTCCCCGATCCGATCCCAATGAATGCGCCCGAACCGAACCGAAGGGCAGTCCATCTTAATGCATAAAAACTTGTTTAACTGGCCCAATCAACTTTTGGCATAATCTTCAACTTAATGGACAGTTAGGATAGTGCCCTGCGAACGTAACTGGACATCAGGATCTACTTCAATCCTTTATACTTTGCCAAAATATTGCGTCACACTTTTAAACATTTACTTTACACTTTCCGCATACACTGTTTACACTTTAGTTTGCACACATGCACGGGGGGATACAGGCTACTTTACTCTAATTTGTGCTATTGCTTCTTCAATAGTTTTATGACCATGAGACCCAAACGCTCTTCTAGACTAGCTGAGAAGAAAGAGGCCCCGGAGACGTCCAGCAAAGTTACTCTCGAGGACATATCTTCCCCTTCAGATCCAGAATGGAATGATGAGGGTTCAGATTACGAGGTTGGAAATCGCGAAAGTGACAATGTGTCTTCGAAGGATGAAGTTTCTCTAGGTTTTGAAGAGGAAGGAGGGATTGGTGATGACCGGGCTCCTGATGAGTTTGAATTGGCTGTCATATTGGAATCACCCCAAGACTCTGTTGAATCAACAATCGACAACGACAGACTTATCCGAATTTGTTTAAAATACGGGATACTAAAAGGGGACACCCTAGTGCCTTCGAGAACTGACCGTCCCCACAACCCTCCAGAAGGGTATATGGCAATTACTCGGTTGATGTGCATGGTCGGTGCTATCCCTCCATTTTCTCCCTTCATCGTTGATTTTCTAAGACAAATGCGGATTGCCCCCATGCAGCTGCATCCCAATTCTTATGCTTACTTACACACCTTATATATAGCATACCATGAGATCTTAGGCATAAAGCTCACTTTCGATGACGTTCATTTCTTCTACAACTTCAAGCATCGGACTCGAGAGACTCCTTCCTTCTGCTATTTTGAGTCTGTCCCTAAGAGGAAGATAATTTCAACGCCATTCAGTAGTAAAGCTGGAGATTCCAGGCTGGAATGGTTTTATGTGAAACGACAACCAGGGTGTGCTAGGAGGTGGACGAAATCAAGTAAAGCACTAGTTTTCTAAATCTCGGCTCTATACATTCAAGTCATCGCCTTAACTCATTTTTCTTTTGTTTGCAGTCGACAACCCAAAACAAATATCAGACCAAATATTCTTTGACCGGATGCACCAGCTCCTTAATGGCGATCAGAAGTTCTTGACTATTGATGAAGTCCTTAAGGACGAGTATCTTCATTTTCATGGGTTGCTATCTGTTACTCGTAGCATCGGTCACGGGACAGCTCCATACGTATATATTCCTCCAGTGGATGTAGTCCTAGAGACAGGGGAAGGTTCGGGAGTTCCTGCAGTGCCTCTTCAAATTTCACCCTCTCCATCTTCTACTCAAGATGATGAATTGGCTAACTTGGCCGAAGAGCATCGCGGAGGATATATTGCCCCTGAGGATGCCATTTCTCCAGAAAGGTCAACATCCTCCAAAGAGTCGCCAACTAATGCTTCCGAGGGAGATGTCCCTAGTACTGATGGCCCATTATTTCAGGGTTTGGGGGATCTCCCCTTACCTGAAACTATATACACTTCAGAGGATTTTAGGAAGGATCCTTTAGTTTTCACCTCTTCTGAAGAGACTACTCCTGCTAAGGCCAAAGAGCCCGCCCGTACTAGTTTAGCTTCAGACTCGGGTTGGTTGGGGGGATAAACACCACTTAGGACACACTTTACACAATAACATTACAACTCACTGCATCTTTCTCTTTGTGAAAATGTTGATCCTGAATATCATTTGTTTCATTGTGCAGGCACGATGTCCCGATCTTACTACGATATCAGGAAACTCCACCGCAACATGTCTAATCCACCTCATGATATTGAGTATGATCGCCGCGACGATCGCGGTAGGGAGGAGAGAAGGCCTTATGAACCCTATCACCCTCGAACTTCGCGTTCTCGCTCTCCCGTTCGGACGGACCCAGAAAGATATAAAGGTTATCAAGGCCGTCGGGAAGAGGATAGGCCGCAACCGAAAGACTCCACCTCTTCCCAAGAAAAGCGCAGCAGGGAGAGAAGTCCGCCGAAATATACTGAGTCACGAAGTAAGCGCAAAGTCTCTGCTAAACGGCCTAGAACAGATAAAGAAACTATTGAATCCTCCACACACAGGGACACTGAACTGACGATCCCCGCCCCTCCACCACTAGATGCTGAAACTGCAATCTAGCGGGCGTATCTGGAGGAGCAATTTCCCGAACATTACTTCGAGAACTTGACTTTTTTACCTGCCCTCGAGCCAATTTCTTCCAGGTGGGCAGATGAGGCCAAAGCAAAGATAGATGCGGTCGAAAAACAGTATTCTGAAATGTTCAAATATTCACGCCAGCTTTCCAGAATCATCCGTACTCTAATCACGAATGCTGATTCGATGCAAAAACCCGCGGAAGACGATGCAAAGGCCTTAAAAAATCTAGGGAAAGATTTGGAGGACACACAGGCCCAGCTTGCTGTTGCTTAAAGGGACGCTACTAGCTTCAAGCAACAATTTGAAGATATGCAAAAACGTTACCATGATTTGCTTGAATCTCACACTCAAGAGCATTCTAAGTTAAAAAAGCAAGCTGAAGATGCTAAGTCAGATGCCGCTAAAACGCGCCTTGCTTACGCTGAACTTGAACGGAAAAATGCCGAGTTAGCAAGAAGGAATGCTGAGCTAGAAAAGAAAAATGCTGACTTGGCTTCTAAGCTAATGGAGGCGGAGAACAGAGCTGCCCTGGCGGAGGGCAACGTCGAATGTGCTATCAAATCCGCTGAGGAGGCCCGCAAACAATTGTCAGAGGCGGAGGCAGAGATTCAGGGTTTCGGCGAATTAATGATTGAATTCTTTGCACATATCATCCGCCGCCGGAACATTTCTTGGATTGAGGATTATCCATCTACTCTAGTCCAAGTATGGAGTCAGATTGTTGAGTGGGAAAAAGAGGAGCTCAAGGTTGATTCCATCGATGAGGACAAGCTGATGGAGAAATACTTAAGGGATGATGAGCCAGAACGCCTAGCTGAAGGGCGCCGCCTCATTGCTGATGCTATGGAAGAAGAGAGGCGGAGGACTAAACAGAAGAACGTTCCTGAGGCTGGTTCCTCTTTTACTGGCCCCGCAACCTCTGAAGTAGAGGGGTATGATCCTGAAAACCCGGGAATCCCTCGAACAACTCTGCTATCCCCTATTTCCGAAATGGCATCAGAGACAGCAGTCACCCCTGCCGAGAAGTCTTCGGAAGGTATCCCTACATTTTCTCCTCAATTCGTCAAGGCTATTTCTACCTTTCGCCACGTGATTGAGCAATCGATGAAAAACCCATTACTTTCTCCTGAGTTGATAACTGTTACTTCTCACTCTATAGGTATTGAGCCATCCGGGAAGACAGATGTGACTCAGGGAGCCGCCTCTGGGACAGAGCCTACGGAGAAGGCAAAAGGGGGAAAGGACAAGGCTGCTCCTATAGACTTGGGAGAAGGAAGCGAACCGCCTAAGGCTGACATTCCTCGTGATGAAGAAATGATAGCCGCCTTAAAGGATGATAGCGGCGACGGAGGACATGAGGAAGATCCAGAGGTGGCAATAGTCGGGGAGTCGAAAAGTGCAGATGATGTTACTTTGGCTGCAATGAAAGCTGACCAAGATAAATGCTTGCAGTTAAAAGCTGAAGACTTAGACCCTGAAATCCTCAAGCCTCTTGCAGTTGTTGATGCAGGATCAAGGTTAGTTGTTAAGCTTTCAACTAGATCTATTACAGAGGAACTCGCTAAAAAATCTTCTCTTGATTCCAGCGCTCCGCCCTCCGGGAAGAAGTCAACCGATTCCAGCGCTTCGCCCTCCGTGAAGAAGTCAACCGATTCCAGCGCCGCATCTTCAGGAAAGAAAAAATCAAAGCGCATCTTGACGGAGGCCGAGAGAGAGGCAAAGGATGCGGAGAAAGCCGCCAAGAAGTCCAAGCCTCACTCGAAATCTAAATAGTGGGTTGTCTTGTGTTGTTTTAGCATTTGGTTGACCAATAATTGTTGCTATGAGGGTGGCTCTTGCACCTTCTTTTTGGCTATTTTCCTGTACAAATTCATTCATTCGTAAATAAAAAATAATTCATTTTCTGCAATGTCTGTTAGTCATTAGTTCTGCACTTATGTAAGAATGCATGTCTTACTATAGTTATGTAATGAAGTTACGGAGGGAGGAAATATGTGTATACATATATGCCCCCAGTCAATCTCAAAAAACTATTCAAGGCTTAATCAAGTAATCTGAATGCTCCCGATTTTCTGACGGGATTGCATGCTCTGTGTCGTCAATGCCTGTCGTTTTTTCTGGCATTTCTTTTATACTCTCCTGTCTTATACTCAGGTTAGAGTTCTTACTAAGGCGGTTTCTTGTCTGGGTGCACCTTCACGCCTTAGAGGACGTCGTCTTCCCGTCCTTTTATACTCTCTCTCTCTCTCTGGAGAGTTAGAGTTCAAGCTCAGCAATTTATTCGCTCCCCGATCCTTCAGTGGGGAAGGAGCTTTTTCTCAGCGCTCAATCGGAGACGCTTTTATACTCTCTCTCTGGAGAGTTAGAGTTAAGAATGTCGTTTTCCCATTCTTTTATGTCTTATCGCACAAGTAGTCATTGTGCTTTTTCTTACGTTTAAACTGTTGTCAACCTTTCAGGTTTTGAATCATCTTATATTCCATAATTACCACAGAATAGCCGATGAATGTATATATATAATGCATGAAAGTAAATAACACACAATATTTTTATAGTGGTTCGGCTAAGTCATAGCCTACGTCCACTTTATAGTCCTTTATTCATATCATCAGATTTTCCTAAGGCAAGTCGTGCCTTTTTATAGAGTTCATAAGAAAAATAACAAAGAATACAACATTTCTAATCCAAATATCGCATCAAGTGTTGGGCGTTCCATGCCCTAGGTACTTCTTCGCCATCTACGGCCGTTAACTAGAAGGTTCCTTTTTCAAGTTTCCGTTGGATGACAAAGGGTCCTTCCCACTTCGGACCGAGGTGGGGAAGGGATGGAAAAATTCTCTTTAACACCAAATCTCCTGGTTCAAAAGTCCTAAGGCGAACTTTTTTGTCGTAATAGCGTGCCATCTGACGTCGATGTCTTGCCGCACGCAACTCCGCTTCGTCCCTTTTTTCTTCGATTTCATCAAGGGACTCGAGTAAGAGCGCCCGATTCATCATCGGGTCATAATACGTCACCCGGTGGGAAGGAACTTCCAGCTCTACTGGAATTACTGCTTCTGAACCAAAAGAGAGAGAGAGAAAGGGGTATGACCAGTAGCTGTCTTAAATGTTGTTCGATATGCCCACAAAGCTAAGGGCAATTCGTCAACCCATTTTGCCTTTGCGCGCTCTAATCGTTTCTTGAGGATGGATTTTATAACTTTGTTTAATGCTTCTACTTGACCATTCGACTGCGGATAAGCAACCGCAGTATACCGTTTGTCGATCTTATATTTCTGGCAGAAATTTCTGAATTCAGCACCATCGAACTGGGTTCCGTTATCAGTTATAATAGTTCTTGGGATCTCGAATCGGCATATAATATTTCTAACGACAAAACTTATCACCTTTCTCGCCGTGATCTTGGTTAAGGGCTCAGCTTCCACCCACTTTGTGAAATAGTCCACAACGACTATTGCATATTTCGCTCCTCCTTTAGCAATTGGTAGAACTCCGATGATATCAATTCCCCACGTGGCAAAAGGCCAAGGACTCACCATCGATTTGAGTTGGGTCGACGGTGCTCTGGGGATTTTGGCGAATCTCTGGCACTTATCGCAGCGTCGTGAATAATCAGCTGCATCTTTATTAATTGTGGGCCAGAAGTATCCATACCGTAATATCTTTTTCGCTAAAGTCTGACCTCCTGTATGATCTCCACACTCACCTTCGTGAACTTCTCTTAGTACACGTTTGATGTCATCGTGTGCTATACACCGTAACAGGGGCATAGAAAATCCTTGCCTATAAAGAGTATCATCTTGTAGGACATATCTGGTAGCCTTGCGAACTGTAGCCCTTTTCTCACTCTTCTTTGATGGGAGTGTCCCATTCTTAAGGAAGTTCTTAATTGGGGTCATCCACGACTCCTTCTCCGGTTCCGCTTCGAAAGCGAACTCAATTTCCATCGACTCAAAGCTTGGCGATTCCAACGTTTCAATTGGAATTATTTCAGTTTCTTCTAGATTGTCGGAACTAGCTAGCTTTGCCAGCCTGTCTGCCTTCTGGTTTTTGGCTCTTGGGATATGTGTTATACTGTACCACTCCAGGTTGTTCAATAGCTTTTTCACTTTCCCGAGGTAGGCGATAAGTCGAGGTCCCCGAGCCACAAATTCCTCTCGCACTTGGCAAACAACAATCTTGGAGTCACAGAATATGTCCAACATTTTTATTCCGAGGTCTTTAGCAAGCTTCAGCCCGGCAATCAGGGCTTCGTATTCAGAGTCATTGTTAGTCGCCGAAAATTCTAATCGTAGAGCGTAATATAACGACCGTCCTTCAGGAGTGACTAAGACGATTCCAGCTCCGGACCTTCGGTCGTTCTTGGCTCCATCTGTGTATAGCTTCCATGGATCTATCTTTAACTCATCTTCGGAGTTGACCACTCTTTCATCGATTACTTCCTCCTCTGGGATGGTGAACTCTGCTATAAAGTCTGCCAGAGCTTGCCCCCTGATCGATCTTCATGGCTGAAAATTTAAATCAAATTGACTTAATTCAATATTCCATTTAATTAACCGTCCCGATGCTTCGGGTCTCTGCAACACCTGCCTCAGAGGCTGGTCAGTGTATATGGTTATTGGATGAGCTTGAAAATAGTGACGAAGTTTTCGGGATGCGATTAGGAGACTGTAAGCGAGCTTCTCAATCTTTGGGTAGTTGCGTTCTGCCGCTGCCAATTTCTTGCTTACATAATATACTGGCCTTTGCACTTTGTCTTCTTCTCGAACCAAGGCTGTGCTAACAGCGTGAGCCGAGACTGCCAAGTAAACAAACAATTCTTCGTGATCCACTGGCTTTGACAGAATCGGTGGTTTTTCTAGTAGTTCCAATAAATTTCGAAAGGCCTCAACACAGTCCGGAGTCCACTCGAAGTTTTTCTTTCCCCTTTTAATCAAATCAAAAAAGGGGACGCATTTGTCTATGGCTTTGGAGATAAATCTACTCAACGCAGCTACTTTCCTCGCAAGACTTTGGACGTCTTTAATTCTCCTCGGCTCTTCAATGTTTCTAATCGCTGCTATTTGGCTGGGATTGATTTCAATTCCTCGAGAGCTCACAATAAAGCGTAGAAATTTTCCCGATGCCACTCCAAATGAACATTTCAAAGGATTCAACTTCATCTGATACTTTCGCAGGATACCAAACATTTCTGCCAAGTCTCGCGTATGGCTGGAGGAATGTTTCGATTTGACAAGCATATCATCCACATAAACTTCCATAGTCTTCCCTATTTGGTTATAAAACATCATGTTCACCAGGCGTTGATATGTGGCTCCGGCGTTTTTCAATCCGAACGACATGACCACATAACAGTATAACCCCAAGTTTGTAATGAAGCTCGTGTGTTCTTGATCTGGCACGTGCATAGGAATTTGGTTGTATCCGGAATATGCATCCATGAAAGAGAGAAGTTCATGCCCCGCTGTCGAATCTACAAGCTGGTCAATCCTGGGAAGTGGGAAACTATCTTTCGGGCAAGCTTTGTTCAAATCTGAAAAATCAATGCAAGTCCGCCACTTTCCATTCGGCTTCTTTACTAAGACGGGATTCGATATCCAGTCGGGATATGTCGAATCTCGAATAAATCCGTTCTGCTTCAGTTTCTCCACTTCTTCTTTGAGAGCAGCCGACCTCTCTGGGCCCAGCATACGTCTCTTTTGCTTTACAGGTGGATGTTTCGGGTTTACATTTAGTGAGTGACTTATAATGGATGGCGATATCCCACACATGTCAGCATGGGTCCAGGCAAACACGTCCAAGTTTGCCTTCAGGAAGTCAGCTAGTTCTTTAGCCCGACGTGGATCCAACTGGGATCCAATCTTTAAAACTCTCGTTGGATCAGCTTCATCAATGGGAATGTCCACTGTCGCTTCGTTAGGAGTTGCATTTCTAGTCTCTGGTTCCTCGTCTTTTCTGGGATCCAGGTCTTCAGGCGTTCCTTTGGGCAACTCCTCCGGGGCCGATCCCTCTAATTGCTACGCCGAGCCCCCCTTTGGGGGAGGCGAGGCATCTTTACTCTCGATGTTAAGTCCTTTCATCAACATCTTTAATTCGGCAACATAGCAGGCCCGTCCGGAAACTTGATCCCCTCTCATTACCCCAGTTCCGGCTTCGGTTGGGAACTTAAGCAATAAACACCAAGGGGCGATGCAAGCCCTGAATTCAGCAAGGGCAGGCCTTCCCAAAAATGCATTATAAGGCGAATCTACGTCCAACACTACGAACTGAAGCATCCGCACTCTTCGGCGTTCTCCTTGCCCCAAGGTTACGGGAAATTCTATGTACCCCATTGGAGTTGTTGACGCCCCGTTGAAGCCTCGGATCCAACCTTCACATGGCTTCAAATCTTCAGATTCAAGCTTCATCTGATCGAATGACTTTTTAAATAAAATATTAACAGAGCTTCCGTTGTCTACCAAAACCTTATGAACCAAAGCCGGTCCAATGGTGGTAGTAATGACCAACGGATCATCGGTGGGTGACTGGATCCTGGTATTATCTCTGCTACGGAATACCACGTCATCAAACATTGTCTTCTGTTGCTTTATGGGGGCGATATCTTCCAAATCATCACCTTCATTCACATCTACATGCTTGGCAGCATTTACATATTGATCCATTGCTATAAAACTATGGATTGCTGGGTGGGGTCCACCCACCATGGAGTTGATAACAATCCCCTTGCCTTTCTGCTGCGCTGTAGGCTTGGGAGCAGATTGAATCTATTTTGGAGCCTGCTCTCCTTGCCCCCTGTCCCTCGGGGCAACCTTATATTCATCCAGTTTCCCTTCGCGCAGCAGCTTCTCAATCACGTCTCTCAAATGTCGACATTCATTGGTTGAATTCCCATGAGTCCCATGAAACAAACAAAACTTCCCAGTTGCCATTTCTTTCTCTGTTGAGTCGCGAGGTGGCGGTCTTTTATATTGCAAAACATTGTATGTATCCAAGTAAATGTTCTCCAGAGTGTCGTTCAACAGTGTATAATTCTCATAAGTTTGGAATCGGGGTCTTTTGTTAGGATCACTTCCCCTATTTCTATTTCTTCTGTTACCGTTCGTGTTACGGTTATTGTTGTTGCCCCCATTTCCAGAATTGTCGTTTCCACTCTTGTTTCCGACATTCACTTCATCTTTTCCAGAACTTTCTCCAGACTGCTTCACGGCGACACTACTCTGAACATTCTCTTTTGAAGCCGCTCCAGACTTTCTCTTTTGGTTTTCCCTGTCCTCCTCTCGTCTTAAATAAATATTGGCCTTTTCATAGAATATCTCTCTCGTGGAGGGTGTCTTCCCAGAAAGGTAATCTCCAAACTCGGAGTCAGGATCGACTCCTTCCTTCAAAGCCAGCAAGATGGTGGGCTCATGCGGGTCACTAACTTCAGTCACATCTAAGTTGAAACGGTCAAGATATGACCTCAAAGACTCTCCTGGCGCCTGCTTAATTCTTGATAATTCAATAACACTTTTGGACTTTCGGGTATGAAGTCGGAACTGATTCATGAAACGTTCGCTCAATTCCCTATAATTCGATACCGAACGAGGGGGAAGTCGGGTAAACCATAACAGCGCCACATCTTCTAAATAGATCGGGAATGCTTTACACTTCACTGCGTCAGGAGCAGCAGCAGCATTCATGAGCCACGAGTATCGCATCAAATGCGGTCCCGGATCAGTTCTCACATTGTACTTGTCCATCTGCGGCAGGTTAAAACGTCGGGGAAACTGAAAATTGAGGATGTCGTCAGTGAAAGGAGTATGGCTTCGCTCAATGCCATAATCTTCATTGGTATAGTTCCGACTTTCGGACATACACTGGCGTACCATCGCCTGTACATCAGCATTAGTCAAGGGCCGTTCAGGTTCCCTGGCCCTGGTATCCGGGTTCCTTCTGGGCTCTTGTTCAGGAGATGCCCTTCTTCTTTGAGCTGCTTCTGCTCTATTTCGTTCCCTACGCTCCTGGTCGATCTCGAGAGGAGGGGGCTGGAGCATTTGCCCCTGAGTGGGATCATTGTTTCCTAGTGCTCGTGCAATATCCTCGCGGGACCCCAAAGATCCGAATGTCAGCTGCTCTAAATTCTGCGGTCGTTCGAGCGGCCTTCTTTCACGGGGCTGCTCTTCCTCGGAAGAAGAAGACTGATCCATTGGTGTGTGGCGAACCGGGGATGGGGTTCTCTGTCTACGGAGTTCGCTAATTTCCCTGCTCATGAGTCTCATGTTTTCTTGCATCATGAGATTGGTGCGCTCGTGGATTTTCATAGCCTCCCTCGTACTCTCAAGCATGTCAAGTAGGCGCGAAAAATCTCCTTGAGTAATGGGTGCAGATGGATTGACCTGATCATTGACCCTGGTGGCTGGAATCGGAGCATTTGTAGGGGCTCGAGTAGAGGTTCCAACATCACCAAGTGACGGGTCGGTTCGGAAATGGGAAATCGGGTCGGGTCGGAGCTGGAAAGCCTGTTCGGGTCAGAGCTGGAAAGCCAGGTCGGGTCGGTGTAGGGCAAGTTGCTCGGGTCGGTTCAGGTTGGGGGAATGCACTGCTTCAGATTTTCCTACCCGGATCGGATCAGAGCTCTCCCCCTGAAGGCGGTTCGGATAACCTGTATTGGTCCGTCCTGCTGCTGAGCTCTGCCCACGAGACCTTGTCACGACCGCATTTCGCTGATCTTCACCAACTCCATTTCCTCGACTAGTTTGAACTTCCTTGCCTTTTCCTTTGGCCATAGTTCTTCAACAATCAATTCAACAAATATTCAAGAGCGTCGAAACTTGAGGATTAACTTCTTTGAACTCAACGGTCCAAAAAGTAGAACGATAATCCCAAAAAACAGAGAGTTCAGACGATTCTCAGTGAAAGCACCAAAATGTTAGACCAAAAAGTGGTTCTAACACCCAAATTGACTAAAAGCAGAATGAAATAAGATCAAAAATAAAATGAAGACAAATAATTTATAGTGGTTCGGCGAAGAAAAGCCTACGTCCACTTGTGAATCACTATTCTCAATGATATTGTTGCAATTATAATGAGATATTCACTCAATTTCTCTCACAACTCACATACATTCACTCAATTGTCTAAAAACAAATGTTGAAAGACGATTTGGATTATCCGGGAGTGTTGGAATTCGAGTTATGAAAGTGGTTGAACTCTCAAAGTGCCAAAAAGAAGATCCTTTTCATTGTCTCCAGACAGGGTATTTATAGGTGAAAATTTGCTCAGAACCCGATCCGGATCGGAGCCACGCGTCTTCCATCCCATCAGTCTCGGGTTCGAATGGATTTCAGTGTTGACAACGCATCAGAGCATTGGACGTTGTGGGCAGGAACTAGTCATACCCGCTCCGCATATTCAGGCGATCGTGGGGGAGTGTGATGTGGAATATGGATTCGGATCAGAGGAGCGTGCAAGAGTGGTTCGGATCGGGATATCCGATCCGATCCGGATTGTCCCAAGGCTAAGTCTTCATCCACTTTTACTCCATTTTGATCCGTCTCTGTAGCAGGTGGGTGGCCCTCCGCTCTGATTGATAGTAGGCAACTCTCCGATCCGGATAGCAGTGTCTCCTTGAACCAAACAGTAGCGGCTCTCCGATCCGATCAGCAACGTCTCCCCGATCCGATCAGCAACGTCTCTCCGATCCGATCCGCTACATTCCTCCGATCCGACCCGCTATGATGCTCTCTAAGTTCTTCAATGTTTCACGTCTCGACTTTGTGTTGCCCAGTTCACAAAGTGGGCTAACAAGAATATATCATATGGAACTGAAAGTGATGTTGATTTTATTGTGAAACATCTGTGGATGCAGGGAAACAGGTTTGAGGAATCCGACTGGATTCCTCAATAGTTATTCTATTGTTTTCATATATTGTGATATATGATGTGATTTATAATATGTTGTTGATTATATATGTATGGACGATATTGGACATCATAACTTGATATGTTAAACACAATGACATACCGGAATATTGAAAAGAGAATATTTATAAAATCAAGAGGATTTTATAAGAGATGATATTTATAAATAGAATATTTATAAATAGAAATATTTATAAGTTGAATATTTATAAATAGAAAATACATTTAAGTGGAATTATAAATAAAGGAAAATCTTTATAAATGGAATATTTATAAAGTGAAGTATTTATTAAGAATAAATAGATAAGATACTATAAAATGGATTAGTTATTTGTTAAATAAATAAAATATTAAATAGGTATTATTTACTTAGAAAATAAAGGAGATATTAAATGAGGTATTTATTTGTTAAATAAATAGAAATTAATAAAGGAGATACTTAGGAATAAAACCCTAAAGAAATATTTACAAACCATTTGTAAATAGAATAAGATAAAGAGGATAATTATTTATTAAATAGAGTAAGATAAAGGAGATATTTATTTGTTAAATAGAATAAGATAAAGAGGATATTTATTTAGTAAATAGAATAAGATAAAGGAGATATTTATTTGTTAAATAGAATAAGATAAAGGAGATATTTATTTGTTAAATAGAAAAGATAAAAGAAATATTTATTTGTTATATAAATAAAATGGAAAAAGGGAAATAGTTATTTGTTAAGTAAACAAATAGAAAAGGGATTTATCAAAGGAGTTAATTCAAAGGAATTAATCAAAGGAATTAATTAAGGAATTAATCAAAGAAGTTAATTCAAAGAAGATAATTCAAAAGGAGGTATTTCAAAAGGGACAATTCAAAGGAATTATCCAAAGGAATCATTCAAAGGAATAATTCAAAGGAATAAATTCAAAGAAATAAATCAAAGGAGATAATTCAAAGAGATAAATCAAATGAGTTAATTCAAAGGAGTTAACTCGAAAGAGTAAATAAATAAGAGTTATTCGAATTAGTTATTCGAATAGAGTTAAATAATTAAGAGTTATTCGAATTAGTTATTTGAATAGAGTTAAATAAATAAGAGTTATTAAATGAGTTAAATCGAAACGAGTTATCAATTACAGTTTAATCGAAAGGAGTTATCGATTATAGTTTAATCGAAAGGAGTTATCGATTATAGTTTAATCGAAAGGGATTATCGATTATAGTTTAATCGAAAGGAGTTATCGAATTAGTTATTCGAAAGGAGTTATCGATTATAGTTTAATCTAAAGGAGTTATCGAATTAGTTATTCGAAAGGAGTTAAGTAAGGAGTTAAGTAAAAAGCGTTAATCGATTAGGGTTAAATAAATAGAGTAAATCGAATTTAGTTTATTCGAAGAAAAGTTTTTGAATCTAGTTATTCGTAAGAGAGACTATCAAATATAGTTATTTGAAGGGAGGAGTTATTGAATAGAGATTTATTCGAACGCGAGTTACGTAAGGAAGTGTTAAAGAGTTAAAAGATGAACTTACCCTATTTCGAGATTTGAAATGTTGTTCAGTTAAGGTCTGAGAGGTAGTTATACCCCAACTTGATTGACTTCGTTTTTAATTTAGAAATGGTTAAGGTTCGAGAGTGAAAGTGATTAAGTGAATTTAGTAAATAAGTATAGTAGTTTGAGTTGTCGTCTCGATGTTGATTTAAACATTTGTTTAAATCCAAGTAAAAAGGATTTGGAAATGTTTTCCAAATAGAATCTGAAACGTAATCAAATATTGAAATTGGAAATATGGATAAGTTATGGAAATGTTTTCCAGCGTTAACGTATATTTTCTAAACATAGTAAATAAGGAAAAATATGAATATATACATATAGATATATATATATATATATATGATTGATGATTGATTGATGGAATTTCTATCTGGAAATAATATCGTTGTTTGAACACCTGTTTTTCTTTGATGGTTAAATCACAGACTATCGAAGTTTTGACCATTTTAACGTTGTTAATATGGAGAGACCGGTTGGATTATTATCCAAAGAACCACTCTGTATTGGCATAAGCTTTGCGAATCATATATGCCAAGGATAATTGAAGACGGAGTAAGGTCCAAGGGCTATTGTATAAGTCTTAGATAACAGTGCCTAAGATGGATGTACTGAATAGTACCTTCGGTTCATCCTGTTCCTGGATGACTTGTATGGATGAATGTCTAACAGAGTATTTCCAGAAAGGTCACGTACATTGATTTCTTCAACCGTACCAAGAGTGGAAGCGGAGAAGAGCACTTCTTTAGCTAACACGTAATGTACTATTGTAGACGTCAATTAGTGATTTTCAATGGATCTGACAATGTGGCATTCGAAGTGAATCTGATGTGATGATAAAGCATAGCTGCAAGCCTCACATCCGGTAAATGACAGAAATCGGGCAGGAAGCATGGCTATGTAGGTCGCACCTATTAGGGTGTATAATCACCTGATCTAGAGTTTCATTTATTTCTAAAAATCTATTGTTGATGCTGTCCCATTCGGAAAACGGTTGCTGATCCCAACCGTTGGTGATATACATTCGATACACTCAAGCGAAATGAGTGGTCGGTCATGTGTGGTCGGGTTGCAAGATGTTCTTGTTGAACCCAGTGTATTCCACTCTAGAGGTACACTAGCGAAAGGTGGTTCCATACCTTGTCATAGTTGGAAATCCATTACCCAATACGTGCTTGCGGTTTTGATTGTATACTATATATGTAGAACATGAGATGAAAGCGTTTCTGCTAGACGATTATTATATTGTGGTTGATAGACATTATTATAATATCAAAAGGTTTTTGATATAAAGATATTTTGGATTCTCATAAGGGAAAAACCCGTTCGGTTATACGGCATGGTCTTATGAGATATCGTTTACTTGTTCAAACTGTTTTACTCACACCAGTCCCATGACTGACCAGGAGTTTATTTTGTTTTGTTTCCCTAAACTCTTGGGTGCCCAATTTTGTACGGGCAGTCAAGTAGTCGGGATTTACAGATACTTGAAGAGCTGGAGCAGGAGGCTTCAGGATCATATAGCTATAGTTTATTTCCGTTGTGTTGTAAGTGTTGTACTTGATGATGATATGTATATTCAAGTAAAATCTTTTATTTCAAAAATATGTTATCTATTATATGTTATTCGTTCCGCTGTGAGGTTCGTGTTACTCTGATGTTGTGTTCTTCTTCTTCTTCTTCTTCTTCTATTCTAAGTTTCTATCTTATCTTTCCTCACCCTCTAATTTCTTTCATTAAGTATTCGGTTATTTTCGATCCTTGGATCTTCGTTATGTGTTGTATATCGGATAACCAAAGTCGCAAAAATCCGGGTCGTTACAAATGAACCCCAAAAAAACTCAATACTGTACTGTATCAACAAAAAAAATCTAGCAAAAACGAGCAAGCTATTCTTCATATAAGTAATCTACTTTGATCCACATGTGAAAGAAAACATCATCTATTCTTCAAACACCATATAATCTTCCTTTGAATCAATGCAAACAATTCATTTGAATTCAAAGAGGATCCATAAAAAATCCTTTTATTCCTTTCGGACCAGATTTCTTGAGCGAAAATTTTCAAAATCCTTAACAGCATCAAACCTTTAGCAGTCTTCCAACGAGTAGCTTTAAAAACATTATACCATTCCACTCTGCTTTGTTTAGATGGTCTGTAGAATCTGCCTATCGCCAACACTCTACTCCAAATCATATGTACATAAGAACATTCGAAGAATAAATGAATGTTATTCTCAACTTCCAAACCACAAAGAACACATCTGTCATCATTGATAATGCCAAAAGAATACAATTTTTCCTTAGTGTTAAGCGCATTTTCCATAACCTTCCATAAAAACAGATCAGCCTTTGCTGATGATTTCGTATTCCATATACGAGAATGCTATGGAAAAATAGGTTTAACTCCTTTCAGCTAATCATAAACATGAGCAATAGAAGCTGTTTACCCTTCCATGCCAAATGAAATTCATTACTGAAACAAAAATTACCTTGAATTTCTCTCCAAAGATTCCTAATCAAAGCAGAACTACAATATGGTAAAGCCAAAACTCCATCATGAATATAGTTATCCACAGTTGCCACTTCAGGAATACCAGTACATCTTCTAGTATTTTAATCAACGAATTTACTCAAAATTAAGCCCATTCTAGCCCAAGGTGAATGCCAAAAAGAAAGATCACAAATTTTCCTTGCATTACATTGAATAAATGGTAAGAAAGTACCTCTGAGTTTGAGAATATTACTCCAACACCAACTACAACTCTGAGGAATCTCCATAAATCAGAAGTCCTTATTCTTTATCAAGTTATTCTTAACAAATTTGGTCCATAACCTTTAAGCATCTGAGAAAATCCTATGAATAAGCTGATATAGCTGCCTTATTCCACTACAAGAGATTAATGAGCCCCAAACCACCACTTTTCCTATCATCATACAATTTATTAAATGCAATTGGAATTAATTTCTTGAAAAAAGGATCTCCATGCCACAAGAACTTGTTCATGGCACTTATCACCATGTTAACAAGCTTAAGAGGAAGAACATAATGCCTTGTGTAGTAGCTAGTCATGGCAGTAATAACAGATTGTATAATGGTCAATCTTCCTGCTTGAGAAAGCTTGCATTCTGGCCATTGCTTCATCTTTTCAATGATTTTTCCATATAGATGCATACATTTATCCTTTGTAACTCTAGAAGTAAAGACTGGCAGTCCCAGGTAAGTGGCATCAGAAGGAAGCTCCTTCCAACCAGATTGATTAATAATAACATTCTTCATATGATCATTTAATCCAGCTATCTTAATATGAGATTTTCCACATTAATTTGAAGACCAGTAATAGCATAAAAATCCTTCAATGTGTCAAGAATACACAGAATATTACTGAGCTTTGGCTTTGTAAAAATGACTAAATCATCTGCAAATAATAAATGAGTGATAACTGGCCTCTTACATCGTGGATGAAGCTCTAACCTTCCCTTTCTCACTTGATCAACCAGATGAGAGTTTAATAATTCCATCACAATAATAAAAAGATGAGAAGAAATGGGATCCCCCTGCCTAACACCACATTTACTACTAAAGTAGCCATGCAGTACACCATGTCTAGAGATATAGAATTTAGGAGTTGAGATATATTTGTAAATCCAGGATAGAAAGGGTATTGGAAAATTCATTCTCGACATAATAGCTACAATAGATTCCAAAGCTACTGTGTCAAAAGCCTTCCAAATGTCAAGTTTTATCATACATCTAGGAGAAATATTTTTCCTTTCATAACCATGTAGAAGTTCTTGAGTGATTAAAATATTGTCACTACTAGTTCTACCACAAACAAAAGAAGATTGATTGTCTGAAATAACTGCAGGCAGAACTTTCTGAAGCCTATTAACTAAATTTTTTGAAATAACCTTGTAAAAAACATTGCAGCAGGAGATGGGCTTGAACTCAGAAACACTTGAAGGATTACTAACTTTTGGGATCAATGCAATTGAAGTAGCAGTCATAAAGAAAGGGAGGGAATTATCAACAAAGAAAAATTGGATAGCTTCTATAAGATCATTACCTATAACAGGCCAACACTTTTGAAGAAAAAATGCATTAAAACCATCAGGGCCACCACTACTACTAGGGTCCAAACTAAAAATTGCTGATTTTATTTCATCTCTTGATACAATACTAATTAACTCCTGAGAATGTAAAGTTGAAATTGCAGGCAGCACAATGTGAAATAATGGATAGATATTTGCAGGAGAAAAAGAATGAGGAGCTAAATTGAAGAGAAGCATTTAACAAAGGCATCATCAATTTCAGATTGAGAGGAGCAGACATTACCAAACATGTCTTTAATAGAGAACAGAGCTTCCTTATTAATCTTTAGCTTTAGAGAATTATGGAAAACAGATGTATTTATGTCACCTTCAATTTCTTTCCTTAACAAGGATCTTTGCCTAGCAGACTGCAATTCAGAATCCATGAGTGTCCTTAGATTATTCTGCAGCTCTATTTCCAATAGTTGAAGTTGAACATCATTTGGCCTTGAATTCAATTCCACTTGGACTCTAAAACGCTCAGCTCTTACTGATGAAGACTGAAGAGAACCAGCACCAAACTGATAGGATGACCATGTACGCAAATGAAACTTAAGAAACTTGATTTTGAACATCAACTTCTCCAGAGGATTCCCAGAAAAATGATGAGACCACACCTATGAAAGAATGTTAGTAAAATCTGAATGAAAAAACCAAAAATTAAAAAAAATTAAAAGTGGACTTCCCTTTGTAAATAGCATCACTCACTCCCCAGTTAAACAGAAGAGGACAATGATCTAATATTGAAGGAGGAAGAGCATGATAGAAAGAATTTGGCCAATGCTGAAGAAAGGAAGAATTAACAAATAAGTGATCAAGCTTACACAAGGTAGGAGGACCAGAATGATTTCTTTTAGACCAAGTGAACTCGAAGCCAACATTAGTTAAAGAAAAGAGGTTAGATGTGATAATAGTGTTGTTTAATGGAGCTAAATCATTGACAGATAAAGGACTACCACCTTGTTTCTGATTAGAAGAAAACATGCAATTGAAGTCACCTCCAATTAACCATGGTTCAGAAAGAGGATTAAGAAGATGCAAATTATTAAGAAAAGGAATTCTCAAAGATACAACATTGTGAGCATATACAGTTGTTAAGAGGAAAGACGAGTTAGATGGTAAATGAGTACATCTGAAGTGAATGAACTGATCAGAACAGGATAACTTATCCAATTTGAAAAAAGAGGGATTCCAAATAGTAAGTAAACGACCAAAGCTTGCCATTCAAGATTATGCTCGAATGACCAATCATGACAAATATAAGATGCTGCTTTAGGAGTGGAATTAACATCAAGCTTAGTTTCTGATAAACAAATAAGCTGAACATTATTTGCCTTTATATGGGCCCTTATTTCACTTTGCTTAGAGGATAAATTCATGCCTCTAACATTCCCGAATGATATATTATGAGTTATCATTTATGACTGGGATCAACCAAGGGTAAAGGATGCTTCCTTGTATGCCTGGTTCTTTGACTACTTTGACTTTCAGATGGCATAACATCATCAGGTTTATACTGAACTCCATTATCTAGATCATCAACATTAGGTGAAACATTAGAGACCTTTTTCTTCCTGCCCCTTTTATATTTAGAAACATATTTTACACTAGTATCAGTGACATCCTTTACAGGAGACACAGGATTCACAGACTTATCCAAAGAAGAACCATTCAAAGAAGAATTAGAAGGTGGAGGAAGGATGATATTAGGTGGAAGAGAAAGATGTGCATATGGAGAATTAAAGGAACAGCTGTTAGAAGGACCAGGTCAAGTTTGAAAGCTAAAAGAGGAATTGCAAGATGATGAATGAAGATTGTTAAAATTGTGAGAGGAGGTAGAGGCTTCCATAAAAGTGGAAGCATGCATAGTAGTAGTATTGCTAAATGAAGAATTATTAGTAAAGGAATCAGTGACTATATCAACCAAAATAGAAAATGGATTATTAAGTGGAAAATCTTTAGTTAAAGCCTCATCAGACTCATCAACTACCTACCCTTTCTGCTTATCATCTTTACCAACATTGCTAAGAGAATCAGAGTTATCAATGTTATGAATCACACTATAACCATTCTCATCCACAATAATAACCTTGTTGCTATCTCTTCCCAAAGTTCCTTTTAATAAATCCATTTCCTCTGTGTTATTATTTTCTTTCAAAAGATCATAGCCATTTATTTGAACAACTTTATCCAATGCCTCATCAACATCCTTGCTTACATTAGTTCCATGTTTAGAAACATTCTTCATCTGCCACACTTGCTTTTTCTTATAATTGACCTTTTTCCAACCTTGATTAACATCAATATGAACATTCTCTTTATGAAAACCGGAACTGACATGTCGAGAAGAAAATCTTTTCTCATTCTTGTTATCAACTTGAACATTTTGCTCAGCATAATTAACAAAGTGTTTCACACTCTACTATATTATGACCAAAAATCTTACAAAGAGTACAAATCTTAGGTCTCCAATCATAACTAATTAGCACTGAAGGACAGTTATCTCCTAAACCACCCAAATCAATGCTATCTGGTAACTCAGAATCTGATGGTATCTCAACTAAAACATTGGCATATCTGATTCTCTTCATTTTTTCTTTATTAGTGTTGAAGCAAATTAACTTGCCAACATGACAAGCTAACCAGTTAATACCCACTAAAGTCCAAAGAAGCAAGAGAATTCTATGCAAATGAATCCAGATGGGTACTTTCGACTGTGCACTACCAACAGAAGGATCCCACCTAGTGATGATGAACATTCGACCCTTGATGAATAGAGGATCCACTTTCAAAATAGAATCCCTATCCAAGTCATTTGAGAACTTAAAATAGAAATTCACTCCATCAAATTTAATATCAGCTTCACCATGCAATTTACAAAAACCTTTCAGAAAATTAACTACTGTAAGATAAGAGAGTGTACCATATAGAAAACATCCAACCAGATAGTGTTGCCAGTACTTAACTCCTTCAGCTTTAACAAAATCTGGAGGGAATTTCTTTTGCTCATCTTTAACAACATCAAAATCAATAGGTTTATATGATCCTGCATTCCTTGGAAACGAGTTAAAAAGAGAGAGGTAATCACATTTAGCACGAGAGGGGTGTTTGAAGAATTGACAAGAGGAGGAATATTTGCATTGAAAACAGCGTTATCAAGAAGAGGATTAGAAGTGTCAACTTTGACGTTTGACATAGATCCAGGAACATCTGATGCATTATTAATCACTGGAGCTTGTGCATGCAAGATGTTTGACAAAATGCTAGAATCAGGAACAACCTGTAATGAGGAATTACATGAAGCTCCTACAATAGGAGGAATATCAACAGATTGAGAAGAACACAATTCAAGATTAGGGTTAGAGATAGCTGGAGCAAAAACTCCAACCGAATGAGAATTAGAATCAGAGTTATTGACAAGTGTAACACCCCACATCCGTTAGTGTCACTCACAAAGGGAATGCACTAAGTTCTGTGGAGCATTTAAGGTAAAAGATGCAGATAAATTACAAGATAGAAAAAAAATTAAAACAGCGGAAAATAAATCTGTACTTTATTGATAAAATAGTTTGTACAACAATTGCTTTCCAATACCAAAGTATCATCTGTCTTAAAAAATAAAGAAGCATAAAATAACATTTATATTCCCCAATGTAGCATAAGCCAGCCATAGCAGCGGAAAAAAGAGTCTGAAGCGATATATCCAAGAGTCTTCAAGCTTGGAAAGAGTAACAGTCCATACTAAGCAGAGCTATTCCCTCCCTGACTACCTGGGGGGAACGGAAGAAAAGAAGACGAAAGAAAAACAGAGTCAGAATAAAGCCTGAGTAAGTCTAGTGGCTTTTAGCATGTGAATAGGATAAATTTCATGACATGAGTAAACTGGAAAATGGGACAGTACCAGAATAACAGACTAATATAAACCAAAGCAAGACAGTTTAAACCGAATATACTATCGCACCCCATTCTATATCTCTGCACCACCTAACTAGTATCCCAAATAGTAATCTGTATAAAGATGATAACGTGATCCCAATCCCTGTAATTGCGGTTGCGTTTAGGTGTACATCTATTATTTATTACCTAGATCTAATCTAGGGTTTTCTTATCGAGCGCTTCCTAGATTCAACTAGGGTTTATGCGACTTATCTAATACTTCTCGGATTCAGGATTTATGCCACCTAGGTCCAACTAGGGATTATGCTACCTGTCTAACGATGCCCCTAGTCTAGGATGCACTACCTAGAGAGGTATATGTTCCTAGACTTTCCCCACGTATGTGTCGCGAATCGTTTATCGCTGTCTAGATGCACATGTCCACTATATGTGCGGCCCAAGTCCCATGACAAGGCTTAATCAAGAAAATACGGAACTCGATCGGGAGCTTTAAGTCATCTGCCGATGCAGATGCTAAGGTCTGTTTTTCTACCATTGGATATGGTCCCACGTGGCCCCTCCCTCAAATAATGAAAGGCAATCCTAGAAAATCAAGCATGAGAACTATACTCCTGCCACCTATGCCCCACTTTCCTATTGGCCAGCCTCACCCATAACTAGATAGCAAGTATATGGTCTGTTGGGAGTTCTCTACCTTTCCGCACGCGTATCTCGACTGACTCAAGATGGTAGGTAGACGACGAGTTGCTATCACAGGGCTACTGGTCTCGCCGAATCACGCTGGTCCGTCCTAGTCTTTAGGATGCCTTATATTGCAACCAAGGCATACCCTTGGTTCTTCTAACGCAGACCTTAACCTCTGTGAGCCCAGGAGGATCATCTGCAGCCTCACAGAGGGATACCAAGAGTACCCTCACGTCCCCTCGAAGCCTCGGGCTTCGTAACCCAATTCGGTGGAGCCTTCTCTAAGATTAGATGGACGTTCGCTCCTCCTCGTGCTATACTAAGAATTACTACTTAGTTTTCCTAACTAAGGTTTACCACTTAGTTTCCTGAATCGTCGTTTTCTTAACTAAGGTTTACTACTTAGCCCCTTTCAACTAAGGTTTACTACTTAGTTCTCTTTCTCGTCAAGTTGGATTGGTTAAGTGTCATTAGTCGATACAAGTTAACTTAACCCATTCATTTGTCATGTTAAACTGGTTAAGTGTTATCAGCAATTCACGTTGACTTAACCTTGCCCATCTGTTTTAACTAACATGTTATAATGGTTAAGTGTTCCCTTAGTTAACTTAACCCTAACATCCGTTTAATTAACATATTCTAATGGTTAAGTATTGTCCCTTCATGCATTACCTTAACCATATTCATTATCACACTATGATGGTTAAGTGTTCTAAGTTTACTTAACCCTACATTCTAGTCCAGCTAACATATTAAATTGGCTAAGTGTATTAAATTTACTTAACCCCAATCTCTAGTGTAGTTAACATGTTAAATTGGCTAAGTGTATTAACTTTACTTAACCCCACCTTTTAGTCTAGTCAACATGTTAATTTGGCTAAGTGTATTAAATTTACTTAACCCCAACCTCTAGTCTAGTTAACATGTTAAATTGGCTAAGTGTATTAACTTTACTTAACCCCACCTTTTAGTCTAGTCAACATGTTAATTTGGCTAAGTGTATTAAATTTACTTAACCCCAACCTCTAGTCTAGTTAACATGTTAAATTGACTAAGTGTATTAACTTTACTTAACCCCACCTTTTAATCTAGTCAACATGTTAATTTGGCTAAGTGTATTAAATTCACTTAACCCTACCAATCCTAGCTTAGCTTTTTTTTGCCTTATTAAAGCACCAACCACTCACATTAGACAGGTATTGTTGTGGCTATCTGTATGCCGGTCGGTTCCGGGCAGTCTTACGCCACAACTCAGGCTAACCTCGGCTCTTTATCGGGCTCAATGCCTTAACCCCCCACATTGGATAGGTATTGTTATGATTACTGGACAGACGGGCAGGTCCGGGCAGGTTTACATCACAACTCAATCCAACCTCGGGTTAAGCATATTCGTATTGTCTAAATTTACATTTTAATTATGTAAATTATTCATGTCACATATTTTATTTCAAAACTAACGGTGTATAAATTTACACCATTCATGGCCTTAACTAATTTCATGGTTTTGGGCCCACCTATGTATTAACATGTTTTAATTTAATAATTTATACCATTTCATACCATAAATCACCTATGTGATTATTGGCCAATTTATGTCAAGTTCCCTATAATTAAGTTTTTACCCAACGTTACCCCCGTCTAAATATTAGGCTAACAACTTAGCCTAATTTACCGTTCGCATGATTTCACATAAAGTATTAGGCTAATAACTTAGCCTAATTTAATGTTCACAAAATTGGCATGAAATCAACATTAACTATGAACTTGCAATTTTTGACAAAATCAACATGAACATGAACATATAGGTGTGAACTTGCAACTTTAACATGTACATAGGTGTGAACTTGCAACTTTAACATAATCAACATAAACATGTACATATTTAGCAACTTGCATAGGTTCATGAATTAACAACATAATTAACAACTTGCATAGGTTCATGAATTAACAACTTAATAAACGACTTGCATAGGTTCATGAATCTCAACCTAACAACTTACATAGGTTCATAAATCTACAACATAATTAAGTTAACATATAGGAACATGTATGAACTTGCAATACATATGTATAACATAGATCTAACAATAAAATTTTATAAATCATATGAATCGTAAACGAATCTTTTAACATGGATCCAATTATAAGTTTTCACTTGCATAAGAATTTGTGAATATTGATCTATTCTAATCATGTAGGTACAATTGGTTTAACATAAACATATATACATAGAACCTACATGAATCATATACATATATTTGTAAATCTAACTTGCAACCTATAACTTGCATAAGCACATATATCGATCTAACAGTATACATACAATTCACATAATAGATAATGGATCCAATCACCACAAACATTCAAATTATCACGATAAACAAAACTAAAACAACATCGTCTATATTTTACAATACTGATATAATTCCATATTACAATTTACATCAAATCATGTCTTAATCATATTCTCATCTAAAGGGTCACTATACTTACAACGATCGATGAACTTGAGTTCTGAATTTTGAGTTCTGAAATTGGGATGCTTTCCTTTGGGTAGATAAACGTTGTTTTGATTCTTAGTTTTGAATTAGATTTGTTCTAGCTTTGTTTGTCCTTAAGCTTTAGGCGGTGGCCATTCCAAGCTATCTTACAGCAGCGTGACAGCTCCAAGTTTAATTAATTAATTGTGTGAATTAGGTTAAGAGCTAGGTTGTATATATATAGAATTTTAGGATTAATTTAGGTCGTTTGATTAACCCTAGAAATGACCATAACCGTTCAGTCAAGATAGAATTATCCTATTGACTCAGCAATGAGTCAGAAATGACTCAGCATTGACTCAGCATATTAAATGTTCATTTTTTTCATAAATGACACATTGGTTCGTTCCTAACATATCATAACCAAATTGACATTTTTTTATTTAAAACAAAACATTAGCTAAATGAACATTTCTTAACTGAAATGTCAATTTAATCTGAATAAATATTTTAATCTAAATATACATTTCTTAACGAAATGTTATTCTAATGTTAACATAACAAAAGTGATATTCTAATGTTCATCTTTTCTTTTTATTATTTATTTTCAATCAATTCAAATGTAAATACGTATTTAATAGATACATTTTCCCTTTACCCTTTACATTGATTACCTATATATAAATATATATATATATATGAATAAATCTTTTCTTACTTTTAATTTGTCATAAATCCAATTGGGGAAGGCCATTTAAAAAAACAATCCTTGACAACCAAAAATGCGCAACGTACGCTACATGATGCGTACACGCCATATATATATATGCGTATATATATATATATATATATACATACATATATATATATTATATATATTCATTTTTTTTCTTTTTATCTGTCTTCCCAATTACCGATTTTCACACTAAACCACTTTTTGAACTGCATTCACACTAGGCTATTTTAAGCCATTCCCCTAAAACAAAAATAGGGCACTGGCGAGGATCGAACTCTGTACCTCTTGTATGCTAGTCATGTGTTCCAACCAAATAGGCTACTAAGTCTTTTGCTTACAAAAGTTAGAACAATGCTAAACATTATTCTTTTCTCATTCTCCTTTTTTCATGTTTTGCTGCAATATTTAATTTAAGGATATCTTTTTCATACGGAGTCCAATTTACGCAAACTCGGACTCTATCTAAAGCAGAATTTCGAGACGAATGCAATGGCGTAACCCGTTTCCCTTAATTCTTCATCTAAAATTTAATTATAATTTAATTTGTGAAACTTAATGTTACAGAATTATGGGGTGTTACATTCTCCCCTTCTTAAAAGGATTTCGTCCCCGAAATCTTCAAGTTAGGAAGAATGTGTCCTACCATCCAATCACCCATCTACTCAACCATTCAATCACAGACATTCATTGTCCTTAAAAAGATTTCTAAATGCTTTCATATTTATATGCATAGTGTGTGTATATGTCTTTATCTAATGCAAAATCAGGCGGTCTACTGATTCAGTCGACTTCCTTAATGTGAATTATGTCAGTGCCATGCGTCCAATCATGTATGCAATCCTAATGATACATATCATTTCTATATGAGTGCACAACCATTCACTCAAATGCAACGTCCATATGATAACACATTGAGTTCAGTCTGTAAACAAATACATATATGCGAATTCAATATGAAAGTGACTAAGTTGTTCTAGCGCCTATGGTGTGTATATGCATTCACGAGCAACCACATGCAACCATCAATCATAACATGTTTCAAATACATGTTTCAAATACATGTTTACATCCATTGGCTTCTACCTAAGGATCGATGATACGTCGTAGAGGATATACCTTAAAAGCTAGAAAGTATGCATAAAATTCCTAGAAAAAGAGATCAGGGATATACCCTTATGAAAAAGGGTATGATGCTCGTGTCTAGTCTCCAGTCTTATATGTCGCACCTTCTTGAGCTTCATTATATGGTACCTTATCTAATTTAACTTCTTGATTGCGAAGCTTCTTCACTTCCATTTCCAAGATAAACAGATGTTAACCTTGATACTAGTGTATATACTAAGATGATTAGAGATCTCTCCTCTACTTAGCTTATCCTTCTGTTACAAATCTGAGGGTCTAAAGCTAAAGGTTGCTATGTACTTTTTACCTCTCTTAAGGTCAGTCTTTCTTCCTACCTAGGGCACCTGCCACAATTATTCATCTCCCACCTTTACCATCCTTGTGGAACATGTTTACAGTTCTCTCTAAAGCTACCTCTATCACACAAAGAACCCTACAAATCTTGGAAGAAAATTAGCCGCAGGTGAAACTACCGCGACTATAGATGGAAGTCGGGCACTGCTTCGCCCTTCGATAGGTATCATAGTCTTATCAAGCTTACGGAACCATGCTACGATGAGGTTACCTCCCAGAAAGCCAGGAGCCCCGAAGACTCAAGAAAGAAGGGGACAATAATTCAAACAGAGAATCAGAAGATAGTGCGTATGGCTTTGGGGAATATGCCTTTAAATCAAATCTTTTCTTTTGAAAATGCTTCTTTTTTTAAAACCGTTTTGAAAATAATTTTTCAAATCTTTTATCTGATCCGGTAACCTTCATCTCTGATACCACGTGTAACACCCCACATCCGTTAATGTCACTCACAAAGGGAATGCACTAAGTTCTGTGGAGCATTTAAGGTAAAAGATGCAGATAAATTACAAGACAAAAAAAAATTAAAACAGCGGAAAATAAATCTTTACTTTATTAATAAAATAGTTTGTACAACAAATGCTTTCCAATACCAAAGTATTATCTGTCTTACAAAATAAAGAAGCATAAAATAACATTTATATTCCCCAATGTAGCATAAGCCAGCCATAGCAGCGGAAAAGAGAGTCTGAAGCGATAGATACAAGAGTCTTCAAGCTTGGAAAGAGTAACAGTCCATACTAAGCAGAGCTATTCCCTCCCTGACTACCTTGGGGGGGGATGGAAGAAAAGAAGACGAAAGAAAAACAGAGTCAGACATAAAGCCTGAGTATGTCTAGTGGCTTTTAGCATGTGACAGGATAAAGTTCATGACAGGAGTAAACTGGAAAATGGGACAGTACCAGAATAACAGACTAATATAAACCAAAGCAAGACAGTTTAAACCGAATATAATATCGCACCCCATTCTATATCTTTGCACCACCTAATTAGTATCCCAACTAGTAATCTGTATAAAGATGATAACGTGATCCCAATCCCTGTAATTGCGGTTGCCTTTAGGTGTACATCTATTATTTATTACATAGATCTAATCTAGGGTTTTCTTATCGAGCGCTTCCTAGATTCAACTAGGGTTTATGCGACTTATCTAATACTTATCGGATTCAGGATTTATGCCACCTAGGTCCAACTAGGGATTATGCTACATGTCGAACGATGCCCCTAGTCTAGGACGCACTACCTAGAGTGGTATATGTTCATAGACTTTCCCCACGTATGTGTCGCGAATCTTTTATCGCTGTCTAGATGCACATGTCCACTATATGTGCGGCCAGAGTCCCGTGACAGGGCTTAATCAAGAAAATATGGAACTCGGTCGGGAGCTTTAAGTTATCTGCCGATGCAGATGCTAAGGTCTGTTTTTCTACAAGTGGATATGGTCCCACGTGACCCCTCCCTCAACTAATGAAAGGCAATCCAAGAAAATCAAGCACGAGAACTATACTCCTGCCGCCTATGCCCCACTTTCCTATTGGCCAGCCTCACCCATAATTAGATAGCAAGTATATGGTCTGTTGGGAGTTCTCTGCCTTTCCGCATGCGTATCTCGACTGACTCAAGATGGTAGGTAGACGACGAGTTGCTATCACAGGGCTACTGGTCTCGCCGAATCACGCTGGTCCATCCTAGTCTTTAGGTTGCCTTATATTGCAACCAAGGCATACCGTTGGTTCTTCTAACGCAGACCTTAACCTTTGTGAGCCCAGGAGGATCATCTGCAGCCTCACAGAGGGATACCAAGAGTACCCTCACGTCCCCTCGAAGCCTCGGGCTTCATAACCCAATTCGTTGGAGCCTTCTTTAAGATTAGATGGACGTTCGCTCCTCCTCGTGCTATACTAAGAATTTCTACTTAGTTTTCCTAACTAAGGTTTACCACTTAGTTTCCTGAATCGTCGTTTTCTTAACTAAGGTTTACTACTTAACCCCTTTCAACTAAGGTTTACTACTTAGTTCTCTTTCTCGTCAAGTTGGATTGGTTAAGTGTCATTAGTCAATACAAGTTAACTTAACCCATTCATTTGTCATGTCAAACTGGTTAAGTGTTATCAGTAATTCACGTTGACTTAACCTTGCCCATCTGTTTTAACTAACATGTTATAACGGTTAAGTGTTCCCTTAGTTAACTTAACCCTAACATCCGTTTAATTAACATATTCTAATGGTAAAGTATTGTCCCTTCATGCTTTAACTTAACCATATTCATTTATCACACTATGATGGTTAAGTGTTCTAAGTTTACTTAACCTTACATTCTGTCCAGCTAACATATTAAATTGGCTAAGTGTATTAAATTTACTTAACCCCAACCTCTAGTCTAGTTAACATGTTAAATTGGCTAAGTGTATTAACTTTACTTAACCCCACCTTTTAGTCTAGTCAACAAGTTAATTTTGCTATGTGTATTAAATTTACTTAACCCCAACCTCTAGTCTAGTTAACATGTTAAATTGGCTAAGTGTATTAACTTTACTTAACCCCACCTTTTAGTCTAGTCAACATGTTAATTTGGCTAAGTGTATTAAATTTACTTAACCCCAACCTCTAGTCTAGTTAACATGTTAAATTGGCTAAGTGTATTAACTTTACTTAACCCCACCTTTTAATCTAGTCAACATGTTAATTTGGCTAAGTGTATTAAATTCACTTAACCCTACCAATCCTAGCTTAGCTTTAATTGTCTAAGTAAAGCAGCAACCACTCACATTAGACAGGTATTGTTGTGGCTGCCTGTATGCCGGTCAGTTCCTGGCAGTCTTACGCCACAACTCAGTCTAACCTCGGCTCTTTATCGGGCTCAATGCCTTAACCCCCCACATTGGATATGTATTGTTATGATTACTGGACAGCCGGGCGGGTCCGGCCAGGTTTACATCACAACTCAATCCAACCTCGGGTTAAGCATATTCGTATTGTCTAAATTTACATTTTAATTATGTAAATTATTCATGTCACATATTTTAATTCAAAACTAACGATGTATAAATTTACACCATTCATGGCCTTAACCAATTTCATGGTTTTGGGCCCACCTATGTATTAACATGTTTTAAATTAATAATTTATACCGTTTCATACCATAAATCACCTATGTGATTATTGGCCAATTTATGTCAAGTTCCCTATAATTAAGTTTTTACCCAACGTTACCCCCGTCTAAATATTAGGCTAACAACTTAGCCTAATTTACCATTCGCATGATTTCACATAAAGTATTAGGCTAATAACTTAGCCTAATTTAACGTTCACAAAATTGGCATAAAATCAACATTAACTATGAACTTGCAATTTTTGACAAAATCAACATGAACATAAACATAGAGGTGTGAACTTGCAACTTTAACATGTACATAGGTGTGAACTTGCAACTTTAACATAATCAACATAAACATGTACATAATTAGCAACTTGCATAGGTTCATGAATTAACAACATAATTAACAACTTGCATAGGTTCATGAATTAACAACTTAATTAACGACTTGCATCGGTTCATGAATCTCAACCTAACAAGTTGCATAGGTTCATAAATCTACAACATAATTAACGTATAGGAACATGTATGAACTTGCAATACATATGTATAACATAGATCTAACAATAAACTTTTATAAATCATATGAATCATAAACGAATCTTTTAACATGGATCCAATTATAAGTTTTCACTTGCATAAGAATTTGTGAATATTGATCTGTTCTAATCATGTAGGTACAATTGGTTTAACATAAAAATATATAGATAGAACCTACATGAATCATATACATGTATGTGTAAATCTAACTTGCAACCTATAACTTGCATAAGCACATATATCGATCTAACAGTATACATACAATTCGCATAATAGATAATGGATCCAATCACCACAAACATTCAAATTATCACGATAAACAAAACCAAAACAACATCGTCTATATTTTACAATACTGATATAATTCCATATTACAATTTACATCAAATCATGTCTTAATCATATTCTAATCTAAAGAGCCACTATACTTACAACGATCGATGAACTTGAGTTCTGGATTCTGAGTTCTGAAATTGGGATGTTTTCCTTTGGGTAGATAAACATTGTTTTGATTCTTAGTTTTGAATTAGATTTTTTCTAGCTTTGTTTGTCCTTAAGCTTTAGGCGGCGGCCATTCCAAGCTATCTTAAAGCAGCGTGACGGCTCCAAGTTTAATTGTGTGAATTAGGCTAAAAGCTAGGTTGTATATATAGAATTTTAGGATTAATTTAGGTTGTTTGATTAACCCTAGAAATGACCACAACCGTTCAGTCAAGATAGAATTATCCTATTGACTCAGCAATGAGTCAAAAATGACTCAGCATTGACTCAGCATATTAAATGTTCATTTTTTAATAAATGACACATTGGTTCTTTCCTAACATATCATAACCAAATGGACATTTTTTTTATTTAAAAAAAACATTAGCTAAATGAACATTTCTTAACTGAAATGTCAATTTAATCTGAATAAACATTTTAATCTAAATATACATTTCTTAGCGAAATGTTATTCTAATGTTAACATAACAAAAGTGATATTCTAATGTTCATCTTTTCTTTTTATTATTTATTGTCAATCAATTCAAATGTCAATACATATTTAATAGATACATTTTCCCTTTACCGTTTACATTTATTACCCATAAATATATATATATATATGAATAAATCTTTTCTTACTTTTAATTTGTCATAAATCCAATTGGGGAAGGCCATTTAAAAAAAACAATCCTTGACAACCAAAAATGCGCAACGTATGCTACATGATGCGTACACGTCATATATATATATATATATATATATGTGTGTGTGTGTGTGTGTGTGTATATATATATTTATATATTTATATTATATATATATATTCATTTCTTTTTATCTATCTTCCCAATTACCCATTTTCACACTAAACCACTTTTTGAACTGCGTTCACACTAGGCTATTTTAAGCCATTCCCCTAAAACAAAAATAGAGCGCTGGCGGGGATCGAACTCTGTACCTCTTGTATGCAAGTCATGTGTTCCAACCAAATAAGCTACTAAGTATTTTGCTTACAAAAGTTAGAACAATGCTAAACATTATTCTTTTCTCATTCTCCTTTTTTCATGTTTTGCTGCAATATTTATTTTAAGGAAATCTTTTTCATACGGAGTCCAATTTACGCAAACTCGGACTCTATCTCAAGCAGAATTTCGAGACGAACGCAATGGCGTAACCTGTTTCCCTTAGTTCTTCTTCTAAAATTTAATTATACTTTAATTTGTGAAACTTAATGTTACAGAATTACGGGTTGTTACAACAAGAGATCCAGGATCAAGAATAGAAGAGCGTAGATCAGAATCAACAGGATTATCAAGAATAGCAGGATCTACAAAAGTAGAAATAAGAGGAGGAACAGAGACAGTGTTAACTAGATCCATGTTACCAGATGAGTAGGATGATGGAGGAGGGTCAGGAGGATCAGGAGGAGGAGGACGAACAGGAAAAGATGGAAGAGAGGACGAAACAAGCAAGGAAGAAGACGATGATGAGTCAAGGGAGGGAGAGGGAGACGCTATTAACTAAATCCTTCGTTTTTGAATCTGTTTTACGTAAACCACATATGCATCTAAACTAGAAAATCGTAACGAACCCAATGACACAATTCCCGATTCAAATTTTATTAAATTTTCAACTTAAAATTTAATTGATTAATTCATTAATTAATTTCTGTGTGTTAAAATTTGGTTTGTTACATTCTCCCCTCCTTAAAAGATTTCTTCTCGAAATCTCCAAGGATAGAAGAGTTAAATATGCATTATTATCCAAATATCTACATTCATCTACTCAAACGCCATCCATTAGCATTCATTATCCTTAAGTTTTCTAATTTGGTCCATGTAATTATGCGATAATGTAGCGTGTATGTCCTTAACTAATGTAAAAGATTAGACGATCTACCAATTTAGTTGACCTCCTTTTTATGCAATAATACTTGGATCATATATCCAAATGTATGCAAAGGCCCTCATAACAGATAGTTCTACATGTGTGCTTCAACCATCATTCCTATGCAATAATCATATGATAACATTCATTTACATCATCCATAAAAATAATATAAAATGCACACACATCCATATGCATATGTTAGTGTCCTATTTGTTAATCCTTAACAGTTCCTAGTGTGTGTATATGCATCCACTTGCATGCATCATACATAACATATTCTAATAAAATGTTTACAACCTAGCCTACTTGAGTCCAAACAACAGATTTATTTCCTCCCTCCTTTTGCTATACCAATAGGTTTATCTTCGTTCTATTAATACTAAATAAATTATCAGAGGATAAATTTTTTTGCAATGCTTAATCCTAAGATTCACCCTTCCCAAGGATATTTAGAAGAAAGACACTAATCGAAGGAAAAAAAAGCTAATGATAGGATATAAAAAAGGAAACATTTATCAAAATATCACGAGTAAGTAGCATGAATTTTTTGAAGACACCCAAGTTGTTATAACTAGAAGTTCTCCCTATGAGGTAAAAGATTTTAAAATTGAATTAACTTATGCCTCATCGCAATTAACTCATACTTCTCATCTAAACTTCCAATCTGAATGGTTTCTCCTATAACTGCCGAGTTATTCTAACCGCATTCGCTAAAGACCTTTTCTATCTTACCAATCTTAAATCCCCTAGAATGAAATATTCCAAATTTTCTGTTTTCTCCCCTTTCTGAACTAGTTTAACATAGCTAAGTAGTTTGGTTTTAAAATCCCAAATCCCCTTCTACCTTACAAGTAGGGTCACTGTTTATCATATCCACAATCTGATTTTACCTTTGTTGTCTTATGTTCCTTTATTAGTTCCACTCTTATTGTCCAACCCCATACTCTTTTTTTCTTCAGTTTCCTATATATATATATATATTAAAACTCATATTACTATTACATTATTTTTCCAAAACTTCGTTTGTTAAAATCTTAGTGAGATAATTTGTAATTCAGAATATATATAGTTACTTTTATGAAATTCCCAAAAATACGAATTTCATACCAAATGATGTTTTCCCTTTAAAATTTATATTTCTAGAATCATATATGTATATATGGGGTTTGGACTCAAAGTGGTTCTACAAATTTCCTTTTTCCTCAAAATAATTTTTCTTCAAAAAATTTCCTTGGAACACAAATATTTGTCATGCCATTAATCCATTTAAAATCTTTATATCCTTTTAAACATTTATCCACTAGCCATACATTTTACTTACTTCCGTTTGGTGATCGTATAAAGATTCATTTTACAAATCCAATCCTTATAATTAGGTTTCAACTTGTTCTTATAAATCATTTTTTCCTTCAAACAGAATTTCTAGGTTCCTCGTCTCATGCTCAAATGACATAACCTTGATGAACTCCAAACTCCAATCATAGAGTATAACTAACGGTGAGTTCCTATCAAAATATTAAGATATGTTTTTGGGTATTTCCATAGAAGCTACATAAAGTCTTATACCCAAAAGCCAAGAACGTAACGTCAACTACGTTCTTGATTTTACAAGGAGATCCCAAAAATCATTATACACTCGAATTCAATAAATCTTCCTTGCTTTAATCTTTAATTCCTGATAGGGAACAACAAAACAATAATTCATGATTACTGAAATCTCAATCTTACCCTATAACAGGTAATGACCCCCTATGAAAACTGAAAAACATTAATAGTTAATCCAAGGTAACTAATCTTGTTGGTCCTCTACCTAATGCTACCAATAACATTGATACTAAAATATTAACTCAATTTTTTTAAAAAGAAATTTTCTCATTTTGTTTCCACAAAAGCTGAACTTCTCCTAGTGAGATAGGTCGGGAAATCTTTATATTGGAAATACTTTCAATAATTCTCTATAATAACCCACTAATCCAAGAAATTTTCTTACCTTCCAAACTCGATACTCGGAGAACTTGATCTTGGGTCTATTGCACTTATAAGGTACCAAATACCAAATTTATCCCTTTCCATTCTTTGTTTAGACTAACATGTCATCAACATAAGGTCCCTACCAAATCACTACATAACCTCGGTAATCATCCTATAATAACTAGGCTTAGGAACAAACTAGCCCAAAAGGTACGGTAACGGTTATTAAACTTCATCGGATGCTCTACTACCAACTCCATTTCTATATTTTTTTCTACTACTCAAAACTTGATAGGAATCCCAAGCAAAAAAATCTAGTTATGGGAAGAATTTGGCTCCTTGAAATTAATCAAAAAAGCCATCTACATGAGTCGAAGAGATATGTTTCCTCCAAAAAAATTCACTTACAATTACCATTGAGCTAAAGGCATATATGTCACTATAGCAAAGACTTTATGCTTGATACTTTTACTTCTTTATATGCTAAAAGTCACTGGACTCGTCAGACTTTATGTCTGACCCATTTTGTTTTCTTTTCTCTCTCTTCCTTTCCCCCTCCAAGTTCTTAGGGTGGGAATGCTCAGGCTTGATTAGGATTCTCTCTCTTCTATTTCTGCTTGGATCTGGATCTGCATTGATGTATCACTTTGACTACTTGTCTACTTGTTTATGGCTACTTATGGGGATTATGATTTTTCATTTTTGTACTTTGATGGTTTTTAGCGAAGACAGATGTTTTTATTTGATGTATTTTTTTCCAGTATTTCAGTCTAATGTTGTAACTGGATTTTGAGACCATGATATTTTCTGTTGGAAAAATAAAGTTTAAAATTTCCGCTGCTATTTTATATATTTGTCTTGTGATATTTTGTTTCTGTTTACCTATAACACTTCACGGAACTTAACGCATTCTAATAAAGAGTGACATTAACGGATGTGCGGTATCATATAAGGGGTATGAAATCTCGTATCCCAAGGATATGAAATTTCGTATCCCTATGGGATACAAAATTTCATGCCCCATATTGGGATACGAACTTCCTCTACTGGCCAGAGGATTTCAGATTCTGTTTCTATGTTGATTTTCCTTACTGAGACTTTGAATCGCTGACTCCTTGACTTGGGATTCAGATTGTTTTCGTAATGTTGGTACGACTGAGCCGACGCTTATGTTAATCGTTATATGACCAACAGTCCTACCTGGCACACAGGAGTAGAGTATACAACTGGACTTTGACTGAACTATCGAACTATTAAATATGTTTCGTTTTGGGCTATAGTCGTAATGTCATCACGACTCGATGTGAATCTGGTTGCATGGGTCTACAACGACGATGGTTACAATATTTAAGATTTGTGATCATCGTCGTGTTCCAAGCTCCTATGTTACAAATGTATTGGCATAGTACTGCACTGCACGTACATGTTAGCTTACACCAACACGAGGGGTACAGGTTATACAACGCGATGTCTTACGCAAGTGTATTGAAAGTATAGCTAGCGATTGGACACAAGATCGAAAACAAGGCAGATTTCGGAGGCCGAACATTCATAACATTCACTGTTCCAATATGATTCAATTAGCGATGCTAGCTCAAAGGGTAGAGAGCTTGAGGCCTATGGGGAATCCACTCCTTCTTAAATGATAGGCTCGCCAAAAGTGTCAGATCGTGGGGTGCAGCCGAAAGGACAAGAACTGTCGGTCCAGCGTTCGATGACACCAATGCAGGGAAGGCTTGGGATGACCGGGCGTGAGCATGAAAGGGAATTGGATGTAGATATTGTGGAGGGAAGTATGTGGTTGGCACCAGACATGGTGGCGGGTGCAGTTATTATTGAGAACCCTCCGGATTCGATGTCATCGCATATGAATGAGACAACGATGAGGCGCATGGCGATACGGTTCGGCGTCTCCTTGAAGTTTTTCATGAGCCCGGGAAGGACGATAGGGCTCACGCACCACCGGAAGGGTACATTGCCTAGAATGGGCAGGCATATATTTCAGCGTGCGTGCCCCCGGCTAACAACTTTATTCGGGATATGCTGCATTATTTTCGCCTTGCGCCATCGCAACTTCATCTAAATGTGTGCGCTTTCCTCCTAGGTACCGGCGTTCTCTACAGAGAATACCTGCACTTAAAGCCCACCGGAGAGGACATCCGTTATCTTTTTTAGTTAAAGAGGAGAGCCAACGTTGCGCCATCTCAGTATTTTTTGGAAGCTTTGCCAAGCACCAAGTTTTTTGATGGATAGTGGCCCAAGTTGACCGAGTATAAGCATGATTGGTTCTTCGCGCGCTGTCCTCCCAGATTTGCGAGGAAATAGCCGGAAGGAAGTGAGCATTCCCCCTTGTTTTGAGCTTGAAATTTGTGGGTATGATAACTTAAGATTGACTTCGTTCTTGTGTGATAGGGAATCCTGATGCGCCCACAGAAATCGTATACCATCATGTTTGCAAACAGATTTTCTATCGAATTAGAAAAATCAACAAAATATTATTTTCTAACGAATTAGAAAATCATCAACAAAATATTATAATAACACAACAAGCGCACAACATACAACTGTTAGTATAGGGACGAGTACGGGTCGATCCGCAAGGAAAGAAACAATTTCAATCAAATTAAACCAAACTTTGGAATGTTCTAACTAATAAAAACTAATGAATACTAGAAACTAAGTTGAGAGATAATATGAAATTAGAGAGCAACTTAGAGGTAAATCCCCTCTCATATTTATGTAAATTAACAAACATACGATCTATGATCCCTATTTTTAAGTGACATAAATGTTGCATTTATCATAAGTTTAGTTTATTTATGTTATTGATTAACACAACATAAACTATCAAACCTTAACACAACAATTAAACCACTAATGATTCTCATGAAAATGGAACTAAAGAAAAGATTATTTTAAGCATAGACTATGAACTATTAATTAAAACTATAGACCATCAAATTTTTCTCTTACTTTCATTTCAAAATCAATAACCACTTAGCAAATATTGATGCAAATTGTGTTTATATTGAATAAGAATAACTTATTTGCATATGCAACATAAACTATCAAACCCACTTGTATAAACCTACATCAAAGTCCACTACCATGAAGCACAAATTAGAGAGATCACAAATCATACAAATGTTAAACTTACATAAAATTAAAGAGCTTCATTAGCTCTGAATTGTAGGGGCTTAGCTTAACACATATAAGTTTCAACATTGGAAAAGAAAGCAAAATGAAAGATAATCTAAATGGGACAAGAAAAGAACTAAATTAAGTGCATATAAATAAATCTAAACTATGAACATAAAGTAGAGAGCATGTAAATAAATTAACAAGAAATTAAATTGCATTAAAATGAAAATTACGTAAAGAAAATGGCTAAGTAGCCATAGAAATAAAAGAGAGGTTTGGACTTGAGCCTCCACTCTAAACTAAACTAACTGACGGAGTGAAAATTTGCATCAACATAAAGGGGGTATTTATACATGTTATAAACCCTAAAACCCTAATCACTTTTGTTGGGGACTACCAAATTACCCCTTCATGATGCTTCCATTTGTCTTTAGCTACTAATGATACATTAAAATTGTATAAAGCTTTCTTTTGTCCCCAATTGCTAATATATTAGCCTCTAATTGTAACATTAAGGAAGGGGAGATAATGGGTAGGTGGGGTCCTCCACTAAGTAGTGAGTGAATTAATTCCATCTCAATTCTTTGTATCCACTTTGTGCATGTATATCTCCATGTAAACTTCATGTGCATTCTTCATTTTTTCTCCTAAATTCCTACAAGACACATGAAAAGGAACAAGTAATTTTATAAAAAATAAATACATGCACAAATGACCATTTTGCCCCAATATGAAAATGAATGCATGATAATTTGAGAATTTTGGGTTTTTGGTTAAAACATGTAAAAATAGCCCAATATGTTATTTATTTAATTAAAACAAGAATAAATCTGTGAATATAAATGTGCAAATTTAAGTGCACATCAAATAACCTCACACTTATCTTTTTATTCGTCCTCGAATAAACTTAAAAACTAAGATAAATCTGTTTTCGTAGAGAGCACGATTGCATTGAGCGTATGCAACAAGCCGTTGAACCACTGGATGTCCCCGTAGGACGAGGTTGTCTCGTGAAGGTTTTCAGCGGATCTTGCCTACAAAATCCAAATGTTAAACGCAAAAAATATTTACAAAATGCAAGATTTGAAAATATTTACAAGATGAATGCAAGTTTTCAAAAGAATATTTACAAATGGTTAATTTACTTCTAAATTTGACACGAACGAGTTAACACAAGTTTGGGTCGTCAAAATAAAATTTAAGTCCGTTACTAATCAAAATATCAAACGACAGTTGGGTTATCGTTACAAACTCCTCCAGCTTGGCCAGTTGTTTTGGAAGAAACATAGTGCAAATATGAAATGAATTCCATAATCGATATCAACAATCATAAAATGGCATCTTTATCCCCTTTTGCTTAACAAGTTAGGTCAAAAAACTGAAGAAGATGCTTAGATTTCAAGTGCTAACTCTCTCTTTATTTTGAAAACTATTTACATTATTATTATTTTCAAACACCTAACTGAAAAGACCAAGGTATACCACCCCTACACTGCATTACGACTTACGTGAGGGTTGGGACAGAGCTTGGAGGATTGTGCAAACTGACGCTTACTTTGTCAACAATATGTCGGCAATCCTTAGGTGTTCAACTCATGAAATGTGACCAAGATATACCAATAATGCACTGCATTACGACTTACGTGAAAGTTAGGACAGAGCTTGGCGGTTTGCACACCAACGTTATATTTACAAGCAATGTTGGATACCCTTGGATTATTCTTATTTATATATTCTTTTTTTCTTTGGCCTTTTTTTGAAAGAGAGAGAATTAAGCGAGAAAATCTAGCACAACTTCACTTAAAAGATCCAAAATGTTATTGTAAGTAGTCTAAATCAACCATTCTATTAATCAGATTAAAATTTAGAAAACATTTCATACTCATCACCTACAAATCTCGCTATATACCCGTTACACTAAATTTGCTCATAATTCAAACTTTCCTTTCGTTATCTGTTAAGAAAATTGATTTTCCAAACATTTTAATCGTACGACCAAAACGGTATATTTAATTCATCGTGCCCATTTAAAAGTAAATTAAAATGCTCTTTTTTTTCTTTTCTTTTTTAAAAAAATAAAAAATCTATGAAAAAACAAAATAAATGGGAAACTCCTCCCATACTTCATTTGGACTGTGTCCCCATAGGTAACCCAAGTGGAAGGAGAAAAGAAAACAAAAGAAATTTTTGAAAATATGTCCTATATTAACAAGAGAAAAGAAAAAAAATATTTACAATATATAAGAAAATATATTGACAAGAAGTAAATGAAACGGTTTTCTAAAGACCGATTCATTTGTCTCTTCAAGTATGAGAGACACGACTTAAGCTTAAAAAACCAAATCGTAATTTTTTTTGAAGTTAAATGTAGATTTGGAAAAACGAATGTTGCTTTATTAAAAATCGAATGAGTTGTTTTATTTTTGATGATTTTTGGGGTAGATTGAATAATGGATTGAATTTCATGTTTATTTCCACCAAATTGAATTTCAAATTTGTCATTGAAAAATTCTTTAGAATTATTGATTTCAAAATCAAAATGGTGATCCAAATCTACCTCTTTAAAATTCAACTCATTTTCGAAATCCAAAAAATTCGTATCCATCAAATTCGTCTTCCTTTGGTGAATTGTTAACAACTTCAATGCACGAATCATTTTCAAAATCCAAATTTGTTGTTTGAAAGTCGTTATTTTCAGAAAAAGGAATATCGAATTTGAGATTTGGTTCCACCATTTCAAAAGAATTGAAATCCAACTCAATTACCGTGTTTTCAACAACTTCGTTAAGATTGTTATTTTCAATTTCAAAAGTTGTTATTTGAAAATAGTCGATTGTGAGCAAAGGTGGATTATTATTCGAATCGTCACATATTTGGATTTGATTTTGTCCTCACGAAACTTCAAGTAGTTTTCATACAACAAATCCGCGTAGTCATCTTCATTCATTTGTTCAACAAAATCAAAATTATAATTATTTACTTGAGAATTATTTGATGCATCACATGTTGAAATTTTATTTTGTTTCTCACGAAACTTCAAGTAGTTTTTATACAACAAATCTGTGTTGTCATTTTCATTCATTTGCTCAACAAAATCAAATTTATAATTATTTACATGAGAATTTTCAATTTGAAATCATTGAGAACAAAAGTTTTCATTTGTGTCACAATCGAAATTATTCCCATTGCCAAAATCATTTGAAAAGTGATTCATATTTTCATTTTGAAGTTGAAATTCATTTCAGAGTTCGAAATTAAGTTGGCAAGGGTTATAATAAAAATCATTTGGATTTGGAATTGAATTTGAATTTTGATTATTTTGAAAACTTTTATTTGAATTGTTGCACATGTTCAAACACCATTCATATGTTCTTTAAAGTTGTTGTGTGCTCATTTGAAGTTGTTGTGCGCTCGTTTCAAGTATTTCAAGTAAAGATTCAAGATTTGAGGGTTGACTGTCATTTTGAAAATTTTGTGGTGCAAAATCCGAATTATTTTCAAAATCATTTGAATTTGGAGGTGAAATCGAATTTTTATTAATTTGAAAACTTTCACTTGAATTGTTGCACAAGTTTGAAATATATAATTCATTCATTCTATGAATTTCAAGTAAAGATTCAATACTTGCTTCCAAAGTTGAGGGTTGATCGTTGTTTTGAAAATTTTGTGGTGCAAAATAAAGATTATTTTAAAAATTTTGAAAAGTTGGTGGTGGAAAATCCAAATTGTTTGTACAATTGTTGTTATTAAAATATCCATACGAATTTGGTGTAAAATTATATGGATTATATTGATTTTCACAATTATCATAAAATCTGTGGAATAAGGAAATTGAGACATTTTCAAAAGAAATGTTTTTTTCTCTTTTTGTTTTTGTTTTTAAAAGAGAAAAGGAAATATACACAAAAGAGAAAGCCTCTTTTTATTTATTTATTTTTTGGGATTTTTTATTTTTTTTATATATATGCATGAACCTAATGCAACTATATGAATGCAATTTACTTATTTACAAATTTTCTAAAATTATATAATGACGGTTAGATTAATTTCAACAAAAAAATTCTCAGCCAGTTAACGGACAGGAGTTATCGATGCACCAGGAATCACCCTAGCAATACAGCCGAAGGTTTAAGTACCTTTAGAGGAACAACCGCTATAATATTTACGAATCACCGTAATATTTATAAACGGTTATTACTCTGCCGTACTCTAGACACCGTGAAATAATTCGTTAGAAATAAATCAATTTGTCAAAATATAATGATGTCCTTAGAAAAGTAAAACAAAATAAGATGAATGCATAACGGAAATTAAACGTGAATTAACGATGCAACTACAAATGATTTTTTTTTCCAGATTTTTATATGCAAATGCAAGCAAACAACAGTGCATGAAAATAAAAACAGGGTTAGAACACAATACCTGAGCGTGCATAAATTTATTAGCAATTATTTTAAGCAGCGTTTTTTTTGAAGCAAGCGCAGATTTTTAGCAAAGCAAAGCGATATTCAAGCAAACGGTCCTTGTTCTTTTTTCTGTACCCTGAAAAGAAGTTGATAATGCTGATTTTTTTTATTCAGTCAAGTAAAGGACTCAAAACCAAGTAGGAGTTAAACTTAACTCGATATTATTCAAGTCAAAATGAAAACCTTTTTTTTTTTTTTTTTTTTTTTTTTTTTTTTGAATTGTTCAAAGCCACCCAAAAGAACTTGGAAAAACTAAGAATAAAAACTAAACTTTAAACAAGTGAAAACCCGGCCCACCAGCCTAAGCCCGCTAAGCCCAGCTAAACTCCTGATCAAAACACAAGTGAGCGTACCCTTATTTAATCTTACCAAAGCAGTGCCACTAATTGTTAGAAACTAAAAATGCTAATCTACAACTCGAGTACGAACTCAAGAATCTTTTTTTTTTTTTTTTGGGAAATCAAAACGATATTAGCGGATTTGGTGAAAAGGAGTTTTCTGTGGTTCGTGATTTGAGGATTTGGCCTCTTTCGAAGCGATTGAAGATTTTCGGTAGTCCATTTCTGTTTTCTGTAGGTCGAATTGTAGTTCGTTGGTGTACGTCGGTTGCGAAGAGCTCGGTTTCAGGCGTTCAGGCCTAAAGCAATGGTGATTGGAGGGTTTGTATGAGGACGGTGGTGGCTCAATTGGATACTAGAAACGTAGAGGGAGTGGTGATGTTGGTGCGAATTTGAGGCGAAGTCGATTGGGGTTGAAAGTTGGTTCGAATTGAGGGAGACTGGGTTAGGTAATGGCGTGAAGTGTTTGTAGCAGTTCAGAATGAGGTAGATGCCTAGTTTTGGTGGAAGTGTTTTTTATTGCTGCTGGAGTTGTTTGGTGATGTTTGTATTGCTGGAATTGAGACCGTGAATGGTGATCGAACGTAGGTGAGTAGCTTGTTTGTTTGTGCAGAAGCAATGGATGACGTTATTTGTAGAGTTTTGTGAATGCAGCAAGAGGAACTGAATTTGAGGGAGGGGCGGTGCTGATTCGGATGATTCGGTAGATTGGGGTTAGTTTGAATGAAGTGATGTAGGGTGATGGTTTGTATATTCAAAAGGTGGATGGTTGAACAAGTGGGAATTGGATGATGGAAAAGAAGTATGTATGGGAATGAAGATGTTAGGAAGGGGTGTGCTGGAGATTTGAGGACTGCGTGAAAGTCGTGACAGTAAGGTGCTGGTTGAAATGGAGTTTGTGAAATGGTTGACGGTATGGGAAGGGGATCGTTTGAGTCTGTATGTTGGCGGAGCAGTCGCGAAGCAATTTTGTTTGTGGGGGGTGTGGTACTGTTGAATATGGTCAGAAGTGAAGTCGGTTGTTTGTGTGGAGAGGAGAAGGAAATGTGACGAGCCGGCGTTTGATTGAAGCTGACGATGAGGTAGACTGATGTGGATAATATGAAGTGGAGTAAGGCTTGGAGTTGGATGTTGAGGCTCGGTTTAAGGGGACTGCGAAGAGGTGGATGCTGCTGTAGTTGATGGTGGAGTGGATGAACAACCGTTGAATGTAGGTTGTGCTGATACGGGGGTGAAGTAGGAAATGTATGGTGGTATGGTAGGGGGAGTTTGAAGAGTGGGGAAACTAGGCAGTATATTTAGGAAGAGTTGTTGTGCTTGTTTGAAGTTGGTAGATTTGTTAAAGTGTTGAGGATGGTCAGTGAATGTTTTACACAGAAATATACAACAATGAAAATTGTCAGAATGTAAAGAAGAAATGTGTAGAATCAATGTAAAACTGAGATTAAATCTAAGCAAGACAGAACTGTAATCACCGCAAACTGGTCAATTGAAAAGAAATTTGTTGTATGTGTGCTTCTCCTTTTTTTTTAAATGAAACTGGTAAAAGACACAGTAACAGCTTATGGAAGAAACTGAATCAAAAGGAAACAATAGTGAAATAACACCACAAATTGAACTGCAAATATCAGACCCAGTAGAGAAGAAGTCAACAAACAAAATCCAAATGCAACAGCACAAACAAAACAAGGTGGCTTTTTTTTTTTCTAAAATAACCGAAGAAGAAAAATGTGAAGGCAAGGAAACTGAAAGTATGAAATGGACAAAGCAACAAGACAATGCACATGCGCACACACAAAAGAAAGAAACACAAAACGCAACACACTTTTTTTCTGAAGAAACAAAACAAAACAAACAAACAAATAACACAAAATCAAACACAAACGAAACAAGACACAAAAACAAGTGAACTAAGAAAACAAAGTAAACACAATTTTTTTTAACTAAACGCACACAAAAGAAAATTAACCCCCCCAAAAAAAAAAAAAAAAAAAAAAAAAAAAAACTAAAATTAATTAACTTCTCCCAGCAACAACGCTGACGTAGAATTGTTAGTACGGGGGCGAGTACGGGTCGATCCGCAGGGAAAGAAGTAATTTCAATCTTACTCAATCAAATTAAACCAAACTTTGGAATGTTTTAACTAATAAAAACTAGAAACTTAGTTGAGAGCTAATATGAAATTAGAGAGAAATTTAGAGGTAAATCACCTTTCGTATTATATAAATTAACAAACATACGATCTATGATATCTATTTTTAAGTGACATAAATATTGCATTTATCATAAGTATAGTTTAATTATGTTGTTGATTGACACAACATAAATTATCAAACCTTAACACAACAATTAAACCACTTGATTCTCATTAAAATAAAACTAAAGAAAAACTATTTTAAGCATGACCTATGAACTATTAATTAGAACTATAGACCATCAAAATTTGTTTTTACTTTCATTTCAAAATCAATAACCACTTAGTAAATATTAATGCAAATTGTGTTTATATTGAATAAGAATAGCTTATTTGCATATGCAACATAAACTATCAAACCCACTTGTATAAACTTACATCAAAGTCCACTACCATGAAACACAAATTAGAGAGATCATAAATCATACAAATGTTAAACTTACATAAAATTAGAGAGTTTCATTACCCCTAAATTGTAGGTGCTTAGCTCTAATGTATGTTATCATATTAACACATGTAAGTTTCAACATTGGAAAAGAAAGCAAATGAAAGATAATCTAAATGGGACAAGAAAAGAACTAAATTAAGTGCATATAAATAAATCTAAACTATGAACATAAAGTAGAGAGCATATAAATAAATGAACAAGAAATTAAATAGCATTAAAATGAAAATTACATAAGAGAAAATGACTAAGTAGTCATAGAAATAAAAGAGAGGTTTGGATTTGAGCCTCCACTCTAAACTGTCCAGAATCTTAACCGGATCCCTCGGGAGGATAGAGAGATGGTATGGCAGCAGGTATATGCTGCTTATTACCAATGCAATGAGTATTACAAGTACTCCGGTCATCTCTCGGAGCTCATTAATAATAAGAACGTGGAGATTGCCAACTTAAAACACGAGTTCAATGACGAGCAGCTGACTTTCCGGAATCGTTAAGATACCTTGTGTAAGATGAAAATACTTTCTAAATTGCATCTACTTCTGTGTATTTGAGTAGCATGTTTATACGCTAATTCTCTGTTGGTGAAACATGTGAGTTGAAGGAGAAGTACTATGACTAGTTGGTGAGGGATTCAAAGCATGATGCTTCGACCTTTAAGGATACTGGCCTCAGTGTCGACCGAGAATGCCCGTTTGAAGAAGGAGAACTCTGAGTTGATGCAGGTGAACATCCACTTGTCCACAGAAAACGAGAAACTACACCAACTTCAAAAGGACAATGAGGCTTTGGTGCTGGAGAACGAGAGGCTAAAAATCAAGAATGAGGGGGTTTAACGGTTGCAACGGGAGAATGATGAGCTTAGGAGACAGCTAGAGGCAGTTAATAAGGAGAAAGAGGAGGCTAAGGCCAGTAATAGAGACGTACTGAGCTCGCTGGAAGGGCTAAAGGCTAAGAATTAGAGGGAAGTAGATAGGCTTAGGGAGGAGATTGAGGACACCGAGGCTAGGGTGGAGGAGTCATAGGAGGAGCCTATCCGAGGTTGGGGATCTAAATTAACCCTAGAGGGGGATGAATAAGGTTTATTTCAGTCTTTGCTGAGTAATTAAATAACATCAACATAGATAATAATCAGAGTAAATGCGGAAAATAAATAACACACGGATATACCCAGCTTCGGCAAAACCCTACCTACTGTTGCATTCCCAAAGGTTTCTACTAGGAATTAAAATAATCTCTACACTAACAATCCCCTGTAAACTCGTGACACTCGCTCCCAACTGTTCTAATTCTACACTCAAAATCCTGCACTGATCTCTATCCCCGAGATCAGATTTCCCCGAGTTACAAACCCGTAATTTGTCTCATAAGTTTTACAGACAAACTAGAAAATTTTAAAACACGATTACAAAATAAAAACTAAAAACCAATAAAATCCGCTAAAACAAAACCTTAGTTTTTAAATAAAATCTCTTAGCCCTTTATTAATTTTGGCCGGCCCCTTTGATCACTGATCAAACCACATAGTAATTCTTCTTTCTCTTTTAATAATGTCGACTATCAACAAAATTAGGGCTTCTTCTATCGGCCAATCAAAAATCGTGGCTTCAGGTTTTAATTCGATGACTCTTTGACGCATTGAGTTGTGTTCCTCTTCGCCACCGACTTGATTCTGGTGATCGAATCGTTGATATTGTGAGCAATACTACTCTGAATTGTTTGCTTTCAATTTTAATCGAATTCGATACACTCTGCCTATGATGATTGGTGATTTATATATAGGGTTTTCAACCCTTAATTTTCTCTAATTTCCTCTTAGAATTGGTCATGATATTAGCATGAATTTTGAGCTTGAAATCTTTGGCTTTGAATTGATCCTTGATGTTGTATGTGAAATCTGGAATTTGATCGAGTCTGAAATTTTCAAACTTTCTGGATTGCGTTTGAAATCTTTTGAACTTGCTGGAATTAATTTTGTGATGAATTCCTTTGTATCTGAATTGTTTTCTTTATGAAATTATCAATAAAAAAACTGTTTGTCTATTTTTCTGGTAATAACAAAATTGAACAGTTTTTATGGAACATTGATTCTCTTTTCTGGTTGACCATTTCTAAATTAAAACTTTTCCTGTAAATCTCGTACTGACTTTTTTCCTTGGCTTCCTGCTGATTTAAAAAAGCTGAGTAGATACTGGTCTTGCCAAAAAAAAAACTGTTGCTATACTTGATTACCCTCAACTGATGCCATGATTTCTGGTACTTTGAATGTCCATAAGTATGAACTGATGTTTAAAATGAGCTGATACTAACACTTGATTTGCCAAAATGATTTTGCACTTGAGTTCTTTGCATTCGGCGTGCTTGTGATTTTCTGGTACTTCAAATGTCCATAAGTATGAACTGACGTTAAAATGAGATGATACTTGAACTGATATTGCACTTGATAATTTCGGGTACTCGGCATGATTGATACTAAACTCGAACGTTTGGTTGTGCGCTTGGTGCTAGTGCATATTTTTGTTTGCTGCTCCATATCTTGTTGCATTTGTGGTATTTAATCTTGAGAATTTGTATCCTACTGCTCCCATTAGTCCATGTAATTGTCATGTTGAACTTCAACTATTGTTCATCCATTTCATTGTGCCATTAGTTGAGTTGTGTGCTTATTTGTATGTATCCACTGCTGTTTTCACTTGAACCTGTTACTGGCCTGTATGACTGTCACTACATGCCTTGTATTGTTCTATGCTGCCAATATCTCTGTTGTTGACTTGTGCACTCTTGAACCTGATACACATATGTGTTCAGTGCCAAGTTGTAGCAGGTCCTCTGGCTTATGTATATTTGCTTGAAAATTTAACATATTTTGACCTACTCCACCTTTGTGTTGAGTTGCTGAAGAACCCTTGAACCTGAATAATTACAATGTGCACTGTGCTTCCTTGAAATGCTTTATGCATGTGTCCAATTTCTTTGTGAACCCTTGCTGAAATGCATTAGAGAAATTTTTCCATTTTCATTTTGTCGGCCTTGTTCTTGTATTTTTGGTTTGGCATCCTTGTTAATGCTGATTTTGACTATATTATGTTGCACTGTATTTGAGCCACGACATTGCTCATATGCTACTGTGTATATACATACAATGTATGTATGTATGTATGGTATATATATATGTGTGTGTGTGTGTGTGTGTGTGTGTGCGAGAGAGAGAGAGAGAGAGTATTTCTTGGACTGTGGCATTGATTCTTGGGTACATGTCCATCACGATGTTTTGACCGTATTTCCCCTTCACAAAATATATCTGTATATGCATACTGTGACACCCCATGTCCATTAATGTCACTCTATATAGAATGCATTAAGTTTCGTGAAGCATTATAGGTAAATAAGAACATAATAGCATAAGACAGACATGTAAAATCGCAACGGAATTAAAAACTTTATTTAAATCAAAACATCATGGTTCCAAATACTGAGTTTATTCCATAAGCTTGAAGTAACCAATTACATTAATAATCTGTCTTGCTAAAAAAATATCAGAGTACAAAAGCATAAAACCATATGTCCCTTGCAAATCCATAAGAGAGTTGACAAGAAGTAAAAGCAGTACATCCATATTGAAAATCCAAGCTAAGGTGAAAGAATCCAGATCAACTCTAAGAACCTCCACCCAGAGAACCAAGGGGGGGGGGGGGGGACGGAAGAGAAGAGGAAACAAAAAGGGTCAGACATAAAGTCTGGCGAGTCCAGTTACTTTTAAATATAAATAAATAAAAGTATCATGGCAGGTATATAAAACTGGAAGAACATGATAACAATAACAAGTGTGAACTGAGCAAGATAAGATGAACATGATATATTGCGCTTCTTAAATACATTTCTCTGCACCACACCGATACTAGTATATCAGAAATAGAATTATCCCTACCAAAACCATTACGTTTTCTTGATTATTTGGTTACTTGGGTTAATAGAACCCAAGACTTATCCACGCATCGTACCCATTTACTTTCCCATGGATTCACCTAATACCATATATGTAGCTATCTCTCAATATTGAGATACACCCCATGGTACCCCACTCGCACGGTCTCCACCGTAATGAACATAGCCCTCATCCTACGCCAGAGTGACGTACGGATCTCTATATAACAATGTTATGTTCTTCATATATCTATCACTATTATGCTACGTAAGCGTACGGACTGCCACCATGGGTCGAATCAGATTACTTATCGGAATAATGCCCTCTAGTCTACGATACACCACCAGAGCAGTATGCATGTATCTAGACTGTCCCACATATATACTGTAATTGTAGCTCGATGCCTCAATCACACATCCTCTAATGTGCACTGAGTTCCATGGCAGGGCTAAACAAGAAACACGGAACTCGGCCGGGAGCTTTTCCATACCTGTACAGGCTTGCCTTTAACAGCCTCCAAATACAGATATTCCTAGGATCTGTTTTCCAGGGTGGCTATGACCCCACCTCGTCCCCTCCCTCAACTAGTAAAGACTACAAGAGCTAAGAGACCGCCCCTAATAACAGCCAATCTAAACATCCATGTGGTGTCTACCCTCAACCCCGTACCTCTATAGTGAAAGGTGAAATGGTATCTTGGGTTTAGCTCTAGACTTTTCGCATCCCACTGGCTGCCGATGACGGGTATCCGACAATCTACTATCCTTGTTGGTTGTGACCCTCTGCCTCCTCGTGAGGCAACCGCCGAACCGCCCTGGTGTCACCTCGTCACAGCATTCTGGCTGCATAGCTACAACTGCAGTCAAGGCCCACCCACCTAATAGTTACGCGCAGACCCAACCTCTGTGAGCACAGCCTAAGACATCTGTCACCGTACGGAGTACTACTTGGAGCACCTTACGTACCTCAGGAAGCTACGCGCTTCCCCTTCCAGTCCTTTTGAGCCGTCAAAACAATCAGATGAATGTGTGCTCCCCTCATTCCTTATAACACCTCGATGATCTACCCCGTTGGGTTTTTCACCCTCAACGTGCGGACTGGTCCAAGTGCCTCACTTTAATATGTTATTAGACCCTATTTCTAATCTTTCTATTACGTGCTTGCTTTTCCTCCTCGGTTTCCTTTTAACTTGGTTATTCCCATTCATATTGAATTCTTAATCAAATTACCAAGTTCCTCTTGCTTATTAATTTTGTTTATATAACTTAACCCCTTTAAGTTCATTAATAAGCCCACAACATGTTATTCTCTAGATTGTGGCCTAAGGTCTATAATCCATAATCTCTTTTATATTTTCATCGTCTGATTCCATAGTTACAATAACATGTTCTTATTTAATGTGTAATTAAGTACGTCTCATTTTACATGTTTCCTTTTTTAACATGTCATTGATTAAATATAACTTATATCATTTCATAAGTTTTCCTCATCGTTTCTCATTTAATCATACATTCAATTTATACCGTCACTACAACTTATCGTTGTTTATTTATAAACTTAATTTTCTTAACTAAGGCCTATTAACAATTTTCTCGACCCATTAATTATAACCTATGTCATAATTTCTTCTTGTCCCTAGGACAAGCCTAAACATGTTATTCACATCAGCGGGTTCCAAACTTTTAGATTACTTAATTTATAATTAAGTACCTCTTATCTTATTACACAAGTTGTCTCATTTCCTTACAAGTTATGCTTACCCTAAACAGTGTCTTTTAATTACATAACTTTATTATTTTTTACTGGTTATGTATACCACTAGGTGTCTTGAATTACATAACCTTATCGGCTTAGGTTTATGGGCATATATGTAAATATTACCCAACCCCTCCAATTTACTTAACCCACCCACTGTTCACCCAATTTTTACTTAACCCTAACTTTAGTTTATATTCATATAATTCCTATGGATTCAACTAGGTTAAATATTCAATATTTATTACCATATTTTCATTTATGGTTATAGTATGCTAGACCTCCCATGTTAAGCCTGCCATTTGTGGATGCTGGATATACCGGTCGGGTCCAGGCAGACTTATTCCACAAATTGGGCTTAACCTCGTGTCTGAGCACGTTTCGTATTTGCGCACTTATACCTCTCACATTAGATACAACATCAGTGGCTGCTGGATATGCCGATTGGGTCCGGGCAGAGTTTCACCACTAATGCGACCTAATCTCGTGTCTAAGCGTTACTATGGTTCCATTATTTTAGGCATATTCAAATAAATTTCCCTATTCCAACTATAGACTTTCATGTCCCTTTCAATTCATATTTACAATTATCCTATTTCAATTATAGGTTTCCATGCTCTAAATCAATATTCACATGTGTTCCAGTTTATGCCCCAAATTGACATTTGCATATGTCACAATCTATGCTCAATTTCATAATTACATATGTTCCAATTTATACCCCTAATCATTATTTACACATTCCAATGCAAATTTTATCCAAATTCATGTTCACTTACTTTCCAATATATGCCTAGCTTCATATTCATATTATCTAATATGTCCCCCAAATCCATATTCGTATATTTTCTAATTTTATGTCCAAATTTGTATTCATAATTTCCAATACCACTTATGCCCCAATTTATGTCTTTCCCAACCGTTACCAATTTCACATGTTCGCATCTTTCAGCATTAGGCCTAGGCTCGGAGGTAGCCTGGCTATATAAAAAATAAAAAAAGGGAGAAGAGGGAGAAAAGAGAATCAGAACAGGCATAATAACGAATCAAAAACATAACGGTAGAAATAGGCATAAAAACTGAATGGACATAATATGACAAGATTAGACTTGGTGACGATATAAACATATAAAAACAGATCAGAGGAATATGTCATAATAGAACTGATTAGGCACCGATTCAGGATCCAATTTTTATATACATATCATGATTACTATTTAAATATTTAGATCTAAAAATAACATGAACTCACAGTGAATAGATCTAAGGAAATGGATCCAAATTACTGCGAAGAACACATTGAATTTGTTGTTGTAGCAATCGCTGACTTTGTATAATGTTCGTTGAATTGGATTTGGAGAAGAAAAGGCAATTCAATCTACGTTGCAGTAGACCTCCGCTGTCGCCGCCATTTTTAGATGAATAAAACCTAAGTTTAGGGTCCTTTATATAGTGTAGAACCAACGAATCTAGCTCCAAAATTGTCCAGGTTCAGAAAGAAGTTTCCAGACCCGCGGGTGGGTCGACCCCCCTTCAGGTGGGTCGATCCTTAGTTTGACCCCCCTTTGTGGGTGTCGACCCCTAGGTCGACCCCGGGTTCGAACCCCATGAGCCTGGGTCGACCTCAAACGGTCGGCCCTTCCTTGATTTGCATGCCGGATTTCTAGTTTTGCTGATTTTTGAATTTTATATGTATATATATCTTTAAATATGCATACAAACTTCAAACCTTAATAACGTCCTCATACGGTGACCGTTTTACGCAAACCAAATGTCTATCTTGACCAGAATTTCGAAACGGACGCAATGGCACAGTCTGTTTCACTTAATTCTGATTACTAAATTAAGTTTCTCCTTAATTCATTGTTAACAGTGTATTTCACACTAATTACTCTTTAATTAATCATCTTTAGTGTCGTTAAAATTTCGGGGTGTTACATTCTCCCCTACTCAAAGAATTTCATCCCCGAAATCTCTAAGTTAAGAAGACCATATATCCTAACATCTAACAATCATACATCCATCTAGCAATCACAACCATCCATTGTCCTTAAGGAATTTCTAATGCTTTTATAAACATATGCAAAAGTGTGTGTATATGTCCGTAAACTAATGCGAAAGATCAGGCAGTTTACTGATTCAGTTGACCTCCTTAGTGCAATGTATGTTTGTGCCATGCAACCAAAATGTATGCAAATCATCCTAGTATAACATGTAATCTCTATATATGAACACAATTATCCAACCAAATGCAACATCAATGTAACGACACACCCATTTTCATCCATAAAAATTTAAAATGTACACACGTACATATGCAATATGTAAGTGATTGAGCCGATATAGTGCTTATTGTGTATGAATATGCATCCACAAGCAATCACTAGTAACCACTTGCATCCATCAAACATAACATGTCTCAAACACATGTTTACATTCATTAGTTTTCTACCTAAAGACTCGATCGATAGGAGATATTCAAACGATAGATACAAGTATTAATTCGAAGCTTGGAAAAAGAAGTTAAGAACATATTCTCAAAAAGGAAAGGATATGAAGCGCGAATCTTGTCTTCAGCCTCCCAAGTAGCATCCTCGCAGTCCTTTCCACATTGCACTCTTACTAGATTCACTTCTTTGTTGCACAATTTCTTAACCTCCTATCCATGTATGCAAGTTGGAACTCATCCAATCATTGCTTCCTTCTCTACTTTCACTTCCTTTCGCAAGTTTGGCCCCATTACCTTGAACTCTATACATTTTATCGCCACTTGGATGAATAGTCATCTTAAAATGATGGGCTTCCTCAAGGACTGTCTTTAATAGGTTTCTCATCCCGATTTGATTCACATATCAAACCTCTTCTCAAGTAGCTCCCCTACTTGCTTACAAAGTTCCCTCTTTTCTTTTAGGAGTCACATGTCACACAGGCAATGCAACTGGCTTTGCATTGTCCACCAAGTATATGCGGAAACCAATCTCGTGCCTCGGAGGTAAGCTCTAAACCTCATCAAAGACATCAGGATACTCTCAACAATTGGTACATGTCGCAAATCATTGATAGATAAATCAAGAGGTTCTAGGAGACTAAGCATAACAGACCCTTTTGGGGTCATAAGAAATCTCAAGAGTCTTTCCATGGCAAGTCAGAAGTCTAACGACCCTCCTCTCACAATTTATAATGGCTCCATATATGGTTAACCAATCCATCCCTAGAATCAGACCGTATCTCCTAAAATCAAGAACATATACATCGCAACCAAACTCGACGCCTAACACAGAGATTCTCAAACCCCGACAAATCCTCGATAAATGAGTCATACCTCCAATACGGTTTGAGACAATAACGGGATCCAAAACCATACTAGTATCTAGGTGCAGAGACTCAACTAAAGAATTATATATAAAAGAATGCGAAGCGCTAGAAAAAGAATCATAACATGATGATCGGAAATAGAAAATAATCCTTCAATGAAAACTTTCCTACCCCTATCCTATCCACCACCTATGGGAACATTAGCTTGCCCTCTAGAAGTTCCTGCCTTCTGGCCATGTCCTTTTCTCTTTGGGCACTCCTTAATAAGGTTCCCCACCTTACCAAAGTGGTAGCAATGCCTTTCCTCTTTTTGCAATCCTTTTTCAGATGACCCACCGTTCCGAAGTTATGGTATTTCCTTGTTTCTTCTTTCATCTATATTTCCTTCTTAAGCCATCATTTTCTTTCATCTTTAGGTTATGATCCTTAGCCCCAACTCGCTTATTCTCCTTTTTGCCACATGCTAACTAGTCTCTTGAAAGTTGCCTCCATCGCACAGAAATCCTTACGAGGCTTGAGAGAAAATAAGCCACAGGGGAAACCACTGCGGCTAAAGATGGAGGTTGGGCACTTCTTTGCCCTTCGAAATGTATCGTAGTTTTGACATGCCTATGGAACCATGCGAAAATAGGGATACCCTTTCGGGAAGAAAGGGTTCCCCGAACAAAAAGGAAAAGGAATCAAGCGGAGAATCGAGACGGTATTTATGGCTTTGGGAAATATGCTTTTCAAAAACAGACTTTTCATTTTAAAATACTTTGTTTTTGAGACCTTTTTGAAAACCATTTTCAAAATATTTTATCCGATCTTATAACCATATGCTCTGATACCAAATGTGACACCCCACGTCCGTTAATGTCACTCTATATAGAATGCATTATGTTTCGTGAAGCGTTATAGGTAAATAAGAAGATAATAGCACAACGCGGACGTGTAAAATCGCAGCGGAATTAAAAACTTTATTTAAATCAAAACATCATGGTCCCAAATACTGAGTTTACGTCATAATCTTGAAGTAACCAATTACATTAATAATCTGTCTTGCTAAAAAAGAAATATCAGAGTACAAAAGCATAAAACCATATTTCCCTTGCAAATCCATAAGAGAGTTGACAAGAAGTCAAAGCAGTACATCTGTATCCAAAATCCAAGCTATGCTGAAAGATTCCAAATCAAATTTAAGAACTTCCACCCTGAGAACCTTGGGGGGGGAGGGGGAACGGAAGAGAGAGAAGAGGAAACAAAAAGGTTCAGACATAAAGTCTGGCGAGCCTAGTTACTTTAAATATAAATAAATAAAAGTATCATGGCAGGTAAATAAAACTGGAAGAGCAAGATAACAATAACAAGTGTGAACTGAGCAAGATAAGATGAACATGATATATTGCGCTTCTAAATATATTTCTATGCACCACATCGATACTAGTATATCAGAAATAGAATGAACCCTACCAATACCGTTCCATTACATTTTCTTGATTATTAGGTTACTTGGGTTAATAGAACCCAAGACTTATCCGCACATCGTACCCATTTACTTTCCCATGGATTCACCTAGTACCATATATGTAGCTATCTCTCAATACTGAGATACACCCCATGGTACCACACTTGCACGGTCTCCACCGTAATGAACGTAGTCCCTCATCATACGCCAGAGTGACGTACAGATCTCTATATAACAATGTTACATTCCGCATATATCTGTCATTACTATGCTACATAAGTGTACAGACTGCCACCATAGATCGAATCAGATTACTTATCGGAATAATGCCCTCTAGTCTACGATACACCACCAGAGTAGTATGCATGTATCTAGACTGTCCCACGTATGTACTGTAATTGTAGCTCGATGCCTCAATTGCACATCCTCTAATGTGCACCGAGTTTCGTGGCAGGGCTAAACAAGAAACAAAGAACTCGGCCGGGAGCTTTTCCATACCTTTACAGGCCCGCCTTTAAGAGCCTCCAAATACAGATATTCCTAGGGTCTTTTTTCCATGGTGGCTATGGCCCCACCTCGTCCCCTCCCTCAACTAGTAAAGATTACAAGACCTAAGCGACCGCCCCTAATAACAACCAATCTAAACATCCATGTGGCGTCTCCCCTTAACCTCGTACCTCGATAGTGAAAGGTGAAATGGTATCTTGGGTTTAGCTCTAGTCTTTTCGCATCCTACTGGTTGACACTGACGGGTATCCGACGATCTACTATCCTTGTTGGTCGTGACCCTCTGCCTCCTCGTGAGGTAACCGCCGAACCACCCTGGTGTCACCTCGTCATAGCATTCTGACTGAATAGCTACATCTGCAGTCAAGGCCCACCCACCTAGTAGTTACGCACAAACCCAACCTCTGCGAGCACAGCCTAAGACGTCAATCACCGCAAACAGGACTGCAAAGAGCACCTTACGTACCTCAGGAAGTTGCATGCTTCCCCTTCCAGTCCTTTGGAGCCGTCAAAACAATCAGATGAATGTGCGCTCCCCTCGTGCCTTATAACACCTCGATGATCTACCCCATTGGGTTATTTACCCTCAATGTGCGGACTGGTCCAAGCGTCTCACTTTAATATGTTATTAGACCCCATGTATAATCTTTCTATTACGCACTTGCTTTTCCTCCTCTGTTTCCTTTTAACTTGGTTATTCCCATTCATATTGAATTCTTAATCAAATTACCAAGTTCCTCTTGCTTATTAATTTTGGTTATATAACTTAACCCCTTTAAGTTCATTAATAAGCCCACAACATGTTATTCTCTATATTGTGGCCCAAGGTCTATAATCCACAATCTCTTTTATATTTTCATCGTCTGATTCCATAGTTACAATAACATGTTCTTATTTAATGCGTAATTAAGTACATCTCGTTTTATATGCTTCCTTTTTAACATGTCATTGATTAAATATAACTCATATCATTTCATAAGTTTTCCTCATCCTTTCTCATTTAATCATAAATTCAATTTACACCACTACAACTTATCGTTGTTTACTTATTAATCTAGTTTTCTTAACTAAGGCCCACTAACAAGTTTACCGACCCATTAATTATAACCTATGTTATAATTTCCTCTTATCCTTAGGACAAGCCTAAACATGTTATTCACATCAGCGGGTTCTAGACTTTTAGATTACTTAATTTATAATTAAGTACCTCTTATCTTATTACACAAGTTGTCTCATTTCCTTACAAGTTATGCTTACCCTAAACGGTGTCTTTTAATTACATAACTTTATTATTTCTACCAGTTATGTATACCACTAGGTGTCTTTAATTACATAACCTTATCGGGTTAAGTTTGTAGGCATATATGTAAATATTACCCACCCCCTCCGATTTACTTAATTCACCACTGTTCACCCAATTTTTACTTAACCCTAACTTTAGTTTATTTTCATACAATCCCTTTGGATTCAACTAGGTTAAGTATTCAAGATTTATTACCATATTTTCATTTATGTTTACGGTATGTTAGACCTCCCAAGTTAAGCCTTCCATTTGTGGATGTTGGATATGCTGGTCGGGTCCGGGCAAACTTATTCCACAAATTGGACTTAACCTCATGTCCGAGCACGTCTCGTATTTGAGCACTTAGACCTCTCACATTAGGTTCAACATCAGTGGCTGCTGGATATGCCGGTTGGGTCCGAGCAAACTTCCATCACTAATGCGACCTAACCTCGTGTCTAAGCGTTACTACGGTTCCATTATTTTAGGCATATTCAAATAAATTTCCCTATTCCAACTATAGACTTTCATGCCCCCCCTTTAAATTCATATTTACAATAATCCTATTTCAATTATAGGTTTCCATGCCCTAAATCAATATTCACATGCGTTCCATTTTATGCCCTAAATTGACATTTGCATATGTCACAATCTATGCCCAATTTCAAAATTACATACGTTCCAATTTATACCCCAAATCAATATTTACACATTCCAATGCAATTTTTACCCAAATTCATGTTCACCTACTTTCCAATATATGCCTAGCTTCATATTCATATTATCCAATATGTCCCCCAAATCCATATTCGTATATTTTCCAGTTTTATGCCCAAATTTATATTCATAATTTCCAATACCACTTATGCCCCAATTTATGTCTTTTTTAACCGTTCCCAATTTCACACGTTCGCATCTTTCAGTGTTAGGCCTAGGCTCGAAGGTAGCCTGACTATATAAAAAATAAAAAGGGAAAAAAGGGAGAGAAGAGAATCAGAACAGGCATAATAACGAATCAATAACATAACGGTAGAAATAGGTATAAAAACTGAATGGACATATTATGACAAGATTAGACTTGGTGACGATATAAACATATAATAACAGATCAGAGGAATATGTCATAATAGAACTAATTAGGCACCGATTCAAGATCCAATTTTTATATACATATCACGATTACTATTTAAATATTCAGATCTAAAAATAACATGAACTCACAGTGAATAGATCTAAGGAAATGGATCCAAATTACTACAAAGAACACGTTAAATTTGTTGTTGTAGCAATCGTTGAATTTGTATAATGTTTGCTGAATTGGATTTGGAGAAGAAAAGGCCATTAAATATATGTTGCAATAGAGCTCCGCCATTGCCGCCATTTTTTAGATGAATAAAACCTAGGTTTAGGGTTTTTTATATAGTGTAGAACCAACAAATCTTGCTCCAAATTCGTCCAGGCTCAGAAAGAAGTTTCCAGACCCACGGGTGGGTCAACCCCTAGGTCGACCCCCTTCTTGGGTGTTGACCCCTAGGTCGACCCCGGGGTCGACCCCCATGAGCCTGGGTCGACCCATAGGTCGACCCAGCGGGGTCTCGGGTCGACCTCAAACGGTCGACCGTTCCTTGATTGCACGCCGGATTTCTGGTTTTGCTGATTTTTGAATATTTTTGAATTTTATATGTATATATGTCTTTCTTATATGCATACAAACTTCAAACCTTATTAACGTCTTCATACAGTGTCCGTTTTACGTAAACCAAATGTCTATCTTTACCAGAATTTCGAGACGGATGCAATGGCGCAGTCTATTTCACTTAATTCTGATTATTAAATTAAGTTTCTCCTTAATTCATTGTTAATAGTGTATTTCACACTAATTATTCTTTAATTCATCATCTTTAGTGTCGTTAAAATTTCGGGGTGTTACACATACACATGTATTGTATACGTGTATGTGTAGAAAATATATATAAAGGTGAGCACTAGAGATACTGTCTACCTTGTGGTATTTACATTGTATCACTGTAAATATCACAAGCTGTCTAGGCATGGATATATATATATATATATATTGAAAATGATATATATATATATATCAGACCAAGTCTAGAAAAATGATGAGAAACACACCAAATATTCTAAGGCAAATAAAATTTAAAATAAATTTATATTTGCTTTTATTTAAATCTATTTTTGTTCCAGTTTACCGTGTGTGTTTTTGTGACGGGTATGATGGCGACTGGACTGGATTATATTGAAAGAACAAGAAGATTGTGTGTTAGTGAATGTTATTATAACTGTATATTTATAACTGAGTGATCTGATAGATATGTAGTGAGGAAAAACTGTATATGAAATTAATAGTAGACATGAATAAAATTGTACTAATATTTATAACAAACAAATTGATTGAAATATATTTTTGTTGTTCAATTCAATCAGTTTATTTCGTTTGAATTCTTTTAAAAATATAATTCCATGTGTGATATATATTCAAGTGTGTCATGTCAAATCTAAACATAAATATCCAAACATATTCATGTGAATTGTAAACAGTGGAGTCAGTGATATGTACTATTTCAACTATAGAAATAAAATACTTATTTGAATAAAAATACTGTTTGTATATTCAAATCTGTGTAGTAGCATTTCATTCAATATAAATATTTCTTTCTCTTTGTGATGTGAAATATAGAATAATACCATTTCCAAACACATTTATATAGTAACACGTGTATATATGTTTGTTACCATCAAACAAAGATCATACTATTAAACTCAACAATCTCCCCCTTTTGATGATGACAAACATACACCAAGATTTTGAATATGATAAATGTGTTTGAATGTGAAATATAATACTCCCTTATTTGTATGCTCCCACAGCGACTGAACTTCCCCTATATATATGCATATATGAGTGATTTAAAAATTTAAATGAATTTCCAATATTAAAATATTTTTGAATTATTCACTCATCAATCAAAATCTTAACCATTCTCCCCCTTTTGTTATCATCAAAAGGATAATAGAAATAAAAAATATAGTGATGAATATAGATTAGAATTATAAATTCATATCAAGAGGGAAAACATATATTGTGAATCTCATTTAATCAAAAAAAATCATAATATTATTCAAATTAGAAGCAAATTTCACTTTTTAGATTGATCGATTTACGATTGATTTTATAAAAATGAGGAGAGTTTTTAAGATTCAAATATAGGATTATAAATTTCATATTTTTCAAATAAATTTCAAAATTTAAGCACAAAATTATTTAAGCACTTTCTAACCATGCATAATTGCTAGGACTTTTAAATGGGGTTAGTAGTAACTTAAATTTTATCATCTCTTATGAGTTCCATCCATGTATAACCGCGAGGATTTTTAAATGAGAATGGAAGCCATAGAGACTAAGGTAATTCACCCATGCATAATCGCGAGGGCTTCTAAATGAGAGTGAATACCAAGCATAAAAAATCATTTTTATTTAATAATTTCATCAAAATTTTCCTTATTTCCAAAATAATTTAAACTCCCCACATTATATAAAACCATGACCAAGATGAGTGATAGAAATATGGTAGAAATAGAAGTTGATCGTGAAATAAGCACTAATTCAAAAATATTATAAAATTTGTCCAATCATAAAAAGGATTTAAAAAATATTTTCTCTTGTTATGAAATATACCATAGTCACTACTGTAACGTCCCGTATTTTTATCGTATAATAATTAATTTATTTAATTATTTAAATAGTGATTTAGAGATATAAATGAATTGAATTAAATAATATTTATATTTAATTAATATAAATAATGGAATAATAAACTATGAATTTTGAAATAGTTGGAAATAGAAGAATTCGCAATATTGTGTGAATTGGATAGTGTTAGAGACTTGGTTGAGTTTAGATTCAAATTATAATAACGAATTTATTTAATAAACGATGTTAGAATGTACAAATTATATTATAATTATAATCAAGCTCAAAATGGCACGGTAGTTTGTAATTTGGTGATTCGAACTTTAAATGGATATACAGGGTTCGTTATAAGCCGGTTTTTTTGAAACAAGGAACATTCGAATCCATTTAACTATAATTTTCTAATGGAAGAGAAAAACCGAGATTTCATCTTGTAGATTGTGAATTATGTCCAAATCAAATTTTCAAATAGTTGCTATGGAATTCCTTTATAATTTATAACGATTTATTTATATTATACAAGGATTTTTAATATAAATTGGGTATCAATTTAACATTGGGTTTGAAATATCGAGTTATAAATTCAGATAGGAATATTTTGGAGCCATATGATATTATATGTGAATATATACAATAATATTTATTTATTAATATTTAATTCAATTATTTTTAAAATATATTAATATTTTATTTGGTTTATTTAGAGCTTTAAAAATAGCCATTTTTGCAAACGACCTCCGTTTTCGACGAAACTAATTTTGTTGGATCCGGAATATTAAATTATTGTTGGAATTCAATTTTTATGATTTTTCGACTCAGTATGTGGCCATGCGGAATTTAAATGTGAAAAATAGTCAATAATTTGACTTTAAAAATACGCCGTGTGAGCAGACGAACTCGGAATTCGACGAAACCAGTTTCGTTGGGACCGTAATGTCGAACTTTAGCTGCATGTCCATTTTTGTCGAATTTGTATATTGTATATGATCATCGGAATTTTTAATGACAAATGTGAACAACGATGAAATATAAATTAATATAAAAATAAATGAAGCTTCTACGACAACCCAAAACTATCCTATATGAACCTAGAAACCATCCTAACCCTAATTAAAACCATTCCACAGTAACACTAAACATTTTCAAGCCGCCATCGTTTTCTTCCTCTACAGAAATTCGTGACCTTCATTAAATCATATCAATTCAAAGAAAAACATTCGAATTGCAAAACATATATGATCGAACTTAGCTTGGAGAAACACACTCGTTCATATATTTTTGGTTCCATTCCATCAAAGTTTTGGGAAGACTGGGCTTCAGCAGCACCACCTAGGGATGGCAACCAGAGCCAGCGTGGACGTCGTTAAGGGGTATACCCTGAAGGAGAACAAAGGCAAAAGGGAGGGCACACTGATGACGGTGGTGTTATCAAACTCGACGGTCTCTGGCGATGGTGGAAGCAGCTTAAACTTCTCTGATTCGGAATGGATATTCAGACAAATTGGGGGTCTTGAGAAGGGATTTTAGGTCAACACTGGTTGATGTTTGAAGTCAGGCAGTTGGGGTCGTCACCGTAGGATGATGGGTGAACTCCGGTCAAGGGTAGAATTACGACTGGGTGTGGAGTGGAGGGGTTTGATATTTTCCTGGCTTGGTAAGTGAAGAAGGAATTGGCGTTTTTCCTGAAAGATTGGGGAATGCGTGGTGTTTAGTTTTGGCAAAATACTGGCAGATGGGTGATGTTTGTTTTTGGGGTCTGAAGTGTCGGCGTGATGTTATGGAGATGATGGGGACAAGTGCTGGTTTTTCTTTGTCTCGTGATGTTTTCTGAGAACGAATATTGAAGAGGAGAAGAAGTTTAATGTTTGAGTGGGCTTGGGTTGATGTAATTGTAGTGTGTTCGAATTTATCTGGACGTGTTAGTTTGGGTTGATTGGGAAGACTAGTGATGGTTATGTGAATGGCAGTGGTGATGGCGTGAATAAGAAAAAGTGAGAGATGAACTTTGGTGTAAGAAGTTGGGAACTGGTGGAAGAATGAAGGGGGGGATTGTGGTGAAAGGGATCAGAAATGGCAAATGCAAAGTAGCAGGTTGTAACACCTTGCACCTCCGTTCGCGCAAGATATTGTCCCCAACTTATCCACCGTATAGGTGTGGGGTTTTGTTCCTCAAAAGGCCTCGGCGCTAGTAAGAGATGGGCTCTACTATATAAGTAGCCACTTCACACAGGCTTCCACGATGTGGGAATTAGGGGTGTTACATTCTCCCCTCCTACGGAGCCCAACGTCCCCGTTGGCTCACAAACACCTCACCCAGGCGTTGTGGTCCACACAGGAGCCACAATTCCGGCTAGGTATTGGCTCTGATACCACTGTAACAACCCGCACCTCCGTTCGTGCAAGATATTGTCCCAAACTTAGCCACCGTATAGGTGTGGGGTTTTGCTCCTCAAAAGGACTCGGCATTAGTAAGAGATGGGCTCTACTATATAAATACCCACTTCACACAGGCTTACACGATGTGGGACTTAAGGGTGTTACACAGGTCACGTTTTATTCATGAAGAAGAAGACGGATTTTTGTTTTGGTAATCGGCTGGTTTACATCATTAATTAAAGTAATTAAAATAATTGATTTAAGTTAAGAAGTTAGTTAATTTTAATTAAAAGTCGTATATTAAATTGTGTATAAATTGTGTTTATGTCAACATAATTTCACGAAACAAATCACGTTGGAATCGTAACAAGGAAGTCTACATTATGGAACTGATAAGACTGAGAACAGAGCTACGGGTATTTCGTGATAAAATCAAACATCAGTTTGATTTTAATCGAAACAAAATCAGAATTGTCAACTGGGAACCAAAATGAGTAAAACTCACTAACTCTGCCCAGTTTATATTTTCATAACTTATTTTTAGAATTGATAAATGTTGGTTGATTGTTGTGTGTTGACTATTAGATGAATTGCTAATAAATTGGTTGAAAATATAGATAATGATACATATATATCGTTAATTAAATATTGATTCTATTTATCAGAATATTTCACAATGAAATAAAATTGATTTTATTTATATTGTTTAACATCTGTGGATGCAGGGAAACAGGTTGGAGGGATCCAACTAGATTCCTAAACGTTTATGTTACTGTTTTTCATATATTGTGATATATGATGTGATAATGATTATGTGTGTTTGGATAATATTGATCCTTGTTATTTGGTATTTTAAATACCATAAGTAATACTAGAAGGTAAAAAGGGAATTTTCAAAGTGTATATTGAAAATAAAATATATTTATATAAAATCAAATAGAATTATAAAAGGGATTATGCGAGAAATAAATAAAATTATAAAAGGAATTATTTGAGAAATAAATAGAATTATAAAAGGAAATATTTGGGAAATAAATATAATTATAAAAGGAACCATTTGAGAAATAAAAAGAATTATAAAAGGAGTTATTTGAGAAATAAATAAAATTATAAAAGGAAATAATTGGGAAATAAATAGAATTATAAAAGGAAATTGATGAGATATAAAAAAATTATGAGAAGATTGTTTAAAGTGGATATTAAATAGAAATCTTTTTTAACAGATAAATGGGAAGATTAATTTATAAATAATGTTTCATAAGTCAAGTAAATTATTTATCATTGGATAAATTGGATATATAAGTCTGAAATTATATGAAGAAGTAGAAATCGATTTTAACACCGATATTTTTATGGAAAGTAAACTTAGCATTTTTAAACGGAATTATAAATGAGACTTTTAGTGTTAGTAGTAAAAAGGAGATTTTGTATAATTAATTCTATAAATAGAAGTTTAAATAGAATATGGAAATGAGATATTATTTTAAAATACAAAATCAAACTGATTGATTATATAAAAGAAAACATTGTTCACGTTCGATGTGAATAATGGATTAAAATAAATATTTTATAAATTAAAACATCTATAAGGAAAATTGGGTTTTGAAATAGGAATTCAAAAGGGAATTTGAAAGAGAGGGGAAATAGAGTTAATCGAATATAAGTTATTCGAAGAGAGTTTATTCGAAAGGGAGTTATCGAATAGAGTTTATTCGAAAGGGAATTATAGAATATAGTTTATTCGAAAGGGAGTTATGCATTGAAATTCGTTTATATCGAATTCGGGAAAGTATTATTTACTTTGATTTTTAATCAAGTTTTATTTATTTATAAATAAATTGTTTATTTAGTTATTTAGTTAAATTAAGGAATAAAAGTTATATTTTTAAGTTAGATATTTCGAAAGCACGGATTATAACGCTATCGTTATAATAAAGGTTTTTCATAAAAGAATTGGATTTGTAAGCTGAATCAAAGTTAAGAAACGGAGTTAAGGAAATTAGAAACTTACTGGAGATTAGTTATGTGGAACAGTTTTCTGGGTATCGATCTGATGTTGGTTTCGGCCTTCGGGGTTGATATTCAGGGAATTGTTCTCTTACTAGTTAACAATTTGAGATTGATAGATATGGGAGGATAATGATGCGTGAATAAAAAATGGAAATGTTTTCCAATGTTGATAACGTGTATTTCTAAATTTAGAAAATAAGAATTCACGAATATATGGAAACGAGAAATGGGGAAATGAATAAATTAATGATAAATTAATTTAAAGGGAAAAAAAAGTTGATTGATGATTGAGCGATAAAATTTCCATTTCGAAATAAGATCGTTGTGTGTATGGATGTTTTCCTTTGATAGTTAAATAACTGACTATCAAAGTTTTGACCATTTTTCCGTCGTCAATACGGAGAGACCGAGATCAGATTAATTATCTGGAAACCACTACGTATATGCATTAGCATTGCAAATCAAATATGATCAAGATAATTGAAGATGGAGTTTATCCAAGGGTTGTTCTGGAAAATCCTAGGTAGAAATTGCCTAAGATGGATTTACAGAATAGTGCCTTCGGTTTGTCCAGTCCTAGGACAACCTGTATGGAAGAATGTCTGACAGAGTATATTTAGCCGATCGCGTAAGTTAATCACTTCAAACATATTTACGTTTGGTGGCGGAGGAATTCGTTTCTCTTAGCTGTATACCCGTGGTATTTTTGGTGAAATCAATTTGTGATTTGGCGGGTATGACGATGTGACATTCAAAGTAAATAAAGGTGTGATCTGTACGTTATGGCCTCTAGCCTCACACCTGAGAAATGGTATAAAATCGGGTAGGTTGCATGGCTAAGTGGTTAGCTGCCAATTAGGGTGTATTGTCACCTGATCTTGAGAAAATCCATTTGCTTCTTTGAACTATTTTGATGTTGTCCCTTTCGGGAAACGGTTGTTGATCCCAACCGTTGGTGATAATACATTTGGTACACTCAAGCAAAATGAGTGACTGGTCATTTTTATCCTGGGTTACAAGATGTTCTTGTTGAACCTGGTGTATTCCTCTATAGAGATACATTGTCGGAAGGTGGTCCCATACCTTGCCAGTTGGAATCCATTACCCAATAAGCGCTTGCGGTTTTTAATTATATATTATGTATGTGAAACGTAAGATGAAAGCGTTCTGCTAGATGATGATGATTAGTTGTGGTTAATAGACACTATTATAATAACAAAAAAGTTTTGATATAAAGATTATGATTTCTTACAAAAATAGAAAGTTAAATCAAGTGTTTTGGATTCTCATAAGGGAAAAACCCTTTCCGTGTTATATGGCATGGTTTTATGAGATATCATTTATTTTCTCAAACTATTTTAAATTGTTTACTCACACTAGTCCCATGACTGACCCAGAGTTTATTTTGTTTTGTTTTACCCTAAACTCTTGGGTGCCCAAATTTGTACGGGCAGTCGAGTAGTTAGGATTTACAGATATACTTGAAGAGCTAGAGTAGGAGGCTTCTAGATTATATAGCTATTGTTATCTCCGCTGTGTTGTAAGTGTTGTACTCCAATAATGGTATTGTATACAGATACTTTTTTATTTCAAAGTTATGTTATATAATATATTTATTCGTTCTGCTGTGAGATTCGTGTTACTCTGATTCTGTTGTTACTTTTTTCTTATTCTATTCTAGTTTTCTATCTTATCTGTCCTCACCCTCTAACTTCTTTCTATTAATGATATGGAATGTTCGATGCCTGAATAATTAACATGGGTTTTATTTGATTTTCTGGGTCGAAATTTTTGGTTCATTACAGTGGTATCAGAGCTGAAGGTTAAGTAATTACCTTGGCTCTGTGGCGTTACCCAGTAGAGAAGGGGTTAGCAATACCCTAGATTGAGTTTGAGTGTATATATATGAGCGCGTATTTGTTATTTAAAATAAAATGGTTTTATATTATGGAGATTTATTGGTTGAGTTGTTTATAAGTTCTGGTCGATCAGTTTGATCCACTGTATCGGTAGGAGTTTCTAAACACTTGAATACGATGAACCGACATGGTATGTTTTGAATAGAGGGTAAACAAAATAATTTTACCCAAATTATATTTTGATATAAAGGAATTATATTGGAATTATTATAATATATTGGATATATTGGTTGTTATTATAATCGAATGAGATTATCAGAAGTGAAAAGGTTAGATATAACCAATCGGAACTCATATGAATGTAATATATGAATTAAATCTGAAATTAAATTCAGAATTGGAACTAAAATTCCTAAAATTTGGAAAAGTGTTTGTTAATGGATTTGGATTAAATATATGTAAATCTTAAAATCCTGGGAGATTTTAAATTGTTTTACAAACATTGAGATGGATATTTTGAACTAATTTCAAAACGGAAATGTTAAAATATGAGTTTTGAAAACTGATATAGTATTGAACTCACTTTGATGGCTGGGAAATAACTTTGATGATGCTGGCCACATCACCAGTGTTCATTTTCGAGTTCTAAGTGATGGATTGCTACTAAAGATATTCATTTTGAGTTGATTTGAGAAAAATAAGATGTTTGATTCCGAAAAAGGGATATCTGATTTTTGAAAAGCTAAGCTGCTTAAAAACTCCCAGAAACAGATTGTTTGAATTAAAAAAAATTACAAAGGAATTTGTGAAAACAAATTGAAATTGAGTTAAAGCCAATTAAGTGGAAACTGTATTGAAATGGAGTAATATCGAGTAAAATTGGAATTTGGTATATAATTGAACTCGGTTTTGTAAATGGATTGATTTTTGAAATAAAAATCAGAATTGTGATTTTGGGATAAAGATAATTGATTAAAGGAATTAATTAGTTAATGAAATATGTTGATGGAACTAAACGAGGTTAAGTAAATTGAATTGATGAGTTAGGAGTTTGGAATCGAGAATAGAACTCGAGTTTGAAATGGAATTTGTTTGGGGCATAAGCAAATAATTGTGTTGAATGATTGGAGATTAATTGGGATGACATTGGTATATGCAGAATTGGTGACAGATCGGAAGGATATACTGATATGCCCGATAAAAAGGTACTAGTTTATTTTTATATGAGTTTGGTGATTTTATGAGCTTAAATGGCAAGCTGCTTGGCTATTTGATTTTCTTTTGGGTTGGAGAAGGCCTAAAGAGGCGAGTTGTACCGATTGAGCCGTACAAAGGAGATGCTTGCGAAATTTTTCGAAAATTTAAGGTGTTAGAAAATTTTCAGGATTTTTGAAAAATTTCGTTAATAAGAATGAATTAGTATTTAATTGAAATTAATTGGTTTAGTTGAAACTGAAGTTAAAGAAGCAAACAAATAATTTTTAACCCAGTTAATAGGGTTTGTTTTCTACCTTACCAATTTCGAGGACGAAATTATTTTAAGGGGGAAAGAATGTAACGTCCCGTATTTTTACGGTATAATAATTAATTTATTTAATTATTTAAATAGTGATTTAGAGATATAAATGACTTGAATTAAATAATATTTATATTTAAATAATATAAATAATGGAATAATAAATTATGAATTTCGAAATAGTCGGTAATAGTAGAATTCGCAATATTGTGTGAATTGGATAGTATTAGAGATTTGGTTGAGTTTAGATTTGAATTATAATAATGAATCTATTTAATAAACGACATTAGAATGTATAAATTATATTAAAATTTTAATTGAGCTCGAAATGGCGTGGTAGATCGTAATTTGGCGATTCGAACTTTAAATGGTTATACAGGGTTCGTTATAAGCTGGATTTCTTCGAAACAAGAAATGTTCGAATCCATTTAACGATAATTTTCTAATGGAAGAGAAAAAATCGTGATTTCGTCTTGTAGATTGTGAGTTATGTCCAAAACAAATTTTCGAATAGTCGCCATGGAATTCCTTTATAATTTATAACGATTTATTTGCATTATAAAAGGATTTTTAATATAAATTGGTATTGATTTAACACTGGGTTTGAAATATCGAGTTATAAATTCAGATAGGAATATTTTGGAGCTGTATGATATTCGATGTGAATATATACGATAATATTTATTTATTAATATTTAATATAATTGATTTTAAAATATATTAATATTTTATTTGGTTAATTTAGAGCTTTAAAAATAGCCATTTTTGCAAACGACCTCTGTTTTCGACGAAACTAATTTTGTTGGATCCGTAATATTAAATTATTGTTAGAATTCTATTTTCGTGATTTTTGGAGTTAGTATGTGGCCGTGCGGAATTTAAATGTGAAAAATAGTCAATAATTTGATTTAAAAATATATTGTGTGAGCAAACAGTCTCGGAATTCGATGAAACTAGTTTCGTTGGGTCCGTAATGTCGAACTTTAGCTGCATGTCCATTTTTATCGAATTTGGATATTGTATGTGATCATCGGAATTTTTAATGAAAAATATAAACAACGTTGAAATATAAATTAATATAAAAATAAATGAAGCTTCTACGATAAGACAAAACTATCCTATATCAACCTAGAAACCATCCTAACCCTAATTAAAACCATTTCAAAGTCAACACTAAACATTTCTCAAGCTGCCATCGTTTTCTTCCTCTACAGAAATTCGTGCCTTTATTAAATCATATAAATTCAAAGAAAAACTTTCAAATTGCAAAACATATATGATCGAACTTAGCTTGGAGAAACACACTCGTTTATATATTTTTGGTTCCATTCGAACAAAGTTTTGGGAAGACTGGGCTTCAGCAGCACCACCTACGGCTGGCAACCGGAGCCAACGTGGATGTCGTTAAGGGGTATAGCCTGAAGAAGAAACAAGGCGGAAGGGAGGGCAACCTGATGACGATGGTGTTGTCGAACTCGACGGTCCCTGGCATGGTAGCAGCAGCTTAAACTTCTCTGATTCGGAATGGATATTCAGACGAACTGGGGGTCTTGAGAAGGATTTTGGGTCAACGCTGGTTGATGTATGAAGTCAGGTCGTCACCGTAGGAGGATGGGTGAAGTTTGGTCAAGGGTAGAAGTTTCGACTAGGTATGGAATGGAGGAGTTCGATATTTCCCTGGCTTGGTAAGTGAAGAAGGAAATGGTGTTTTTCCTGAAAGATTGGGGAATGCGTGGTTTTTAGTTCTGGTAAAATACTGGCAGATGGGTGATGTTTGTTTTTGGGGTCTAAAGTGTCGACGTGATGTCGTGGAGATGATGGGGACAAGTGCTGGTTTTTCTTTGTTGCATGATGTTTTCTAAGAACGAATATTGAAGAGGAGAAGAAGTCGAATGTTTGAGTAGGCTTGGGGTTGATGTAGTTGTAGTGCGTTCGAATTTATCTGGACGTGTTAGTTTGGGTTGATTGGGAAGATTAGTGATGGATATGTGAATGGCAGTGGTGATGGCATGAACAAGAAAAAGTGAGAGATGAACTTTTGTGTAAGAAGTTGGGAACCAGTGGAAGAATGAAGGAGGGATTGTGGTGAAAGGGATCGGAAATGGCAAATGCAAAGTAGCAGATCACGTTTTATTCATGAAGAAGAAGACATATTTTTATTTTGGTAATCGGCTGGTTTACATCATTAATTAAAGTAATTAAGATAATTGATTTAAATTAAGAAGTTAGTTAATTTTAATTAAAAGTCGTATATTAAATTGTTTATAAATTGTTTATGTCAACAGAATTTCACAAGACAAATTACGTTGGAATCATAACAAGAAAGTTTACATTATGGAACCGACAAGACTGTGAACAAAGCTACGGGTATTTCATGATAAAATCAAAACTCAGTTTGATTTTAAATGAAACAAAATCAGAATTGTCAACTGGGAACCAAAGTCAGTAAAACTCACTAACTCTGCCCAGTTTTTATTTTTATAACGTATTTTTAGAATTGATAAAAGTTGGTTGATTGTTAAATGAACTGCTAATAAATTGGTTGAAAATATAGATAACGATACATATATATATATCGTTAATTAAATATTGATTCCGTTTATCAGAATATTTCACATTGAAATTGATGATGTTTATATTGTTTAACTTCCGTGGATGCAGGGAAACAGGTTGGAGAGATCTAACTGGATTCCTCAACATTTATGTTACTGTTTTTCATATATTGTGATATGTGATGTGATAATGATTATGTGTGTTTGGATAATATTGATCCTTGTTATTTGGTATTTTAAATACCATAAGTAATATTGGAATGTAAAAAGGGAATTTTCAAAGTGTATATTGAAAATAAAATATATTTATATAAAATCAAATATTATAAAAAGGGATTATTCGAGAAATAAATAGAATTATAAAAGGAATTATTTGATAAATAAATAGAATTATAAAAGGAATTATTTTGTAAATAAATAGAATTATAAAAGAAATTATTTGGGAAATAAATAGAATTATAAAAGGAATTATTTGAGAAATAAATAGAATTATAAAAGGAATTATTTGGGAAATAAATAGAATTATAAAAGGAATTATTTGGGAAATATATAGAATTATAAAAGGAATTATTTGGGAAATAAATATAATTATAAAAGGAATTATTTGAGAAATAAATAGAATTATAAAAGGAAATATTTGGGAAATAAGTAGAATTATAAAAGGAAATTGACGAGATATAAAAGAAATATGAGAAGATTGTTTAAAGTGGATATTAAATAGAAATCCGTTTTAACAGATAAATTGAGAAGATTAATTTATAAATAATGTTTTATAAATTAAGTAAATTATTTATCATTGGATAAATTGGATATATAAGTCTGAAATTATATGAAGAAGTAGAAATCGTTTTTTAACATTGATTTTTTTATGGAATGTAAACTTAGCATTTTTAAAGGGAATTATAAATGAGACTTTTAGTGTTAGTAGTAAAAAAGAGATTTTGTAAAATTAATTCTATAAATAGAAGTATAAATAGAATATGGAAATGGGATATTATTTTAAAATACAAAATCAAACTGATTGATTATATAAAAGAAACATTATTCACATTCGATGTGAATAATGGATTAAAATAAATATTTTAAAAATCAAAACATTTATAAGGAAAATTGGGTTTTGAAATAGGAATTCAAATGGGAATTTGAATGAGATAGGAAATAAAGTTAATCGAATATAAGTTATTCAAAGAGAGTTTATTCGATAGGGAGTTATCGAATAGAGTTTATTCGAAAGGGAGTTATCAAATATAGTTTATTCGAAAGAGAGTTATGCATTAAAATTCAATTATATCGAATTCGGGAAAGTATTATTTATTTTTTGATTTTTAATCAAGATTTATTTATTTATAAATAAATTGTTTATTTAGTTATTTAGTTAAATTAAGGAATAAAAGTTATATTTTTAAGTTAGATATTTCGGAAGTACGGATTATAACGCTATCGTTATAATAAATGTTTTTCATACCAGAATTGGATTCGTAAGCTGAATCCGAGAGTTGCGTAAGCAATGATTTGATAAGAAGATAAGAAACGGAGTTAAGGAAATTAGAAACTGACTGGAGATTAGTTATGTCAAACAGTTTTCTAGGTATCGATCTGATGTTGGTTTCGGCCTTCGGGGTTGATATTCAGGGAATTGTTTTCTTACTAGTTTACAAATAGAGACTAATAGATGTGGGAGGATAGTGATGCGTGAATAAGAAATGGAAATGTTTTCCAATGTTGATAATGTATATTTTCTAAATTTAGAAAATAAGAATTCACGAATATATGGAAACGGGAAATGGGGAAATGAATAAATTAATGATAAATTAATTTAAAGGGAAAAAATGTTGATTGATGATTGAGCGATAAAATTTCCATTTGGAAATAAGATCGTTGTGCGTATGGATGTTTTCCTTTGATAGTTAAATAACCGACTATCAAAGTTTTGACCATTTTTCCATCGTTAATACGGAGAGGCCGGGATCGAATTTATTATCTGGATACCACTCTGTATGGGCATTAGCGTTGCGAATCAAATATGATCAAGATAATTGAAGACGGAGTTTATGCAAGGGTTGTTCTGGAAAATCCTAGGTAGAAATTGCCTAAGATGGATTTACAGAATAGTGCCTTCGGTTTGTCCAGTCCCAGGACAACTTGTATGGAAGAATGTCTGACAGAGTATATTTAATAGATCACGTAAGTTGATCTCTTCAAACGTATTTACGTTTTGGTGGCGAAGGAATTTGTTTCTCTTAGATGTATACCCATGGTATTTTTAGGGTAATCAATTTTGTGATTTGATGGGTATGACGATGTGACATTCAAAGTAAATAAAGGTGTGATCTGTACGTTATGGCCTCTAGCCTCACAACCGAGAAATGGTATAAAATTGGGTAGGTCGCATGGCTAAGTGGTTAGCTGCCAATTAGGGTGTATTGTCACCTGATCAGGGGAAAATCCATTTGCTTCTTTAAACTATTTCGATGCTGTCCCTTTCGGGAAACGGTTGCTGACCCAACCGTTGGTGATAATACATTCGGTACACTCAAGCAAAATGAGTGACTGGTCATGTTTTGCCTGGGTTACAAAATGTTCTTGTTGAACCTGGTGTATTCCTCTCTAGAGATACACTGTCGGAAGGTGGTCCCATACCTTTCTAGTTGGAATCCATTAACCAATAAGCGCCTACGGTTTTTAATTATATATTATGTATGTGGAACGTGAGATGAAAGCGTTCTGCTAGATGATGATTAGTTGTGGTTGATAGACACTATTATAATATCCAAAGAGCTTTGATATAAAGATTATGGTTTCTTGCAAAAAGATTTTGGAAGTTAAATCAAGTGTTTCGAATTCTCATAAGGGAAAAACCCGTTTCATGTTATACGGCATGGTCTTATGAGATATCGTTTATTTTCTCAAACTTTTTTAAATTGTTTACTCACACCAGTCTCATGAGTGACCTAGAGTTTATTTTGTTTTGTTTTACCCTAAACTCTTAGGTGCCCAAATTTGTACAGGCAATCAAGTAGTCAGGATTTACAGATATACTTGAAGAGCTGGAGCAGAAGGCTTCAGGATTATATAGCTATTGTTATTTCCGCTGTGTTGGAAGTGTTGTACTTCAATAATGGTATTGTATACAGATACTGTTTTATTTCAAAGTTATGTTATATAATATATTTACAGGAAATTTGTGTTAAGGGCTTACTATTTCAGCCGTATTAGTTTGTAGGACACGAGATTGAAATAATTTTTTTCTAGGACACAAATCTAGGCGCACGTTTTTATCTTCTTAAAAATCAATTTCTGAAATCAGATTCTTGTCGAACTTACGTCAAAATTAAGCCGTACTTTCTTCTGCAATGTAAGCGATTGTATATTTTTGTGGAAAAAATTAGGCGTTATTTTTTTCTGAAATCAAATTCGACTTTAACTGTGGAAATCGTGAGGCGATTTTGTTCATCTGGATAGGCTAATTGATTTTCTCTGTTGGATTTGTATAACTGATGTTAATTAACTTATTTTATTACAAAATACTTTTTCTAAACCATTTTTCAAAAAGACAAGTGGAGTAGAAGGAAAAGGTAATTATATTGACAAAACAGTTAAACCGTTTTATCATGAAATTAATTTTAGATCCATTATGCAGCAACATCTTATTCCCAATACATGGAAATTAACATTGGACCCTCCTTGAACTATATGTTGTAGAGTGCACTTGGAAACACTACGACTCAATATACTTAAGCACATGAACTTATCAGAAATATTAAAAATTAATTATGAAATTTATGTGATGATTGTCTTGTTATAACTGGTTTTATCTTTTTAAAAAATTGTATTTAAAAAAAAAAGATAAATGGTTATGTGCGCTTCAATGGCAAATAACAGGAGTGAAAAAGATAACTGGTTAGTAGTCAAAAAATTGTTGTATAATTTTTTTTAATTCAACATAACAACAGGAGCGAAAAAGATATCTGGTTATATCTTTATGGAAAATTTCTTATAAAAAGGTAAAAAATTGTATAGTTATTTACTTATTTATGTTTTGAATGCAGGTCTGATATAAATGTGATGGTTGTATGGTTTAAATTGTAGCTAAAGAATCATTTATGTTGTGTTATGTTAAATGATTAGTTGATTATTTTGTTTTTTCAACAACAAAGGTTTGAAAAGATAATTGTATTTACATTTTCATGTAAAGGCAATAGTTTAAATTTGTTTTATGTATTAGATTTAATACGTTGATGTTGTTTGAGTTTGTTTCTTCTATAAGGTAATTTTCTTTCATTACATTTGAAATTAATTGCACAATTATTTCAATCTTAACTTATTATTTATTTCGTTTCATGATGAAAAAGATAAATATTTTTATATTTTAAAAAAATTGTATTTAAAAAAAATGGTTATGTGTGCTTCAATGGAAAATAACAGGAGTGAAAATGATAACTGGTTAGTAGTCAAAAAATTGTTGTATAATTTTGTTTTTCATTCAACATCACAACAGGAGCGAAAAAGATATCTGGTTATATCTTTATGGAAAATTTCTTATAAAAAGGTTAAAATAGTATAGTTATTTACTTATTTATGTTTTAAATTACAGGTCTTATATATATGTGATGGTTGTATGGTTTAAATTGAAGCTAAAGAATCATTTATGCTGTGTCATGTTAAATGATTATTTGATTATTTTGTTTTTTAGGTAATAAAGGTTTGAAAAGATAATTGTAATTACATTTTCATGTAAAGGCAATATTTTAAATTTGTTTTATGTATTAAATTTAATAGGTTGATGTTGTCTGAGTTTATTTGTTCTATAAGGTAATTTTCTTTCATTACATTAGAAATTAATTGCACAATTATTTGAATCTTATCTTATTTTTTTATTTGGTTTCATGATGAAAAAGATAAATATTTTTATCTATTTAAATTATTTTTTGCTAATAATAGTAGTGAAATAATTATTGATACGATTACAATTCTGATATGAAATAATCATACACAGTAACAAAATCCAGCAATTAATCATATACAACAACATAATCATAATAGATATACAAATAGTATACGACATATTTGAAAAAGATATATGGTTTTACATTTTTAGCAAAACACAGTATAATCTTTAGTTTTGCTATTACATACTAATTTTTCGTCATTTTAGTGAGAAGAAAAAATTATGTAAGGGAAAAAAATTGTATACATGCTGTTGACTTTGTACATGTTTTTACTAACAAGAATACAAACAAAATTACCACATTCATTACTGTCACTATATTGTTGATATTTTGTTTTATAGAAGCATTGCTTCTACACAGTTTTGCCTTCTTGCTTCACAATATCATAACAGTTGGACAATACATCCTATGGTATTGGTCGCATAGGAGATCATAGCCTGTACAATCAGGGTCGTAGCATTTCTGATAGTAGCCACCTCTCTGGAAATCAACAATGTACATAACATGATTACTTTTATGTTCTCTTCCAATTCGTTCACAATATCGATTTTTGGACATGCTATAAATTATATAGCCATGTGTAGAAAACCAGTACCACTTTCTGATTTTACCCAAAACATTTCCATGAGATGCTAATGATGATTTTTTTTCATCCAATTCTGGGAAGGGAGATTTTCCTGAATTATAGGACTTAGGTACATTGCAAGAGTAAACATTTACTGATTTTCACTTTGGATGCACTTGTTGTTATCATTCTCCTCAGTTTTAAAACGAATATTTTTGTAAGATTTCAAATCCATTCCAGACTCTAATAGATTATCTAAATTATCTTCTACGTTGCAAATAAGTGATTTTTTAAACACTTGTTCATCATTTAGATTGTTACATATAAAGCGTCTGCTTGGCAGTAGTATAGAATTTTCCCCCGCTTTTGTTGAGAATGGAAGACGGAAACAACGATTACGGGTATAAACTCCAGTATCAATAAATATACTTTCTGTATTTTCTGACGAGCTTAAATTGTCTTGATGTAGAGTTTTTCAAACTGTGAATCAGTTAATCTTGAATTTTTTATACATGAGCATACCTTAGAGATGAATCCTCCAACATGCAAGTTGCCTTTGAGTGCAATATTTGGGATACGAATTATCAAATATCGAGAGAACTTGTCTTCATTAGATGAACCAATGTCTATAACCCAATCTTCATTTCCCTTTATTTTGTATATGTCATTCAGGGTTTTGAATGTGATGGAAATCAAAATATTTACCATTTCATCACCATTTTGCATACTGTTAACATTTTTATTGAACTCCAGATCATAGTACAAGTGGCAAGGCAGTCCAACTTGAATAATTTCGTAATGGTGTCATAGCTTAGGATTCATGCTCATGTACCTTCTCCAAAATTCCTCATATGTAGAAACTAGGAACCTTCTTTGTCCTGTCAAATGATCTTGGTAGCAAAAAATGTTAGTGTTTGCATGTGTTTGGACAAATATTAAAGCTTCTTCTTGTCTAGGAAAAGTTGCCCATATTGCATTTGTTTGCTGTGTAAAAAAAATGAAATAAGAAAACATATTACGTATAAATGATAAACAAAAGATAAAAGGATTTATCTTTTTAAACATAGTAGTAGAAAAATGTATTGAATGACAATTTAAGTAAAAGTAAAAATCATCATGTTCATTAGCATTGCAAAATTTACTGTCTAAAAAGTTAAGCAGTACAAATTATTGAAATATTGGTATAATCCCTTACAAATTAATCACCAATTGTAATATCTAATTGCTATAATCAATTATTACAAATTCTGAAATTTTGTGTTAGTTCAAACATTTTTAATAGCTGAACCAGAGCTGCAAAAATTTTCAATTGTCCAGCAGTAGGGTTCATCACTAAGAATATCTGCAGCTATCTTTGCTCTGAATGTAGTAGCTTCTTCAGGAGTAATATTTGATGTACTCTCCATTCCATGTGCAATTTTTTGCATGAACATCATCACATAGATTCCGCAATCGTACCTAAAATTATGAAATTTAGTACTTTGCATCAAAAGATAAAGCATATTATCTTTTTTTATTATAATAATGAACTGTAATATGTTTCTTCTATATCTTAATGTGTATTATGAAATTGTTTATTACATTATTATCTACTTGTATAATTACCCATTGATTTGTTGAGCACAATCAACATTCACAAGCTGTGTCTTCTTTTTAATAATTGTTTTGTGACCATCTTGTTTTAGCTCGTCATTTAGGTTATTCACTGTTGTTTTCCGCAAAAAAGTCAGTGTTTGTTAGAATAAATATAAACAAATAAATTAAATATAATTTTTGAGAATATTTAATTACTACATTAATGACAAATTTTGTATGTCCATTTCTGCGGGATTTAGATCTTGTGGTTAAGTATAGTGAGTCGTAGTGTTTCCAAGTGCACTCTACGACATCTTGTTCAAGGAGGCTCCAATGGTCATTTCCATTTATTGGGAATAAGACGTTGATACATAATGGATCTAAAAGTAATTTTTTGATAAAAGAGTTGAACTTTCTTGTCAATATATTTTCCCAGTTTCCATTTGCTGCACTTGTCTGTTTAAAAAATGGTTCAGAAAATGTATTTTGTAATAACATAAGTTAATTTGAGAATATAATTCACTTACAGTCATTGTTGTGTTAATGTACATAATACTATTGCTTTGATCTAGTTGCTTTGCTTTCCGAAACCAAAACCAATCAATGATCTACATTTGAAAAATAATATGGGTAAAGTACACAATTTATACTAAAGGAAAGTTTTGTTTTTTTAAACTTACTTGACCAAAAGTATTCTGTTCATATAGGAGATCGTCTATCATGTCTTTTGTTATGGTGATGTTGTTTTCATCATCACAACTAAATGCTCGTCGCTGAGAAAAAAAGATGTTTTCATTTATTATATTTTTTGTTAATACAGATATAATATGTAAATAAATTTTTTGTATGCAAACATAATTACTAAAATAGCAATTATCTTTAAAAATTTATTCTGTTATTTTTTAATAATTAAGTGAAATATAAAAAGATAAATGCATTTATATTTTATAAATTTTAATGCTGAAAAGATTTAATTATGAAATTTTACTTTTGAAAATAACATATCATATATTTCAGAAAGCCATATAATGAAATAATCATTCAACAAAAGAAGTAGTTGCATAACATAAATTAAAAAGATAAAGTTGAATATCTTTTTAATCTACTAAACCATAGCATATAAGAAAACCTAAACTTTCATAATTTCAATCACTTGTTAACATTAATCACTACAAAAAAGCTAACAACGACAGATGTCATGTAATTAATTATTTACTAACTGGTGTTGAGTAAACTATGAGTTGATATTTAAAACAATACTTTAATTAACAGCTTGCTTATGGTAGTGTAATATCACACAATGTACTATAACAAAGTAATAAGCAGAAAATTGAGCTGAACTATGAAGGTTGTTTTGGAAAAAAGTAATGTTTCAGTACTTACTTGTTATCTCCAACAACCTTGAAGAAAAGTTTGACATCTTGTTGCTGTTTCTTTGAAAGATGCTTCAAGAGTGTGCAATTTTCAATATTTTTTTGATTCTATTTTTTTTGGTTCTTTAATAATGACATCTTCAACACAAATAAGAATTTGAACAGCATGTTCTTCAGTAAATTCTTCGATGTCTTCAGATTTTGAAAATTCTTTATTATCTATAATTAAATCTTGAGTTTCAAACAAATCAAAACAAGGAAAATTAGCAGAATAATTTATATGTACCATACCAACTATTTTTCCTTGCTTGAATTGTTTTTCAGTTTCAGTAGTATTAGCCATATTTTGCTGTTCAAAAGTTTTCACTTTTTGAAGTATCATTTCAATTTATTTGAGCCTTTGGTCAGACTTTTGTCTTAAAATCTTCTCATCATCCAGTTGTTTTACTATAATAATCATCTCATCAGTCAAAAATCTGACTTTTGTCTCTAACTATTTCAGCCTTTCTAATTCTTCATTTTCAGACAATTTTCTTTTCTTTGGTCTTTCTTCTTCTAGTAGTGGATGTTTTAATTTTTTTGAAAGAAACTCTTTCTCCTCTGAAGTAATATTTGATTTTTTTTTTCGAATTCTGCATGAAGCCATGAATGATATTTCTAATTAAATAATGTTAAATATCATTAAATAAGCCTACAATCAATTCAATGTTTTATATATATATATATATTTGATTGTATAGCTTAAAAAGATAAATGTATTTATATTTCAAGGTAAATGATATTAACACATTGAACTTAATTTGTTTTCTGTCTATCATACGATCATTATTGTAACTTACTTCAAAAGTATTATTACTAATATTATGTATTGTGTAAGCAACTGTTTATTTAATCATTAATGTTCCTTCTAAACTTGAAAAGATAAAAACATATATCTTTTAAATAAAATATATAGTAAAGTAATACATTTATACCTTATTGCTGTCAATTGCTGTAAGATCCATGTCCTTCAAGTTAGTCAAGTCCCACTTTATCATTCTTGGGAAATTTTTGTTCAGATATTCTTTTTTTGTATTACTTTTGTCTACTCACAAAACTAATACTGTAATAAAAAGATATATACATATATACTTTTGTAATAATGAAATATTAGATAAGTGTAAGAAATCTTACAAGTAAAACCATAGTGCAACCAGGAGTGTTTCTAGGATCAGTATGATGTTTTTGAACATTTTTGCAAACATTCTCACATACTGCTCTTGGCCAAGAAATAGAACTGTTTTTTTTTTCAGATTGAGGATCTTAGGAAGAAATCCCCACTGCAAGTAGCTTTGATTGTTCGGTAACAAGAATGTTATGGTCAACAGCAGTAATAGTAGCTTTACTAAATCAATGCTACCTTTTTTGTTTTCTATCATTTTATTCAATCTTTTTGTCACCGATTTTTGAGTTATAATGTCTTCTTCTTCAAAGTTCTTTGTCCAAAAATCTGAGTAATTTTCCATTGCAGTAGCTTTATTTGATACAGGTATTGGAAATAAATCCACTCCATCCATTGGCATTCCAAATATAAGACTAACTACTTCTGGTTTTAATTTAATCAATTTGTTACCCATTCGGAAAGCTTGTTCTGCGGTATCATAAGAGGTTAGTATGTCATCCAAATTTGCTGCACTCTTTTTCAAATCTTGCCTTGAAATAGAATCTTCGAGAAAAACATTGAAAAAGTGTTTGAAAGGTGATTTTTCCAAGTATCTTTTTGTGTAATAACCCGGAAAATCTGGGCCAGTTTAAAAATTTTATTTTGGCAATTTTAGCGAATTTTGAAGATTTAAAATGAACTATTTTAAATAACATCGACGAGAAATTTATTTTGAATATAATTCGAACGTATATATTATATAGATCGTCGTTAGAATATAAATAATTATTTACATTTATAAATAGAATTGAAAATGGCGCGGTAGTTCGATAATTCGATTTCAAACTTCAATTGAATGTACCGGGTGTAAAACAATCCAGATTTTAGTGAAACCAAAAATAATAGGATCTAATTAATAATATCTTTCCAACGAATCCGGAAAATCAAAATTTCATAGCGTGAATCAAAAGATATGTCCAGTTGAAAATTCTGAATAGTCGCTATGGAATTCAGGCCCTTAAAATTTGACATTTTGCAAACGACCTTGGATTTCGACGAAACCACTTTTGTTGGGACCGTGATGTCAAATTATTGCTAGATTCCAAATTTCATAATTTTTCGAATCAATATGTGAGCGTGGCAAAGGAAAACGTGTTTGACCAGTTTTAGTTGATTTTAATCGACTGGAAAATGGCCATTTTTCCAACGGTCTCAGAATTCGACGAAACTAGTTTTGTTAGGACCGTATCGTCAATACGAAGCCAAAAAATATTTTTCTGGAATTTTTCAAGTTAGTATGCGACCCCGGTAAATTGATATGCGTGTTCAAATTCAATATATAGAGTTATATGTTGATTTTGACGAAATCTGATCGTAACAGCCAAATTGGCTTACCAGACATATCCCATTGTGTTCGGAGTGGGGGTAATTAGCTAGGGACGACAGTCGGTGGGTTCGATTTTGAATTCAAAATAAAATGTAACTTTTAGGAATAAAGTTAAATAAAATAAATAATTACTTCGGTGTGGTTCGCTAATCTCGACTAGTTTGGAAAACCATAAACTGGTTTGAAATGACATCCAAAGGAAGATTTAAGGATAAATTTTAAAGAATTTATCTTGGATAAAATTAATGGGAACCTTTCCCTGAGAATATGAATTGGAATGAGGCGTATGTTGTGTTTGTGTAATGTTTTTAATATACGCGGGTCATTCGGAAAGTCCGGATTTATACCCATTATGAATAACCGATTCGGCGATATGCCGAAGATGAAGACGGTGGTCGAAGACCGGAAGTTTTCACATCGTTTGGATAATTACTGATGATCCTGATTGGGCTGTACACCCAAGAGGATGGAAATAGTTGGTGGTCGTCCAGACGTACTTGAAGATGGATGGATATGCGAGGAAAGTGCCTCCGGTTTCGTTCAGACCCAGAACGAACTTGTAAATGGATTGTGTGACTGACATTAGATTTTATTCTGTGTTGATTAATTTCTGTTAAATATATATCTGTTTGGCGACGGAGAATTTATTCTCTTGCTTAACGCCCTTCTCTGAGACGTACAAGCTTAGAGGTTATATATCGATAGATATCAATCGCATGGCATGAATTGCGTGTGTGGCACACTGAGTTGCATAGATCAAGGCTTCTGTTGAAAATCAAAGTCTTGTGGTTGATGATCAAAGCACGACCTACGTGGCAGCTTCGTGTATAACGTGAATTCGCGAGCCTCACACCTTGGTATGAGTTAAAAACGGGATACGGACTGCAGGGAGAGCACGACGTTTCTTTCTAGCTTTGGTGGTGTCAGTGACTTACTAGCCCTGACATTTATATACTTTTCACCTATGTGGTTGTTGGATGAGGCGCCTCGATTTTAGGTCTGTAAGGACCGGGAAACGTGTGTTCAGGAATTGCAAATCCTCTAACGTAAGTGAGGACCGGCCCTGAAGCATCCAGGATTGCCCAAAGTGTGTAGTCCTGAGACATTTGCTAGAGTGTCTCGAAAGCGGAGAGGAGCTTGCCCCTTGCCTCGACTCAAGACGGAAATCCAATTTCCAATACGTGCATTTCGGTTTTAATTGTAGAACTAGTATGGCGACCTAGTGGTATGGGACATTCATGCCGCCTATGATTTATATTTATGATTGAAATTGTTTTGACAGTATACACTTATTATAGTATCAAATGATTTGTTTTAAACGTACCAAGCATGTTTGGCTGTTATAAGGTAAAACCCAATCCTCCGGCTTGCGTTGCATTGTGTGATGGGACCTGGGTCTTATAATAGCTTCATTTTTCAAAAAAGCATTGTGTTGTCTTTTCCATGCACTGGTATTCTTGGGAGGAAACCAGTTCCGTGTTATACGGCGTGGTCCCTTGAATTACTCTCTTTTAAAGTAAAGATATTAATAACTATTTTAGTTCTCTGTAACGACCCGCATTCTGCGCATCATAGGATCGTAGAATATTTATTTCTTTCACATACGAAGTCGTATGGTCATGTAACTTTGGGAGACGACTATTGGGGTCATTTCCCATGTTCACGATTTTTCTCGATTTTTAAATGACCATTTTACCCCTAGTTGGCACTGTTTTGGCCATAACTTTTGACTGGAAAGGAATTTTGACCTGAAACCACTTCCATTGGCTTCGAATGATGGTTTCTCTTTCCGTAGAGTGGTCACATTAGCCAAACGGACTCACCGTTTGGGAGATATGGCTGAAACAAGTTTCAGAGGGTGAAAGACAGCTTAATTGGGCTTAACCGGGTGATTAGCAGCTAGGCCCAAGGGGAATTTCGGGTTTAGAGGTATAGGAGGACTGATTAGGGTTAGGTTATCACTTTCATTTCAGTTTTGAGCCGCCACAAACCTCCTTGAGACCTTAGTAATGGCTTCCTACATCTAAAACACCCCAAATCACTCTCTAATTGAAGATTAGGCTTAGCAACACCAAATTAAGGAGAAAAAGCACCAAAGCTAGGTTTGTGCTGCTGTTAGACATTAGTATTCTCCCCAAATCAGAGGAGTTTCAGTTCTGAGAATTTCATTTGTGGCCAAGGTGAGTGATAACATCATTTTAACACTAATTACGGTTAATTAAGGGTAATTAGTGAAGATTAGCGAATTTATACACCAATAAATTCTGGAAAAATTCTTAAAATTCTAAAATAATGTTTTAAGGCTCTGTTAGAAATTTGAGATGATTTCGATGTGTTTTGCTAATTGTATGTTTAAGCATGATTAAGAGTGCTTAAGGGAAAATATGAAGTTTTAGCTACTTTTGATCCATTTTGATTCATTTAAATTGTTGTTTGTGGTTGCTATTACATGTTACTATGACTCTATGGTATGTTTCATGATTGATTAGAATAGTTAAATTACTCGAAAACGTCGTCGAATGGCGTAGAAAGCTTGCTGGAAAGTTGCAGAAGTGTGCAGGCTCCGAACCGGTTCGGATCGGAGAAAGGGGTCGGATCGGACTAGGGAATTGACCAAGAGAATCCGAACTGGATGAGGACTTGCCACTGGAAGAAGTTTGGCAGGAAGGAAGGCCATTGCTTAGAGTTGGAGTTGGACAGGAGATCGGATCGGAGCGGTGGAGCGGATCGGATCGGAGTAAGCTAGGGAACGGAGCGGATCGGATCGGAAGAGAGATTGGAGGCCAGATCGGATCGACTTGGAGATGCAGGGCTCGGATCGGAAGCAAAGAAGAAATAAGCTAGGGATTGGAGCGCTGGAGAGAAGGACACCCGACCCGACCTGGAGGAGGACCCCGACCCGACCCGGAGCGAAGTGCCCGACCCGAAGAGACAAGGAGAAGGACTCGAACCGAGCATGGGTGACCGAACCGAACCGAGCATGGGTGACCGAACCGAACCGAGCATGGGTGACTGAACCGAACCGAATTTTAGAGCTGCTACTGCACGACAACTTTTCTGAAGACCCACTCCAATTCAACCAAACCCGAGATGCAAAGGGAGTCCAAATGAGAAGTTAGAGCTTAAGATTCAGATGGGAATCAACGAGTTCACTTCATGATTGGGCTTTGCTACGGGACGCGTGCTAAGGAGTTATCGACACCTATAGCTTTGGACCACTATGGTAGGAGGTACGAAGGCGGATTCAGGGCCATTATGGCATTGGTAGAACCAAGGGCTATGACCAATGAAGTGGGTCATTGAAATGTTTGGTCATGACTCCAAGTGTTTGGCTTGGTCACAGCAGGGTTTCTACAAGTCGGGATTCGTCGTTGCCTCAGTTTGTCTAGTGTTCCAAAGTGGTAGATGTCGTACGCTTTACGCACTGAGTGAGAGACGTGAGGATGGTTGCCATGGATGATTTGTTTGCTATCATTATGACATGCACACCCCACCCCCGTATTCTTACACTATTTATTATGGCACCTTGGAGTATTGTACGGTATGTGGTACTAACTCTTTGGTTGCAGGTCCAGGTTCAGGTATGGCTTAGTATACCTGTTATTATTCTGTTTAGATGTTTATCGCTCATACCAGGCTTTATGTCTGACCCAGAGTTTTATGTCTCCTCTTATTACTCTGGGTGCTCTCACGAGCAGACTAGAGACAGGTTAGCTGGTGATGCACGGGTAGATGATCCGGAGACGAGCAGGAGGCTTCCACGTAATATATATTTATAGTATTCTCCCTGTGTTGTTGAAGATCACTGCTTGGGCATTGTTGGTGTATCTTCTATTTTAGCTTTCTTTTGTTTAGAGACAGTAAATTTGGAAAGTTGTAATAAGCTGTATTTGGATTTCCGCTGCTTTGAGATTGATGTTGGTTTTAGTTATCAGCTTATGCACTGTCTCGCCTGTTTTGTGTCAAGTATATTATTATTATATTTTATTCCATGCGCTGTGAGACATTCTACAGGTTTCTGGATTAGTTCATTCCCTTCTTTTCTTTCTTATGACGACCGTCTTGTGCTAGTCGGGCATGTGTACAGCGCACTTCTGGAGGAAATGCAGGCTGGTGCGAGACGGGCCGTCACACTTGGTATCAGAGCTCTAGGTTGCGTAGTTAACCCAGGGAAGTTATCAGGGAGAGATATTATACGTATACGAGAGAGCGTATTTGTGATTACTTTGGTTTTTAAAAGCTATATATATATATACTATTAGTAGTATAAGGATGAAGTCGTACTGCACTAGCACCACTATGGAATCGTTAATCATTTCCTTTTTCAGATTGACGATGAGCCGAGATACTAGAGGTGCTGGTAGGGGAACCAATAATGGGAATGCTGCTGACATGAGGACGATGTTTACTGACCTCATGAGAGAGATGCTTAGAGATGTGCAGAGGGCAGCTCCCAATGGTGGAAATGGTGGTGGTCCAATAGTGCAGGCGCCAAGAGTCGACTTCGCCAAGCTGAATAAGGATTATACTAGTCTTGGTGGGAAGTCATTCCATGGAACGGAGTCGGCTACGGACGTTCAGGATTGGTTGGATAGTTGCGAATGTATCTTCGAGGATTTGGGTATCGAGGATGCGATGAAGAGGAAGCTAGCGTCCCGTCAGCTGCAAGGGCGGGCAATGAATTGGTGGAATGCTATAAAGGCAGCTACTCCCGAAGATCAGATTACTTGGGAGCAGTTCAAGGCTCGCTTTAGCGAGAAGTTCATTCCAGCTGCTCAGAAGTCAATGTTGTTTAAGAAATTCTTGGAGCTCAAGCAGAATGGCAGAGCTGTCTCGGAGTATATTGCTGAATTTGACACTTTGTCAAAATATGGGTTATCTCTTATTGATACTGCCGAGAAAAAGAATGAGAAATTCATAACTGGTTTGGATCAATACTTGGGGGAAAAACTTATTAACCACATCGATGAGACGTTTGAATCGATTGTGGGGAAAGCATTAAGATCAGAAAGTCTCTACCCTAAGTCGAAGACTGAGGTTGCATCTGCAGAAGAGCCAAAGCCACAAGCAAGTGGTGGAGGCAAAGGTGGTTCCCAGAATAAGAGAAAGCAGAATCAGGCTAAGGATGGCCAGAAGAAAAAGAATAAGCAAGATGTGGAGTGCTTCAGCTGTGGTAAGAAGGGCCATTATGCTAGTAATTGTCGGGCCAAGCCAGCGGATAGGAAGTGCTTCAACTGTGGCCAAATGGGACATCACAAGGACAAGTGTCCACAGCCCCCTAAAGAAAAGCAAATGGTGAAAGCATATGCTCTTAATGCTATTCCTTCTTCGTCGAATGCCCCAACTGCGGCGGAGAAGGGAAAGAATGTCGTCATTCAAGGTATGCTTTCTGTTTATGATGTTCCTGTTAGAGTTTTGTTTGATACCGGAGCTTCCAGTTCTTTCATATCTAGTGACCTGGTAGATAGGTTGGGATTGGAGCCCGAGATTGTCGATAGACCTTTAGTAGTGACAAACCCGATTGGTGGTTCGACTAGCCTTAGCATGATTTGTCGTAATGTGGTTCTATCGAGTCATGGATGCATGTTTGTTTGTGATTGCTTTGTTTTGGGCTTTACTGGGTTTGGCATTATTTTGGGAGTAGATTGGCTCCAAAGATACGGGGTGGTGGTAGACTGTGAGGGCTTGTTGGTGACAGCTAGAGCGGATGATGGGCGGAGGATAGTGTTTGGTGGTCTACCCAGTAAGGGGGTATTGGCTAGTTTTCTAAACTCCCTCGACATTCCGCATAGTGAGTTGTCAGGTTTGCCCGTGGTTGGCCAGTATCCGGATGTTTTCGAAGAAGTGACCGGACTTCCACCACACCGAGAGATTGAGTTTCGTATTGATTTGGTAAAAGATGCCAGACCTATAGTGATGCCACTTCGTCGTATGGCACCAAGGGAGCAGCGAGAGCTCGAGGTGCAAGTCAGCGATCTTTTGAAGAAGGGATTTATCAGAAGGAGTGTTTCTGAATGGGGAGCACCAGTCGTGTTTGCTACCAAGGCGGATGGTTCCCTTCGTTTGTGTGTAGACTACCGCGAGTTGAATAAAGTGACGAGGAAGAACAAGTATCCTCTACCGCGGATAGATGATTTGTTTGATCAGTTGAGTGGCGCGAGAGTATTTTCTCAGTTGGATCTCGCGACAGGTTTTCATCAGCTTAGAGTGGAAGCTGAGAGTATAGCTAAAACGGCATTTCGAACGCCGTCTGGATTTTATGAATGGTTGGTTATGCCATTTGGGCTGACTAATGCCCCGGCATATTTTGTGGACCTTATGAATAGGGTATTCAGAGATCAGCTGAATAAGTCTGTCCTTGTGTTCGTTGATGATATTTTGGTCTATTCGAGGACAGAGGAAGAACACAAGGAACATTTAAGGGTAGCGATGGAGGTGTTGAGAAAACACCAATTGAAAGCAAAGTTTTCTAAGTGTCACTTCTGGAAGAGGGAAGTGAGGTTCTTGGGCCATGTTGTATCAGAGAATGGTATTGCCGTGGACCCAGCGAAGGTGGCTACGGTACAAGATTGGCCTACGCCCAAGAACGCAACAGATGTAAGAAGTTTCTTGGGATTAGCGGGATATTATCGTAAGTTTATCCAAGGTTTCTCCAAGATAGCAGCATCATTGACCCAGTTGACCAAGAAAAATCAAGCTTTTGTCTGGGATGAAAGGTGCGAGAATGCATTCAGAAGTCTAAAGGACAAGTTGACAAGCGCACCAGTGTTAGTCATTCCTAAGGGGGATGAAGAGATGACGGTATACACGGACGCCTGTGGTACCGGACTGGGTGCTGTATTGATGCAAGGCGGTAGGGTTGTAGCTTATGCAAGTCGGCAATTGAAACCGCACGAGAGGAGATACCCTACCCATGATTTAGAATTGGCAGCAATCGTGTTCGCGTTAAAGATGTGGAGACACTATCTCTTGGGAGAAAGATTTGAGCTATTTACAGATCATAAGTCGTTAAAGTATCTATTCTCCCAGAAGGATTTAAATCTCCGTCAGCAGAGATGGTTAGAGTTCTTAGCTTCCTATGATTTTGACATCGCATACACACCAGGAAAGGGCAATGCGGTGGCTGATGCATTGAGCAGAAGACATGCCAGCTTAGGGGCTATGTTCCTTGAGTGGAAGCAACTGGAGTTTATCGCGGGGTTTGATTTCAGACCAAAGTGCGAATTGGATCCAGAAATGTTAGCGAGTTTGACGGTCAGACCCACTTTGATTGAGCGGATCGGCTCTAGTCAGAGGGACGATCCTAACCTATTGGAAATCATCTCCAAGTTAGAGATGGGTATCGATGAGGAGGTGAACAAGTATGGGCTTGATCGAGATAGATGGCTTAGAAAGGATGGAAAGCTTGTTGTACCCAATGTCACTGGATTGAGAGATGAAGTGCTTAAAGAATGTCATCACTCAAAGCTGACTATACACCCCGGTGGTAATAAGATGTATCGAGATATGAAGCAGACCTACTACTGGGAAGGGATGAAAAGAGACGTTGGGAAGTTTATATCCAAGTGCATGAATTGCCAGCTAGTTAAAGCCGAGCAAAAGAAGCCTAGTGGGTTGTTACAGCCCTTAGAAATTCCCGAATGGAAATGGGAGCAAGTCTCGATGGATTTCATCGATGGATTACCAAGGACTAGATCGGGATATGATAACATTTGGGTAATTGTGGATCGACTAACTAAAAGTGCAAGGTTTATACCAGTTAAATCGACTAGAACGGCAGCTAAGTTAGCAGAATTGTATATGAAGTGGGTAGTGAGATTTCATGGAGTACCTAAAAGCATTGTGAGCGACCGAGACCCGTTGTTCACTAGTGGGTTTTGGAGGAGCTTGCAAGAGGCGCTAGGGTCAGAGTTACATCTCAGTACCGCATATCATCCTCAGACCGACGGTCAGACGGAGAGGGTGAACCGTATTTTGGAAGATCTCTTGAGAGCATGTATATTGGATTTTGGAGGATCATGGGATGACCATTTGCATCTAGTAGAGTTTGCATATAATAATAGCTACCAATCCAGTATCGGTATGGCTCCGTTTGAAGCTTTGTATGGAAGACCGTGCAACTCACCATCATGTTGGATAGAAACTGGCGAGAAGTTTATGCTTGGACCAGATGTGGTGAGGGAAACTTCAGATAAGATCAAGATCATTCAGCAACGAATGAAGGCAGCCCAAGATAGGCAGAAGAGTTATGCTGATAAGAGAAGAAGAGACTTAAAATTCTCCGTTGGTGACTTGGTGTTTGTCAAGATTTCTCCGTTGAAGAGCGTAATACGATTTGGCAGGAGAGGTAAATTAGCACCAAGATTTGTTGGCCCATTCCCTGTTCTTGAACTAGTCGGGAATTTGGCATATAGAATTGACTTACCAGAGAAGATGGCGGGAGTTCACAACGTATTTCATGTTTCCCAACTAAGGAAGTTCGTTCACGACTCAGATATGACTATCTCACCTGATCAGTTGGAAGACTTCGAAGTAGAACCCGAGGCGGTTGGAAACCGCAAGCCGGCCCGTATTGTCGCACACGACATGAAGCAACTTCGAAGGAAGTCGGTGAAGCTAGTCAAGGTACAGTGGAGCGAAAACGAGAATGATTGTACTTGGGAAACAGAAGAGGACATAATGAAGAAGTATCCAGAACTCTTTGTCTGGTAAGATTTTATTAGCGATTTAGTTTTCCGCATGCTAGGATAGACTTGTTTGCTTGCTTTGCATGTTTGATTGTTGTATGTGGGTGTTAGGCATGCGGGATCCTGTGTATGTTTTGGGGTTAAGGAATTTCGGGGACGAAATTTCTTAAGGGGGGGAGAGTGTAACGACCCGCATTCTGCGCATCATAGGATCGTAGAATATTTATTTCTTTCACATACGAAGTCGTATGGTCATGTAACTTTGGGAGACGACTATTGGGGTCATTTCCCATGTTCATGATTTTTCTCGATTTTTAGATGACCATTTTACCCCTAGTTGGCACTGTTTTGGCCATAACTTTTGACTGGAAAGGAATTTTGACCTGAAACCACTTCCATTGGCTTCGAATGATGGTTTCTCTTTCCGTAGAGTGGCCACATTAGCCAAATGGACTCACCGTTTGGGAGATATGGCTGAAACAAGTTTCAGAGGGTGAAAGACAGCTTAATTGGGCTTAACCGGGTGATTAGCAGCTAGGCCCAAGGGGAATTTCGGGTTTAGAGGTATAGGAGGACTGATTAGGGTTAGGTTATCACTTTCATTTCAGTTTTGAGCCGCCACAAACCTCCTTGAGACCTTAGTAATGGCTTCCTACATCTAAAACACCCCAAATCACTCTCTAATTGAAGATTAGGCTTAGCAACACCAAATTAAGGAGAAAAAGCACCAAAGCTAGGTTTGTGCTGCTGTTAGACATCAGTATTCTCCCCAAATCAGAGGAGTTTCAGTTCTGAGAATTTCATTTGTGGCCAAGGTGAGTGATAACATCATTTTGACACTAATTACGGTTAATTAAGGGTAATTAGTGAAGATTAGCGAATTTATACACCAATAAATTCTGGAAAAATTCTTAAAATTCTAAAATAATGTTTTAAGGCTCTGTTAGAAATTTGAGATGATTTCGATGTGTTTTGCTAATTGTATGTTTAAGCATGATTAAGAGTGCTTAAGGGAAAATATGAAGTTTTAGCTACTTTTGATCCATTTTGATTCATTTAAATTGTTGTTTGTTGTTTGTGGTTGCTATTACATGTTACTATGACTCTATGGTATGTTTCATGATTGATTAGAATAGTTAAATTACTCGAAAACGTCGTCGAATGGCGTAGAAAGCTTGCTGGAAAGTTGCAGAAGTGTGCAGGCTCCGAACCGGTTCGGATCGGAGAAAGGGGTCGGATCGGACTAGGGAATTGACCAAGGGAATCCGAACTGGATGAGGACTTGCCACTGGAAGAAGTTTGGCAGGAAGGAAGGCCATTGCTTAGAGTTGGAGTTGGACAGGAGATCGGATCGGAGCGGTGGAGCGGATCGGATCGGAGTAAGATAGGGAACGGAGCGGATCGGATCGGAAGAGAGATTGGAGGCCAGATCGGATCGACTTGGAGATGCAGGGCTCGGATCGGAAGCAAAGAAGAAATAAGCTAGGGATTGGAGCGCTGGAGAGAAGGACACCCGACCCGACCTGGAGGAGGACCCCGACCCGACCCGGAGCGAAGTGCCCGACCCGAAGAGACAAGGAGAAGGACTCGAACCGAGCATGGGTGACCGAACCGAACCGAGCATGGGTGACCGAACCGAACCGAGCATGGGTGACTGAACCGAACCGAATTTTAGAGCTGCTACTGCACGACAACTTTTCTGAAGACCCACTCCAATTCAACCAAACCCGAGATGCAAAGGGAGTCCAAATGAGAAGTTAGAGCTTAAGATTCAGATGGGAATCAACGAGTTCACTTCATGATTGAGCTTTGCTACGGGACGCGTGCTAAGGAGTTATCGACACCTATAGCTTTGGACCACTATGGTAGGAGGTACGAAGGCGGATTCAGGGCCATTATGGCATTGGTAGAACCAAGGGCTATGACCAATGAAGTGGGTCATTGAAATGTTTGGTCATGACTCCAAGTGTTTGGCTTGGTCACAGCAGGGTTTCTACAAGTCGGGATTCGTCGTTGCCTCAGTTTGTCTAGTGTTCCAAAGTGGTAGATGTCGTACGCTTTACGCACTGAGTGAGAGACGTGAGGATGGTTGCCATGGATGATTTGTTTGCTATCATTATGACATGCACACCCCACCCCCGTATTCTTACACTATTTATTATGGCACCTTGGAGTATTGTACGGTATGTGGTACTAACTCTTTGGTTGCAGGTCCAGGTTCAGGTATGGCTTAGTATACCTGTTATTATTCTGTTTAGATGTTTATCGCTCATACCAGGCTTTATGTCTGACCCAGAGTTTTATGTCTCCTCTTATTACTCTGGGTGCTCTCACGAGCAGACTAGAGACAGGTTAGCTGGTGATGCACGGGTAGATGATCCGGAGACGAGCAGGAGGCTTCCACGTAATATATATTTATAGTATTCTCCCTGTGTTGTTGAAGATCACTGCTTGGGCATTGTTGGTGTATCTTCTATTTTAGCTTTCTTTTGTTTAGAGACAGTAAATTTGGAAAGTTGTAATAAGCTGTATTTGGATTTCCGCTGCTTTGAGATTGATGTTGGTTTTAGTTATCAGCTTATGCACTGTCTCGCCTGTTTTGTGTCAAGTATATTATTATTATATTTTATTCCATGCGCTGTGAGACATTCTACAGGTTTCTGGATTAGTTCATTCCCTTCTTTTCTTTCTTATGACGACCGTCTTGTGCTAGTCGGGCATGTGTACAGCGCACTTCTGGAGGAAATGCAGGCTGGTGCGAGACGGGCCGTCACATTCTCACACCAGTCACATGACTGACCTGGAGTTTATTGTTTTAACCTAAACTCTGGGTGCCCCTATTTTCGACACGGGCAACTAGTAGTTTTGGTTTTGCAGATTTATATTCACAGGATCCTGGTTTACAACTGGAATGATATCCGGAAAGCTCTGTATCCGTATATCACCTTCAGTTGTGCTTTGTATTATTTTCCGGGGCTATGTAATTTATTGTAATCTCTGATATTTATCGAATGTAATAGTATTCATTTATACTCTGTATATTCTTGTAACTGATGGAATTGTTGTAATAACAATGAAATGTTCTTCTGTTTGTGTCCTGATTTGTCTTGTCCTCACAGTAATTTGTTCTTTCTCATCTCTTCGGAGACCGGGGAAGTTCGGGTCGCTTCATTTGGTATCAGAGCTTTGGTTTATAGAGCTCGAGAACAAGACACATTAGAACCATACGAAAGAATTCATCAGATATTGGATTAGTAATATCCAATTAGAATGACTCGTTAGAGATAGGATCAGTAGAATCCTGGAACGAGTGTGAAGAGTATATTTTTCAAATGAAAACAATTTTGTTTTGAAAATTTAAATCGTTTTACACGTATTTGATTATTTATTTATTTTGAATTTGGACAATCCATTATATAAAGATTTCGCATATATGCGTCATGAACGTATATTCGAAGTTTTAATATATTGGATAGATATAGAATCACATTCTAGTTGCCCGGAGATGGTACTGATGATTGTCATGACATCATCGGTATTTGTGTTCGTGTTTCGAAGGTGTGATATCTATATATTTCCATTAGACTGGTGTGAGAACCAAAACTTATATAGATAGATTTATTGTTGTGAATTGGCATCAAAAACATGAATTTTGACTATATATCAAATTATGAATTTGAAACTCTAATCCACTAATTGATTGATGTTTTTGTTGTTTGTTTAGTTGTTTAATAATTTTTGAACCATTTAGCCTAATTGAACCGAATATTGAATTGTATTGAAAATTAGTTGCATTTGCTTGCATATACATGTACTTACATTGAACAGGTCATAGCAAGGAGGCTAGAGCCAGAGAATAAAATTTGTTTGCCCGACAAATAGGTACATGTTTACTATATAATTTACTGTTTTGTTTGGGTGATGATGATTTTATGAGCTTATTGGCTAGCCGCTTGGCTTTTTCTTTTTCTTTTTGAGATCAGAAGGCCTATATGGCAATTTCGGGGTTTTCCCATGGCTCCGGGTGCAGGGGAGGTTATGGCGAAATTTTTCGAAAATTTAGGGTGTTAGCCAAATTTTTTAAAATTTGAAAATTACCAGAAACTGAAAGGTTGGAGAATGGAAGCCAGATCGAACGTAGAGTTGATTAATCAAACCACTTTCGACTTTGTTCCTTTTCGGGGACGAAAAGTTTTAAGTGGGGAAGATTGTAATAACCCGGAAAATCTGGGCCAGTTTAAAATTTTTATTTTGGCAATTTTAGCGAATTTTGAAGATTTAAAATGAACTATTTTAAATAATATCGACGAGAAATTTATTTTGAATATAATTCGAACGTATATATTATATAGATTGTCGTTAGAATATAAATAATTATTTATATTTATAAATAGAATTGAAAATGGCGCGGTAGTTCGATAATTCGATTTCAAACTTCAATTGAATGTACCGGGTGCAAAACAATCCGGATTTTAGTGAAACCAAAAATAATACGATCTAATTGATAATATCTTTCCAACGAATCCGGAAAATCAAAATTTCATAGCGTGAATGAAAAGATATGTCCAGTTGAAAATTCTGAATAGTCGCTATGGAATTCAGGCCCTTAAAAATTGACATTTTGCAAACGACCTCGGATTTCGACGAAACCACTTTTGTTTGGTCCGTGATGTCAAATTATTGCTAGATTCCAAATTTCATAATTTTTTGAATCAATATGTGAGCGTGGCAAAGGAAAACGTGTTTGACCAGTTTCAGTTGATTTTAACTGACTGGAAAATGGCCATTTTTCCAACAGTCTCAGAATTCGACGAAACTAGTTTTGTTAGGACCGTATCATCAATACGAAGCCAGAAAATATTTTTCTGGAATTTTTCAAGTTAGTATGCGACCCCGGTAAATTGAAATGCACGTTCAAATTCAATATATAGAGTTATATGTCGATTTTGACGAAAACTGATCGTAACAGCCAAATTGGCTTACCGGACATATCCCATTGTGTTCGGAATGGGGGTAATTAGCTAGGGACGACAGTCGGTGGGTTCGATTTTGAATTCGAAATAAAAAGTTACTTTTAGGAATAAAATTAAATAAAATAAATAATTACTTCGGTGTGGTTCGCTAATCTCGACTAGTTTGGAAAACCATAAATTGGTTTGAAATGACATCCAAAGGAAGATTTAAGGATAAATTTTAAAGAATTTATCTTGGATAAAATTACTGGGAACCTTTCCCTGAGAATATGAATTGGAATGAGGCGTATGTTGTGTTTGTGTAATGTTTTTAATATACGCGGGTCGTTCAGAAAGTCCGGGTTTATACCCATTCTGAATATCCGATTCGACGATATGTCGAAGATGAAGACGGTGGTCGAAGACCGGAAGTTTTCACATCGTTTGGATAATTACTGACGATCCTGATTGGGCTGTACACCCAAGAGGATGGAAATAGTTGATGGTCGTCCAGACGTACTTGGAGATGGATGGATATGCGAGGAAAGTGCCTCCGGTTTCGTTCAGACCCAGAACGAACTTGTAAATGGATTATGTGTCTGACATTGGATTTTATTCTGTGTTGATTAATTTCTGTTAAATATATATCTGTTTGGCGGCGGAGAATTTATTCTCTTGCTTAACGCCCTTCTCTGAGACGTACGAGCTTAGAGGTTATATATCGATAGATATCAATCGCATGGCATGAATTGCCTGTGTGGCACGCTGAGTTGCATAGATCAAGGCTTCTGTTGAAAAGCAAAGTCTTGTGGTTGATGATCAAAGCACGACTTACGTGGCAGCTTTGTGTATAACGTGAATTCGCGAGCATCACACCTCGGTATGAGTTAAAAACGGGATACGGACTGCAGGGAGAGCACGACGTTTCTTTCTAGCTTTGGTGGTGTCAGTGACTTACCAGCCCTGACATTTATATACTTTTCACGTATGTGGTTGGATGAGGCACCTCGATTTTAGGTCTGTAAGGACCGGGAAACGTGTGTTCAGGAATTGCCAATCCTCTAACGTAAGTGAGGACCGACCCTGAAGCATCCAGGATTGCCCAGAGTGTGTAGTCGTGAGACATTTGCTAGAGTGTCTCGAAAGCGGAGAGGAGCTTGCCCCTTGCCTCGACTCATGACGGAAATCCAATTTCCAATACGTGCATTTCGGTTTTAATTGTAGAACTAGTATGGCGACATAGTGGTATGGGACATTCGTGCCGCCTATGATTTATATTTATGATTGAAATTGTTTTGACACTATACACTTATTATAGTATCAAATGATTTGTTTTAAACATACCAAGCATGTTTGGCTGTTATAAGGTAAAACCCTATCCTCCGGCTTGCGTTGCATTGTGTGATGGGACCTGGGTCTTATAATAGCTTCATTTTTCGAAAAAGCATTGCGCTGTCTTTTCCATGCACTGGGATTCTTGGGAGGAAACCTGTTCCGTGTTATACGGCGTGGTCCCTTGAATTACTCTCTTTTAAAGTAAAGATATTAATAGCTGTTTTAGTTCTCACACCAGTCACATGATTGACCTGGAGTTTATTGTTTTAACCTAAACTTTGGGTGCCCCTATTTTCGACACGGACAACTAGTAGTTTTGGTTTTGCAGATTTATATTCACAGGATCCTGGTTTACAGCTGGAATGATATCTGGAAAGCTCTGTATCCGTATATCACCTTCAGTTGTGCTTTGTATTATTTTCCGCTGCTATGTAATTTATTGTAATCTCTGATATTTATCGAATGTAATAGTATTCATTTATACTCTGTATATTCTTGTATCTGATGGAATTGTTATAATAACAATGAAATGTTCTTCTGTTTGTGTCCTGATTTGTCTTGTCCTCACAGTAATTCGTTCTTTCTCATCTCTTCGGAGACCGGGGAAGTTCAGGTCGCTTCATTTTGCGTCAGCAGAGAGGACTTTTTCTTTCTTAATTGTTTTCATTATTTTGAAAAAAGCATCTAAATTACATCTGTATGTCCCTGAATATTGAATTTTTATTGAATTCTTCGGTATTTGTTGAATTTCATAGTTATTGGCTTCATCTGTATTAGTAGAATCTCCTTTATATTCTTGTGTGTTTGTCCTTTTTTCATCAGAATTATCTACGTTGTTATCTTCTGTTCCAGTAGGTGATATATTGTTTCTTGACTCAGAATTATCCTTTTTTTTAACAATTAACATGAGATAAATTGAGTTTAGTAAATCTAATTTATAAATGTTTTTTTACAAATTAGTTTAACTACTAATAAAACTTGTATAATTATTATCTAAAAACTTATAAAACTTGTATAATTATTATTTTTTCAAACCTTTGTTGTTGAAAAAACAAAGTAATCAAATAAATATCCAACATAAATTTCAGAAGGCCTTATAACCAAATAATCATTCAACATAATAACAAGTTGCATAATTTAAAATAAAAAGATATAATTGAATATCTTTTTAATCACCTAAACCATAGCATATAACAAAAAGTAAACATAAACTTAAAATTTAGTAAATCCTAGGTATTAGAAAACTTACTTGTCTAGTAATCGATAGAAGAAGATGATTTCTTCTAGCAAGCAATGTTGTAGTTGATTAGCAGATCCAAAGTAAACCCTAGATTAAGTAAAAAATGATTAGAATAAGATTAAATTAAAATCCAAAAATCGATCAGAGTATTATAATAAAATGTGTTGCAGCAAAATCAGAAAATCGAATTTGGCTAAAAACTAATTTGCGATTCTTTCAAATTTTTGAATGAAAAATGGCGGAAATAGAAATGAATCGACATGTGTCATTGTAAAATGGCAGAAAGAGGACGTGTCGTTTACAAATTAATTCTGTAAATAATGTCTTGGAAAAAAAAATCATTTAACGGGTGTGTCCTAGAATTTAATTGGTTTAGGTATGTAAGCCCTTATTGTAAAATTCTCCTTATATATTTGTTCGTTCCACTGTGAGATCCGTGTTACTCTGATTCTGTTGTTATTTTCTTCTTCTTCTATTCAATTTTTCTATCTTATCTATCCTCACCCTCTAACTTCTTTCTATTAATGATCTGGAATGTTCGTTGCCTGAATATTTGAGATGGGTTTTATGTTGATTTTCTGGGTGGAAAATTTCGGTTCGTTACAACTCATCACAATTTCATAAATCTATTAATAATTTTGTTGAGCTCCAAAAATGGTTCAGATCGATCAATAATTTCACTTTTTGAATAAAAAATCAAAAAAAAATTTAAAATTTAAAATATCATTCATGAGGAGTTTTAGAAATATCAATGCAAGTTGAAAACCAGTTTTAAAAATCAATCAGTAGAATACGAAATTTTCTAATACTTTTAAGACTGATTGCTCCTAGACAATTTTAAAAGCGCTTGTATATGTAATTCATATTTCTTATGGAATTTAAAGAAATCTAGTCACTGCTTTTTCAGCTCATCTTCCAATCCCCAAGACTCTTAAACAAATCGAAATGAGTTCCTTTATCAGATCAGCACAAAATCAGTTTCAAAGCAATAATTTCAAGAGATTTTTTTTGTGAATCTTAGCAAGCACAAGAAATAGCAATTGATTCAAATGAAAAGCAAATCATTTGAAATCGCTTGATAAAAAATTATTTTTATTATTCAAATTCAAATTCAAATATTATAATCCATGAATTTCAACAATCAATCAAAAATGATTTCAAAACTCAAGATAATCAGGCCAATCTAAAAACTTTGAAATTATCACAACTAGTCAATTATAGCTTTCAAGTAGTGCGCTGTATTGGGTGCATTTTTTCAATATTTTCAAAGATGAATTAGAAGAAACTAAAAACAACAAAGTTGTATGAAATTTCATTAGCTTTCCAGAACATCATAAAATTTAAATTCCGATTAACAGTGTTCAAGATATGCTCAAAATACTACAACACTATCAGAAATTCAGCTACCAGTCTAAAAAATAAACTTCAAATGAATTGCAGTTTTCATCAATTTAAGTTCAGAATCTCAATACATAAAAGTTATAGACAATTGAATCTAATTTCTAGAAAATCAAGAATTTTGCAATTTGAAGATAAGAATCTCATGATATGTCATATATACTATGACAATGTTAATACAAATTAGCATCAAAAATAAAAACACGAGTTTAGAGATCATACCCGACTTACCATATTCGATGTGAACCAATGAATCTCCAACTCATAAATCTATGGCTAAGGAATTCCAAATAATTCAATAATATGGAACAATTTGAATTTTATCTCTCTTAAGCACAGTTGTTCCTTAACCTTCCTCGGTACCTAAATATTTATAGTATCGAGTGGTCTAACAAAGACTGTTTTACCACACTTAGCTTCGTTTACACATTTTGTTACCCAAACCCGTTTATATAACAATCCATTACCATACACTAAAGTGCCCTTAGGAACCTAAATTCTTCTAGTCTTAACTAAATTTAGTGTATTATCTTTTGGGATCCAAATTTGTTTAAATGGGTTGTTTCTAAACAAGTTTTCATTTTGTTTATGATTTAAAAATCCTTTGAAATTATTGGAGTTCAAATTTCCAATTCGATCTTTTCCAAAGCTATTCGAAGTATTTTTAAAATCATTATAATATCGTTTTTCAATTTGATCAATTTTTCCAAAAGCAAATCCATTCTTATTCTCAATAAAGAAAATTGGTTTTTTAACAACATATTCAACGATTCATCTCCTTTGGAAAATTTAGTCAAAGTTGATTCAAGTCGTTGAATTTCAGATTTAAGATCATTGTTTCCTTCATTAAATTCGAACAACATTTATAGCGATCTTCCTTCTTTCAGCATTATTTTGTTTCAAAACCATATTTTTCATTTTCAATAATTTTAATTTTAGAACTGGACTTAGAAATCTCAATTTCAAATTGTTTTCGCTTTTCAAAATCAAGTTTTTCAATTTCTCTAAGCTTTTCAATCTCCATTTAAAAATCAGGATTATCGTTTTTCAAACTCACGTTTTCACTTTCAAGCAACTCAAAACTAGTTTTGAACTTCAAAAAATCATCACTCAAAATCTGACATTTTTCGCATTCTTAAAACTGTGAATTCTTAATTTTTTCAAGTTTTCTTTCTAATCTATTATTTTTTTGTACTAATTTTGACATATCATATTTTAATTTCTTGACTTTTAACTGAAGAGAATCAACGGTTTTTGTTAGATCGTGACACATTAAAATCAAAACTTTATTAGTGAAATTCGATACCTCGCTTGAATCCTCTTCACTACTTCCCAAATCAGATTTATCCATAAGAAACAAATTAGCTTCCTCTTCATCACTGTCAGAAACTTCTTCGTCTTCCTCATCATACCATATGTCAACAAAAGCCTTCTTCTTCTTTCTCTTCTTTCCCTTTTTATTCTTAAGCTGTGGGCATCTGGTTTGATATGTCCGGGATTCTTGCAATTGTAGCAAAAAAATTCATCGTCTGAGCTATCTGAATTTTTGGAATTGATAGATTTTGAATTCTTCTTTTGCGGCTTGTATTTTCTGTTAGCCCGTTTTCTAAAAACATGGCTATCTCTTCAACAGGGTCTTCGTTGTCACTTTTAACAATATTATTTAGAGCAATCGTCTTTTTCTTTAATTCAGAATTCTTTTGTTCTCTTTCTTTTAACTCTATCTCGTAAGTAATCAGATTTCCAATCAACTCCTCCATGCTAAATTTATTTAGATCTGTTGATTCTTGAATCATCGTCACTTTAGCTTCAAAATTCATTGGTGGTACTCTTAATATTTTTCTAATCAATTCCACTTCTGTTGTAATGTCCCGGGTTTTTAAACTAAATATTAATAAAACAATAAATCAATGATTTCATTAATAACTAATTTAAATTAATGAAATTGATCCCATACATGTAAATAAGAAAAATGTAACTAACTTTTTTTTTCTTCTACATACATATACATCTGCACATGAAATTTGACAAACTTTGTATACATGTCATTTTGGAAATATGTGTAACACCCCGAATTTTCAGTTAGCATTAAATTAACAAATTAAAGTATGATTAATTCAAAATGAAAGAATTGAGGGAAACGGATTACGCCATTGCGTTCAGCTCGGAATTCTGCTTGAGATAGAGTCCGAGTTTGCGTAAATCGGACTCCGTATGAAGGAGTTATGACCTTCTGAAGTTCCAGAGTTCAATTTAAAATTCAAACCAACTCAAAATCAGTTCGAATTCGAAAACAGGACCAGAATTGGGCTGGGTTTGAAAATTCCCGCCCAGGACCCAGGTCGACCTAGGGGTCGACTTGGGGGTCGACCTGGGGTTGACCTTCTTGGTCGGCCTGACCTGCTTGGTCAAGACCTGGCTCGATTTCTGGGGCTTGGCTGTGTAATTAGGGCTGACTTGTCACCTCCTGATTGGCTTCTCTTGGTGTGTATGGTCTGGATTCACTCTATGATCATCTGACGGCTCAAATCAATTTGAAATTCTATAAATACAACCTAAGACTCAACCTAAATTCACACAAAAAATTAGAGCTAGAGCCGTTATGCTACCGGGAGGAAACTAAGAGTAGCCGTCAGTTGGAGAGAGCTTAGAGACAAGCAAAACTAAAGTAAAAACAAGATTCAGACAACGTTTATCTACCCAAAGGAAAGCACCTCAATTCCAGAACTCAGAATCCAGAATTCAAGTTCGTCGTTCATTGTAAGTATAGTGATTTGTCCGATGAGAATAAAATTAAGACTTGATTCGATGTACAGTGGAAATGGAATTTTTCTATTGTATAAACGATGATGCTAATTCATATATGTGTATTGCAATGATTGTATTGTGAATGGAATTGGGATGTTTGTGGTATAATTGACTTGATGTTGGTCCTATTGTATATTTAAAATGAAACCAACATCACATGTAAGTTATGTGTAGTTCATGTTAGAATCCACACCTATATGTTTATGTGACTACAACAAGTTATATACTTTTTGTTAGAAACCACTATGCCTACATGATTTGATACATATACATGTTCATATGTCCATGTTAAACCCCTTGTGCCTATGTGATTAAAATATATATATATATATATATATATATATTCACATGTTCTTATGCAAGTAAAAAATTGAAATTGGATCCATGCCAAGATCCATTTTAACACAAGTTTCATGTTATAGTAGTAAACATGATTTGATCTAGTTCAAGCCTATGTGTTAAAAATTATACATGCTTTATGGACATGACATAACTTTGTCACATGCTAGTTTATGTTTGATGTTATACCAAGATCTAATTATGTTTAGGCTTACAATGTCTAAATCATATGCTAATTCATGTGACACCTACTTAGTTAGATTTCCATTTCAATGCAAGTTCACATGACAAGTTGAAACCCATGATTTATGCCAGTTTGATCTCAACATTGCAAGTTCATATGTCACACGCCCTTTATGTTATTTAGAATACTTCATGTTTGTCGCTTTCCCTTCTATGTTTATAAGTTGGGCTGAAATATCTAGCCGAACATTCATTTTAATCTTGCGAACGTACAAGCCGGGGAATATCATTGGGATTAAACATGAAGATGTATGGAATTGGCATGTTTGGCACATGCCAATAAATTGGTAATATTTAAATGGTATTAATTTTTATACCAAAAACGATGAACTTGAAAATGGGCCTTAACATTTAATTGTTAACATATTTACATATAAAGGACAAATATGTAAATCTAGATAATACGAATATGCTTAACCCGAGGTTGGATTGAGTTGTGACGTTAACCTGCTCGGATCCGCCCGGCTGTCCAGTAATCACAACAATACCTATCCAATGTGGGAGGTTAAGGCATTGAGCCCAATAAGGACCCGAGGTTAGACTGGGTTGCGGTGTAAACCTGCCCGAAACCGACCGGCTGCCCAGTAACCGCAACAATACCTGTCTAATGTGAGTGGTCGGTTCTTTAATGAATAAATTATAGCTTAGTCAGGACTGTTAGGGTTAAGTTAACTAAAACACTTAACCGATTCAACATGTTAACTAAACTGATGGGTGGAGTTAGGTTAATACAGACACTTAACCACTTTACATGTTTGACTAGAAAATCCTAGTAACGGGGACCCATTTCAGCAGTAACCCAATTAGGTATCATGGTACCCTGAAACTAGGCAGGGTGGGGCACGATTAATGGGCTGATTATAAGCGGTCAAAGCAACGGCGGTTGGTGCAGCAGTGTGGGTTCTAACGGGGTGCGGGCATGCACACACTCCGGAGCAGACAAACAGGGCACTGGGCACTCATAGTATTACCTAAGTATTCGAGAATTGTGTCGGGCCGCCACCACGGGAATTGATACACCCCATGGTGGGACCAGCATAGGTATTTACAATCATTGGGGGCCGTGTGACACATATGATTATACGAGTAGGAGCCAATCTTTAGAAAGGGGATCACTTCACCCCGATCATGGGGTGCTAGTCAGAATAAATACAAGCAGGTGTAGAGATATAGTGTGGGGTGCGATAGTATACTCGGTTCTAAACTACTTTATCTTAGTTTGTGATACTTTCCTATTTCCAGTTTATTCCCGTCATGCTCTTTTTCTTATTCACATGCTGAAGAGTCACTAGACTTACCATTCTTTATGTCTGACTCTATTTTTCTTTCGTCTTCTTTTCTTCCGTTTCCCCCCCGGTCCACAGGGAGGAAACAATCCAGCTTAGTCAGACTCTTTGCAAGCTTCAAGATAATAGATGTATGGTTTGGACTCCCTTTCCTTGGCTATGGCTTTTAGACACATTCTATGGGGATTTATGCAGTTTAATTATGTTTTATGCTTCTTTATTTAATAATCAAGACAGAAATGATGTTGTAATGTTTTGGAAGTTATTGTGGGAAAATTATGAAAATGTTTTGTATGAACATGTATTTCTGAAATGAAAGTCTGTTTGTTTTCCGCTGCTTATACATATGTGTTTATATCTGTCTTGTGTTTTTTCTGTGATTTTACCTATAAACCTCCACCAAAGTTAAGGCATTCCCTTCATGAGTGACCTTAATGGAGGTGGGGTGTTTCACTTGGTATCAGAGCATAGGTTTACCAGATCAGATAAAAGTTTTTAAAACTATTTTTAAAAGAGAAGTTTAAAGAAGCGTTTTTTTAAGAAAAGTGTTATTATTTTAAAAGGCATAATCCCCCAAAGCCATACACAACATCTCTCTATCCTTCGTTTTGAATCTTTCCTTTTTGTTTCAGCATGTCTGGAGATCTTACCTTCCAGAAGGAGTACCGGTACCTGGCTGGTTCAGGAGGTACCTAGAGGCTAGGGCCAATGACGCGGGCCCAACAGACATTCCTCCTACCCCAGTGGCAGCGGTTCCTCCTCCTCCTCCTCCTCGCAAAGACATGTAGAGACTTCAAGGCTATGGGTGGAAAGAACTTTTATGGAACTGAATCCTTTGTAGTAGCAAGGAACTGGCTGAAGGAGACCGAAGATTTTTTCATCATATTCGAAGTTGACGACAGGCAAAAGATACAGCTAGCTGTGTGGTTGCTTAAAGATGAAGCATCATATTGGTGGGAGATTACCAATGCTGAAAGGCCAGTGGAAACTTGGGAAGACTTCCGGATGAGGTTTGAGATGAAATTCCTCTCCCAAGCTGAAAGAAGCCTGCAGATGGAGAAGTTCCTAACTCTTAAGCAAGAAAGTATGACGATCAGGGAGTACGTCAATTAGTTTAATCAGCTAGCCAGATTTGGGCTGGATTTAGTAAACACCCAACACTAGAAGGCTCTTCGCTTCGTCAAAGGTCTGAATAAGCCTCTACGCAGCCTTGCTATGACCCATGTACCCACGAGAGCGACTTATGAAAGCTTGGTGGACATGGCATTGCTACACGAGGAAGATAAAGGCAAGAAAGAGGCAAAGGTGGAAGTGCCTCAAGAAAAGAAAGAGGGTTTACAGGCTAAGAAAACAGACTTCAAGAAGGGCAGGAAGAACAATATGTCCCATGAAAAGAGAAGGTGTAATTTCTGTGGCATTGTTGGACATGTGGTGAAAGACTGCAGGAAGAAGAAAGCAAAGATGAATGGTGGTTGTTTCCATTGTGGAGAGACAGGACACATGGCTAAGGACTGCCCAAAGAAGCGAGGGCAGGGACAGAGGACTGGATCTACTTCAGGGGGACAGGTTCACGCGCTAGTGGCACCTCCATAGGAACGAGGTAGTAATATTTCTGTAGAAAGTTTAGTTTATCTCTATGATCATCCAGTTCGCACACTCTTTGATTCTGGCGCATCACAATCCTTTATTTCATCTGCTTTAGTAGAATCTCTGCACCTAGACACTAGTATGGTAGAGGATCCCTTGATTGTTTCTAATCCAATTGGGGGCTCAGATTATTTGTCAATGGTTTGTTTGGATTTGAAAATCTCTATTCTAAGCATTGAGTTTAGATGTAGTGCTTTTGTTTTGGGCTTCTCGGGATATGGATTGATCTTAGGCATGGACTGGCTATCCAGTAATGGTGCCATTCTTGATTGTGAGAAGAGAGTGGTTAGGCTTTTGACTCAGCTCGGTAATACTCTCGAAATTTCTTGTAATCCCTTGAATGCTGTTATGCTTAGTTATCTAGAGTGGCTTGACGCTTCTGTTGAGGATTTGTAGTCAGTTAGAGTGGTCCGGGAATATCCGGATGTCTTTGAAGAGGTGAAGGGCTTACCTCCGAGGAGGGAAATATACTTCCGTATATATCTTGTAGATAATGCAAAGCCTGTAGCTTTACCTATTAGACACATGGCTCCAAGGGAGAGAAAGGGGCTCAGTAAGCAAGTTAAAGAGCTTCTCGAGAAGGGGTTCATTAAACAGAGCATTTCGGAATGGGGTGCTCCAATGGTGTTCGCAACCAAAGTAGACGGTTCGCTTTGCCTATGCGTTGACTATAGGGAGCTAAACAAGTTGACTAAGAAGAATAGGCACCCTCTTCCCAGAACTGATGATTTGTTTGATCAGCTTGTAGGTGCGTCGGTTTTCTCCCAACTTAATCTGGCTACCGGATTTCATCAGCTCAGAGTGGCTGAAGATAGCATTGATAAGACGGCATTCAGAACCCCAGATGGTTTCTTCGAGTGGCTTGTCATGCCTTTCGGCTTGACTAACGCACCCATTTATTTCGTAGACCTAATGAGCATGGTGTTCAGAGAGTTCCTCAACAAGTTTGTGGTTATCTTCGTAGACGATATTTTGATTTTCTCAAAGAATGAGGAAGAACATGCTCAGCATTTAAAAGAAATCATGGATACTCTCCTTGCACATCAGCTAAAAGCAAAATTTTCCAAGTGCCACTTTTGGAGAGAAGAAGTAAGGTTTCTTGGGCATGTAGTGTCCAAAGAGGGGTTAGCCGTGGACCCCGCGAAAGTAGTTGCTGTGCAAGATTGGAAGGCACCAAGGGACGCAACCGAAGTCCAAAGTTTTCTAGGGCTAGCAGGTTTTTACCGTAAGTTCGTCAGAGACTTTGCAAAAATCTCAGCTCCTCTTACAAGGCTGACGAAGAAGAACTTGACTTTCGCTTGGGACTTGGATTGCGAGTTTTCTTTCCAACGCTTGAAAAGGGCTCTTACAACAGCCCCAGTTCTGACTTTGCCAGATGGAAGCAAGATGTTCATAGTATACACGGATGCATGCGGAACAGGACTAGGCGCTGTTCTGATGCAAGAAGTGAGGGTAGTGGCTTATGGTGGAAGACAATTGGAAGTTCATGAAAAGAACTACCCAACCCACGATCCTGAGTTGGCCGCCATCGTCTTTGCGCTTAAGTCTTGGCGCCATTATCTCCTAGGTGAGAAGTTCGAATTATACACCGACCATAAATCGTTGAAGTATCTTTTCTCGCAGAAAGATCTTAACTTGAGGCAACAAAGATGGATGGAGTTTCTTGCCTCGTAAGATTTCGAGATTTCCTACACTCCTTGCTAAGGCAATGTAGTAGCAGACGCCTCGAGTAGAAAGAAGCTGACACTAAGCCCTCTCTTTGTAGAAAGGCAAATCTTGGAGTACATAGCCAGTTTTGACTTTAGGCCCTCCTCTAATTTTGTACTGGGTTTGTTAGAATCTCTTGAAGTGCGCCCTACTCTTTTGGACTCAATAGGGACTGTACAACATGAAGACCCTCAGCTTGTTGATGTGATCGATAAGCTTATTAGGGGTGAGACTTCTAGTCACCTCAATAGATACACCATCGATGATAAGGGTTGGCTGAGCGGGATGGAAGACTATGCGTCCCACAAGCAAGGGAGCTGGTAAAGAAGGTTTTCGAGGAAGCACATCATTCCAAGATGACTATACACCCAGGCGGAGACAAAATGTACAAAGACGTAAAGAGAACTTTCTTTTGGAGTGGCATGAAGAAGGACGTGGCAGATTTCGTTTCTAAGTGTATGATATGCCAACAGGTTAAGGCGGAGCAGAAGAAGCCTGGAGGACTACTCCATCCTCTATAGGTCCCATAGTGGAATCGATCGCTATGGGGAACAAGTCAAAATAGAAAAACTCGTGGGATAGCATTTCAATGGGCTTCATTGATGGGCTGCCTAGGTCAAGAAGGGGGCAATACTAGCATTTCGGTAATAGTGGATAGGCTCACAAAAAGCGCCCACTTTTTACCTGTCAAGAGTAGAAGGACTGCCTCATCTCTAGTATCTCTTTATCTCAAGGAAATAGTTTGACTCCGTGGGATACCCTCCAGCATTATTAGTGACCGAGACCCTATCTTTACGAGCGAGTTTTGGCGGAGTCTGCAAGAAGCTGTAGGCACACAGTTATGCTTGAGCACGGCCTATCACCCCCAAACCGATGGCTAGACGAAAAGGGTGAACAAAGTTTTAGAGGACCTTTTGAGACTTTGCATTCTTGACTTTGGAGGGACATGGGAGGATCATCTTCCTTTAGTGGAATTCGCCTACAACAACAGCTACCAAGCCACCATAGGCATGGCACCCTTCGAAGCCTTGTATGGAAGACCGTACCGATCACCAACTTGTTGGTGGGAGTCTACATATAAACTTATACTTGGGCCAGACATGATTAGAGAGACTTCAGAGAAATTGGACTGAATACGAAGAAGGATGAAGACAACCCAAGATAGACAGAAGTCCTACGCCGACAAGAGAAGGACCGACCTTGAGTTTGAGGTTGGGGACAGGGTTTTCCTTAAGGTATCTCCTTTAAGGAACGTCGTTCGCTTTGGATCCGCAGGAAAGCTAGCAATAAGATTTGAAGGTCCGTTCCCTATCATCGAGAAGATTGGGAAGATGGCTTATAGAATAGAGCTACCCAAAAGATTGGCTGGATTCCACAATGTCTTTCATGTTTCTCACCTACGAAAGTGTTTACATGAGTCTGCAGAAGTAGTGGAGCTAAACATCCTAGAAGAAGTTGAGATAGAACGAGAAGCAACTGTGAGAAAAGTTCCAATTCGTGTCTTAGGAACTAAAATCAAAAAGCTACGCAACCGTGAAGACAAGCTCGTTAAAGTTCAATGGAGCGATGCCGAAGAAGACGTGACTTGGGAAACAGAGGACAGAATACGCGCGGCCTACCCTTTTCTTTTTGAGGGTACATCCTTGACCTCTTTTTCCTTAATTTATGCTTGTATCTATCTTTTTAGTTATATCTTCTCGGTCTTATCCTTAGGTCGAAACCCATTTGGATGTAAACATGTAGTTGAAACATGTTATGATGGATGGCTGCAAGTGGTTGCTCGTGGATGCATATACACACAAACCCTAGGTTTTAGATCGGCTCAGTCATTTCATATTGCATATGCATATATGTATTCATATTTGTATATGGTTGAAACTTGATGTGTTGTCATATGGATGTCGCATTTATATAAATGGTTGCGCACTCATGTAGAATTATGAGTAGGGAAAAATTTGCATACATAATGGATTCATGACACTTACATGATTTGCATTAAGGAGGTCAACTGAATCAATAGACCGCCTGATTTTTGCATTGGATAAGGACATGTACACACACTATGCATATGATCATAAAGCATTAGAAGTCTTTTAAGGACAATGGATGCCTGTGTTTGTTGGTTGACTAGATGGACGATTGGATGTTAGAATAAACGTTCTTCTAGATTTGAAGATTTCGGGGACGAAATCCTTAAGGAGGGGAGAATGTAACACCCCGAATTTTCAGTTAGCATTAAATTAACAAATTAGGGTATAATTAATTCAAAACGAAATAATTGAGGAAAACGGGTTATGCCATTGCGTTCATCTCGGAATTCTGCTTGAGATAGAGTCTGAGTTTGCGTAAATCGGACTCCGTATGAAGGAGTTATGACCTTCTGAATTTTCAGAGTTCAATTTAAAATTCAAACCAACTCAAAATCAGTTCAAATTCGAAAACAGGACCAGGATTGGGATGGGCGGGAAAATTCCCGCCCAGGACCCATGTCGACCTAGGGGTCGACCTGGGGGTCGACCTAGGTACCCAGGTCGACCAGGGAGTCGACCTGCTTGGTCAGCCTGACCTGCTTGGTCAAGACCTGGCTCGATTTCTGGGGCTTGGCTGTGTCATTAGGGCTGACTTGTCATTTCCTGATTGGCTTCTGTTGGTTTGTATGGTCTGGATTCACTCTATGATCATCTGACAGCTCAAATGAATCTGAAATTCTATAAATACAACCTAAGACTCAACCTAAATTCACAAAAAAAATAGAGCTAGAGCCGTCATGCTGCCGGGAGGAAACTAAGAGTAGCCGTCAGTTGGAGAGAGCTTAGAGATGAGCAAAACTAAAGAAAAACAAGATTCAAACAACGTTTATCTACCCAAAGGAAAGCACCTCAATTCTAGAACTCAGAATCCAGAATTCAAGTTCGTCGTTTGTTGTAAGTATAGTGATTTTTCCGATGAGAATAAAATTAAGACTTGATTCGATGTAAAGTGGAAATGGAATTTTTCTATTGTATAAACGACGATGCTAATTCATATATGTGTATTGCAATGATTGTATTGTGAATGGAATTGGGATGTTTGTGGTATAATTGACTTGATGTTGGTCCTATTGTATATTTAAAATGAAACCAACATCACATGTAAGTTATGTGTGGTTCATGTTAGAATCCACACTTATATGTTTATGTGACTAGAACAAGTTATATACTTTTTGTTAGAAACCACTATGCCTACATGATTTGATAAATATACGTGTTCATATGTCCATGTTAAACCCCTTGTGCCTACGTGATTAAAATATATGTATATTCACATGTTCTTATGCAAGTAAAAAACTGGAAATTGGATCCATGCCAAGATCCATTTTAACACTAGTTTCATGTTATAGTAGTAAACATGATTTGATCTAGTTCAAGCCTATGTGTTAAAAATTATACATGCTTTATGGACATGACATAACTTTGTCACATGCAAGTTTATGTTTGATGTTATACCAAGATCTAATTATGTTTAGGCTTATGATGTCTAAATCATATGCTAATTCATGTGACACCTACTTAGTTAGATTTCCATTTCAATGCAAGTTCACATGACAAGTTGAAACCCATGATTTATGCCAGTTAGATCTCAACATTGCAAGTCACATGTCACACTCCCTTTATGTTATTTAGAATACTTCATGTTTGTCGCTTTCCCTTCTATGTTTATAAGTTGAGCTGAAATATCTAGCCCAACATTCATTTTAATCTTGCGAACGTACAAGCGGGGGAATATCGTTGGGATTAAACATGAAGATATATGGAATTGGCATGTTTGGCACATGCCAATAAATTGGTGACATTTAAATGGTATTAATTTTTGTACAAAAAATGATGAACTAGAAAACGGGCCATAATATTTAATTGTTAACACACTTACATATAAAGGACAAATACGTAAATCTAGAAAATACGAATATGCTTAACCCGAGGTTGGATTGACTTGTGATGTAAACCTGCCCGGACCCGCCCAGCTGTCCAGTAATCACAACAATACCTATCCAATGTGGGAGGTTAAGGCATTGAGCCCAATAAGGACCCGAGGTTAGACTGAGTTGTGGTGTAAACCTGCCCGGAACCGACCGACTGTCCAGTAACCGCAACAATACCCGTCTAATGTGAGTGGTCGATGCTTTAATGAATAAATTAAAGCTAAGTCAGGACTGGTAGGGTTAAGTTAACTAAAACACTTAACTGATTCAACATGTTAACTAAACCGATGTGTGGGGTTAGGTTAATATAGACACTTAACCATTTAACATGTTTGACTAGAAAACCCTAGTAACGGGGACCCGTTTCAGCAGTAACCCAATTAGGTATCATGGTACCCTGAAACCAGGCAGGGTGGGGCACGATTACTGGGCTGATTATAAGCGGTCAAAGCGACGGCGGTTGGTGCAGCAGTGTGGGTTCTAACGGGGTGCGGGCTTGAACACACTTCGGAGCAGACAAACAGGGCACTAGGCACCCGTAGTATAACCTATGTATTCTAGAATTGTGTCGGGCCACCACCACAGGAATTGATACACCCTATTATGGGACCAGCATAGGTATCTACAATCATTGGGGGCCGTGTGACACATATAATTATACGAGTAGGAGCCGATCTTTAGAAAGGGGATCACATCACCACGATCATGGGGTGCCAGTCGGAATAAATACAAGTAGGTGTAGAGATATAACGTGGGGTGCGATAGTATACTCGGTTCTAAACTACTTTGTCTTAGTTTATGATACTTTCCTATATCCAGTTTATTCCTGTCATGCTCTTTTTCTTATTCACATGCTGAAGAGTTACTAGACTTACCAGGCTTTATGTCTGACTCTGTTTTTCTTTCGTCTTCTTTTCTTCCGTTCTCCCCCAGGTCCACAGGAAGGAAACAATCCAGCTTAGTCAGACTCTTTGCAAGCTTCAAGATAGTAGATGTATGGTTTGGACTCCTTTCCTTGGCTATGGCTTTTGGACACATTCTATAGGGATTTATGCAGTTTAATTATGTTTTATGCTTCATTATTTAATAATCAAGACAGAAATGATGTTGTAATGTTTTGGAAGCTATTATGAGACAATTATGAAAATGTTTTGTATGAACACGTATTTCTAAAATGAAAGTCTGTTTGTTTTCCGCTGCTTATACATATGTGTTTATATCTGTCTTATGTTTTATTTGTGACTTTTACCTATAAACCTCCACCAGAGTTAAGGCATTCCCTTCGTGAGTGACCTTAATGGAGGTGGGGTGTTTCAATATGTAAGCAGACCATCTTAGTTAACATACTAAGTAAACTCCGTGTATTTAGGAACTAAATTACTTAAGTAAAGTTCTTAGTAGTTACTTCATGCTTAAGGAAGTATTGAAAAGAACAATGTCACTTAAGTGTTCTAAACAAGATTGATGGATTTAATTTTTCTTCCCATGTCATGAAGCACTGGACACTTTCTTTCAGAGAACATTTAATGCAAATATACTTAACAACTATATTTGTATTTAAAGTAAAACACATTAATATGTGAAAAACAAACATGTTGCCGAATGATGGTAAAGAGAACAGAGCATCTAGCTGTTTGAGAGAACAATCCTATTTGTTCCATCAAAATGTATAAGAAGAATGTATAGTTATTTCCATAAGGTACAATTGCATTTACTGTTTTTGTTAAATAAAAACAAGAATGGACAGTGGAAGACTATGTTGTGTATTAAGTACATAAATGAAAACATGCGCAGGCTAATATAAACAAAACTAGGCATCAAGTATAGGAGAACATTTCATCTGAACATACCTGCGCATAAAAGAAGCTCCTTTCCCATACTAGCATTAAATACATCACTTATTAAATATTATTTTTGTGTCTATAAATAGGCAGCATGCTTTCATATTTTTTTTACCATATTTTCGATCTAAGCATTCAAACCAGGAAGTTCTTATTCAAAGTTCAGCAAGAAAGAAAAGTGAGTAAACACTCACTACTTTATTGTTAAAAACCATGCAAGTATTCACTATGATATATGTTGTGTTTCCTATGCCTGCATTGTGTAAACCTTACTACTGGACCCAAATATTTGATCACATTTAAGACATGCTTGCTTGTCAACATGTTTTACTTGGTGATAGTCTAATAAAACAGTGAGTAGCAACCACTACTAATTGATGTAAAAACCATGCAGGTTATATATAAATGTGTATGCTTATTAGAACAAAATTTCAAAACCCTGCAGGAATCATATATGTTTAAACCTGCCTCTTGTTAAACACACATCCAGATCTTGCCGAGTAACCCTCGCGTTCTGTGCTATGTACGTTACTTGGATCTCGTATGAGAACTAGTGCGTAGTTGCCAGTTATGATTAAAGCGGCATGTTAATTAGTGGACATATTGGGGTTTACTATGATGATATTACAAAAATCTTGTCAACATAACCATTTAGTTGTGAGGACATTTACTGTTATTGGAACTGTGAAATCATTTGAAATATATAGATCACTCTATTCTGCCATATTTCCCATATCATGTTTGTTGAGGATAGGTAAGACCTTAGTTTTATAAGGGGGTATAACCATTCAAGTTTAGAAAATTTAGAACAAAATATAACATGTATATGCCTTTAGACCATACCATAAAATAGTTTTTAAACTATTTAATTTTGAGCCGACCAAATGCCGAGAAACACGGAGCAAGGTACGGCCATAGTATTGGCAACATGGCGAGAGTTTGAGGTTGATCAATAATGGGCGTTGACGATGGAAAACATTGTTTTAAGTAAGGATGTTTTGTTTTGGAAAATTTCTGTCGACGTATCCATTTCTGAAATAGACTGTCGAAGGGGGTCCGAACAGTTGTAGATGGCTTCAGTCTAGATCGTGCACGTGTCGGAGCAGTAAACAGGTTTGGTTATGGCACATTTCGCGTGTGCATGTGCACAGTTGGAATTTGGCAGTAAATACATATTTGTAGATGAAGCTTACATCTTACTGTTTCGTTTTCATATTGTATGCGCATTTAAAAATATTAAGCAACATGATTGCAGATAAAGAAATAGAAGCATTCTACCCAGTATAATAAAATTCCACTGTAAGAATAGTCCACATAATAAGGAACGACTAATACAATATGTTGCACCAAATTAACTACAACATATAGAGTAGCCGTAGTAAAAATAAAAGTATGCTTCCAGAATGGATAAAACTAAAAGAGGCATTATCCTCATATTAAGCCATAGTAGCTCACTAGAAGGAAGTAAGGATAGACTAAGAAGTTCATTGAAGTTTGAAGTAGTGATGGGGAAGTGGTCTGTTCATCATCAGTTGGGGTCTATAAAACATTTGATGGACGGAGGAGATGAACTGCAGAAGCTGGAGGAGTTAGACGGAGGAGTGATCACTATTGACAGGGTTAGGATGGGTCGAAGTGTAAGTTGGAGGGGGAACTAGAGAACTAAATTTACAATAGCAGCTATCGGCCAACAAAAATGAATGTAGCAGGTACTTCGTTCAAAGTGGAATATGGTAGGCCACGCATGAAGTAAATGGATGCGGCTTCAAGGGTATGGGCTGAATTGGGTCACGAAAGTCCTTCATCAGTGGGGTAGTTGAATGTATGACAAAGATGGAAAAAGGGAAGCAAAGTTTTGGGAATACAGAAGTAGGTCACGTCAGGAAATAATGTCGTAGCAGGTTGATCTTCTTTCCATTTAAATAATGAGGCAGGCCACGTTGACTAAAAAGGGAGACGCGGAAAAAGCTTTGGGCCATGCAAGATAAAAAGGGTATTTACAAAAAATAAGGGAAAGAAAGTGGGCTTAGTGGGTCTGAGGAAAATAGGGTTAGTATTTAAATAAGAAATAGAAAAGGAAATTTGAGGAATAGTGGGTTGAGTTTTTAACTGGGCCTATTTAATTAATAATAGTAAGGGTTAAATAGAAGGGAAGTAGTCTAAATGATATTTTCACAATTGTGTTAAGTAAAAATCTAATATCATAAAAGTGTTTTGTTTAATAAATTTATGATTTTAAACCTTGATGATTTATAATAATAAATTTAGCGTTGTACATAAATGATGTAACAAATGTAAAATAGATTTACTAACACTCTTAAAAATATTTATAAGTGGTATTAGTTAAGTTGATTATTCATCAATAATTCAATCAAATAAAAAGGAATGTTTTATTAAATCATTCCAAGGCTAAGTAAACAAAATAAAAGTGGATAAATTAAATCAAGAGAAGTGGTTAATTGTTGATGTTAAATTCAAATGTTTTGAATAAACCCCGAAATATGATTTTCTCGACTTAAGTCGAAGATCTTTTCAATATCAAGAAATGGTTTAAAGATCAAATTGTCGATAAATACAAGTGAATAATTAAGATTTAATTTTATATTATAATCTGATCCATTTAAATATCACTTATCCCAAAAAAGATATTAATGTTGATCGTTTCGAAGAGTCCGGAATATATATTCCACTTCGATCTGATTTCTACGTTGCAAGTCGAATATTATCAAGGATAGTAAAAGATGGAGTTATGCAAGAATTGTTTTAAAAATCCTAGGTAGAAATTGCCTAAGATGGATTATAAAATAATATCTTCGGTTTGTCCAGTCCCAGGACAACTTGTATGGACGAATGTCTGACAGAGTATTCCTAACTAATCATGTACATTGATCTTTTCAAACGTAGTTATGGGTGTTAGAGAAATTCGTTTCTGTTGCTTTATACTCATGGTATATTTTTGAAGAAGTCAATTAGTAATTAGCCGGTTTTGATAATGTGACATTCAAAGCAAATTAAAATTGTTGTCAAGGTAAGTTTAGCCTCAAGCTTCACAACCAGGAAATGACAAAAATCGGGCAGGCAGCATGGCTATGTGGGTAGCTCCCATTAGGGTGTATTATCACCTATCTAGAGATATTTCTTTTATTCCTTATTCTATCGCTGCTGTCCCATTTGGGAAATGGTTGTCGTACTGTAACACCCCACCTCCGCTAGGGTCACTCGCAAAGGAATGCACTAGCTTTAGAGGGGTATTATTGGTAAACATGTACAGAAATATTACAAGACAGAACATATATATATATAAAAAAAAACAGTGGAAGTAAAATCAACTTTCACATCATTAATGCATCAAAACCTGTCTTGCAATAATAAAGAAGCATAAAACCATTTCATAAATTATTCCCTAAGTAAAACAGTAAAGTAGCCATAGCCAAGAGAAGTCCAAGCCATGCGTGATGACCTTCAAACAGAAGAAGTCCAAACTAACAATAGCATTTCCTCCCTGTAACCTGGGGGGGAACGGAAGACAAGAGGCGAAACAAAACGGGGTCAGTCATAAAGCCTGGTAAGCCCTATCTACTATTAATATATAAACTAGTAAAGTTAACTGGCATGAGGAACTGAGATGAACATAAGTATAATGACAAGATAGATAAGCTAAACCAAAATAACAGGATGAACTACTACACCAAGATAAACGAGTGTGTCATGATAAACTACGGTGTCAAGATAAATCAAGGTACCACATCGTCAGGTTTCTATCAAGTATACTATCCCAAGGTATTTATCATGTATAACATCCTAAGGTATATATCATGTATATTTGCTCTGCACCCCTCGTACTAGTATCCCAACCCGCGTCATGTGTTAACTATGAATGTCCCTTGCCCAACGCCATGTAATGGTCCATGTCAACCTAATATATAGCATATGTGGGTTTTCCCAACTCGTATGTTTCTTTCCATGTATAAGTTCAGTCCTTTGCCGTAGGCCATACGGGCTTTCCTATGTAAACATTTTATCCTTGAAGTTATTTTGGACTGCTACCCTTGATCTAGTTATGTTTTCTTACCATGAACTATCGCGTGTCCACTTAGGATTTATGCCACCTAGGACCACTAGGGATTATGCTACCTAATGAACGTTTCCGTGTCTCGGTTTGGGTTCAGCCACCTAGGGCCACTAGGGATTATGCCACCCGTCAACTGCGCCCTTTATCCCACGTATGTATCGTGAATCGTTTTCCATGTCTAGATGCACATGTTCCTCAATGTGCCATCCGAGTTCCGTGCCAGGGCAAATCAAGAAATACGGAACTCGGTCGGGAGCTTTAAGTCGTCTGCTGATGCAAATATCAAGGTTTGTTTTTGTACCCGTGGCTATGGTCCCACATGACCCCTCCCTCAACTACTGAAAGACAATCCAAGAAAAATCATGTATGAGAACTACACTAAGGCCCATCGATGCCCACTTCCAGATAGCCAACCTCACCCATAACTTGATAGCTAGTATATGGTCTTTTGGGAGTTCCCTGCCTTTCCGTACGTACACGATTGACTAAAGATGGTAGGTAGCCGGCGACATGCTATCCCGGGGCAAAATCAAGTATCGTCGACTCCACGCTAATCCATCCCAGTCTTTAGGTCGCTCGCATAGCAACCAAGGCATACTCTTGGCTCTTCTACCGCATACCTTAACCCCTGTGAGGCCGGGTTTCATGGACCACTTGCCACCTCACAGAGGGATACCAAGAGTACCCTCATGTTCCCCGAAGCTTCCGCTTCGGCACCCAGTTCGCTGGAGCTTTTATCCAAGTCAGATAACTTGCTCCTCCTCGTATACTAAGCGATGACCTACCGTACCAGGTTACTCATCTCTTTATGAACAAGTCCCATGTCCTTAGCTAAGAATTATTACTTATTTATCCTTAACTAAGGTTTACCACTTAGCTTCTCTTCCCGCTATCCTTGTTAACCACGATTTCCAACCTAGTCCCCTGAGCTAGGGTTTTGTCAAATGGGTTAAGAGTTGTGGTCCAAGTTCGTGACTTAACCCACCTACGAATCATGTCAAGATTGGCTAAGTACTCAAGTCCAAGGTTTAGCCCTACAAGTTGGTTAAGTGTACTAAGAAGCTCATGACTTAACCCTATCAAGTCAAATTGGTTAAGTATTTATTTGTCTTAACCCTATCAGGTTATCATGTTAGATTGATTAAGCATAGATTATCTTAATCCCATCAGATTGTCAAGTCCAATTGGTTAAGTGTAGGTTAACTTAACCCCATCCAATAATCGTATTACAATGGTTAAGCCTAATTTAAAAGGTCTTGTGACTTAACCCTACCAGACCCACGTATTAGATTGGTTAAGTGTAGGTTACTTAACCTCATCAAATCATCACGCATAATTGGTTAAGTATAAGTTACTTAATCCCATTAAATTATCATATTAAATTAGTTAAGTATTGGTTACTTAACCTCATTGGATTGCCAAGTTTAGATTAGTTAAGTCTTAATTACTTAACCCCATCTAATTACCATGTTTAGATTAGTTAAGTCTTAATTACTTAACCCCATCTAATTCCCAAGTCGGATTAGTTAAGCGTAAATTACTTAACCCCATCCCCTAATCGTCTTGTATGGTTAAGTGTCATTAAGAAATCAAGCCCGGTCCCACTTAACCTACCCATTCATGTCATATCGGTTAAGTGTCATTAGTCAAATTTACTTAACCTTATCATGTGGCATTAATTTAATTAATGCACTCTCAACCTCTCACATTAGACCTTGTTGTGGTTACTAGTTAAGCCGGGCGGGTCCGGGTAGTTTTACACCACAACCTAGTCTAACCTCGGGTCTTAAGTGCGACATGACCAACTTCTCACATTGGATCCTATTGTTTGTAGCCACTAGTTAAGCCGGTCCGGATAGATTTATGCTACAAACTCAACCCAACCTCGAGTTGGCCACTTTCATGTTTGGTCTAGTGTCATATTACACTTACAACCCATACATGTCTAGTTTTCCAAGTTTCCATGTTCATAGCCAAAATTACATGTTGCCATGTTTATACCAATTTACCCAAATCATGTTCATGTCATTAAAGTTTACCCATAACGTAACCCCAATGCTTTTAAACTCGCATATACATTCGCAACAACGCATAATGGATTAAAAGAAGGAACTTGGCAAAGGCAAGACAAAAAGGGGTATAAGGCCACAAGTTAATCATGGTGGAAATGAGGCATAAATGTGCTCACAAACTTGCATGTTACATTGTCAAGCCTCAAAAACATGCATAACATTCAAACTTGGCAAATAGGTGATACATGGTCATAGATGACATGAAATGATGACAAGTAACACGCATATAACATCACATAAGGGTTATGACTTCATATGCAAGTTAACCTAAATGTTATGAGGGTTCTCATGTTGCATAATGCAACATTTCAACATGAAGGTTATAGCTTTTAACCCACAAGATCAAGGTAATGACTTTATAGACTTGCATAACATGATAGCATGTATCATACTTAATGATCAAACCCAAACTTGCAACATTCATTTAACTTTATAGTTAATATCTAAGAGTAGGAGGGGGCTTACAATGCTATGAAGGCACAAATCAACATATAAAATAAAGATTGAGACGAAGCCATTCATGCTATCACCCAAAAACCCCAAAAGAACAAGCTCCAAATGAAACCCTTGAGCAAATATCAATAAAAATCCTTGCTTTAGAGAAGAAAGGTTTCAACTCTGGCTTTGAATGAAGCTTATGAGCTCTCATGCAAGATCCTTGCTTTTTGGTCAAGAAAAGGTTGCAACTTTGGCTAGAATGCAACTTATGAACTCTCATACAAACATGAAATCACTCAAATGATCATAGAATCTCTCATGAATGAAGAAAAGAGGCTCCTTTACTTTGAAACTAGCTTAGAACACTTAAGCTATCATGAAGAAGAAGATGGAGGCCATGGGTTGAAGTGGAGGCCATGATGAGGAATCATTTTGGCATAGTTTAGTTGTAGGATCAATTTATGAGGGTTTTAGGAGAGGGTTAGGGGTCTTTTTATAGAAGACTAGGATAGTTTTAGCCATAGGATAAACCCTAGTTTAGATCCTAGCCATCCAAAGCATGTCTTGGGGAAGAAGTCAAGTCTAAAAAATGGAGTGGTGTCTTAACCAGGCCTAAAAATGGAGTGGTGTCTTAATTGGGCTGAATTTCAAATCTGTTTTCGGATTTGAATTTTCGTGAAACTTTGCGAGGCCATATCTCGGTCATACGAACTCCGATTTACGAAATTTCGGACTCTATTTCGCGTATTTTTCCGAGACGAACGCAATGGCGCAACCCGTTTATCCTGATTCAGGTTTTATAATTAAATTCTGCCTTGATTCTTGTCTTAACACGTTGTTAAAATTCGGGTTGTTACACGTACACAACCATTGGTGATATACATTCGATACACTCAAGAGAAATGAGTGGTCGGTCATGTGTGGCCGGGTTACAAGAAGTTCTTGTATAACCCAGTGTATTCCTCTCTAGAGACACACTATCGGAAGGTGGTTCCATACCTTGTCATAGTTGGAAATCCATTATCCATACGCGTTAAATGGTTTTGTTTGTATATTATGTAAGTAGAATGTGAGATGAAAACATTCTACTAGATTCTAAAATATTTGTGGAAACCCTAGACATTATCATAATATCTTATTTAAATATATAAACTGTTTGATTCTCATAAGGTAAAAACCCGTTCCGTATTTACAGCATGGTCTTATGAGTATGATTTTATTTCTTATCTTGTTTTAAAATTGTTTACTCACACCAGTCCCCGACTGACCTAGAGTTTATTTTTCTGTGTTTTCCTTAAACTCTTGGGTACTCATAACTTTTAGAGTAGCTGGATGGGAAGGATCTAAATGTTGGCTTATCTATGTATAATTATCTGCAAGTAGTTTTATCCATGATGTTATGTATAATTATCTGCAAGTTAGTTTATCGCAAATGTTTAAGTATGTAATTTGTGATGACATGTACCAGTATGTATGAAGTACTCTAATGTACTTGACTTATGATATGTAATATTTTGGGTTATTATGTTATGTCCAATTTCCACTGTGAAATTCTGATGTTTTCTGTAGTTTTATCTTCTATCTGTCTTTAATTCTTATATAATGATACAACTTCCGAGGTGTTCGAAACTTGGGTCATTACAATTGGTATCAGAGCTTAGGTTACTGAATACCTAGGCTTTAGGTAAGTATTGAGAGAGCATATTTGAAATTAGATGTTATTATATATAATATATATACACACTTAGGAGGGATCAACTTGAGTTATACAATTAAGTATTTTAACATCCGATCAAGTTTTGATTATCGACCTGATATATTCAGGTGGTTAAGTATGAGTACCCGTGAACAAAGAGGTCGAGCTAGTGGAACCACCACTACAAATGGTCATAACACTACTCAAAATCTGGTAAAAACCATGGAAGAAGTTGCCAATTCAACCGAGATTGAATTTTGCAACTATCTGTAAGGAGTACAACACTCTAGGAGGGAAGGTTTTCAAAGGAACTGAATCTTTCATTGAAGTTCAAGCGTGGCTGAGATCTTGTGAAAGGATTTTCAAAGGACTGAATTTGAATGATGAGAAGAAATGTCTTTTGGCTTCATGGCAACTTCAAGGAGATGCTACAATCTATTGGGACGCACAGACAACGAATGTTCCGGAAGATGATTTTACTTGGGGAAGATTCAAAGAGGAGTTCGAAGCACAATTTCTCCCCGCAACAGGGAAAACGAGGATGTACCTGGATTTCATAAATCTTAAGCAAGGAAACATGCTGATAGCATAATACGATAATAAGTTTAATGCACTATCCTGTTTTGGGCCAAAACAGATCAATACGCCGCTTAAGAAAAATGAAATGTTCATAGCGGGTTTGAAGGATAATTTGCAAGTAAACATGATTGGGCATCTGAAGAGTCCATTTATTGACTTAGTAGACATGGCAATTCGTTATGAAGCACTTGATATAAAGAAGCCAGTAGCGAAGGCACAAACAGGAGAAGCCAGTGGAGAAAATACCCTGAAGAGGAAGTTTAATCCGAATTGGAAGGGAAAAGGAAATATGGGAGAGAAGGCTAAAGAACGTTTCAAGGATACAGTGTGCCACAATTGTAAGGAAAAGGGACACATGGCTAGGTTCTGTAAGAAGCCAGCAGTGAAAAAGCCACAGCAACCTTAGCAGCAACCTCAACGTCAACCTCAACATCAACCTCAACAGCGTCAACAACAACAAGGACCTGGAAATGCTATGGTTATGAAGACTCTATTCTTTAATTGTCATCAGCCTGGACACCTGATCAAAGATTGTCCGCTTATGAAGAGGGCACAGCAAACCAAGGTCTATGCTATCAAGAATGAAGCATCAACTTCTAAGGACGTGAAAGGGAAGGGAGTACTAGAAGGTACCTTAAATTTAAATGGAATCGATGTTCATGTTTTATTTGATACCAGCGCCTCGCATAATTTCATTTCATCTGGCATCGTAGGAAAATTTCAACTTATCGCAAAAATTTCCCCAAATCTGATTTGCATATCTAATCCAATTGGCGGAAAGACAGAATTGAAAATGTTTTGCGATAACATAGCCCTCTCATACCTTTCACATTTCTTCCTGTTCGATTTCTATGTTTTGGATTTTAAAGGTTTTAATTTTATACTCAGGTTAGACTGGTTAAATAAATTCTAAGCTAAGATAAAATGTGAGACGACCCGAACTTCCCCGTGAAGGAAAGCACGGATAGAATTGAGGACAAGACAAAATAGCACGCAGACGGAAGAACATTTCATTGTTATTACAACAATTCCATCAGATACAAGAATATACAGAGTATAAATGAATAAATTACATTCGATAAATATCAGAGATTACAATAAATTACATAGCAGCGGAAAAATATACAAAACACAACTAAAAGTGATACACGGGTACAGAGCTTCCCGAGCATCGTTCCAGCTGTATATCAGGAACCTGTGAATATAAATCTGCAAAACCAAAACTACTAGCTGCCCGTGTGGAAAATAGGGGCACCCAGAGTTTAGGTTAAAACAATAAACTCCAGGTCAGTCATGTGACTGGTGTGAGAACTAAAACAGTTATAATTCTTTATTTTTAAAGTTAGGTAAATCAAGGGACCACGCCGTATAACACGGAACGGGTTTCCTCCCAAGAATACCAGTGCATAAAACAAACAGCGCAATGCTAAATAAAGAAAAATGAAGCTGTTATAAGACCCAGGTCCCATCACACAATGCAACGCAAGCCGGAGGATAGGGTTTTTACCTTATAACAGCCAAAGCATGCTTGATACGTTTAAAACACATTATTTGATACTATTATAAGTGTATAGTGTCAAATCAATTTCAATCATAAATATCAATCATAGGCGGCATGAATGACCCATACCACTATGTCGCCATACTAGGTTCTACAAATAAAACCGCACTATCACGTATTGGAAATTGGATTTCCGTCATGAGCCGAGGCAAGGGGCAAGCTCCTCTCCGATTCGAGACACTCTAGCAAATGCCTCAGGACCCCACTATGATCCTTGGATCTTCAGGGCCGGTCCTCTCTTACTTTTGAGGATTGGCAATTCCTGAACACACGTTTCCCGGTCCTTACAGACCTATATCCGAGGCGCCTCGCATTCCAACAACCACACAGGTGAAAAGTATATAAATGTCAGGGCTGGTAGGTCACTGACATCACCCTAGCTAGAAAGAAACGTCGTGCTCTCCCTGCAGTCACTATCCCGTTTTTGACTCATACCGAGGTGTGAGGCTCGCGAATTCACGTTATACACAAAGCTACGCCACACAGGCCGTGCTTTGATCATCCACCACAAGACTTTGCTTTTCAACAGAAGCCTTGATCAATTGCCACTTACGCATGCCACATTGGCAATTCACTCCATGCGACTGATGTCCATCGATATACAACCCCTGAGCTCGTACGTCTCAGAGAAGGGCGTTAAGCAAGAGAATAAATTCTCCGCCGCCAAACAGATGTATATTTAATAGAGATCAATCAACACAGAATAAAACCCCATGTCAGACACACAATCCATTTACAAGTTCGTTCTGGGTCTGAACGAAACCGGAGGCACTTTCCTCGCATATCCATCCATCTCCAAGTACGTCTGGACGATCACCAACTGTTTCCCTCATCCTGGGTGTACAGCCCAATCAAGATCATCAGTAATCACCCAAACGATGTGAAGACTTCCGGTCTTCTACCACCGTCTTCATCTTCGACATCTCGTCGAATCGGTTATTCAGAATGGGTATAACCCGGCCTTTCTGAATAACCCACGTATATAATAAACAAATGTTACACAAACACAACAAACGCCTCATTCCAATTCAGAATATTCTTTTATTCACAAAATCACATTCTTAGGGAAAAGGTTCCCATTAATTTTATCAAAGATAAATTCTTCTAAATTTACTCTTTAATCTTCCTTTGGATATCGTCTCAAACTAGTCGGGATTAACGAACCACACCGAAGTAATTATTTAGTTTATTTCCCAATCCCAACCTATATATCCCATGGAGCAAAACTGGTGATACTCCATATCTAACACCACGGTGTTATCGGTAAAATTAATTACCATTTCACGTTCAAATCTAATTAAAGATTTAACTATCGCTTTGGAGCAAAACTGGTGATACTCCACTCTCGATCACTTTTCAGATTTGATAATTTAAATTATCAATTCACATTTTAATCTAATTAAAGATTCATTAAAACTCCACTTAGTTTTAATCTTTTCAAAAATCAATATCATGCCTTTAACTGGGTTAAAGAACCAATGTCATCAAAACACGATTCACGACAAACCAAATCACATTTGATATTAAATACAAGGCTCTGAATAGAAAATATATCGGCTTATATTCAATATCAAATTCTGAAACCAACAAATATCGTATTGGAAATAACGATATAAAATATCTTTCAAATCCCCATAACAATATTTGTATAGTCACGAAATCCAACATCGAAATATCCCGAAGATAATTTCGATTCAGCTCCAGTCCAATCCACGTATTAGAAATTATCGATTATTTTCAAAATCACTTTCAAATTCAATTTATTTATTTTAAAAAAAAATTGATTTCAATTCTAGTTCAAAACTAGTTCATTTCGATAAAAATCTATTTTTATCTTTTCAAATGTGGAATTTTGCAGCCCAAATCTTTCCAATTCACATATTATAATTTTACACAGATTATAGATATTTTTAATAATTTTATCAAGGCCCGTACAGTCGATTTCCAACAACGGCCATCGAACTGCACTTACAGCGACCTTTTTCTAATTTGATTTGGACATAATTCCAAATCCAACCGTTAGATTTCAAATTTCTAATATTCATTGGAAAGCTCTTTTCGATACGAACCCAACGGTTCCGGTTTTAGGAGAATCCGACGGTCGGATCTCCCGCAATGTCCGTTTGAAATAAATGGTCGAAATTCACGAACTACCGCGGCGCGGCGCGTTCTATTCAGGCCATTATATATATAATATATATATACATATTATATATATTTCATCGATTTCCTTTTAAAACGAATTTTATAAATCGTTTTAACTTCGTTTCAAAACCATTTCAACACTATTTCCATTCAAAGCCAAAATTGAATTCTTCTTTATAAATTCGTTTTAAAATTCATTTCTATTCAATTCAAATTTTAATTCAATTTGAATTCATTTCAATTCACTTTCAATTCAATTTGAATTCATTTTCAATTCATTTCGAAATCGTTTTCAATTCAATTCATTTCGAAATCGTTTTCAATTCAATTCATTTCGAAATCGTTTTCAATTCAATTCATTTCGAAATCGTTTTCAATCGATATAAATATCGTTCACGTCGAAATAACGCATCTCTAATCAACACGGCTTTATATTTTTCAAACTCCTTTATTCTATCCAACAAATGAATATTTATCCCATTCAACACATGAATCTATATTTCTTTCAACACACGACTAATCTCAACACATGAGTACTGTCAACACATCACTATTTTTGTTATGTAAAATATTTTATAAAACTAAGGTATCTATCGTTTGATTTTCAATTAGACTTCTACTGGGAAGTAGTTCTAATTTTAAATGTGATAAAGATGTAATTTATTTTATTTAAAATATTTTACTCAACACCTGAATAGTTTCAACACATGATCATCGTCAACACATGACTATTTTTATATTCAACACATGAATTTTCTTTTATAATATTCATTGTTTTCCCGATTGGAATGAGGCCCAATCAATCACCATATAATGTTAATTATATGGATTCCATACAACACATGTATATAATAGCATGGAAAAATAATCAATCATCAACCAAAGTGCACTACACTGTATAAGCATCAAATATAGATATTTGACGCTTATAACAGCCTGTCAATCAATCGATCGACATATTCAATCAATCAGGATGAGTGAACTTCAAATTTCATCCCAACACCCGTGTGGGGTTTCAAACAATCAAACACAGATTTTATTTGTGTAGTTGGGCGATGTGTAAAATTTATCGACCCAATCGATATCAGTCAAATCAGTGTATATAAACAAATCGGCCGATTTGTTTATAAATATTCATTTATTCACTTTCACGTTAAAAATTATATTTTTAACGATAATATATTTTATTTCAACACATGAATTTCTATTCATTTCATTTACACAATAAAAATGATATTTTTATTTTTCTAACATATTTTAGAAAATTTCGGCGGCATAACGGCACGATACTAGAAACGGGACGAGGCCTAGCCTTATCCCCGGTCTAGTGAAGGCCCACGCCATTCACACATCAATCAAATCAATTTCAATTCGCCAAACAATTCAATTTAAACCAAATAGACTAACCAACTACACAACCAAACAACTTAACAAACAAGCCATCCATGGTCTGTGGATGATGGGTGTCGGGTGCTACTAAGCACCGTCTACATCCTAGTATATATATATAACTAGAAAATGAAATTGAAGAGTGAGAAGTTCTCACCTAAAGCTATCCAATACCACGACTCTTCATTGATAGAAATCTTCATTGTTATCGCATCATCGTCATCTTCGTTGCCCGTAGTCACTATATACACAAAAATCACATTTTTATATTTTGATCTCTTTAAAATAAAAATCACATTTTTATTTGTTCGTTTTCAATTTAAAATCATATTTTTATAATCACTTCATATATTGAAAATCGAATTTTTACTTCGCTGTTATATAGATAAAAATTCTATTTTTATAACGCTATTCTCTATATAAAGATTTCGCCTTTATAAAAACATAGACTTCGCTTTTTCAAATTTAAAGATTTCATCTTTATAAAAATCTCATTTTTATTTTTCTACACATATAAAGATGACATTTTTAATATCCCGATCATGTAAAAATTATATTTTTAACTCTTTACATAAACAAAAATCATATTTTGACATCACCTATATAGTAAAGACTATATTTTTAATACTTTAAAAATATAAAAATCATATTTTTATTACTTTAAAAATATAAAAATCATATTTTTGACATCACCTATATAGTAAAGACTATATTTTTAATACTTTAAAAATATAAAAATCATATTTTTATTACTTTAAAAATATAAAAATCATATTTTTATTTCGAAAACAAATGCAAAATTCCTTTTAAAAAAACCAAGCTAATTTCATTTGAAAAATCTATGCCTTTCATAATTGAAAAAATCAATGCCATTTATATATATATATATATCTATATATATATTTTTAAATCAATTTTAATTTCAGTTTTATAAACCATCCTATTTAGTTAAATTAAAATTAATTAAACCTAATTAAAAACTCACCTTTGCCCTTTTTTTTATTTTTTCCGGTTTTGCAGCGTAGGGGGGGTTTTGGGTTATCGGGTCTTGGGGTTGGGCGCTTTTCAAAGGAGGGGGACGGTGCCGAGGTCGAGGAGAGGGCGGCTGAGGGGGGGAAGGTCCTGCTGGCGGTCGGGGAGGTTGTTCTAGGGTTGGGCGGACTGGGGTTTAACAGTGGAGAGAGGGGAAGCAGAGGCTACTGGAGGGGGAGGCGCTGGAGGGGAGGGGTCTCGCCTGGCGGTGGTGGTCCCGGAGCGTCGACGACGTGCTGGAAGGGAGGCGCGATCCCCTTTTGCTTTCGTTTTTTTTTTCTTCTTTCTGATGTGGACTGAGAGGATAAGGGGGGGGGGGTTATTATAAAGAAATATATATATATTTAATTCAATTTATTTTAATAAAGCAACCTTTTAATTCGAACCCCATTTCAAACCCACCGACCGTCGTCCCTAGCGTAATACCCCCATTCCGAACACAATGGGATATGCCACGTAGGCTGATTCGACTGTTTGAATCAGTTTTTGTTAAATTTACACTTAAATCGCTATATTGAATTTTAAACGTACATTTCAAATTACCGGGGTCACATACTAACTTTAAAAATTCCTGAAAAATATTTTCTAGCTTCGTATTGACGATACGGTCCTAACAAAACTAGTTTCGTCAAATTCTGAGACCGTTTGTAAAATGGCCAATTTCCAGTCGATTAAAATCAACTGAAACTGGTCGAACGTGTTTTCCCTTGCCACGCTCACATATTGAATCGAAAAATTATGAAATTTGAAACCTAGCAATAACTTGACATCACGGACCCAACAAAACTGGTTTCGTCGAAATCCGAGGTCGTTTGCAAAATGTCCATTTTTAAGGGCCTGAATTCCATAGCGACTATTCAGAATTTTCAACTGGACATATCTTTTGATTCTCGCTACGAAATTTCGATTGGTCGGATTCGTTGGAAAGATATTCACAAATAGATCCTAATGTTTTTGGTTTCACTAAAATCCGGATTGTTTTGCACCCGGTATGTTCAATCGAAGTTTGAAATCGAATTATCGAACTACCGCGCCATTTTCAATTCTATTTATAATTATATATAAATATTTATATTCTAACGACGACGCGTATAATATATACGTCGAATTCTATTCAAAATAAATTTCTCGTCGATATTATTTAAAATAATCTATTTTAAATATTCAAAATTCGCTAAAATCGCCAAAATAAATTTTTTAAACTGGCCCAGATTTTCGGGTTATTACAATCTCCCCCACTTAAAACTTTTCGTCCCCGAAAAGGAACAAAGTCGAAAGTGGTTTGATTAATAAGCTCTACATTCGGTCGGGCTTCCATTCTCCAACTTTTCAGTTTCTGAGAATTTTCAAAATTTCAAAAATTTGGCTAACACCCTAAATTTTCGAAAAATTTCGCCATAACCTCCCCTGCACCGGGAGCATCGGGGAATTTCAAATAGCTTCCCCGGTCCTTCAGATCTCAAAAAGAAAAAGAAAAAGCCAAGCGGCTAGCCAATAGGCTCACAAAATCATCATCACCCAAACAAAACAGGAAATTATGTAGTAAACATGTACCAATTTGTCGGGCAAACAAATTTTATTCTCTGCTCTAGCCTCCTTGCTATGACCTGTTCAATGTAAGTACATGTATATGCCTGCATATGTGACCAATTTTCAATACAGTTCAATATTCGGTTCAATTAGGCATAAATGGTTAAAATTAGCAAACAAATAGACAAACAACACAAACATCAATCAATTAGTGAATTAGAGTTTCAAATTCATAATTTGATATATATATATACGGAAAATCTTGTTTTGATGCCAATTCACAACAAAGTGTTCTAACTATATAAGTTTTGGTTCTCACACCAGTCTAATGGAAATATATAGAAATCACACCTTCGAAACACGAACATAAATTCTGATGATGATATATCAATCATCAGATCCATCTCCGGGTGTCTAGAATGTGATTCTATATCTACCCAGTATATTAAAACTTCGAATATACGTTCATGACGCGTATACGCGAAATCTATATATACTCGATTGTCCATATTCAAAATAAATAAATATTCAAATACGTATAAACGATTTAAATTTTCAAAACAAAATTGTTTTCTTTTGAAAAATATACTCTTCACACTCGTTCTAGGATACTACTGATCCTATCTCTAACGAGTAATTCTAATTGGATATTACTAATCCAATATCTGATGAATTCTTTCGTATGGTTCTAATGTGTCTTGTTCTCGAGCTCTGTAAACCAAAGCTCTGATACCAAACTGAGATAGCCGACGAAATCCGGTAGGCTTTGCAACCATCCCTTCATCCCCCAAGCAGCAGGTAAAACCAACCGTGGCTCTCACATGGTCCCCCAGTTACTTGTTTTACGGCAACCCTCTCGAGTCTCGCGCCCACTGGCGAACCAACCCCCACCACAAGGGACATGTGGGGGTAAAAGTCTCCCGTTCGCCACCAAACTGCGAAGCGAGAACCCCCCATCACGACTGCAACAAGAACTGGTGATACTCCATATCTAACACCACGGTGTTATCGGTAAAATTAATTACCATTTCACGTTCAAATCTAATTAAAGATTTAACTATCGCTTTGGAGCAAAACTGGTGATACTCCACTCTCGATCACTTTTCAGATTTGATAATTTAAATTATCAATTCACATTTTAATCTAATTAAAGATTCATTAAAACTCCACTTAGTTTTAATCTTTTCAAAAATCAATATCATGCCTTTAACTGGGTTAAAGAACCAATGTCATCAAAACACGATTCACGACAAACCAAATCACATTTGATATTAAATACAAGGCTCTGAATAGAAAATATATCGGCTTATATTCAATATCAAATTCTGAAACCAACAAATATCGTATTGGAAATAACGATATAAAATATCTTTCAAATCCCCATAACAATATTTGTATAGTCACGAAATCCAACATCGAAATATCCCGAAGATAATTTCGATTCAGCTCCAGTCCAATCCACGTATTGGAAATTATCGATTATTTTCAAAATCACTTTCAAATTCAATTTATTTATTTTAAAAATAAATTGATTTCAATTCTAGTTCAAAACTAGTTCATTTCGATAAAAATCTATTTTTATCTTTTCAAATGTGGAATTTTGTAGCCCAAATCTTTCCAATTCACATATTATAATTTTACACAGATTATAGATATTTTTAAAAATTTTATCAAGGCCCGTACAGTCGATTTCCAACAACGGCCATCGAACTGCACTTACAGCGACCTTTTTCTAATTTGATTTGGACATAATTCCAAATCCAACCGTTAGATTTCAAATTTCTAATATTCATTGGAAAGCTCTTTTCGATACGAACCCAACGGTTCCGGTTTTAGGAGAATCCGACGGTCGGATCTCCCGCAATGTCCGTTTGAAATAAATGGTCGAAATTCACGAACTACCGCGGCGCGACGCGTTCTATTCAGGCCATTATATATATAATATATATATATATTATATATATTTCGTCGATTTCCTTTTAAAACGAATTTTATAAATCGTTTTAACTTCGTTTCAAAACCATTTCAACACTATTTCCATTCAAAGCCAAAATTGAATTCTTCTTTATAAATTCGTTTTAAAATTCATTTCTATTCAATTCAAATTTTAATTCAATTTGAATTCATTTCAATTCACTTTCAATTCAATTTGAATTCGTTTTCAATTCATTTCGAAATCGTTTTCAATTCAATTCATTTCGAAATCGTTTTCAATTCAATTCATTTCGAAATCGTTTTCAATCGATATAAATATCGTTCACGTCGAAATAACGCATCTCTAATCAACACGGCTTTATATTTTTCAAACTCCTTTATTCTATCCAACAAATGAATATTTATCCCATTCAACACATGAATCTATATTTCTTTCAACACACGACTAATCTCAACACATGAGTACTGTCAACACATCACTATTTTTGTTATGTAAAATATTTTATAAAACTAAGGTATCTATCGTTTGATTTTCAATTAGACTTCTACTGGGAAGTAGTTCTAATTTTAAATGTGATAAAGATGTAATTTATTTTATTTAAAATATTTTACTCAACACCTGAATAGTTTCAACACATGATCATCGTCAACACATGACTATTTTTATATTCAACACATGAATTTTCTTTTATAATATTCATTGTTTTCCCGATTGGAATGAGGCCCAATCAATCACCATATAATGTTAATTATATGGATTCCATACAACACATGTATATAATAGCATGGAAAAATAATCAATCATCAACCAAAGTGCACTACACTGTATAAGCATCAAATATAGATATCTGACGCTTATAACAGCATGTCAATCAATCGATCGACATATTCAATCAATCAGGATGAGTGAACTTCAAATTTCATCCCAACACCCGTGTGGGGTTTCAAACAATCAAACACAGATTTTATTTGTGCAGTTGGGCGATGTGTAAAATTTATCGACCCAATCGATATCAGTCAAATCAGTGTATATAAACAAATCGGCCGATTTGTTTATAAATATTCATTTATTCACTTTCACGTTAAAAATTATATTTTTAACGATAATATATTTTATTTCAACACATGAATTTCTATTCATTTCATTTACACAATAAAAATGATATTTTTATTTTTCTAACATATTTTAGAAAATTTCGGTGGCATAACGGCACGATACTAGAAACGGGACGAGGCATAGCCTTATCCCCGGTCTAGTGAAGGCCCACGCCATTCACACATCAATCAAATCAATTTCAATTCGCCAAACAATTCAATTTAAACCAAATAGACTAACCAACTACACAACCAAACAACTTAACAAACAAGCCATCCATGGTCTGTGGATGACGGGTGTCGGGTGCTACTAAGCACCGTCTACATCCTAGTATATATATATATAACTAGAAAATGAAATTGAAGAGTGAGAAGTTCTCACCTAAAGCTATCCAATACCACGACTCTTCATTGATAGAAATCTTCATTGTTATCGCATCATCGTCATCTTCGTTGCCCGTAGTCACTATATACACAAAAATCACATTTTTATATTTTGATCTCTTTAAAATAAAAATCACATTTTTATTTGTTCGTTTTCAATTTAAAATCATATTTTTATAATCACTTCATATATTGAAAATCGAATTTTTACTTCGCTGTTATATAGATAAAAATTCTATTTTTATAACGCTATTCTCTATATAAAGATTTCGCCTTTATAAAAACATAGACTTCGCTTTTTCAAATTTAAAGATTTCATCTTTATAAAAATCTCATTTTTATTTTTCTACACATATAAAGATGACATTTTTAATATC